>CM076064.1:17225000-19625000 GCA_038088235.1 Zacco platypus
AAAGTTTTGACACCCTTCAAAAGGAGGGTAAGCCACAAACATCCATTGCCAAAGAAGCTGGCTGTTTACAAAATGCTGTATCCAAGCATGTTAACAGAAATTTGAGTGGAAGGAAAAATTGTTGAAGAAAAAGATGCACAACCAACCGAGAGAACAGCGACAGCAAGAATTTGAGTGAACTTAACAAGAAATGGACTGAGGCTGGGGTCAAGACATCAAGAGCCACCATACACGGACGTGTCAAGAAATTTGGCCACAGTTGTCGTATTCCTCTTGTTAAGCCACTCCTGAACCACAGACAACGTCAGAGGCGTCTTACCTGGGCTAAAGAGAAGAACTGGATTGTTGCCCAGTGGTCAAAGTCACCTCCTGATCACCTCCATGCCATGCCGAATTGAGGCAGTAATTAAAGCAAAAGGAGCCCCTAACAAGAATTGAGTACATATACAGTGAATGAACACACTTTCCAGAAGGCCAACAATTCACTCAATTCATTTAATTGGTCTTATGAAGTATTCTAATTTGTTGAGATAATGAATTGGTGGGTTTTTGTTAAATGTGAGCCTAAATCATCACAATTAAAAGAACCAAAGACTTAAACTACTTACACAGTCTGTGTGCATTGAATTTATTTAATATTCAAGTTTCACAATTTGAGTTGAATTACTGAAATAAATTAACTTTTCCACAACATTCTAATTTGAGATGAGATTTGAGATTTATATATTTTTAGCTTTCAATGTTGGATGGAATTTGGGTGTTAATTTCCATGTACGTTGATTTACGGTTATTATATCTGGTGATTGCTGTGTTTCTGAAGGTGCTGCTCTGTGCATCCAGTCAGATGGCCAGTATTGTAGAGTGTTGGTCCTTGCGCAAGGAGGGTCTCCCAGTTAATAATATCTTCCAGCATCGATCACCTGTGGGTAAGTTACATAAATACTAATTTGGAAAAGAGTTTCGTTATAGTATAGACCTTATTCAAAGAATCGTCATGACAGGAATGAAATCAAGGCTGTGAGGGATAGACTTGCTGTGTTTTCAATGGCATCCGCTTTAAAAAAAAAACTGTATAAAGCTGTATAAAGATCACTTATAATTTTCCACTGCTCATGTTTTTTGTCTACTGAAATTACTTGAAAAGATATTCTTTCATTATTTCCTCAGCAGAACAATCCAAAAACACAAAAACAATAATAATAATAATACAACCCACTGAAGAGATGTATGTCTAGCCCTCACAGCCTCGCTTTCATTCCCGTTAAAAATCGCTGCGGTGAATAAGGTCTGTTACACTAATATTTTACTTTTAAAATATAAACATTACAATAATGCAGTGTTTTTTTTTTAAGACAGTACAATAAATACTGCTATGCTATATACACATCTTACTTTTTTTACATTATTTAAATATGATTATTATAGTTATTTGTATTAATATTTTTGTCTTTAAGTAAAGCTTAAAAGTTCTGTAAATTTCTGCAATTTCTGAGATACACTGTTGAAAGTGGATCAGACCTTTCAGATCAGAAAGTGGATTACACTCACGATGGGGGAGGAGAGCGAATGAGCAAGAGGGAGGTTTAAAGAAAGACTGTAGAAAAATAAATGGCTGAGAGACATTACAAAAGAGAAAAGGTCAGAGGACTATCACTGGAAAAAGAAGGGTTATGGTTATAACTAGGTGTGTGACAAGGTCTCGTATGGAAGCCCGTTCCTGCCACTGTTGAGAAAAAAAAATATTCCGTAAGTCATAATAATGAGAAACTTTCTCATAATAATGACTTAGCATCTCATAATAACGATTTAGTATCTCATAATAATGACTTAGTATCTCATAATAATGACTTAACATCTCATAATAATGACTTAGTATCTCATAATAATGACTTAACATCTCATAATAATGACTTAGTATCTCATAATAATGACTCAACATCTCATAATAATGACTTAACATCTCATAATAATGACTTAACATCTCATAATAATGACTTAACGTCTTTAACTTAATCAAAAAAAAAATTTTTTTTTATTTTTTTTAGAAACTTTCTCATAATAATGACTTAGTATCTCATAATAATGACTTAGCATCTTTAACTTAATCAAAAAAAAATTTTTTTTAAATTTTTTTTTAGAAACTTTCTCATAATAATGACTTAGTATCTCATAATAATGACTTAGCAACTTAATAAAAAAAAAAAATTAAAAAAGTTTTTTTTATTAAGTTAAAGATACTAAGTCATTATTATGAGATGTTAAGTCATTATTATGAGAAAGTTTCTTAAAAAAAATAAAAAATTTTTTTTTGATTAAGTTAAAAATGCTAATTCATTATTTTTATGAGATACTAAGTCATTATTATGAGATGCTAAGTCGTTATTATGAGAAAAGTTTCTCATTATTATGAGATACTAAGTCATTATTATGAGAAAGTTTCTC
This sequence comes from Zacco platypus, assembly GCA_038088235.1. Taxonomy (NCBI): domain Eukaryota; kingdom Metazoa; phylum Chordata; class Actinopteri; order Cypriniformes; family Xenocyprididae; genus Zacco; species Zacco platypus. Next base: position 17,227,443 of record CM076064.1, read on the forward strand.
ATTATTATGATTTACAGAATTTTTTTTTTCGTGTGCACGAATATTCAAATATTCGTCTGTAATTATTATTCGAAAAATAAAAATACTATTAGAGTTTTACTATGTTGCTTTGCTGGCCGTAAATGCAGTGCATTCATGGTAAATCCCAAGCACAAAAACCAGCAGTTATAATTAAATGCATGGGTTGGCGCTGTGGAGCGCTTTTAACAAGTTTATTGTATTTTATTAAATAATATCATCGTCTGCCACGTGAATTTGGAATTACTTGGATGAAAATGATCTTACTAAATGATCTTACAAAATGAAATTTCTTCTGATCAGATGAATTAATGAAACTGAGTTTTCATAATATTACCACCACAATGAGAAATCACATGAAATCCAAACATCTGTCGAATGAGGAAAGACAGCTGTCCACAATTCATTCATGACAGGGAAGTGCATAAATTGCAAAATGTGTAGCAAAATGATATTGAGAGACAAATGCTTCCTTTAAATTTCGTCGAGGGAGACCCATTTAAGAACAGAAAACACAAAGTGCTGTTAGAAACTTAGCTTAGCACACGTCTATCTTTATGCAACATCTGTCAGCACTGCTTTTTGTCATTCTCACCTGACCAGAGCATAAGGATATTATTGTTTTTCGCAACATGAACATGTGAAACAATATAAACACGATAACCATTATACTAACTCGAGTGTATATGTACATTCTGTATGATAACTGGCACGGTCTGCTTTATTTGTGTTTTTCCACAAGGTTTTTTGCACATAGTTTAGTGTTTTAACTAAAATAAATCCTTAAGATATAACATAGGCTTGTTGTGTATGTTGCCTAATCGTAAGCTTATTCATAAATGGTGTTGAGGACTTGATTAATAAAAAAAAAAGTATTTCATTTAAATAAACAAATATTTGGATATTCGATTTTTATGAGCCCAAATATTCAAATGCAACATTTTTGAAAAATGCACAATACTATTTGAAAGCAGCTCCCTGATGTATGCAGATATCCCCCAATATGAAAGATGATATGATATGATCTTAGGCTGGGCTATGCAGTTGTAACCATCCCTTAGCTCTGTATCATGCTTCAAGAAAAATGTGGTCTCTATTTGCACTTTGAATATTGAGAGAGTACTTTGATATGTTTGCACTGAAAACTGTGTTATTCATTTTTACTTATACTGTTTTAATATCTATAATCAATTTGCGGAGTTCAGATAGGAGGTCAAAAGTTCTTTAATAGTTTCTACCCGTTTGGGTAAAAACATTTTTGCTGTATTTGCTCATTTTCTTTTACTGTATTTGCCATGCTGTGGATCGTTTTCTAGTTGAATTGTTCTCCTGACAGGGAATTGATTAATTTTCATCATTTTATTTTGTCATCATTATTTAGTTTTAAGGAGGAGGTAAATGGTCCTTTGGGTATGACCACAAAATCTGCGGAAATTAAATAAAATTAAATAAAAATATGCGCAATCCCATGCCAAAAATCAAGCCTTGTAACTTATCCATAGCAAATGAAATGAGTGAGTGAGGGGAGGCGGGTTTGTTTATCAACTCTCTGTCGGAGAGATGCGAGAGCAAGAAAGTGCAGCTAGTATCGTGTAGCTATTCTACGGAAAATGAGCATCAAAGCGTTTCAGGTTTTTTTCTGTTTTTTTTTCTCTCAGTTTGACCCCTGGATTGAAACTTAAGCTGCTGATGTCATCAGAAGTCAAACCTTTGTCGTTTGTTTTCTCACCATTTTTAGTAGGTGAAAAGCAGCCAATGATTCTGAAGTGGCGTATCCTCTCAGCAACCAACGATCTGGACCGTGTGTCTGCTGTCGCTCTGCCCAAACTTCCCATCTCCATCTCGAACACTGATCTCAAAGTCGCCGCAGACACCAAGTTCTTCCCTGGCCTTGGTACAGCCTTTGTATCCTTTTTCCTTCTACAAAGAACCTAGCTTTGATGGCTCAGGTTGATTATTATTCTGTTGTCCTCAGGTCTTGCACTGGCGTTCCATGATGGCAATATCCAGATTCTCCATCGCCTTTCCCTGCACACCATGGGAGTGTTCTACGGTTCCTCTGGTTCCTCCCAGCGCGTTGGAGAAGAACCCGCCATTAAACGCCAGAGGGGTGGCGGCCCGACGTTGCACTTCAAAGCCCTTCAGTTCTCCTGGACATCTCTGGCGCTGGTGGGCGTGGACAATCATGGGAAGGTATGATGGCATGACACCCAGAGATGACAGAAGCACCCTCAGATCTTATATTTCCTCTCTTGTGATTTCAGTTGCACATGCTCCGAGTGTCCCCATCTATGGGCCAAACGTTGGACATGAACACACTTCTGCGCCACTTGCTGTTTCTTCTGGAATACTGCATGGTGACGGGGTATGACTGGTGGGACGTGCTGCTGCACGCGCAGCCTGGCATGGTGCATAACCTTCTGGAGAAGCTTCACGAAGAGTACATGAGACAAAACCAAGCACTGCAGCAGGTAGATTAGCCTGTTATTATAGAAATTTCTATTTCATGACTTATCAATTGACTTTCTTGTGTTTTTTTTTTTTTTTTTTTCCTTCTTTATGGCTGCCGATGAAGGTTTTGTCCACTCGTATAGTTGCAGTGAAGGCATCTCTGTGTAAGCTGTCCTCTGCCACTGCAGCAAGAGCCTGTGACTTCCACGCTAAACTGCTCCTTATTGCCATCAGCTCCACGCTGAAGTCTTTACTGAGACCTCATGTGCTCAACACCCCTGACAAGAGTCCCGGAGACAGGCTCTCTGAGATCTGTGCCAAAAACACTGACACTGGTAATATTCAAGTAATATCACATAGAAAACCATTTCACAATTTGTATCACTTCGCTTGTTTCTGCCAGATCTACTGGCAGCATTTTTCACAGCGAGCATCAATGGCTGAGGAGCAAACCCACTATAATTTTACATATAATACTGTTATTGTGTCACAGAATTTAGTTTTAAGGGTTTTTTTTTAGGCAAGAAGGGAGTTGTTTAGACCTCACGTATGCGATTTCTATACATAGCACATATTTGAAAATTTGTTTAGACGAACAAAATAGAATAAAATTGTTAATCGCAATTATTTGTATGACATTTAATTTAATTGTCATAATACATATTCAAAATTCATCAAATTGTTCAGGTCTACTTCAGAGCATCTATACTTCAATTTTTCCATCTACCCACTTTCTATGTTGTTTTGACGCTAATGGCGATTTCTGATCTGTTAATGTGTTCAGACATTGATAAGGTGATGATCAACCTTAAGACGGAGGAATTTGTTCTGGATGGACCACCCCTCCAATCTCTCCAGCAGCTCATTCAGTGGGTCGGAGACTTTGTTCTTTACCTGCTTGCCAACCTGCCCAACCAGGTGAACTCTACTGGATGACCTTTACCAAGAGTCATGATCCAATTTTAGTGTAATGCTTTATGCCTGAATATCTTTTCAGGGCTCCATTGTTCGTCCAGGGTTTGGGTTCCTGCGGGACGGTGCGTCTCTGGGCATGCTCAGAGAGATGCTGGTGATGATTCGTATATGGGGCCTGCTGAAACCAGGCTGTTTGCCCATCTACACAGCCACATCTGACAACCAGGACAGCATGTTTTTGCTCTTTCGGCTGCTCACCAAACTCTGGCTCTGCTGTGAGTTAGGCCCTCTGTCACTCATTGGGCCATCATGTCAGTTCATTTAAAAAAAAAGTTGTTAAAGCTTTTAAACAATAAACTCTGTTTTGCGGTTTTCTTTTGGTTGGCAGCTCGAGATGAGAGTCACCCACAGGACCCAGATGAGACATTGATTGATGAGTGCTGTCTGTTGCCCAGTCAGCTCCTAGTACCCAGCATGGACTGGCTCCCCATTAACGATGGTGTCATCACTAAGATCCAGAGCAAACAGCCACTCAGACTTCAGTTTGGCAAACCATACACCCTGCCCGGAGTCAACCCCAGCGCACAGGTTGAGGTGTTCAGGTGAGCGATGGGTTTCTTAAAGGGACAGTTCACCAAAAAGGATTTTAACATCATTTACTCAGCCTTGTGTTGTTCTAAATCTGTATGACTTTCTTTCTTCTGCTGAACACAAAAGATGCATTTTTATAGAATATCATGTCCACTTTTTCATTATAATGAAAGTTAGTAAAAACTGGACAGTCAAGCTCCAAAATAGATTTAAAAAAAAAAAAAAGCCTCCTAAAAGTTGGTTGTACGCTTTTTCTGAGGAACTGATTTGACAGATAATTGTCTAATAAAAATGTTTAATTGTTGCCAGTAGTTAGTGCATTCCTGTTTTGGTGGTGTTGTTATAGAATTCCTGCATCTCAGAGGATGGATCATCTGCGATGTTTACATTTGGGCATCTCTCCAACAGAGGACTGCAAAGCTTGCACCAGGTATCAGTTAAGAAGTGAAATTTTGACAACATATTAGTTCATAAAGCCTTTAAAATGTATTTTTGAAGAAAAAAAAGGATAAATTCTACACACACACACAGGTATACACATTGTTATTTTGTCTTCTGATTTTTTTTATATATACAGTAGTTAATTGTTGATGTTGAAGTTGATGTTTTTGAAAGTCTCTTATGCTCACCAAGATGGCATTTGATTAAAAATACTGTAATATTGTGAAATTTTAATAACGGTTTTATATTTTAATATATTTTAAAATGCCATTTGTGCTCCGAGAAATCAGTATAGATGTTGAAAATAGTTGTGCTGCTTAATATTTTGGTGAAAACTGTGATACATTTTTTTCAGGATTCTTTGACGAATAGAAAGTTCAAAATAACAGCATTATAATAAATTTTTAGTATTATTATAAACATTTTATACTGTCACTTTTAATCCATTTAATGTGTCCTTGCTAAATAAAAGTATTCTTTTGAAAAACAAAATATTACTAACTAATAGTACTTAGTACTTAAAGGAACAGTATAAAACGGATAGTTCTGGCCCTTGATTCTGATTGGTTGAGCCACGTTCGAAGCCATTGTAAATTACTCTAGAAACATACCTGTGATCTCATTACATCAGTATTACTGCTCCACTGTGTCTGTGTGTTCAATTCCATGTATTGTGTGTTTATTAATTATAAAAAGGTTAGTTCCAGATTGGTCAGTTGCTGTTTTATTCATGATAAAACACGGCTATGACCGATTCATCCAGTTCTGTGTAGTACTGCACAACACCCTTAGCAACCACTCTTAGCAACTTAAAAATATTTGTTCATTGATGCTCACTATGTAGAAGAGTATTGTAAGATAGATATCGAGTGACAGAGTGTATTACCTGCATTCAGATTTAGCATTTTTCTTCAAGTCAGTCCTATATTCATAATAAAAAGTCCTTTTACAGTTAATGGGTGTCTTGCTGACAGTGCTAGTCAAAGTATTTATCATTTTTGTCTTGTTCCATGTTCACAACAATTGTCAATATAAAAGTATGACTCATTCATAAATACAATCTTTGCTGCCATCTAGAGGTGTAATAAATTTTGTAAATCTTTTATCTCCACATGATGCAGATGGCTATACTGAGACTCTGCCTTCACAAACTCTATATTTAGCAGCACTCCTCAATGGGCACGTGTCTTTCTGGTCTGTTTAGGTGTGGCTGTGTCACCATGCTGAGATCCCCAAATACAACCAACGCCATGAGACAGTGGGAGCAGCGCTGGATCAAGAACTGTCTGTGCGGAGGTCTCTGGAGAAGAATCCCTTCCACACTAACATAAAGATCACACCATCTAGAAATGTGAGGAAATGTTAAAGCTGCATGGATCTCTCATTGTAAACCAACGTATAGATCTGTACAACGAAGCAATCTTTATTTTCTTTAAAACGTGTCCTCCCAGCCACAATGTCTGCTAGAGAGAATCTTATTTTTTTTTATTTTGTAAATATGAACCATGTATTTTGTTTTGTAATGTTGTAGTAACAAAACAATTTTTGTAATAAATAAAATAGATTTGCCTTCTGATTTGTATTAATGAATATTTTAAAACAAAAATTAGGGATGCACCTGTGCTTATGTTTCGTATTCATTAAAATTCATTGTCCAGCTTATATATATATTAGAGTTGTGTCTGAAATAAATGTATCGAATTGATAGAATTTTTTTTAAAAATTAAACATTTATGTCTATATAGCTGGTGTGCGCGAGCAGATAAGCGAAATGCGGAGTGGATCGTGCAGTGGTGAGCTTATCGAGTGCACATCCTGTTTTCACCGATACCGCTGGAAAGTTTGGCTCATGGCTCATTTTACTAATGTTAACTGACTGTAAAGAGTGAGAGAGAACTTCTGTTGTATCTTGATTGCTGATTGTTCCCTCAGCACACATGCGTCATTAGGATTAAAACTAAATTGTATAAGTGAAAACTTTCATGTGATTGAACTGTTATCTGTCTTATGTATAACGAGTGGTTCCCTACATTATTACTGAAACTGAATTAAATTCTGTTTCATGTGCACGTGCGCTTGAACTGACATATTCACACAATTATATAAAAACAGCCGTCTTTGCGAGTAGTAAACATAGTCGGTAAGTAAACGTAAGCAGTTGAGAAATAAAACTCACGTCTATATTGGATCCGTGCATTCTGTTTAAAGGGGCAGCAGTCTAATTTATCAGCTGTTGTGTTTTTACAAACAACAAACGACAAAGAAATCACTCACTGCTCTTGACAATGACTTTTGTAACTTTAATAAAAATGTAATTTATATTTAATTTATACAGTGAAGGCTATGTAGTGTTAATTTTATATTTGATTATTTGATTCAAATTATGTACCTAAAAACAACTGTTGGGCATGCCTGAAATCCTGAAAAGCACTGTTTATTTAATTTGTATCTTTGTTCTATCGAGCCTTGATGAAGCAGCTCTAAATATGCCCTGTGCAATTAAATGAAATGAAATTTAAATGAAAGATGATATGTGATAAAGCAATAGAATAAACAGTGAAAGAAACAAGCTTGTACAATACATTTTAACAGGCATAATTAAAGGGTTAGTTCACCCCAAAATGAAAATTCTGTCATTAATTACTCACCATCATGTTGTTCCAAACCTGTTAAACTTTCATCTTCTGAACACAAATGAAGATCTTTTTGATGAAATCTGAGAGCTTTCTGTCCCTCCATAGACAGCTACGTGACTACAACTTTGACTCTTCAAAACGTTCACAAAGAGATCGTAAAACTAATATGAGAAACAAACGCTTTATATGATGAACAGATTTAATTTAGGCTTTTATTCACATATAAACATTGATCAACGAACATAAACAAAAGCTGAACCAAACCTGCTTGACACGTGAGAACAAACCTCTTACGGAAGCTCAAATGTGCTGCGTAACACACAAGAATGAATCTTATTGGTTCTTGCATGTCAGGCGGACATGCTTGAGCTTCCATTTACACCAAAATGAAAAATTATCTTCAGTCTTTTCAGAAAATATAGACTAAACCGCTCAACTCATTAGTTTTACAACACAAGGATTAGTTTTACAATCTCTTTATGAGCTTTTTGAAAAGTTAGTGTCAGTCATGTAGCTGTCTATGGAGGGACAAAAATCACTCTCACTTTCATCAAAAAGTTCTTCATTTGTGTTCCAAAGATGAATAAAAGTTTGGAACAACATGAGGGTGAATAATTAATGACAGAATTTTGATTTTTGGATGAAAATAACTGAGGGAAATATATACTTGCCAAACAAATTAAACCAATGAATATGATTCATATCATTTTGGTTTCTCTACCAAATATATTTAAAAATTGCAAATGCAATGAACGGTACCAAAATTGAAAGTATCAGTATCGGCCTAGTTCTGGAAAAAGTTGTATTGGTACAATGCAAGGGAAATATTATTTTCTTATGTGTGTTCAATCAATGCTATGGCTCATACATGATTAATTTTGTTAATGTTATATGAGTTATATGGATTTTCATATATGACCTTTTCATAATCTTTGAAGTATGAGAAAAATGAAATTTGATTGTTGATATATAGATATGTGTGCAACTATTGCACATATAGAAAACAGATTTTTGTTTTTTGTTGTTTATGATGTTTTCAAAAGAGTGTTGATGGTTTAAGAATGTGAGGAGATGAATTGAAGGTTAAAGAAAGTTTGCTGAAGATTTTTACCCAGTGGAGGTTAACCCACATATGTAGGGGTCAGATCCTGATCGGTGAGCACGAAGAGGTATGTGTTATCTGTTAGTTTTATGGCTAAGTAAATGGGTCACCATTTACCTTATACGTTGCAAGGTCAGCAAATAGTTTCTCCCAGCAATGACTTAAGGATAATGACTTTTCTGCCTTTAAGGTCAGTTAGCTGGGAAGAAGTTAGGGGTTTAGGTGCCTTTAACTAATAATTATTTACACACGTTGTAAGCGGATAACTATTATGGAATGTCGATGGATTGGAATTTGTAATTATATGGTAAAAGCAAGTAGGATGGCTTTATGATAATTTACTCATTTGTTTATCCAATCAATATTTAAAGTCTTTGTTAGGCTGAAAAATGAATATGTATGATTTGACTGGATAAATACTCTGTTTTGTGTGGAGTTCACTTTGTAGTTCTCTGAAAAGACACTACCCTGAATTTCGATTTTCAGTAAAGTTGGTTTGATAATTTTACTATGGAGTGGCCTGACTTTAATCACATGGGTGAATTTCCACCACAACATCCCTAAGAAAAATTCTTGTGTTTAGAAATGTCATTATAAAATCTGTCATCTGACAACCATAGGAGGTGCTAAACCTGACAAACACAGTCACAGTCATCAGCAGGTAAATTTTATTGAATACGTCCAAAAAATCTTTTTTTTTTTAAACCGTTCCAATGCAGCAATTCACATAAAATGTTTAACAGACGTCGATATTAACTTAAAAAGTCTACACAGACAAAGAAATCATAATTTTCCAATCCATAAAAAAAGCTGTGTAATAAAGGGAAATGACTCAGGAAAAAAAGTATTGAACACACTAACTGAAATTTTCTGAAATTTAAAAGTTAGTGGAAAAGACTTTTTTTACAATGACAGTTTCAAAGGCACATCCTGTATGACCAAACTTTAAATCTTAAATATTCTGGGGGTCTCTTGTGAATTTTGATCTTCAGTTCCTTCCACAAATGCTCTGTTGGGTTTAGGTCGGGTGTTTTACTGTTACATTGTACAACATGTGTTACTATACATTTTCTTCTTCTGAAACCAATTCAAACACTCCTTTGCAATGTGTTTTGGAATGTTTGGAAGGTCCACCAAAGTCTCATCTTCATCATCCTGGTGTCTATTCATCTTCCCATCAATAATATAAATACTCCCAGTACCATGAGAAGAGAAACAGCCCCATACCATGATGCTTCCACCTAGAAAACATCACTGTTAATATGGATCATATTTTTTTGTATCATATATTTTAGGATCACCATTTTTCCTCCAAACATGGCATGTGGTATTGTTGCCAAAAGTTCGATTTTTGTCTCATTTGACCTCACTAAATGCTCCCAGTAGTTCAGACCATTCCAAATATTGTGTAGAAAACTTAAAATGAGCTTCAACGTACCCTTTCTTCAACAATGGAGCTTTCTGTGGTGAGCGTGCATGGAGGCTGTGGTAGTGGAGTGCATTTCCTATTGCTTTCTCTGTGACAACTGTACTTGCTGCCTCCAAGTTTTTCTGGACCTCTTTCCAAGTGGTCCTTGGTTCTTGGGCTACTATTCTGAGTAACTTTCTGACTCCCTCATCAGAAATCTTGCGAGGAGCTCCTTTGCATCCTTTGCTCCTTTTTCTAACCTAACAACATGCACTAACCCAACTGATTCTGATCATTTGCACAGGCAGGAGGTAGAACTACTTGGTAAAATCTGTTGCTTTCTTGACTGGCCTTGCCTTAGTGTACTGCTTTTTCTAAGTGTGTTCAACCCCCCCCCCCCCCCCCATGTCATTTCACTTTATTACACACAACTTTTTTTTTATTATGATTTCCTTTGTATTTATTTCTTGAGCTAATACCAACATCTGGTCAAAATTTTATGCGAATTGCTGCATTGGAACTTTCTATAATAAAATAAAATGTTAACGTATTCAGTACTTCTTTTACCTGCTGTATATCCATGTTGCTTATTTACTGACAAATTATAGCATCATGTGTTACATCAGTAGACACAAAAGATGACCAACTGATTTTGCCCACAACAGACCATTAGAATGATCACCTACTTATGTGTTGGCAACCACTTCATTGACAGCACTATTTAACTGTAGGGACAGTATGAAGATTGGTCTACAGGTATAAATAGGAATTCAAGAAGAGAAGAGTGTCAGCCAGCTTTGGCTCTGATTCAAGAGGTCATCACAGCACGGGATGCTCAGCAGAGACATGGCCAGCGGGCCATTGGTCATCTTTCCGGGCCATTGGACATCTCTCCAGGCCTTCAGTGGCAGCAGCTTGCACTTTTTCCTCAGTGCAACCGGAATTTGTCCCCATATTCAGAACATCTGGAAGCAAGCAAAGAAAATCAATCTCAAAATTAGTGGTGCCCCAAAGGTAATTTAAAAACAAAGTATATAGAAAAAAAAAATTATATATAATTTTGATGTTTATAATGGATTTTCTTAATATAAATTTTGAGGTCAATAAGATTTTTTTAAAGAAATTATTACTTATATTAGGCAAGCAAGGAGGCATTAAATTGATTAAAAAAGTGACATTTGTGTTATAAAAGTTTTTTTTATTTCAAATAAACAATTTTATTTTGAGCTTTCCATTCATCAAAAAATCTTTAAAAAATGATTGCACAAAAAAAAAAGTTTGCACAAAAATATTAAGCAGCACAACTGTTTTCAACATTGATAATACATGTCATTATTAATGGGTCATGTGACACTGAAGACTCGAGTAATGATGCTGAAAATTCAGCTTTGCCATCACAGGAATACATTTTGTTTTAAAATATATTAACAGAAAAGTTTTTTTTAAAATTGTAAACTTTTTTCACAATATTACTGTTTTACTGTATTTTGATTAAATAAATGTATCCTTGGTGAGCATGATACTTCTTTCAAAAATATATATTTTAAAAGTATCTTACAAGTATCTTAAATGTATAATAGATGTAAATGTAATGTATGATAGGTGTTATTGAGGAAAGTGTGTAAATATTAATAATGAAAAAAAAAATTAAAAAAACGTTACCAAGATAATTTGGCTTTTTATATGGGGGGTCCGCATATTTTAATATAATCACATTATTTTACTGGCATAATAAATACTGTATGAATTACATGGATTTTAATGAAGTCATAGTGCATATAAAACGAATGCATGAAAATGAAAACTAATGCAAATAAATGCATTCTAACAGGTTTATGTCTTGCATTCTTTATTCAATCTTCATTAAATTAAATTAATAAAGTAAGCATTTTAATTGAATTTGGCTTACACGGCTGGAAGAGAAACCGTCTATAGCTATTGAACATAAATGGTCCAATCCAATCCAATTACTCTCTACCCCACCCTGTTATCTAAACACGTTACCTGTGCAGTATAGCTACCATGTTACCAATGCTGGAGGAGATCACCACAGATCTCACACTCAGAAGATGCTCAGGAATGCTGTCACACTTGACTGTTGATGATGGACCTATTTTACATTAAGATCAACTGATTCAGCTTCATACAGCAAATCGTTGTTATCTCTGATAGTGTGGTCCTTCTGCTACTGAAGCCCTTCAGATATTGGATGTCTGACTGCAGAACAGCAGCTGTGCCAGAAGCTCAAGTGAGTTGAGGAATATTGTGCTTGGCTCTAGCAGGCAGGCATATTACAGGAGTCCACGGCTGTGTGATTGCTCTGTGGAAAACGTGAGCAGAAAGAGGAATATGAACTGAAAGAGCCGCAGTATTACCTCGTGAAGAAGGAATAAGCTGGGGATTTTTCACTCAGGACATCCCCGTTCCTTCAGACAATCGTCTGTTTTCGCAGTCAAGGTGAGATTTTCCCTCAAATTTCTAACTGCATGATGAAAAGCAGTAGATGTGTCAGAATAAACAACATGTTCCCCCGACGCGACGCGACAGGAACGCTGCCATTATAATTAACCTATGTGGGAGAAAACCCGTGCGGGTACGATCGCGTCGCGTCCAGTGGAGATGCAGTAGCCTATTATTTCGATAAATTATCACTGAGAGTGTCGCAGTGACGCTGCTGTACGGAATTTTAGTTTTACATAACAAACACAATATCAGTCTCACTTTATAGAATGAATCAAAATGATTCAGGCAGGAAAATGTATGGATATTGATATCGATTGTAGCGATTCTCTCAAGGTTTCAGTTCAACTGACACCTGATCAATTAACCTACACCTGGTAAATGCCTGAGTGATAAAAAAAAAAAAAACTCTTGCCATTTAATTCACTACAATCGTGACAATCATTTAGGCTATAGGCCTATTATATTCCTGTTATGTTGCATGCCACTGTTCCACCCTGGTCTTTTGTACATTTTATTATAAATAGGCATATATATATATATATATATATATATATATATATATATAATCAATCAAGGTATATAATATAAATAATCAAGGTGTTACAGTCTGAATTTCCAGTGTAATTGAAATCATCATCAAAGACTTTTCTCATGATGTGTGGACATTAGCGAGACTGATCTGGCTCATTCTTATCTGATTACATTATTGATTTTTCCTGGGTTTCTTCACTTCAAGTGTATAATGATTTCGCCTTGACTGGTTATCGTGGCTCCAAATCTTTATCGACCAATATATTGTTCTGCAGTTTCGTGGATAAATTTTGCTTGGATTCTTGTAGACAAACCAGGGTCAAAAAGCAGCAGTGTTGCACAGCTCACTCTTTAACCCCATTCACAGGGAACAGATTCGTGTGAGAAACCCAGTCAAGTTTAATTAACTTTGTTCAAACCTCCCACTGTGAGTATGTGTGAGCACAAACAGTCTTTTTGGAGAGAACTTAGCGCCTATGGATTCTTTCTTAAAAGTCACACACATACACACACACACACACACACACACACACACTCAGAAATCCTTTGCCTGTGAGACATATGCGGCTCTTCGAGATAAACAGAGCTCCTTCTCTTGAAAACAGGCTCCCTGCTAATTTCAGCAGAGCCTCACTCACTCCCACTCGAGAGTTAGGAGAGTGTCTTCAGGACAAGTGCCTTGTTTAGTCACTGTTGATTTGGCAAAGAGCATGAAACACTATTCTCTCAATGTCTGCTCAAACAATAGCCCACATCAACATTTGTTCATTATGCTCTTTTGAGAATATTCTGAGAGGAGCTGTTTATTTAATATTTTTTTCCTGAGGCACACAGTCTGTTATCAATTTATTCAGGAGGGCTTCATTCTGTTTCAGATGATAAAATATTTGAACATTTTTGTGCAGGCCTTTTCCTGTGAATATCACCAAAGCTCACACATTTATATTTCAAAATAAATTTTATATATATATATATATATATATATATATATATATATACACAGGTGCTGGTTATATAATTAGAATATCATCAAAAAGTTGATTTATTTCACTAATTCAATTCAAAAAGTGAAACTTGTATATTATATTCATTCATTACACACAGACTGATATATTTCAAATGTTTATTTCTTTTTATTTTGATGAGTATAACTGACAACCAATGAAAACCCCAAATTCAGTATCTCAGAAAATTAGAAAACTGTGAAAAGGTTCAATATTGAAAGTTCACCTGGTGCCACACTCTAATCAGCTAATTAACTCAAAACAAAGGCCTTTAAATGGTCTCTCAGTCTAGTTCTGTAGGCTACACAATCATGGGGAAGACTACTGACTTGACAGTTGTCCAAAAGACGACCATTGACACCTTGCACAAGAGGGCAAGACACAAAAGGTCATTGCAAAAGAGGCTGTCTGTTCACGGAGCTCTGTGTCCAAGCACATTAATAGAGAGGCGAAGGGAAGGAAAAGATGTGGTAGAAAAAAGTGTACAAGCAATAGGTATAACTGCACCCTGGAGAGGATTGTGAAACAAAACCAATTCAAAAATGTGGGGGAGATTCACAAAGAGTGGACTGCAGCTGGAGTCAGTGCTTCAAGAACCACTACGCACAGACGTATGCAAGACAAGGGTTTCAGCTGTCGCATTCCTTGTGTCAAGCCATTCTTAACAGACAGCGTCAGAAGCGTCTCGCCTGGGCTAAAGACAAAAAGGGGTATTGTGAAGAGGAAGATGCGATATGCCAGACCCAACAATGCAGAAGAGCTGAAGACCACTATCAGAGCAACCTGGGCTCTCATAACACCTGAGCAGTGCCACAGACTGATCGACTCCATGCCACGCTGCATTGCTGCAGTAATTTAGGCAAAAGGGGCCCTAACTAAGCATTGAGTGCTGTACATGCTCATACTTTTCATGTTCATACTTTTCAGTTGGCCAAAATTTCTAAAAATCCTTTCTTTGTATTGGTCTTAAGTAATATTCTAATTTTCTGAGAAACTGAATTTGGGATTTTCTTTAGTTGTCAGTTATAATCATCATTAGTGAAATAAATAAAAAAAATTTATGATATTCTAATTATATGACCAGCACCTGTATATATATATATATATATATATATATATATATATATATATATATATATATATATATATTATTATTATTATTATATATTTTATATAAAATTTATAAATATTTATTTCCTCATACATTTCTTGGATTTTTTTATGTATCTGAATATATATATATATATATTGTCACATATGTATGTCCTGTTTAGTTCATTTCTGTCTAGTCTGTTTGAGTTCTAGTCACCGTGTTTCTAATTAGTTAAGTCTTGTCAGCTGTCCTTGTCTAATCATCAGTATATTTAAGTTCCTGTCTGTTTGCCTGTCAGTTGTCGGTTATTGTCTATGTTGGAAGTCGTGTATGTTGTTCTCACCAGCATTAAAGTCTGTATGTTTATCGTCAATCCGTGTCTGCCTGTCATCTACACGTTCCGTGACAGAATAACCAACCAAAAAACAGAAAACAGGATGGACTCACCCGCAGCACGTTTCCTGCTCAGCCCAGAAGCCAGGCCCTACCTGGAGTATATCTTCTGGACGCTCCGGAATGGCGACCGCTCTCCCTCAGCCAGCAAGCCCGAGGCACCCATGGAGATCGCCACTGAACTGGAGAACATCGGAGCCCCGGAGTCAACGCGAGCGGGTCAGTCCACCCCAGAGCCAGGAGCAGACCAGAACCTGATCGACCTGTGGTCTACGGATCCTCTCCCCACCCAAATCCCCGCCCTTGAATCTTCCTCGTTGCCGGTCCCGTCTGGAGATCTTCTTCTGCCCGTTTACCTGATCCCGCCTCCTCCGCTGATGTCAGTCAGCCCCCTGGATCCATGGCCACCGCTGCTGTCGTCCAGCTCCTCGGCTCTGCCCCCGCCGCTCATTCCGTGCGGCTCCTCACCAGTGCCTCGGGCTTCTCTTCCACCAGCCCGGCTTGAGGCGGAGTCCCCGGCTGCACTTCAGGCCTCCAGGCCCGCGTCGCCACCTCGTTCCGTCAGCCAGTCACCATCACCTCCTCGGCCCGTCAGCCCGGAAGCTCCGCTAGGCTCCCTCGTCCCTCCAGTTCGGCCTCAGGGGGTCGACGCTCAGCCTCCGCCACAGACTTCCGGGTTGGCGGCTACACCTCCACCCATCACCCCTACGCCGTCAGCGAGCTCCTCCCTCCCTTCAACCGCCCTGTCATCCTCTCTTGCCCCAACGTCGCCCCGGTCATCCGGAGCCTCATCGCCGCCTCGGTCACGTGAGCCTGTGGTTCGGCGCCAAGCTTCCGGGCCGGCGTTGTCTCCAAGGTCCGTCGGCCGGAAAGTTCCACCGGTTCCTACGCCAGAAGCCGTGGTTCCGCTGCCGTCGAGTGGCCCCAACGCGTCACCCCGACCTGCAGTCGGGACTCCTCCTTGGCTCCTCCCACCATCAACTCCACCATGGAGCCTGTGGCCAACGCCTCCAGTCTGCTGCCGGTCACCAGCGCCACGCCCTCCACTGCCCTCCTTTCCTCACCATAAACTCTGTTACGGCGCGAGGACGCGCCTTTTCGGAGGGGGCGTAATGTCACATATGTATGTCCTGTTTAGTTCATTTCTGTCTAGTCTGTTTGAGTTCTAGTTAATCACCGTGTTTCTAATTAGTTAAGTCTTGTTAGCTGTCCTTGTCTAATCATCAGTGTATTTAAGTTCCTGTCTGTTTGCCTGTGAGTTGTCGGTTATTGTCTATGTTGGAAGTCGTGTATGTTGTTCTCACCAGTATTAAAGTCTGTATGTTTATAGTCAATCTGTGTCTATATATATATATATATATATATATCCGTTGTGCAAAATATAGGTTATGTAAAAAATAGCAGTTAACACTTTACAATAAGGTTCATTAATTAACATCAACTAACAATGAACTGCACTTACACAGAATTTATTGATAATATTAATTTCAACATTTGCTAATACATTATTACAATCTTGTTAACATTAGTAAATGCACTGAGATGCAACTCACATGAACAAACAATGAACAACTGTGTTTGATTAGTAAAGATTAGTAAATACAGTAACAATTGTATTGCTCATGGTTAGTTCATGTTAGTTAATACATTAATATTTATACATTAATGTTTAACTAATGAACCTTATTGTAAAGTGTTACCAAAATAGCATTTACCCAAACTTGATTTAAGATTGCAAATGTATTTTTTGTGTCATTTGAAGTACATTTTGTTATGTATAGGCAGTTAAACGTTTAAACGTTTACCTTGCTGTTTATATTAGCCTATATGTTAGTCCATTTCTGTTATCTTTATATGCTTTATATCTTTATATTAAAATTATATATTTAAAAAATACATATTTAAGAAGCTATAAGCATTTATTCCTCATGTTACATTCATGGGCATATCCAAATTTTTGTCCAATCAAATGCTCTCTAGAATAAAATTGTGCCACTCCCTAATCTGATTAGCATTAGCAAATAGCAAATCATAGTTCACGGCTGTGATGTACAGTAAATAAACTTTTCATGGGGTCTTTTAAATGAACTCGTGTTGACAGAATAACTTCAGAGGACTACCACCATGATGACTGCACGTGAAAAAATCAAGAAGAAACCACCCAAAGACAGTTTGACGCTGCTACCCTGCTTCTATTTCGTAGAGGTATGTGCCATCATTTATTTCCAGTTTAATACTTCAATAGAGCAATTAATGTCTCATGTAATTACATTACACACTCTAAACAACTGGGGTTCCTCATTTCCATTGAAGACATAATTGAAAATGCATAATAGCAGTCAATTTGAGTGTGTTAGTGTGTATACCTTTCAGCACACTGTCAGCCCTGGAGTACAGTACTCTGTGTTGACATTTAACAGCCATCTGCCACAGTCGCTCTTCAGTAATTAAACTCTGCTCTGATGTTGATATGTTTGTTTATTATCAATCTTTAATATATGTTTGTACTTGAGAAAGAGAAATTTAGAACATTTTAAAATCGAAAAAGACTGTTACATTTATTACATTGTAATAAATAAGTAATTATCATGTAATTATATGCACTCTTCCTCCCCTGAGAAAATAGCTACCCATTGTGGCGTCCTCCATGGTTTCATTGTATTTCCTGGAACTGACGGATGTGCTCCAGCCAGCGCAGGTGGGATTCCGCTGCCATGACCGTTCACTCAGCATGCCCTACGTGGACAGCGGCGATGAGCTCATCCCTCTGCTCATGCTCCTGAGCCTGGCATTTGCTGGTCCTGCTGCCTCTGTGAGATGAGAGCAATCATGACAACTTGCTGTATTTAAAATATTTCTAGCATTTGTGACCTAACTAGTCAGGGTTGTTAAAGTCAACGTGTGCACAATGTTCCAAATAAAAACGTTCTTTACCTTTTATCAAATGTATTAACGTTCTTCTCCAGAGAAAAGACACAATCTTAGGTTTAAATTATATTTCTCTACATTTAATATCTGAAATAATTTTATTATATCTAATTATCATCAAATTATATTTACACATGCCAGAGTAGAACATTTGGATTAACAATCATTTAATTCTGTTGTGTTCAGATCATGATGGGTGAAGGTCTGCTGTATTGTATGCAGTCCAAACTTAAGGTCCGTCCAGGGATTGAAGGAAGCATCAATGCTGGTGGATGTAATTTCAACTCTTTCCTGCGGAGAACTGTTCGTTTTGTTGGTACGTAACAGTTTTTTCATTGTAAGGCAGTTTTATATTGCAAAAACCAAAGTGTTTGATGCTAAAATATGCTGAATTTGAGGGCTGTGAGCTAAGAATTTTAGTGTGGATTTGCCTTACACTGTAATTTTTACTGTAGTAAAAGTTTAAAACTAAAATTATTGTTTTGTATTTTGTGACTTCACAGGAAACTGAAAGGAATTGTGTTGTAAAATTATACAGTTATAACATTTATATTGTAAGAAGCTACTATAAATGTAGAAAAATCCTGTCATTTTTCAATGTGCAAAAATGAAATCCAAACAGGAATGATGCAGTTTTCAAAATTATGTAACATTAGTCAGGCACAGAGTGGTACATGAAGCTGAAGAAATGAGTCATCAATGCTTCATTCCTCATGATCTCTCTCTCTTTTTTCAGGTGTTCATGTGTTTGGGCTTTGTGCAACAGCACTGGTTACTGATGTCATCCAGCTAGCCACTGGCTACCACACGCCATTTTTTCTCACAGTGTGTAAACCCAATTATACTGTCCCAGGTGTGTCCTGTGACAAGAACCCTTACATCACCAAAGACATTTGCTCTGGCCAGGATCAGCATGCTATTCTTTCGGCTAGGTAATTGAGTGTTTTTAGCTACTGAATAACATCTGATTATGTAATTAACTGTATTTAATTTCAACCTTGTACAGTCATACACACCATTTTCTTTCTCCCTTTTGTGAATTTCTTCCTGCACAGCACTCCCTACTCACCCACTTTTTTATTTTTTTTTTAATCTAAACATTTGACATTGACTTCTGCAGCATATCTGGTGTAGACTTACTCTAGATGTTTGCTTTCCTTTGTGACAGGAAAACCTTCCCTTCCCAGCATGCAACCCTCTCTTCCTTTGCTGCTGTTTATATTTCAGTAAGTCTCTTCGAAACAGTGTCAATGTGTGATTCATGATTGTTTACATATATATATATATATATAAATATATAAACCTAATATGCTATGCTAGTATGAAATGAAAATGAAAGTATTTAGTACAGTTTTAAGTGATTATACTGTAGATTGAAATAATGAACAACCAACATAATATTGTATTATGATTTAGATATCCATGGAAAAGACATGTCACGTGCACTGAAATTTTTAAGAATGGCGTGATTTAATA
This sequence comes from Zacco platypus, assembly GCA_038088235.1. Lineage (NCBI taxonomy): Eukaryota > Metazoa > Chordata > Actinopteri > Cypriniformes > Xenocyprididae > Zacco > Zacco platypus. Next base: position 17,246,893 of record CM076064.1, read on the forward strand.
TGCTCCAGTTGCATTATGTTCGCTAGATTAGTGCAAGTCTAATTATAAGTAAGCGCTTCACATGTCTAGGTACTTGGCAGGATCCACTTCAAGAGACAGACGCGGAGATAAGTTGTTACTGCTTCCCACCTTGCGCTTGTCAGACTGTCAGAGGCTGTAAGGCTGCTTATTAATTTACATATGACAGCTGGAGACCTCTGCTGCTCTCTATTCTTCTAGATGTACTTCAACTCAACAATCTCAGATAGCACCAAACTGCTCAAACCCGTTCTGGTGTTTGCCTTTGCCATTGCGGCTGCATTGACGGGACTCACTCAGATTACTCAGTACCGCAGTCACCCCATCGATGTGTATGTGGGGTTCTGTATTGGAGCTGGTATTGCTGCATACCTGGTGAGTCATTGGTTTTCTGATGTATATTTGCATGTTGTCATGACATGTTGTTACTCATGTAGAACATGTTCCTGCATTAAAATCCTTGTTGGTTCCGGAGCAACATTACAATCAAATAATCAGATTTTAGTGTTTGGGGTTGGGCAAAGTCTTGGGATAGGGAATTCAACAACATTTAGCAAACTATCTGTTTCCTCAGGATTAGGGCTATGACAGTGCTATTGGGCTATATAGGGCTATGACTTTGAATTCAAGATGTACACCAAATTATGTATTGCCTGAGAATTGAACCCATGGCTCTGAAGTTGCTAGTTTGAGCTATACAGGCACACCTTTTGATGGAGACATTGTTTTACAAACAACAACATTGATCCAGGAACACACTAATCCAACTTGGCTAAATCACATTTTTGGATATTTTTCCAAACCATTCCTGGAGCCTCCCCAACACTGAACATTTTTGGATATTTCCCTTATTGTACACACTCAGATCAAATCATAGAGTACTCCACTAATCAACCGATAAGTTAATTCGGCTAGGTTACATAAGTGTGACACTCAAAATGTGCTGTGCTGGGTAGGCTTCACGAAAGGTTTGAAAACTACTGTAACTTTAACAGTATCAGGGGTAGCCAATCTTGTTCCTGGAGCGTTACCATCCTCCAGAGTTCAGCTCCAACCCTAATGGAATACACCTGAACCACCTAATTAAGGTGTTCATGATTTCTAAAAAGTACAGGGAGGAGTGTTAAAGCAGGACTGAAACTGAAGTTTACAGGAAGGCCCTCCAGTAGCAAGGTTGGTTATCCCTGCAGTAGAGCATGGTACTAGCAATGACAAACTATTTTTTGATACCTAGGGAATGCAGAAACTGATATGAGGTATAAAATATGAATGCCATTAAATGCAATTTGCAATGCAATCAAAGTCAATTTGGATAAAAGCATGAACCAAATGAATGACTGTCATTTTGCCAATTAGAATTATGGATAATCACCTTTTTTTGTTGTTAACAACATTGACAAATATACTAATAACCCTAACCCTATCCTTAATACCATCTAAAACCTTAACCATTAACTTAAACCCTAAATCAAATTAAAAACCTTAAACCCACCCCTAAGCATCACACTAAAACTAAACAAAACTCTGATTGCTTGATAGGAGTATTGTTAATTGTTGTGTCATTGAACTAAAAAATGTAATAAAGCCGCTTTAGCTTGAAAGTTTGATTCATTCCAGGCTTTCCATGCTGTTGCCAACTTCAAATCTCCTGAGGACACTATCATCCCTCAACCTCTTCCTCTGCAGAAGGATGCTTTGAGGGCTCTGGCCCAGCGAGGTCATGACTCTGTCTATAACAAAGGCCATGCCTCTGAGAGCAATGAGGAAATCACATCACCAGCATCTCTAGATGGGCTGAACCGGCCTGTACAGCGAGAGAAAACCTCATTGGGAAGCTTAAAGAGGGCCAGTGTAGACGTGGAGCTACTGGCGCCTCGCAGTCCAATGGGTAAGGAGACTATGGTAACCTTCAGTAACACATTACCCCGTGCTACAGCTCCAGAGGAGCCAACAAGACGTCTGGTGACAGTACCTGTTCCTGTACCACTGGATCCCATGCGGTCACAGCAATTAGTATCTGAATGGAAGCAAAAGTCAATGGAGATGCGAGGTGGCAGCTTGCCCGATGAGGACACCAGCGAGCAGGGCTCAGATGGTGGTGATGACACGACCACAGAGGAGGACAGCATCCATTCTTCAAATTATCCATCTGTCCCACAAAACACCAAAGCAGCTAATCCACCTGCAGGTGCAAGAGTAGTAATGTCCCCTCGTCCCCCTGGACAGCCCTCAGTCCCCCCGCCTGTATCCCCTAAAAACGCCAGCACTCGGGCCAAATGGCTATCCATCACTGAGAAAAGTGGTGCTAATATTCCAGTTCTCAAGGCAGGAAATCAACCTCGGATCATGCAGGTCATTGCCATGTCAAAGCAACAGGGACTCCTGTCTGGATCAGCAAAATCTTCTGAGACTTCGTCCTCTTCTGGTACCTCATCCATCACGGGCACAGAATCATCACCCAATCGCTCAGAGCGTGACAGTGGTTCAGGCATCATCACCGTTGATGCTCATGCCCCCCACCACCCTGTAGTTCGTATGACCTCCAATCCCAATAACCCCTGGGAGTGGAGAGGATCTTGCGATGGAAACATGGCGGAGTCATATGAGCTCAAAAACCTCAACCGTGAAAGTTCCCGCGGTTACCGTCATGTCAGGAGCAGCTCTCCTTGTTCCTCTTTTAGTGAAGCTGACCATGGGCCACCCCTGCCCCCTCAACCTCCCCAGCCACCACTTCCCCCTCAACTCCCACCTGTGGGTCAAACCTCAGAAGGTCGCAGTATGCGCCGCAAGACCCCCCTAGTTTTGCTGGATAGGGAGGGCAATCAGAACCACACTGAACAGGAAAACTTCTACAAAAAGCTACAAAGCGGCAGGCATTTCAAGGAGTGACAATGTGGTAACACTTTTTGGTCTTTTGGTTTTAAATATTTTATTTGATTCCTAGAGGAATATCTGAATGACCGGATCCACTATACTTTGAGTCAGTAGAGCTTTCAGGAGATGCTGCCTCTGACAACCTAAGAGCACAATGGTATTGCCCTCTGAGGGTAAACCAAACTACGTTATCAAAATTCCTCTCAGATGTATTGTATTTACATAATAAAACAATCTTTATATTCTCAAATTCGTACAAGGCAGATTGTAAAAAAGGTTCTGGTTTATTTGTATTGCTGCTCTTTTTGTCCATACTTGACTTACATAAATGTGTGACTGAGACATCAAGTTGAATTTATGTGTATGTGTGTTTACGCACGATTGTTTAGTGTATGTTGTAGTGATACAATGATATTTAAAAATATTGCCTTGTAACCCTCATAGTGAAAAATTAAGTTGTGTTTTGTTGGCTCTTTATGAATGATAATTGCTTTGCAAAAGGGTAATGTCCTTCATTCTACATCTGACTATAATTGCTGATACTGTGTTCTGGAAATCTATTGAAAACACTCTGTGAAAAAGCAGTGGAAATATGTGGAAGCACTTTGAATAAGCACTTATGAATTACTTCATCTCTTTATGTGTTAATAAATGAGGTGAATTGGTATGTCTGTGAGGTATTCCAAAGGAATATTAGACTGACCTGGACTCTATAACGAGAGTATTTTTTTGAACATTTGAACAAGTCCATGTGAAGAATTTACTGAAAGTCCCAAATTTTATGTGTCATAATGAGAATTTATTTATTTATTCAATTAATTAATTTATTGTATTGGTGTAAATCACAAAAATAATTTCTACAAACTCTCTGGGATTTATTTATCTGTAATAGTTAGCGATCTCCTTGTCATGCTGTTTCCCAGAGGTTCTCCTCTAAATGAACTTGATGCATGTTATGTGAGTGTCGTCAAGGTGGAAGTGAAGCCTTGTCAGTAAAGAATTCCAATCTGTTATAATATACATGTGCAGCTGTCACTGCAGGTTGAATTCTGTGTGCGTCAGCTCTCTCTTTCCGGTGCTCTGAGATACTCCTGGATCTCTGTAGATGGTTGTCCGTAATGGATGCGTCGTGCTGTTGATGCAGTGTCTGAAAAAAGACAACATAAATGACAACAATAAACAAGCTGCTGTAAATTACAATGTATGTAAATTGTAATTTGTAATGCATTGCAAATCTTTTATTCATTTATAAAGTGTAAATCTGGTGGCCTACAGCAGGTTTTAACCAATCAGTAGACATTTGGCCATCATGTAGATGAAAGGTAAGCAATAATATGCCGTTTGGTTTATAAACATTACTTCAAATCACAGGAAGGCAGTTTACTGGGCTACATAGTCTTATCCCTGCGAAGAAAGACAATGAACATGTCTTGCTTTCTGTCTTTCACTGACCTCAAATTAACATCTCATTCAAAGAATGGTGCCTTTTCAGAGAGTACAGTAGCATCCTCATCGCTATATTGGAGCATTAGCACAGAGAGAAAGAGACCTCAGGGTGAGCACCCCCTGTTGGTCTCACTTCTACCAGCAATTTAATTCTCATAATAAGTCTCTCATAAGTCTCCCTTTCAGGTACTAGCCAAGCTCAGCCCTGCTTAGCTTTAGTAGTAAACCAGGTTAGAGCTACAGGGTGTCAGGTGCTCCAATGCAAACAAAAAATGCTCTCGCCCAATGCGAGGAGCCAACTTCTTAAGGTCGGGCCCTCACAGACCCCAAGATGACCAATACAGAAACATAAAACACTAAACATACATTTCATATTTCTGTCAGCAGGATACATGGGAATAAAACATCTGTGCAGTGCTGGGTATAAAACCAATAAAACAATTTAAAAACAATAAAACCATTTTTAGACCCTGCTTAGAGGTACGTGTGTGTGTATGTGTACTCATTTTGACTATACTTACTATCGTCCTTCCCTACACTATCCTTAAACCTACTTGTCACAGAAACCTAACGTAATTATATATATATATATATATATATATATATATATATATATATATATATATATAGTTTAGGTATAGTGTAGGGAAGGGCTATACAGTGATTTGTAAGATTTTTTCCACACATTCTTATATAGGATTTTTAAGATGTTGTCTTTGTGGGGCCTGACTAAAGGAAAGCTAAGAAAGCTCCCAGGAGCACAATTGCTCTTGAGGCCTAAAGGATCACTTCAATATTTACAGTAATTAACCAAAACCATTAACCAATAAAATAGATCTACAAAATGTCGTGCTTTTAAGTTTGATTCAAATATGATATGCTTGCGTTTGGGACCTGATTTTTAAACCGCTTGATTTCTCATTAAACTGGATTTTTAATCTCCCCACCAGAGATAATTTTTAGCCTAGAGCGTTTTATTGCATTTGCAAGACTTGCTGAGGTCATACTTTAAATTCTTATTAAATGCAAATTAAAAAGCACTGGCAGTGCAAGCATTCCTACATATAAAATGAGTTTGAATATGAAAGTTTCAGATGCAGGATGTCACAAGTCAATGTTCATAACTGGTTTTTCAACTACTGCAAAGAGCACCATTTGTAACAGATTGCTATTACTTATATTAAAGGAAAATAAGGGTTTATGAGTAATGATTATAGTGATTTTACCAAGAAATAAAAATGATGATATATATAAGATGCCTAGACAGCATCCCACACCTGGGGTTTAATTATTCTGTTGCCATGCAATGCTCAGAGTGAATACTGCAGAGAGGCACGAAGGATGTTTTTTTCTCTGCTAGAGGCATCAACAATTAGCTTTCTGTCATTCCAAATAAATGTCAACCTACCTAAAAAATATTTTAAAGGCACTAACTTTTAAAGATATGTCAATTTTTCACTGCTACATTTCAAACAGACTGCAGACAAAGTCTGCTAAATGAATAAATGTTCTGTAAATGTAATAATAACAATTAATAGTCGAATTGGAAGTACCAAAGTTGATGCCCAAATAATTCATTCCTTATTTGATTCCAAAATAATCATTAGGCCGAGACACGCTGGCTTATGTAACAATGCTTCAAGTCTTTTTATGTGATGTTGCAACCTCTCAAAAAGCTGATGGTTCACCTGGCATCAGTATATGGTTCTTCCATCTAGTCAACTCTGACGCCCACATACGCTTTCCAAACACGAGCAGTGCCCACGCCGTACACTGCAACTATCATGAACTCTGCAAAAGCACAAACAGAGCTCTTGCTGTTGCTATGGTGACTGGGTTGAGTAGTGGGGGCCTCCAGTGCGGAGCAATTTTTCATTTTAATAAGAACTAAGTGTGTTTCAAGGGGCGGGTCTGGGCTCACAATCACATAGACATTCAGTTCATTTTATTACATTGAACGGTTTTGAAAGATGAGAGGTTGAAATGGATTTTGAGCACTGACAAAGTTTCCTTTATTTTCAGCTGTGAGGTGTATGGCTGGGTTTATTATGTGATATCTGATGCAATCATTTTTCAAAAGACTAAAAATAAAAACGAGACAAGACTCTGGAATAATGTTATGTAGAAATATTACTCTATTTGCTTTAATATTGCTTTATTCATTTTCAATTCTTCATTTGATGGATGAGGGATGGGTTGGAAATGTTTCTTATCAAATGATTTACTAGTGAGTTTTGGATATTTAGTCCACAATATATTTCCCATTTCATTAGCCTGTTCTTCATTTGTTGGCAGGAGCCAACTTGTCCTCATGGATCAAATTATGCAGGAGTCCAATAATAAAGGAAAATAAATAGAAATTGTACCTGCAAATTCAGCCACCCAACTATACACTAACATACACGTTCTTAATTGTTTTTTGCTCATTATTTATCATATTTATGTGTACAAAATAAATAGAGGAAGAATGCAATCAGTCGAGGAGATAGTGGCTGATGACTTTCTCTCGTCCCCTCCTGGTATTCGGTTTACTCAACCTGATTAAATTCACGTTGATTAAATTTTCAAGAGCTTTAATGAAGACAGCGGCCCTTTGATCTCCAGGTGCTTCGGCTGCTCATGGTGATAAAGCTTTTATTTTACAAAGCACTTTTACTGGGCTCTCACACCAATGTCACACTTTTTGCAGAGCTTTGAGGTGTAGACCACTTCTCAGTGCTAATGACTGAAACGCGTTTAGTGGACTTTATTTGGCAAAACTGGTCATTATGAACTGTAAAGGTTCTACAACTGGTGAGCCCTCAAAATGGGTCATACTGAAAGTTTGGTAACAGTAAGAGATTAACACTTTTATTCAGCTTATTAAAATGATCAACAGTGATAGTAAAGACTTTTACAATGATGCTAAAGATCTATAATCCAAATAAATTCTGTTCTTTTAAACTTTCAAAAAATCCTGAAAAAAAGTATAATGATTTCTACAAAATATTATGTTTTCAACATTGCAAATCTTGGGCACCAAATCAGCATTTTAGATATTAGATTAATTTTGAACAGATGTTGCCAATTATACATTTTTGACTCAAAACTGTCGATTTTGATGATTTTGCAACACTTTATATTTACCTATATAACCACCCAACTTCAATGTCAAATATACATTTTAATTTAATTTCTTTCTTTTTTCTTTGAGGTGGCTATTAGTGTTGTAGTCAAGACCATCTAAACCAAGACCAAGTCGAGACCAAGACCAGTATGTGTCGAGACAAGACCAAGACTTTGAGGGGGTTGAGACCAAGACAAGTCAAGACCGAGTTAAGATCAAGACTACACTAGCACTCCTCAAATTCATCTGAAAGATCCACATTTACTGCCTGAGAAATGTCTTATTTTTAATCTGTAATTACAATTAGAATAATAAGACACTGAGCTGTTATCAATTGAAATCACTAACAACAAAAATGCATCTTTACACTGCAGAGGTGGAACAGAAGTTGCATCTGAATTGAGACCAAGACAAGACCACAACCAAAAAAATGGTCTTAAGATCGGTCTCAAGACCAAGACTGGTCTAAAGTACTACAACACTAGTTTATTACCTATAGTACTGATGAATGTAGACTTACTTTCCTCTATTATAATCATCATTCACTAAGCAGTGAGTTAAAGGGACAGTGTGTAAGTTTTGCTGCTAGAGTTTGCTTATTTAAAACAATTCACTTTACATTCTAATGAAATAGCCGCTAGTGCTAAATTACTACTACTCATACACTTTATTTGACAAATTAAAATTGTGGGGTAACGTAGCACAGTTTTACTTGGTCAAAACAATCATGCTTAAAAAAACATTTGAGTGTGTTGAAAATTATGTTAACAATACCATGTGAATTCCCTTGGTGGCTTAAGAGATGCTTAATGCACACTGCAGTAAACTAGATCAATATTAGAATATCATATTAATAAAAGCTGGATGACTTGCGTTGCTAAATGGCATGCAATTAATTTTAAAATACAGTACATTTTATGGTGGCGAAAATGGTACAAACATGTTATTCACAGTAAATCAATAATATATAGTTGAGCTATATAACAATGATTAGTTTTCCAACGATAAAGGTATCCAAACATTTGCTTACCTGTCTAATAAAACACATAATATATTAAAGGGTTAGTTCACTCAAAAATGAAATTTCTGTCATTCTTGTTGTTCCACACCCATAAGACCTTCGTTCATCTTCGGAACACAGATTAAGACATTTTTGATGAAATCTGAGAGGTTTCTGATCCCCAAGAGAAAGCAATGTAATTATAACACATTCAAGGTCCAGAAAAATACTCCATGTGACTACAGTGGTTCAACCTTAATGTTATAACCTTAATGTTATGTTCTCATGTAGAACCCGGAAGCGCTACACTGTGTGTACAAAGTAAAGAGTGTAGGAGACTGACAGAGAAGACAAGAAATTCCTGAATAAAGTTTTGTTTGTTTGTTTTAATCCAAAAATAGGTATTACTTTATTTTACAGTCATGTTCCCCATGTACATACTATGAAATTATTATAGAAATTGAAATAATTTGGTAATAAGTAGTTACTAACCTTGAACCCCTAAACCTAAATGATGTTTTATTAACAAAATTTGGGAGGAACACGTTCAAATGATCTAACTAATCATCACATCACTCCAACCAGCTGTCATTAATCAGCAATCAACATGCCTGCCCAATCAGCATGAGCAGAAACCTATATATATCGATGCAGTCGACTCACCTATGCTTTTGGATAGTTTCAGCATGCCTCCACCACCCCGTCTCCTCACACTTGCCTGGTTACTTCCTAAACCAGAATACGGGGGGAGTACTCTGGGCTCGGGCCAAATACCAAGCTCGGAGCCCTCTCCTCGGACAGCACGCCAAATATGCATACTAATTTCCCTATCTGATTATTTGTAAGTGTGAACTCGTGAAACTTAGCATGTATTAACCAGTACTTTGTTAGGTAAGTACGCTGTAAGTACATGTAAGTGCACACACTGTAAAATAAATGCACAACCCAAAAATCTTACATATTGTGCCTTTAAGCATGTCACATTAAATTTCACGGTGGTCATGTTTCACAAATCTATTAGAGAACAAACAATGCCTTAAATCTGACTTCAAAAAGGGTTTTCTATACACACTGTTCACGGTTCGTCAAGGTTTGGCATGACAAACAGCATCATGCTGAAATCAAATCCTCCTCCACAATACACACACGGATAACAGCCATTTGGACCCCCTCTCCTCCTGACAGAAATTTACACTCAGCAAAATCTGGAAGGATGATCATTTGAGGAAAATCGCTTATTCAACATTGCAGGAGTGACACTCAAACTGATTGTTTTGTTATTACAGAATCAGTGCACTCAAATGAAATGATTCCCCTCACGAGTGATCATTTAACCCTGACCACAATGGCCAAGAAACCACCCAGATGGCATTTCACCTCCCCACCACTTCCCCTGCCACCATTTTTTCTTTTGTGTCTTCCCTGTCTTAGACCAAAAGAGAGGGAGAGAGGGATTTACGTTGCACTCCGAGAGAGCTGGCAGCGCTCCAATCCCCTGCGACGGCAACATTTCCATTGATCAGAGCAAATGGAGACATGTCAAGTTACCACGGCAACTGGCAGGCCAGTGAGGCGGCGCCGTGTGCAGGCTGCCGAAGAGTCTGCGTGAGGACTGGCTGCAGGAGCATCAGGGTGGAGCTGTGTGGGCTGGAAATGAATCCTTCAAAAATGTGAGCTTTGCTTTAGAAAAATGTCCACGGTGTTAAACAAGCTCAATGAGTCATTGATACATTATTTAAATGCTTTTAACACAAGAGATTCATTGTAGCTATGCATTCGACTTATGACAGATTTCTGTCAGTGGTACCTCTTTTTTGAAGACTTGAAGCTGTGATCTTGTTGTGGTCAGACAGATGAGGTTAGTGAGGAGGACAAACTCGTGCTCAACTTATGTATTCCATTGATTTTTATACATCTTTAATGATTTATCACCCATTTCAAAGTGAATTCAGATTCCTATAATAGAGTCCAATGACCATGCTAACATATGGCAGTGTATGTACAGCAAGAGCTGGTCATGTACTCCATCTACAGGCTGCCCGCCAAACACACAACCCAGCTGCAGTGTCAGCTGAAAGAAGCACACCACAGACTGTTATATTGTGTCATACTGGCATAATATAATCTGTAAATAACATAACTCATGTCTAATTATCCTCAATGTAAACAATAACATAAATAACATAATGACTGCAATTTTAGAAAATCAAAAATAGCCATTTTTTTTAAATTATTTTTTATTAAATATATATGTTTAAGTTTACTTGATTTAAAAATAGGAAAGATACAATTTATAAAATAGGATCATATTTTTGAGCTAGATTTCAAGTAGGCTAATATATATTTTATATTATTACATGTACATATTTAGATATATTCCCAATATTTATTTGTGCATTTCAGATTGTGCAAGGGATACATACATTAATAATTATGAAAAGTTCTGTACATGCACTTACACAACTTTTCAACCCTTTCCTAATTAAAGGGATGATAAGTTAATAAAGCATGAAGAATCATCTTCTTTTCCAATCATTTTGCAGAAGAAGTGGACATTAGATTATGTTACTGTAATTGACTTTTTAATGAACAATGAAGAGGTTAAAGAGGTTACAGGAACAGGAATCATGCTGTGTCCAAAGAAATTATTTAAATAAATAAAAATTGTATTTAAACACCATCAGATTAGTTAATATATTTTTTGTATAGTGAATACATTTTGAAATGCCACGTTGAGAGTTTTGATATAACTCAACAGAATATCATGACTCAGATAAATAAATAAAAACAATTTGCAACATGATGTCAACACACTTTAACATAGACAAGTACCTTCTACGTCCATAAGGAGGCGACAAATCTCGTCATTATTTATCACACTGGGCCAAATATCCTTTAAAATAAAACATCTATAGACTAGCGTATATATATAAAACTTAGATCTCTGAAAACCCGGATACTCTCAGAAAGTTACATAGTGATCAGCTTTAGAGCTCTTTGACACGGACGTGATTTTTTTTTCTTTTTTCTAGATCGCGGTGGACTGATCATAAGGCAGAGAGGGGCAGATTCAGGGGAGGGACGCCAGCAGCAGCAGCTCCCGGTCTCACTACTCACACACAGGGAGAAGATACAGGGCTGACACTGATGGTGCTGCGCCTCTGATAAAAAAACAAACAAACAAACGGGAGAATAAACCTGAAATTTGAGGGAAACAGCATTGGGACAGTATGCAGTGAGTATAGCAACTATTCTTCATTTAGTGGACAGGCCAGTGTGCCGCTGGCCTTTATAATGAGTGAACGGAGCCACACCTGCAAAACATCCCTAGCTCTGCTCTTCTGTTGCAGTTTATATAAAGATAGGTTTGCTTTCATGCGTTGCCTACCTATGGTACAATTAAACGGTATATTTGAAATAAGGCTGTTGAAAATATTAATGTTAAAGGGCTATATTTTGCTGTGGTGTAGTGTGTAGCTATGGTACAGCGGATAACGGTATGACATCCAGCGGTGAGCTGCATCCAGTACACATGCGCTCTATATCCCCAATGCTGACAGAAATAGGTTTCTCCTTCATGGCATTGACACTGCAGTTGTTTGCATGGCTAATTTAGAAGCAGCATGTCTCTTTTTAAATCTTTGAGGTACTTAGTTACCAAAAATGCTATTCATCCTACATGTGTGCTTGTGTACAGTATCGCGGTGGCTACTGTAACCACTACTGTGATTCGGTCATTGGCAGAGGCTAATCTGCCATGCTTATATTCGGTACTACAGAACGAATGTGACAACAGAAGTCCTAAAACAAGTGAGCAATAAGAGTAACTTAAACTGAATACAGAAAGCGGCTAATTTCTTTTAATGTTTCATCTTTTCTAGTTAAAAAAGAAGCCAAATTAGTATGCTTTGGGTTACAGAAGCAAGGAACAGGATAAAAGTGTGGACTGGAACACTGTATAAGAATGGAATGGATTTACAGATATCTCTCCTCTGTTTAAAGGATTAGTTCACTTCATTTCCTGATAATTTACTCACCTCCATGCCATCCAAGATGTTAATTTCTTTCTTTCTTCAGTCGAAAACGAAATTAAGGTTTTTGAGGAAAACATTCCAGGGGTTTTCTCTGTATAGTGGACTTCAGTGGGTTCAATGGGTGGAAGGTCCAAATTGCAGTTTCAGTGCAGCTTCTACACAATCCCAGATGATTTGTAATTTTCTAAAAAAAAAAAAAAAAAAAAAAGTAATAAAAAGTTATATACGTTTTAACCACAAACACTCGTCTTGCACTAGCTCTTCTTCTTCTTGAATAATTCCGGCAGTGTAGTCACTGCTAAGTGTATTACTGCCCTCAACATTTCAAAGTTTGAACTAAATTGTCATCTACAATATGCTAGTGCAAGTATATAAGAATTAGTTCAAACTTTGAACTTCAAACACTGCCAGAATTATACAAGAAGAAGAAGAAGAAGAAGAGGAGAGCTAGTGCAAGATGAGCGCTTGTGGTTAAAACATATATAATTTTGAAACTTTTTTTTAGAAAATGACTGATTGTTTCGCTCGATAAGACCCTTATTCCTCGTCTGGGGTCATGTAGAATGCTTTGAAGCTGCGCTGAAACTGCAATTTGGACCTTCCACCCATTGAACCCCTCTGAAGAAGAGAAAAGCCATGGAATGTTTTCCTTAAAAAACCTAATTTCTTTTCGACTGAAGAAAGAAAGACATGAACATCTTGGATGACATGGGGGTGAGTAAATTATCAAGAAATTTTAATTCAGAAGTGAACTAATCTTTTAACGTATCACTCCACTCCAGATTTTGTCTGCACACTAGCGAGAGAAACCCCACTTTGAGCTATCCACCTTATTGTCCAGTTGTTTTTTGTTCTTGATGCTTAATATTGAAAACTAGTATTCGTTGTCATGTTATTTTAATTAACTCTCATAATCATAAACATTTTTTTTGCACAAATAGTTTTACCATTTACTGCACCTTTTCTTCTAGTTATTTACATACAGCGGCTAATGAACCAGAAGTCTTGCACATTCACAGAAAATAGCTTTCTTCTACATTTCTAAATAAGGTTGATAGAAAAATAGTAGTTGAGAGAAAATATAGATGCTCATTTAAAAGTCTCATACAAAATCACACAACTTTGTTTTCATTCAAAATGTAGACTATATTTTCACAGTCCTTGCAAGGATCAGTTAAAACTAAAAAGTGATTATAAGTGATAGGTTATTGCTATTGTGCATCCTGAATTGGGATTGGTCTTCTTTCTTGCATCGTTACCAAATTGTGTAAGGTCTTTGTTCTCTGCTGCATTTCGCTGTTGCTTACTCTGAACTTCTATTGCTGTGCTTATATTTGCCTCGAGCTATACACATCTAGTTTATTGCAACATTTCAGAACATTGCATATTAAATTGAGTTTTGCAAGTTAGTGCTTTTGTAATGCACCACACTGAGAAAGACAAAAGATAGTTGTTATGTAATGGAAATAGATCATTTCTTCCATATTGTGATGTAAACCTGAGTCAAAACGGATTATTAACCAAAAAAAAAAAAAACTGATTGAATGGAAGCAAATCTGAATAGAAGCTTGCCGCAGATTGTAAGAAAGGGGTGGGGTTTAAGCAGACTAAATGATTGAAAAAGCCTGGCATACTTCACCAGAGAGTTTCACTAAAAGATTTGCTAGTAATATTTCAATTAAAAATGACAACGTTTTAATATTTTATAAATTAAACATATGAATGTCAAATGATAAGACTTATTGGTACATAAATGGTAAACAGGAGATTTCTGCCGGACTGATTTCTGTAAGAATGCAGTGAGCTGTATTGATATGTGAAACAACCTAATAATCCATGCGCTGAAAATCCTGTTTCCCTCTGTGAAACTGATACATACATCATGACTTGGGCTTTAGCTAGAAGAGCAGAGACAACTGCCGGCAGACTTAATTACTCTAATGTACTACACCAGAGGGAGAGGGAGAGCAATGAGGGGTGGGCTGACAGTTGCTCCTGGAATCTGAATGAAAGGCCCTACCCATATCGGATGACACATGCCCTTCCATTAGTGACTCACATGGGTCTGTCTGAAACCCCATAAATGACCACTACGTTCATGAGAGGATGAAATCAGGCGCTGTTTTATTGGCACAATGAAAATATCTTCCCTGAAATATGATATGAGCTGCTTTTAGCTGAAAAAAATGTGGTGGTAATTGTATGTATAATCCTATTGTGTATTTTGGGTACTGCACATTACCTTTTTATGGTCAGTGCAGTTGTGGTGAAATTTGAGAACGATAAAGCTGCTCGTTTTCCCTTTCACTTAAGTGTAAAGTCAAAATGGAGCGTTATTAATCCCAAGATTGGTGGGCACATCAGGTTGATGGGCACATCAGTTCCTGTTGATGTTGCTTTGAAACTCAGCATGTGTACCATTTATCCACTGTCATCCTTTCCTCTTGTTTATGAAGTGCTGATTTCTGCCACATGTGCTGAGGAATGCTGGGAAGCTTCAAAGGATTCATCAGACTCCGTGTCTGAGCTGAGCCCAAATGAACAGGCCTGAAACTGCTTGGTCAGGATTCCTCAAAGACAAATGAAAACTGAGTGAGAACTAAAGCGAATTAAAAAAAGCAAATAGGAAATGCTTCCCACCATGATTTAAAACTAATGTCTCCTTTGCCCTTCACTTCCTGTCCATTTTGTTATTCTCTTTTCTTTGTTATTCACTATCGGCGTGTGAGGAGTTTGTGTTATCTCATTTATTTATCATGGGCAACACCCTTTACTGACAATATGGGGCGAGGTCATAAAAATTAGACGGTGTTCTTTCAGCAGTTCATGAGTAAATCCATAGGGACATGCCTGTTTCCCTGGACTGGAGAATAGTGTTGATTTCAGTACAGTAACTTTGGATATGGATATCAGGCTGAACATGCATGTAACTAGAGTATCACTACATCATTTCCTTTCCAGGATTGCAGGATTATTTTGTACACTTTTTTTACACTTTCTAAAGACATTTTAGACCACATGGGCCATGCCGTGTGCTGGGAGGAGTTGGTCCGCAAATTTGCGATATGCCACTGGTTCCCATGACTTAATTTGTGGCCTGGTTGTACTAATTTGTTCCCTTTATTTAGTTCAATCATGGCCTTGTGGTACTAACTCATTCCCTTGTTTTAGTTAAAGGGGTACTTCACTCCTGGCAAAATGGGCTTTCAATTTAAATTGGATGCCTATGCTGTAGAAACATTTTTGACATCGATGAAGATGCCTAGAGAAAAGAAAGAAAAAGGCTGTTGCCCTCCATTTTGCTATATAGCTTGGAAAACTTCCATAATGCATGTTGCTGTCCAAGGCCACTGCCACCAGTCTGCTATGGATACGCTTGACCAAAAACTGCCTTGCTTTAAAAGGAAATACTTCTTAGCAAACTTTTAGTTATAATGGGGGTCAATTATAACTAAAATATTAGTTTTAGTATTGTATTGTTCCCAGGAATTCAAAGAATAAACATTTAGCGGTAGTGAGTTATTTTTGGTTTTCAGTGAAGGATTCATGGCATTGTAGCCAGTGGCAAAACGTCGCAAAGAATCGTAAATATGGAGAGAAACTTTTTAGTCAACATTTGTATCTCAATGGGACTATCCTGGTAAAATAAAGGATAAATAAATAAATAAAATAAAAATAAATTTCAAACTGGATGACCATGAACACAGTGTTTTGGGAGGGGAAAAACCTGAAAGAAACTGGAGTTCCATTAGTTCTGCCCAAACCCCCGGCAAAATGCCATCACGTACAGGGAAGAAAGAATTTGCCATGTTTTTGTTGTTGTTGTTGTTTTTTTACCATAATGCTGTTTAAGTAGTAGACAAAGTATGATATAGTTTTCAGTGATAAACTTAAAACCATGTATTAATTTGTTCCATCGTTTTAGTTCATTTGTGGCCATGTTAATTCATATTAATGAATAATAATAATTTATGGGAACAAATGTTTAATTCATAGCCACAGTATCTTGTTCTTAACAAATTCTTAATTTGTGGTCGCAAAATAGGTTAAGCCTATGGAAGCTTGTTTTTGCCACTGAATAAAAAATAAAAGGAAATTGCGACTTTTTATCTCACAATTCTGACTTTGTTTCTGAGAAAAAAAGTCGACTTTATATTGGACTTTATAACTCGCAATTGTGAGTATTTCTCACTTCTAAGAAAACAAGTCATAGTTGCGAGACATAAACTCACAGTTGCGAGAAAAGAAGTCAGAATTGTGAGATAAAAAATTGCAATTATCTTTCACATTTTTTTTTTATTCCATGGTGGAAACAATCTTCCAAAAAGCCCCAAACATGATCTTTAGGGGAAAAAAGAAAATCGTCAAAATTGTACATCGTGGCCATAATGTATAAATTCATTCCCTCATTTTAATTTAGTTAAATTGTGGCTCCTTTATAATAGTTTGTTCCCTTGTTTTAATGTAGTTAAAACTATTTGGGAACTTGCCAAATCATGCCTTCGTTTTCATATAACTCCCCATCATGGCTGGTTGCCATAGCGTTGCTATGCAGTTGCTATAGATAGGTAATTGCTTAGGTGTTTTGAATGGTTGCTCTCAATGATATTTCCAATAGATATGTCCTATGCATATTGCGTTTTTTTGTTTGTTTGTTTGTTTGTGTGTGTTGTTACATTGGCATAGTATGCAATAATCATCTCACAGGAAGATACACAAACCATGTGGATTACATTAAAACCTTAGTTAAAGGAATAATTTACTCACCCATATTGTTCCAAACTTGTATGACTTTCTTAATTCTGTAGAGCACAAGAGAAGATATTTTTAAAAATGTCTCAGAATCAGCAGGGTCCATTATTCTTTGAACCATATTGACTTGATCTTTATTTGGGGACAGCCCTAAAAATATACATGTTTGGAATGACATAAGGGTGAGTTGTAAATGATGCAAAACAAACAGACACATTCACCGTTCATAGAGTTCTCATAGAGCAGCACCAGCAGAATCTGGCCTCTCATCTTCTACTGCTCAGCTGTGTCTGTGACCCTATAACCAGACGTGATTACTCTGCCGTGATGCTTCTGTCCAAAGGCATAAACAGCCCTGCACATGTGTTAAACTTACACTATAAATCAGAGTCAGTCTATAGAGTCTGTGTCCATGCTTCAGGCTAAGAATGCAATTTCCTTGGATGAATTCTCTTTGGAAATCTTTAGAGAGTGTGGAAATAGATTGAATGATCTCAAACCATTTGTACAATCCTATAAAAAATGGTTTTGTGGGGTTAGTATGGAACCCTAGGGTTCTTGACTCAATTTTAAAGAACGCTTTATGCCAGAAAGGTTCCATATAAGGATAAATGTATATAATTGCATACTGCTTTAATGTTTACAGTTTTTTTTTCAAAATTTTCTACTGATAAAATAAGTTTACGAGCTGTTGAATTCACAAAATTGAATTAAAATTAAAAACAAAATAATATAATTAAAACCATCCATAAAATGTTCCCATGATGGAACCCCTTAAAAAGTTCTATACATGAAGCCCCTGACAGAACCCTTAATATATAGAACCTTTTCTAGTAAAAAAAATATAATATAATATTATAATATGTCACCAGTCCTCCGTCCATATCCTCCCTCCACGAGCAGCAGTAGTAAAGGTTAAACCAGTAATCTCTAGGCATTGAAGTACTTAGCCTTGACATTTAAGTGTGTTTTACTGAGTTATGGTTATTAGTTTTGTAGGGTCATTACAGGAGCATGGCTCATTAGGTGGATTCTTTAGGCAGTTCTGCTACTCACATGCAGACTGAGAGACATAAATTGTGATGAGTTAATAATTATAATGTGTAAAATTCCAGTCATACTTAGTTTTCATTAAATTCTGCCTGGGCAGTTAACTGAAATAAAGCAATTTCAAGTATTAAAATTAATAATAATACAAAAACGAATGCTAAAATTAAAATTAAAGCAAGACAAAAACACATACATCAAGCAATATGTTTTCTTGATCTTAACCCTAACCCATCTTAAAAAGAAATTGGAAAGAATAATACAAAATAATATCAATAATAAGCGGTAACACTTTACAATAAGTTTCATTAGTTAAACATTAGTTAGTGTATTAACTAACATGAGCTTACCATGAGCAATATATTTGTTACTGTATTTACTAATCTTCATTAACGTTAGTTAATAAAAATATAGTAGTTCATTGTTTGTTCATGTTAGTTCTCAGTGCATTAACTAATGTTAACAAGATTTTAATAATGTATTAGTAAATGTTGAAATTAACATTAACAAAGATTAATAAGTGCAGTTCTTTATTAGTTCATGTTAACTAATGTACCTTATTGTAAAGTGTTACCTAATAAGCAATAAAAAAGTCAGTTTTATTGGGCCATTAATTTTTGTATCCATTAGATTTGGAGGTGAGAACAAACAGGAAGTTAATCCTAGGTTCTTTAATCTATTTTCCAAGTAGAACGCAAATTAGTGTTTTGGTCAAAATCTGTCTTAAATAGTTCTTTTAATGTTTCTGTTTGCGGGACACTCCTGCAGTCATGGGGTCTCAAAGCTGTTCTTTGTGTCTCATGCTTTTTTAACTGCAGGAAGACGTTTGCTCATCCACACAACCTCAAAACATCCCTGAACTCAGCTGAGACACGTGAAATGATCTGGCTTCTGAAACTGTTAGAAGAATGTATTCAAACTGTGTTGAGATGAGGTGCTGCTTTATTGAGTGGAAAAACATCTGTTTTAGTTCTCTAGTATGTCTGATGTGATTTCTTTAGGGTAAAAGAGATGCCTTGAATTCCTTTTTCTCCCTAGACTGTTCGAACAAGTGGTGCATGTCAAAAGCAGCTTAATTTGTGAAATATGTGATTAATCTAAGAAAATACCTAAGGAAATTATAATGTCCTTTTATGGCCTATGTTCTATCAGAATCATTATATTATTGTGGCCAAGAGAATAAAGCACAGAATGTGGATTTGTGGATATGTAGGTTTTGTACAATCAGAAACTGTTTCCTATTGTTTTTGGTTTGTTTTAGCAATGTGGATGCAGTGACACACATAACCAACTTGCCAATGTAAATGTAAAAATTCTCTATCAGGCAAGATTAATTTATTCTGTCCTGGATAGCAGGGTTACAGAGAAAAACTAGTATGCAGCTAGTCTTGTGATCTTGAAGATGTGAGGAAACCATGCTTCAGGCTACTAATATGCCTAGAGTTTCATGTGAATGTATCATTTGTAACATTAAAAATTCATGAATTTAGTGGCTAGTATTTTTATTTACTTTTAGTAATAAGTAAATTATTCAGTGACCGTCCAAACAAATTGGAAACGCCAACTTCTGCCCAAAGCTTATGTCACACAATCATTTCCTGTTTAGTTTTGTTTTCTGTGTCTGTGAGTTTTTGGGCTGTGTCCAAAGCAGTTGACTTGTTGCCTCTCTGCCTTATCAGGTACTGACTTTGTAGGCAAAATTTACACACAAAGAAGGTACCTCGTTAAACTGATTTTGGACAGACTTCTGAGGCAGCGTAACGGTTTAATGATCTACAGCAAAACAGAGTGAGAACTAAGCAATGGTGGATTTAGACTTTTATTCTAAAAGCTAACACAGTTGTAAATAGCAGTGAAATTTTACAATTCTAAATTCCAACTTATACACAGTAAAATCTACTACCCTATTTTGGGTAGTATTTGTCCACTCAAAAGCAAGAACAGTCCAGTGCGACCCCGGATACCTCTCTGGCTCCGCCACTGTAACCAAGCAAATATTTAATTACTGCAATAGTAATTTCTCACTAGACATGACATCAGAAGTGGAAAACGTTGATCAAAATCATACATTTACACCCAAACTGACCACCAACCTCAACTTTCAAATCCCATCTTTATTTATTTTTTTGCTCAACTGTCACTGAATAAAGCACAGAATTGTGAGATATCAAAGGATACATCTATACTGCCTTCAAAAATCGATCAGATGAATGTGTCTCAGGAGGCAGAAAGTGAAGCTAACATTGGATTCAGATGTCCCTTGATGCCTTCCTTGGAAATTATTTTATTCAGCAACGATGCATTAACTTGATCAAAAGTGACATTTGTAATGTTATGAAAGATTAATTATTTCTATAACATTCTATAATTATTTCTATAACTTTCTTTTCATCAAAGACTCCTGAAAAATGTATCATGGTTCCCACAATTTTTTAACATTGATAATAATTTAAAAAAATGTTTCTTGAGTACCAAATCAATATATTAGAATGATTTTGGAAGGATCATGTGACACTGAAGACTGGAGTAATGATGCTGTAAATTAAGCTTTGCAATCACAGTAATAATTTACATTTTAAAATTGAAAACATTTTAAATTGTAATAATATGTCACACAATATTACTGTTTTTACTGTATTTTTGAACAAATAAATGCAGCCTTGGTGAAGCATAAGAGACTTCTTTCAAAAACATTAAAAAATTTTACCAACACCAAACTTTTTTTTACTGTAGTCTACACTAATTGAGGGGATCTAACAGTTACTAAAAATCACACCAGTTATTTAAAAGTAATTGCAAAAACGCATTAGATTGAAATTAAGTGAAGTTATATATTTAAGTATATTGATAAGTACTGTAAATTTTATTAGCTACTCTTGTTAGTAGCTTGTAGTGTGACTAACTGAAAAGAGCAACTTTTAGTAGCTTCCCTATCACTGGCTCTTACGTAACATTACAAGACAATTTGGACGTGCTGTTGACAGCTATTATAGCGTAAGCTATAAGGAAATCTAATCAGCTGGTGAATGGGACGTGCTGAACGGACTTGCTCTGAGATCCTGCTGTTGTTTGTGCTAGCTGTGGCAGATAAGCATGTGACGGGAGGAAAATTAGCTAGACACATGACCCTAATTTTACAGATGACTGAGCCTCCACTGCACAGAGCCTGCAGCTGTATATAGATAAATAAGAGAGAAACAAAAAATTTGTGTGAGGTCCTTGCTGTCCTGTGAGAAGTGAAAATTATGTAATTTTATGGCTGACAACACTGACCTACTAACCCTGAGCCCAGCACTGCAGCAGACTTGAAATGAGCTCAATTTGCAAGGATCAGTTTCTTTGTACGAAGCTTTTTTTACTGTTTGTGAAACTAACCTGCTTCCCCTCTTTTTACCCAATATGGGTAGCTATATCTGTGTTTAAAAATCATTTATGGACCGATTCCACTCAAACGTGCAAACATTAGTTAAATTCGGAATAGCATGTTAGCTTAGCAATTATTATCTGTCACTGGTATATGCTATTCCGAATGAGGCCTTTGATTGTTTAAGCATTCCACCAGCCTGACCCAACCAATGTTGGGCTGTTCACTCCAAGAAGAATGTCTGGAGCAAAAATGTGGAAAAACAGGCTTTTATGGGTTGGACTAATTGTTTATCCAACTTATGCTAGTCAGGGGTAGCGTTTGGGAAACCTGTTTGAAAACAGTCATTGGAATAGCATACTAGCATTTTACTCTTACTATTTTTGCCATGTATATGAAGAATAATGCTATTTTGTTATTATGCTAATTCAAACGTTTTTGCATTTCATTTGTGCTGCAAGTGACAGTAATTATTTGCTTCACTATTGATAAATAGTTATATAAAATACACTATATTTACACTAGGAGAGACTAACACTTCTGTCATCTGCCTGTCTGGTACGATAATCTCCAATTGGCCAATTCATTTGCATAACAGTATAACACAACTGTTTGATTACAGTGCACATGGCTTCCTCGAATATAGTGGGTGTTTGTTAGTATTGTGAGTATGACTTATATATAGTGAGGAATTTTATGTCAAGCTATTATTTTAAAGATTTTATTTATTACTTTTTTATTATTTTAAAACCAAAGAGGAACAATTAAATATTGGTGTCCATATAGATCTGTTCAGTTGTTTTGCTTAGTGCTGGAGTGTGTTATTATCAGGCGGCTGGAGAACTGCAGTGTTTTGTGCTGTGTATCAGTCTGTCTGGTTGTGGATGTGAATACTGCTGAGTAAGCATTTCTGATCCATACAGAAGTCAAGCAGACCTGACAGACACACACTCTTGCTCCTGAAATCACATGCAAACATAAAAATATCCCTATTAAAATCCTTATGCTATACCAGTTTCTGATTTGTTCCATGAAGAAGTTCTTCTTATTTCTAAGAAGTGAAGACAACCAAATTTGTATATTTTATATAAAAATGTGAATGGATTGCCACAATTTTAAGGTGTTTTAGGGTGGTTACCAGTGTGTTGGTGGTCACTAAGGTGTCCTGAATGGTTGTTAGCATGTTGCTATTGTTTTGCGATGGTTTTCTGGGAGTGTTGTAATTAAGTCGCAGCCTTTGCGATTAGATAATTGCACTAAGCCATATTGTGATTCCGCTTTTTGTTTTCGATTATTCATGCACTCGTCTCTGTTATTCTGCTCCATAGATATGGCTTAGGACGCTCCTTCAACAAATGAACCATTTCACCAAATCGGACTGAACTGTCTGAAACAATTTATGGCTCTAGTCAGCACAGATCTTACAAGGTTTCTGAAACACCAAATGGTGCAACTTGGACATATCATCAGTGCATAAACCCAGGGTCATAGAATGTTTCTTGTCTAAGTCATCAGACACCCTCGCCTGGGCAACCCATCCGGGGGTGATCAGTGCCTGGCTTGTGTCCAAGTAGCGCACTAGACCATGGATCACTCCTTTTGGTCCACAGCTACCTTGAAGCTTTTTCCGCAGCTTCTATAATGTTCTTGGTGGCTCTTCTTTCCTGCAGACCTCTAATACAAAGGAGACTGAATGTCCAATATAGAGACTGTGCTTCAAAGCCCCTGCAAGCCCACCTCAGTGGGATTGCAGCCAGCCCTCCACCCATACTTGGCCTTCTTGCGCTCATGGGCCTCCTCTATCCGGTCTTCCCAAGGTAAAGTAAGTTCCAACATGACCATTTGCTTGGAACAGTCAGATGTTAAGACCAAATCTGACCTGAGTGTCGTCCTTGCAATTTAGCTGCTTCTCCAGGTCAACCTTCAGCTGCCAATCACAAGCTGAGGCTACCAGGCCATCTGAGGCCCTGGGCACCACCTGGGGCCTGGGCTCCTACCAAAACTCATTTTCGGATGTGCCTGACACTCACTCTGACTCGAAACAAGCCATTATCCAAGAGTATAGGATCCAATGATACCAGTTTTCGCCAACTCATTCAGCACTTAAGTTAGTCTAACAGTACACTGAACTGAGAACAGTCTATTGCACATGCTGTAAATGCTGAGAACTGTCTGCCAAGGGTTTCATAACTGGGGCAAAATGTATGTTTCTAATGTCTTTTGCTGTAAAGCATAAAGTATAACAAATAAAATGTACTGGAAATATAACAGTGATCTAATGGGAGTAGTTCTCGAGTCAACCGCAGTACACTGATAGCAGTTCTCTCTTGAGTCAAGAATCGATTAATGGTTACAACAGTTCTCGGGTCACCAGTCAACTGAACTAAAGAAACCACTCAAACTCTGACATTTCCATGAGTTTGCAAAAATGAGCAGTTGACTTTAATGAGGGGCGGAAATGAATGTATATAAAAGGTAAGTTGATTAAGACTAGTTTATTCACTTAATGCTTTAGACATGTAAAACATCCGCATTTCACATCATTGTTTTAATAATATAATTGTATATACATGATATAATTGTGTGATTATGTAAACAAACTGGTGAATCATTTTTTGAAACTGTCCAAAAGCACCAGTTCACAGAAAAGAATTGGATTTCAAATCACTAGTCTATAGGATTTTTTCACCTGTTTTAATGACTGCCAGATGAAAATTTATTTCTGATCATATAATATCCAAATGTTTTTGATACCTGAGATTTAGATATAAACTCACTATATTATAAAGCAAATATATTTCAGAGAAAAAGCATATGGCAGATTCAGTTTTAAACATCATCCTAACAGTCATTTTGCCTTCCAAAAGGAAGTTTGCATAATCATTTGTGTTGGCGTATGGTGTGTCAGATTCAGCATCATGCACTTACTCTGCTCTTTGCGGCTGTCATCTGTTTAAGTTCCTCTGGGAGGCTGTTTGTACAGGTGTTGCGTTTTGGTGGGAAGGGGGGGATGGGAATGTGAATGGAGCAGGTCGGAGAACAACCTTCACATTCTTCTTTTCCCTGATGGCATAGGAGTCACCGTCACAGCTGTGTCCTTCAACAGACTGGGCTGACAGCAGGGGGCCATCTTACTGTTTGGAAGAACTTTTGGGCTGGGCCCTTAGTGAATGAACAAGAAAATGTGTATGTGTTGACAATAAATGAGGGAGTGAGTTGAATGAGGATGTTCCTGTTCGGAAAATAGATTTCATATGTCATTAAGTAGAACTTTACACTGCCATTTGTCTACAGCAATCTCTCCCACATGAGGACGTGGTCAGTGTTAACACGGTTCTTCAGTCATTTTATGCTCTTCTTGGAATCAGTTGCACAAACCTTACAAGGAATTTTAGCAGTTTCACTCCAAAACTGAATGTTTCCTTCTCTTGCTCAATCAAACTCAGCATGAATCAAATCTCAGAAAGCTCCAGAATTGTTTTTCAAACTTTTCCCTTCTTGCATTGTGGGAAAGCACCATTTTAACCTGCATCTTGGCAGTCATTATTATTTTTGAGACCTTTAACAGATTTCAGTTCTAATGTTCTCAGTCTATATTACACACACATTTATGATTGATTGATTTATTGATTGATTGATTGACAGTACAAGTTTAGAAATTGTAAGTTTAATGTGGTGTTCATTTGATTTTTTTTTCCATCATGATTCTTAATCAACACTTCAAAGTCAGGGCTCTAGGAAAATTCCTCAGTGGTAATTACAGCATCATTGTGGTTGTGTGTTGTGTGGCTATGATTCTGTCATATATACATTATACTTATATGGAGGCCGCAACTCTGTAATTTCACAGTCAGTCTTCTAAATTCAACAAAGTAGCTAAGACACAGGACATGAAGAACAGGAAGCAAAGGTGTCCTCTGTTTGCAATCATTATTTTTTTCTACCAGCCTAATATATTTTCTCTGTCTTTCAGGATGTCAGAATCAGTCTCACAGCAGGACCGGCTCCAGGCTATTGCAGTAAGTCAGATTCCCACACATGTTCCCCTGGCAGTCCTAATAAACCCACCTACTGAACCCATTTCACAAATCTGAAACTGGGTCAGAGATTTTTACATATGTAGCTTGAAAATAATTTTTCTGTATGTGTCTAAAATACCATTAAATGTTGGTCCAGCACATTTGATCTCATTTAATCTATAAAAATTGTTCAAGAAATAAGCTTAAATGTGGTTTTAGCTGGCAACAACAAAAGAACAAAAATGGAAAATGAAACCTAGAAAATAACTACACAGTTTGTAATGAGAGGGCGAGTCAGCGAATGAGATCCAACTGAATAATCCAAAGCAGGGGTCAAACGAGGTAGGCAGCAAACAGTAAAAAAACCGGGACAGACAGGCAAGAAACAAAAACCAGGAAAACAAGACACGGGAATAACGCTCGGAAATGATGACTGATCAAGACTTCGCGACATGTGGTGTGAGAGTGGTGCTTTTAAGGGGTGAATGATGTGCTTCAGGTGTGGGTGTAATCAGTGGCTGGTGAATGATGTGCAGCTGGTGCGATAAGTGAATGGGTACGGGGCTTATGGGAAATGGAGTCCTACTGAATGAATGAGAGTGTGAGTGTGAGAGAGTGAGTGAGTCCATGGTGAAGTGCCCTCTTGAGGTCTTGGCGGGCACTTCAACTGATGATTGTAACATAGCCCCCCACTCCAACCGATAACAGTCCTGGAGGTGGGTGGGCTAGGAGGCAGAACGGGGTCCTTGGAGTGGAAGAAGGCAGGCTGACTGGGAGTGAGAAGGTGTCCAGGGTGGAACTGAAAGATAAAAGAGAGAGAGTTTAGTATTGGCCGCTAGAGCCGTAACAGGCTCAGCAAGGAGTTCGGGAATGCCCCTTAAGGTTCTGATTAGGCCCTCCTGACTGGTTGTGTGGCTGCGGGTAGACAGTTCAGTCAGACAGTCCCTAACCTTAGTGGTTGTGATCGGGCAGACTGGGAACTCAGGGAAGGCCTTTGTGATTTCAGGACAGTCAGAGGGTTCAGAGATGATCTTAATGTTCGTATTCAGGCTGTTAGTGTAGAGGCAATTGTTGTGGCTTTATCTGAACCGACTGCTGGATGCCACTGACACCTCTGGAGGTTCTACTGTGGTAATCTTAGCACTTATAGGGATGACCTCCGTGGTCATATCTGGACAGACAGGTAATCCACTGCTGGATGCCACTGACCTCTCTGGAGGTTCTACAGTGGCTATCCCAGCAAATACAGAGAGCTCAGGAGTGACTCTCGTGGTCATCTTGAAGCAAACAGACATTTCAGGAACGACCTCCGTGGTCGTATCAGGGCAAACAGACATGTCAGAAATGACCTCCATGGTCGTATCAGGCCAGACAGACATTTCAGGAACGATCACAGTGGTTGTATCAGAGCAGACAGGAAACCCAGAACCCTCCTCCGAGACCTCAGGAGATGGCACAGGACCTGATTCGGGGCCCGTTAAAACATTCTCTTGATCCACCATGGAGAGCTCAGGAACTGACTCGGTAGCACCCTCTTGAGCTGCACTGGAGTGCTCAGCGATTAACTCGGAGATGCCCTCTTGGAGTGAACTGACGTGTTCGCTGCTTGACTCGGGAGCGCCCTCTTGAGCTGCACTGGCGAGTTCAATGCTTGACTCGGGAGAGCCCTCTTGGGCGTGGCTTGAACTGTTGGCTGCTGGGCAGGCGTGGCTTGAACCCTGGGCTGCTGGGCAGGCGTGGCTTGAACCCTGGGCTGCTGGGCAGGCGTGGCTTGAACCCTGGGCTGCTGGGCAGGCATGGCTTGAATTGTGGGCTCAGGCGGCGGAAAATCTGGTGCTGCAGCGGATTTGGGAAGCGTAGGAGCGGGCTCGTGGAGCTCTCTAGCGGGCTTCTTTCTGCGCGGCTTACGCTTACATCATGGCTGGGTAACTGGATGATCTACGATGACTTGACTTGGTTCTGGGCGATCTACGATGACTTGACTTGGTTCTGGGCGATCAGATGCGGCGTGCTGTGGCTCTGGATGAGCAGCTGCGGCGTGCTGCGGCTCTGGATGAGCAGCTGCGGCGTGCTGCGGCTCTGGACGAGCAGCTGCGGCGTGCTGTGGCTCTGGACCGGCGGCCATTTTGTGCACAGGCTTAGTAGTGACCGCCATGTTGTTACTGGGCTCAAGTGTGGTATCTGCCATTTTGTGATCGTAATTTAATGCAGCCGTCATGTCACAGATGAGTGCGGTGTCGCATTCCTCCTCCTTGACACCCACAGTAAACTGAGAGCCAACTGACAATAAAGCAAAGTCCATAAATTCACTTAAGGACGAACGGGGACCATCACGAATAAGTCGTGCTTTGAGCGGTTGATTGATACCCTCGCAAAAAAAGTCAATGAGGACACAGTCCGGCATATCAGAAAAAATAAGCAATCTCTAAATATTCCTGTATGTAATGCTCGAGCGATCTCTCTCCCTGCTCAAGGGCTAACAAACATTTTGCTACCTCCATACCTCTGAAAAGCCGCTGGATCTTAGTTGAGGCGAAGTTCTTCTGTAATGAGAGGGCGAATCAGCGAATGAGATCCAACGCTTTATTAGTAAAAGGGATGGTCATACAGGTAATGGTCGAACAACGGTAAAACAGGAATATCAAGGAGAAGGCAGAGTCGTAAACGTATCCAGGCAAACAAGATTAAGGCAGGCGGCAAGAGAGCAGTGGTTAGAATAATCCAAAGCAGGGGTCAAACGAGGTAGGTAGCAAACAGTCAAAAAACCAGGACAGACAGGCAAGAAACAAAAACCAGGAAACCAAGACACGGGCCTAACGCTCAGAAATGATAGTTGTAAACTGATCAAGACTTCGCAACATGTGGTGTGAGAGTGGTGCTTTTAAGGGGTGAATGATGTGCTTCAGGTGTGGGTGTAATCAGTGGCTGGTGAATGATGTGCAGCTGGTGCAATGATAAGCGAATGGGTACGGGGCTTATTGGAAATGGAGTCTTACTGAATGAATGAGAGTGTGAGTGTGTGAGTGAGTGAGAGAGTGAATGAGTGAGTCCATGGTGAAGTGCCCTTTTGAGGTCTTGGCGGGCACTTCAACTGATGATCGTAACACAGTTCACTTCGAATTCAGACTTTTCCTGTACTTAAAATTGGAATTAGATGTTGTATATTTGTCTGATGTATGATCAAATTTTGAAACCCAGTCAACTTAAATATTTTATTATGATAATATAAATCTTGTATTTATTTATTCATTTCCTTTTTTCTCTAAATGTTTTGTTGTCTTTTCTTACCAAGAAAAAAACAGTTCAGTCTGTTAATCCATGCACCTTTTTTGTCCTCACACATGTATGCACACTGCACACATACTTCACACACATGCTCTCCCTGCTGGCTGGGATCTCACTGATTGATGAACACATTGTTCTCAGCTCATTTTCTCTTACATATGAAGATTGTTAGCACTCATTACCACACATTCTCTGGTCTGAGATCAATGGCATAGGTTTCAACAAACTATTTAATCCCTCAGAAAACCTTTTTTAGCCAACTTTAAACACCAAAAGGAAATATAATTTTACAGAACTAATGTTTTAAACTTTTGAAAGAACAGTGCAATCACCAAGTGGTACAGAACATGTTTGAGGAATTTGGTTGTTTGTGTTTGCATGCTTTTTGTTTAACAGTAGATCAGCACAAAAACATATTTTGAAAGTGTATTAACTCAGTATTATTCTTAATATCAGATATTTGTTTATTCACAGGAAAGGAGGAAAAGACAGACAGAAATTGAGAATAAGAAAAGACAACTAGAGGATGACCGACGGCAGCTTCAGCACCTCAAGGTAAGACACTGACGTCTAATGCCAAAATATTTGTCATGACTGCAGTTTATATTTATTTAAAACTGGAATTTAGAATGAAAAGAGTTGTCTCAGGTTATGTAACCCGGTTTC
Organism: Zacco platypus; assembly: GCA_038088235.1. Classification (NCBI taxonomy): domain Eukaryota; kingdom Metazoa; phylum Chordata; class Actinopteri; order Cypriniformes; family Xenocyprididae; genus Zacco; species Zacco platypus. The sequence continues at coordinate 17,276,504 of CM076064.1, forward strand.
CTGAGAAGGGAATGAGACACTGCATCATGGCATTGACACTAATGGACCAGTGTCTGAAGAACGTGTGAAAACATGGCAATCTTGATTGGCTGATGTGAGACACATAACACACATACCCATGTTGTCCTCCGTAACCCACTATTTCACTCATTAACTGTAAAAAATAAATGGGCAAGTCAGTATGGAAGATGTGGCAGTTTACAGCTTCAATAAACTGAATATAAACAGGGATAGATTTAATATTTATAAAAACTGTTTTTCTCATTCTAACTCAGAATTTGAATTTAAGTTTCATGTCTCTTTTATAGAAGCCAATTTCTGAAAAAAATGATGACCTACTAAGTCGTAGTTAAGAGATAAAAAAATCTGACGTAAAAAGTCGATGAGATTTTGAGAATTATAACTTTTTGACAAAACTGAATTTCATCTTATAATTTTGAATTTTTATCTCTTAATTAAAATTTTTGATCTCATTATTATCAGTTAATGTCATGATATGCTGTAACGTGTAGGGTCCTACAGAAGACGAAGACGTAGTAATTCCAAACAGACTGATTTATTTCCACAACTCAAAGTAACAGGTAGTATTCGTAACAGTGTGCAGTAGCACAAACATCAACCCACCCAGGAAGAAAGGAACGGGGCGTATAAATACACAGAGGGAACTAATCAGGCACAGGTGGAGGAAGGTAAACTAAATAGGGACTAACGAGGACAGATGCAGACATGACGTAACTAAACATGACAAGACTAGACTGAACTAAACAAGACATGACAAAACTGAACTAAATACAATGTATATGTGACATATGCCTTTGTCATAATTTCAAAAATTTTTTTGTAATCATTTAAACTTTTTATCTCAACTGAGTTATATTATCTCAGTATTATGACTTTTATTGTCATAACTATGATTTAACAAAGCATGTTATTTTTTTATGCGGTGAAGAAATGTACTTCCATAGTCTTCGATTTTTACTTTAATCCATTAATAACTAATCCAGGGGTCTTCAACCTTTTTCAGGCTAAGTTCCTGATATCACTGTTAACTGGACCACTGTAATTTGGTGCAGTCTGGGTCAAGAACACCCTGTCTGACACAGGAAGGAGAATCTGCCATGGGGGGTGATGAGACATCCTGTTTATGTGAAGAGGGAAATGCTTCACTCTGCTAAATATATGATGTATTGTCTCTTTGGCCCTCAGGTCAGGTGTACATGATTGTAAACTGTTGGAGGTCTTTTTCCCATTTTTGTTTATGCTGTGGCTTAGAATAGGCATTTTAATGTCTCTGGATGTGTTTGGAATAGCATAATATCGTGCTTCTTATACTACTCCTATAGTGTCAGGGCTGTTCAATGCGACATATGTTGCACGTGCTTAGAAAAAATCGGGCTGTGCGATGAAGGAATTTATCACAGTAGCACGTTTATGACAGTTTTGCATGTGTGAGACAGAGTTACTTGTTTTTGTGAAATGAGAGTTTGTTGTTTGTAGTATTGCAACACTCCGTTTCCATTCCCTGCAGGCAAACTTTTTTTTATCACTCATATGCACTGCAGCTTTCATGGTGATGAAACACTGCCCATCACTACCGCATGGCACATGCTGATTGGCCTCTGCTGATCCTGCAGCCAATGATATTGCTTGTTCAACATTTAAATAGGGTGGTTCATTGTTTGCTGTAAGCTATAGTCAGAGTTCCTCTGAAACCCTCCACCACCCACAGCTCCACCTGTCTTGATCTGCTACGGGATTTATGCAGCAGTATGATGCTGAATTAAAAATGTTGCCTTGGCAACTAACTGAAATAAAATAATTCAAATAAAAAAGTTGTATTCTACACCTAGGAAGAATATTAAAAAGTATAATAATAATATTTTTTAGTATTAAAGGATATATTTAAAAAATATTCTGGCTCTTCAAAGCTTTATAATGGGAGTGAATAGCAAACAATATTTTGAAGGCCAAAAAAGCACATCCATTCATCATAAAAGAAATCCATACACTCCAGGGGTTTAAAAAAAAGGCCTTCTGAAGCGAAGCAATGGGTTTTTGTAACAAAATATAGATAGTTATATCTTTCTAGACTATAATCACTAGCTTCCGGTAATGTCCGTCCGCTCGTTCACGAGAGAGTCGAGTTCCGGCATCTGATGTAGGATGTAGGAGTAGAGTAAGCTTAGGTGAGAGTAGACGCCGCTCGTGGTACAAACAAATAGGGCTGGGCAACAAACTCAAGCTGACATTTCTCTGACATTTCTCTTTAAAAATTCTTGTTTCAGACATCTAATTCATGACCGGTGTTATGTTTTGCGCTATCCTCTGTGCTTCCATGTTCATCAATATGTCATTCGGCAGGTCAGAGCTTCTGCCAGAATCAACTCGCATATGGAAGCCAGGTATTCTGCTTCATAAAGTTATAAATATAGATATTTTTCTTACAAAATCACATTGCTTTGCTTTAGAAGGTCTTTATTAACCCCCTGTAGCCGTATGGATTACTTTTATGATGGATGGATGTGCTTTTTTGGGTTGCAAAATATATCGGTTACAATTCAATTCCATTATAAAGCTCAGAAGGGTGAGTAAATTATAGGATAATTTTAAATTTTGGGTGAACTAACCCTTTAAGCTAAATGGAAATGTTAAAAATATAAAAAATAATGAAAATCAAAATGATAAAAGCAAATAACAAAACTTTCTATATTAATAAATACTATAATAGTATATAAATAATACTAAAATAACACTGCTTTTACTGTTACACTGTTATCAATGTCAAATAAGCAGAATTTGATATCAGCCATGATTTTTGGCATTTACTTAACTCATTATTTCACCAAAATTGGTGCTCATCTGGAAGACACAGGTTTGAATCCATACATTAATACCCAATACAAAAATGTATCTTGTGTTAATCTGAGACAATCTGTGAAATGTTATTGTAAAATGGATTCTTTTTCGATGCATGTAATGCTGTCTTCTGCAGATACTAATATACAGTATATGATTAATTGTGATTTAACTTGAGTATTTAATTTCCTTATGCTGTAATTAATTTGGATTAACATTATTATAGACAGTCTTTCTTGTAAATATTGTGGAAGTTGAAATTAGCTGTGTTTTTTCTGTGTGTGTGTTTTGAGGCTTCACAACTTTATAGCAGCTGTGGCTGAGAGACTTTGCTGTGCTGGCCAGAGATAAGATCCAAAAACTCTCCTCATTAGCAGTTTCTATGGAGCTCCCATTCAGAGTCAGCAAAATGCAAAGGGAGAGAAAGAGAGAGAGATGAATAGCCAGTGAATAGTGGGCCGTAGGTCGCAAAAGTATGGAGGGGCCTCTGAGAGTCCTAAAACACATGCTCTCTGATATATGAGCAGGCATTTGTCAATCGAAGATGGGGCCAAAATGTTCTGCCCGAATACAGAACAATTCGAACCAACTGAGGTATGAAGCTATGCAGTTTTAGGCCTCTGGCCAAGTCGTGCTAAAGTCTGTGTGTCTGTATGAAGTATATTAAGTGTCATACTCATTCTTTGTTAGTATTTTGGCTCCAAAACTTCCCTGTTTTGATTGGCTCATCGGTTACTCCAGACTAATTAAAGGATGTCTGACATCCCAGGGGCGATCAGTACAGGATGTTGATACGGATTGGTTAGGTGTGATTTGATTAGTGGGATGGGTTAACACAGGTCACATGACACATGATCGAGAGCAGTGAACTCTAACAGGCCAACAAAAGTCTTTGTTTTACTCTGTTGCCTAAAAATCTGGTTCCATTTTACTTTCGAAATCAATGGCTCAGCCACTATAAGCACATGAGAGCTTGTGCATTTTGTCCTGTATTTTTGATTGCATTTTGTCAGTGAAGACGTGTGTGTGACATTCCTCATATTTAAAATAGCTTTAAAAACGTACAAAAACTATGTTTCATTAAAAATATAAAAATGTAGAATGTTTTCTGTGATGGGTAGGTTTAGGGGGGATAGCATTACGCCTATGGAATGTCCTCACTTTGATAGCAAAACAAACCTGTGTGTGTGTGTGTACAGTAGGTCTCTGGGTGTAGGGTTAGGTGGCAGTTCAAGCAAAAATGAAAAAGAAGATGAAAGAAAACAAAGAAATGAAATATGTAAGGTACGGAATAAAAGAAAGACAACACTTACTGATGACCTGTTACTCAAAATATGATTGAATTACTCTTTTAGTGATTTGATTATTTTAAAAAGACCGGTGCAACTTACTTTCATACATTTTTTGATCATATTCAGATGTTTACTGAGGTAATATTATAGCTGGCTAAGAGGAAAACGTTTAAATTATCTGTTTGCAAATGATCTGAATTAAAATTTTTGTACAATTTGAATCATAATCTAAAGTAACATTTTCCACCTTTATATTGCTTGTTATAAAAATATGATTATATATTAAAATATTTAAAAATCTTAATCTAAAAATTATTTTTTTAAAATTATTAAAAAAAACAATTAATTAAATAAATTGCTCAGTTTTATTTTTATAATACTGCTCAGACAAAAAAAAATTGAACTACTGGCCCAGCACAAAAAAACCCCAAAAAAAACTCATTGTTGAGACCTGAAAGCAGCTTAGGGAAGACAGAACTTTTCATGAACTGTTATGCATGAATCAAACTATATAATGTTGTATTAGCACATTAAAAACTTGACAGAGAGGAAGAAAACGGCCATCTTCAAAGGTTTGATCAGTAACAGCTGGGAGAGGCAGGAATGTCCGAGGCCTGCAGTGCATTTTGCAGTAAATGCCAAGAGCCCTTAGGGTCGGGACAGCCGCCAAATGATACAACTCACTTCCATAATGCGCAGTCTTTAACTTTTCTTTTTTTTTTTTTTTTTTGACTGCCTGTCAGATATCCATATATTGCAATGAAAGATCTAATTGACATAAAGTATGCTAGAACTGAAGGATCAGCAAAAAATCTGAAACAACCTCAAATGAGGTGTTTTTGGATTGGATTGCCATGCGCCTATGTACAAGATTTACATAGCAGCATTATTGCCCTGTCCAGTATATATTCATCCAACTTGATGTTTTGAAGATGTTTTGTCCTCAGCTGCAGACTTTTAATGGCTGTTGGAAATGGGTTGGGTACAGGGTACATGCGCTCATCTTATGCAGTGTGTGAATGGCAAACAAATTGCCATATAGTTTAATGCTACCAGTAAGCAATCATCAGTCTTTAAGAGTCAAGAAGAGGAGAAGATCGGTTTCAGAGAGTAAATCAGAGCAGTGCATGGTTTGGTGCCAAGGCAGCTTAGTGCCAGCTCAACACTTAGATTTTAGTGCCAATTAGCTAAATAATTCAGGCTCTGAGAGTGAGAGCTGTGCACTATTTGGTTAGTAAAGATCTCTTTTCTCATAGGAGATCTCCAAAGGTTGGAGATAACATAATTCAAGCTCTTTTGGGACATGTGTCACTATCATTATTGTCACTATCATATTGCTCTACAGACATCTACAAAAGAAAAGGAAAAGTAAATTATCATATATATATATATATATATATATATATATACACATTAATTCTTTCTCTTTTTTTGCCTATTCTATAATCATCACTTTATAAATCTAAGTCACTAAATCTTTAATTTTTTTTTCCAAGTTTGTTTTTATTTCTTCTCTAAATCAGTCAAGACTTGTATTGGGGGATATTGGTTGAAACAAGAGTAGCAGCAATTTAACTCCATTGTAACAACACCATCTTTACCCTAAAACTATGTTTGCATCGTTAAAGAATATATACACTAACAATTTGATCAAAAATACAGTGACGGCAAAGCTATTTGCCATTCAGCAGCCATTCTTATTATCAATGTTGAAATCAGTTTTTGCTGATTTCCATTTTTTGATCACTTTGATACACTACCATTCAAAGGTTTGGGCTAAGTAATATTTTGAAAAGACATGTAAAGACATTTATAATGTTACAAAAGATTTCTTTTTTCAAATAAATGGTTTCCTTAAAAATATTAAGCAGCAAAAATGTTTTTAACATTAATAATAATAAGAAGCATCATTGATAATTGAGCTCCAATAATAACTGATAATAACTTAGCACAAAATATTAGAATAAAGGTTCACATGACTGTTGTAATGACTGTTGAAAATTTAGCTTATAATAAATATAATAAAATACATTTTAAAATATATAAATATTATTTTAAATTGTAATATTTCAATATTGCAATATATATATATATATATATATATATATATATATAATATTATTGTTTTTACTGTATTTTTTATTAATTAAATGTTTCCTTGTTGAGCATAGGTCTCTATTTTTTCCATAACATAAAATATTGTAATGTTTGTAATGATGACCAGAAGTGTATTTAGCTGTGTTCACAATGAAATACAAGCATACTGATTACTTAGATACTGTATACTGCATACTATTTTCAAAAAATAAAAAAACAGTATAAAATGTGAAACATTATTACATACAGTAGGTCTCTTGAAATACTTGATTCTGATTGGTTGGTTGCAGCAATCACTGCTCAAATATTTTTAAATTAAATGTCATTGTTCACAGCGACACTGTATAACTGACCGTTCAGATAAAATCAATGAATTAAAACAATAACGATTGCTTCTAAATCATTTGTCACATTGGTTCACAGAAAGTTGAACAGTGCATTATGGGATACAGTGTTCCACAGAGTACATTCTGTTGTATATTGCACATTTTGACAAATGCCGTGCATTTTCTTGTAGTCAAAGGCACTGAGGGAAAGATGGCTGCTGGATGGTGCGCCCTCTGCTGGACCGGAAGAAGACGAGACCACAAAACAGTTGCGGGAAGATGAGGCCAAAACCAGGGGTCTTGAGGAGACCATTCATAGGTAAACTACTCACATCAGTGCAATAAAGAGTATAAAGGAGAAACTTTTTGGAAAAAGGCGAGTAAATAGAAGTAGAAGTTTGTCTCCTGGCTCTGTTTTTCAGTTCAGTTACAGTTAGAGTCCCTAATGTGAGATCCATCAGCCTTCAGGTGTGTAATATGGATCCACTGGGCAAAATTTTTCTTATCTAATTTGTCTCAGTTTATTCTTAATGGTGAAAAGTGACAGACGGCATTAACAAGACCTAGCAACTAAGTGTGTGTGCGCTGGACTTAAATATGGTGGGATAATGAGAATCAGCTGGAGCAGTGATCAGTGACAGGTTCGGGGATTCTGGGAAATGTAGTCCGGGTTTGAGAGTGAGTGTGTAGTGCATAGTCCTTGCTGAAGTGCCCTCTAGGGGAACAAACGGGTATAATGGTTACAGATATATTTGTTTCTATAGATCCTGGAAACTTTGTGGTCTTAGTACTTTTGGACCTAACAGCAGCTTTCAATACAGTTAATCACTCCACTCTTATTTCTCGTTTAGAGCACTATGTAGGCTTTACAGGGTAATGTTATTTATTGGTTTGTCTTATTTGTCTAACAGATGTTTTACAGTTAATATTGCAAACTGCACCTCGTCCGTATCCAGGCTCACCTGTGGTATCCCACAAGGCTCTATTCTTGTTCCCATTGTATTTTCTCTTTATATGCTCCCGCTGGGTAATATTTTCAGAAAACATGGAGTTTCATTCAGTTTTTTTTGCGGACGATATCCAAATTTACTAGCCATTTAAAAGAGGAGACACAAGCGATTTTGAGATATTGGCAGCCTGTTTGAAAGATCTAATGAACTGGATATTTCTAAATTTCCTGCATCTTAACAAATCGAAGACTGAGATTATTGTTTGCTCCAGCATCTACTTCAGCTACTTTAAATGCCAGGCTCACTCACCTTGAACTCGACATGAAACCATATGTTAAAAAACTTGGGCTTTACTATAGATAGTGATCTTAAAATGGACAAGCAATTAAATTTACTTGTCAGGTCCAGTTTTTACCATCTTCGCCCAATTAAAAAAATTAAGCCATTTCTTAATTTTAAGGATACACAAAAGGTCATTCATGCTTTAATTTCATCACGTTTAGATTACTGCAATTCTCTTGATTTTGACCTTAGTCACTCCATCACTCTGCAATCAGTACAGAACTCTGCTGCAAGGTTAATGATGCGTACACCTAAGTGGGAATATATTACGCCTATACTTGCTTCCCTTCACTGGTTGCCTGTAAGTTATAGAATTGATTTCAAAGTACTCACAAAGTAGTTTATAAATCTATTCATGAGCTTACTCCATCTATCTGACCTCATTTCAGTTCACCAGCCCCCTAGATCGCTTAGGTCAGGGAATCAAATTCAACTCAGGATGCCAAGAACCAGACTGAAACATACGGGTGATTGAGCATTTCAGGCAGCCGGTCCCAATCTTTGGAATATTTTACCACTACACATGAGATCAGCAACCACTGATCTTTTTTACCTTACGACTGTAAAGCACCTTTGACAATATACCTTGTAATTATATGGTGCTATATGGGCCATTCTACAGAATTGGCGCAAACTGCTGTCCCACAACCAAAAAACACATCTAAACTCAAGTATTCAAAGTCAAAAAGATGTTTACTAAGATCCCTCTAATATCTATTGAATTCCACAGTAATATTTAAAACATCAGTAAGCTTCATATATATAAAATCCTCATTTATTGCGTACTTTCAATTGGGTGGTGGCTGTCTCGAACCCCGTCCCCTAAATTTCAACTTGTGTTGTTTTTAAAAATATATTTAGATTTTTTTAAAGTGAAGTTAAAAAAAATATTTATTTTATATTTTATTTTTAAATCATGCTACTTTCTGTAAAAACACGTGTCCCGAATTTTCATGTCACTACCGAAACATTGTATGTTTTAGTCCATTGGCTGAGATTGATTTTAACCACACTTCTACATTTTTGATCAGGAAATGTTCCCTCCCTCTGTCCCTCCCTCTCATAGCCTCTCTTTCATAGTAGATAGGTACCATAACGTTGAGTTAAAAAGTATGTCACTACCGAAACAGTCATTACCGAAACATGTCATCATTGTTTAGTAGTGACAAAAGTTAACACAGTCATTTATTTGGGGAAAAATAAACAACATTTTAGTACAGTTATGCAAATCATTAGTATTTTAATATGTTTTAGTAGTGTTTTAGTATGTGATTTAAAATAAAACATGGGATGTTTTGTCAAAAAAAAGTATATTGAATTATTAACTAAGATGTTATTATAGTGTTTGGTTCAATGTTTGGTTTATAGTGTTTGGTTCAATGGTTCAATGGTGTCAAACTTATGAATACTTAACTTTGAAATAAGTATGATAAACTTTAATGCCTTTTACAATCATAGCTTCAAAATACAACAAATATCATAACTTACACTTGAAATATGTTAAAATTGTAATTTGTTATTGATTTACCTGTGAAAACTTAGCAAAAATGCAAAATAGCGAAAAATATATTTACAAGGTAGATGTAAACAAAATCTTAAAAGGTCAACGTAACCCTTCTTATTAAATGATTTATTATTGTGTCTCGGCACTGATAAATTTGGGAGAGGAATGAAAATACAATATGAGAATTAACTGCACAATTGCTAGAAATGTGTACCTTGGATGTTATATAATTTGCATACATACAAAATTTGTGGGCAAAAAAAAAATGTTTTTCAAGGCGGTTCCAACTCTGTCTTTGAACCAATTCTGTAGAATGGCCCAAAATGACAAATGACAAATAACTAGAAGAATAACAACCTGCAGTACACAGTAAAACTATTTTACACTCCACAGCAGTGTGTTTATAATTAATGTGATAACAAATTGCATAGCTTGCAATATCAATCAGCATAACAGACTATTTTTGTACAGATACAATAACTGTAATTGAATGACACTGAAATTCCCGTGCCCTCTGTTATGTTAAAAATAAGGTGGAGAAGTAATCTAAAAATAATATACTTAATAACCATCTTCTTTTATTTCTCTCTCTCTCTCTCTCTCTCTCTCTCAACCACAGACTGGAAAAAGAGCTGGAGGAGCTAGAGACAGGTTTGTCTGCAACATCCACCAAAGAGAACCTGTCTGATGCAATACAGGAAGTCAACACCAAGACAGTAGAAAAAATGGTGAGTTCTGACCAGCAGCTCTTTCTAACCCATAAACTTTCCCTAGGGTGGGCAGCAGGGGATCCCCAGGCTTCTATTGGAGCCTTTAGTGCATGACACACAATAGGGGACCGTCTCATGTCTGGCTACACAAAGACCATCCTGATTAAGGGCAGCGATGGATCTCTCTGCTTAAAGTGCACAAATCTGTCTCAATCAAACTGAATGCTCTAAACATTCAGGACTGACTGACTTTTTGCACTCACTGGAAATGTTAGTGTTCTGCATTCAGAGGGAATTCCATAGCAACACTAATTACGTATGGACTTTTCGGTAACACTTTACTTGAAGGGGTGTGCATAAGACTGACATGACACCTTCATAATCGTGACATAACACATGTCATGAATATAAAGGGGGGTTTATGCATGTTTATGACAACTGACATGAAGTGTCATTCGCTCAATTATGCCATTTTTAATGCAAAGATGACATTGTTTGCGATGTCTTTGTTATGACAACTTGACATAAACCAATACATCATAACCTGTCAATATTTTTGTCATGACAACTTGACATTACCAAGACATATAACAGCGCCATGAATATTTGTCTGTAGTTTAGGTCAAGAAAAATATTCATTAAGTGTTAATACTCTGTCAAATAATTTTATGACATTTTAATGACAAATTCAATTTGTTCTACTGGAAAAAAAGTGGTCAGAAAAATATATGTTATTAATTCATATTCATTCACAGTTATAAGGGTTTCATGACAGCCAGTGGCAAAACCAACCACATGACAGATTAATGTAATGTTAACCCATAAAAGTAAAAAACCCAAAAGTACTTTCTTAAGTTTTATAATTAAACTTTTATGTCATGTTTATGACAAATGTATGACAGGTTATGATGTTTTGGTTTAAGTCAAATTGTCATAACAAAGACTTCTCAAACAATGTCATCTTTGCATGACATAATTGAGCGAATAAACCATAAACCCAATCATAAACCCTCCTTCATATTCATGAAATGTGTTATGTCATGATTATGAAGGTGTCGTGTCAGTCTTATGCACACCCCTTTAAGTAAAGTGTTACCGGCTTTTCTATAGGTCTATATTTTCTAATATCTATAAAGAACATCATATGTCACTGACCAGTGCCTGCTGACCTCTAGTGCTTACAGTTTATTTGTTGCGTCATCAGGACTGTTAGTCAATTATATTTGAATACATTTCCAAAGATGTGTTCAGATAAAACAGATTGCTGCTGCCTTCACTTTGTCGAAATTGCTGAATTAAGAAATGACAACTTAGAGTCGTTCAGGGTTTAGTTAGCGTATGAGTTAGCGTTCATCTCTACATGTTATAAAACTCATGAAATATATATTGAGGTACCTAACTGTCTTTAACTGTTGAAGCAGCCGCCATTTTGGTTAATATGAATGACAGAGAATGAGAGAAGTCAGAGCTTTTAAAAAATTCTGATTGAACTGAATGATTTTACAGGTTGTAGTGTATATTAATATGTGGGTAGATGTTTAAAGGGACAGTTCACCCAAAAATTTAAATTCTGTCATCATTAACACACCCTCAAGTTGTTCCAAACCTGTATGAATTTTTGTCTTCTGTTGATCACAAAAGAGTAAATGATGACATAATTTCCATTTTTGGGTGAATGATCCCATTAAAAGCTAACTATTCCTTAAAACATTTCAACTAGTTTATTTACCTTGTCACTATCAATGTCCAATGGAGTATATACAAATCACAGGACAGTTCTTTCTTTTTCATTTACATCACGTCTCATTTACTGTTAATGATGGTGGTGGAAATTTTAAACATTTTTAAAATTGCATGACTGACTCTTTTGTCTTATAAAGGCAAGTTTCATAGCTATATTTTGATGGGTATGGAAGCACAATTAAATATTATTTGACTAAATTACAGCTTGGATTGGAAAATACCTGCAATAATCAGCTTACATTATGGATTTAGCTTGATTTTTCTTTCTTTACATATTACTAAGTCATATTTCACCTCAAGAAATATTTCACTTTCACTAAAGAAATGGTGGAAAGGATGTCTAGCAACTAAATAAGACAATCATAATTTTTTTAAAAATGTATATAAATCGTTTCCACACAATAAATGTTTAAATGGTTTATGTTTATTTTACAGTTTAAATTATTATTGTTTTAAATGTTGTAATTCATATTTGTGTGATAAATATTCTTACTTTAAGATATTACATCACAGCAAAGTTGTTTGCGTCTGTCTTCTTAAAGAATCTAAATGGACCCTTTTCATATTTCTTGGGTTCTCAAAGGTGGAAGTCGTAATAATTGGATAAACTTCTATAGTGATGAATGGGAGACGGCAAACCAATATAATTTTTGAATTGCCATTTGCTCCAGTATCAAAAGAAAAAAAACTCTATTATAGCATTTCTGTGACTTTCCAAAAGAGGAAGAAATTATTAAGATATTGATTACAGTAGTCATAAGAGAGAAAGATGACAAAATTGCCATATTAGAAACAAAATTAAACTAAATTAATTTGTGTTTTGTAATTTACTGGCAAAGTATTATAACACAAAGTTTAGCCTTACAAATATGTATTATTTTGTTTTAAAAAAAATTAAAATATTAAAAACTTTTCTAGATTTGTGATGAAAAGGGTGCACTGTCTGCATCTGACAGAAAATCATAAGCCATGAAACTGATGACTTTCAAACTGTTTTTTTCTCTCTCTTTCTCTGTCTCCTTTGTGCAGGTTGTGACAGACTCTGTAAAAGGTAACATCATCATCTCTGACACCAGAAACACCTCTTCATAGCCTTTTCATGAGAAACATTTGATCTGAATTCTTTCTTCACACATTTTAAAAACTCAAAAACAGCTATTTACACAAGTTACACAGCCAAAAGGCCAGTTTCTGAAGTTATCTTACACATTTATCCACTGGGGTAAAGGACATTGCAGTCAGTCTTGTGTCTACTACTCCTTCTCATCCTCCTTCTCTCCCTTCCACACTCTTGCTTCTTATACCTTTTTATCATTCTCTGTCCTTCTCTGTCCTCATTCACGACCTTAATTAGAGGTCAAAGTTCACGTCAGCCCTCGTCTGGAGAAATCCGGAGGTGTCTCTGACATGATGAGAGCAGGTGAGTGTTGGTCCAACCGTAGCTCATGCAGAGATCACACACTCTTCCTGCTGTTTTTACCCTTTACCTCTCTAATTCTGAGATAAGGACCACATACTGATAGAAAGAGACACAACATAAGAGTTATGGTTCTCTTTGAGCCCAAAAAGTACACTTTTAGACCTATTAGCATTAATGTCACTGCAGTAGATCAGTGATTCTCAAACCCTTAACTCTGCCTTTACTGAACTGGGGAAAAGCCCTAAACACTCACATATACACCCCAGCAGTACATTTAGAATTTTTTTCCTATCCAATTCAAATGCACTGATATCTAATTAGGAACAGATTTAGGAATCTGTAGAAATGTTTCATAGTTAAAACTTTTCCTGTATGTTTGGAAGCACTCGAACGTGATATCATGTTTAAAACCAATTGCTGAATCAGTGTTTCAGAGTTAGATACTGGCCAAAAGCTGAAAGGTCTACTCTGTACACATATAAATATAAAGATAAATGGACTTAAATATATGACTATACCACAAAACTCTTGTGGGTTTCAAACTCACAAATATTGTACTATGTCAGATGTTTAAAAACGTACTAATCTTGTGCTGATTTCATCTAATCTTGTCTTCTGATTCTCTGTTCTCTCAGTTGATGTGTGTTTGCATGTGTCTGTATGTCTGTGTGTCTGGCATATTCTCCAGATCATCTCTTAATCATAAAGTTGAAAATCAAAATAACATCTAATAGAATCAGATAATCAGGTTGCCATGGTTGCCATATTATGAAAATAAACAAAACAAACGAAAAAATACAATAAAGAATTAAATAACTATATGTATAAACAACTAAATGTGTCTGTTTTTTGTATATTTAAAGTTTTTAAAAATATGTTTATATAATTAAAAATGAATTTTTTAATGTATAATGTATGTAAACATGTTACAGTTATTTTAAAGTATATTTAAAAGTACTTTAAAATAATTTATATATTATGTGTCTAGTACAAAAAATATACATTTATATATTTAAAAATATACTGATTATATAATTATAGGTTCTGATTATGTACAAAAATCATAAATTATCATTGAGATATTTAGAATTAACCTCAACAACAAACAATAAAAGCAACAACAAATTATTTTTATATCATTAATAATAATCATTTACAGTACGGTGAAAAATTTGGACACATTACTGTTTTTAATGTTTTTGAAGTCTCTTATGCTCATCAAGCCAGCATTTATTTAATCAAAAAATAAATAAAAAACAGTAATATTGTGAAGTATTGTTACAATTTAAAATAACAGTTTTCTATGTGAATATGTTGTGAACTGTAATTTATTCTTATGATGGCAAATTTTTAGCATCATTACTCCAGTCTTCAGTGTCACATGATACTTCAGAAACCATTCTAATATGCTGATTTGATATTATCAATGTTGGAAACCTTTTTGGAACCTGTAATACTTTTTTCAGGATTCATTGATGAATAAAATAAAATCTATTATTACAATATAAGTCTTTACTCTGACTTTTTATCAGTTAACACACAGTATTAATTTCTTTAAAAAAAAAAAAATTACTGGCCCCAAACTTTTGAGTGTATATTGTTACAAAACATTTCTATTTTAAATAAATGCTGTTCTTTTTTAACTTTTTGTTCAACAAAGAATCCTGAAAAAATTATAACTGTTTATATATATATTAAGCAGCACAACTGTTTCCAACATTGATAATAAATCAGCATATTAAAATGATTTCTGAAAGATCATGAGACACTAAAGACTGTAGTAATGGCTGATGAAAATTCAGCTTTGCATCACAGAAATAAATTATATTCAAGTATATTAAAATAGAAAACAACTGTAATAGTATCTCACAATTGAACTGTTTTTTTTTGTTTATTTATTTATTATTTATCTACTAAATACAGGCTTGATGAGCATAAGAGACTTCAAAAACATTAAAAATAGTAATGTATCCAAACTTGTGTGTATATATATATATATATATATATATATATATATATATATATATATATATATATTTGATTTGATTAATAATTTATTTATTATGTAATTTGTTTAAAATTATATTAAACTGGTTCTGATTATACAAAAATGAAAAATATATATTTCTAATCTCTAATTAAGATAATTTATCAAAAATTACATTAGAACACAAACAGCACCATGTAGTGCCCATCAGTCATATTATCTTCCAACACCTCACTCTGCATCATTGTTATAATGCTCAACAGACAGTCTCTTACAGTCATGTTTGACTGGTTGTTTGAATATAGAAAGCAACTGGCCCCAAACAAGTGTGTGTATGTGTGTGTGTGTGTTAAATGACTTCATGTGAGTGTGGCAGCACATCATTGCAGGATGATAAATGTGTTCTTTCATTGGCACTGCAGCGATGTACTCCGTAGAGATCACAGTTGAGAAGGACCTGTTGACTGGCGAGACCAAAGTCCTGTCCACTAACACACTGCTCCCCAAAGACCTCTCGCAGCAGGGGGTCAAGGTCTATGAGGATGAACAGAAAGGTGGCTGGCGATAGAGCAGGCACGCGTGGCTTTGCCTACTTTACGAGAAGTGTGCATGTTTACATTAAACTTATTTTGGAAAAAATTGTTAGAACATCTGCTGTAGTTCTTATTTGACCATGTTTATGTTGTTTTCATTTAAATGCAAACAGTTAAGACAAAAAATCATTTTACTCACCCTCATGTTGTTCCAAACTTGTATGACTTTCTTTCATTCTTCTGGAGATATTTTATTCTCACTTTCACATGTTTTAGTTTGCTGTGCCGTTGTGTGTCATGTGACACGTGAGAATCATTTCCATTCAGCGTGATTAACTTCAAACCTGGCATGATGTATCGCCAAGTGGTATATTTAAATCTTTCAAAGGCATTGACATTTAAGAGCTGGGATGGCAGCTGAATGATCAGTGAATAAAATATACAAAAAAGGCTCATTGTAAAAACATGCCTCTACCTACATTTTGGCAAAACTCCAAAAACGCACCACAAGTAAAACCCTCAGGGAACGAGGGTTACCTTTGTAACTGAGACGTTCCCATTCAATCGGTCACATTCGACGTATGTCGGATAGGCCGATGAATAGGAATCCCTACCAAAGCACTAGAGGTGCTGCCCCCTTCCGGTGTCCTGTGTAAGCCTCCTGCGCCCCCTTGCCTAAAGGACGGTGGGACAGGGCTAACATAGAGAGTGTCGATAACTGCTGTTCCCCACAACCCATTCAGTGAGACTATTGGATAACACTGGGAAAGCCTACCCTTTCACTGGAGGAAACACTACAAGCTACATCTTTCCCCGAAGGACTTATGTGGAGAAGTACTTATGGACTAATAGGGCTGTACTACATATGGAAGTACTGGGGTAACTCCAACCTGATAAGTGGTGGGTTCTCCCAGAGGGAAAGACACAGGCTTCATTTAGGAGGAACCGTGGAATCACACATATGGGAGACCCGTAGGGTCACACATATGGTACCCAGCCTAAATCCGGTTCTCAAGGATGCAATGGAGGCACTGGCACCAGACGCTCCATCATGTCTGGCTGCCGAAGGGTGATTGGAGGACTCAACAGGGTCTGCGAGTAAGTGAATAAAGCAGCGTGAGATATGGCCTCAGACTGCTTCTGTTGTCTCTTGACTACAGAACTTGTGGATTATGACCACCCTCGTGCAGGACCTTCAGTACCTTGGCTTGATGGACCTGCAACAAAGCCACAGACTGTAAGGCGGAAGCAGCTTCCCCGCAAGCCTGGTAAGCCTTGCCGGCAAGGTCCGACGAGTGCTTACAGACCTGAGAAGGGAGACGCCGCTCCCCCCTCCAGGTGGAGTTAGGATACAGCTGCATAGCAGCTGTCCTAACAGTCCGCTCCATAGGAGGAATGTTCATGTAACCCTTCACCGCACCACCATCAAGGGTGGTGAGAGAGGAGGAGCCACCGGGGAGGTTTGGGGCAGTAAAAGGTGCCATCCACATAACCGTGAGCTCCTCATGCACCTCCATGAAGAAAGGAACCGAGGTGGGTGGCTGAGAACCAGCACGTGCCACCCGGAGATACCAATCATCCAACTGAGTTCTGAGGACATGGCGGAGGGTTCAACACGAGCCCGACCCTGTTGGCGGCCCGGGAAAGCATAGCCATCATCTCCAAATCTGAATCGGGCACCGCTATCGTTCCCGAAGGTGGCAACACCACCGACTCATCATCCCCAGAGAAGTCTGGCTCACCCTCCAATGCAGCTATCAACATCCGGTAATCGGGGGGAGCTCCAAAGGAAAAGGCTGGTGCACAACTTTGAAATGGCCCAGTGCTCCCATGGCAGCTCTACTGGCTGCGGAGTGCAGGAGGAGTGAGGGTTCCTAGGGGGTTGGTTCCCCGAAGGAGGGAAGCTCACTCTAATGCTCAGATCACCAACACCACTGCCCAAAGCAAACCTCTGAGGAGGATTGGAATGAGGCAGCAGCACTGGGACTGCCCCTTTGCAGGAACTGTAGTCTCGATTGCAACTCCGAGATGGTCATCATCCCACAATGGGTACATGACTCATCCACGCTCCGGCATGCTCTAAGCCCAGGCACGTGATGCAGTGATCGTGCCCATCCCTCGGCGCCAGGTAACAACCTCCTCCAGAAACACACGAGTAGAATGTCATCTTTAAAAAGATGCAAGCTCTACTTGTGTAAGGTCTTTTAGGAACATTGCTCTATTAAAAGTGCTGGATATATGCAGCCTGTCCTGTGCTCTCCTCTCTTTGAAGGCGCTCAGTCTTATCAGCCGTAAAAACGGCTTTTCAGCGCTCAAAAGCGCACTGTACCGGCCGTGGGAACAACCTTCTTACACTGTCTAAACAGCTATTTGCTCAATAAATGGAAAAAGAAAGAAAATGACAAAGCACGCACACACACAAAAAAGAGAGGATGTACACCCGCACTCGACTTGTTTTAAGAGAAGTATCAAAGAACTTGACTCGTTTTTTCACACTTGCTTGCAGAGAACAGAAACAAACACTTTGTTTGGACCCAAAGCGAAAAGCTGAAGATGCAACGCACCTGCTGCTCATTAAATACCCGCGCTCCGAGGCAGAGCAGCTGCTGCATATGATTGCATGCCAATGTGCATTGGCTCGTTTTAGTTACACTTGAAGTAGATTGGCATCTCTAGCGAGATTCCTATTCGTCGGCCTGTCTGACGTACGTCACACGTGACCGACTGAGTGGGAACTAATATATTTTGATGTATTGGATTACATAACCAGCTGCTTATGTATGGCTTTTCTGATGTAGTTTATCTGGTAGAGCACTGAACTTGGGTACACGAGTCATGAGATTTATAGCAGCGAGTTAAAATGGTGTGGTTGCTTCAGAAAATGCATTTTAATCCGTTTGCTTTCATTAAATCTAGGTGAAGGATTTGGCGTAGATGCTACGTTTTTTACAAAAACAACAGCATTAACCTTTTGGAGTCACTCACTGAACATTTCAGTTACAAACTGCCGTAATACGTACAACAACCAACTTAGGCACGTTTTTCCTATGAGCCTGGCTTGTAAATTTGCTCCTCACACAAAGCATGTGGTTTTAAAAGGACAAAAAGTACCACTGAAGTAGTAAGTCATATGAACTACTTCAGTGGTACTTTTTGTCCTTTTTTGGAGCTTGATGGCCCTTGTAAGTTTTAAATGTATGGAAAAGAGTTGCTTGGACATTCTGCCAAATATCTCTTCTGGGTTTCATCAAAGAAAGTGAGTCAAATGGGCCTGGAACGACATTATTACAACTAGTGTCAACATATGTGACCCTGGACCACAAAACCAGTCATAAGTCGCACAGATATATTTGTAGCAACAGGAAATACAACACGGTCTCATCCCTATTCGTCACATGCTGCCGTTTGGTCGTCAACACTCGACGCCGAGGGTACCCCCTTCACGTCAACACTCCGACGTCGAGGGTACCCCATATTCGTCAATAAGCCGACGTTCAGGGTCTTTCAGTAGATTTGAATGCAAATCCCTCATCGTCGGATTTTGACGAAAGGGGTTTAGGCATCCAGCCATTTTCCGGCGCTGGAAAGTATTGGGCACCCCTTTCGTCAAAATCTGACGATGAGGGATTTGCATTCAAATCTATTGAAAGACCCTGAACGTCGGAGTGTTGACGTGAAGGGGGTATCCTCGGCGTTGAGTGTTGACGTGAAGGGTAAATGACCAAACGGCAGCATGTGACAAATAGGGATGAGACCGTGTTGGCAAATAATACATTGTATGGGTCAAAATTATCAAATTTTCTTTTATGCCAAAAATTATTAGGATATTAAGTAAAGATCATGTTCCATGAAGATATTTTGTAAATTTCCTGCTGTAAATATATCAACAATTTATTTTTGTGGGTGGATATGCGCTTCTAAGGATTTCATTTGGACAACTTTAAAGGCGATTTTCTCAATATTTAGATTTTTTTTTGCACCCTCAGATTCCAGATTTTCAAATAGTTGTATCTCGGCCAGATATTGTCCTATCCTAACAAACCATACATCAGTGGAAATCTTATTTATTCAGATTATAATTCAGATTCATGATGCATAAATCTCAATTTCAAAAAATTGACACTTAAGACTGGTTTTGTGGTTCAGGGTCACATATGAATCTTACATTTTTCAGTTTTAAAAGTAACACACTGGAGTTGTCATCAAATGCACTTCTCGTAAAGGAATAAGTTCATCTGAGCATGGCTTTAGTTGCAGGGTTACCACAAACTCTTGATTTTGGTTGACTCTTATCATTATTTCCTGGCAGAGAACAAAAGACCATGTCATTCTTTAAACTCTAATTTGGTCACCCTGCATCTTGACTGCTAGTTTTGGGCATATTGCTGTCAATGAGCTTCCAGCTAGACTTTACACGCTTCCCAGTTAAAATGTGGTGTTATACAATAAAACTATAAATTAATCGCATATTAAATATATTCTCCAAGTGTTTATGGATGATTAAAATACTTCATTCCCTGATATCCGTTTGTTTGTACTGTATGCTGCTAGCTGCTAATGCTAACACCAGTAGCACTGCTTGCTTCCTGCTCTGTTTACAGCTTGCCACACTTTGCCTGTGTTTGATCCCCTCAGTTAAGTGAGCACTTCTAGCAATTGAAGTGCACTTGACACACAACCTTTAAAGGCAATGCTAACAGCAGTCACTAACTGGGCACAGTATGCTTTCCATGTGTTCGCCAATGGGTAGAATAAGTAGTGGTTTTCTAGCAGTATTTAATTATTGAATTCACAGTATTATAAATACTAAAAAAAAAAAATGCTGACTATGGCAAACCTACAGTTAATATGTGGCAAATGTACTGCAATATTTGCTTAAAGTTTGCTATAACACTTTATAAAAGATTCATATAGGCATTGCCAAGTAAGGCATTAGTGCTTTTTATTATAATCTGAAAGATTAGGGTCAGTGACATGGCACTCACTTTTGTTTGAATCGATTAAATTAAAATTACAATAATTCATACATGTAATATTTTGGCATGTTTTTAATTTCTAAATTATAATTAATTTTGATATATTTTTGGAATATCCAAATGATTCAACTGTCCTGACATCATCCTGTAAATGCCTCATTAATAGGATTAAGTAAAAGGAAAAGTATACTGTATGTAAAACTTTTTTGAAAATAATGATTAGGATTGCGTACAATTACACATATTCAAGGTCTAAGGAAAATATGTTAGTACTTTTTACTTGATGTTTACACCACATGACATTTTTTCATTTAAATGAATAATTATATTAAATTTAATTACGTTTAATTAAATTAAATAACTTTTTTTTTCTTGATCTTGGACACTTATTTCTCATTGACCCACAAACATTCGAGTCAATGTTGCTCTAGGAAGTGTCATGTCAATCTAGAGGAAGGGCAGTCAGTCAATGCATCACTGAAAAATGAGTCTTTCCCAACTCAATACTTCTTATTTTTCTCTATGTAGTGGTGCATGAAGTGCGCAGTGTGGACGGTGCAGTAACCAATGGTGTTCACCAGCTCAGCTCTTCAGAGGTGGATGAGCTCCTCCACAAAGCTGATGAGGTGACCATGAGCGAGAGCGGCAAGACTACGCCGCGACTGGAGCGAGGGCAGGCCGAGAAAGTGGAGAAGGTTGAGAAAGACGAAGTCCCAGCTGCAGCCGGCTCCACCCCCGTGATGGAGATCACGGGTGTAGAACCGAAACCCGCAACACCTCAGACAGAAGTGGGCGGGGCCAGTGCAGAGAACCCAGTTACGATGGTTTTTATGGGTTACCAGAGCGTGGAGGACGAGGATGAAACAAAGAAGGTTTTGGGGCTGGAAAGCACGACTGTGAAGGCTGAGGTGGTCGTCATAGAGGATGGAGATGCCAAGACCACCACCACCAGTGACACCACACAGGAGCAGGCACCCCCTAATGGCAGTCCAGCAGATCCACCGAAGGCCGAAGAGGCGGCAGGGGAGTCAGGACAGCCAGAAGGGGGCGCTGCTGAGGTCAAGAGCAAGGAGAAACAACCCTGCAAGTGCTGCACCATCATGTGAGCCTAAACACACCCTCCCAAACAGAGACTTTACTGATGAAATGCAACAACATACAGAGAGAACAATAGCAAGGCAAAGAATAAACATTCACTATCTTTTGATAGAAGCTGTTGTTTCTTTAATTGATTTGACCTGTTTTATATTTTCTATATTGCTTGATCCTTACCCCTTGATACTCTCTAACCTCATTTAAATTTTATGCGTATATTTTTTTTCTGGGTTTATTGTGGGTGAAATGAATCACGTCATATGAGAAAAGTCTGAAGATTAAAGACCCTTTTACTGAACTGAACAGATCCAACAAGCCCCTTATTTAGTCCTACCTTTCCATATGAAGGAATGAAATATCTCACATAATTACATAATATATTTTACAATATATATGACATAATTTATCATTTATTTTTGAAAGAAATATTTATTTTATTTGAGTTCCCTTTATGCAAAGCATGACATTGTGCGCACTGCAAGTATTTTCACATTCGCATCAAAAGAAAATTGAAGACAAAGATCGATTTCAACATTGTGCATTGCACTCTATTTATTATTAATGAAGCTCTGAGAAGTATTTCAGTTATTATTTTTTTGTTCTGGTTTTCTCAATTTTGACAGAGCAGGGATTGATTGAGCACACCTTGCCTTTGCTTATAAATGACAGGATTGTTGTAAACAAACAGATTGACCATTATACAGGAGTTTTAAAGGAATGTTCCAGGTTAAATACATGTTAAGCTCTCAATTACTATAGAAAATAGTTTTCACTCATCCCTCAGTTTCTATAAATGGGAAGTTTGTATTTTTCTTAAAACATATTTTTTTTCTCTTACAAAAATGTGTTTCTTGAGCTTTTAAGTTGTCTAAATTATTCTGTAAATCCTTATTGGATTTACATGGTTATGACAGGAGCACATGCATTTCCGTTTAAATGTTTGGGGTCAGTAAGATTTTCACTATGTTCACCAAGGCAGAATATATTGTATTTTAAAATATAATTTACTTCTGTGATGGAACAGCTGAATTTTCAGCAGCAATTTTCTTCAGTTTCACATGATCCTTTCAGAATTCAGTTTAACATGCTGATTTCTTTAGACCCAATTCTTTTTATTTTATATATATATATATATATATATATATATATATATATATATTATTATTATTATTTATTTTATTTTTTTTTAAACATACTGACTCCAAACTTTTAAACAGTAGTGTATAGTCTTATTGCTAGACTTTATTAAAATGTATTCTTATGCCATTTGCCATTGACTTCCATTATACTTGCATAACAAACATTATTCATTAGGGACAAGTTATAGCAATTTTGTGGTAAATGAAAGCATGTCCCAACTTAACCTCTATTGAATCAACATTTCTGTAAATGCATGTGTAACTGTATTTTGCACTGAAACATTTGCTTTAAAAGTGCTTTCTTTTATCATCCCTTTTCTTTTTTTCTTTGCTATCCCTTTTCTTTTTTCTTTGCTATCCCTCACACTCACTCACGATAACACAAACCGTGATACAGTACCATTTTTCCCTCCTTAAAGAAAAATCTGTATTTCTCATCTTTGTTCTCCCGTGAGTCCAGTATATTGCACTCTTTCATATTGAAATGTAGGACAGGTGAGCTGAGGATATCTCAATAAGCACTGGTGTTTTGTCGTAAGGCTGTCCGGTGGCCGTTCTCAGTTAGACAGGTCCAGCAAAGGGCTTATGCATGTGTTTAATTGTTCCTTTATGCTTCTAATTAAACACTTACTATCATATATTAGCCCCACTTGAAGTGCTCTATTTGTTGGAAATTGTTCTCTCGATTACTTTAAAATGCTGCGTGATATAAACTTGCATTGGATCATTTATACCCTTCTCATCATTTCACCTGCATCGCTCACATGCATTTTGAGTATTTAAAAAACCCTACCCTTGTTCTGACATTACGAGGTGTTTAAGTATCAAGTGTCCAGGATGGTATTTTGATTGTATTCCAGTCTGCACTGCCATTAGCCCTCAGGAAGGGTCATTGACAGCTCATTTCCAACAAGTGACATCAGCAAACTGCTGCAGCCAATCCTATGCAAGAGCCCTCATGCGTGTAAACTAGTGTCAGAATAAGCAAAGCTGTCTCTCTTAAATAATCATAACAGTTCAAGAAAAGACAGGAAGACCAATATCCACCCTTCCTTAGTTGTTCCAAGGAAATGACAGGAAGTGTGGCAAGGGGACAGGAAATGTTTAATAGGTTACTATGCCAAGTATTGAAGGTTTTTCTTCTTCTTTTTTTTAGATACTTTTAGGGGGGGGAAAGTGTTTACCCTTAAAGTATAGCTATGACGCCAAATGCTTCAGTAAAAACAAAAAGCATAGTTTTTGTAGCCTGTGTTTTTGTGGAAGAGATGGGTGATCGACTGCATTATGGTTTATTGTGGTGCTAATTTAAATTTATTTTGCTTTTTATGTCCATGTTTTTCATAACAGAAAAATCCTAGTAACATTAAAGGTGCATCCGTTAGTCTGATATCACAGTGGTGTTAACTGTTGCCATGGTCTAGCAAATTCGTCTCGAGTTTTAGCAATCTAGTGAGTTTTAGCAAGCCGTCTTCTACAGATTAATAAATTCCATTACCTGTACAACAAAAAAGAACCAAGTCCTGAATAACTATTCTATGTTGTGTATGCCACATTTTTTGTCTTGTCTTCTGGCTTTAGACTTTTTTTGCTTCTTCCGCCATGAGGGAAGTGATGGACACTTTCAAAGTGTCATCTTTTGTTTTGAATCCGATTCGGAACGTGCATGGAACTGGCCATGTCGTTATTTCAACAAGTGAGTTTTTTGAATTCCGGTGGTTTTTCGGTAGAGGGCATTGATCTATGAACTCATGAAACAGTGTCTAAAATATTATGTTTCTCTCAGCACTAAAGCATGTCCATTATCTCATTTCCGCTCTCTGAATCACCAAACAACACTATGCTACTAGCGTACAGCATATACATATTTAAAACACTTTTTATAAACATCTTTTATGAGAACAGTCTTCATCTCATGTGAGTGTACACCATTCAGACTCTTTACGAAAACAATTTATTTTTTCATGTTTAAAAATTAGCGCCAAACTGCTAAATGCACCTTTAATTATAGATTATGTTACATTAGAGGGTTTGTTCAAGAATGTTAAATCTGTGTTGTACCTTACTTTGTAAATTACTTGCTTCATCGATTTAATTTGATGACAAATTATGAACTAATTTTCGAGGAATTGAATTATATGACCCTGCTGTAGAAGTGTGCCACATGAAACGTGTGTGCGTTTTCCATCTTTGCAGTCATATTCATGATTTGTATCAGTTAACGTGTGTCATATATCTCCCATTTTAATCACATAGTTGTAATATCTGTTAAACTTCCAGAATCACTGGGATGAGCTCTGTGGAAATCAGTGTGCTTGTGTGTTCAGAAGCCTAGGAGCCAAATGAGGTCAGCATGAATGCAAAAAAAAAAAACCCTTTCCGTTTATCTTGTTTCATCATGTTTACACACTTGCACATTTTCACTTATCCATGTACACAGTTTTTGGATGTAAAGCAGCTTCTGAGTTTATAATTCATGGTTAAGCTGATTAAGAACCAGTACGCTCTTCCCCCAGATGTCACTGTGAGTTTCACGGTTGCCTCACACTTTTGCCGCTCACCTTACTGTCCGTCAGTACTAACATTCCAGTTCCGACGTGTTCCTCACCCCTGAATGCCTTGTTGTCTGGCCACGAGCCTGGCGGATCTCTTTTGTATAGTTGCATGCTTTTATAGGTACATAAATCACACATATCTACATATACATATCCATTTCAACATTAGATAATGTCCCTGTGCTTGAACCCCTAACCCTTGATGTCAAGCTGAGTTCAAAGGCATGATAGAACAGAGGACAATGTAGGAACGTATAACCTGGTTCTAATGAGTACTGAAGTAGATAATGGGCCGCCTAGACTGGGTACTTCTCTACCTGTTTGAACAGCCCTTTCTTATTGGTTTCTTATTGGATTGTGTGTGCTATTACTGCCACTGTTGTCTGTGCGTTGTGAAGATCTGCTTTCTAATCAACCTGAGAGCTGTAGAAATATTTGGAACGAGACATTAAAATGTGACGTGCTTTACGGAAATTACTGCCTCCTTCTTGTTTTCTCTGTAACAATAAATGTACCATGTGCTTCTTAGGATCCATGCACAAATCTTTATGTAACATGTTTTTGTCAAATCTTCAACATCACAGCAAATGATTCATTTAGTCAATTAGAGTTTGCAGTCTGTATTGAATGCAATACAATACAAATATAGTTCACAGGGAAATAATGGCAAGAAATGTCATGTTGCAGAAAAGGTTTGTTAAATGTAGTCTGATTGATGAACAAATTACTTTTATGAGCCAGTTCTTTTTAGTGATTCAAAAACATACTGCATGAGCAGTGTTGTCTTATTCACAAAAACATGATTCTTATGAGCCGATTCTTTTTATTGAATCAAAAACATACAGCATGACCTGTGTAGTCTGATTCACAAACAAATGATTCTTATGAGCTGGTTCTTTTGAATTGAAAACATACAGCATGATGAGTGTAGTTTGACTCCTGAACGAATGGTTCTTTTAATGAATAGTTAAAAAAAAAAAAAATAAATAGAGTTGCCATTTTGAATCAGTCAGACGAATCATCAGACTGGTTAACTGAATCAACACCTGACACAAACTAGTAGATTTTTAAAGAACCAAGTGAAATAAGCAAGAAAAGAATTGTCTTGATTTATAGAAAACAAACTCATTGCAGGCCTATTAGTGAGGCCTGAGGAACGCCACTGCTGCTGTTCAGAACTAATCTGAGAGGCACTGTGGTATTGTCACTGCCTTTGTCAATGACTAAATGACCAGGCTAGAGAGCAACTATGAGGTCCATTATTGGATAATAGAGTGGTATTCTCAGCTTTTGTTCTAAGGTTGCTGATTATAGCAGTATTCCAGACTGGTATCCCTGCCCTCAGCACACTCACCGACACATGCACTGAAGCTTTGACCATGGGCCAGGTCACGCCACATACATTTTGGCCATTTTCGCTTAAGATGATATCTCTCACTTTGGCTGAGAACAGTAAACAACACATGCAGCCATATTGGAGGAGGGGCTTTACCAGAGCAATTGAGCCAAAACACAAGTTTTATGGGTAGTGGGTGAGAAAGTGTCAAGTGCCAATACGATCTAAACCAGACTGAAACCTGCAGAAGTACTGATGGGGTAGGCCAGGCCCTGCTTTGACTGTATTTTTCTGCAGTATTAAACACAGCTGACTTGCTGTGTCCATGGACCTGTAAAAGATGAGGTGAGTCAAGAATGTCTTATTTTGTGAGTAAAAGAAAACTAGTTTGATCACATCTTATATATAAATAAAAAGTATCATAAAAATACTGTTGCTTTTGCACTCAATGTATTTTTTATATAATATTTTAGAATATCTGACACATACTAGAGTATTTGTACATTTGATATGGTGATTGTTGATATGTTATTGGTACATGAAAATTATTTTACTCTTCCTTTTCACTCTCCTCTCTCTCATTAACCCAAATTCTTCCACAGACTGAACTGGATTTGGATTGAGGTGAGATAACTACATGTTAGATTTTTACTGTGAAACTCTAATAAGCAGTACTGCAGCGAACACCAGCTCAGACGCACATAGAGCAGCATGTTCAAGTACACGCCTCCCTGGCAGGTGCTGTGTAACAGCCTGGATCATGATCTTAAGGTAAGCTTTTACAAATACATGTTTCAAGAAGTGTTTCTATGTTAGGGCGTTACAATTTTTTTTATTCTACAACAATTAATTGACGAAGCCTCATTTAACCAGCTTTACAAAATATTTAAAGTTTTATACATATATGGAATTTCAGTCATCTGAAAATAAAATAAAATAAATGTGTATGGTACAAGTAGCTAATAAAATATTCACTGATGTACAAGTCAAATACTTGTGCATTATTCTTAAATTTCATTGAAGACATTTTAATGTGGTTGGGCAACGAAACATTTACCAAAATGTTGGTGTAATGTAAAAAAATCTTTTTAAATATCTTCTTAAAAAAAAAAAAAAAAAATTAAACGTATAATTAAACACTGTAACTTTTTAAAATTAGCTTAAGCGTACGTTTACACGACAACGCTGTACTAAAAATGGAAAAGTTTTTTCTTATTTCTTATAGACAACAATGTTGTCAAGCAATCCCTGTTCAGATGGACCTATGAAAATGATTCAAAACCCTATATTATGCATACCAAGCGAAGTCACTTTGTAAAGAAACACTACGAGCCTATAGACTGAACAGGTAATATGCATGTGAATGACATCACCATTTTCACAAACTCACATTTTTGTAGTTTACAATAACTGCAATAACGGTATCGTTTTCAAAAACCTGCATTTTGGGTATAGATTTACAAGACAACAAAATACTAAAAACAGAAGAGTTTTTGTGTATTTTTGTGTACAGATGACAAAGTTGTCAAAACGATCCCCATTCACACGGATCCTTTAAATTTATTAAAAACGCTGCATTATGCATGCCAGGTCAGTAGTTGGTGAAGTCACTTTGTAAAGAAACACTACGAGCCTATACACTGAACAGGTAATACGCATGATACGTAAAGACATGTTTTTGTAGTTAGACAATTATGGTATCATTTTCAAAAGTTTGCATTTTCACACCCCTAAAACGCAGTTGTTGTGTAAATGCTAAAAAAGTGTTCACTTTTTAGTTGAAAATGGTCTCGTGTAAACGGCCCCTAAGATCAGACAATAATTGGCCAACGCCAACTCCTGCCATACTGTTGCAGTTAAAATCCTCTAGTTTATGGTTTTTCCACTAGATGTCAGGATTTGCAATCCCCAGAAATGTTTGCACACAAAGGTGAAAGGACTCTTATCACTTTTTTTTTTTTTTTTTTTACATGATCAGTAAAACAGTTACTGGGGATGATGTTAGAAAAAGACTTTTACTTGGCCATAAACTCTGGAATGTATTATATGAGTGTCATGCTCTTTACTTTCCCCTAATCTCATCTGCTCCAACCCAAGGGAGTTTTCCTCAGCTCACTGCAGAGCTCAAATGACAGCTTCAGCTTTAATTTTAATTGCGCTGTTGTTGTAATCCTTACTACAGTCCATACGGATACGTGAGATCATAGTTAGCCAGAATGTTTATGAATTTATTCAGGCCCATTAAACATCTCTAATTTTAATCATCAGATGGTTGTGTACAGATGGTTCAGTAATAAGCTTTTATATTAATCTGCCAGGTGCCCATTATTCCTCAAAACCCCTTCCCCAATCCATCAGTCTGTTGCACTCCTTCAGTCTCATTGTAGGGTGTGTCCATGCATGCATATGACATTAGCTGAACTTTGTCAAGTCAGTGCAGTAAAAACAGTAGTGCCTTCTTCATGTGACACGACAGGCTCTGACTCCTCTACTGATGTCGGAGGGTGAGTGTTGGTCATTTTTCTTTGTCTATTTGAAAGTTGAGATCATTTGTAAGAGAGACAAGAAATATACGATGCCTAAATCAAAGGAGCATAGAGTGCCATATAATGTAAACAGTACATTAAAACAGTAGATCTTTGTAGCCAAACATTCAGTTTTTCTGAAAGACAAAAATATTTATCTCAATATTACATAATAATACAAATCTTATGTGCATTTTATAAAATAAATGTTTTCACTATGAGACATTCTATTGTCGGTTTAGGCTAAAGGTTGAATATGGTTATGTATCTTACAATTATATTTTATGGAGCACTTCAACTACATTTGTCTGAAAGAAAGTAAAAGAGCTGCTTGTGCACCTACGTGTGCTTTTTATTTCAAGTTCATTCAACATTTCACTGAGCATCTATAAAAACATGACTGTTCTGTTATCAGTGGTTGGTCCAATGTGTCACCATCATGACATTGCATTTGGATTTGGATATTAAGCTGTAATCTAGTGGGTATAAAAGGATTTATAGGTAACGACTCACAGTAGTATGATTTCCATGATTCTTTGTTTTGGTTAACATACTTCTGTACAGCTACAGTACATTTTCTGCACTTTTTGGGACACCCCTCAAACAGTCTGAGCCAATCAGCATAAGCAGAGCAGCGGTTTCCAAGAAACCGGCCCGCTGTCAGTTTATCAGCAGTTCACAGTTCACAATGTCACACATGGGCACCCACCGGCAGTACGCAAAACTCCCTTACAACTACGTAAGCTTGTTCAAAGGAGTAGACAGTCTTATCTATTGTTTTGATGCAGTACTCAGACCAGAGAATGTTTTTCCCTCAATGAAAAATAATTATTATTACAAATCTCTTCAATAACAGGAGGTAAGTGACAGCTTTTTAAACCTATATCACCATCTAAAGATATATTTACATTTTCAAATATTTGTTTTTGGTATAAGAAAAGTTATTAAACCCAAATTAGACTAAATCATCAAAAAATATTATAAAGTATAATAAAAAAAGCATTTTTGTTCTTTCTCCTAAATGTATTCAAAACTTAAAAATTAAATTCAGCTATTAAATAAAAAAGTTTCTATAAAAAAGATTTGAATAAACCATAAACTGCATTTTTACAATGTAATATGTAAATTCTTACTACTGAAATACAGACAGATGTCTTGATAAAAAGCAGAAGATGGGTTCATGTATAGGTTCATACAGTAAAAAAGTCAAAACAGAATCATTGTTTTCTGCTGAACAGTATGCAAATTTGATGAACCAATATCAATTTACCATGATTTTACTATAGTAAGGAAATGTTTGTTGTAAATGGAGGAAATTATCATTCTAAATTATGTATTATTCTAAAATGCATTGCATTACAATTACGTTTGTAGTTATGAAATTATTATAAAATTAAATAAGTTTTTAAAATCATTAAAGTTTACCATAGTAACCATAATTTCCACTAAAATAACAGTTACTATAGTTCTAGTTAAAACTCGTAGCTTGGAGTTAACCATCAACATAAAGAAACAAAATACTACTGTTAAAACTTTAGACTGAAAGAACTATGGTACATTTTCACAAGGGACAGGTTTATAACTCAGGAGTGTATTGTCTCCCTCTATGTATTTTATTTTTAACACAGTTTTAAATTATAATGACTATTTGTTTAATGTTATGAATATATGTTTGATAAAACGTCTAAGTGTACATTGTAAATATTTTTCTCTCTTATTAGACACAACTTGCTAAACCTTTTAATCTCAGACATCTTAAACCTTGTGTGTTACATATCTGGAAATACTTTTACACTTATTTACCTACTACACACAATATGTATCAAACATCTGATACTCTTCATACGCTCCAGTAGTAAATCCGCTTTCTTTCTTTTTTTGTTTTGTTTTGTTGTAACCCAGAGAAAATCATCAACTGTGACAGTCAACCCATATCATTTATGCACATATCCCTCAGTAGAGGAGCAGGTTGTGATCCATTCCCATCCTTTTTTGAGACCTCTACTTCCCAGGCCTGTCCAAATCCATCCACCACCCAGAGTCCCCATGACCAGCAACCCAAAGCGTTGGGTAATAAAGCCCTTCTCCCCTAAGCTAGAGCAGTCGGATTTACGCTCTATATTGAGCCCTACTGGTCAACCACAGTTGCAAGAGAACACGTGGAGTAGCAGCCAGGACAGTGACTCTTTCAGGTTCAATTTGGAAAGCATAACATTAACAGGCATGCATCCCACTGTGACGGAGTCATCTGGGAGTGGTAAAAGCACACCAGACATGGTGGTCCAGGCTCGACAAGTGTCTGTGTCGGAGGATGGAAGTGACAATGAGGACTGGAGGCCCAGTACCCTAAGCAACCCCAGCAGCCCTGGAACTGCCAGCAGCACAGGCTCACATGTTGGGTTCTATTCCTTCGTAGATGACCCAGCAAGCCCAGAAGCAGAGATGAATGAAGTCTATATGGTTTCTCCTAAAAGGCAGGCTAAACTGAATACCTTAAAGGAGAAGAGCACCTTTAAGCTGCAGACGTACACAGAGGAAAAGAGACCTGGAAGGCTATTTGAGGAAACTAACGGAGATGACCATTACAGAGTCAAGGATGCCTCCACTGTGAATGAAGAGGAGGAAAATCCAGACCGAATTGAGATCATCCGGAATCAGGCACCCAAGAAAAGCCCTCCCCTTAAAGAGCAGTGGAGTGCCTTAGAAAATATGGAAATCAGTAACACTCCACAAAGGCTCCTGGATGGGTTTAGTCTACGCTACAAACCAATGAGTGCAAAGGCTGAACAGGCCAAGGTTGAGCCTGGCACCATAGATAATGAACAAATTGACTTCAATGCAGCACGAAAGCAGTTTCTAATGATGGAAAAATCAAAACAGAACCCCTTTCTACAAAGTCCGCAGCAGCTCCCTTACTTCCCTAAATTGCGAGGGCAATCTCTATCCTCAACCGCCAACATCTTCATTCCAAAACAAGTAACCAAAGAGAACAGCCTAGAAGAGAATCAGATCCCACTAGCAACACAACAGGAGGCAGAAGTAAAGACTGTTACTGTGACTGAGGATCCAGAAGATGGGGTTTCGAGTGGTGCCATAGATGATTTTCACTCTGGTGTTGGTGATCAAAGTGGAGGCTCCACCAGTAATGGGAACATTTCAAACGAACCTTCCATTTCAGAGTTGGGAAATAGCTTGACAATGCTTAGTGCAGAGGAGACTCCCATTCAAAGGGAAATCCGAATTTCCCAACAACGTGAAGACAGTCTACGGAGATCAAGGGGTATCTTGCGCACAGACAGTTCAGAGATAGTGGAGATCAGGACAAAGCCAATTCTGACCCTGTCGTCTCTACCAGTGAAAGCTGCAAAAGCCAAAGAAACAAACAGAGTGAGTTTCCTTATCCAGAGAGAGCTTGAACTTGAAAAAAAGCGACAGAACCCACAAAGTGTTTCAAGTCACCATATTCGAGAGGACCAAGTACAGGACAAGAAGTCATTTGAGTCACAACCAGATGAAATTCTAATCACTTCTTTAAGGACAAGTGTAATAGAATGTCCCTCAAATGATGTAGAGCAAAGAGCTGGCTCTGCAAATGACATGTGGATTACAGAGCAACTTGCACTAGTAGAGGAAGGGGACATCTCAGACTCAAAGGAGGTTCTTTCGCCTTGCTGTCCTCATCGGCATCCTGATGAATCTATGCTTCAGAGAAAGACTGATAACAGCACTTTTGGAAACCAACCCCAAATAAGTGCATATTCTGAGGAAAACAGCCATTCTAAAGTTAGGGGTTATAAAGAAAATGGTGTTGACAGCCAAACCAATAACCTCAGAACAAAAAAAGAGCCATCATGGATTGCAGAAAACAATAACAGCATGTTAGGAAAGAACAGATTAGACTTGCTAAATATTCCGTCCCCGCAGGATCCTGCAAAAAATAGTTGGTACACTCCTCACCTTGAACATACCAATTGGAGCCCCAAAATGCAGAATGCCCCAGACAGTATCCGTCAGGAAATTGAAGAGGACCTCAGGCGAGAACAAGAGCTCCAAGAGTTGAGAGAGTCTTTCTCAGTACTCACCTCAGCACCCATCACTACAGTGCCTACTTCCTCTGAACCCAGGTCTCCATTAAATAGTAGTGAAGAAACCGTATTCCTACCACAAACTCCACATGGGGACATGGTAGAAGTGGATTCTATACTTCCAGAAAAAAAGACTGATTATAGTTACCCTTATTCCTGGAGTCTGGACACTTCTTCTGCCTCTCGATTATCCATGGCAGGTAAAACTGTTCTGTCTCACTGCACTCAATACATGTCAAACATAAACATAACAAATGGGTAATAGGCATACATGTACTTTTGTGTGTTGTCTTATTATTCTGTAAAATGTTTGGGGAAAATGCATTTCATAACAGTTTCTTGTTTATAGCTAACTGATTAACTTAAGGGTTAAATGTTTATGGATGTCAGGAACATCAAGGAATGAGAAAGAACTGCCAACATAGTTTCTGAACTTTGGACATAACATGGCATTCTGCTTCACTGAGGAATGATTAATCATTTACTTACTGATGTAAATGTGCATTTCAAGTTAAAGAATTTTTTCAGACAATCAAATGCATACATGCTATATCTTGTTTTCCAATTTAATTTGTGCTGGTGCTTGGCCCTCTACATATAAACCAAGTACAGTACACTTATCAGTTCAGAATCTGCATCCATAATGAAATCAAGACTACATTTCCACAGATACATTGCACATTCAGATGTATTTGTTTCAAATGCTCAGTGGGCAACATGATTAACAGTATTCTAACATTTTAACAGTAATCCAGAGAAAACGAACGAGGAAACGAATGACTCATTCAAGTTGGTGAATGAATCATAATTATAATCTTGTTTTTTATCTCAACAGATAAAAGTCTACCACGACCCACTTCCAGACTGCCCTCTGTGTCAATTTTGACAGCCCAGCCTTGGGGAAGCCCAAAACCCATGTCCCCAACTGTTTCCCGGGTAACCCCCATCAAGCCCTTGAGCACACCTGCCGATGTGTCATCACCTCTCTCCCAAAAAGGTCTGACTGAGACACTGCTAAAGGACTTTGAGGACAGACGTTTCAAACTGAAGCTGGAAGAAAGTGCAGTGAGTGAACTCTGCTGAATTTAACATTTAACATGCTTCTTTTAACAAAACAGTTTGATATCACAAAGCTCCTAAGTAAATAGTTAAGCCAAAAATGAAAATGTACCATAATTTAATCACCTTAATGTCATTCCAAATCCATGCAAGAAAAAAGTCATACACCTTTGAATAATTTTGTAATATACACATATGGTAGGTATGGTTTTAAAAATGGATTTAGAGCCAATTTAGATTTTTCTCTTGATAAATTTTTCTTTCTTCATTGTCTCTTAGTATGCTGGGATCCAACCTGTTGATGCCATAAACAATGAGGTGAGATGAGGTCTTCAATGTGTAGTGCCCTCTGTTGGATTTTGAAACAGATCCAGTTTGATCAAGTTGTGTAACTGTGGTTTCTCTGCAGGTTGTAGAGGCCACCCGTGTAACAAGGCATAAAAACCAACGAGCCCTACAGTGGGAGGCGGGCATGTACGCCAACCAGGAGAGCTAATGAATCAGCATCGACATAGCAGGATGCACACCTGAAATCATCTTCAGACAAGAATGACTTAATGGACTAGCTTTAATTCCATTTTGCATTTACAGACACACTACTTGCGTCACCTCACCATATAAAGTCAATGAACATGAAACTTCTCTCATTCACAGTTTAACTGGCTCTTTAGAATCGACTGGTGTGGTGGAAATAGTGCAGATGTGAAGTACATCTTGCCTGCTTGGGGTGAATTGTGTGCATTCGCTTCTGCAGAGAAGCTCTAGCAAACTCGATCATGAAAACTTTATTTCTATGCCAGTAATAAAACTCAATTATCATCCTCTATTATTATAAAAAAAATACACATTTATAAAAAAGAAAATAAAAGAAAAAGAAAAAAATTCTAATTTTACTGCAGATTATTAATGTTCAAATAGTCAGTGCTTATATGGACAGGCCAGCTTGCTATTTATATAAAGAAGAAAAAAAGAAGAAAAAAAACAATCTGGGCCTTGATGTGAACTCATTAACACACACAAGCCAGTTGATCTAACAAAGTGGTCTCTGTTTTGAAATATTGTTGAATGTTGCTTTTCACTGAAAAATGTAAAATATCAATAGATTTTTTTTATTAAAATTTGAAGATTTAACAAGTTGCTCTGGAGATTTTTGCAGTATTGTAAATCTGATATGAGAAATTTCTTTTTTTAAGAAAGAAAATGTACTATCTACTTTAAGATTAGACATTGTAAGTTATGTCCTCATCACTCAGAAGAGTTTTGTTTTGTCTGGTATATCAATATTAACTGTGTTGTTAACACAATAATAATAATTCACTAATTTAATTAGTTGAAATATTTCATTTAGACAAATATTTATTACAATTTTGTAGAATATAAGATTTGGCCAGGAGAGTGATTCCCAACCAGTGGCATTGTGAAAGATTTTAATTTTGAGTGAGTGAAAGAGAGAGCAAAAATAGATTAAACTAATTGAGATTATTTTTTTCAGTTCACTTTTTTTTTTTTCAGGAAATCAAGCATAATGGAAAAGAAAAAGGAAATTAAACATTTGCTGAGTCTGTTTTCCACTCACAGTATTATTATTTTTTTCAACATAAATAATGACTAACTTTATAAGTATATATTAGTTAGGCTGAATGGTTTGTGTTTATGAAGGTGGACTTGAGCCTTATTAATTTGTCGGGATACACAAGAAAAAAAAAAGGTTGGAAATCACTAGTTTAGTAATTGTGTGTCTATGTGGTAAGTAAGTAAGTGCAATACAACCAAGTGTCTTGACTTGTTTGCTAAGTACTTCTATAACAAGTTCCATAAATTTTCTCATCCCATTAAGATGTCAAAATCTGACATATCCACAGAACAGTGGATTTCTGGTTTCAGGCTCCAGTCCCTCTAAATGAATACTTATGTGCAATATTTCTGTTAATGCATTCAAGATAAATATGGTGTTCTGTTGTTGTTGAAGTTGTTGTTGTAACTTTGAATGCCAGCACATGTATAACTATGGCACTACTGTGCCCCCTAGTGAATAAACTCTATTAAAACATGATTTTTTTTTTTTTTTTTTTTTAATGCTTGCTATGTAATTTGCTTTAACTGCTTGGTAATTCAGTATCATGAATCTACACAACAGCAGAACAGATTAAATAAAGCCACAGATGCTATACAAAACCACCTCTGAGCCTCTGTGTATTGGTTACCACACTCTGTTTTTATGCTCTCAGAGGTGAAATTGAGGGAATCTCATGGCAGATGCATTTACAAGCAACAACAAGTTTCCTTTTAAAATCATTTTCATTTTAATCACACAACTTCAATCTTGCCTAAAACGCAGTTCAATGCCAAGCGGGGCTTTCCACACTTCCACATCAATTAAAATCCATTTCCAGTGGATAAAATCCTGTGAGTATGTGTTGTGAGATTTTTTTCTGTATTTTTCGATTAAATTTCATATTAGCATGTACCACCTTTTAAATGCATGAATGTTGTTGCATAACATGTTATTATGTGTAATTTATCATTTTTGAGATAACCCTTTATTCATTGATCTAGACGATGAACCATTTTAATTTTTGGACCATGTGAAGACAACATATGCTATTTAAGAAAAAAAGAATCAGAAAACAATGTCCAACTTCATGTTGTAGTGGTCTTTTTGCTGTACAATTTTACAATTATACTAAAAGGGGCCTTTTACTTTTAAATATTAAAAAATATATATTTTTTAAATATTTTGATTTGAGAATATTTGGTATAGATACATATATATATATATATATATATATATATATATATATATATATATGTAAGTTCACCAGAATGATATGCATATGATTGCAATCTTTCAAAAAATTAAATAATTGCAAAACTGCAAAAAAAAAAATTTAAAAATTAAATAATTAATAACAATATCCCTCATTTGCGCTGAAAAAACACGTCATCAGAGAAGAGGAGAGATGTCATTGCAAGTTGGAACTGAAATTATTTTTATTAAAGATTACGAGCTACGTGAATTTAAAAAAAATCATGTGATAAATAGATTCAAAATAAATAATGCATAGATGCATAGTTGTCCATTTTGATTTCATGGACTTTAAAGTATATTGAAAAATTTTAGTGCAAAACACATCCAGAATGCTGCTGAAGTGACACCATCAACATGTTAGTGAGCATAGGCATCTAGCAATCATCCAGAAGACCCTAGCAAACTCTCAGAAAACCTTAGCAACTGCAAAGCAACCATCCACAACACTCTAACAACCACCCAGAACAGCCTAGCAAACACTCAGCAACTTAAAACTGCTTTAAATTTAAAATCTTTTTAAACGTCAAAGTTTGTTCACAAACTGTAGATCATGCAATTGCTTGTAATTTGTTAATGCATTCATTTTTTTTATTACTGACTGTTTACTTATCTTTAAAAATGTTTTCAGGCCAATATTTGTTGAGAATTTTTTCCTGGTATGCAAAATGTTGATGCCATAACATCTTAATTAAAATACAAGGTTACATGGGTCAAAACAACAAAAAGAATAACTAAATGTGGCATTTATTTGTTATATTAAATATTGTTATATGTCTAAGGCCTATTTAATGTTAAAAATTATGGCTTTCAGTTATACTGTAATGTTGAATTGCTATGGTTGCTCATTTCATCTGCAGAATTTTGAGACAAAAAAACTTTGAAAAATAAAAACAGAAAAAGAAATGTGTGATTAATTAGTTAACTACTATATAACTATATATGTTAACTATATATATAAGGTTTATCTTTTGTCTTAAAGGTTGAACATCATATCCTCCAGGTCTGCCAATCAAATGGCGGCCATTCTGACTTTAGTGGAGCCTGTGGTTGTCATCAATAAACTGGGGACATCCTTCTTTGATATGGCCCTCACACAGACCGTGTACAACCAGTCGCTGAGGGCAGCACTAGGAGACAGTGATCAAGCACAGGCGTTATCCTCACGCTTTCTTCTTATTCAGAGTGTGTTATCCTCTGTGGCGGCCATGTTGTCCATTATACCACTGAGCCGCATGGCAGACCGTCATGGACCTAAAGTCTTCCTGGTGGCCTCTCAAATGGGTTCAGTTTTGGGCATGTTTAT
The DNA here is from genome assembly GCA_038088235.1 of Zacco platypus. Lineage (NCBI taxonomy): Eukaryota > Metazoa > Chordata > Actinopteri > Cypriniformes > Xenocyprididae > Zacco > Zacco platypus. Next base: position 17,315,143 of record CM076064.1, read on the forward strand.
GCTTGTCATCTTCATGTACTGTGAGGTTCCTCTGGAGTTTCTGTACTTGGGCTCTTTGCTGCATGGTTTGAGTGGAGGCGGGCCAATGTTCTGGGCCGGGGTGGCTGCTCTGGCGTCTCTGAGTTCGGAGCAGGGCAAACGCACTCTAAAACTCAACATCGTAGACTTCTGTTTTGGGGTTGCAGGGGTTGTGGGAGGTCTCCTGTCTGGATATCTGTACCAGATAGGACCATCAGTTCTACTTCTGACAGCAATTCTGGTCAGTGTTTTGGCACTACTATTCACTGTGTTTGCCCTTAATGACTCCAGATGTTCCCTGTCTGAGGACGAGCCGTTGCTGACTGAATCCGAAAGTGGGAACACGATGGATAGAGTCTCCACAGGCATGTTGATGACAGCCATGGTGCTGTTCATGTTAGGTATGGTTGGATCAGAAAATGTACTCCTGTTGTATGTACTGAAGCCCCCTCTGAGCTGGGACTCAGTGTGGGCAGGATATGGCAGGGCCGCCACCAGCGCCATGTACCTCAGTAGCTTCTTAGGGGTTCTGATTCTGTTCAGTACGTTGGGGGACACAGCCCTCACTCTTCTGGGTATTGTGTCCAACTGCACAGGGATGGCAATCATGACATTTGCAATAGAAAGCTGGGTCTACTTCCTGGGTAAGTTGGTCTTAAAGAGGTAGTTCACCAAAAAAATGAAAATTCTATCATTATTTACTCACCCTCAAGTTGTTCCAAATCTGTATGAATTGAAGAAAAGAAGATATATTTTTTAAGAATTTCAGTAACCAAACAGTTGATGGGGCCCATTAACTTCTATAGTATTTTTTTCTCCATACTATGGAAGATACTATACTTTACTATGGAAGATACTATGGGAGATATTATACTAGACTTTTCTCCATACCATTTTCGCCTTTGTGCAGGTGAAATCTAGTCATTTCAATAGGAATCTACGCAATTGCAAATTTTGCAACAGGTTCAAGTCAGTCAGAGATTCCATCAGAAAGCTGCTCGATTTTATAGTTACCTCTGTATGAGCTGTGCTACATTCTTCATTATTCTTCATCTATTAATAAGACAATGGACCCCTTTTGCCCGCCAAATGTTGCTCAAATTTCACTAATGTAAAAACTGCAAACAAGAATGGATCTGCACTTTTTTGAACCACTCAAAACTACTCACTTTATTGCTGCAAACCTTTTCGCTTGTGGAATAAATGAAGCATGGGTTACTGAATAGCACATTTGAAGTCTAACATGACCAACATACTCTACAATATAAAAAAATTCTTGAGTGCTAATTGAAATAAAAATGACACTCATTTGATACATTCATTAAAGGGATAGTTCGTCCAAATATGAAATTTCTGTCATCATTTACTCACCCTTATGTTATTTCTTTCTTCTGTTCAATACAAAAGAAGATATTTTGAAGAATGCTGGTAAACAGACAGCTGACGGTAGCCATTGACTTCCATAGTCTTTTTTTTCCTACTATAGAAGTCAGTGGCTACTCTCAACTGTCTGGTTACCAGCATTCTTCAAAATATCTTCCTTTTAGTATATGTATATGGCTTTGGAACAACATAAGGGTGAGTAAATGATGACGGAATTTTCTTTTTTGGGTGAACTATCCCTTTAAGGCAAAATTCTTAGAGTCATCATTGTAAAGCTGTCAAGGTTTATTATGTTTCTGCATTGAGATGTGTTGTTTCAAACAGCTAGAGGAATCATGATGTTTGCCTGCATTCCCATGCCAACTCTGCGAGCTATGCTCTCTAAGAATCTGCCTCCTCAGCAATATGGTAAAGTCACAACTAAACAGTGTGTGTGTGGAATGTGGAAGTCATGTCATGTGCTTCATCTAATTACAAGCTATATATTTGAGGTCATTAACGCACGCCATCTGATGCTTCATGAGAGTCCTCTGCTGTATCCCTTGGCAGGTCGAGTCTTTGGGCTGCTCCAGCTGGTTCTGGCTGTGACTGATCTCTTGTCTAATGTCTTTTTCACCTCCATTTACCCACTAACTCTTGGATGGTTCAGTGGCTTCTGTTTCCTTCTCTCATGTGCCATTAGCTACATTAGTGTCGTCCCGATCATGTAAGTAAATCAGTATATAAAAAAAAAAAAAAAACAACAACAACAACAGAAAGAGTTCTTTGGTGGTTTCTTCTCAGATCATGTGGAGTAACAGCTACTTATTTTGTTTTTCAGTTATCTAAGTGGCAGAGAACATGGATGGAGCCTGAGAACATGAAAATGTGTCTGTTGTGATTAATTTTGATCCAGTACTGCAGAGACCCTAATGAGATATGGTGATTGAAATATATGAGAAAATTATATTTCAATGCTTTTGCATTTGCTTTGCTTTCTATGAGAAATTTTGCATTCTCTCGCAAAACTTTTGTTCAATTCAGACACTTTTCATTAATTCATAAAACCTTTGCATTCCCAAGCCAAAGTTTTGCCTTCCAATGAAACTTTGCATTCACTTGCAAAAGCACTGAAATATAGTCTTTCCTCCCACCTTGTCACAAGAGTTTTGCAAGGGAACACCAATATTATTTTTTTTTCAAGGGAACACTAAACACAAAGCATTGAAATACAAATTTTCCCTCACATGTCATTTTCCCCATCACCATGTGCCTTAAAGGGATAGTTCATCCTAAAATGAAAAATAAGTTATCATTTACTCACCCTGGTGTTGTTCTAAAGCCATACACCCTAATTTCTTTTTCGCACCACAAAAGAAGATTTTTTTTTTTAAATGTTCCAATCGTGCTCATCTATATAATGGCAGGGAACAGAGACCAGCATCAACTTTTAAATAATAAAAAAAAAATTGAAAAGTATCGCAGAATGATCCAATGCAGCACATGTCATTTATCTCTTTTGTTCTTGTGGTATATGATAGGGTTTGGTAAAAAACAAATGTATTATTAAATGTATTATTTAACAAAAATCCTGACCTTGGCCTTTGGTCTTCTGTGCAAAACTGAGACGTGCTCATTCGTGAGATTCTTTTAGCACTGCAGTTCACTAACAACGACTATTTGTAATCTACCCAGCAATGCAAATGAAACATGAAGACAATAATCATATATATATTTATAATGCAATGCTAACCGGCATAGCCTTTATCACGGTCTAGAATACTATAAAATAATATTTGTGGTTGCTTTCAGAGATGGTAACAGACGTTTTATACTTGAGCTACAATTGTGCCTTTGTGTCTTTACAAGTGTAGCCTTTGCTACAAAACTTTCAACCTCTGTATCACCAGTCCTGTGTGTGTGTGTTTTAAAAAGTGAATGAAAAATTCAGATGTGCTTTATCTGTAATGTCCAACAGCTGCCACATGGTGTCACCTAATCATCTATGCACAACTATGGCAAGCAGTTTTGCAATATAATACTTTAGTTTGATTTTATTCCTGGATATACGTTTTACATTGTTTCAGTTGTATTATGATGAGTCATATTTATCATTTGTCTAGTCAGAATTATAATTAGAGATCTTTAAATGATGTTTAATTAACAAAGTTCGGGAGGATCAGGTGCAGATAATTAACCTTATCAGCACAAGTGGAGAGTATTCAGGTAATCAATTCAATCAATGACAAGAGGTATAAATACAGCAGACTTACCTCTGTTCGTCTCAGAGTTTACCAGCATTTGGTTTGACCTTGCGACAATGTCTCAAATCCAACTTTTCCCGTCTGATGAAGAATCCAACTCCTCTCCGGATCCTCCGCCGCAATCTGCCGGTCCCAGGACTACTCCTTCTCCGTCTGATACAGCCACAGAGCCCCAGGCTTCACCAAGCGGATGCCGGCCTGCCCGCGCAGCCACTCGCTCGCCAAGACGCCGAGGCCTACCCTCGCCACCACCAGCATTCCAGTTTCCTCCCCAGTGTCCTCCTATCGTTCGGCCGTGCCAACGATTCCGCCTATCGGGAAGTGGACCGTTTTAAGTTTGAGGCAATGGCTGATTAATTCCGACGTTCAGCCTTCGCGTAGGATGAATAAAGCGGAATTATACAAGCTTTACATCACCTTGCAATCGGCAAACCTCACTCCTAAGTCCACCCCAGCCTCCAAGGGGGTCAATAGGCAGACCAAATCCCGCGGGGCCGCAAATTCTCCTCGCCCAACACCACCACTTTCCTCCCGCACAAGATCCGGCACCTTAAGAGCGTCAGGCCGCAGGGGAAGACCTTCAACCAGCCTTGGCCGCGCCACAGATTCCCCTGCCACAGGGCCTCAGTCGCCTCCAGCTTCGGCACAGACCTTTTACCGCGGCTTCTCCTGCCGCAGCACTATATGCAGCTGGGCCCGCTGGGCCCACTCTTAACCTCTCAATTTTTTCCTCCCACTGTTTCTAACCCCTTTCTTTCGTAGTGGCCTCCAGCTCCCTCAGCAGATGCTAGCGTGAGGCTGCCTCCGCTAGCGTCTCAGGCATTGCATCTTCCTGCGCCTATCACCAACCCCTCTCCTTTTCAGTGGCCTGCAGCTCCTGCAGCGTAAGCAAGCGTGAGGCTACCTCCGCTTGCAACAAAACCTTGCTCATTTGAGTCCTTTCCTCCTTTTCCCTCTTTCATGTCTGTCAATCTCCCTCCTCAAGCCCCACAAGCCGACTTAAGCACGAGGCTGCCTCCGCCGAAAGTCGTGGCATCGGCTTCTTTTCCTCACACCTCTCTTTTGAACGCAAAGTCACCATATTCTCTGTTCACAGCAACTCTGATGCCCATCCCATCAAACGCAGTTGCCTCGGAACCACCCCCGGTGGCCCACAACATCCAAGCTCAAATTCTGGCAGGTGCGGATGTAGACCTAGCAAATTTATTCTCACAGATTCCGGTGAATGATTCTAACCGCCAGATAAGACTGCAGGGATTTTTCAGTCACTTTAAAAAAATCAATCCACACATTCGTCACATTTACTTTATTTTCAGAATTCACAATTGCTTTCAGCTGTTACACAGAAATTATCTGTGCAGCCTTCCCCCATAGGCGACGCGAGCTGAATGATTATCTAACACTTATGGCCGAGCTTGCGTTGTCTTATGGGGGAGGACATTTCTACACTTACCACAAGCTTTTCTCCGCAAAATGCGCCGTCAGGGTTGCTCAGTGGAACCAGTGCCCATATTGGGGTGCACTCGACCCCGACTTGCACAACAGGGTATTCCTAGGCTGCAGGAATATTTCATGAGCAGTCTGCAGGTCAGCAACACACTCCACTGTAGCGTGCCCACAAATGAACTCCTCCACCGCCTCCTGCTCGGACACCACATCTGTTAAATCAACCAGCTACGTACCAAGACCTGCAACTGTCAATTCAAACCCACAAAATACCGACTTCAGACGCAGAGCATCTTCCTCTGCTGACGGACAGACTTGCAACAGTTTTAACATTGGCACCTGCACCAGACAGCGGTGCAGATACTTGCACATATGCAATTTCTGCGGCGGCGCTCATGCCCGTCCTGTATGCCCTGTATTTAAAGCTGTTAATAAAAACCTAAAAATTATTTATCGACTCCTGTGAATATTTCTCGTCTTTCTTTGGAACTAGCTCACCACCCGGACATCGATTTCACTGATTATCTACTGTCTGGCCTCAAACACGGTTTTAGACCCGGAGTAGAATGCCCGCTCTCCGAAAACATCATCTGTGATAATCTCCAATCTGCTCTTGCTGAGCCCAACGTCGTAAATAACCTGATTACAAAAGAAGTTGAGTCAGGTTTCATGATTGGCCCATTTGACGACCCCCCATTCAAAGTTTTTTGCATCAGCCCCATTGGAGTGGCTACGAGAAAATTCTCGGGCAAGAAACGCCTCATAATTGATCTGTCAGCTCCACAAAATTCCCCGTTCCCAAGCATAAACAGATTCCACTCGAAGAATTCTCTCTCAAATACCATGACATAGATCAGGCGATCGAAATGATTAAAATCGTGGGGCGGGGTGCGTGGCTTGCCAAACTCGACATCACGTCTGCCTTCAAAGTGATGCCCATTCACTCAGGTTCTTGGCACCTGTTCGGGGTGCGCTGGCACGAGAAATTCTATTTTACCGTTCGTTTAACGTTCGGATGCAAAAGCAGCCCCCAAATTTTCGACATGTTATCAGAAGCTGTCTGCTGGATTTTGTCGAACAATTACGCTATTCCTCACCTCATTCACTTGCTAGACGATTTTCTAATCATCTCTCCGCCCGACGCCATCCCAGCCGCTTATCTCCTCACAGTTCAAAACGTTTTTTCAGATCTCGGAATCCCTATCGCCCAGGAAAAAACTATGGGTCCCGCCACATCCATCGAATTCCTTGGAATTAATTTGGATTCAATACCAGGATTCAATACCAAAATACCAGGCTTCCTTGCCCAAGGAAAAAATCGACAGGATAATCCTGGTATCTTCTTCCCTCCTAGACAGTTCAAACTGTTCTAAATGCGAACTTCTGTCCCTGCTCGGCCACTTAAACTTCGCCATGTGCATTATTCCACAAGGCCGCCCTTTCATCGCGCATCTCCTCTCACTTGCCTCTTTGGTTCACGCGCTAGAGGAAGTAATTTCCATAACTCAGGCGTTGTCGCGACGAACTTAGGTTATGGATAACATTCCTCAAACAGTGGAACGTCCTATCATTTTTCTATAACAATCTCGCCTCGTCCCCTGCGGATATCCAGCTGTTAACAGATAAAGCCCCTTCAATAGGCTTCGGGGGGTTTTACCAAGGATGCTGGTTTGCGTCTCCATGGCCCCCCCAACTGCAGGACTCGTCTCAGTCCTCAGCGCTATTCGAGCTCTACCCTCTCGTAGTAGCAGCCTTTCTGTGGGGGAAAGAATGGATCGCTAGCAGTATTTTAGTGCATTGCGACAACGAAGCAACTGTCCAGTGCATTAATAAAGGTCGTTTGCTCTAATGCCCTTTTTAAGACGCTTAATTTGGATCTCAGCATGTGATCAATTCATCATAATTGCTAAACATGTCACAGGTTATGAAAAGCAAATAGCTGACTCTTCTTTCTGTTTCAGAAATTCAGGATGTTGGCTCCAGAGGCAGACAAATTCCCAACTCCGGTACCTCACTTTTCAGAATTAATATTCCCCTAACCCACCCGTTAAAACCCTTCCTCGACGCGTCGCTCGACTACATTCTCCAAGCACTTTCTCCTAGAACGCTCCAATCATATATAACTGCGTGGAGATGTTTTAAAGCATTCCACTTTTCACATAATACGCCATTTCCCGATTTTTCTCTCCTCTCAATCACCTCTTTCATCTCCTTCCTTAACAGTGTCAAAGGCCTCCAAGTCAGGTCCATCAAAGGCTACCTGAGCGGCTTACAACTTTTTCATAAATTGATATATGGTGCTCCCTCCCCGGAGATAAATAATTCTCAAACCTCCCTCCCTATCAAAGGGATCCAAAGGGCCCAGCCCACCCGTTCCGACTCTAGGCAACCTATAACGCTAGACATTCTCACAAAATGCATTTATACTCTCCGCACAGGCTATCAGCCCCTTAATACCGCTCGCACACTCGACACCATGTTTATTCTAGCCTTCTTTGGTTTTCTTAGATGCTCCGAAATTGCCATCACTTCCAAATTTGACCCAAACATCCACCCTACCATTGCAGACTTATCAGTACTGGATAGTGAAACAATCTCATACAGGATTAAACAAAGCAAGACAGACCAAGCTAAAAAAGGACACCTCATATATATCTTCAACCTTTCATCACCGATCCAACCATACCAGTCAGTTTTTTCGTACCTCCAATTAAGAGGCTCCCAGGCTAATTCCCCTCACAAACCTCTTTTTATCGATGACTCCTACAAACCCATCACAGCCCTCCATGTCGGGCATATTTACTTTCTTATTTTCCGTCCAGCGAGTCTTGATCTCTTAGCAGACGTAGCTACAGCCCTCCATGTTGGGCATCTTTTATTTTCTCATTTCCTGTCCAGCGAGTATTGATCTCCCAGTGGACGTAGCTACAGCCCTCCATGTCGGGCATCTTTTATTTTCTCATTTCCTGTCCAGCAAGTATTGATCTCCCAGCGGACGTAGCTACAGCCCTCCATGTCGGGCATCTTCTATTTTCTCATTTTCTGTCCAGCGAGTATTGATCTCCCAGCGGACGCAGTGACAGTTCTCACTGTCGGGCATCTATATTTTCTTTCTCAATCCGGCAGGTGTGGTGATTATTGGTCTCCCGGAGCATTGCTCTCCCATCGGTCGCCCTTCGGTCAGTCATTCCTAAACCACGCCAGCCCTCGTCCTTTGGTCGGTAGGGCTCAACCTTTCAATGCCGTGAGCATTGGTCTCCTGTTGGATGTTGCCAGAGCCCTCCCGATCGGGTGCTCCAAATCACGCACTCACACCGTCTGATGCAGTGAGCACTGGTCTCCCAGAGCATTGGTCTCCCATCAGACGATGTGAGAGCTCTCCCGATTGGTCATTCCAAACATTTTGCTGCTCCTAATTTCCATAATTTTTAATTTTCCTCCTCTCATAAGGTTCCATCCGCCCTGGCACCATGAGTTGCTCCCGCCAAAGGAAACATAGGTTTCCTGATCCAACCAGGCTCCCCGAAACGCTAGTCCGCCAATTCTCTGCGTTTTTTGGGGGGTTTTCAGTCTGGCGGCTGTCCTTTGCTTTCCTGCTTTTTGGGGAAGTATTCTGGGTTCGGGCCAAAATTCCGAGCTCGGAGCCCTCCCCCTGGACAGCACGCCAAATACGCTTAAACCTCTACTCTTCTTAATTATATGTAAATGTGAACATGTGAATCCTAATTTTTATAATCCTAATGTTTATAATTTATCTCTTAATTAATCCTTAATAAAAAAAACATTAAATTCCAAACCCCCTCGCAATGACATCTTGGTTCCGTTTAACTCCAGAGGGGTTATGAGGGTTTATGGGATCATGATTATTTCATTTTTACCATTGCTAGGTCTATTAGTAAAATCTGTTGACTTTAGTAATCTTTATTTCATTATGCCAACAGTGACAATTCAAAAATGGCAAAAAGCACTGCAACTAAATACATATATATTATTTAATATATTTGCTGCTAGAAAAAAATAATTTGGCTACATTTATTAAGTAAAATAAGCCCAGCTTTTAGTAAATGTGAGCTGACATTGGGTTAAAGTGTGCAACCCAACTTGCTAGGTTACTTTAATTTAGCAATTTTGTCAACTCAAAACTAAATTGCGACTAGGCTACTATAGCAAGGTACATTTTTCTTCTAATTCAATTACAGACAAGTACAATACAAAAAGTACAAAGACAAATATAAGGCATTGCAATACAATTCGAAGTATATAGCCAGGGACGTTAAATACTAAAGCAGCTTGCCATATGCCTACTCCTACGTATTTCCGCTAAATTTTCAGTGTCTACAGGAGCTTCCGGTGTGGTATTCACTGATAGCAAGCTGTGGTGGTAGTAGTTGTAGTAAACTCTTTCTGACATATTTCAGTTAACCCAATCACAAACAGATTTATATCATTATCCATATAGGTTATTGTTAACTTACGATTTTAGTATATTATTTTAAATTTTACGTTTTAATAATGAGTTCAAAAAGCTTTAAATACCTTCGGCGTGAAGGAGCATCATCTCGATATTGTTGTGTCCCGTTCTGTAAAATGTCCTCAAGGTTTAATTCTGTGATAAGTTTCCATAGTTTCCCTTTGGACGAAGAAACACGGAAAAAGTGGCTTCGCAATGTCCGGCGTGAGGATTTTAAAGTTAGTCCTAATACAAGAGTCTGCAGTCGTCACTTCAAGAGTGATGATTTGATTGAGCCATCGACTCCTACAGCACGCCGACTACTGAAGAAGGGCGCCGTGCCTACGTTGTTCCAGTGGAACAGCTGTTCCACCACAGCACCAAAGCACACCGTGCTATGGAAGAAGAAAAAAGTTTCCACTCATTTAAAAGAAAATCTTTTGCCTACGGACGTACCGCATCAGGATCATGATTATTGCTCATCTCCAGTGCAGGTTGATCTGGCTTTGGATCAGACCGAAGATCTCCGAAAGGAGGTGGAATGCCTGAGGAGACAGGTGGCAGAGTTGTCTGTCCTTCAGAGATTTTGTTTGGGGAGATTTGCTGCATCTGACGAGGACATAATGTTTTACACCAGGTAAGCTCTAAAATGTAAATAATATAATATATTATTGAACACATTGATCGTCTGATTGCCTAAAACTACTCTTCTGATCTTTACATGTTAATTTAAGTAGATCTTTTGTTCCCTTGTGAAAAAGAAGTTTATTTAATGAGCACTTGTAGTGTACTTCGCATCTTAATATAATAATAATAATAATAATAATAATAATTAAAAAAAAAAAACAGTTCTTGCAAAAATGAATGAAATAATGTCACTTAACTTTTCTCAAAGAGTATACTTTGATGGCATGCAGTATTGGGTGTAATGCATTACTAAGTAATTAACTGCTGTAATTTAACTACTTTTTTCATGAAGTAAGGGATTACTCTTAATTTGTCTGTAATTTCCAGTTTCTTTTGATGTAATTGCATTAAATACTGTATAGACTTTAGAATAATTCTGTTTAAAACAGTGGATTTAACATCTACTGTTTAAAATGTATGTTTTTAATGTAACCTTCTCCCTTTAAATACTTTGGTCAGTTCAAGAGTAATGCAATTTTAAAGTAATTATTTGGAAAAATTAAAAGAGCAGTTTTGTGTCTATCCTTGTATTGTTCAACTGATCGAGGTTGATGTGAGATTTAGCAAATAGTAATACGTAATGCAATACTTTTTAGAGAGAGTAATTGGTACTGTACTGTACTGGTACTGTGATTATACTGTTGAAGATGTAGCAGCTACTATTTAATTTTTTACAGTAACTTACCCAACACTGATTACATGCTTCTTAAAATGCAATTTAAATTTTCTTAAAATGCAATTTTTAAAAGTGTACTTTGTAAAGGTACTTTACTTTGTACTTTAAAAAAAAGTACGTTCATTTTGATGTTGGCTAACATAAAGCACATATAAAGCACTTGATTTTAATTTTAACTGTTGTGTGTTATTTGATATTACATTTAAAGTAAATATATATATATATATTTAAACATTTTAAATATACTAAATTGCAACTTCATTAGAAATGTGCAATTTAAAATGTTTAAATACATATATTTACTTTAAATGTCTAAATGACTAGTGTCAATAGAAATTATATTAATGGATTTTTTTTTAATTTGCTGTAAATGCTTTCAGTAAATTCAGCAGTACACTTAAACTGTATTTTATGTTCTAATATGACATTCAAAAATGTACTTAAGTCCTATTTAAGTAGGTCAAAAAGTACTCTTTAAGTTCAACTTATTCTAATATAGTTTAAATTTATATTAAATGCATTTACTTTTAATTGTAAATAACATGCAGTCAAGTATCCAACTTACAATATGCTCTTAACTAAAAGTGAGCTACAACTCGAGGTTGTGCATTACATTTGTTGTTGTAAATTATCTCAAACATGTCCCATATCTCATGTAGGTTTGCGACTTACAACCACTTGATGGCGTTCTGGAGACTGATTGAGCCTGCATCCCACAACATGGTTCGTTTGACCAGAGCAAGGGTGGCTACAACAAAAAATGAAGATGGAGCATCAGGCGGTGCATCTGTAAATAATTAATTTGTGCAATTTATAATTCTATAATTAGAATTCATAATTTATCATTTATTACACTATACATTTCATACATGTGTTATGTGGGTGGGAATAGAAAGAAATTGGTATGTTACTAATGATACTTTCTCTATATAAACATACACATTATTAAAAATTTTCAAATTTTATGTTAACAGTGTCGTTCCCTGCAACCCATAGATGAGTTTTTTCTTTTCATGGTCCATCTCTCAGTTGGTCTAACAGAGAGGGATCTGGGCCACAGATTCAACATCCATCAGTGCACTGTAAGTCAAATAATTTCAACATGGGCCAATTTTCTGTACACCATTCTTGGATCTGTCCGCATCTGGATGTCTGAGGAGGCGGTCAAGGCTCAAATGCCAAAGGAATTCCAGGACTACCCAGACACACAAGTAGTGATTGACTGCACCAAGCTGAGTTGCCAAACACCATCTTCTCTCCTGCTTGTAGATGAAGGGTCCCCTTGCACCTTCAAGGGGTTAATTGGCATGGCACCTCATGGTGCAGTCACTTTTGTGTCATCCTTGTGTGCAGGATCTGTCAGTGACAAGGAACTTCTGAAGCAGTCTGGGATTGTGTCGCTTCTGAAACCTGGAATGGCCATTATGGTCAACAAAGGTTTTCTTGTAGATGACTGTATACCATGCAAAATTTACAGACCTGCTTACCTGATAAAGCAGGAAGAGTTGCCAGCTAATGAGGAGAGACAGACTCAATCCATTGCTCGGCTGAGGGTACACATTGAGCGGCTCATCTGCAGGGTGAAGCAACACAAGCTATTTGATACAGTCATCCCTCACTCCATCACCGGGACCATCAACCAGCTATACACTGTCGCTTGCCTCCTTATAAACTACCAGAATGGCCCTTTGTTACAAGCATGGGCAAAGGATTAAAGTTTCTGTTGGGGGACACATCAAAGGACTAATGTAACTATGCAAATAAATGTAAACATGTAAATATAAATAACTCGGATACAATGTTTCTGTAAGCATTTAAATATAAATAATTTTCATAGTGTTTCTATAAACATGCAAATAACTTTGCAGTGGCATATGTAAAAATATGTTGTAATTATGAATGTCCTGTACACATGTTATGTATTTCCTGTACACCACTGTGATATAAACACTTAAAAGGATAGTTCACCCTAAAAAAAAAAAAATTGTTGTTCCAAACCTGTATGAATTTCTTTCTTCTGCTGAACACAAAAGATATTTTGAAGAATAAGGGTAACCAAAGAGTTGAATTGACTTCCATAGTATTATTTTTTTCCATACTATGGAAGGGAATGGGACCCATCAACTTTTTGGTTACTCAAATTCTACAAAATATCTTCTATTTTTTGTGTTCATCAGAAGAAAGAGAAGAAAGAAATTCATACAGGCTTGGAACAACTTGAGTGTGAGTAAATGACAGGATTTTCATTTTTGGGTGAACTATCCCCTTTAACTTTAGTGCATTGTTTCTTTAAGCATGTAAATATAAAAAAACAGTTTCTATAAACATAAATATCTTTATAAAACTTCTCTTGTATATCACTTTAAGGTAAAGTTACTGTAATTATAAGGCTTAACTGCTTGCCCAGCCTCTGCTCTGGTCTATTATTTACCTGACCAGATCATGTGATGATTTATTTGGCTACCTTGGAGACAATGAGTCTCAGTTTCTGTTGGGGCCCCCTATCTATTATTTAGCTTTAAGCAGGTGCGTCTCCTACGGCACAGGGGAAAAAGTAATTTCCTGAGTGTGACAAACAGGTAATTATTGATGATGATACATGATGCCAAAGCTCTCCTTTTCCCATATTCCTTCTGGACTAGACATTTAAAACTTGTAAACCATTTTGCCGGTTCTAATTGAAACTTATTGAAACTTTTCCATGAATACAAGATGGTTTCATAAAACTGAAAATGTTTTTGTTTGTTTTAATGTTGGTCTGTGAACAGAGTGAAATGACAGTAAAGACTCTCAGCCAGGTGTTTGCAAGAGACTCACTGCAGAGCCTCTGAAACATCAAGGAGATCATGGAGCCTTTGATATCTGATGCGTTTAAATCTAACTGACAGAAATCCAGCTAAATAAGAGTCTGTTCAGGAGACTGTGCCTACAGTGTGTAACAACAAAAAAGGCCAAAGGCCAGTTATTATATCTAAAAGGCCCTAGAGCCTTCATTATCATAGGTCTACTTTGGCCAGTATCTGTGATCCTGAAGCCTTTATCAGTTTCATTTACTTAAGCATAAATATTTCGCCACCATCGTTTTTGTATTTTGTGTAAACACAGTAATCCATTCACTAATCAGACATAATGGATCTCTGCTATCACTGCAACCTTAAAAAAAATCATGCATGCAACCAGTTATATTAACCTTCAGTCTGCTGTTGTTGTGTCTAGTCTACCCCCTGCTATTTAGACATTAAAAACTGTGGACAAGAATGATCACGTGTATTCTATTATGTTAATGTAATTAGTGTGTATAATTAAAAACATAAGTCACGTATTTCATCACGTTTGTCACTATTACGCTGACAAAGTAACACGTTGATCCATTTATTGAACAAAAGAAAACTTGTTTCATAAGTGATTAGTCCATTCTTCAAACACGCAGGACAATACTAGGATGCACGACACACAATTTCTCCCTCCTCAAACTGTAACCGCCCTTTGCTTAACAACTCGTCTTATCCAATCACAATCCTCCTCGTGTCTCATACTCCCACTGTTTTCCACGGTTGACCAATCACCGAGCTCATCGCTGAGGCTTCTCTCAACGCACTCCGCCATTTTGTAGCGCTTTAAGAAAACTCAGCCAAGCAACAAAGTTGCGGATCAGAGCTGCTGTTCCTTGGTGTGCAATGGACGGGTAAGTGATGCTGCGGTGTGATGAATGGAAAATAAGATGGACTCGCCAGGCGATAAACATTGCACGAGTAAAACCGTAGGTGTATCAACTGCAATGTGTATATATAAATATATATAATTTTTGAGTTTTTTTGGGGGGGAGCGCGAGCGCTCTCATCACCGGTTTAAACAAACCCGTAGTTTTTCCGTGCGTCATGCTTCTGATGCTCGCTGTTTTGTTTGGCACATTTATTTATTTTTTTCCTAGGTTTGCCTATTTTATTTGGAACTATCAGTGTCCGTGTTTTGCAGCCTAAATGAGACCGTTTTTTTCTGTATAACTCGGAAGATTTCCACCGAGAGGACTTGTTGAATCGTATATGCATTAATTAAACTAAGTAAAAAGTACAGAATAACATTATTTGAAACGTATAAATGGGTAAAGCAAGCATTAAAAGTAATGTTGTTTCTAAAAGTTATGTGATTTCTAACCAGAAAACTATTAGCAAAGTGAGTAAAAGTAAATTGATTAGCTAAATTGTGTGATGGCATTGACATCTTTTTCCCTGTGCAGCCGTCTAGAGACTGAATTGTATCCTATGGGATCAAGTTACGCAGAATTAGAGTAAGTCCATCTAAAATGTTATAGCTCAGAATTGGTGTATTTTTTTCGGCCATAGATTGCATCTTTATTTAGTACTTTTATTAGAGAAATATCAGTGCACCACAGTGTTTCTCATACAAAAAGCCATGGTTGCCATAGTTTCCACAACAAACTAGTAACTTTGTCATTTTATTTCCTGCAGTTTTCAAAAACTATCGCTTTTTTGTTAATTCAATGCTTCTTTTTAGAGCAGTGTAAAAATATTTAGCCCTTTTAAACTGTATTTAGACTTATGTTGCAATTTTGGGTTAAAATGGGCAAACCCAATAAAAGTAAAGATTAAGGCATCAAATAAAATATAGAAAATTTTGTTCAACTCAGTTTTACAAGCAACATTTTCTAAAACTCATTTAATTTCACATTGTTTGGTGAAAAAGAAAACTATGTTTCAGGCTTTTATGTACCCCTTTTGTTGAATAGGAACCTAGTGTTGGTTAATACCACAAAGCAGTAACAATTACTGTTGTAACTACTGTAATGTGGTAGAAACTGTGGTTACTATGGTAAATGGCTCTAAACATTGGCCAGTGAGTCTGTTTGATAGACTTGGATGAACCAGACCGACACTGCACATGCACCATGTAAGATGATACACAGAAACTAAAACCACACCCCAGGTATTGTGAAAAAATGACCCCAGTCCTCAGGGCCCCCTTGTTTGAGCTCTCATTTGCATAAAGTTTTTTTCCTCTTGGGGAAAATGTATCAGGATTTGTTTGGCAAAGTCAGTTTTTTTTTCTCAATTCATTGTTTCAAACATAAAAGCTTGAAAGCTGTACTTTGTAGATATGAGGACTTTTTGAAGACCCGATCCAAAGGAGAGATTCTGGTATTGTTTACTCTGAGTTCATGTGAAACAGGATGTGGGGGTTAATCTTCAACCATAGACTGACCCAAAATACCACTCATATTTCTTGCTCTAAGGGAGATCTGTGGGAAGGAACTAGATTATGCAGTCTATTCAAAATCTGCTTATTCCTTTAATGGGAAAACATCTGACCAACATGAACCAAATTAAATATTAGACTCATTAGCCCCAGTTAAATATGAATTACAGTTCATATTTTAGTTGAGGATATTTCACTTTCTGGCTTACAGAAATGGGCTGGATACTGAAATTGCATATTAGACATTTACTGTCCTATGCATGAAACGTTTTCTCTTTACTTTTCGTTTTATTGGGACTATTTTAGACAAATGCATGGGGTCAGAATTGTTCCTCTATTCTCCTTTTCTAATTTCGTGTATTTTGTTTGTTTTCCTGCTCTGATTTTTTCTTTTCCATTTCTGTTTTCTTTTACAGCGTTGTTCACGATATTGCAGTTGGCACAAAGGTAAGGATCTTATTTAGTCCTTCAGTCATTACAGTGTAAGGCTCATGTGATATACAGCTTGAATTCAATAAGAGCAGATTGTTTTACTTGTCTTCCTTTAACTGTTTGTGTGCCATGACTCTCTGTATTGAGAATTCACATGGCCTTTGTGGCTTCCACACCTTGCGCTATCACTCTGTCTAGGTATGAATCATCCTAGCAACAAGGTGAATAATTTCAAAGCAAATCAAAGATTTGTTAGAGCAAGCACTGTGGCATTGTGCCATTTCTTATTGTGCTTTCTCAACTTTTTTATGTACTTGGTTATCATTTAACTTAACGAATTCTGTACCATAATATTTGGCTGTTGTGAAATTCATAGTTGAGAAATCCCAAACTTGCTGCCTGGATCAGCCTTCATGAGGCCACAACATGAACACTCCCGCTCATTCTCTCATTAAAGATTATTTCCTGTGGTATGTGGCTAGTGAGGAGGGACCTACAGGATGTGGAACAAAAGGCTGATTCATGAGTTTCATTTAGGTTAGTTACTTACACGCTTCAGGTTATGTAGTAACTTATGTTGCAAGAAACCTGCATTTATCTGAGGCCACTTCATTTATCTGAAGATTTCTATAATACAGAGACAGACACTGTTTTAAGAGTTTTTTTAGCTAATTGGAAAAGTTGGTTCTGGAATTAATAAAATATGTTTCCTAGCTTTGGATTAAGAAGTTGAAAGGGACATTCTTCTGCATTATGTCTCAAGTTCAGATAAAAGATCATAGTAGCCGTAAAAAGGGGTCAGTGCTGACTTCATATTAACTGGGAACACACAAAGCTGTTCATTCTTGTCTTTTGGGCTAAATTAAACTGCAGTCGCAACATAAGCAGAGCTGCAGGTAGGTATATTAGGCTGCTTTTTCTTTGAAACCAAATGCACTGTTGCATTATAATGATACACAACCGGCTGTGTTTAAAGTCAGTCAGCTTGTATGCTGCATTGAGTTAATTTTCACTGCTTATTGTGTTTAATTGCACTTTTTAACATCGAACATGTCCCAAATTTGCCATCGCCTTCTCAGAGAGGCAGCTTTCTGTGCGTACACTTTGGCAGTGTTCCAGTCAGCCAAAGCACTGCGACGAGTTCCTTTTCAGGATACAATGTGCTTATAACCTTTTTTAACATCAAGCATGTCCTGCTCTTTATATACTCATTCTTGCATTTCATCACTCTGAAATGTCAGTAGTGCTATATGTTTCCATACCGCGATGTACATGATATAGCAAAATCTTTAATGATAGACATTTTATACCATGGTAACGATGTATATCGTCATACCGCCCAGCCCTGATACCCACACTGCCTTTGTTATCTGCACAAAAGATGTTTTCTTTATTCACAATGCACTCAAAATTCATGCACAATAAGGTCAAAGTCATTCATTAAGAAAAGTAGATGATAAATTGTAATTGAATGTTCTCAATTCAGGTCACCTTTATTTATATAGCGCTTCTTACAATGCAAATTGTCAAAGCAGCTTTAAAACAATTTCTAGTTGGTGAGATGATCTTCAGGCGACTGTATTTGTCTTTGCGAACACAGGTGACAAGCATTTTATTGTTTGAGTGCAGTTTCTACCTCAGCCTAACGATTGAACCCATTTCAGAGACATTCCTCAGAGATTGGTTTTGGCTGTTGATATGAGATGAATGCAGTCTATTCATCAAATGCAAATATGTTTGCCTCATCACTCAGCACACACATGTAGCTCTTGTGTTTGTTCAGCAGTGCTGATCAGAGAGAAGATGGCTGGGGGAGGTGCTAATGGGTCACATGGGGGTTCGCTTGATGCTATCAGTCTCTTTCTTCTCGGTATCTTGTAAAGAATGCCAGTTGAAAGCTTGTGGGTCACAGGTGCTGATTACAGCGAGCTGACCGTACACAATACTCTCAGCATGTTTTAACTCGCTAATAATGCATTGTAATGTTGTATTTGTAGTGCCAGGGTGCAGAACCAGGTATTTATCTGTCAAACAGTGCAGTGATGGATAGAGACTCCACAGGGACAATTGCTATTATTGCACAATCTAACGTAAAACTGAGGTCTGGATTTGTGCTCATGACCTGTATGGTTAGTGTAGTAAATGGCTCAAGTTTGAAGGCACACCTGGGCGTATAGAGATAATGGGTCTTGTGTATTCAGTTCTGGGTTGGGTTTCAGTTACCTGCAGCGCAGGCACAAGGTTTCCATGGTGAGCGCATTACAATCGGAGCCGTGGCAACGGCCCCGTTTTTTTGTTGTGAATTGTTGCAGTCTTTGCTCCTCCCCCGTCTTTCACACCTCCTAATCTATTTAAGCAAGGATCCCATCATGCACCCAACAAAAAGTTATCATATCGAATGTTTGTCATACTTAATTAACTTTATTAAATGCACAGAGATGGTGCAGTCTGACACCATTTAGAAGCTTTGAAGGAATGTTCTGTGTTCAAGTCAAACCCTATCAAATGCATATGTAACAGAGACTACAGAAAATTTAGTACATTTTAGTATAATAAGGCCACAATTTCACTAAATGAGGGAAGCTGTGGGAACATTCTTAATGTGTCCTTCATGTCTTTTAAAATCCTCCATGCTTGTAAAAATCTAATTTTGTATCATTATAATGTACAGTATGAAATAAGGATATTTGTTTTGAGATTTTCTAAAGATTACATTTACATTTATCTGTGTTATTAGTGTTGAGAAATTTTAAGTGAGTGTTAGATGACAGCAAAGGTAAGCTTAATGTAAAAACGGGGTGAATAATAAGGATTTAACATTTAGACTTCTCCATGTAGCCAGTACTTTGCACTTAGGTACAATGTGAATAACAGCAAACTCCTCTAAACACAATATGTCCATAACACAAAACCAGAAGTGTATTTGACTAGAACAGTATTTTTACTTCTGAAAGGACAATTTACCTGTCAAATAATAATCCTTTAAATATGAAAGAATTAACGCAAGCACTTTGTTTTAACTGTTGCTAGTGCTGTATTGCTAAAAATGTTGCAAGCTTGTTGTCTGTGCATTGGTTGTTTTGCTAGAAAATGGCACAGTTTTGAGTAACGGGCAACTGAGTAGAGCTATAAACAAGGTTTCTGTAAAAGCGAAAGTTCCTAAGATCAAGTTTAGTGTGCTTTGCAGTAACCCTTTAAACATTTGTTTTTTAGCTTCGTGTGTCGTACCCGATGCATGTTGTGTAGCCACCCCCTCTGGTTTACATGTGGTTCTCATTGAGTCGTTTGACTGTGGAATTTTAATATGCGGTGGGCAGGCCTGTGTGGTTGCATGGGCTTTATAGTAGTTTCTGCTGAATTTCACTCTTTAGTCATGCGCTGTGATTGGACAATCAGAATATAGTTTGTTTTAATTCATCCAACTACTGTTACTTTCTTTGTCTCAAATGTCTGCACTTGGCTACATGCGCAAAGGTTTAGTTGTAAAGATTGTTGTATAATTTACAACAATGGTTGTCCTGGTTATTAGACCAGTTTTGTCCTTCCTTAACAAATAAAAGTGTGAAAGAACAAATACAAAATTCAGCCTGGACACCCATTCCTCTTGGTTCGATGACCCGGAAATGTAAAACCACCCCTCTCCCCATGGTCTACAGAGATCTTCCTTCATAATTTTCTAGTGGGGGATGTCTTGTGGTTGATCTCTGACCCCACCCGCCCTTAACGCTGTGCTGTTTGCACAGGAAGGCTGGATGTAGCATTTCCCATTTCCTGCATTCAGAGTTTTGATGTAAACTTGTACTTATTTGGACATCCCAATATCATTCTTTCCCTTACTGCTTGTTGTTGGCATTCAGGCTGAAGTTTGGATTCATCTCATTATGGTTTTTACTCTTTACTTCAGGTGTCCTGTTTATAAGTTTGTAAACCTCCGAACTGACTTTCTAAACCTCAAAAAATTACTGTTTAATCTAGAGCTTTTCTTTCTTTTTTTTTTCAGAGAGGATCTGACGAGCTGTTCTCCTGTGTTTCCAGTGGGCCCTATATCATGAGCACAGCAGGTAGTGTCTATATGCTTATTACTTATTAATTTCTCAGATGTGGTTAGTTTTGTCCCAGCAATCCATTCTAATCATTTGCTCTTAATGTAGCCAACGGTAACGACAGCAAGAAGTTCAAAGGTGAAATCAGAAGTCCAGCCGCCCCGTCCAGAGTTATACATGTCCGGAAGCTGCCCAATGACATCAACGAAGCAGAGGTCATCTCCCTTGGTCTTCCGTTTGGCAAAGTGACGAATCTGCTCATGCTAAAGGGAAAGAACCAGGTACCATTCCCTCTCCTGTTATGACATTTTTAGCATTTGCTCAGAGTAGGAGAAAAGTTGGACTTAACCAAGCTGATCACCTAAAAATTTGATTTTCATTTATGCAGTAAATGAGCTATACTTAAACAAGTATTAATACCGTCCCCAATATTTGTGTGTTCTACGTTGTTTTTGTATTACTTATTAAGCATTCTTTATATTAACCAATTGTACTGTGCAACCCCAGCTTTCAGGAAAACCCAATCACTATTGCATTTATGTTACATGGAAGAAAATGTAAAGGTCTGAATTCGACCTGAACCCCCCCCCCCCACCATGACCCCCGAGAGATTCATATGAATAATATTAAATTTAATATTTATATCCCACAAACTCACCGAAAATAGACAAGTCGTATATCAAATGAAAGCTCTGACTCAAGAATATCACTGTGCGGTGAGTTTATTTCACCGATCCAACGATTAACAGTAACATTATTATCTAAAGATTCATAAAAAAAAAAGATTCCTTTGAACGAACAAACACATGAGTTGTTTTCCTGTTCGGATCAATAACTCCGTGGGGAACTACTAGCCTCAAATGTTATATCAGCTCGTTCATTAGATTTTCTTCAAAATGAGACTGTTCACGTGTGTGAGCATGCATGGCCAAGTGACACTGTAATATGTCAGCGATGACCAGTTCAAAACATGCGATGCAGACAAATCCTCTTATTTTCCTTAGTTTTGATTATCTTTGATGGCCGCAATCTATGATGACGTCATCACGCATTGCGTCATAAGTAAAAAAAAAAAAGAGATTCTCAGCTCTCTATAGACACGTCGATCATACTTGTAAGCCAATCACAGCCAGAGATACACCTTTGCAAAGTTGAGGAAACGGGTCCAAAATTACTGATTTTCAAAAAACACTTTTTATAAAAAAAAATAGAGAAAATTATTATTTCTGATATGTTTATCATAAAATTGTGAACAAATACAATACAATATATGCAATATTCCATGAATGTGTTAAAATATAGAGTGTTGTCTGTAAAATGAGACCATTTTTATCCATGTACTCTAATGTATGTGGGCAGGAAGCTCTTTTAAATTCAGGGATGCCCAAGTCTTTTAGAAATCAAAAATGGAGACCGTAAAAGTACAGTTAGGGACACCAGTGACTCCTTTCAGATAAATCTCAATAACTTTTTTTTTTAGAAGGAGATATCAAAATATACCTTTTGCACCTATTTACTGCCACCTAGTGGAATCAAAAGGAACTTTCTGAAGGGACATAGACCAAACAGGTCCAAAATTATAGATATTAAAAAAAACTTTATTAAAAAAATGTATACAATTATTATTTATTATAAAATTGTGAAAAAAATACAATATATGCAATATTCCACCAATGTGTTAAAATATAGTGTTTTTAAAAAAAAATGAGACCATTTTTATCCATATACTCCAATGTATGTGGGCAGGACTCTGTTTTAAAAGTAGATATGCCTTTTTCTCTAAAAAAAATCCAAAATATGTTGCAGAGTTAAAGGAGTTTTAAGCATTCAGCTTAGCAACATTAATGTCAGACTTAAAGGGATAGTTCACCCAAAAATGAAAATTCTGTCAGTTACTCCTCCTTAAGTTGTCCCAAACATTAGTTTATCAGAAAAGAGTTTATTTCTTCTGCTGAACACAGAAGATATTTTGAAGAATGTCAGTAACCAAATGGGCCCCATTGACTTCCATAGTATTTTTCCATTCTATGAAATGCAGTTGGGTCCATCAGCTGTTTTGTGAAAGTATTTTTTTGGCTTAAAAATATTGTTTGAGTGTATTGAGAATCTTTCCTTATGATAAGTGTTCATATTTATGTACTATTATTCCGCAAGTATGCATTAAAGGCATATGATATTACCAAATATTTCTATTTCAAATAATTGTTGTTCTTGTAAACTTTCTATTTATCCAAAGTATCACAGTTTCTACAAAAATATTAAATGGCACAACTTTCTTCAACTTGAAAAATAAGAAATGTTTCTTGAACATCAAATCAACATATTAGAATGAATTCTGAAGGATCGTGTGAGATGGAAGACTGGAGTAATGTAACTTTTTTTTTTTTTTTCCAATTACAGGTTTAAATTTCATTTTAAAGTATATAAAAAAAATTAAATTCTCACAGTATTATAATATTATAATTTTGATTAAAAGAATCTTACTGGCCTCAAACTTTTGAACGGTAGTGTATGTGAAATTTAGCTAGTTTTTGTGTTCATGTTCTTGTATAGAGCATTTTTTGGGCTTAAAGAAAATTGCATGGTCTACATTTTTGTTCAGGCCTTTTTGGAAATGAATACTGAAGAAGCAGCACAAACAATGGTTACTTACTACTCCTCCGTAACGCCCGTCATCAGAAATCATCCCATCTTCATGCAGTACTCCAACCACAAAGAGCTGAAAACAGACAACTCGCCAAACCAAGTGGTATGTGCTTCAAATTCTTTCAGTGTCCATCCCATGCCAGCACATGTATCACGTACATGGACTTTATGAAGCTTCATTCCACTTTTCTACATGGTTTATCATTTGAAAATATTTCCACGTGAATGTAGAGGGCAGAAATTATTTGTAGCAGCTGTGCACATGATGATTTGATATGAGCAGAAGGCCTGGTTTGCTGTCTCCTATGCATCTTGTTTTTTTGTGGCCACATTTTCCACACTGCCCTTGTCCCTTTTCTAAACAGTTTATATGCTGCTAAAGGCCTTCAGCAGTGAATTCCACAGCTGCAGCCCATCAGTGCTCATTTGGAGGATAGCTTAATTTGTTTTGCTTTCTGTTTGAGTAAACTGAAATGTAGGCTGGCTAGCGGTGTTTACACTATACTCGATTTTGTTCAGAATACAACATCTACAAATTTGACTCATGCATTTTTTTTGAGACATAAGATGCCCATGTTTTTCTTTTCCATTTTTATTTATTTCAAACCTAATTGAGATCTAACTTAATTTTTGCCATTGTTTTGGTGTTTACCAGAGGGCACAGGCAGCACTGCAGGCAGTAAATGCTGTCCAGACAGGTAGCATGACTTTAGGTGCTGTTGACCCATCCGGTATGACTGGCCCCAGCCCTGTCCTGAGAGTCATCGTTGAAAACCTCTTCTACCCTGTGACCTTAGATGTCCTGCACCAGGTATACACTTCCTCTAGTCTATTCTACACCGTGACCTTAGATGTCCTGCACCAGGTATACACTTCCTCTAGTCTAGTGCTCTGCAATGCTTTTGCTGTGTTATTTAACTGTTGGCAGTTATGATTGTTTGCCTAAAATATGTTCGGTTCCTTAACAGATCTTCTCCAAGTTTGGCACAGTGCTGAAAGTGATCACATTCACCAAAAACAACCAGTTTCAAGCTCTACTCCAATTTGCGGATGGCCTGACAGCACAACACGCCAAGTTGGTGAGTAGTGCCATCTATCAGCCATCTTATGTAATGACAATTATTGAAACTCAATGAGCTCACATACTGTGACAGTCTAGATTTTGACAGTTTTTACTAAAATCCCTCTTTTCTCAGGCTCTAGATGGCCAGAACATCTACAATGGCTGCTGTACTCTGCGCATTAGCTTTTCCAAACTTACCAGCTTAAACGTCAAATACAATAATGACAAGAGCCGTGACTACACCCGTCCAGACCTGCCCACAGGGGACAGCCAGCCTGCTCTTGAACATCATGCTGTGGCTGCTTTCGGTACAAACGGGTGTCAAATTATGCCCAGCACACTCTTTTCTTTACCACAGTCCCATTCTGCTGCTTTTAGAAATTTCTAAGAGTCCTCGTATTTTGCAGCTACTCCCGGGATCATCTCTGCCTCACCATACGCAGGGGCACACGCCTTCCCTCCGGCTTTTGCTATCCAGCAGGCTGCAGGTACGACGGCACACAGCTTGAGTCTAACGCCCTCTCTATTTCATATTTTCTGATTTCTTATGTCTGGTGATGTGTAACGTAAATTGAGACTGTCTTTATCAGGGTTGACAATCCCTGGGGTTCATGGAGCCCTCGCCTCACTGGCCATTCCTGGGGCAGCAGCGGCCGCTGCGGCTGCAAGCAGACTGGGCTTCCCCGCCCTCCCCGGCACCCACTGCGTCATGCTGGTCAGCAACCTGAATCCAGAGGTTAGTAGTTCTCAGTCTCTCATGGATCTGTAACTTCTCAAAACGTCTTTTTAAAAGTTAAAAGGTCTTATAGCAAGCTCAAGGATTTTTGTATTTTTTGTATTTATAATTGTTCTATACTGTTCTTAATGACCCCTTAAATTGTATTGTTTTTCTCATTTTTAAGTTTATAATGAATGAGGAATGCATAATTTGTAAAGCTGTCACAATGCTAAAATTTCACTTTTTGTTTTTTTTTAATTAAAAAAAATTATAAAATAAAAGTATTGGTTTAAATATTAATCATTTAAATTAAAACAATCAATATGGCGCCACACCATTTTTTTTTAAAATTATAATGTAATAACATATTATAGAATAAATATTAATATTGTAAATTTAAAACAATGGCACTACAGCAAAAACCTGGTGGAACAACTCATCTAAATGGCATTGTGTTCTAAACTGCCAGAGGCAGGTGAAGCCACCGGAATTGTTCGTTCGGCCTTCTTACTGTTCTCTACGGACAGAGTGCACCATTTACTTGCAGGCAAAACCTTAACCTAAAATCTCCCAATTTCAGCATATTAATTTTTAGGGTCTATGTATGTAAATTCATTGGTCTTTTCAGGCAGGATAAGCGATATATAGAAATCGTTAAGATGGGTGAGTCTACTGCACACTGTAACTGACGTAACTCAAAATGGATTTATGTATGTAATTATTCAGAAAATATTAAGCATGAAAGTATATCTGGGATTATTAGCAGAAATAGATTGGATAAATACAATAAATTTTACAATACATACAAGACCCTATTACTAGATTGCACTATATTGTATTAAAGTCCAAGGTTTACCATGCATCATCTTGCTCGGAATGACAGTAAATGCTTGGAAATAAAGCGTCATGTCTTTAAATCCATACACAGTCAGCGTTATTTCTCTGAATAAGTTGTGAAGTGTGTATATTATTTCCTGATGTCTTTTTGTTGACCAACATCCACTTCAGCTTGGAAACTGTTAAAAAGCTACAGGTCAGATCAAATTCTATGGCTTTTTACTAGTATGACAGTTTGTGTGTGTATATATATATATATATATATATATATATATATATATATATATATATATATATATATATAATGATTGTTAGTAAAAAAAAAAATGTTATTTGTATATGTTGAGCTAATTATTATTTTAACAAACATTTAATTCGCTATCTTTACTGCTTTGAAATAACATGTTGTTAATGAAAACACTGAATAATTTATAGTTAGTGTACAAATAAAAACAGTATCATATAGTCTAACACAATATAATTACATAACTTAATTCATGTACAGTTATTCACTGTGGTTAAGTATGCAAAGCATAAATCTTTAGATTTCAGAAGAATCATTTTGATATTTGTTATAAAAATGTTGAAGCGTGTCATCCGTCAACTGATCTGACATTTGTAACTGTAATGATTATTTGATAAAGTTAGGAAATTCTCATTACAGTATTCAAGTGGTTAGGACATTTGTGTTGTAGTAATGTACAGTCAGACTGATTTCATATATATAAAAACGCTGACGCAATGTTTTCTCATTAAAATCAGATTTCCCATTAATTCAGTAGAATGTGAGGGAATACTAGGGAATACCAGTATGGTGGTGCGGTGGCTTCACTTTTTATGACATCATGAGCAATCCAGTCTTTTATATAGATCTGTTAGTAGGGTGGAGTTGGAGTGATGGAGTTGAGTTTGTGGCAAAAACCTTTTACAGTGCTTGCAGCATATTGTTTTATATATGATAATTCATAGTCAAATAGAACTGAAGTGATAATCATTACAGGACTAGTAAAGACATTTCAGTCTGCACCTGCATCGTTTTTCTTTTTGGTGAATAAAAAATAATTTTTTCCAGTCAAATATTTTGTCATCGAAGATTTCTTAAAGACAGTTTGAAAATCTCACTTGTCTCGTTTTTGTGAGCCAAGTGTATCGTCACACCCCAAATATTTTCTAATTCAAATATTGATATAAAAATCATTTCAATTAAAACAATGGCACTCAAGCTTCAGTTATTTTGCCATTTGACTGAATTGTAAACTGGTGTTGTAACTAGTGCTGTGCTGCTTGATATTTATTTAATTTTAGTGTGTTGTTTTTTTTTATTTTTTATTTTTTATTTGATCTGTTGTTACGCAGTAATTGCAGTGTACAGGGCACAAAAGCCTGTTGTTTCCATTAACAGAAGCCCTGCCCCTTTATTCGCTCAAATGTCCTCACCCCTTCTACAATGCGTTTGTCATTTCCTCCTCTAACATCCTCAGGTTTTGCATTTAAAAAAATCCATCCAGTTGAGCTTCATTCTTCTTGTTGCTTCCATTTGAATATGTTGCTGCTTACTTCATATTCCACTCATCTCCTCCAAATATTATTTATCAGTGAAACTGTATTTTCTGTTGGTCTGTTCAGAAGATCCTTTCATTCGTTCATTTGTATTTTTGTAAAACGGACCATTGGAAAGTGCATTTACACATGCATCATATTGAAAATAGCACATTGTTTATTACAGTAACTAATTGCTAAAGATTAGCTTGTTTTGCTGGTGAAGTTTCTTTGTTAAATTTAGCACTATATTTTGTATTTCTTTATGTATACTGACCTTGTTTTTTTTTACCTCCTTTTTTTCTCCTATTTCTCTCCCTCCCCATTCCCCTCATCCCATTGCTCTTTTTTTGTTTTTTGAAACCTCATTCTCCTTTGCCATCTGGCTGCACGCACCATGTCTCTCGACTCATCTGATCTCTACGAACAATTACACGATTCCACATCATCCCACAATCACACACACCAACATGACTTCAAACACACAAACATTTCTCTCTCTTCTATCCCCCCACTCCCACCCCTCTCTCCGCTCCCAATCCATTAACCATCTTCATGATCCAACCATCGTTTTTCGCCATTTCCCGTGGAACTGCCTCGCTGCCTCGGATATGTTGAACCTCCACTCTGCCTCCGATCTTTACCTGTCTCTTCCTCCTCCGCTGCCCCCCTCTGCTGTCCTTTAAAGAGAGTTACGCCCCACTGCCTCTTTATTCTCTTCGGTATGTCATCCTTTAGCATCTTTTTTTGTCACTCGTTTATTCTGTTCTTTTAATTTGATTTTATTTCCTCACATCTGTGAGGCCCAATTCTTTGAGTGCCCTCCTTGTTTTCTGCAGTATTTGGTGTGGTGAGATGAGACACGTCATGAAAAGCTGCAGCTTTCCAGGAACAACAGCATTTCCTTTGAACACAGAAAGGAGGCTGCAGCTTTTTATGACGGAACAAAGCAAATTGGCTTCTTGTAAAAATGTTGCATGCTTTTGAAAACTTTTCGTTCCACCTATTTTGCATGTCTTTGGAGAAAAGCTGTTTAAAATACTTAGTTTTATAGTCAAGACTCCTGCTGTTTTATACGTTCATTCTTTTTTGGGTTAGAAAACAATTCTCATCCCCCTTAACTTTTTATCTTTCAAGTCTTGAACAATTCTTATCTCAATCGATCCGTTTAATCTGTTCCTCAGGAGATCATAAAACAATCTAAACACTCGTTGCAGTCTTCCTAAGATCTGCAGATCCACTTGAACTCTACTCTTAAAACATTTTTTTTCTTAACTAAGATTTTTTTTTCAGTTTCTTCTTAAAACAAAGTTACTTTGTCCTTTTTCACTCAATAAAGCCCTGATAAATTTACTATTACATGCTAGTCATTTTATAATATTTTTTTTTGTACCCTGAAAAGCATGTGATGGTGTGATATAATGGAGTATCTTGATTGTGAACTGAAGTTATAGCTCAGGCTGGTTTTGATGAGGTGTGTCTGATCATAACAAATTGCATATTTGTATCTGACATGAACATGTCTCTTTTTGTAGGTGTATATGGGGATGTATTGAGAGTGAAAATCATGTTCAACAAAAAGGAGAACGCTCTCATACAGATGTCTGATGGGACACAGGCTCAGCTCGGTAAACTCCCTCTATTATGGGTATTTGCTTACAGAAGGAGCAGACAATTTTTATAATATATATATTGTCTAGTGTGTTGATCTGCGTTAAGCGGCAACGGTGGATTTTCTCCTGCGGGGGTTAAATTTCAAACCATATATGGGTTTGAAGTTTAACCCCCGTGGTAGAATGAGGGAGAAAATCCACCTTGCCGGTTAACGGATATCAACACTAGACAATTTGATGGGTTATGATTCATAAATTATGTTCTATTACTGCATGGCATCGCTATCAGAGCCCTTCCCCAAAAACAGCCTCAAACATGAGCGAAAAAAAACAAAAACGCCAGAGATGGAAACGCCACGTCTTTAAAATTCAAACTCATTGTTTTCTACAATGGTGTCACCACACTGCATCCGTTTTGGACTGCTGCCTTGAACTTGAGGACGCAAGTACAGAATAACATGACCGGTGTGCGATAAGCCTTCCTGTGAGATGTCTGAGACGTGGCGTGGCACTTCCCATCTGGTGTGCGACGGGTTATCGCTCTGCCGGAACCCTAGGAGACAATTAAGGGGACACTTTTTCCAACCCATTCTCATAAATGCAGCATGTCCAAGACTTTTGGGCAAAAAGCACCCTAGCATCTTTATTGAAACGTGCAGGTAAACTTGTGGAAATTATAAGAAGTCACAGAGAATTTAGTGTTTTTCCTTTTTATTTTATTTTAGTGGTATCCGTAAACAGTGATTGACTGCCGTAAAACTGAATGCATATTCTAATAATAATAATAAATGCATTTAAATTTAAATTAAATTCCAAGCTGTGAGACTGATAATCTGGTTTATCTGTGATATTTTTGTCTTGGCTTGTAGAAGTTCTGAATAGCTGGTAACTTAACGTTGGTAGCCTAATTGGTGAAAAAGTACATTTCAAACCTTCTGTATACATCACTACCATTTAAAGGGTTAGTATACCCAAAAATTTTAATCCTTAATTACTCACCTTCATGTTATTTCAAACCTGTAAGACTTTTGTTCATCTTCGGAACAAATATAAATATTTTTAATGAAATCTCAGAGATTTCTGTCTCTCTGTTGACACCCACACAACTACCATTTTGATGGTTCAAAAAGTTCACAAAGACATGTGAATCCATATGAATTTAGCGGTTTAGTCAAATTTTTCTAAGACATGATCAGTTTATATGTTGAGCAGATATAATTTAGGCTTTT
Source organism: Zacco platypus (assembly GCA_038088235.1). NCBI lineage: Eukaryota > Metazoa > Chordata > Actinopteri > Cypriniformes > Xenocyprididae > Zacco > Zacco platypus. Next base: position 17,345,380 of record CM076064.1, read on the forward strand.
ATTCACATATAAACATTGATCAGCGAATATAAACGGAAGCTCAACTGTACTTGACGCGTGAGAACAAACCTCACTGGTTCTTGCGGAAGCTCAGATGTGTTGCATAACACGAGAATGAACCTCATTGGTTCTCGCACATCGAGTGAACATGCTTCCGTTTACCATAATCTGATGTGAGTTGATGAATGTTTATATGTTAATAAAATTCTAAATTCAATCTGTTCATTACATAACGGAATCATGTCTCTTCAGAAAATGTGCACTAAAAATTCATATGGAATACATTTACAGTCAATTTATTAACTTTAAGTGTCAAAGTGGTAGTTGCTTAGACTCAATGGAGTGACAGGAATCTCTCCAATTTCATTTTAAATTTCTTCATTTGTGTTCCGAAGATTAATGAAAGTCTTACGGGTTTGGAACGACATGAGGGTGAGTAAATGATAACAAAACTTTCATTTTTAGATGAACTAACCCTTTAAGAGTTTATGGTCGGTAAGACTTAAATTTATTTTATGCTCACAAAGTACATCCAAAATACAGTAACAATTGTAATCTTGTGACATGTTTAGCAGATGCTAGTGCTCAAATTGGTTTTCCCAGTATACCGATTCACATCATGGCGAACTAGGGTGAAGAATTTTACACCCCTTGTATATTATTAGTTTTCCATTTTAGTTTTCTAATCTATTTAGTGTATACATTCATGTACACCTTTATATTTCAGCAATGAGCCATCTAAGCGGGCAGAAGTTATACGGCAGGCCCCTGCGCATCACACTGTCCAAACACACAACTGTCCAGATGCCACGGGAGGGACATGAAGACCAGGGTCTCACCAAAGACTACAGCAACTCTCCTCTCCATCGCTTCAAGAAGCCAGGCTCAAAAAACTACTCCAACATCTTTCCTCCCTCATCTACCCTGCACCTGTCTAACATCCCGTGAGTTTATACACATCAGCTTCTTGTTTTTATGATATGAATTTAAAAACCCAGATCTCATCTGTATATGTGTTTTAGACCTGCCGTTGTTGAAGATGACCTCAAGATGCTCTTTGCTAGCAGTGGGGCTCTCGTCAAGAATTTCAAATTCTTTCAGTAAGTCTGTGCAGCTGTGACGTTATCATACTGTGACATGCAGTATAAATTCAAAATGATTGATACTGCTAATGGAATTACTACAATAACTTTAATATTTGTTGTAATGTTTAATGATTGTCATTTCTGCCTTTTTATGATAAATCTTCATACATTTAAAAAAAAGAATCTGAACTTTATAGTGCATATGAGTGATCAGTATGTTCATACGGTTTTAATTTGCTGAAATGTTCTTTTTTTAATTTAGTTTGCATTATTATTATTATTATTATTATTATTATTATTATTATTTTAATTTAGTTGTTTTAGTAATTTGTGAATGTTTTTGTTTTTAATTCATTTGCTACCTTTTTATTTTGAGTTAAAATGTAACTTTTGGCAGCATCAATCTTCTAATTATTGTCAGCACATAAATTCTATAACTCTATAATAATTCTATCGGGTCATCCATAAAAAATGCAAACAAATTCATCAACTTTCAGGAAGGATCGCAAGATGGCTCTGATTCAGATGGGTTCGGTGGAGGAAGCGATCGAGTCCCTTATCCAGTTCCACAACCATGATCTTGGAGAAAACCACCATCTTAGGGTTTCCTTCTCCAAGTCCACCATTTGAGAGAAATATTGTCCAGAATGGGCGGGAGTGGCCAGTAATTTTAAACCTTAATGAGTCTTAAACACTTAAGCTCACTTCCATCATTCCATTATTTTATTTAAGAGGCGTTTTTAGTGGACATTTACAAATGTACTTTTAATTTACTTTAGTCAAAGTTTTTGAAAAGGTATATTATTAGTTTGCCCCAAAAAGTTCAATAACTGTATTTATCACTCCAACTATCATTTTCAGTGTAGTTAAGGCTTGAAAAAATTATTTCTGTAGAAGCAGAGATGAACCACTTCAGGCCTTTGATTCCATTTGTGCCTTCAGATCTCTAGAACCTCCGTCAAACATCTGCAACTAATGTTTGCAAATCTGTGGTTTACAGTCCATTTCGTGCCCTCAGGGCCAAGCATTGATGCTCCTCTGAGAGACATGGGTAATTTCATCAGGCTGATGGTACAGGCTTTAAACTCTGCACATCTGCATTATGTATATTCCAGTAGGTTTATATTGAACATATTCTCTAGCTTTAGAATTTATACTGTATTTTAGACAATGTTTACAGGCTTTTTTCTCCTTCAAGTTACTGCAATCATTTGTGTTTAAATCCTATAGTGTTGTCAAGATTTGTATTGTTTTTATACTGTGGGCCATTGCATGTTGGCTGTGGTCAGCGTATCATTAAGTGCTGACCGTTTACCGTTTGTCCTGTATTTTGCATAGATGTTCAGTGTCAGGCTTCATGTTGTTGTGTGATATAGTAGATTATTTATGCTATTCTACTTAAATGTCCCATGTATTTTATGTATTCATGTACCTTTTGTGAACACTACAGCTTGATACCAAAGCCTTTCCTCCATGTACCTTCGTAAGAGACATCCTGACTCCTTTTAGCCTCACGGAAAACGGCATGTACAAACGTGTCCTGTCAGAGTGTCTTGACGCTTTCCCTTAGTAGAGAACAGTATAGTGTGATGGAAAGAGTTCAAGTGAATAGGGACGGGTGACGGACATGACTGATAATCAGCGCACCTGCTGAATTGTGCACATCATAATGCTGAGATCAGACACAATGGCCTTCAGTAACCTCTGTAAAATGAGTTTGGGCCTTTGAAATCTGACAAGTGCCTTTTTAAAATGTCTTGGTTGACTCACAGCAGTCCATCCTGATGACATTAAGATGCATTAACTTTCAAAAGACGTTTTATGGAAGGCCTGATGATGGCCAAAATTTGGCACCTCGGATCAGAAATTCTGAAGAAAATTGAATCATCTTCAGTTGAGAATTATGAATCTTATACTATATTCCTGGCAATGTTTCATAATGAATCAAGTTATTTTACTTTAATATTTTTTTCCATTAGGTTCTGTGTGTGTTTTTGTTTTTTATTACGTTTTACAATTTGTGTGGGACCAATCTTAAAAAAAAAATGTTTTTTTAAAAATGCAAATTCTCCGTGGATATAGAAAAAAAAAATCATTTATCGTTTTTGAGAACATTGATTCTGCACAATGGCTGGATAACCTGATTATGCATCCTTGCACAACATTAAAACCCCTCAATTTACAACATCTGCCTTAGATAAAGTGCTTTTACTCATAGTGAACAGATGAGGTGTAAATACTATTTTTGTATCACAATGTTTAAAGTAATGGGTTTTTATATTTCTTGGAAACATGTATATTTTGATTACAGCTATGGACCATCATCATGCAAAAATATAGGTCACTATAAAATGGTTAAAATCAGGATTACACTGTTTTCAGTCTTTAATCTTGTTCTTCATGGCATTCCTAGTTGTACTTTTTTGCCTTCAATAAATATTTCTTTACTCAACTCTGTGTACATGACGTTTATTCGTGTCAATAAATAAAGGACAGCTGCAATACTTTTACGAGTGACTTTGTTTCAGAAATCACATATCACGCAAGTACGCAAGAGTTTCGATTAAAAGTTAAATCCCTTGCGTAAACGCCTCGCGTTGCGTTATGCCCGACTTGAGTAGCAACCATCTGGCTCGACGTGTATGCGATAAGTATGATTAATGCAAATAACATTATCACAATAACCGCACACTTCATCAAAATAGTACATTATTAATGTTTTTAAAGGCGAGAAGGCAGTTTAATGGTTTCAGAGTGGAACCTGGTCTCGTTGTTGATTCCCCTCAGGACGCAATTTACCGTAACACTACGTGTGCTCACTGTGCTGTCGTCACGTCTTCAATCAGGAAGAGGAACTCGTTTCAATCATTAAAGCGAACTTCATATTTGTGTGTGGATCTTCTCTTGCCTGTAAAAAACCACGAACTCAAGCTACTATGAAACATTTAAGACTTCTTCCTCTGATTTTGACTTTGTGGGCAGTTTCTTACGCCGATGACACGGACAATGGGCAGAAGATCAGTACTACTAGACAACCCGCACTCAAGAACACTGCCAGCATCAGTATCAGTACCGAAGAGTCCCCTAAAAACATTACCAACTCCACCAACAACACCACCAGCAAAAAATTGGGCATCAATCTGAACGGTGCGATGATTAACCGGGCTCTGTATGTTCTTATCGGGATCACGGCCATCGGGGTTCTGTATTTCTTAGTGAGAGCGGTCCGGTAAGTGATCTGGGAATTCTATCACATGAGTTTTTGTATTAAAATGTCCTCATCCACAGAATATGTTTAGTATATATTAGACAGACCGTGACGTTATATAGACAGCGATTCGAAATGCAGCGATGGCAAAAATGCTTTCAAAACTTTGCATTGTGTTAGCCTTCTGTTGGACCTCGAGACTCAAGACTAATTCATCTAAATAAATCTTATCATTATCATTATTATTATTATTATTATTATTATTATTAATAAAATGTTTGGATTTGCCTGAAAAAGCTGCTCCAAAATTAACATTTTTTAAACATGATATTGCTAATTAAAATAAGGTTTCCCACAAGTAAAAAGTATGTTTGAGAAGGATGTACTTCTACAAGAAAATTTCTTGTAGAACAAGAAATTAGAACGCATCGTTTTGAAATGGCTGTTAAAATCTGTATGGAGCGAGTCTTTTTTTGTTGTCTTTTTTTATTGATGCTCAGAACAGTACACAAGAAATTACAAACAACAAAATACAAATACAAAAAACAACAACTGGGGGACATAATATAAATTGAACATATTGACAAATTAGGAGTAACATGACACTGAAAAAGGAAAAGAATTACAAATAGATAATGTTATTAAGGCTTTTTTGTTTTCAGACAGTTTAACTGACGTGAAGTACTTTCCAAATTGTTTCATAAAAACAAAAAAAGAGCCTTAGAATTTAGATATTTACATTTATGAATGTAGAATTTAGCTAGTAACAAGATCAAATTAATGACATAAAACTGACTTTTTTAAATTGCTCATAATCAACAAAACCTAGTACCACATCCTTCCAATACAACACACAACCATTATAAATTTCATTCCTAATAAATCCTGTGACATCTTGCCAAAACATTTTACTAAACTGTATGGAGCGAGTCAGCCCCTCATGGGCGCTGCCACGTGACGTGTGTTACCTGACCTGCAATTAAGTACAAACAACAACAATTTGTTTACTTTACAGGCTGAAATTTAACTAATTATTCCCTGATAAGTCCAATAAAACAGCAAAATAAAGTACAACAGCCATTTGGTCTACTTTTATGGTGCTTTTTTTTTTTTTAGAGGTACCCAATGAAAATTTTGTCCCTCAAGTGGTTAAAAACAAAACTGCATGCATTTTGCAGAAGAACATTGTTTTGGTTGTGCTTCAGCTCTGCATGACTGCAGATGAAAATTGTTCTTTCTCATTACTTAGAGATTCTCAAGCTGACTAGTTGAAGACGTTACTGTGTGGCTATACCCATTAAAAGACAGTACTTCCTTGTAAATAAATTCAGCGCTACATCTCATAACGAAATGACCATTTACAATAGATAATTCTTTACAATTAACTTTTAAAGAGATACATAAAGCAATTTATTTGTTCAGTAAAACAACTTCCTCACCTGTTGAGTAATAAAAACAAGATCTCTGCATCACTTTTACATTTCAAATCCCTCAGTTCTCTCCATCTCCGAAAAACCAATTGTTTTTGTCTGCAGATTGTCCTCTGTTCATTTTTTTTAAGTGTGATTCCCTAGGAGTTCGAGATTTAGCATGCTCCATGTCAACCTCTCTTGCCTCGTTGTGACAACCTATGGCACTCAAGTCAAGTCACCTTTACATATATAGCGCTTTTTACAATGCAAATTGTGTCAAAGCAGCTTTACAGTAATAATTGGCAAATGATATTTGCTTGTACATCAGCTCTTAAAGAAAATGGTGTCATAGTCCAGCTTAAATAAATTCAGTATTGATTCATTCCATTGAAACATATCAGCACTGGAGAAAACAGTGATATAATCATCCAGATCAGTTCAGTTCACATACAATGGTGACAATGCAGGCAGATAAAAAACATTGTTTAATATCAACTCAAGTGCCCCCAACTAAGCAAGCCAAATGCAACAGTGGCAAGGAACTCCAACAGGTGACATCAGGTGACCAACGGGTGACAAAAATGGAGAAAAAAAAACCTTGGGAGACACCAGGCTTAGTCGGGGGCCCAGTTCTCCTCTGGACAACAGCGAACAGTGCTTGATTATGATTCAAGCAGAGTTACAGGTCATACGTCCGATTTGGGATCGCAAAATATTTAATCCATCTAGTTCCATCTAGTTAGAGATCGGCACTCCCACACAATATGTGCCGGAACAACTTTTCTGTAGTTACGGATATGACGAGACATGCATGGGCGAGTGACTTTATGTATACAACTTTCCGCTAAAACCATCCTGCCTGGTCTAAAATATAAATGCTTAAAATGGGCTGACCTTAGTGAATCAGGGTAAGATTAAAAACACGTTGTGGAAGAAGGATTGATGTATTGGTTCATTATTTAAATTTTGGAAAAAAAAAAGTTACATAGTGTACCTTTAATTTATATATTAATGTTTTTGTTCAAACTGTTTTTTCAAGTGTTTAATGGTTCTTCTTTGTGCTCTCGTTCAAGTCTGAAAAAAAAGGGTGTTCAGAGGAAGAAATATGGGCTCCTTTCAAACTATGACGACACAATGGAGATGGCCCACCTGGAAAGCGATGAGGACGATAACACTGTTTATGAGGCCAAATCTTTGAGAAGGTAGTCAAACAACAGGTAGAAATTATTCTACCAGGTCCCTCAAATATTGACATAAGTATCATTCAGTCTCTGCTTAACTTTAGACTTTGGACTGCGATGTTGGAAATCTATACCTCCGATTACCTTGTCTAACCTGCTTTTTAACAACTTTTTTGTCCTGCTTCTTTTAACAGATGAATCTCTGGGGATGTTTGACACTGCCAGAAAAAGAATGTAATGAAGACAATCCCATTATCAACCAAAATGGTTGTTGAATGATTTTGTTGTCGTTTTCAACCATGAGAGGATCTTGTCCCAAAGCTTGGGTGATTTTGTACCAAGAATTAAGTGGAAGGTGTAGTTTTAAACTAGATGACTACATTTTGGACTGATATGACCAAATAGATCTGGAAATTTCTTGGAAGATCATATATATATATATATATTTTTTTTCTCTCTCTTGGTGTGGAAAGAAAGTCAGTAAAAGGATCAAAACTGTGTTTTGTGCCAAAGTTACTTATGCATCATTTTTAGGGGTTGGAAACTCTTGGCTGAGTAAATGCGAGTTAATTAATATTGCAAAAAATAAAAATAAAAATCCCCTCTTTTCCAGTTTACAAAAGCTGACAGTCCTGAAAGTTGTTTGCTAATTTATGAGACCGTTATATTGTTTGGATCTATGTGAATTTGTTTTAGGTGTGCCATCATATTATAAATAGTTTGATGATATATTTTTTAAATGTTCTTTTTCTTTCTGTCTTTCTTTCTTTCTTTCTATCTATACTGGGACTGTACTGGGTATTAATTGGAGATGTAAATTCTGAAATGTCATAAATTTATAAATTTCATGTGAATGAATTTGCCAAATACCAGCATATGTAAGAGATGCACTTTGATTTTTAGGGTTTAGAGACTACAGAGCAAATCAGCCAGTCATGATATTTTATGCCACAACGACACCCTGACCACTTCGTCATTGTACCATTACAAAGCTAGTTTGCTTTTTAGAGACTAAACATTCACACACGATTTTGGTTCCAAACGTAGATGTGCTTCATGCTCAAAATCATGGTTAACTAGGTTTCGTCAGACTCGACTTTTTTTTTTTTCGATGGGTGTTTTTTTGCGTTTTGTAAAGATGACAGATGATTGTGCTGACAACAAGCCGTCTTTAGGTATATGGATCAAACCACAGCATTCTCAAATTACCAATTTGAAATTTTAAGGTGTGTAAATGAGGCTGTTGATGACATTGTTATAAATAGAAGTATCACTGTATTAATATATAATGTAAATAATTACAATTATTCCTGAAGTGTGCCTTTCATTCATCCCCTTTTTGTAATCGCATTTGATTGGATGTGTTTTTGGCTTTTTTGTAATTAAATTCTATTCTCTATTTTTACTCTTCTGAAGTTTTTGGTTTACTTTAGCTTTTGTATAAAAACAATTATTTAAGTTTTAATTTTTCATTTAATCATTATGTAGAACTGATGCTGTATCTTAAAATGTCTCCTTCGTTATAAACACCATTTATTTTACCAAGCTCCAAAAATGGTTTATTTTAAATATTAGATTTGTGACGTCAATTCGGCAAATTACGTTTGCATAAGATTGTCTCAAGAGCAAGACATGGACGATTCGTTTTAAATCAATGCGTCATAGGCCCCACCCATTGGTGCTGTCACTTAAGGATTGCATATTTAAAGTGTAGAAACAGCATTTTGCATTGTACTGTTTCTGGCCGGTGATCTTATTTGCTTCATTAATTACTCGTGTTAATAAATTTTTCTGTTTCATTGTTAAATTACCATACCACGATACAATATTATACAGTTGTGTTCAAAATTATTCAACCCCCACTGAAATTGATTGTTTTGGCCGGTTTGACATTGATTTTGATCATTCAGTCATCCTGCTTACAATTAAATCAAAGAGGCACGTGTAGGTCAGACAAATATAACATAACATTTATAATGAAATAACCACAAATGTCTTTTCTCTGCTCACATCATTATCAGTTTTATTCAACCCCCAAGTGACATTCAATCTTAATACTTAGTACAACATCCTTTTACAGTTATAACAGCTTTTAAACGTGAAGCATAGCTTGACACAAGTGTCTTGCAGCGAGCTACGGGTATCTTCGCCCATTCATCATGGGCAAAAGCCTCCAGTTCAGTCACATTCTTAGGCTTGCGCACTGCAACTGCTTTCTTTAAGTCCCACCAGAGGTTCTCAATTGGATTTAAGTCTGGTGACTGCGATGGCCATTTCAAAATGTTCCAGCCTTTAATCTGCAACCATGCTCTAGTGGACTTGGAGGTATGCTTGGGATCATTGTCCTGTTGAAAGGTCCAACGTCTCCCAAGCCTCAGGTTTGTGACGGACTGCATCACATTGTCCTCCAATATCTCCTGGTACTGAAGAGAATTCATGGTACCTTGCACACGCTGAAGCTTCCCAGTACCTGCAGAAGCAAAACAGCCCCAAAGCATGATTGACCCCCCGCCATGCTTCACAGTAGGCAAGGTGTTCTTTTCTTCATAGGCCTTGTTCTTCCTCCTCCAAACATAGCGTTGATCCATGGGCCCAAACAGTTCTAATTTTGTTTCATCAGTCCACAGAACACTATCCCAAAACTTCTGTGGTTTGTCCACATGACTTTTGGCATACTGCAGTCGACTCTTCTTATTCTTTGGAGACAGCAAGGGGGTGCGCCTGGGAGTTCTGGCATGGAGGCCTTCATTACGCAGGGTGCGCCGTATTGTCTGAGCAGAAACTTCAGTACCTACATCTGACAAATCTTTTCTCAGTTCCTCAGCAGTCACACGGGGACTTTTCTCCACTCTACGCTTCAGGTAGCGCACAGCAGTCGAAGTCAGCATCTTCTTTCTGCCACGACCAGGTAGCGTTTCAACAGTGCCCTTTGCCTTGAATTTGCGAATGATGCTTCCTATGGTGTCTCTTGGTATGTTTAACATCTTTGCAATCTTCTTATAGCCATTGCCCTTCCTGTGAAGAGTAATCACCTCTTCTCTTGTCTTCCTGGACCATTCTCTTGACTTCACCATGTTTGTAACCACACCAGTAAATGTCTAGAAGGAGCTGAGTATCACAGTCATTTTAAAGCTGCCTAATTGGTGCTTATTAGGCTTTATTGCTGCTCCCTGACATCCACAGGTGCTTTCAATACCTGATTGAAAACACTTCAATGGACCTCTGTTCTTCAGAGTGGTAGTCTTTAAGGGGTTGAATAATTGTGTCAATGAAGAATTCACAAAAGAAACATTTACTACTGTATTACAAAACCAATTGATGTCATTTTAGTTGCATATGCTTCTTTAAGAAGTCCTTGTAGGATTTCATTCTGAATTCAATTACAAATGTACTCTAAATTCTCTAAAACCATTTACAGCATTGGGGGGTTGAATAATTTTGAACACAACTGTATGTTAAAATACTTTCAAACATTGATCTATAAACAATGGTTAGGATCCTCCTATCTATCCTAAACTTCCGTATTTCCTGAGTAGCTTGGTGTGTCCAAGCGTTTGGAGACCCGCACATGACATGCTAGAAAAAAAAAAAGGTCAATCGTGTGCATGATTTACCAACTTGTTCCCTCAATTTACTCAATCGTGCGCGCAAGTTTTTACGGAGCCCCTCACGTGACATGCAGGAAAAAATAAAAGTAATCATGCATACAATTTATCCTACTATTTTTTTCCTTAATGTCATGTGGATGGCTCAGTAAAAACACAAGGTATCTGGCATAAACAATGAAGGCACAAACCAGAGGAACTGCATTCCTTGACTGACAGAGAACAAGTGAAACACCAGGGCCCTGTACCATGATGGTAGTTGAACAAACTCAGGGTTGTAAGATTAGTTTCAAATCGACAAAAGCAAACCTCCAATCTGACTTTGTTGGTACCATGATGAAGTTAGTTCATGATGTAGTTCAAACATTATCATTGAATTTTATGTATAATCAATGAACTCTTCAACAATTCTGAGTTTCTGTTTCTAAAACTACAAAGTAAACACTACAACTTTCTATATTTTCAAAATAAATAATTGCAACAGTTCTATCAAACATAAATTAAACTCAATACAAAGGGAAAACAAATGTGTTCTCTTTTGAATTCCCATTTGCAAGAATGTGAATAAGGGCAGAAGTAAAATGTAAAATTAATTATTTTATGCATTTAAATGTGATACATTTTTGTTTGAACTTTATAAATGAACGCAAAATTAGCATCTTCTAGTACAAATGCACAGTGCTCACATTTATTTATGCGTTACAAAATTAGGCTACATATCAGCTTGTGACTTGTATTGTATTGTGACCTCACGTAGCAGAATATTTTAGTCCAGAGACATGTGACGCATATGCATAAATACACGCATGCAGTTTTAACGCAGCTTTAGTCGCTTTTTTGGTTATTTCATGACATAATTGACCACAGAACTACAACGTTGCAAGCTCGTAGTTTATTTCGCGCTTTTTGCGCGTTGTTGAAAAGTGTGCGCCGTGAGCACAGTATAAGGGCTGACATGACAGGAAAGTACCTTTTTAAAGAGTTTTACTGACATATAGCCAGGGCTGGGTAGATTACTTTTAAAATGTATTTCACTACAGATTACAAAATACATGCTTTAAAAAGTAATTTGTAATGTATTTCGTTACATTACTCAAGTTTAGTAACTTAATCTGAATACTTTAGAATACTTTGGAATACTAATAAGTGTGAAACAAACAAAAAAGGTAATTGCAAGTTTTCATCTCACAATTCTGACTTTTTCCCTCAGAATTGCGTGATATAAAGTTGCAATTGCGAGTTATAAAGTCAGAATTTTGAGATTTAAACTCGCAATATTGAGAAAAGTCAGAATTATGAGATATTATGAGATTAAGAGCACCTTGTAATGAGATATAAACTCACATACTAAATTCACAATTGCAAGAAAAAAAGTTAGTATTGCAAGTTTGTCTCCCAATTCTAACTTTATAACTTGCAATTGGGAGTTTAAATCTCGCAATTCTGAGAAAAAGAAGTCAGAATTGTGAAATGCAAACTCACAATTGTGAGGGGAAAAAAAACAAATTGTGAGAAAAAGTTGCAGTGACCAGTGAATTATAAAATGACTCAAAAACTCGGCTTTTCAGACTGTCAGAGTCAGAGAATCACCAATTTCTATTTAAATGACATTAAAATTCGAAGTAGTCACTAAAATACTTTTCAGATGTAACTGTAATCTGATTACCACCCATTTAAAATGTAACTGTAATGAAATACAGTTACTCAAATTTTGTATTTTAAATACGTAACTAAGTTACTTGTATTTCGTTACTCCCCAACCCCGCATATAGCCTGACAATATATAATCTGACCGCAGATACAGAATAAAGACAACACGTTTCTCTCAGCATCTGACAGGAGTGTCACCGGCTTTTACACACGTGTTTCAGAATAAAAGTGGCATCAGAAAAGCAGAGTATTACGTTGTATTATGTTGTTTCTTTGACTGCACACAATGCGACCCACTCAAAACGGTCTTGAAAACAACCAGTTGAGAAAATTGAGGTAGGCTATATATAATGTTCACTGTTGTTCTGCTGAAGCTCATCGACACCTGTATCCTTTCCACTCGCATTTGACTTGTGCCTGGTCCTGAGGCGAAAACTTTTTTTCGTGGTCTTAAAATGACAGTTCTGCGTTTAAATAAATGCTGTTCATGTAAAGAAAAAAGGAAACAGAAACAGCAGATGTGAGCAGGGTCCACGGCCACCCCTGGCCACCCCCTAGCTCTGACCCTGGACGGAAGGGCATAAAAAAAATTGAACTTAAAGGCAGCCCCATTTTGCCTATGTTTGCTTTGACGTGTTTGGATAGAAAGCCCGTTTGCGTCTCTATACAGACTTCAGAAGGAGAAAGAAGGATGGTTTATTTTTAATGACGATCGCATGCAGAGTATTATATGTTTGTTCGGAGCATTTCAGTGCAGACATAACAAGGCACAATGTAATGAACAGTTTGCAAAGAAACTTTTGTTGAAAGACAAAGCAGCCAACTGTATTAGATCTAACCACAGCAGATACAACGCAAACCGTAAGTACATAATTTTATGATGCTCTGTTTGTAAATTCCAGTTTTAATCATCAAGGATTATTTCAGAAAGAGGGTGAGAATGAGGGTTGAAAATAATCCTTTTTCCTCTTTTTTTCACAACTTTATTAACATCAAAGAACATTAAAATAATAATTTAATTTAATGTCATGACACCTTTAATATGTGTAGCCTGTATCTTAAATGTCTTACTTTTAGCATAAAAGTAGTTTTTAAAACGTCAAATGTTTCTAGAATAAAATATTTAAATTATTAATTTACTTTAATTACCAAAGACTGTAATTTGCACACATATAAATTAATTCAAGTCAACATTTAGTGTCTAGCCTCTGTTGAATGATAGTATAAATTCAGTAAATATAATGTTTATGAACAGTATAATATAATTAACATATAATAATATTTAACATGTATACATAAATAAAATCATAACATTTTCCTTGCGAAGGGGGCTTTACTTCCATTACTAATAGTCGTTTCTGTACCTGAGCTAGGATATTATCCTAATTCTAAATGTGTGGTTTTGGTGAAAATTCTTTCCTGCATTTTTTTTTTTTTAAATTTCGTCTCCATTTATTTTTTTCTCCTGTGATTTTCAGTCACTAGATGGCGCCAACTGTCTATCTAATAACAGAGAGCGACACACAGAGACACACACACACACACATGCACACGTGTTTGCTCCTTGGGTTTCCATATTTTATGGGGACTTTACACAGACATAATGTATTTATACTGTAATCTTTTCAATGTGCTAATTCTGCATTTTTTCAAAATTCAAAATTCATTCAAAATCCTAAATTATGATGATTTATAGGCATATATGATTTATAAAATATAATATGATATATGATTTATAAGCAGTTTTTCTTATGGGGACCAAAATATGTGCCCTCAAGGTCAAAAAATGACTGGAATTACTATCCTTGTGGGAAAATTTAGTCCCCATTACATACGTGACCTGGCATGCATGCACACACACTGTCAGCTGTTGCCCAGTTGAGTTTGGCCTTGTTCCTGCCTTATGAGCCATTAAACCTGCTAAATAACATAGGAAATTAAGATTATAAACATAATTATGCTAAAACAACAGAGAAGCATTCATATTCTCCTAATTCTCCTAGCTGCATATGATCATGAAGCATCAGTACAGAAATAGCCCTCTTCAAGCAGGGTCAAAAGGGGTCGATAAAACACATAATCATTATATTACATTAACACGATTAGTTTTGCTATTTTCTGCTTACATCAACACGATTTAATGAGCAAAAATCTTGCATATTTCAGAATCTCAATTAAGTATTGAGTTTAGAAACTCATTTGTTCTGCATGTCTAAAAGCTACAAAAACTTATTTGATTCTCAGAATTATTCAATATCCATTATCAAACTCCGAATCCATTATCAAACTCCGAAGTACAATTTCACCGATTTTCAACCCGCTTTGTATTGTTACAATGTCAGAAATATATGTAAATGAACAATGTTTTCTTGGAGCTTAGTTTTACGTAAAAACTAAGGATTATTATTACTTCCACATATTTGTATCTACACCCGATCGACACTGCCTACATCGTGCTTGATCCTTAACTGGAAACTGAAAGTAACTCACTCCTGCTTATTATTTACTCTTTGAATTGAAAAGAGGGAACAATACAAGTCGACAACAACATAACTAAAAGTTTTCTAAGATGTGTTTCCTACTAAAGCAAGGCGGGATTTGAGTCTGGTTAAATGTATACATAGCAGACTAATGGGAGTGGCCTTGGACAGCAACATGCCCAGTGTCTTATGGGTGTTGAAGTTGTCCTACCTATTTGGCAAAAGGGAAGACAACCGCTTTTTTTGGTTTTCTCTGGTCAGGAAGCACTGATTTCAATTTTTTTTCCACCTTTCTACTACATAGGCAAATAAGTTTTATACAAAGCTGTAAGGCTGGAGTCGGATCGTCTGGACTGAAGGACAACTTTTCCCTACAAGAACAAAGGGAAAGATGCAAAGTTTTTCACACCTGGATTTGGAGATCCTCTGTCATTCCTCCTTGCAGATCCTCTCCAGTTCTGTCAGGTTGGATGGTAAACGTTGGTGGACAGCAATTTTTAGGTCTCTCCAGAGATGCTCAATTGGGTTTAAGTCAGGGCTCTGGCTGGGCCATTCAAGAACAGCCACTGAGTTGTTGTGAAGCCACTCCTTCATTATTTTAGCTGTGTGCTTAGGGTCATTGTCTTGTTGGAAGGTAAACCTTCGGCCCAGTCTGAGGTCCTGAGCACTCTGGAGAAGGTTTTAATCCAGGATATCCCTGTTCTTGACCGCATTCATCTTTCCCTCGATTGCAACCAGTCGTCCTGTCCCTGCAACTGAAAAACACCCCCACAGCATGATGCTGCCAACACCATGCTTCACTGTTGGGACTGTATTGGACAGGTGATGAGCAGTGCCTGGTTTTCTCCACACATACTGCTTAGAATTAAGGCCAAAAAGTTCTATCTTGGTCTGAGAGAATCTTATTTCTCACCATCTTGGAGTCCTTCAGGTGTTTTTTTTTAGCAAACTCCATGCGGCCTTTCATGTGTCTTGCACTGAGGAGAGGCTTCCATCGGGCCACTCTGCCATAAAGCCCCAACTGGTTGAGGGCTGCAGTGATGGTTGACTTTCAACAACTTTCTCCCATCTCCCGACTGCATCTCTGGAGCTGAGCCACAGTGATCTTTGGGTTCTTCTTTACCTCTCTCACCAAGGTTTTTCTCCCCTGATTGCTCAGTTTGGCTGGACAGCCAGCTCTAGGAAGGGTTCTGGTCGTCCCAAACGTCTTCCATTTAAGGATTATGGAGGCCACTGTGCTGTTAGGAACCTTAAGTGTAGCAGAATTTTTTTTGTAACCTTGGCCAGATCTGTGCCTTGCCACAATTCTGTCTCTGAGCTTTTCAGGCAGTTCTTTTGACCTCATGATTCTCATTTGCTCTGACATGTACTGTGAGCTGTAAGGTCTTATATAGACAGGTGTGTGGCTTTCCTAATCAAGTCCAATCAGTATAATCAAACACAACTGGACTCAAATGAAGGTGTAGAACCATCTCAAGGATGATCAGAAGAAATGGACAACAGTTAAATATATGAGTGTCACAGCTGAGTGTCACAGCAAAGTGTCTGAATACTTTTACAATTAACTTAACTTAACTTACTTAACAATTCTGTGTTTTTCTGTCAATATGAACTTAAATGATTTTAGCAAATGGCTGCAATATAACAAAGAGTGAAAAATTTAAGGGGGTCTGAATACTTTCTGTACCCACTGTACATATTTGGTATCATTTGAAATGTCTCAGTGCGCCTGGTAAAATGGTCTCATTCTCCCAGACATAGTATGAACTTCCAAGAAGTTCTAGAAAACAAGCAATATTGTGTGCCACTAAAGGTGTACCCTTCCCAAGGTCCTTCATTCAAACTATCTATAGCAGGTTTATTGTATGAGAGCAGACACGTAACAGTGTGCATAGCACAAACGATTACCGACAATGAACAAGACAAGGGGAGGAACTTAAATACACAGAGGACGAGGGTAAAATGGTAACAGGTGATGGCAATAACTAATTAGACATTGTGAAGACTAAACTAGACATGATGAGACAGACTGTGACAGTACGCCCCCCTCGGAAAGGCGCGTCCTCGCGCCATAAGAGGAAGAAGGCGGAGGCTTCGGAGGAGGGCGTGGAGCTGGAGACAGGCAGTGCCCAGGTGAAGATGGCCGCCGCCGCCATGGTGAAGCTGACAGAAGGAGGGGCCAGGGAGGAGTCCAGACTGTGAGGTGGGATGACGTGCTGGGGCCGATCGATGGTGGCGGAACCATGGCAGTGGGTGGAGGAACCGGGGGAGCTTCTCGGCTGACGGACCTCGGCGCGCCGCCGACCCGGAAGTTTGGCGCCGAGCCGCTGACACGCGGGACCGAGGAGCCGACGCAGGTCTGGCAGATCGGTGTGACGCTGTGGCGAGTGAGGATGACGGGGAGGTTGTAGGGAGGGAGGAGCTCGATGACGGCGTAGGGGTGACGGGTGACGGTGTAGCCGCCAACCCGGAAGTCCGTGGCGGAAGCTGGGCGTCGACCCCCGTAGGCCGACCCGGAGAGACGATTGAGTCCAGCGGAGCTTCCGGGCGGACGGGCCGAGGAAGTGATGAGGAAGCTGTGGGTCGAGGTGCAGGTGACTGGCTGAAGGGTCTAGAAGGTGATGTGGGCCTGGAGGCCTGAAGGGAAGCCGGGGACTCCACCTCGAGCCTTGCTGGTGGAAGGACAGCCCAAGGTGCTGGAGAGGAGCCGCACAGGGCGAGCGACGGGGGCAGAGCCGAGGAGCTGGTCGTTAGCAGCGGTGGCCACGGATCCTGGGGGCTGACTGGGATCAGCGGAGGAAGATCTCCGGACGGGACCGGGAATGACGACACAAGGGCGGGTATTAGGGTGGGGAAAGGATCCGCAGCCCACTGCTTAATGATGTTGTGGACCGCTCCTGGCTTTGTGATGGACAGTTCCGCTCGCTTCGCCACCGGGGCCCCAAAGTCGTCAACGTCCGCTCCGACCTTGGTGCACACCCCGGGCTGCCAAGCTGAGGCGGAGCGTTCGTCCTGCTTACACCTCCAGACCCAGTAGTCCAGGTGAGGTCGAGCCTCCGGGCTCAGCAGATAATTCAGCGAGGGTAAGTCCATTAAATCCATTTCTTCTCGTAGAGACGTTCTACTCTTTTGAGGGTCGGTAATCCTGTAACGCCCGGGATGACAGGAGACGAGGGTAACAGATAACAAGCAGGTTTATTGTACGAGAGCAGACACGTAACAGCGTGCATAGCACAAACAATTACCGACAATGAACAAGACAAGGGGAGGAACTTAAATACACAGATGACGAGGGTAAAACGGAAACAGGTGATGGCAATAACTAATTAGACATTGTGAAGACTAAACTAGACATGACGAGACAGACTGTGACAACAGGTATCAATAACCCATTCAATCTGATTGCCCATTTGTGACCCCCTGAACAGGGGACCAAAACCTAATTACAATTGCAGACACCACCATTTGGTCCTATTGAATTATCTGGGTATTTAGGGAGAAATGGCAAAGGGTTCAGGGAGTCTGTAGACAGATCTCCCGCACAATTGCTGTGTGTAGTCTTTTTCACTGCTAGGTAAATATCTTCTATGTTCTTTTAAGATTGATTTGATGTAAAATGTTTTATTCTTTGAATTGGATTTGAATTATTGTTCTATTACCTGGTTAATAAATTGTAATGTTTGAATTTATTCTGATTGGCTCTGAAATTATTAACTCTAGTAGGTTACGTTAAGTCCATAACGCCACAAATCTACGCTCAGGTTAGTAACGGACCAAAGCTCAGTTTGTGGCGCATTGGGGCACATCAACTGATGTTTTGGAGCTCAGACTAACACACTGGCATTAGTCACGTGTACTTAGACTGTAGAGGCTAATAATGGGTTTTTCCGTTCAGAACAACATAGGGTTGTCAGACCAATCTGAATAGGGTCAGCCTCAACCTCTGATTATTGTAATCTAACTAAGTGTACATGGAAAATCACGGTATGATTATGTAAAGTTGCCATTAGAGGAAGTTAGATTGGCCAGCTTGGTTCTACGGTAATGGTCATGAACTCTGGATAGATATAGTCTTACTTTAATTAAGTGTGTACAGATCTATGGGGACTGAATAACATACTTTTGTGCGGCGTCTAAAAGTATCAGTCAGTTGCCTCTGTCTAAATGACCAAGACTGACGAGTTTGTGATTAAGAGATTGTATTCCCGATCGGTGCGAGACTCAAAAGGTTATAGGAATCCGAACGAACGAGTATAATTCAAACTAAGGGTTAAAAGGAATAATCAAACATTTATTCAAATGTATAAATAATCAAATATGATTTAAACCTTTTTCACAATTGGAGTCAGATGAAAATACAGAGGTAATGCACATAAAGAAATGTTTTTAATTTAATTGTGTTGCGTTGTATAAAGGAAGACAGTGACACGCAGATCCCTTCACCCGTTCTATTGGAAACCGTCATTGGACCAGAGGTGGGCGGGCCTTACAAAGCCCATTTTGCCAGTGGTGAAGTACCCCTTTAAAAGTTTTTGGGGTGTAATATATCTAATATAAAACATTCATGATTTTTTTTTTGGTCTGTCATGAAAAGTTTTTTTCAAACTTTGAGCAACAAAAGATTTTTCCTGCTGGAACAATTCATTGTCCTGTGATGGGATTCGCTTTTGATGATTCCAGTTGACTCTAAAAGAGACCAATTTACCGACCTCCTGAAAATGTGGAGAGACAAGCCAACAAGGAGAACAAATGACAAATGCTATTGATCGCCACAGCAGGAATTTGGAAAAATGCAACAACAGAAAAAAGGAAGAAATATTGGAAACAGCGGCTAAGCTGTGTATAGAATTCCAATTTTAAGACGCATGCTAGAAAAGAGATTAATTCAGTCAAAAAAAAAAAAAAAAAGGAGAAAATTCAACTTAGTGAAAAGCTATGCTCGGACTGTTTGAAAAGCAGAAGAGCAGTGTTGTGTTGTTGATGATCATCCCAGCTTGATTCAGCACTCCATCTGCGCTCTCAGCCGTGAAAAGCAGCTCCCGCTTGATACCTTTTAGATGCTGCTCGGCAGATAAAAAATTACCTTTTGTGCCTCTTTGTCTGAAATCCGGTGGCTGGTGTGGAGATTTTCCTGGTTCCCCACTGAGTCACTCTGGCTTTCCTCGGCCATTTGTCCATTGTCTGCACAGCAAGCATAAAATATTCCCCCTGGAAGTTTCACACAATTTTCAGCTGAAGCTGTAGCTTTTGCATTGTGTTCTTCTGCTGACTGAAATCAGTTAAAGAGCACAGCGGCATCTGTCATTCTCACCGGTGATTCAGTGAGATGCTGAGAATGTTTCTGCTGGTGGGGTAGTAGTGTGTTCATGGTGACTCTGTCTGTGGTCACTCTCTTGTTGACCAAAGAGGCCCGACCCTGGAAGTTCAAAAGTGTGGAATGAAACTTATTCACTTGTCCTTTCTCAAGTTTGGGACAATCTCTACTTATATGTATAATACATAGTCAATTCCACATATGGCAAAATATGTTATATTTAATATTGAAGGAGTCATTTGGTGTAAAATGGAATGGAAAAAAGAAGATGGTTTGATAGAAGAAGTTTGATAGACTGGCAGCTAGAGATGCTGCTGGGCTATAATGATCAAGAAAAGAGCAGTCTATGGCAAAATATGCCACCAAATTATGACAAATGTGCATATCTTTTATAGAAATATTGTTTAATTTTATATTGTAATATGTAAGTATCAAAGTACATGCATAACATATTGATATATAGATAGATAGATCGATCTGATGTAGCAGCTGGCAATTTTAGATACATTTAAAACCATTTTTGATTAATCAACTAAATGAAGGCACTGAGTTGTATGTCTGTTGCATAATCTAACATTTTTATCTGGGTAAAATAATTAAATATTTTCCAAAACAAAATGAAACATGTTCAAAAAAGCAGTGCTCGACAATATGGACCGCACGGTGCCAGCGTGAACTACGCTCGGGACAGTGATAGTTCGGTGAATTGTCCTGAGCGTTGTTCACCAGGCCAGTGCCGCATCGTCATGAAAGTTTATCCTTTGCACGCTTTTTTAATCTTTGCCAATTTATTTATTCAAGCACAAGAAAATCCGAAAGATAACTTAATTTGGTACTCGCTGTGTGAGAAAGTGCATGCCCAAAACGCCAACAGCGTTAATACTGAATTGAGTTCTCTTCTTCTTGTACTTGAACGGACAAATTCACACAAAATTATATAAAAATGCCCATCTTGGTGAGTATCCTAGCAAACACCAGTGGTGTATAAAGTACTTGAAAACCATACTTGAGTAAAAGTATAGATATCTTACCAGAAAATGAATTAGGTAGAAGTAAAAGTCACTGTTTAGAATATTACTTGAGTAAAAGTTTTAAAGTATGTGATATTTTTTGTACTTAAGTATGAAGAGTATTTTTTTGATATTAAACATACTTAAGTATTGGAAGTAAAAGTACAAGTAAATAAAAAATACTAAAGGAGCAGGAAATATTATTAAAAATTGTTTTATACACAGTTGTAGCAGCCAGATTGTGTTCAGTTCAGTTCAGTTCAACTCTTTTTTTTACATTTTGTTTGCTTTGAATTATAAAAAAAAATGGCAAAATGTTTATTGTAAGTAAATATAAAAAAACACTAATATTAATTATATATATATATATATATATAAATTACTCAATATAAAAACTCAAGTAAAATACAGATTCTCCCAAAAAAGTACTGTAACAAAGTATTATTAATACTCTGATAAGTACGGTTGGTTATGGATAAGGTAACGTTAACAGTTGAGAAATAAAACGCACTTGTTATCAGTATATTGGATCCGTGCAGCTCTTAAAGTGACAGGAGCCAAATATTCCTGCTGTGACACTATCTGTTTTACTGATAATCAAACAAAAGACAAAATAAAATAAATAAATAAATAAATCACCGCTCTTGACTAAATAATTTTTGTAACTTCATAAAGAATTAAAAGGTTAGTTCACCCAAAAATGAAATTTCTGTCATTAAATACTCAACCTCATATCGTCCCAAATCTGTAATGCCTTTGTTTGTCTTCAGAACACAAATTAAGATATTTTTTATGAAATCCAAGGGTATCTGATGATTCTGATCCACACATAGGTAGCAATATCATTGCTCCTTTTGACATCCTGAAAGGTATTAAAGACATTATTAAAATAGTCCATGTGACTACAGTGGCTCAACCTTAATTTTATGAAGCGATGAGAATACTTTTTGTGTGCAAAAACAAAAATGACAACTTCAACAAATTTGACTCTCCCTGTCATTCTGCTACATTATTTACGTTGCAGAGCTTCCGTGTTTACGTTCGTACACGGGCTCAGTATTGGCCGACTCTGGTCACGTGAACAGCATGACGCATACGTGTGATGCTAATGCAGGAGCCGACCCATACTGAGGTGGCGTTCTGATGCAGAACCTGGAAGTGTTGAAACATAAATAGCGTAGCAGAATGATGGGGGACAGATGAATTTGTTGAATATAGCCATTATTTTTTGTTTTGTTTTTGCTGTCTTACAGTTTTGGAACGACATGAGGATGAGTATCCAATGATAGAAATTTTATTTTTGGGTGAACTAACTCTTTAATGTGTTATCTTATGTTTGATTCCTTTATTCAATTTCTGTACCTGAAAAGCACTGTTTATTTCATATGTTTGTTCTGTTTTTATGTTAAGATGGTCTGTTGAATGTTAAGTGAACCCAGTCCATATTCAATGAAAATGATTTGATGCAGCAATAAACTAGCTAGTATGCCTAAATGCATACATTTTTGATCTTTACTAATTTAAAACTTGATCAAAATAGTAATCTTAGTTCAATGACAAAAGTTATATCAGTATTGGAATTGGCCAATAGTTATAGTCAAAAGTAGGCGTCTGCCTTGGGCCCCCAAAAGCCAAGGGCCCCCTAAAATGTATTTTTATATACACGAGAACCGTCTGCGTGTCCGTGTTGAACGGGCTTTTTGTAGAAAATGCAGGGACATATTTATTTCTGCAATGCAGAAAACACAGACAAAATCCATTCATAAAAAGGGAATTTACTGTGTAAGGTGGAATGCCAGGAATGAATGGCGCAGGCATGCGGTTTACTATTGAAGCAAGCGCAACGCTCACATTGCTCGTCTGAACAATTCATTTATAGACATAAAACATGCAGGATTCATATTTAAATAGTATTTTGGCTGTTTTATAGTAATATATACTAGTCCATATCGTGTTTTGATTGAAAATTTCCCTGTTAAACAGTAAATTCCGTTTTTTATGAATGGATTCTGCGATTCCGTCCGTCTTTTCTACATTGCGGAAATCATAGGGCCCTACACTTTGCAAGCATTTTGCCGTTTCATTTGAGAGAAACTGTCATCAAACCATACACACACAGAAAAAAGGTCTTCAAGGCAACCCATCAAATTAAAAGTTTGATTATACTCTTTAACAGTATAATGTATGTCTAATTTCAACAGTAAACCTCTGTTGTGTAGCACTTTGAATGTAGTTTTTTTTAAATTTATATTGGAATGAAAGATAAATGTTTTATTCCTTCATTTGATTACCAGTGAAATTAAAACACATAAAACAAATAATATACCTTTCCACACAGGCCCACTTCATTTTTGGTTGAAATAATTCTTAAGCATGTAAATGTATAATTTCCTTCAGTTTAATTTAAATTTGTAATTAAAATAAATTAACAAAATATATATTTTGAAGTTTAGAAATAAACAGCCCTGCGTTGTTTAAACAATTGTGCAGTGAAAATTACTCCAAAGTACCACCTTGTGTCCAACCTACTCTAATCCTGTTATAACCTGTTTACATGTGAACAAGCGGATCTACAATATGAAGAAAGCCATTATAACATGTACATGAAAAATCTAAAAAAATAAAAATAGCAGCAAGCATCACAACAGTGAAAGAAACCTCAAGTTTAAATGTGTGCAATTAGTGCTCCATTCTTGTATTTTGCCTGGGGCCCCCAAATCTCTAAGTCCACCCCTGTATAACATTTATTGAAAGTAATACAATAAGGAAAAAATAAGACAATATGCCAATAATAATGATAATGATCTTAGGTTAAGCAGTATGCATTTTAAGCTGATTACTATTATTCATTAAAAAGTTTGTGAATTCATATGCCTTTTTAAAACGGTACTATGCAATGTTGTTTTCACATGATCTGGTCAGGTATTATGTGTTACCTTGGAAACAAGACTTAACCATATTAAATTATATTTAATAAATCAAATTAGTAGAGATAAAAGTCATTAATGTATTCATCTAATTAGAAATGGAAGGTCATGTGCATTGCATTGTGGGATAAGATATTTTGTGTAGTGTGCATTGCTGTATACTGCACATTTTGTACGATTGTGTGGCATTATAGAGGCTACATACAAAAAATGTGTATATACTGTACATATACATACTACAAATACAAACCAATCTACTCCACCTGAGTCATTTTTGGACATGAATGTTTTCCTGCCAAATTTCATTTACTATATTAATCAAAATCATTATTTACAGTATATGCAGGAATAATCAGAATAATATGTTGATATGCTACTCCAAACACCAGTCCACACTTTAGGCTGTGGTGAACTAGAACATTTTCACCTCAGAGTGGTTAGATAATTGACCAATTGACCTTTAATAATTGCCTCTGATTGTTGGATTGTAGCTTCACCTTATTGGAAACTTTAGAAGTTAATGGAAAGGAAATAATTACACTGTTCTGATCATATAGTTTTAATTCAAGCTTTTGAGCTCTGTATCCCCTAGTGTGTATTTTATGCTGTAGTAAATCTGATAGAAAGGAGATGGAAAGATGGACCAGTATCTTTCCTTAGTTATCTACCACGCTTCGTTCCTTCTCTTTTTTTTCTTGCTCTTCCTCCTTTCCACAGACCCTCATGGTGACGTCCCAGTGAACAAAGCTGGATTGTGGGAAGGCGTAGGCATTGGCGGCTCGGTCACACATGCTAGTCAAGCACCCCGCCTGAGCAAGCGTTCCGCCCGAGTCATTTTTGGACAGGATTTTTTTTCTCTCAAATTTCATTTGCATAATCCTTCACTAAACACCCCCCAAACACACACCCACACACACACACACGTATCTATTGGACCATATTCACTAGAAGGTTGACGGACACTTCAGAGGAAGTAGAGATTCAACCACACTCAACAGTACAATTCAAGCAGGTGATTAAAGATTTGCTTTTATGCTGCGGCTCTATTGAACTGCTGCTGTTTTTTCATGGATTCTGGAACAAATGATGGCAGTATCATCTATTCGCACAGGTTAGACAGTAGGAAATTGGTGAACTGTAAAGTTTGTGACCTTTCTCTTTTTCACAATCAAGCGGGATGATTTTACATATCATTATATTATATATATATTATGTTATATATTGATTATTTTGTTGTATGCCAGTTGCAACAGTGTATGCCGAACCTTTTTTACACCAAGGCCCCCCTCCTCTCCAAATCAATACCGCAAGACCACCCCAAATGTCACAAAAACATTTGTATTGTAGTGTTGTTAATTTTCAACCCCATGCAATGTTTTTAAAGAGAAAATTCAAGATAGTTAAACCTTCATTGTACTTTTTTGCAAACACACTTTATAGTGTGCTTTATATCTATATGCAGATATTCTTTACAACTTAAAAATACTTACTATGCGCAGTTATACAGTACCTTAAATGTGCACAAGTCAACCTGCCATTCCAAACAAGACCACAGGGAAATGCTGAAAGACTTCAAATAGCTACTAGACGGATACATTCAGAATTATTAAACACCAAAATACAATGAAAAATAAAAACATTCTAAATGTGTGGAAACTCCGCGATGTGACGGCAGGTTAATGTCATCAGTGAACAGTTCCTCTGTCAGAACAAGTAATTGTGGAGCGTCTAATATCCATATGTACATAAACACCACTGATCCTCACAAACTTCTCCAAAACACACTTGTTCGGTGAGCATTCGGTATAAAACACTCACAGTACATTTAATTTTGACAACTATGCGAATATATTAAAGTATTCATGCAGAAATATGATGTTATAGCGTTCAGTGAGCCAAGAGCGCAGTTTGTTTGAGCATCAATACTATCGGACTCCCGCATGCCGAATGTATGACTCATGTATGTTGCTGTAATCATCTTTACCCTCATTACAGCCGTCATTCATCAAAACCTTTTTAGCGACACTGGTTTTCATTATCAAACTGAGAGATGTAGTTAGCATATCCTATGTTCATGAAGTGGTTGGGTGTTTTAGGCCACCATTCAGACTGTAGGCTATTTCACAGCAGCACAATGAGAAACGGCCTGGACTGAAACAATCACAGAATACGTGCGCTTTTGTTTTACATTTTTTAAAATTAATTTAATTTTACTTTTTTAATGTAACGTATTAATAATAAAATTAATGAATGAACTTAATTCCAATATATTAATATATCTCATAGCCCCCTAGCAGTAAATAAACAGTAAATTAATAGTAAATAAGCTCCTCTATGTGTTTATAACTAACTAACGAACTGTGAATGGTGAGGTTAATGCAAGATTAATTGACCCTTCGCAAAACCCGTCCCCTGTTGCAATGCCCGACAACCCATGTTCTCTCACACCACACATCATGTTCTCTTGCAGTGAAAAATACATTGCGGAGCAAAGAGGACACTGACAACATATGAAACAGTTTCATATTTAAAACATTGTAATTTTTTAAAGCAGCTTAAACACTAAATACCGTACAGTGGGTTGTCGGGCATTGCAACAGGGGCGGGTTTTGCGGAGGGTCAATTGACACATTGTTCCAAGCTGTTTTATTGACCTTTTTCCATGGTTATAACACTGATTTAGTGATTACATGAGATGTGATATATTTTAAGTTGTACTGTATCTTTTAACATATAGTTTTAATGCTATAACTTGTATTAAAGTGGAAGAAAAAAATTGCGCTGCTGCTTGAACTGAGGCACTGCAGTGATCTGTCACATTTAAGAGCAAAACGCCATTTATTGTTTGAATCTTGTGTTAAAATGTTTTCTTTTTTATCATAAGTAACAGCACAAAGCTCTTTGCTATTGGATGTGTTGCACGCTACAAATAATGTTTGGTGTCGGGGAAAAACCATAGACATGGCAACCCTGACTTGAACTACGGGTCATTCAGTGTTGAATAGAGTCTGCTTTAATGTGGCTATTATTTAACTGTTAATGCCTTATTGTCACGCTAACTTCGACAGCCCTAAATTCCATGCAAGAGACAGTTTTTTCCACCCCTGTTCATCGGCTGTTTTTAAACAATTGACGATGGCTGAAAATAATTGCTTCTTTTAGTTGATACCGATTATTGGTCGATGCATCGGTGCATCCAATATATATCAAATATTCTGTATAAAGACAATGGTAAACATGTTACAATGGTAGACATTTTAAACAGGCCGTGTGGTGACAATTATGAATATAGACAACTGATTTAAACTTCTTGTATTTTGTATGTACAATAAGCAGAATAAATGCAACAACAACAACAAAAAAATACTGGAGATGAGGTTAGAAAGCATCAAGCTCGAGGTGTCAGAATGCCGATGCGAATTTCGTCATCAGAAGACTATGCATGTACTGTATGCATACCCCCAGATTTTTGTAACGTGCTGGGGGCGTCAATTCACAAGGTAGTCGAAGAAAGCCTGCATAAACAGAACCGACCAGAACGTATGTAAGCTACAGCAACAGTGGGGGCCTATATAGATAACAGAAGTTAGAAAGTACCCTCATTTGTACAACTCTAGTATGAAAGAATGCAAATATATTTACATGGGTTGTAACTTGTGGTGAGAGATTGCTCAAAACTGTGCATGTGTCAAATACCTGCGTCCGCTTACGAGTCAAATGAAGTATACATTGCTTTGCAAGGCTGTGTGTTCGACTGAGTATGTGTAAAAAAAACAACAACAACAACAAAAAAAACAAGTATACCCAGGGCTTTAGGATAGTCGATACGATAAATGGCCTGCTACCGATCCTTGAGATTGGCTAATCAAAGGTCATTGTTTACCATAAAATTATTACTGAAGTACTCAAGGACAATTTTTATTAGTCTCAAGATGCTGATAGTAAGTTATTCTAGATAAAATACAACGCACAAAATGGCTGAATAAGATTTTATTGCTGACTTGAAATATGTAAATATGAAAATGTTAATTTGGCAAGCAGATTTTGAGAATTTAGCAGTTCCCCATTCAAGAAGATTGAAGATTTTCTTCCATGCCCTAAATAGATGCCTGGAGGTGTCACAAATATGGCTTCCGAAGGAACAGGACTTTCCTTAAAAGGGACTTTGGAGATACCAAAGACATAAAAATATCAAAATATGTTTTTGTGGACAAAATGGTCAAATATACTGTTTGGCATTTCATTTTCCAATCAAAATCAAGAGCTGTGTAATAATGTGCTGAATTTCATTTTGTATCTATCTGAGGTAACTTGGACTGTTTTTTAATTTTTTTAAATGGTTTGAACTTTATTAAACCAACAAAATAAAACCTAATTAAAAAAAAAAAACTAATTAAAACAAACATAAAAGCCATGCTTATCAAATGCACATGAATAAAATCAATTCAGTTGTCTGAAAATAAAAAGGATGGTGCTGAAAATAAAAAAAGACAAAAGTTATTATTCTGTTTGTGACAGATTGCTTTGACATTATCAACTCATCTCTCATATCCTTTCTTTATGTTTGAGAACAGTGCCAGAACTTAAAAATACTTTAAAAATCTTTAAAATTCAAAAGCCTTGGTAACTATAAAGAACAAAAACAAAACACTAATATTAAGAAAGTGCTCCATAAGTCATTAGAAAGCCAATAAATTTGTCACTTCTCACTGGACTGCTAGTGAATGTGGGAATTTCACAACTGAGCCAAAAAAACGTTCCAAAAAGTCTTCTTTTGGAGCAGCATGGCCATATATCTTGTGTTTTAACATGTTAACGTAATGATTTGTTCCAACAAGGCCTGCAGGACTTCAGAGACTGTTGTTACTTCATACTTTATGGGGAAAAGGCACTTTTGTGATTTTTAAAAAGAGAATTGAGGCTCTTAAGGGCTGGCTGGCGCAGAATTGTTTTGCAGTTAACGGCTGAACACTCAAGAAACTCTTGAGACTTCTTCCTTAGTGATGAATGTAGTTGCTGTAAATCTCGTAAAACATGGTATACATTTCGCTATAGTCTCATCCATTGTCGGCTGAGAGGGGCAGATGGATGGTTAAACTTGAACAGATAGCTGAATTAGAGGCAAATGAGGGCTGATGAGGTTTTTCGGGGGGTGGATGTTGGGGGAGTAGAGTAGGTTACCCCGAGGCCCTGAGGATTAGGTCGCAGTCATGAGCAAATGTAAGGCGAGAAAATTATTTTTTCCGTTCATTTTAGTGTAATGAGGTGTATATTGCTTCTTGGGAGAGTAATGAATTAGAGAATGTGATTCTTTTCAAAATAAAGTGGTACATTCTTCCCCGGCTCATTTTTTCCTCTCCCACTCTCCTGCAGTTCTTTGTGTTGCACTATTTTATAATCAGGGTGTCAAGCGGCAGAATATAATAACCCATAATTTCCTATTAGGCTCATGAAAAAGTCATTTGGGCTTGTAGAAGGCAGTGTGAAAATCTGCTGCTGTTTTTTCGCAGATCTTTTCAGAGTCATAACCGGTATAAATAGGCCACTGAGTCTTATTTGCTGAGAGATTATTGCTTGCCGCACTTTTTATGCAGAGTATACAATAAAAACGTAAACTTTTATGTTCATAGAGGTAAGGCAACATTGAAAGGCCCATTTAAAAGTTGCTGGGGAATTTGTTAGGGTCTCACAGGACTCCTCTGATCTATAAGGTCATTTTTTTCTATCATTTAACTTTTTTACACATTTTAAAAGTTTTCAAAAATCTTTTTAAAATCAATTGGCCTTACAAAAACTGTTTTATTTTACATAGAAAGGAGTGCCCTGTGGGGCCTAAAGTTGGTCTATATTTTTTTTTATTTTTAATAAATATGACACTATTTAAACACTAAGGTTACATGAAAAGTTTTTTTACTTCACAAGTTTGTGAGCATCAGCAGAGATGTATCAGAATAAACAGGAAGCTAGGAATGTGCCTGAAGCCGAATACCAAGTTCGGAAAGGAAATTCTACGGAGCCCCTAAAGGGACATGGTGATGGAAATAAAAGAGCTTTTGTGTTTTCTCACAATTTTGCAGTTGGGTAATTATATTATATATAATTTGCAGGCATCAGGGAGCTACTATCAATATACGGGGTATTGAAATCACTTTTGAATGCGAGCTCACTTTTCATTTTCACTTTCGAATTCGCGATCACATGTACTCTGTGTATAGGAAGCGGCGGAACTGAATTGACCAAACATTTTACAAGATAAGATATTTGTCAGTGATGCTCAGGACCTGTTGTGCACCAAATCCTCCGACATTGTCCTGCCATTCATCTCTCCTTATTATCTTCATGTGATAAGTTAAATCTGATGTACTACAATGCGACAACCGCAGTACGCCTTACCATGTTCCTTTATGGGCTCTGTAGAATGTGTTACTCATTTTCCGTGCCTTTCCAAATTTGTATTTAGGCTTTTGACACATCCCTACATGAAAAACACGTGATCCTTATCTTTAGTGAATGTGGTGAATTGTGAAAAAGCTGTGTTGTCATCAGAGATCGTGCAGCCGCTCTGGAGAATCTGTGCAGAATGAGCCAGCTAGCTGCTCTTAAATTGTTCTCGTGGCATACTTCACGGTCACGTGGCGTCTGTGTCCACTCAAGTTGTCTATGCACTGCTTCAAATCACACACAGCGCCACGTCAAGTCGAACGCACCAACTGACTTTTCCTTTCACAGCGGTACCAAAGCAATGTTGAGTATTTCTGCTTGTCACACCTGTAGTGTGGCCTTTCATATGTGTGCCCTCACACATGCACACACTTGTACGGTATGTACTCAAACACACACACACACTTGTAAGTAATGCCTCACACTTAT
The DNA here is from genome assembly GCA_038088235.1 of Zacco platypus. Classification (NCBI taxonomy): domain Eukaryota; kingdom Metazoa; phylum Chordata; class Actinopteri; order Cypriniformes; family Xenocyprididae; genus Zacco; species Zacco platypus. Next base: position 17,376,122 of record CM076064.1, read on the forward strand.
CATCAATTCCAACATCTCACTCATCTCCTACTGCTTTTTAAGATCTCTAATCTCTTCATTCTAGAGAGAGAGAGAGCTGTGGGCCTTCATTTTCCCTTCATGCTCTTCTGGTCACAGTTCAAGCCATCATCTCTCCTCTCATCTCTTTCGATTTCCTGTCGAGTATTTAATAGATTATTCCCCTGCGTCTCTACTGCCATATGAGGCCCGGCAGGGGCGCAGTGTGACCGCAGTGGGGTCATATGTTGATGTACTGCACGCTGTTGTCTCTGATTAGCACCCGAGAGCTGTGTAGGGAGCAGCGCACACTAATTAAAGGTATCAAACCCCATCTGTGTCCGATGACAGCGGAGTTTAGGAGTGACACCACAATCCTGTGTGTGTAATTAGACGTCCGGAGGCAGCTCCCCCAATGGGTTCTTAATGACAGAGCGAGTCGACTCAGGTAATGCTCAGTTGCTCATTATTAGTCGCCAATGAGTGGAAGCACTCGATGTGTTCTTTTGTCTATTCATCAACTTCATTCTGCTCAGAATAATTAGATTTAACTCAAACTAATGTGTTCAACTTAGCAAGATTTTACAAGATAAACCATCCAATACTATTGATTTGCAGGTTATCAGTGCTGGTGAAACTAATTTGTAATGAAGCATACAAGCTACAAGTTACTCATAATTTAAAGCAGTTAAACTACAGTCAAACTATTCTTTTGACTAAGTAGTGAGGTCAAAGTATAACACCTGGAGAGAGCTATATGAGTGTTAACTGAACCATGCTAAACATTCAAACCTTCCCTTCCTCTCGAGTTAGCTACTCTACAAAATACTAATATAAAGAATTTTTAAAACTACATAACACTACTAGCTATTTGATGATCTATTTCATAATTTATTTTGAGCAATTCATTTTACATGCTTAAAATGAAGTTTTATTGTTTTTAAAAAATTCTTTCCTCTTCTTGCCTCTTGAAGTTCATTTTGTACTCATAGAGACCATTGTTGCCAGTGGTTTGTTCAATCTTCTTGGGCATACTATGCGGATCCGTCCATCTGTCCATCCTATTGTTGCAGTGTTGCTGGATAGCCTGTTGCAACACATTCCTACTGTCATCACATATTGACACTTGTTCAGGACCCCTCGGCCTTTCTTTTTAATGTACTGAGTACCCCTTTACGTCTTTTTTCAACATGCAGGGTATTACATTGCATTCAGTGAAAACCTTTTGTGGCATACACAGACGTGACCCAACAAACATTGGTCCGGCAGCAACGCCGTGTCCCTGGCCAAAATAAATGTATTCTACATTTGTAGGCCCACTTGTCTATAATTCTCTGGGGCTGCATGTATAATTGTTATTTTGAGTTGTAGCTTTGTGTAGTTCAATATATTAATTAATTAATTAATTATAATTAATTAATTAATTATAAGATAACGTCAAATACATCCTTTTTTTCAACTATGATGGGATGTGACGGAGGGACGTCTTTTCAACAATCATTAGACGTTCAAATGTTTGCTGGGGATGGGCATGGGAATTTTATTGTCAGTGAAATTAGATATATTGGGGTATAATTTTGCCATTATAACATAAATATTGGGGTGTGATATAGCATAGTTTTATTTAAGTCTGTTCTATTATCTTATTTACACTATTTAGACATGTTTGAGCACATAACCCAACCCCTAAACCTACCCCTTTGTTATAAGGACAATATAAAACACAGGATATAACTGGCAGATAAGACTATAGTCAATTTATTCAAAAAATATAAATATTCCAAGTATTTCGAAGCCAAACGTTTGATTTGTGTGAGAAAGAGTCTCAAAGGCAATCCCTGTCCCCATCCACCATCAAGATCATATCCTGCACAGACGCATTTAAAAATTGCCGCCAGAAGAAGCGCCAGCTTTGATCGCGAAATGACATTGGCTTATGCATGCCTCATATCTGCACCATGCTAAAGTTCGGCCTATCTTTTGAATGAGATATGACTGAGTGTGTTCACAGAGCAGGATCATTAAGTTCCAATCTGTTGTTCATATAAAGTTATCGTATGGCTTCAGAAGAGCTGGAAGTTGTTTGTAATACTTTTTTTGTTTATTTTTTTATATAAATATCTGTGACTGTGGAAGTATAAATATTTATAAAATCATTTCTACTTTTACAAATGCAAAGAATTCAATTGACAATTTATCTGACGCCTAAGGCAACAACTGACTGAAATGGAGTACCCTGCATGTCAAAAATTATGTTAAAGGGGTACCCTGTGTATTAAAAAGTGATGCTGAGGGGTCCTGACCTAGCATCAATATGTAGTTGGGAGTGAGAATGTGCTGCAAGTTGTTTGTTAGAAAAGTTACAGTATTGTCTATTGAACTACTGTCAGGTTACTGACAAATGCTTTAGTTACGTCACAACTTTTTATTTACAACAAATAGTAGGAAAACACTTGTGGCTTTCCCAAGTGAAAATCCTTTTCCGTCTATCTCTCAAACATCACACACATATTCACAATGGGAGGTAGGTGGAGCATCTGCGTCCTCGCTAAATGAGGCTCTTAACTGCACATCTCCATCTTCCTCTGCATCTGATGGCGGCACCAGGCTGAGGCAATTCTGCCTCACTTGCCATCGGCACTGCAGCAGCTCTGTGCTGCCACCAGCAGTTAGACAACAGTTCAAAGATGCATGCGGCGATCACTTCCCGCCCTGGAGATCTCACTCAAAAGCCATCATGAGTTTTCCAGTAATCAGTAGCAGCCGGCGGTGGTCTCTAAGTTATTCATATAAGCCGGTGGAGGCCCTGCACTATACTGTTGTCGCCTGTGTTTTGAAAATGTAATAAAGCAATAGAGATGTGTCTATGTTTTCTTGTAATGCTTTTTGAGGGTGTTTTTGAGTGCATGTGTTTGAACGCACCCCAGTGCCGACATTTAGACACCCTCTTCTAATTGATTTGTGCACACACAGGGTGTTTATCAGACCCTGTTCTCCTGTTGGGTCTCCGTATGTTTTCAATGAGGGATTGCGTCGATACCCACCCCTGTCCTCGTTCTGTTCCGGAGCCATCAACACTCTCAGTGGGGAAAGAAGCCCCTGCTGGAAAACTATTGGAATTTGCCTTTAAGTGTTCTAGTGCTCTTTGCTCGAGGACTGGATGAACGCTGGCCTCACGACCCAGACCAAAGCAGGACCAGCCCACGGAAAATGAGGACTAAAAGTTGAACTGTGACTCATGGGACAGATGAACACTCAACAGGTGTGCGAAAAACTCACATGGAAAATGTTTGAAGGAGATTTCAAGTTTACAGAACAGTTACTTGGATTTATTGGATTCATAAAAGCAGTCTGAATGAAATCAAGTAGATAAATGACATAAAGCCCTATTTGAACATTTGAGCTGGAAGTCTTATCTGATATCTGTAATTTTATTTACCAATTGGGTCCCATTATATCTACATTCATTAAAAAGGTGGGAGTGTGTTTTACTGTAGTCCTTTAATACAATACAAGCAATTGACATTCTCTTTTGGTCAGGATTCAATTTATCAGAGGACTGAAAAACAGGTAGTGGAATTTTTTAGAAGTTCGAGAAAAACACAGACTTTGCAGTTTCAGGTGGGATTACAATTACAAAGTACTTCTGTGAATTTCTCTAAATGTGTGATGTCAAATGTCTAGTCCAATTAGAGCATTATAGTGCTAAAAAAATCAACAAAGAATATATTTACTCTATATTCAAAATATTCAAAAGTCATAGGCTCACCCACCAAAAATGTCAAGATGAATTTTAATTCAGAATGAAAAATTAATAAAAAATAAAATTAAATGAATAAAGAAATGAAAGCATGAGAGGTGTATTCAAGACTTCAATTGTATGAGTAGCATTTTTAATATTTTAATAAATAAGCTTTATTTCATTGACCAAAGGTCTTTAAGGAGGACTCTAAGGGCTTTTAACATTGTGTGGCCTATTTTTTTATGGTCAAATTCCTTTAAATAGGAATCGAGGCATGAGGACAAAAGATTTGCTCAAGCAGATTTTGCAACTGGTTCGTTTTGGTCATGCAGATTTGCCGAGTTGATTAACAGAAAGCTGCTTGGTTTGAAAATGACTTCTGTGTGAACTACACTATTGGCAATAATCAATGAACTTAGAAACTTTCACAGAAAATTTGTCAATGTGACTAAACCTTTAGGGTGGCTTTTGGAACAGGGCCTATCATACCCCTTTGACTGACAATATTGCTTTGTCAGGCCACTGAAAGAAACAGGTTGCAATACTGTTTGGTGCCACCAGAGTTAGCGGAAAATACCCTCTGCACATTTACACTATATTTTTGATATTTTAATGAACATTCTGGACAGAAGTGAGTGCAAGAAATGTGAACTACTAAAACCACCATCATCGAGTCAAGTGGATGTATTTATGAATGACTCATTGAATCAATGACTTTCATGAATGAGTCGTTCAAAGCTGCAGATTCGTTCACGAAACACTGCTCTGTGTTTGAAGCTCTGCCGTAGAATTATTATTTCGTGGCAAAAACAATACTGAAAAATGGCATTCAATATTACCCTTTTGTTTGTTGAACTGTTGTATAAAATCATTGCCACATTTGCAATCATGAGGATATGGATTTGTATTCTTATTATTATCAACATTAAAAACAAGAACTCACAAAATGATGTTTTATTAACAAAGTTTGGGAGGAGCAGGTTCAGATAATTAACCTAATTGGCACAAGTGGAGAGCATTCAGTTAATCAACTCAAGAGGTATAAATACAGCAGACTTACTTCTGTTCGTTTAACAGTTTGTCAGCATCCCTCCTCCAACCCATCTCTTCACTTCTAGTTTTATCTATTCTTACCACAACTGGGGGGAGTCATCTTATCTACCCCAGTTTGGGAACCACTGCTGTAGCTCAAACAGTATGGTGCTAGCAATGCCAAGGTCATGGATATGATTCCAGGGAATGTATGAACAAATAAATTATATACCGTGAATGCACTGTAAGTTGCTTTTGATAAAAGTGTCCGTGAAATTAGTAAATAATTAAAATTAGCATGTTCTAACTACCATACAACAGCACCAATGCTCTAATTTGCTCTTATCTTGAACTTATATTTGAAAAACAAATTGGTTTTGAATGATTAGGAATTGATGCATCATGCTCTGCTGCGATTGATTTAATTTTGAGTCTTGGACTCCGTTAAGACTGATGCCCCTCACACATGACTGGTAATGTGTTTGACAGTTGAGACATCTATCCATCTTTCTTCGCACCTTTCCCATTCATCCATCTTCCTGCTCTCCTTGCCCAGCATCCATCTTCCTGGTCTCATTCCTCATCTGTCCGTCTTCTCTCTGACACTGTCAGAAGAGACAGTGAGAAGGTGTTCATGGCTTATTCACAAGGTTGCTGGTACTGACATCTTTAAGCTTGTCTGAACTTTGAGCAAGTGGGGTATACCACAACTCACATCCCATCAATCAGAGAGAGAAAGTGAGAAATACAGGAATAAAGAAAAAGAGTAAAACAGAAGTGTGCTCAATAGAATTGGGGGTAGCTAACTAAAAGTAGTGACACTAGTAACTACATTTTTTGTAGCATGACAGTAGCTCAGCTGCTTTCAAAATAGTGTGCCTTTTAAACAAACTACTTTTTTCCCCAAGAGTATAGTGTAACAACCACATGCTACATTGCTGTTTTTAATGTCACATTGTTTGTGCTTGTAGCTGTTTCTCATATTTTGTGTTGGAAAGTCTGATTCATTCTAGTGAGTTTGTTCAAAACAATCGTTTTTTGATGTGTAGGTTTGGGATTGGGATGTTCAATTCCTTCTAGTGAATCAGTTTATCTCTTTAAGTCTGAATCGGTAACACTTTATTTTAAGGATCAGAAATTAAACACTAATTAATGACTAATAACTGCATTTGTAAGTGACTAGTTATGTACTTGTATGCCATTACAAGCTATTTATAAGGCCTTTATTGGCTGTTGTCTTATTTTTTTGTTGCCCCTTTATAATTGTTTCTATGTGAATGTATAGCTTATAAGTATGAAATAAATATAGAATGGGCATTTGAACAGACATTTAAATTTGCCAAGAAACACTTGTCTTTCTAGCAGTTGTTCTATACTAACAAATGATTTATAACTGAAATATTCCCTTTATTCATAGGTAACAAGCACATTATCACCGTATATAAAAACATGAATGAATGAATAAAAAATAAATAAAAAAAATCAATAAATCAATAAAAACACTGTTTTAATTGTAACAATATTAAATAGAAATTTAAAGTTAAAGGGCCCTTTCAGGTCCTTTTCAACACATTGCTCAAAAAGTTACTAGCCAACACACCATTTTAACATGTAGATTATTAATATTTGTAGAATTTAACAAAAACAAAGAAAAAAAAAAACTAAAATATTATTAACATCCAACTATATTTTTTCTTTAATCTAAAACAATTATCTAAACTATAAGTTTTACTGAACAGATCTTTCTTGAACTAAATCTTGCAGCAATACATAATTACTTCAATACTTCATCAAAATGGGCAATAGATGCCCTCGAGCTTTGAGATCTTCAATGGATCTTTTAATTTCAGGATTAACACCACTGGCACATCTATTTGCAAAAGCAAGCAATGTTTCCATAGCTGGATCAAACATAAGGGTGCTGTAGGTCTTGGGGTCTGCAATCTGAAGCTCTGCTATTGGTGCTGTTGCTGCAATGGTGCCTCTGTCAACATTGTGCCGATGGAATGCCTCTGACATGGTGCGAACTTTCCTGAAGGTTTTGAGGACTTGATGGTAGCCTCCTCTGGACCTTTAACTTTGCAAAAATAATAAAGAAATATATATTAAATATTAAATCATTATTAAATATATATTAAATAAACATAATTAAATGAAATATATAAAGAAAAACAGCAAACAGAAACACAAAAAGTCTTGCATTTCTTACATATTGTGACAGTAACTGATGCAGTTCTTTAGGACTAGTTTTATTTATTTGGAATTAATTTAAAAATGTGGATGCAAAAACACACCCTTGTTTTATATGTAATATCATTTCTAATTTTTTTGTTTTAAAATCATATTTCAGAGATAATTTTAGTCAAAAGAACACTTCAAAAATAGATAATAAATGATTTACTCACTCTTATGCTGTTTAACTTTGATGGAGATGTGATGATATTATTTCTATACAACACAAGTCAATGAGTACTAAAACTTTAAAACTCCAAAAAGAATATTAAGGCAGTAGAAAACCATTTTGTTCAATACGTCTTGAGTAATTTCATCCATATGGTATCTGGTGTAGGTTGCAGTCTCCTAGTTGGATCATTAATTGAAACTCACTTACAACTGCCTTATTCTTAATCCATGTAATGTGCCAAGAACACTGTGGAATTTATATTGTTTGCAAAAACATTGGCAATATCAAGAAGGAAAGTGTTTCTCAACCAACTCCAATCACATTTCTTCAGAAGAAATGACTTAAAAGCATCATACAGGTTAGAATAAGTGGTTCATGTAGTTTATTCATGTGTATTTTGAGGATATACATCTCCAGCAAAATATTTGTTCTTTGTTTCACAGAAGTAATAATGTCATACAAGTTTAAGATGGCAAAAGGGTGAGTAAGTGACGAGAAAATTCTCATTCATTTAACAAAAAAATAATTAAATAGAAACATTTCACATTAAAATAAAATTATAAACATATTTCCATATAAACAGAGAACACACGCTTTTACAATGGTATAATAAAAAAATTAAAAAAACTAACTTAATAATTGAAAAAGAAACCATGAAAAAGTAAAATATGAATGCAGTGAATGTATGTCAATCAATTAACCATTTACTGCTAATAACGACAGGTCATCCATTTAACAGCTCTGGACCAGATCATGACGGAGTTGATATTTCAATGAACTTAAAACAACACTGCTGAAAGCAAATTCAGGTGTATGGGGAAACAACAGCAATATACCTTTATATGATATAATGTAAGCATTCGAAACAATGTAGAAAAGCCACTGACCTCTAATGTGATGTCGAAGGGAATGGTGTGCCACCTTCTTCCTTTTCTTCTGTTTGTTGTCTAGTAGTACAGGCTCATCAGATTCGTTCAAACTTTGTGATGAGGAGGTAGTGTCATCATTGTGATTATGGTGGTGGACTTCTTGTTTGACATTGAAAGGTGCTAAAAATAAATAAATATTTTCAAAGCATCACTTTTTAGAACGACATCAGTTATTGACAGTTAACTGGCAGGTTTACATATTAAAAACACCTTATTTTCATCCTGCCTTGCAGCCTTAGAAAATAAACAACAATTATTTAGATAAAGTAGTTGATCATTATCTGAATGACACTTTACTGATTCAAAAAGAAACAGATCTTCAGAATTTTTGACATTATACATTTTTATAAATGTGACCGTGTACAATTTTGCAAAGAGTGTCACAGGTGGGGTGACATTGCTTCATTGTGTTGATTTTGTGGCTTCAGATCCCTATTCGCTCACTGAAGCATGTCAACATTGCACAGTGTGAGTGATAAAAGTAACAAAATGTCCCCTCTTTCCAAAGATGTGTTGCAGTAAAAGCATTTAGATATCATAGAACAACAGAATGTTATAGACTGTATAACAATTGGCTGTATTATTGTTAAAATGTTTTTTGATGAAAAACAGCAAAAATATTTTTCCAATAGATTTCAAGCAAAACAATTTCCTATGGAAACAACAAAACGATGGAAATTTATAAGTCATCTAGGAGCTTTTTACAGATGTCACAAGAAAATTCCTGGAAAAGCCTTGCTTTCATACCTGTCATGGTGTGGCTCTGAATAAGGTCTATAGAGTGAAAAACAAAGCATTTACAATGTTGCAATCAGCCATTGCACTCGTCATTTGAGTTAAAAGCTAATAAAATGCACAGCTGCACTTCTAGTGCTCATTTCACTTGGAAAATTCAAATCACTCCTAGTCAGATTTGACACGTTTTGCAAAAGCATAGACAGAGTAACGTCAGGCAATGTTGAAAATATTTAATGCTGTTAGCCAAAGCTAATAGCACTCAGCAGCCATAAAAGTGAAATCAATGAAAATGCCAAAGTTTAAAAGTCTGATGTGTAAATTGCTTGTATGTAATAAAAACTGCACACACAGCATGAAACATATTATTATACTGACCAACATCTTCTCCTTTGGCTTTCCCTAGAGCCTGTTCTTGGAGAAAATCACGTTCATTTTCTATCTCTCCGATGATTTTTTCTTGCCACTTTATTTTCTCTTCCAGAAATTCTATCTTCATTTTCATGGAAAAAATGCCTAGAAACAACATATCACAAATTAATATTAGTAAGCTAACAATTAATACTGGACACAAATACAAATTGATATTTGTGGCATAGACAAAATGACGACATACTAGTATCAGAACCCTGGCTGCTGCAGCTTGGTAAAGAAGGCTCATTTTCTTCCAGCTCTTTAGGTGTTGCATAGTTAGAGCTCTCCTGAATGGACTCCTGCTGCTTGTGTTGTAGCTTCAACTTGCGCTTTGGCTGTATAAAAGGGTCACAGGAATGTATTTTTATTAACCCTATTACCTCATAACCCCAGAAAAGTTGTAATATTTTGTAAAATGCAATAAAAACAAAAATATGTGACTTGTTTATTCTATTAGATGACAAAAGTACATTTTTTCTTTTCTTTTACTGTCCATCTTAACTGTATTCGTAAATATACTACCATACTTTTTGTCTCATCTCATTTTAAGCAAGTGGGTTGGCAAGTTAAAGTAACACGTATAAAACTTTTACACATTACTAATCACCCTGCTTATGTATTGTTGTCAAATACACAACAACTTGGTTATTAAAACGCCAGGACTATTAAATGTTTTATACCTAAATAAATAAATAAAGTATATTAAATGTTAAATAAAATACGCAAAGATTAGCCTAAATGCTAGCAAGCTATTAGTTAAGGATATGTAGACTAATATAACTGAAACACTAACATGAATGTAAAATAACTTAAAAACAAACAACACCAAAGCCAAAGTTTATCATGAAGGACATACCATTTCGATCGATATGCGGAGTGTTTATTTTTCAAGATCTTGATGCTTTTTCGGTGAGACCATGGAGAAGGATTATCGGTCGGCCCCTCAGGAAGGGGAAGCAGTGCCCTGCCAACACTGTTTACAGTGGGGGTGGGAATCTGCTGACTTCAACTGGGGACATCGTTGGGCGGTGGAAGGAATACTTTGTGGATCTCCTCAATCCCACTGACACGTCTTCCACTGAGGAAGCAGAGGCCGAGGGCTCAGATGTGGGCTCACCCATCACCCAAGCTGAAGTCACTAAGGTAGTTGAAAAGCTCCTTTGTGGCAAGGCAGCGGGGGTGGATGAGGTACGCCCTGAGTACCTCAAGTCTCTGGATGTTGTGGGGCTGTCTTGGCTGACACGCCTCTGCAGCATCGCGTGGCGGTTGGGGACAGTGCCTCTGGAGTGGCAGACTGGGGTGGTGGTCCCTATTTTTAAGAAGGGGGACCGGAGGGTGTGTTCCAACTACAGAGGGATCACACTCCTCAGCCTCCCCGGGAAAGTCTTTGCCAGGGTACTGGAGAGGAGAATAAGGCCGATAGTCGAACCTCAGATTCAGGAGGAACAATGCGGTTTTCGTCCCGGTCGTGGAACACTGGACCAGCTCTATACCCTCTCTAGGGTGCTGGAGGGCCTATGGGAGTTTGCCCAACCAGTCCACATGTGTTTTGTGGATCTGGAGAAGGCATTCGACCGTGTCCCTCGTGGCGCCCTGTGGGGGGTGCCCTGGGAGTATGGGGTCCGGGGCCCTTTGCTAAGGGCTGTCCGGTCCCTGTATGACCAGAGCAGGAGCTTGGTTCGCATTGCCGGCAGTAAGTCAGACCTGTTCCCAGTGCATGTTGGACTCCGGCAGGGCTGCCCTTTATCACCGGTCCTGTACATAATCTTTATGGACAGGATTTCTAGGCGCAGTCAGGGGCCGGAGGGCGTCTGGTTTGGGGACCACAGGATCTCATCTCTGCTTTTTGCGGATGATGTTGTCCTGTTGGCTCCATCGGGCCAGGACCTCCAGTGTGCATTGGGACGGTTTGTGAGGCAGCCGAGTGTGAGGCGGCTGGGATGAGGATCAGCACCTCTAAGTCTGAGACCATGGTTCTCAGTCGGAAAAGGGTGGCTTGTCCTCTTCAGGTTGGTGGAGAGCTCCTGCCTCAAGTGGAGGAGTTCAAGTATCTTGGGGTTTTGTTCACGAGTGAGGGAAGGAAGGAGCGTGAGGTTGACAGACGGATCGGTGCAGCTTCTGCAGTAATGCGGTCGATGTACCGGTCTGTCGTGGTGAAGAAGGAGCTGAGCTGCAAGGCGAAGCTCTCGATTTACCGGTCATTTGAGCTTTGGGTCATGACCGAAAGAATGAGATCCCAGATACAGGCGGCCAAAATGGGCTTTCTCCGCAGGGTGGCAGGGCGCTCCCTTAGAGATAGGGTGAGGAGCTCGGTCACTCAGGAGGAGCTCAAAGTAGATCCGTTGCTCCTTCACATCGAGAGGAGTCAGCTGAGGTAGCTCGGGCATCTGTTTCGGATGCCTCTTGGACGCCTCCCTAGGGAGGTGTTCCGGGCATGTCCCACCGGGAGAAGGCCCCGGGGAAGACCTAGGACACGCTGGAGAGATTATGTCTCTCGGCTGGCCTGGGAACGCCTCGGTGTCCCCACAGAAGAGCTGGAGGAAGTGTCTGGGGAGAGGGAAGTCTGAGAATCTCTGCTTAGACTGCTGCCCCCGCGACCCGGCCCCGGATAAGCGGCAGAAAATGAATGAATGAATGAAATATTTTTTTATTAATATCATCTGTCTTTAAACTATGCATTTGCTTTGAAATTATTACACTTTTAAATATATATTATATATTATATTATATAAATATTTTTGGTGTTGTGAAGCTTGTATACTTATTTTAATTATTTTATCCTCTGCTAGGGTGTGTCGAGATAAATGCCACAGTAAATGATACACCAAGAGCAAGATGCATTTTATTTACAGGTAAGAATATATCATTGTGTGTTTGTTACATAATGAGGATTGTTTTAATAGTGTTATAATAACTATTTGTAATGTTGATGATTATAACTGACAACAAATGAAAATCCCAAATTCAGGATCTCAGAAAATTAGAATATTACTTAAGACCAATACAAAAAAAAAGGATTTTAAGAAATGCTGGCCAACTGAAAAGTATGAACATGAAAAGCATGAGCATGTACAGCACTCAATACTTAGTTGTGGCTCCTTTTGCCTGAATTACTGCAGCAATGTGGCGTGGCATGGAGTCGATCAGTCTGTGGCACTTCTCAGGTGTTATGAGAGCCCAGGTTGCTCTGATAATGGCCTTCAGCTCTTCTGCATTGTTGGGTCTGGCGTATCGCATCTTCCTCTTCACAATACCCCATAGATGTTCTATAGAATTAAGGTCAGGTGAGTTTGCTGGCCAATTAAGAACAAGAATACCATGGTCCTTAAACCAGGTACTGGTAGCTTTGGCACTAAGTGTAGGTGCCAAGTCCTGTTGGAAAATGAAATCTGCATCTCCATAAAGTTGGTCAGCAGCAGGAAGCATGAAGTGCTCTAAAACGTCCTGGTAGATGGCTGCGTTGACCTTGGACCTCAGAAAACACAGTGGACCAACACCAGCAAATGACATGGCACCCCAAACCATCACTGACTGTGGAAACTTTGCACTGGACTTCAAGCAACGTGGATTGTGTGCCTCTCCTCTCTTCCTCCAGACTCTGGGACCTTGATTTCCAAAGGAAATGCAAAATTTACTTTCATCAGAAAACATAACTTTGGACCACTCAGCAGCTGTCCAGTCCTTTTTGTCTTTAGCCCAGGCGAGACGCTTCTGACGCTGTGTCTTGTTCAAGAGTGGCTTGACACTAGTGTTGGTGGTTCTTGAAGCACTGACTCCAGCTGCAGTCCACTCTTTGTGATTCTCCCCCACATTTTTGAATGGGTTTTGTTTCACTATCCTCTCCAGGGTGCGGTTATCCCTATTGCTTGTACACTTTTTTTCTACCACATCTTTTCCTTCCCTTCGCCTCTCTATTAATGTGTTTGGACACAGAGCTCTGTGAACAGCCAGCCTCTTTTGCAATGACCTTTTGTGTCTTGCCCTCCTTGTGCAAGGTGTCAATGGTCGTCTTTTGGACAACTGTCAAGTCAGCAGTCTTGCCCATGATTGTGTAGCCTACAGAACTAGACTGAGAGACCATTTAAAGGCCTTTGCAGGTGTTTTGAGTTAATTAGCTGATTAGAGTGTGGCAACAGGAGTCTTCAATATTGAACCTTTTCACAATATTCAAATTTTCTGAGATACTGAATTTGAGGTTTTCATTAGTTGTCAGTTATAATCATCACAATTAAAAGAAATAAACACTTGAAATATATCAGTCTGTGTGTAATGAATGCATACATTATACAAGTTTCACTTTTTGAATGGAATTACTGACATAAATCAACTTTTTCATGATATTCTAATTATATGACCAGCACCTGTATATTATTCAAGCAGATAATATCAGAACTTATACTTGTTAGCAATGTTAATAATATAACATTGACAGTGAACTGAGTATTAAGATATGTGTTATGATCCTGATGTTTTTTTTCTTCTTCTGTGTTTGCTTTTAAACTGTAGATTTTCACAAGGACCCAGGTTGCGGCAAGTGGACATGCTACAGGAAGGCATCACTGGAAGCTCTTCTACACTGACTAAACTTGCTTAACTTCTGCGTGGAGTCTGCAAATTTGCAATTAAAAGAATGAAGAGAAGAGGGAATTTTGGAAAATTGAAAATTGGAAAAAGACATGAAATTGTTTTTGATGAGAACAAATTTGGCCACAAAAGAAAGGTAATATATTTTCAGTTACATCTGTTCACACTTTATAGTAAAGTTGAATGATACAATCAATTCTTAAATTCTGTAATTTTTAGTACAACTGGAGAAGACAGAGCAACAGGGCATCATGGGTGTTTGGAATGCTTGGGGTCAAAGAGGAGTTCAGAAGACCCATTCTGAAAGTTGTCAATCAGTGTTCAGCTCAACACCTTATGCCAATTCTCCAGAAGCATGTGAGACAAGGAAGCACTGTTGTGTCAGATGGGGAAAGCCTATAACTGTCTCAGAGATTCTGTATATAACCATCTAACTGTGAACCATAAAGAGGTTTTTGTTGATCCTCAGACAGGTGCTCACACACAGAACATTGAGAGATTGTGGGGAGTTTGCAAGGCAACAGTGTGGAGATTGAGGGGGAACTGCACAGAAAGCAGGCTCAAAGACCACTTAAAAGTAATTGAGTGGACGTACTGGCGTGGTGACATACATAAAATGGCCCCCTGGGAATGATTTTGCATGACATCAGAAGGAAGTATCCTGTGTGAAAAGATGTAGATGTTCAGTTTTTTTTTATTGTGATTATTCAAGATGTGTCTCATCAGTTTGTTCTCTTGAACCATAAAAACAATAAACACTGAGTTGTTCACTGCAATATTACATGTATCTTTTCTAATTGGAAAACAGCAAATGTTTACTTTAGAATAGGGAACATAATCTGAAGTAATCTTGCATTTATTAGTGATAAATGTGCTTGTTACCTAATTTCAGGAAATATTTCAGTTATAAATCATTTGTTAGTATAGAACAACTGCTAGAAAGACAGTGTTTCTCGGCAAATTTAAATGTTTGTTGAAATGCCCATTCTATATTTATTTCATACTTAAGCTACACATTCACACAGTGTACTGGGAACTTATAAAGTATGTAATTGGCACAGTACAAGCTATTAATTTGTTTTATTTTTAGCTAATTAGTACATTGTTAGAACAGAAACAAGTATAAAGGGGCTGTAAGACAACAGCCAATAAAGGCCTTATAAATAGCTTGTAATGGCATAAAAGTACATAACTAGTCACTTACAAATGCAGTTATTAGTCATTAATTAGTGTTTAATTTCTGATCCTTAAAATAAAGTGTTACCGGAAAGGGAAACTGTTTTGAGTGAATCAGTTCATCATAAATGGTCATCTCTCTAAGCCCGATTCATTCTAGTGAATATTTGACCAAAACGGTCCTCTTTTCCATATGCTGGTTTGGAAAATTTGATTTATTCTTATGAATTATTCATTAGAAATCTCTTTCTCTCGTTCTCTCTCTCTCTCCCTCTCTCTGATTCACTAGTGAATCAATTTGTCTTATTTGTCTTTAATGGTCCTTATGTAGCATTGGAAAATTCAGACTAGCGTGGAACTTGAAACTAGCATGGAATGCTATAGTCTGCCTGCTTCTGATTGCTTTTAGAGGGAAAAGCTGCTCATTACTGCTGGTCTAGGGTCAGTTTTCTTTGTAATAATATTATATTGGCAAACCATTTGGCAAATGATCCGGTGAATGTCTGTAAGGTTTCTATTTACGTATGTTTATATGATATGTTTTTGTAACTTTGAGCAATGTAGCCAACCACAAGCATATCTGTTGATTTCTTGAATGCAGAGGCCAATCAGAGGTGTTTTAAGTTAACACTGAGCAAAGACTGGGATTTTGAGCGGTGAGTGGATTCAGAGTTCTGCATGTTTGCAAATCCTCTCATTATAACATAATGTAGACATTAGAGATTCATTGTGCAGTCAATTTGATTGAATATACCGGAACTTTGTGAGGTCACGATGAACTAAGATGAGTGACAGCTAAGTAAAAGGAGAGCTCTTTCTGCCATGGCAAATCCTGCATACAATATGTGTTGTTACAACAGCTGCTTTTCCACCATCGGGCCAGAAGGGCCGCAGCGCTTCACTAAAACCCGCCCATAGCATGCCTCACACAAACCTATCATTTCATCAACAAATGGAAGTTTTATCAGAAAACTAAAAGGCGGCCATTTGTTGTTTTTTTCAATGTTTACTTAAAGATTTAAAACCCAAGCATCGATCTTTTACCAGAGTTTTACAATAATAAGTAATACATCGATCATAATGAATTAATTTGTGTCAAAATGCACATTAGTTACAGAAATTAAGTGGTATTTACCCTTATTCGACAAAAGAGAACATGTACTTATTCAGACACGTCTGGTTTTATTTAGTCACAGGACAGTATGTTTACATCACATTTAGAAAGTATGATCATTTCTACATTTTCCATCAAAAATATGACCCGAGGAGCTTTCGCATTCTCTCCAGTGACAGTCCCAATACAGACGTACTGACAGATAAAATAAATACAGGATTGCAATAGCCTATATGATCTGTCTGATTTCTTCCAGCGGTTGTATTTACCATATTTACCATTGTTAACGCACATAGTGTTTTGCAACGCATATAAATATTTCTGCCTCATACGGTGATCACAAACAGAAGTTATTTCAAACACTCTCTGCTGTCTGAAAGTGCATTTTGAGCTAAAAATGATTTAAAAGTCTTTAATGCTGATGTTAGCTGGTATACGAAATCATCTGCGGCGCTGCTGTCTCCGGACAAAGGAGATAAACTCCACCTTTGTTTGTAACCACTCCCTCAAGCATGAGCTGGCCTGCTTTGGACCAAGGTATTCGGGGGGCCAAAAAACCCTGGCCGTTGGCCCCGAGGAAGCCCCAATGAGGCCCAATCAAGCCCCATAAGTGACAGTGGAAATGCGACTGGCCCTGGCATGCTCTAGCACGCCCGTTTTTGGCACTGACAGTGGAAACTCGGCTAATGTTAGCTATATTTTTTCTTAGTAGCTTGTAATGTTGCTAACAACTTTAATAAAAGCTACCCTAATGGATAGTTCCCTCAAGGTATTAAACCTACTTGAGCTAACAACTTTTTCAAAAGTCTTTGCATTATGAGCAGTTTGTAGCTTGGCAAGCTACGATGTCAAGTCTCCCACCATTGAAGCCAAGTAAGGAAAATGGCTTCTTCATCTAACTGTTATTTTTATGGAGATATGCAAGTCGTCGTTCTAGTTACCCTCGTTTATCTGGAAGATTGGGACTGATGCGGTGGTTGATGGAGTGGGGGTGTTTGTCATCACTCACCCACCGAGAGAATCGTCCCGGGGGCATGAGACGGTATCGTTATCATGCTGAGAGGAAGTTAAGCTGATTTGGCCTGAGCGAGGTTCATTTAACGCTGCCTCTCGGGAAGACCGAGGCTTTGCAGAGGAAATGATGATGATCTTCAGAATGTCATTAGCTGCTGAAGATAAGAACAAACTGATCGCTCAAAATCTCATCTCAATCCAGATCTTTAAAACATTTGTCACGGAATTAGGTGTTGAGTAATTGCCACCTCCACAGCACAGAGGTCAAACCTAGGTCAATCACGGGTAGCAGTCTAGCTCTCGATTGTCTGACAGAACATGTTTGTCCATGCTTGGAAAACCTAACTAGAGAGAATCTTTTTAAACATGGAATTCACTCAACCAAAACATACACATAAAAATGCTTTCAGACACTGTAGAACCCATTTTTTTGACCTGGACTCAGCGCCTCAAGTCCTGAGTGATAAGATGTTAAGAATAATTTAAATGATACGAAACATTTTTTAATACCAAACAGGTTACACTGTTAGCATTCGTTTCTTCTAAGACACCAAAACATGATGATGTTGATTAGCCCAATGTCAATCATCATCACATGTTCTCTTCCCATACACACACAGGATGCATAAAACGTAGAAAACTTCTCTTGTAAACTTACACTCCCAGCCACCAGAGGGTGTAAGACACTGACTCCATTAATTTGATTTTAAAGGCTTTTTGCTCATTTTTAACTTAAATACTTCATTAATTGATAAAAGGTATAAAATGTGTTTTTTTAAATGATAATCTATAAATGTAAATTTATTTATTACATTACATATTACATTTTTCAGTTATTAATAAAATCATCAATAAATTATCAAATAAAAACTGTGAATGTTATAGAATATTTAAATGTTCAAAACAATATTCAAACTATTCAAATATTCCAAACTATTATAATTATATTATAAATATAAAACCTTATAATATAAATATATTTATTGACTATTGTAAATTTATTAACCGAAAAGTGCAGGAACAGGTTATTCACCATATTTTTTATCATATCATGACTCAACTACAAAATTATGCAAAAAGTGTGTTACTCCACTGACAGTGGAGATTTAACATTCTTCAAAATTTATATTAAAATTTAAATATTTTAAGTAGTTCATGTTTCATTATATTATAGTAGATGCTTGGCCAGTCACTGATATGTTTTTAAGGACATATTTTTCACTGTTGCAATTCATGTCACAGCTCAGGATAACCACAAACAAAGGGCTTGAGTACAGTGTTGTGTTGCCATCAGTCATTGACCTTGAGGGATGTCACTTTCCAGTAACTTCATATTAGTCACAATGCATTTACGATTTGAATTTGTCCCTATACATTTAAACTTTATATATCTAAATTTCATGGAACACATATATCTGCATTTTGAACTTTTTAACTTGCTTTTTCTCCATCACTCATCAATGTGAGTGACTGCCCTTTACTTATTTACTATGGTGCCTAGAGTCTTCATTTAGTGGACCGTGTGTGTATACCCTGCAGTTTGTAGCTGTCCAATTACTAAAGCAGGGTCCAGATTCCCAGTTGTCTGAAAATTTGTATATAATAGTAAGAGGTCAATGTTTGCTAATGGCTGCCATGTTTATGTGTTTGACCTAAAAGAATCAATTCACCCAAACAAAAAAGTTAACTCGAGACAGTTTTTGATTTGACTTTTGTAAAGGTTTTTAAAGGTCAGTAGAACGCTCTGGCTGACTGCATCAAAGCAGAAATCACCAAGCGAGCGAATAGTTTATATGCTAATTCCCTCCATCCCCATAATACACACAAAAACACAAAGATAAAAAATGGCCAAATGTAGCAGAGATGCTCTCCCCCCACCGTGCAAACTACTTATGGCACATCTACTGCCATATTCTGGAAGCAGTAAGTGCTGCCCAAATCTTGCCACACCATCGAATGATCGCACTCACAAGCGGAATGTCAGAGTGATCAATATAAATTGCTGTGTGCTGTGTCGAGAGAATGGAACAGGAATGGTTTTGATGTGTTGTCTGGTGAGGAAAAGATGAGCGAGCATGCATGATTTGACATGTGAAGGCAAAACTCCGCACCAGGCCTTCCTAATGGCTCCATTGGCTAGTTAGGCATGTCCGCAGTTCAGATGCCCCTGTCAGTTTGCCGCTTTTGCCTAAAGGGGTATTATGCAAAGTTCTGGTTCAGTGCCTCCCGTCACGAGTACCTTTTTCTCCTAGTGGTCCTGTTCTGCCCTCCACCGCCTACCCGCCACCCCTTGCTTTTTGCCCGTTCTATTGTTTATTTACAGGAATCCCTGTTGAGAGTGAATGGGCAGATAATGGCGTTGGCATGTGAGACGTAAATAATTGCCAATTTTCTTCCTGCTTTCGACCTGCCTCAAACCACTCTACACCATTTCTGCTTTCTCTGAACAAACTATTAATTGGACATGTCTCCTGTTTTCAATTACTCTAATTGGTTGCACTTGTGAGGTGTACAGTGGGCAGAAAGGACAGCATTTTTCTGCTCATCATCCAGTTTCCTACTTAAACCTCTGGAGAGCCACTGCCATTCCCATCACACTCAAATCCTGAAGGACCTTTTCAACACTTTGATTGGACGAAAGGGTCTTTTCCTGCAAAAACACAATAAAGTACAGCCCAATTAATGCCTGATGGGTCCTCAAGTGACCTCTAACCAGCCTTTGTGTTTCTCTGAAAATCAGCCTGTGATGGACAGCTTTCTTTGACCACCTGTGTTCATGTCTGTCATCTTCATTAATGCCGCGTTCAAGTCGAAATGATCGTGTTTACGAGTTGAGTGCACATGAATGAGGCCATCAAGTCATAACTAGTGGGAAACTCTGCATTGCCTTTAAGCTTTGAGCTTTTGAGTGAGAATTTAGTTGTAATTTGTGAATGTTCATGGGGATATAATTTAGTTTGAATGCTTTTTGTGTGTTGCTGATGATCATAAATGTCACTCGATTTGAGGTTGAGGAGTCATGCTTGTGTGACCATACTACAATCCCTGTGATTCTAAGTGCCTGCAAGTCCACTTGGGAAGGTCCTACATCCAAGTTGGACAGCTGTATTTATAATATCAGACACACATTCAATCAGAACGAAAACATTGAATTAGCCAAAACTAATACACAATAGATGAGAGCAAAAGCTTTTTTTTTCACAATCGGGGGTAACAGCAGGGGTTTGTGAGTTGATTAAAAGCTAGTAATTAATTAAATCATGAAGTATTCAGACCCCTTAAATTTTTCACTCTTTGTTATATTGCAGCCATTTGCTAAAATCATTTAAGTTCAAATCAAATCAAATCAAACTTTATTTATATAGCACAATAATAAGAACGTCTAGGTTACTAATGTAACCCCCGTTCCCTGAAGGAGGGAACGGAGACGTTACGTCGGACTGACGTCATGGGATCTCGCTTGGGAGCCCAATCACCTCCGCATAGTAAAAAACAAGCCAATGAGAATTGGCCAGTGAGATTTACATGCCGGGCCCCTCCCCCGGCATCCGGGTATAAATAGAGCCGGCATTACTCACTTCATTCATGCTTTGCTGAGGAGCCGAAAAACTGATCTCGGCCGCTCAGCGGTGACTCTGTGCTATGGAAAGGGGACGTAACGTCTCCGTTCCCTCCTTCAGGGAACGGGGGTTACATTAGTAACCTAGACGTTCCCTATCAGTCAGTCACGTTCGACGTTACGTCGGACTGACGTCATGGGATCCCGTGGAAAACGCCATAGCAACCGAGCCACGCTACGAGCGACGGGGAAGCAGATGCTGGCAGGCCGAGGCGTGCCACCTGCAAGTGCAACCTCGAATGTCGTAACCCTCCAGCGCCCGGAGCAAGCCCTACAATGTCTTCCATACCAGAGGGATGGAGAGGACAGGGTCTTACTCAGGAGATGGTCGAAGCTGTTGTTCCGTACCTCAGGGGAAGAGTGCTTCGGTGACTCAACTCCCACATTTTTGCAGCCATGACCCAAAAAACGCTGGGAAAGCGTCCCTCTTGGGGAAGCTACGGAGACCACACCCTGCCCGAAGGGAGGTAACGTGTGGAGCACATATGCACTGACCCACGGGGCAGTATCTGCATATGGAGAGCTCCCTGAGGAAGGTCCTACCCAGGCTGGGGAGGAACGCTACACCTCAGGGGCAGGGGCTGGTTGCCCAGGGAAGACACGGGTTTACCATCAGGGAAACCGTACCGTGGACTAACACATATGGGATTACCCGCAGGGAATCACAACATATGGGCATCTAGCCCAGTACAAGGACTGACCACTGGGGGCATGTACACGAGTACTGGACCTGGCGTCTGACGCCTCCGCCGCGTCTGACTGCCGAAGGATGCAGGAGGAACTCCACAGGGTTCACCAGCTGGGGAACTGACTGAGAAGTAGACCAGCGCTCGCATCTCCTCGTGAAAGGAGAATGGCGCAGCAAGCGGTCTCCCGTGGCTATCTAGTTGTAGACAGCACACGAGAGGACACCGGGTCCACTCGGAGGTTATAAAACCTGGCGAATGTGTTCGGTGTCGCCCAGCCCGCAGCTCTGCAGATGTCTGCCAGAGAGGCGCCGCGCGCCAAAGCCCAGGAGGAGGCCACACCCCGAGTGGAGTGTGCTCTCACCCCTAGGGGGCACGGCTCGCCTTGGGAATGGTACGCCAAGGCGATGGCATCCACTATCCAGTGGGCCAACCTCTGTTTGGAGACAGCCTTCCCTCTCTGCTGTCCTCCAAAGCAAACAAAGAGCTGCTCGGAGCTTCTCAAGCTCTGCGTGCGGTCCACGTAAGCGCGGAGAGCACGAACAGGACATAGGAACGCAAGGTGATCGTATCAACTACCGCGAGCGGTAGGCCACTTAAGTCCTCCGCGTCCCGTCCAGGAACCACACATGGAGGTTCCAAAGGTCGGGACGTGGGTGCCATATGGTGCCCCGTCCCTGAGAAAGCAGGTCCTTCCTCAGGGGAATTCGCCAGGGAGGGACTGTCGCGAGGAGCATGAGCCCGGCAGTGTAATCCTGTCCGTTCCCACCCCGCCCTGGGTGCAGGACTCGAGGAGGGCCTGGTGGACGGGACCTGGGGAGAGGGACAGGTCGAGAGACAGAGGTGGAGGGAGAAATTAAAGAGGTAGAGAGAGAAACGGATGACAGATTTTCCCCGACCCCGGGGCACGCCACCATCTGATCCTCCGCCAGTTAGATGGCTGAGTCCATCTTCCCTCAGCCAACAGCCATTTACGGCAGGAGTCCCGGAGCTGTTGAGCCATCATGAAGGGTCGGTCGCTCTCGCATAGGCTCATCAAGTGGAAGCGCTGTCGATGTTTTTCTGGGCTTTGGCCGACCCGCTGGATGATGGCCCTTTTTAGGTCGTTGAAGACCAGGAGGTTCTGGACCGGCAGTTGTTGAGCCGTCAGCTGTGCCTCGCCTGACAGCAGTGGTATCAGGCGGACCGCCCACTGGTCCTGGGGCCACCCCCCTGCCTGCGCTGTTTTCTCGAATAGTTCCAGAAACGCCTCCGAATCGTCCTGTGGACCCATTTTATTTAGCGGCAGGTGGGGGGGCCGGGGTTGGTTGAGACGCTGGCTCAGCCCGAAGCTCCCGGTCCATCCAGCTCCGGAACCTCTCGCCGTCCTCTTGTTGCGCCTGGAGGATGGCTTGGAACCGACGCTCCTGGTCCGTGTGCGTCTCCGGTAATGCTTGGTGTTGCTCCTGATGGAGGGCCCCGAGGGATGATATAACTTCTGTAAACGGCGTACTCGGCGGAGTTTGCATGACGGCGGTGGCTTCCTACTTCCTTCCCGGGTTTCTGTTCGCACCATTTCGTTCACACAACACATCAAGTGCGCTCAGCATCAATCACTTTAAATAATCTGTCTGAAGTTCCTTTCTTTCTTCAGCCCACGATCTCCAGCAACAGGGTTCAGCAGTGCAGCCCGTCTCTCTCTCTCTCTCCATTCTTCCTGATCCCCTAATATCCATCTCTCCACGCCTATCACTGGAATCAGACACAGGTGTTTATTATTTGTACTTAATGCACTTACTTACCGCATTTCTCCCAACCTTCTCTCCCGCTGCAGACCTCGCCACATATTGAAATGTTAAAGGGATAGTTCACCCCAAAATGAAAATACTGTCATCATTTACTCAGGTTGTTCCAGACCTGTATGAATTTCTGTCTTCTGCTGAACACAAAAGATTTTTTGAAGAATATGGGTAACCAAACATTGACTTCAACAGTATGGGGGAAAAATACCCTGGTATATAGTATAACAAATAAATATTATTGAAATACAGTACTGAAATTGAAATAACTTCACAAAAACCATTCACAGCCATTTACTTTAGGGATTCTTTCCACCATCTTTTCAGACACGCCTCCTCCAACATCGCAACATTAAGAATTCTGAGTACAATGTTGTTCTTGTGCATGAAACTGCAATCAATAAGTTAGTGCTAATGAGCTAATTTTATAATTTGTTAGTGCTATAACTCCTCTCTTCATATTTATCTTGTCTTTAGTCATGATCGGATGGTAATTGTTTCTCATGTGGACATCTGTAAAAATAAATTTGCATGGCACCGCAGTGATAAAACTTCAGATGGCAATTTATTCACGGTGGAGTAGCAAGTTCTGTAGCTGCGTTCACACCATGTCATTATTACCATAATGATTCTGAACTGTAAAAACCCTTCACGTGCTTGTAGAACTTATAATTACAATGTGAAAACTCATAATTTTCCTGCTGAACCACCTGGCCACTGCAGATTTAAAATGTGTTCAACTTGAAGTAGTGCTTTGCAGACCGATCGGTGTGACATCATAGTAACATGAGAGCGATTCGAAAGCATACAGAGCTTTATCACATGGGTGTTGGGTGTATCATATGCTTAAAATAAAAAGAATAAATTCATATCTAATTTAATAATAGGAAAATTATTTGATTTAAAATTAATTGAAATTTATTATTAAAATCTCCTGTTTAAAAATAGGAAAATAGATAGAAAGCTATAGTTGAAATGGTTTTGCATTTTATCACTCTTTTCTTTCTTCTTTTTGTTCTTAACACATCCCATTCACTGTAGTGAATGGTCCTGAAATATTGTTCTTGTGAATACTTTCCAGCATTTCAGTAAGCGTATGTATTTAAAATGCAAATGACCACAAAGCACAACAGTTACTGTACAGTGCTCCGTAGTGGTCAAAAAGGATTTGAACAGTGAATTTTGAATTGATCCTTTCTTGTAAACTCAGAAACTTAAATTGAATTACCACACTATTTTGGTGTTCATCAAAAAACAGTTGGTAATTCAGCCAGAGATTTTTGGTGAGAGAAAAACACTTACATTTTGTATTTGGATGGCAATAAAATCATAGACTAACCCCTGTAAATACTGAAAATACCTTACGTTCCTATAAGAAACAATTACTGGACGAATAGGGCTAATTGTCTGGAAGTGGAAAAGAAAAAAAATAATAATATAAAACTGTCCAATGTGAGCCTATTTTCTTTGTCCAAAATTCCTTACATACATCATGTTGGAATTATGACTTCCCAGGATGACTTGAACCCAGCATGAGCCTCTTGTTGGAGCTTTACATCTTTCCTGAAGTTCCTCATGTTACATTTCATTCTGAAAGTCATGTGTTGATGAAGAAAAAGAGAGCTGGGGGAAAGACAGAGAGACGATGGGGCTCTTGCACAAAGTTTGGCAGGAGTTGCCATCTGAGACGATGAAGGGTGACGGCCAGACCTAGTGAAGAGCAGATTACAGACTGTCAAGAACTCCACTGGGATCACATGTTCCCAGTGTCTTCTCCCCTCATCCCTCAAAGCCTTTCACCTATTCATCTTCCAGAAGGTGACAAAATTGTCAACAGCAGCTACTGCTGCGGCCGGGAGCAGGCCGTCCCTCCCATCGGCTACAGAACTGCTGTCTTCTTTGGCTTGATGAATGTGTCTGATTTCTAAAGCCAGCTATCTCTGTCACATGGAGTGTTTTACCTAGTACCCCGTGAGAGACACTCTGATGTAACCAATAAGGATCTCAAGTGAATCTCCACCTTCTCATTCAGCGAACAGTTGTCTTTGTAGTGAATGTGCTGTCTCAACTGCAGGCTCATTTTACTCTCTTCAAGACTATTCAAATTCAGTTGACTAAGTCCAGTACTACACACTAGATCAATTGCAGTTGCAACAATTTATGTGTTAGTAATGTCAGAATTTATGCAGCACACTTCATTTATTATCCTACTTTTATGCAATTCCACAGATGTTTTTTATATACATGCTGACCTAAAGCATAAAGTAACCATACACATTTTAGAGTTAAAAGATCTTTTAAGTTAAACTGCAAACAAAGAAATATATTATACAATCTTATATATTTGCAAATGTATATCTATTTAAAATACCTATGATATCTATATAATAAATATACAGTACTGTGCAAAAGTTTTAGGCAGGTGTGAAAAAATGCTGTAAAGTAAGAATGCTTTCAAAAATAAACTTGGTAATAGATTATATTTATCAATTAACAAAATGCAAAGTGAGTGAACAGAAGAAAAATCTAAATCAAATCCATATTTGGTGTGACCACCCTTTACCTTCAAAACAGCATCAATTCTTCAAGGTAAACTTGCACAAAGTCAGGGATTTTGTAGGCATATAGTTAGGTGTATGATTAAACAATTATACCAAACAGGTGCTAATGATCATCAATTCAATATGTAGGTTGAAACACAATCATTAACTGAAACAGAAACAGCTGTGTAGGAGGAATAAAACTGGGTGAGGAACAGCCAAACTCAGCTAACAAGGTGAGGTTGCTGAAGACAGTTTACTGTCAAAAGTCATACACCATGGCAAGACTGAGCACAGCAACAAGACACAAGGTAGTTATACTGCATCAGCAAGGTCTCTCCCAGGCAGAAATTTCAAGGCAGACAGGGGTTTCCAGATGTGCTGTCCAAGCTCTTTTGAAGAAGCACAAAGAAACAGGCAACGTTGAGGACCGTAGACGCAGTGGTCGGCCAAGGAAACTTACTGCAGCAGATGAAAGACACATCATGCTTACTTCCCTT
Source organism: Zacco platypus (assembly GCA_038088235.1). NCBI lineage: Eukaryota > Metazoa > Chordata > Actinopteri > Cypriniformes > Xenocyprididae > Zacco > Zacco platypus. Next base: position 17,402,386 of record CM076064.1, read on the forward strand.
CGCAATCGGAAGATGTCGAGCAGTGCCATTAGCTCAGAATTGGCAGAAAACAGTGGGACCCTGGTACACCCATCTACTGTCCGGAGAAGTCTGGTCAGAAGTGGCCTTCATGGAAGACTTGCGGCCAAAAAGCCATACCTCCGACGTGGAAACAAGGCCAAGCGACTCAACTATGCACGAAAACACAGGAACTGGGGTGCAGAAAAATGGCAGCAGGTGCTCTGGACTGATGAGTCAAAATTTGAAATATTTGGCTGTAGCAGAAGGCAGTTTGTTCGCCGAAGGGCTGGAGAGCGGTACACGAATGAGTGTCTGCACGCAACAGTGAAGCATGGTGGAGGTTCCTTGCAAGTTTGGGGCTGCATTTCTGCAAATGGAGTTGGGGATTTGGTCAGAATTAATGGTATCCTCAATGCTGAGAAGTACAGGCAGATACTTATCCATCATGCAATACCATCAGGGAGGCATCTGATTGGCCCCAAATTTATTCTGCAGCATGACAACGACCCCAAACATACAGCGAAAGTCATTAAGAACTATCTTCAGTGTAAAGAAGAACAAGGAGTCCTGGAAGTGATGGTATGGCCCCCACAGAGCCCTGATCTCAACATCATCGAGTCTGTCTGGGATTACATGAAGAGAGAGAAGCAACTGAGGCTGCCTAAATCCACAGAGGAACTGTGGTTAGTTCTCCAAGATGTTTGGGCCAACCTACCTGCCGAGTTCCTTCAAAAACTGTGTGCAAGTGTACCTAGAAGAATTGATGCTGTTTTGAAGGCAAAGGGTGGTCACACCAAATATTGATTTGATGTAGATTTTTCTTCTGTTCACTCACTTTGCATTTTGTTAATTGATAAATATAAACTATTAACATGTCTATTTTTGAAAGCATTCTTACTTTACAGCATTTTTTCACACCTGCCTAAAACTTTTGCACAGTACTGTACTCCTTTTTTTCTCTTTCTGGTAGTTGATAGTTCTGGTTTATGTTGAAGTGCACATACCTGCACTCAGTTCTCACTTCATAGCCCAGCCTTTAACACACACATCCAACACACTCCCTTAGAAATAACATGTCACAAACACATGCATCAGAAACACAAATCATAAACACAAGACATCACCTGCACGCTCTCAAACACATATATCACACACACCAAAACACATAGGCAGATCAGCACACAAAACAGATGGTAGGATTCTGCAGTTGAAAGGATGTTGCTGTGAAGCATCTGTAGAATTTTGCTGAAAAACAGGCCGTGCCTCATACGTTGGACATATTACACTGCTTTTATGACATTGCTGTGTGCCACTCAGAATTGAAATGCAGATGCCTTCTTAAATTTCAGTTCAGTTCCAGAATTTGAATTAGACAAGTAGAATTAAAATTGAATGAAATTCAAAGATATTTATCTGCATTTTAAAATTTTTCAGGATGATTCATTTTAAGTACGAATCACTCATATTCTTGCTATCATGCACACAATTTATGGGGCATTTCCAGAGGTTATATTAATAATCAATAATCTGTTTGAAATTCCACTTAGATATTTGTATCTAATTTATGTAGATTTTATTCTATTTAATGAATAAACTTGATGGACCATTGTGGAAGAACATTTTACCCCAAATTTCGATTTGATTTTGAAAAAAAAAAAAAGAGTGTTAAATAGCCTTTGTCAACAAGACAGGCTATTTACACTAACTCCGCCCCTTCAATGTGTGGTTGGACCACACAAGTTAAAAAAAGATGCGTGCCTCTCAACGTCTGCAGTGGCATAGGCTGTAGGGAGCAGGCGCAAGGAAGTAGCTTTTGACGCAATCTAGTTTGAATCCACCTTTTGCCGAACTTGCTCTTCTACATTTTCATATTCCATCATAGATCAGATAAGAAAGGCATTTATTTTAAAAATAATGATGACATGGATGACATTATGACACTAATGATATGGACACAGGTGAAAGACATAACTGATAATGACGAACAGCTGACGATAATGAACAAATGAAGACAGGGAAGGAAAACTGGGTCACACGAGGATTACAAGACAGGGCAGACAGACTGACAGGTAAACACAGACTCTAACAAAGTGTCATGCCGTCTACATCACCAGTTCGCACAACTCCACCCACACGATCACAATCACCGGAGTTCTAACCATCTGCACCTGTCTTCACTCACGTCACGCCCTATAAAACACTCTCACTCAGTCAGTTAGTTGTCTGATCTCGTCGTAAATGGACTACAGACTTACCTGCTCTTCTTACCTTGTCATCGGATCCGTCGGATGTTCCTTCTGCTTCTCTTCGGGCGTGTACGCTTACCGCTGGACAGTACTCCAACAATCTACAACACAAAAGAGAGATATCTCTTTCCTGAAGCTAAGTCACCTGTTACTTCACGAACTTCTCAAACTTACCATACCTCACCGTATACCTGTTTGCTGTGTCCTGCTGTGAATAAACTGTTTACTGAACTTTACCCTCTGTGTCTGAGTCTTACACAAAGGTGGCATCCATTTATTATTTTTAATAAATATTATCATTTACACTTTGTTATTATTACCAATACCTGTGCAAATAGTATCTGTCACCATTTATGTGTAAATAGCATCTACCGCTAAGAAAATATGCTATTTACACTAAGTGAACACTATTTTCACTTAGTGTAAATAGCATATTTTCTTAGCAGTAGATGCTATTTAGTACAAACTTAGTTGCTATTTAGCAAACTTAGTTACTATTTAGTGCACTTAAGTGCAAATAGCTGCTGCTTTTTCATTTTAATACAATTTTTTTTTCTTTATTCTTTTCTCTTTGTATTTATTTATTTTAGAAAAATAGTTCACATCTAGTCAGTCAATGAATATAGGCCTGTTCTATATACCAGGGAACAAAGAGGCATAGCTTTTCAAAATTAAATTCTGTTCATGTTTTGTCACACAACTTTTATGTGACAATTGTGTTAAATTTCTTTGAAATGCCTCTCCCATGTTATAAAGGTTTAAATTCCAGGAGATGTATTACAAAAACAGTGAAAGTACCATGGTTACTAAACAGATGGGAAAGGATTCTGAGTTAGGTTTTTTCTGTAATGCAGCCCCAGGATGGTATCCTGTGGATGTGGCCATTTTAATTCAAATTATGGCAAGTATAGTGAAGTTCCTCAATTATGAATTTCACCCCTTTTTATTATTATTATGGGGCCTATTGTGACTCATATTCGGAATCCTCCCAGTGATCAGTGACACAAGATCAGTATTTTATCATGACAAAACATGAGGTCACGGTCTCTTTCTGACTTTCAGGCCTACAGGACTCAGCTACTCATAATCTCAGCTACACTGATGTTGTACAGCTCACACAGACAGGCTCACTGGTCCTGACCTACATATGTGACCGTGTGTTCCCTTTTAGGTTCCTTAAACTTCTCTGATTAGCTTCTATAATGCATGCCAGCAGGTTGCTGTTTCTAATCAGGTGGTCTTTGGTCAGCGTTGCGTCTGGGAGTAATCGAGCTCTGTTTTAACCCCTCCCCTCTGGCACTTGTTTGCACTACCAAACTGGTGATGTCATTATAGAAGCTTTTTCTTCTTTTTGTCCTGATTAGGTAAAAACAGCCCAAGACCGTTTCCCTTCCACCGAAAATTTGACTCTTCAGTTATTCATTTATTCACACTTTCTGTATACAGTGGGTGCAAAAGTCTGAGGCCACATTTAAAATTTGCATTCTTTATTTTTTAAACCTTGGAATAAACAGAACCCACCATCTAAAATAATATATTTCAGGAGTGAAAATATATACAGGGGGTTTATTCATTTTTATTAAGTTGGTCATGTGATCCGTGTTTGTACACGGGTTTTTAAAATATATTCATTTATTGTTTTATGTAATATTTTTAAAACTACCATAATGACTGTTCATTGTTTTGACATTTAGAAAAATAGGCCATGTCTAATTAGTTTAAAAAAAGAGACATGTATTATACACACCAGGGAATAAAGAGGCATAATTATTCAAAATTATTTTTTTTTTCTCAAAACTTTTGTGTGACTGTGGTGAAAATATAGGCTTTAGCCATAAGGCTACTGAAATGACTGGAATAAGTGATTGTGACAGGCAGGAGAAGAGGAGCGACGACAGTGAAGGACGAGAGAGGACCAGGCCTGGTCTGGAAGCATATAAGAGGAGTGACGACAGTGAAGGACGAGAGAGGTTTGGGCCAGGCTTCTCTTTTATGCTTCCGGAGCTCCTCAGTGAGAGATACGAGCACGTGCAGCTGATGCTCATTGTTACTCGCGTCGCCGGCCTCGCGCCGTTCCCTCACGGGTCTCGCCACGCCCTGCCTGTCACAGTGACAATACGATTTTTAAATGTTTTTGAAAGACATCTGTTATGATTCTTTGTTCGTCCTAATAAAAGTATTAAATTAATGTACTAAGTATTTTTTTTAAATGACCCAAACTTTTTAAATGGCAGACAGAGCCGCTCCATCTCTCACCTGAAAACTCTCCATTCTAAAGAAATTAGATGCAACCATATACACCATGTACACCATCAATGACTGATATGTTACTGAAATATGTCTACTGACGAACAGATGTAAGACTGATATCTTAAAACTATAGACTGGCATAGCACTGCAACATCCCTTTTTGACATATTTGTCAATGTTGTGTATTCTCCTCTCTGTCTTACTACATCAATCAAGGAAACATATATTCCTGTTTTCAAGTGCTCTCCCGCTGAAAAACATGACTGCATCTTGGTTTTTGGTTGTAGGCATGTTTGTGAGTCATTATCAAACGAGTGAGGGCAAAAGAACAGACGGCACATAGACATCAGAGCACCAGGCGGAACAGCATGTGACCGAATCCCTACATTCAAGCAGGATACCTCATGAAGATCACAGTCCGATTTTTATAGCCTTCTAATAAAAACCATCAACATCACATTGAAACGCATGGGCTGATATAATCGACCTTTGGGTTTCTTGAACAACACAATCCATGTGTTCCTCAAGACTTTGATACGGCTATCGGATTAATTAAACTCCACATATCAAAGGCTCGGAAGCAGATCTGCAAGTGTTTAACTGCCTTTACACCTGCTCAGCTCAAACACACACTGATGTGTATAATCGGTTGGGTCCTCTATTATGCCATTAACTGGTTGTACTAAACATTTATCTATCAATTATTCCTGCTGGGCATTCTATTAGCATAATTAACAAAAGTGCTTAAAATGAGTCACCTAATAGCTACATACTGATCTATGACAGAATGCTGTCTTATTGTTCCAATACTGCATATACTAATTGGAGGCCCACAATGACTGGACTATGAGGAAGCAGATCTGGCCTCTATCAGAGATGTTAAAAAGCTAATTATAATGTTAATTACAATAAAGGAATTTTAAATGGATTTAATCCATTTTCTTCTTGGTTATTCTGAGCCGTAAGGCTATAACGTTTGCTTTACTGCAATAAAGAACTGTTTAATCTACTAAAAAAGAATTTCACATTTCACAGGCTTGCTTAATATAAATGGCTGTTCAGCTTAAAATAGCATTTTAAATTAATAAATTACAGTCTGAAATGTTTATAAATTATATGGCCTTCTTCAGAGGGTAGTTTAAACTATGAGGGCTGACCACACTGTAGATAGCTGCCAAAAAACACTCAAGAGTAAGTTTACAACTTCCAAGTATAAAACTATTTATTGCAGGCAGTGAAAGGCGAATCTTGAAATCGCGGGGGGAAAAACGAGTGTAAGCCTTGATGAACTGAACTGCTCAAGCTGAACAAATGGAAACACTCAGAGCCCTGGGAAGTGAGGTGTCTAGAGACGACTAAAATAGGTGCACCTGGAGTCCAAATTTCACTTGGTGCTACAATGAATAAAACATGGTCAGCTCTCTCCCTCACTCTCTTTCTTCTCTCTCTTTCTCTTTGTTCCTTTGTCGGTTTCAGTTTCAATTCACTGGACTTTATTGGCATGACAAATAACATTACATTTGGATTGCCACAGTGGTAGCAGACAAGCTGTGGACAATAATTTTAATAAAAAGCAGGGCTAAATAAATGATGAATTATGTTTAATGAAATAAGCCACGACAAGTAATAACTATAACAACGGAATTTTTTTTTATTTACTGCAGTATGAAAAAGATGCAGTGGTGGACAGTAACGAAGTAGTTAGTTTGTTACTGTACTTAAACCAGAAGCACAATAAAACTGGTTAATTAAATCTAAAGCCTTTGACACACATTTTTCATCTTTTAAGAATAACCTGATATCATCTGCTAACTGTGAAATCTCCCGAAAACAGAAATTCCTTTCAATACTTGATTCTGAACAATGCTCACAGATAACAACTCAGTAACTAATAAAAATAAAAAAGGAGTAATAGGGGAACCCTGCCTAACACCACGTTGTACATCAAATCTGTGAGAAGTTACTGTCAAAATTAATAACTATTTATTCCTTTATAAAACATAGAAATAGTGGAAATAAAGGAGTCCCCAAAACCAAACAACTTAAGTGATTTTAAAAGAAAATGGTGTTCAATTGTGCAAAAGGCTTTGTAAAAATCAAGAAAGAGAACAAGACCTCGAGAGTGCTTGAGTTAGATGGATTTTGTTTTCTTTTCTTTGCTGCCACTCGTGGCATCCCCGGTTTATCATCTTTGTCTTTATATACAATATTTACATAAATATATATAAAAAAAATTCCTATGTTGTTATTCCATCATCTTTATTATTACGGCTATTGTCACTCGTTTTCCCAATCTTGAATGTAAAATAAACAACCACGAACTGGCCGTTTGTGTAGCGTGTTGTCACTTGCCACCGTCACCGCCACTCATAGGAATCACAATCTTGTATTGTTTCTTCTGACCCTAGACTAAAACTTGGAAGTCGTACAAGCACCTGACCTGAGAAACCATTCAGAAAAAAACCTTTTAGACGAGTTTGTGTCAAACTGTCAAAGATGGACTTTCAACGATCATGACAAACATCTTGTTATGTTTGTACCGACAAAACATACAGTATAAAACTCTTGGGTTCAAATAACACAACCAACACTCAGGGATACTGGGGGGTATTCCAAAAAGCAGGTTATGTGACATACCTGGGTAAGTTGGCGGATAACCTCAGCTTTCAGTTCCGAAAACGGAGGTATGTTTGAAGGTATGTAAGTAGCCATAGCAACTTAAGCTCTGAACATAACCTGCCCCAGGGGCAGGTTTGTTTCAGAGAGGTGACTGAGCATGGCATGCCCTTTTGAAGATGATCCAGTGGATGTGGAAGCACAGATTATACGGAATCTTTTCCGCCGTGAGAAGGTGATAAGACCACGTATCGATGTGTTTTCGTATACTGTTTTTCAAAAGATTCGTTAATTTATTTAACGAATCTTTTGAAACCTTAAATATTAAACGTGACACATCGCGGATCAGCACTTGACACAGAGCACATTTTGTACATTGAACTTCGTTTTTTTGCGACGTTTTGTATAATGTTGGCGATGCAGAGAATTTGGGAAAGGCAACTGTGTGTAGGGCTGTTCGGACAGTATGCCTTGCATTCAAACAGTTTCTATACACTTTTGTGCAGTTCCCTGGCCATAAACCACGAGAGTCATTAAAGAGGAATTCCACAGAGAGGCGGGTTTGTCCTTTCTATGATATTCTGTGAGAGACCATTTTAGTTACATTGGACTTAATCTATCCATATATCAATACTGTATACAGCCACAGTCATTTTAAAATGTTTCTTACATAACTTTCAATTTCAGGGTTCCCAGATGTGCATTGATGGAACTCACATTTCTATTGAAGCTCCTTCAGTCAATCAAGGAGATTATGTTAATAGGAAGTCAATCCATGTGCAGGTAACAATATATTTTTGGGCGCTAATTCTTTAGGTGTTTAAACCATTAAAATCGCCCTCATTACTGGTCCCCACTACACTGTAAAATCTAATTAGTTAGACTTACTTAAAAAAAGCATGCAAACCGATTGCCTTAAAAAACTAAGTAAAGTGAAATAGGAATAGTATTTTGTACTGACAAAAGCTTAGTAAGTATAGTTGACTTACACATGAGTTTTAGTGACTAAAAAAAGAGTGTACTTGATAATTTACTTTAAATAAAATTTAATTGTTACCACTGTTGTGTTTAGCATGCTGAATATTGAAGTCTGTGTGACTCAAACAAAATCAATTACAAAAATATTGTCACAAATTTAGAAGAATTAGATCAACCCACTTAAAAGCTTCACCTGTTTATGTGTGTTTATACATGCTTCAATAAACTTTATAAATACTCATTATTCGGCAATATATAATGTCATGTTATACATATACATCACTTTATACGTGATTTGTGAAATTCAGTCACATATGACTATATGAACTGTGATTTCTTGTTGCATCACTGTATTAAAATCAAACATACAATAATATAAATGAAGTGCCCAAGCAAAGTCAAGTCAAGTCATCTTTATTTATATAACGCTTTTTACAATGCAAATTGTGGCAAAGCAGCTTTACATTAATAAGAAAATGGTGTCATTGTGCAGCTTATTCTATATATTATTGATTCATTCCGTTGCTAAGATCAATAGTTATTAGTCTAGGTAATTTAGGTATAGCAGCACTGGAGAAAACAGTGACGTAATCGTCCGGCTCAGATCAGTTCGCATACAACGGCGCCAATGCAGGCATATCAAAAACACTGCTGAATATCAAGCAAGTGTCCCCAACTTAAGCAAGCCAAAGGCAAAGGCAACAGTGGCAAGGAACCAAAACTCCAACAAATGGAGAAAAAAACCTTGGGAGAAACCAGGCTTAGTTGGGGGGCCAGTTCTCCTCTGGCCAACAGTGAACACTTGTCCGATACTCAGGCAGAGTTACAGGTCATTAAACTGATTTGGAATCGCAACAGTCAAAATATTTAATCTAGTTCCATCTAGTTTAAGATCTTTTTGATCACGCCGGTATGGGACGGTTTGTTGGGATATGTGCCGCTGGCTGATGAGTCGGTAAGGTCTTCACAAAGGATGAGCTCGTTCACACGGTCTCCGCCGACACCCCAGGGCCACACTGCTGCCGCACACAGGCACAGGTTCCCCGTCCGACCCGGACACAGCCCGGATCCAGCCAATCATGTTAATTGGTAAACCTCGGGATAAGCAGAGAGACAAAAAATTAGCGTAGACGCCATTCTTCTTCCGATGTAACGAGTACATCTGGTGTTATAGGAAGTGTTCCCGGTTCCGGCTGACCTGATCTATGCAGCCTAACAATCCTTTAACGGATATGAGGACAAGAGTTTATAGTGCGTCATGTGTATGCCAGGTTAAATAGATGCGTTTTTAGTCTAGATTTAAACTGACAGAGTGTGTCTGCTTCCCGAACAATGCTAGAAAAGATTGTTCCAGAGTTTAGGTGCCAAATAGGAAAAGGATCTACCGCCCGCGGTTGATTTTGATATTCTAGGTATTAACAACTGGCCAGAATTCTGAGATCGTAATAGACGCGAAGGACTATAATGCATTAAGAGCTCACTCAGGTACTGGGGAGCTAAGCCATTTAGTGCTTTGTAAGTAATTAGCAAGATTTTAAAATCTATACGATGTTTAATAGGGAGCCAGTGCAGTTTTGACAGAACCGGACTAATATGTTCATACTTCCTGGTTCTAGTAAGGACTCTAGCAGCTGCGTTTTGGACCAGCTGTAATTTGTTTATCACGCGAGCAGGGCAACCACCCAGTAGAGCATTACAGTAATCTAGTCTCGAGGTCATAAACGCATGAACTAGCTGTTCCGCATTTGTCATTGAGAGCATATGTCGCAATTTAGATATATTTTTAAGATGGAAGAATGCGGTTTTACATATGCTAGAAATGTGGCATTCAAATGAAAGATTGGTATCAAAGAGCACACCCAGGTTCCTAACTGACGAAGACGACTTAACAGAGCAGCCATCAAGTGTTAGACAGTATTCTAGGTTATTATGTGCAGAAGTTTTTGGTCCAATAATTAGAATCTCTGTTTTTTCTGAATTTAGTAGTAGGAAATTACTAGTCATCCAATTTTTTATATCAGCTACGCATTCTGTTAATTTTGAGAATTGGTCGGTTTCGTCAGGGCGCGAGGAAATATAGAGCTGAGTATCATCAGCGTAACAGTGAAAGCTAATGCCATGCTTCCTAATGACATCTCCCAAGGGTAGCATGTACAGAGTGAAAAGCAACGGTCCTAGAACTGAGCCTTGTGGTACTCCATGTTTAACTTGTGATCGAAATGACATCTCTTCGTTTACTACTACAAACTGATAACAGTCAGATAAGTATGATTTGAACCATGCCAATGCATTTCCACTAATTCCAGCATAATTTTCTAGTCTATTCAAAAGAATATTGTGGTCGATAGTGTCAAAAGCAGCACTGAGGTCTAGTAACACTAATAGAGAGATACAACCACGATCTGATGATAAGAGCAAATCATTTGTAACTCTAATGAGAGCAGTCTCAGTACTATGGTACGGTCTAAATCCTGACTGGAAATCCTCACAGATACCATTTCTTTCCAGGTAGGAACTAAGTTGAGATGATACTGCCTTTTCTAGTATTTTTGACAGAAAAGGTAGATTGGAAATCGGTCTGTAATTGACTAATTCACCAGGATCAAGTTGTGGTTTTTTAATAAGAGGTTTGATAATAGCCTGCTTAAAATTTTTCGGTACGTAACCTAGTAATAAAGATGAATTAATGATCTTAAGAAGAGGATCTATGACCTCTGGAAGCATCTCTTTCAATAGCTTAGTCGGTATAGGGTCTAACATACATGTTGTTGATTTTGATGATTTAATAAGTTTAGACAATTCTTCCTTTCCTATAGCAGCGAATGAATGGAATTTTTCCTCAGGGATACTACAATCCACTGTCTGATGTGATACTGTAGTAGACAGTTGCATGGCTATAATTTTCTCTCTAATGTTGTCAATCTTGCAAGTAAAGAAGTTCATAAAATCATTACTGCTGTGCTGTTTGGAAACATCAGAAGTTGAGGCTGTATTTCTCGTTAATTTAGCCACTGTATTAAATAAATACTTAGGGTTGTGTTTATTTTCTTCTAAAAGATTTGAAAAATAAGCAGATCTAGCGGTTTTTATGGCCTTTCTGTACTCCATCATTTTCTCTCTCCATGAAATCCGAAAAACTTCTAGTTTTGAATTCTTCCAGCTGCGCTCCATTTTTCTTGCTGCTCTCTTAAGGGCCCGAGTGTGCTCGTTATACCATGGCGTTGGACTAATATCCTTAATCTTTTTTAAGCGCAAAGGAGCGACAGAGTCTAGAGTGTAGGAAAAGAGAGCGTCAATAGTTTCTGTTGCAACATCGAGTTCTTCTAAGCTGTCTGGTTTGCTAAGTTGATGAAACTGATCAGGAAGATTATTTATAAAGCAGTTTTTAGTGGCAGAAGTGATGGTTCTAACATATTTATGGCAGACAGGCGGTTTTCCAGCCTTGGTTAAATGTAGCACGCATGAGACTAGATAATGATCTGAGACGTCATCGCTCTGCTGCAGAATTTCAACGGCATCAATATCGATTCCATGTGACAATATTAGATCTAGAGTATGATTACGACAATGAGTTGGTCCTGACACGTGTTGTCTAACTCCAATAGAGCTTAAAATATCTGTTAATGCCAATCCCAAAGCGTCTTTTTCATTATCTACATGTATATTAAAATCACCAACAATAAGGACTTTATCCACAGCCCGTACTAACTCTGAGAGAAAATCAGCAAATTCTTCGATAAAATCTGTATGGTGCCCTGGTGGCCTGTATACAGTAGCCAACACAAATTTCAAATGAGATTTGTCACTTACATTATATAACGTTACATAGAGCACCATCACTTCAAACGAGATATATTTGAAAGACTTTTGAGTAATACTAAAGATATTACTATAGATAACAGCAACACCTCCCCCTTTACCTTTCTGACGAGGTTCGTGTCGATAATAGTAACCTTGAGGGCTAGACTCATTTAAAGTAATGTAATCGTCTGGTTTTAGCCAGGTTTCTGTCAAACACAGCACATCTAGATTATTTTCTGTGATAATATCATTTACTATAAGTGCTTTTGAAGAAAGGGATCGAATATTCAGCAACCCAAGCTTTATCATTTGTTTATCTTTATAATCTCTGTTTACTACTTGTTGAACATCAATTCAACATCAAAGGGAACACCATCCACCGTAATGGTAAAATAAAACATTTTAGGAAAATCAATGTCAATTTATGAAGTCAGCTTATGTGATGTTCTCTTAAATTTTTGGACCCCCACCTGTTTTACGGCCTCTGCCTTTTTCCTATTGGCTACATAGAAAACTAAATTACATTAAATACTAAATTACATGGCTTCATTAACAATTTAGTAAAGTAAGAAAATATCACCTTGTTGGAGAACGTTTTTATGTTTCATTTTGACTTGGCTCAGAGTTCTTCAGGCTCCAGAAGCAACTTGTTGAGGAGGTCGTCATCATCTAGTGGTCTCATCTTACACTTGTTTTTTTTATCATGTAGATGCAATGCAGTTAATGCTAACTTATAGAATGTGGCATAAAGCATCTCACCATTGTTGAGGTATAGATTTCTGCATAAGTGGGCCTATGGTTGAAAAATATTTGAGCAGGTTATGTGACATACCTGGGTAAGTTGCCGGGTAACCTCAGCTTTCAGTTCCAAAAACGGAGGTATGTTTGAAGGTATGTAAGTAGCCATAGCAACTTAAGCTCTGAACATAGGTGCTGTGGTCAACCTGAGGCTTTTGCTTATATACCCACTGAAGCTAAACCAGGTTGAGCCTGGTCTCTATCAGCATGAGAGACTGGGTAGCATCGGGAAGAGGTGTTGGAGAGGCCAGCAGGTCTGATCAGCCTGCGGTCTGAGTGGGTCCTAATGCCCCAGCACAGTTGCAATAAGCTGTACTGTATAAAGGGTTAACCCTGGTGTAAAATACTCCATCACATACTGCACAAAGCCCCAGTCCGGTCACCATAAACTGTATTGAATAAAGAGTTACAATAAACCCCAGAAAATAAGGGGGTGTAACCCTGGGGCAAAAATATTCCCTACATTACATGCCGACATTAGTTAGTTTCACATTACAGATGATATAGTGCTTTATTCAGTTCTTACAGCTTACATGGAATCACTCTATTTTTTTCATTACTATTTTAAGTGTTATTGAAAGAAGTTTCATATGCTCAACAAGTCTTCATTTTTTTATCAAAAATACAGAAAAGCAGTAATGTTATGAAATATTTTTATAATATTTATTTTATATATAAATAAATATATTTATTTTATAATTTAAAATAATGGTTTCTGTTTTCTGTGATGCAAAGCTGAATTTTCAGCAACATTACTCCAGTCTTCAGTGTCACATGATCCTTCGGAAATTATTCTAATATGCTGATAAGCAGCTCATTTGTATTTAAAGGGACACACAATAAAACAGCACTTTTTTTACTCACCCCCAAAAGTGGCATTTTTAACATGCTATTACAAAATTTCTGTGGGGTATTTTGAGATAAAGCTTCATATACACACTCTGGGGATGTCAGAGACTTATTTTAAATCTTGTAAAAAGAATTAATTGGTAATTGGTGCCCTTCAAGGAGCAAAACTGACCGTCATTGAAATCTCGTAACGAAATGAAACCAACTGTCATTGAAATCATATAATGGAGCAAAGCTGATTGACATTGAAATCTCGTAACAGAAAAAAATGGACTGACCCTGAAAACTAACCATCATTAAAATCTTGTAAAGGAGCAAAACTGACAGTCATTGAGATCTTCTAAAGGAACATAAACAACTATCATTGAAATCTCGTAAAAGAACAAATAAACAAACAAACCATCATTGAGATCTCGCAATTGAACAAAACCGACAATCATATAAATCTCGTAACCAAACAAACCCATTAAAATCATAAGCCAGCAAAACCATCCGTCTTTGAAATCTCATAAGCGAATAAATCTGACCGTCATTAAAATCTTGTAATTGAATAAAACCAACTGTCATTAAAATCTCATAAAAGAAGAAAACCTACCGTATTGAGATCTCTTAACTGAACAAAACAGACAATGAAAATCAAATGTCATTGAAATCTCGTAAAGGAACAAAACTGACCATCATTGAAATCTCGCAAGCGAAAAAAAGTCCGTCATTGAAATGCTGTAACGAAACAAATCAGACAGTCATTAAAATCTCGTAAAAGAACAAAACTGTCATTGAGATCTCGTAAGCGAACAAAACCGGCCTCACTGAAACCTCCTAACTGAATAAAAACGACTGTCATTGAAATCTCGTAATGGAACAAAACCGAACATCATTAAAAACTTGTAACAAAACAAAGCAGATGGTCTTTGAAATCTAATAGAGAAACAAATCATTGAAATTTCGTAATGAAACCAAACAGAAAGTCCTTAATATCTCATAAAGGAGCAAAACTGCTAATATTTGAAATCTCGTAATGGAACAAAATTGACCATCTTTGAATTCTCACAAAAGAACAAAACCGACCATTGTTGAAATCTCATAATGTAGCAAGCCTAATCATCAATGAAACCTCATAACAGGAAAGGATTAACTGTTATTGAAATCTTGCAGCCGATTAAATACCACACTGATATCTAAACATAAAGCATGTTGATCAACGAAATCTTATTACATTGGAGAACCTTCTATCACTGTAAGCTGACAGTATACAACAAACCAACAATGTATTTCAGAAATTAGCTGAATAAGCTTAGAAATTAAAGTTATTGACCCCAAATCCTACATTATACTATGTATTGTCAAACAGATATGAGCAATCAGCGTATGAATCTCAACAATGGTCACAAAAAAAAAAACAGGTAATCATATCAACTGACATCACAAAAAGCTAACAAAAACCACAGCAAAAAAAGCAAATAGTTAAAATAGGACAATTCACCTGCATAATTTACTCATGCTGTGATGCATGCTGAAAGTTTTGTACTACATTTTGTTCCCAGCATGCATTGTGGCATGACACTTTTGATTGTCACTATTGTTGAGATTAATGTGCTGATTCTTCATGTCTTTGTGTGTCATGTTAGACTTTTTTTTTTAAACTGTGATTGAAGTAATAGTTTTAAAGAATTACACTGTAAAATTCCATGAATATCAACTTATTGCTACAAGACAGCTGTATCTCATGTGTCAATATCACAGGACTCGTATTATAAATGCTCAAAAAAATAAAAGACAATGCTTATGTTCATGTGGCAGTTCTTCTGAACTAACGTTATGCTAATACTAACATTGTGGTTTGCAAAAAAAATAACTAAAAATTATTCACTTAACTTACAAGATATGGCGAAAACTTTACAGACAGTGAGGCGAAGGTGCCCTCAAAGTTGCTCAGAGAAATGAAAGAGTTCTTCACAAAATGGCAGATTGTCATTGTTTTTCGCAGTCATTTCATATTACTGTATTTAAATTTATAGTAACATGTCGCAAACTACATTGAAAGAGTATAACTTACAGAGTGTAACACAGTTCTTAAATATGGGAAGAAGGAGGCGGAACATTCAACATAACTTTAATATCAAAATAAACGAACAGGCCTGGTCCTCACTCGTCCTTCGCTCCCCTTTTATGCCTCCGGAGCTCCTCCGTGAGAAAGCCCGGTGCACCGCGCAGCTGACGCTCATCATCACCCACGCCACCGGCTTCGCGCCGTTCCCTCACGGCTCCCACCCGCCCTGCTCGTCACACACAGCATATAGAATAAAATGTATATGAATAAAATATAAACCTTAAATTTCGAAATCGCGGTCAGCTATTCTAAACCAACATTCAAACTATTAGCTAGAATGAGCTAGAATGTCTGTATGCATGACAATATTAAGAATTATTACTCACCACGTAACGAAGATGGCGAATCACGTTTCCAGGTCGGCAGAGAAAACAGACACGATGCACTCACATGACAGAAAAACTCTTTCAAATGGCTCTCATGCACCCACTGCTGACAGAAATGAAGTGTGTTAATGCGTGGCACCCAGTCCTGAAATTTTTTTATTGTAGGATAGCAGTTACCCACAAAAGTTTGTGGTATTTTTCGCGGTCAATTTGCACTACTTTATTTAGATTAACGGTTACTGATAATTTCCCAGAATGCATTGAAAATCTACAGTAACATACTGTACACAGCTTATACAGCAAAATACTGTTGAGAAAAACAGTACAATACTGTGTAAACAAAAAATTTTACAGTGTACATTTTGCAAGTATCTGTACTTTACTCAAGTATTTTTTATTTTGAGCAATTTTTAATAACATCGTACTTTTTACTCCACTACATTTCATAAAACACATTGTTACTCATCATATTAAAATGAAGAAATCGTCACATGCTCAGAGACGCAAAAGCGGTGTCCGATTCATGCAAACTGATTCTTTTCAATAATCCTGTTAAATCGGTTCACAAATCACATCAAACAATTCATTAGCGAATAGGACTGATCATACTGCAGCTGTTCTCAAGTCAACAACTCACTGACTAAATGGTCCGTTCAGCGCAAGTCTCAAGTGAACTGAATTTACAAATCTGACTGAAAATTACCCAAGAAATGGGGGATCCTCTGAGTCCTCGCACGACTGGTGGCAAAAAGTAAGTTAGACTACTAATGTTGAATTTTAGGGTTAATTATTGTAACTGAAAATCATATTTAGGTCACAACTGTCAGTTTGAACTAAATATGTTATAAAGGGCAATATGTTTATAAAGGCCAATTCACTCCGCACCGACAAGTTGGCTGTTGGATTTATAACACAAATTAAAATAACGCCTGTACGTTCATCTTCCCCGATGCTGTAGCAAATTTCTAAAAAATTCTAGGAAACTCTGTTTTTATTGTTTGTCAACACACATTACATATTATGTATCTGCATCCACTATTCTTCCATCCATACCGACTAGTGCAGGCTATTTGACAATTCATAATCATTCATAATTATTTTGATTATATACAATATATAATATAAAATGAAATTAGAGAGAAATTAAATTAATTAAATTAAATTATCCGGAGAAGCAGTAGAAAATGAATGAATGAATGAAAATTAAATTATATAAGTGGCCTATTTAAAATTACAAAATTAACATTCATAAAGAGTACTTTTTTACTTAAGTACATGAAAAATCAAGTACTTTTGTACTTTCACTTAAGTAAATTTGAAAAGGAGCACTAAATACTTTCACTTGAGTAATATTTTGTTATATGTATCTGTACTTTTACTCAAGTACTTGATTTGTGTACTTTGTCCACCACTGAAAAGATGCACATTTGTTTACTTGTTCTAGAGATAATGGCATTCATATCAAAGTCATATAAATTATAATTTAAAATAAATAGTTTCTGAGCAAAAATGCTACGTTTTTGTTTGCGTCCCTTTAAATGCAAATTAGCTGCTGCTCCTGGCCCCAAGAGCTTCAAGAGCTCATACAACAAACAAACGGTACAATCTCATGCACTGAAAATGTTAGAAACTGTCGGCAGCAGTGTTTAGTCTTATATGTTCGAACCATAAGTCAGACAATAATGCCTACAGAGCCAGAGAATAAATGCTGCATTGAGATAGTATAGGTACAGTTTAGTTTATTTTCAGTTATAACTTATGTTGTCATCTTGCTTTTATCCATTATTAGTACAAACCTGTTGTAACAGACCCCGTCCAAATGATGGCCACAACTGTACTGAGTTGAAGTTTATTGAACATCACACAAAAGAGGAAGCATCGGTTTCACTCCAGAAAAAAAATCACCATAGCTGAAACACAGTACAAGAAGTGTGCATTAAAGTTTTGTCCATAAACACTCTCTCTCACTTGTACTGTCATCAAATTACACACCTTATGCCTTTACGGGAGATGCTTAATAAACTGGTAAACTTTTTATCCATAAAACAACTTAAATGAACTGTAATAAAATATATGGTCTCCCTTTTATTACTGTAGTAACCAGTATCGCTCTGGAAACTATAAGCTGGACCACAAACAGGTTGTACTGATCCATCCTGGAGTAAGATTTTTTTTTACCAAAACCTGTTTTGTATTGTCCCTTTGTTGTATTGCAGTCTGGTGTAAAATGATTTGCGTAGACATAAACAAATTTCGGTATATGCACTGTAAAAAGTTTTTTTTTTTTGACCTTGTAAATAAATATAGCATAATTTAAGTATATTTTACAAACTGTATTGTTCTTGTGTAGTCACTCAAATAGTGTCGTACAAAGAAATAACTCAGATCTAACATATACACGTCTTACTTGAGCCTTTACTCGAACCACACTGCCACATGTGAGAGTTAACAACCAATCAGCATTCAGAATACTAAATACTACAATGTGGTCTGATAATATTACATCCCCCTTTTTATGAAGTTTTATGTTTATCACTCAAGTCTTATATGGTAGACTTTATACTCAAATTAAATCAGTAAATTAATTAATATCAGGTCACATTAGGAGAGGGCAGAACATTTAGCATCATGGAACAGATTTACAATGAATCCCTATAACTAAAATTACGTTGGTATATAAGGTACCTTGGAGCAACTAGCTAAAAACTAGACTAAGGACATGCAGAACACACTTTAAACAAAACTATCTTTAGATTAGGGTCCACAAACTTGCAATGTTTGCTTTACATCTTACTGAATGTTTTACAAATCAAGAATGTCTCTAGGTTTCACTATGCGATCAGAGCGTGTAAACTGAGGGGGTTTAGCTTGCTGTTGCATATTGCAAGTGTTTTCCTTCAGTCCTGTATCCACAGGTGGATCAATGTATGTGTTCTCTGGTGCTGGCTCATTTACTTCTGACATTATTTCCTTGGTTTCCATTAAGTGTCTGCGATTGCAGCGAAACATTTGACCATCAGGGGTGACCGTTGTGCATCCGTAGGTTGTAATACAGTGGCGGGCATCCATCTGCCATTGGCTTGTTGAAAGCGAACATTAACCCCTTGTGTCAAAGCCGACAATGGCTGTGCGGTGCGATCATAGTACTGTCTCTGTTTTGCTTGTTTTAGTTTCCTTTTCGCATTCACCAGTTTTAATCGACAACCTGAGGCTGTAGCTGTTTTCCTGACATGGGCAGGATGGAGCGAAGACGTCTACTCATCAGCAATTGTGAGGGAGTCAACAGGGGTATTCCGGTGTTCCAAGAAGCTGAGGTAAGGGTCCTTCTTCTCAGCATGTGCTTTATTCAATATGGCCTTTGCTGTCTGCAATGTCTTTTCAGCAAGACCATTGCTTTGCAGGTAGTGCGAACTGGATGTTACATGCGCAAAGTCCCACTGAACTGAACAAGCGAGCTGTACTGTGGGCCATTATCTGAAATTACTCTTTCAGGTACACCATGCCTGGTGAAGATGGCCTTCAGTTTTTGGATCACTGCTGATGACGTGGTCGAATGGAGTCTCTCCAGCTCGAAGAATCTGCTGTAGTAGTCTACAACTATGAAATAGTCGTCACCGTTCCACATGAATAAGTCTGTCGCAACAATCTGCCATGATCTGCCACGATCTGGGATCTGGTGAGAGATCATGGGCTCTTTTGGATTAGATTTTCAGAGCTCTAAACATGTGGTGCATCCTTCCACCATTTCCTCAATTTGTTTGTTCATGCCTGGCCAAAATAAAATATCTCTGGCTCTTTGCTTACTCCTCTCAATTCCCATGTGTCCAATGTGTATGCGCTCTTACATTTCTGCCCCAAGCGCATGTGGAATGATGATTTTCTCACCCTTAAACAGAAGCTCTTCAATCTCTGAAATCTCATCTCTGTGATTCCAGTACTCAGCAAGGCAGGAGGGGCATTTTTTCCTCACATCAGGCCACCCAGCCTTTATGACACTTCTCAGGGAGGTAAGCTGTGGATCTTGCTCTGTTGCTTTTCGGATGTCTGTTAGCTTTCTGTCGCTTACAGGAAGGTTAGCTACAACTGTGTGAATTTGTGCATCCATATCTTCGTCCAGTGATTCAAGTCTGTACGCAATGGACTTCCTGGAAAGCGCATCTGCTATTGGAATGTCTTTTCCTGGACGGTGCACAATTTGGATATCGTACCTCTGTAATTGCAAGATCATCCTCTGGAGGCATGGAGGTGCGACTGCAAGAGGCTTTCTCAGGATGGGTTCTAAAGGCTTGTGGTCTGACTCGACGATTACTTTTCTGCCATAAACATATGCGTGAAAACGTTTGCATCCAAACACCACAGCATTTAATTCCTTTTCGATCTCCGCATAGTTTTCTTCTGTTGGTGTGAGGGATTTCGAAGCATATGCGATGGGTTTGTGGTCCTGGAGCAGTACAGCGCCTAGGCCACTTTTTGACGCATCTACCTGCAGGTGGAGCTCTTTCCCAGGGTCGTATTATGACAAGACTGGGCCAGGCTCTCGTGTGATCAGCTCTTTCATCTTCTCAAATGCTGTCTTTTGAGTCTCGTCCCACACAAACTCATTGCTTTGCTTCAAGAGCAGCCTCAGAGGTGCGTTTATTTCTGACAGATTTGGTGCAAATCTGGACAAGTAATTGACCATACCCAAGATGGTTTCCAGCTCAGACTTATTCTTTGGGGGGCTCATGCCTTTTATTGTGCTGATTTTTTTCTGAATCAGGTTTGATGCCTTCACGTGTTAGCTTGTGACCGAAGTAACTGAACTCAGGGACACATAACACACATTTGTCTGGATTGAGGCGTACCCCTTTTACACGGGTCCTCATTAGCACAGCGCGTAAGTTTGTATCATGCTCCTCTTTTGTTTTTCCAAAAACGACTATGTCGTCTACAATGGCTGCTACGCCGTCAAGCCCTTCATAAGTCTCATTTATCTTTCTCTGAAACTCGTCTTGAGCAGAAATCAGCCCAAAAGGTAGATATAGAAATCTGTACCTTCCCACTACAGTATTGAATGTCGTTAGTTTTGACGACTCTTCTGACAGCTTGATAGCCCAATATCCAGATTTTGTGTCAAGCACACTGAAGAACTGTGCTCCGGCGAGTTTTGGGGTGATGTCGTCCAGAGTCGGCAGGGGGTAATGGGGCCTTTTGATCGCTTTATTCAAGTCTCTGGGGTCTAGACATACCCTGAGCTTTCCTGTGCGAGGTTTTTCGACAACCACCAGGCCATTGACCCAGTCTGTGGGTTCCGTAACTTTAACAATGATACCTGCTTTTTCCATGCTGTCTAGCTCCTCTTTGAGCCGACTGCACAGCATGAACGGAATCCTCCTCAACGGATACACGACAGGGACAACTGTAGGATCCAGGTGTATAGTACATTCTCCTGGAAATTGACCAATCCCGTGAAAGACATCCTGGAACTCTTGTATGATATCACAGGGTTTGTCTTTGTCTGCATCAACTGAAAAGACAAGCTTTATTAACCACATGTCCAGGCATGCTCTCAAATTAAGTACAGGAGGTGCGTGTGTGCTTACTACATAAACTTCCAGCAAAGCTTCTGCATCTTTGTATCTGCAGTTGAGCTGACATGTTCCTTTAACATCAAGTGGCTCTCCGCCATAGCCTGTAAGACGTCGTGTTGCGTGTTTCAGTTCAGTTGTGCTGAAAAGATTTTTAAATCTACTGGCTGGAATAAAGTTCACCTGGGCCCCAGTATCCAACTTGAAATTAACTTTGTTTGCTTGAGGTCCTAATTCAAGTTCCGCAAAGGCCTGTTCACATTCTGTGTTCTCATGCTCTTTGTTTATTGCATCAATAAACAGCTCATCCGCCTCTAATATGCACTGTGTGAACAGTTCTGCGTGTAACAGGTTGTTTTGATTTACATACCTTTGCGAAGTGGTTGAGTTTATTGCATATTTTGCACCGGCGGCCTTTGGCAGGGCACGCGTCCGTCTGGCTGTGTTGCTGTTCACATCGACCACATGACCTGTTTTTGTCGCTACCTCTATCCGTTTCCTTCATGGGCGATTCATGTTTATGCCTGTACACTGTGGTCAATTTGCTTAACACCGCGTGTGCTGCACGGTTCTGTGCTGCCGTTGCACGCGAGTTTATCATCCTGAGCTGGTCTTGCGCTGCTTCGTGGGAACACGCAATATCAATTGCTCTTTCAAGTGTTAGATCGGCGCCTTGATTTAACAGTTTCTCTCTAACTTTTGGGGAGTTCGTTGCAAAGACTATGCGGTCCCGTACCATTTCGTCACTATTCGTTTATCCACTGTCTTTCACTAGGAGTTTAAGCTCCGTGACGAAGTGCTCAAATGATTCATGTTCCCCTGTATTTTTTCATGAAACTTACCTCGGGAAGATCGGGTTGGCTTTTGGCATGACATACTCCTCAAACTTGTCATAATATGACTGCAGTTTTTTCGATTCATCAGCTGACAATGTCCATGTATTATAAACATTGCGTCCCTTTTCGCCTATCCACAGGAGTAGATAGCTGCACATGGTCTCTTCGGCCTTGTCGCGCAGCGGTCCGGCGAACATGAGCTGCACATGCTGACGAAATCTCCGCCATGCATCAGGCAAGTTTATAGAGTCCCAGTCCATTATCGGCGTAGGAACCCCCGACGAATCCATCTTGCCACAATCAATAAAGTTCTGACACCATGTATTGTTCTTGTGTAGTCACTCAAATAGTGTCGTACAAAGAAATAACTAAGAGCTAACATATCCACGTCTTACTTCAGCCTTTATTTGACCCACACTGCCACATATGAGAGTTAACAACCAATCAGCATTCAGAATACTTCTTCTTCTTCTTCTTTCTTTGCTTCAGAATACTACACATGTGGTCTGATAATATTACACAAACAAATCCTATTTTGTCTTTTTACTTCAAAATGTCACGTTTAATTTAATAAGCTACTTGAGGTTTCGTTTTCATTTATTGTGCTTAAATACATAAGTACATTCAAATGGAAAAGCTCAAGTAATATTTACTTAAGTGTTTTGTCATCTAATGAACTATTGCAAAAAAAAAAAAAAAAAATGGCAAACTCAAGTAAAACTTGCTCCATGAAGCCAGGCAATCAATGCGCATGCGTTCATGGTTCCGAAGTGGCGCGCAGAGGAAAGCAACGGAAAAATTTCTCGAAGACTGATGTGATTTTTACAGGGTAAGCTATGAAATATTTGTTTATGGGTCAATTTAGTTACGTTTGCAGAAAAGAATAGTGCTATTAAGCGGTCTGCAGTCCTGGTGGCTAAAGAGTTAACGCGTTAACTGTTATAGTTGACAGAGTTGAGGTTGCTAAAGAACCGATTTGCTTAAACATCCGTTATTAGCAAAACTCATCTGTGTCGAAAACAATTGTCTTGTATTTAACATGTACTCTACGGAGAAGTTTAATTTACACTTTAAAAAGAACTTTGCCAGACGAGAGCGCGGCGCGACAAATGGCATTAGAATCCAAGGGCGTGTGTTTATTCATCTGTGTGAATAAATATTTGTGCCCTCAGGTGCTATCTGAATTATAAAAGTTTTCTAATTAGAAATTGGACATGTAAGGCCTCGGAAGTCATATTTACGAACCCGGAATTATACTCGAGCCCTGAGATCATAGGCGGAGTTTCACTTTTGTGCTTGGGGGGGCACCTTCCAGGCCAGCAGACCACGAGCTCAGATTTTTTTTTAATATCATATTTATATATCATACATTCTACATATAAAATACATTTACAATGAACAATGACTTTATACAAAGAATAGCGAATAGAACAGACTCTTTATAGTTGCTGTTTTGTTTTGCATCGGCAGTGATTGGGTTAACACGGGGAGTTCAGAAGTGCGGCGAGAAAAAGCGAGTGTGTTAGACGGGTGCGCTTGTTACAGTGTGTTCTTCTTCGTTCCGATTAAAGTTCATAAACAGAGCCTCCCTTGACCTGTCATAGAACTACTTCAGACATTACAATATCTTACCTAATGCAGAAGAAGCCGCCTCTTTTTCCGAGATTCGTAGATGTCCACTATCTTCTCTTCTGATAGATTTGCAGTCAAATCGTTCGATTTGCAGTCAAATCGATAGTTGAAGTAGAATTAGAAAACTCCACACTTTTAGTAGTGGATTTATTAAAAAAACGACGAATTTTGTTTATTCAGCGCGTAAAACAGAACGAGAAGAGCGTCCACTCACGTACCGCGATACTTTGAGATTCGCAAATCGCGGGAGAATGTAATAAAGCTACAGTAATAAAAAATTAAATACAGTAATTAATAATTAATTAGCCATATCTTACTCATTCTATACACAGAACTAATAAGATAAGACAAATAAAACGAGAAAATATGAATTCTGTAATAAAAAAAAAAAATATTCAAAGCATAAGGCAGGCATTAATTGGCTCTGGTCTAGGGGGGCATTGCCTGATGCCTATGCCTGAGATCGGTGAGCCATTAACTTTAAACGTGACGGTGAAAACCGCTAATCCCCCATTATTCCACATCAACTACACTGCTTTGTTTTATCGATAAAATCGATAAGCATTTGGTGCATATTAATCAAGTTAAACAGAGATTATACTCCCTATTGAAGCTGTACAATAGTGATGCATTTTCTAGTGTATGTGTTCAGGCAGCTTTAAAGCGATAGTTCACCCCAAAATTTTGTCATCATTTACTCACCCTGAAGTTGTTCCAAACCCGTATGAATATCTTTCTTCTGCTGAACACAAAAGAAGATATTTTGAAGAATATGGTTTACCAAACAGTTGATAGACCCCATTGACTTCCGTAAATACTCAATGGGGTTCATCATCTGTTTGGTTACCAATTTTTCAAAACACCTTTTGTGTTCAACAGAAGAAAACAATTCAAACGGGTTTGGAACACCTTGAGGGTGAGTAAATGATGAAAGAATTTTCATTTTTGGGTGAACTAACCCTACCAGATGATCTATACTTGCAAACTTTTATTGTTGATACTTATTTGAATGCAGTTGTTCAAATTTTAAATCAATAAGATCAGTATATTTATTCAAATTTGGTAAAAAAAAAAAAAAATTCTGACATTAACATTTCTAACATTTGTTCCACAGATTGCACTAATCAAGCTCATGCTAGGTAAGTTGGCAATACTTCTTACAGTCTATACAACACTGATTAACCTTGCAGTATTCGCTCTGCCAGATACATGTATATATTACCCATCTGATATCCTGCTGCTTCCTGACTTTATAGATGTGCAATTGTATGTAGATGGAAGTATACACTGTTAATGTTCGCTGCAATTTACTCTTGTTTTTAACAGCAAGTTGAAGATAAGTGAGATGCTGTGATATGGGAGAATCATCTGAGGAGCTCATTGAAGCCTACCAGGTACATTAATAGATTAATTCAAATTTCATTTTGACTTTGGATATGTATAGTACTTCAAAGTCTAAGGCACATTAGTATTTTCATCCTCAAAAATGTTTTTTAATTTTTATATCTTTGTGCTGTAGTTTGTCATGAAATATCAGTTTACATTCCTAAACATTCATTTTGCCATAATTTATAATAATCTTGAGAGATTTTTGTATGTACACGTCTGACAACAGTTGGTGCTCCACAGAAGATCTGGTCTCACCATCATTGAGTCTGTCAATTATAACATGAAGAAAGAGATAAAACTGAGATGGCCTAAATCAAGAAAAACTGTGGGAATGTCTGCAAAATACTTAAAAAACTTACATGCAAAGCTATCTGAAAAACAATATCAAGTGTACCTCAGCCAAAAACTGCTTTAAGTGCAAAGGATGATCACACCAAATATTGATTTAGTCAATAGAAGGTAAATGAAAATCAATTTATGAAAGCATTTTAAAGGCATCCTCACTTTACAGAATTTTTACACAAGTACCTAAAACTTTTTACAATACTGTAGCTTTGCAGGTCGATTTTTAAGTGTCTTGCAGACAGTTCTTCTGGATTTAGTCTGTCTTAATTTTTTTTCCTTCTTTCTTCATGTAATAACAGATTTAATGATGGTGAGACCAAATCTCTGTGTGGTGCACTTATAAAATTTAAGAGAACATTCAACTTACTGTACATTATTGTAACCACTTTGCACTTATTTGTGTATTTGACAGGATATCAGCAGAGACATGATTACAGATAGCTTAACCAATTATGTAATGAGGATCATTGGACTAGGCAGCACTGCAGGAGAGGAAGATGCCAACATAGCTGATGTCGTCATCATTGAGGGAACTGAGGTGCTGTTGGGATGTAAGAATCTCACAAATGTGCTTCTGCTCATAGGCTTAATTTACTCCCTGAGCTTAAAGGGTTAGTTCTCCCAAAAAAAGAAATTTCTGTCATTAATTCCTCACCCTCATGTCGCTCTACACCCATAAGACCTTCATTCATCTTCGAACATTTTGTGCGCAAAAATAACAACTTCATTCAACAATTTGAACTGTTGTTTACGTCCGAATACCAGCTAATTTTATTGGTGGCTCCTGCATCAGGATCACACCCATGCATTGTGCTGTTCACGTGTTCAGCTTCGGCCAATACTGAGTCGGTGTACGGACTTAAACACGGAAGCCTGCACTGAGTTCTCTGCGTATGACAACAGTTCAAATAGTTGAATAAAGTAGTTATTTTTGTTTTGTTTTTGCACACAAAATGTCTTGTTGCTTCATAACATTAAAGTTGAACCACTGTAGTCACATTGAATATTTTAACCATGTTTTTAACTACCTTTCTGGACCTCAAAAGGTGCAATGACATTGCTCTCTATGTGTGGATCAGATACCCCAAGATTTCATCAAAAATATTTGATATATATCCAAGGTGTGGAACAACATGGGGGTGAGCAAGTGTGAATGTTCTAAAAAGGTTTGCTAATGTAAATTAGAGCAAAGTTTGTACAATACTGTACTGTTTCACAGAAACATTGTAATGCAGTGCTGCTAAAGAAACCAGTAAACCAGAGCTGTGTGTAAGATCACAGTTAAGCATCTCATGTTAAATTGTTGTGCTCTGTTCTATACACAAAAACACATTGAAACATCTGATAAAGATGCTGAACCATTTTGGCCATGTTTTTGGCCAACAGCAGTTAATCTTAATGAATGTGCCCATTTGTTTTATCATTCCCTTTGTTTTTTCAAGAGTTAAGGAAAATGTCTGTCAGTGTTTTTTTTTTGCTGAAAACATCAGTAGTACATCACAAATTATATTAAGTAATGTTTAAATAATATTTAAAGTAAAGTTTACTCAGGATAACTAAAAAAGATAACTAGGACTCTTATGTAAAAGAAATGCAATAATCATAATTCATGTATAAGCGTTACTTAAGTAAAATTTACAAACAAAGAGTTAATAAAATTTACTGGGAATTTCTAAGTAAACTTGACTTAAAATTGTCTAATAGCTGGGTTTCAGTCACGTGATTATGATGATGCGCGAAGGCGGGGCGATTTCAGATGGAGGGCAGGAAGTAAAAATGGCGAATACGTCTATGGAGAAAACCGTTGCGGAGAGTCCGTATTGTACGAATTTAGAACCAGTTTCAAGAAATAGATACAAAGAATTAGTGAACAGATATGTTGGACGTGACCCGTGTTCCCACTGATCCCCTCTGATTGTGGGTTGTTGTCAGCTGGAGCTTTCGGCTGTCTGCGTCAGATCTGGGCTCTCATCTGTCTGTTGGAGATCCAACATAGCTTCTGCACATTCCAACCGTCTTTGTTGGTCTTCCTTGAGCTTCATCCTCTGCTCTCGTTTAAGAGATGCCTCTGATTTGGGCTTAGTTTTTTAACCTAGGTTGACCGTCGGAGCCCAATCTACCGACTCAACGTCACCCAAAGCGCTAGGGCAGCCTAAAAATCCCCAATGAAGTCCACATTAGACTACCGCTAACTTAATAATCATTACGAAATAAATGAGCATTTAACGACAACCTACTGCTATATAAACACAGACACAATAAAAAACATCAAAACTCCAGTTATAATTTTGCACATTCTTGTGATTCTTTAAAGCACATGTGATTCATACTAGAGCGGATTGGTTCGCTTGAAGGCTTGAAAATGTTTATTGGAGAATATTTTAAAGTGTCTTTGGAGAAAATGAACGTGAAAGAGGTCAGTCACTCTTGTGTGCTTTTGATTACAGAATAACTGAATCTTGGGGAGTCAAGCACGCCTGTGAATGGAACATTTCTGCAACGCTTGATGTGATGCTTCATTCGCAAACGTCACAAAAAAAGGACATAAAAGTTTGTTTGTTTGTGTCTTTAAAAAACTGTTTGTTTGTATTAATAGTCCATCTAATCTAAAATGACAGTGAATGAATTAAAGACTTAAAGGTTAAAGGTAAAAAAACACGTTGGCTAGCTACGTTAACATTCCTCCGACGAAGTGGTCGCTGCAGACACGGGCATTAACAGACTCTGCTCCTCCCGATCGCAGACGTACGTTAGAAATCCACTTTTTACGGCTTGTCTCAGTGAGTTTTTGACATTTCTCACCTTTATGAGTGACAATCTTCGGTAGTCTATAAAAACCCTTTCTTTTTTCTCGATTTAAATGATTGGAGCAGCCGTAAACTACACAAAACATTGGCATTTTTTCAGATGACAGATCCTCAGCTACTCACTTCCTGCCCTCCATCTGAATTTCGCGCTCTCGTGATATAGCAGCGTGACGTCACGTGAAACCAAGCTATTAAAGCTATTAATAATTACATTTAGGCCTTTACTTGACAAATTTTTGTAAATTTACTAGCCTTTCCTGAGTGAAAATTATTTCCAAGCTTTTTCCAAATTTTTGTGGTAGTGTGGTGAGTGAGGTGCATTCCATTCAAAAATTAAAATTATTCCATTGTGTTGTCAGCGGCTCTGATGTCAGGAGTACATTAAGACTGTTATGTTCACTTTTACATCTAACAACAAAACATCTGAGTTGCTTACGAGACATTATTGTCGCTACAGCTGCTCCGTCCTGGAGAAAATGGTGGAGCGTGTACAACTCGCTCAGGACGGGTCTGCTAATACGTCACACATTTACATTCAAACACCATGTAAAAGTGAATTTTGCAAAATAGGTGCCCTTTAATATTCAGCAATATAATTCATTTTATTTACTGACATTATTGGATGAGAACTTAACTGAGCTGGATGATGACATTATTGTTTTCTGCAGAGCTGCTTTATTGCTGAATTTAACTCATTTAATAATTTTTGAACATTTCACAGTTATTGAACACAACTGAATTAACACTGAACTGACTTCAGCTGAAAAAATTACTCTATTTTCTTTTTATAGCGGCTTTACAGTAGAATTGAAATCTGTTTACCTCATTGAATCATTTTCCTGTTTATCACTGTAAAGCTGCTTGGAAACAAGCTCTATATAAAAGCTCTATATAAAAAAGGTTCACCAAATGAATAAAAAATCCGCCATATCAATCATTACTATTTTCTTTTCTTTTTCTTTTTTTTTTTTTTTTAAAAGTTCTTTGTGGTCCATCTCCACTTTACTGGGCTTGTGTTTTGTCTTGTTGTCGTGAAGCACTAGGTCATGGTTTGACTCACTGAATTTTATTCTATTTTTATTCAGTCTCTTCCTATTTTTATTGCTCTTTCTAAAGTCTACAAATAATGCTGCCATAGAAGACTATATTCACTGTTACTTTGAAGTTTAATAACCCACATGTGTTTAGTCAGTGGGGCAAAGTGAAATCAAAAGCCATCCTATTTACTTTCAAATCAACTTGGATTTTTTTTCCCTAAGATAAATAAATAAAGAAATGCCATTTGTTCGATAATTTGTGATGGTTCTGTCAAGCTTCGTCTGTTGGCATGTGCACATTTACAAATGAAATAGTTTACATGTGTCCAAGGCATAGATTAAAACTTGAAGCGCTGGGCTGAATAACAGAGTCAGCGGTCTTTAGTCCACTGATAGACTTAATCTGTGTCTGTACATGTGCATTATCAAGTGCTCTATTGATGGTATGATTATGCCAGTCAGAACTCAGCAGTACATCTCTTATAGACCGCCCCAAATGGATCTCTCCTGGAGCGGAGCGGCTATTTCCATTATGCTACATTTGTATCTCATGCCATTATTGCTCAGATAGCACAGAAAGATGCAGTTCTGTTCTGGGTTTCTGTTACAGACCCTGATGGGTCTCCATTTACATTAATGGTCCCATTTTGTTGGATAAAAGCCTGGTCAGCTTGGCCTGTAGCTTAGAATGACGAATCCTGGATCACTCGTTGTTTTTGCAAGGTTTTTTTAGAAAACACCTTTGCTTAATTTTTTAGTTGTGTTATTTTTCTGTTTATGCAAGCAAACTGCAATTTAGGAAAAAAAAGGAATTACATTTTATACAAGGTTTTTTTTCATGTACTAACAAATGACTGAATCGACATAAAAGCACATTAGACTGACAATATTCCTCCAAATGTTGTCCCAATAGGTTAGTTTTACTATTATTTTTCTATGAATTATTTCAATATTTAAATTGATTGTTAATTTCAATTTAGTTTAAACCTCTATTTAATTTTACCAATTATTGCACATTTAAATTTCTGATTACTGAACGAGTAAATAATGTGGTTACTTTTACAGACTCGTTGTTGTGCTGTTTGTTCACATACTTTATTTAAGCTATTGTTGTTCATTATCTCCTGTGTGGTGGTGTTAAGAGCTCATCTTTTTACTTAATGATGTTTGTTAATTGTCACTGCTTGTGTGTTTTGGTCCATATGCTTCTATATAAATTATTGCACATAAGATTTATCTTACCAGATGTTCTCTTGAGGCAAAGATTGTGGAGTTCACTTTATAAATATGCGTTAAAAATTATAATAAATTGCAATTTACTTAGCAACTTGGCAAATTCTGAAGTTTATAATTTATATTTTGAACAATAAATCTTGTCCTGACAAGAATTTATAGGCTAAATGGAAGGTTTTTGTCAATGAACCAATTTAATTTGGCCCATTCAGATATGTTTTTATATACTTTTTAAAGTATTAACCCAAAAATATTTGAATCGACAACATTGCCACTATGAACCAAGTCAAGTCACCTTTATTTATATGGCGCTTTTTACAATACAGTTGTAACAGTACAGTTGTTTCAAAGCAGCTTTACAGTGATAACAGGAAAATAATGCAGCAAAGTTTGTTTTGGCCGTACAACAGCTCTTCAGTGTTCAGTGTTGATTTGTTTCCATTGTAAAAATCATTAGTTATTAATTTAGTTAATTTATTTATACAGCAGCTCTGGAAAAAGTGATGTCATCGTCCAGCGCAGTTCAGTTCACATACAATAGTGTCAGTGCAGTCAAATCAATAATATTCTTGAATATTAAGTGTCCCCAAATAAGAAAGCCAGAGGCAACAGCGGCAAGGAACCCAAACTCCATCGGGTGACAGAATGGAGACAAAATCCTAGGGAGAGACCAGGCTCAGTCAGGGGACCAGTCAAAATTTGATTGGGTTGGGGGCATAAGCCAAATTGACATCAAGACAGACATGTCACCCCCAATATTAGTAGTAAACCAATTGAATCTTGAACATGTGGTTATAAAATACAGGTGCTGGTCATATAATTAGAATATCATCAAAAACTTTTAGTTGAACCTTATAATATTGTAATTTTCTGAGATACTGAATTTGGGATTTTCCTTAGTTGTCAGTTATAATCATCAAAATTAAAAGAAATAAACATTTGAAATATATCAGTCAGTATGTAATGAATGAATATAATATACAAGTTTCACTTTTTGAATGGAATTAGTGAAATAAATCAACTTTTTGATGATATTCTAATTATATGACCAGCACCATCTAGTCACTGTTAATTTCCCTCCCTGATCACATTGCCTTGATTATTAACAATACAGTATATTGGTTAGCGATTTTAAACTCCCAGCAGAGGTCTTGTAGGTGAATGTCACCTCCTGAAAAAGCACTTACACAGTTCCTTTTTTTTTTTTTTTTCGCTGGCCATGTGTGTCAGATTCATAGTGGTTTTTCCATTTGTCCCAAATCATCAGCTCATACACTTTAGGGCACATTAGGGCACACACGTGCCTGTAATGCTGTGTTTGGCAGTGTGTTTAGTATGCCATTTAGACACATTTTTCCATTATATGTCCATCATCAACACCTCTTCCTTACAATTCTACAGCACAAATCTCTTTAGCCACCGAAGCTCACATGAAACATCCTCTATAACCATAACTTTTCTGTAAGTAACCATAAGTCTTTTCTGATCTTCCAGTCAATAACATAAAGTGTCAGAGGGAGCAAAATAACTGCTCTCACCCTTTGTGACCCCAGCTGTGATGGCTTAAGGCTTTCTGGTGACCTTCAAATGATTCGCCAGTAGCTCTTCTCCTGGCTGATGGTGACAGAGTGCCGTACCACCACATAGTGCTGCTTAATCTAATAGTGGGGCCAGTGCTGGCCGGCCCACGCTCACTCTCCTCTCCTCTCATGCTCATATGAGGAGGGCTAATGTAATCTGTTCAAGCCGCTAGAATCAGCCGGTAATTAGATTTGTCTGTTCATGATGTGTATGCGGAGGACTGACTCATCTTTTCCTTGAATCTCTGCTGCACGGGAATGTGCCAAATTAACTCTTGGTTTACCATTCGTCATTTTTTAAAGATGACGTGTCACTTTTTTTATTTTCCTGTCTGACGTTTTCAAATCATTTGCTGTTTCTCATTTCTAAGAACACAAAGAACGGACTTGCATTCCCATGGAGACTGGTCTTACCAGGCTACCTTGAAAGTAGTGATGGACTCTTTCGAAATGTGATGCTTCAAAACCTTTGAGAATCGTTTGTTTCGAACCAGTGATTTGGAGCACATATCAAACTGCTTATCAAAAAGTAATGTTATTTTAGTAAACACAGTTGCATTACGTCATAACCGTTTCAAAATGTTTCGAAAGTTCAGTAGTTCTCCGCTGGCAATGGTAGGCGGCCATGATCTCTGTAAACCTCTGAACCAGTGTCAATATGATTTTTTTTTACCTGATCTCAGATTTCATAAATTTGTATACGTTTAATGACACATTTGTATAATCAAAGGGAAGAGTTGTAGTTAATAGTCTTTTATCCCTTTATGGGACATGTTGCAGAGAATGTTGCAGTGAAAATTGCATTTAAATTAAAATAATGTTCAGTGAGTAAAATTAAAATCTATTTGCCATATGCTTGACATTTTTGGCTACAAGGAAGTGAAGGAGACATCAGCACGTTAGGTCACACGTTGTCATAGTGAGTTCATTTTAGACTAGAAAATGCACATAAGGGGAATTTTGAAATATTGTCATTGCACATCCAATGTTTTTGGTCATTTTTAATGCACGTTTTGTTAAAAAAAGAAAACAAATCTGTGCGTCATGCATAAATGATGGAAGTCCTTTTAGGGGATACAGATTTTCTGTGTAGCTGGCACTATTGTTCAGTACTGGCACTCTGGCAGGCAGTATAATAGTCTTTTTGCGTGTTTTAGGTTGATGTTTTAGGTTAAGTTTTATAGAAGACAGGTAGGAAAAGTTGCACCTTTTCCAGAAAGTATTGATGATAGTGATGGTGGTGCATCAGAAAATGAGGTCATAGTAAGAAAGGAAGAAGTTGAGAATCAAGGAGGATAGAAGCAGTGAGGATGATGGCAGCATCCATAATAAAAGTCATGGGTTGTTGTGAAAGTCTGCATTATCCTATGCCAGTTTGGATGAAGTGATCCATACCACAACCAAAGGTCAGATACCATTACCTATTGGCTTAACTACATTGACATGTAGGGAGGCTCCAAAAATAATGACTAAACAGGTCAAAATGTGATATGTGTGCAAAGTATGGGGTACACTGAAAAAGAAGAGTCTTGTTGATTTTCATTTCTGCCACAGTCATCAAATTTGTCAAGTTTTTGACATTTTCATATGTGAATTCCAAATGAAATATAGCACAAGATGAAACTTTTTAGACAGTAAAAATGTATTTGAATGTGTGGGAAGTTTCAAACAATTTGCCACTAAAACGATATTGTATTTAATCAGTTAATTCTCGTTAATGTGTGAAGGCTCAAAAGTTTTAAAGTTTTGAATGTAACTATGTTTATGCCATGCTATTACTTAAAGCTGCAAGCTGTAACTTTTTTGGCTTAAAATGATCCAAAATCATTTTTTGAGCAAGTACATAACCAGCCACTGTTTAAAACCTTAGTCCGATTCACAATGTTTTCTAATAAAAGTGGTAGTGGTGGGTCTCCGCAGGAAATTTGAGCATGCGATTATAAGTTTTAATCACCATTGGCAGCGCTATTTAATGCTTTTTTTTCTCAGTTGGTCTGAACAAAAGTGGCAGATTTGTTACTTACTTGTTCAGAAGACATTTTCCAGTGAAAATTTTTATTTTGGTCATACTTCCACGATGTAGAATGATTCTGAAGTACAGTATCCACACAGTGTGGTGACTGACAGCAAACATTAGATTAGATTACCAATGCACAACCCTCTTAAAGAATTCCACAAATAACTGCAATTGTAAGTTTCAAAGAGAGATGGCGACATAGGCAAAACTTATGGACTGCAGCTTTAATTTACCTTTTTATTAATTAAAAAATGTGAAATTCTTTGAAATTTTATTATTTTATTTGACTTCCCTAACCCTAACCTCTAACAAACAAACTAAAAAACACAAGGTCTAGATGTATTTTATTAAAATAATGGACTTTCTTTTACCTTGGGCACGATATTTTTAGACCTGGTCCCAAATGGAACTCTAAACACTTGCAGTATTCCTACGAGTGCACACTTTCATGACGTAATGCCGCTTTGACTGTTGGGAATAAGTCTGCTGTGGAGCTCGCACCATTGTGGACTCAGCAAAAGTGTGCATCGAGGGCGTATATGGACCGCAAAGGGGATGCTAACGAGAAAACTTCTGAAACCTAAAATACCAAATGGGACACCTTACGGTCTCGTGGACTTAACAGACACGCACCACACTGCAGCCATTGTAAGTCCACAAGACTGAAAGTGCAAATGAAATGTGCCATTTGGGACAGGACCTTAGAATGCCGTGTCACGTATGAAATGCAAGAGCAATGGTCAAACATGTCTGTTTAGCTCAGGGGTACCCAATCCTCTTTCTGGAGATGTACCTATCGACAGAGTTCAGATTTAACCCTGATCCAAAAACACTGTAATTATCAATGCTCCTGAAGATGTTAAATGTGCAGTAAGTGATTTCTGAGAATCATTGTTGAACCCCCTTGATATTTGAAATCAACCCAAACAAACACACCCCTCCTTTCATTGCTCTGCACCCAAAATGCACGAACACGCAATGCAAGATTATGAGAGCAGAAGCGAAGCAAATAAAAAAAGCTTTTGCGAAAAACAAAGATGACAAACGAACAAGGAAGAACAAATAATGAACATACGGTACATGAGTACATACAAACCAGAGTTCGTTGTTAGTCGCACACTCTAGTCTAAACCAATGTTACTCACATATGGAGCAGAAACAACACAACCTTGGTGTCTGTTTTCAGGTCTTCCCACTTGGTATCCCTGGGTACCCCTGGTCTATTTTGGCTCAGTAAAATGACATTAGGTTTGGGCAGGGATTCTTATTTGAACAAAAATTGAAAAATGCCATTAATTGAGCTTTAAATATAACAGTATAATTATATTTATTATTGTTATATAATTGGGGAAAAGGATAGTCAGGCAAGACATTTTATTTAATATAAAAATGTCTATTTGAAAAGAGATTGGTGTCACCTCATGGAGGGAGGCAGGTTTTAGTTAAGTTAAGTTACATACTATAAATCACAAATTTCATTTACATTATAGTGCAGGGTTGCTAAACTCAATTACTGAAGGGCCACAGCCCTACAGAGTTTAGTTCCAAACCTGCTCAAATACATACCTGTAGCTTTCTCCAGGTATTATAAACCTACTTAGCCTTAAGTGCTCATGCAGTACCGCAAGAACTCAAAAGGGAGCGCACAACATCAGCAAAGATGCCCAGTGACTCACTGGAGGCCTTAGTTTATAATCAGGTTCACAGATTCAAGTACACTTTTCACCAATGATCAGATAATTAATGAAACGATTGATTAATGATTACACTAAATAAAAGTCGAACAGATGCTGCTCTCTAATGTTATGGGGGGAGGGGGAGGGGTGTGCACTGGGTACACTGTGTATTTACTCCGCCAAAAATATTTCAGTGAGTAAGTAAAATGACCTCCGCTGTTATGAATTGCTGCTAATCCACTGGAGAGGGTCCCAAATATTATGATATTTGTCTGCATTATCTGACTCTTTTTATGTGGGTGTGTTTGAGTATGATTCAGTAATTTGATAGCACATCTGTCGATCCACAATCTCTTAACCCACTGCCTTTAAACTCATGCAGAGCACTTTCATGTGTGTTTAATTCTCCAATTAGTCTCAATGACATCACATTTATAAAAGCATCTTTGTGAAGGTCTCAGTTTTTAAAAGGCTAAAGTGAGATAAACCCTAGGATATTAATTTCAGCACACTGGCTGATCAGGGAATCCGTATCTGCAGGCTTTCCAGCACTTTTGTGCCAGCAGGCATTTAAAGTTTACAGCAGGGCTTCATATGGGACTTGATGA
Organism: Zacco platypus; assembly: GCA_038088235.1. Classification (NCBI taxonomy): domain Eukaryota; kingdom Metazoa; phylum Chordata; class Actinopteri; order Cypriniformes; family Xenocyprididae; genus Zacco; species Zacco platypus. The sequence continues at coordinate 17,439,087 of CM076064.1, forward strand.
CCTTCACAAACTGCATCAGAGGAGGCCTGACTTCAGCTGCAGAGACATTTCAAATTCAGCCATGTCCTGTGTCTGAGACTTACTCTTACAACGAGTAAGGGCCCCAAAGTTTCTGTGGTTACATGGACCTTTGAAATGTTCAGGTCTTAAAAACTAGTGCAAGATGTTATTTTTTTTAAGTTGGAAATGTTGAACGTGTTTTGAGGGGTTGACAGAATACAGTGCCTGCAGTTATGGATACTATAGCAGATGATTTTGCTGATCTTCATGTACAAAACCAGGTGGATACTGTCATAATCATGTCTTTGTATTTCTGTTCCTATGTTCACCCGTCCTGTTTCCAGTCGCATGTTCCTTGTTTTGAGTTCAGTTCTGTCTTCTGTCACATGTTCCTTGTTTTGAGTTCTAGTCCTGTCATCTGTCATGTGTTCCTTTGTTTTGCTTTTGTCAGTCCCTGTCAGTTGTCATGTGATCTTTGTTTTGGTTCCCCATGTGCCTCGTCATTAGTTCATTGTCTCCAACCATGTCTTGTTATCAGTTATGTCTGTCACCTGTGCCCCGCTAATTATCCTCTTGTGTTCATCTGTATATATTCCCTCTGTGTCAGTCCAGTCCTGGTCGGTTGTTAAAGTTTCGTGCTATGTTTCGTGGAATTATCCTGTCTGTTTCCTGTTTGTATCCTGATCAAAGATTAAACTGTTTCTTGTAAAGCAAGATTCTTCGTGCCTGTTCCTGCATCCCCACTAGACGTTACAGATACATTTAATTAATTAATTATCTATTATTATTTAACTCCACCCTGAAAATAATACAATAGAAAGTTACAATTAATAAAGTGCCTGAGCCGGTCTTGACACAAATATTTCCGAATAAATACAAAACAAACATTTTTTTTTATAGGCCTATTAAAGTTAAAATGGCACTGCATACCAGGAATGACCCAGATATTTATAATTACAAACTTAAAAATAATAGCACGACTAGTGAGGAGTAAAACCTTAGCTGAAGCGCGGAAACTCCTGTGGTGTGTGTGAGAAAGTGTTTGTATATTTGTGTTTTCTCTGTCTCTCAACTCACAAAGTGCTCAAGTAAAGCTTTTGCTGCCGCAAAAGTACAGCTCCTTTTGAAGCTTTATTGGAAAGGTATGCTTGTTCCCTCAAGTATAGTTTTACACACATGGCGGTTGCTGGCGTGTGCAGCAGATCTTTCAGGAAAGAAAAAACAGATGTGGCCTCTTGTCTCTGTAAGCCACATCTCTCTTCAGGCCAATATACATTTTCAACTGACTCCTTTTAAGAAAGTGACCTATTACGCTGACAGATATATTTTTCAAACATTGCCCAGACTTGTCAAAAGATTTCCTGGAGGTAGTATAATTTGTTTGTGAACAGTTTATTAGCAGCAGCGGTAACATTTCCTCTCAGAGCATCTATTAGGACTTTCAGTGTTTGAATATGACCGCTGATGGATCTTATGCAGTGAAGGACGCAGTTCAGAGAATGTCAGAATGAAACAAAGCCGAGCAAGCAAATCCAGCAATAGGGTCGAACTCCAGCGAGTCACGCTGCCCTCTGCTGGTAAACACTTAATGTTAGGTCAAGTTAGAAGAAAAACCTGCAGCGCAATACAAGCAAAACTAGTGTGAATCACGTTTCTTGTGAAAGTGTCAACAATGCTGTGAGTGTGAACTAGGCCGGACTATATTCAAATAGAACACAGTTATTTTAAATTGTAATAACATTTTTTGAGTCAGTCAGCTTTAAAAAAAAAAAATCCTTTAATCCCACAAACCTTTAAACTGTTGTCTAATATAGGTATATATATATATATATATATATATAAAATTTCTCATTTTCATCGTGGCATGTCTTTAAAAAATAAAATAAAGATACTTCTCTCCTTATTCAGAAAGTCAATCAGTCACATGGACACATGTTTTTAATATAAGGAAGATGAGATAACAATGTACTTTAATAATGTTGTATTTTCTAATTAACAAGCACGATTTTTTCTCAGCTAGTAGACTATTTAGAGTTTTTTGGCATCCGTGTGTGTGATGTACCTTCATCTCCTCCTGTAGCATCTGTGTCCTGTTAGGGGTATAATCATTTCACAATCCCTTCCACAAGTCATTAAGCACTGCATGCTCCATACATATATGCAGAACACTCCCTGAATCTTTAATACATGAGTACCATTAATCTCTGTACCATCTTTAAAAGCAGAATTAAACTTTCATTTGTATTTTTCTTTCCTGTGTGTCTGTTGAGCCCCCAGCCTACTCTACTTCTTAAATATTAATCAGTGCTGAATCACACATTGTGGAGTGACTCTCTTTCTCTCTCTGTCTCTCTCTCTCTCTCTCTCTCTCTCTTATATGCACATCCTTCTCTAGCAGTTTTACATTAAGCACAGCAACAAGCAACCCCCCCTCCCCTCTCCCCCTCTCTTTTTCATTTGATGATTTAACATGGGCTACGATCATCATCCTTTTTTTTTTGTCTTGATCTTGCATTCTTATCAACCAATCTAGTTTTTAGGTTTTGAGTTAGTTTTAGGCTTGAGCTGTTATCAACCTACAATTTCCCTCTAATTTGTGGTATAGTCATTAGGTTTAGGGATAGGGTAAGGACTATGTTTATTTAACAGCAATCTTGTTCAAAGAACATGTTCTACATTTTTACCATAAAGAACTAGAGCTCATATTAGGGTACTTTTCAAATATGTGTTTTGAGACAAAAGCAACAACAGAGTCAAGAAAATGCACACAACTTTAGAGAAGTCGAAGACTAAAATATGAGAATTAAATTAATAAATTATAACATACCATAATGGATATTGATTTATTTAGGTAATAAAGTATTTTTTCTGAGTGTAATCAGACTGTAAAACTTACATTTACACATAAAATGAACAGAAATAATGCCAAACTGTTAACTGGTTATCTGTAAATTATATTTAAAAGGCATTAGCTACATTTTACAATTCAAATATTGTGAAACAAAAGTTTGTTTTTATTTTTTTTTAATAAAATGCTTGGAAAGGTTATGAATGGTTATTAATATTTTTTATATTCCGCAAGATGTAAAAGTATGAATAGCCTAAGCTTATTAATGAGGAAATAAGGGACATTCCCCAATTATCTGCATGATTCGTCACAGTTGCTTATATTGATCAGTACAAACAGATTGTAATAGCTGAAATTAGTTAATATACATTTTAAATTAAGTTTACAAAAAATTATTTTTTTTCAAGTTATAATTAAAATTTATTGATATAGGCCAATTGAATGACCAGAATTGGAACCGTAAAATATAAAGGCACACGGTGAGGTAATCGTTGCACCATAAGGCTTGTAATATTGTCCCTGAATTTGTACAGTAAAGATCTGGGGCCGTATTCACAAAACATAAAAAAATCATCTTACCACTAAGAGTTCTCCTAAATAGCAATAAAAGTTCTCAGGTAAGAGTTTTTAAGAGTTTCTCTTTAAACCTATTAACAAAGCTGCTGGGACCAACTTTTACTAAGATATAGGGAGAACTCTTAAGCTAAGAGAAAGGGTGGACCTCATTGCTAAGATGATGTCAACAAGTTTATAAACTATGCCCACAGAGATTGGCTGATACTGGATGGGTTCCTGTCAGTCATTTAATCATGTTGTAGAAAGAGGTATCATGTTGTCATATTCAAATAAAGATTTTAAAATGTAGGCTAGTGTCACTAGTCAAACACGTATGTGATCAGCTAATTGTCAGCCTCTTACATGTTTGCATCTCGAAAGCACAAACAACTCCCACAGGTAATAGGACATTATTTTCAACATGACCTCAATGTTTCATTTTCCATCATTTTAATGCATGTTGCCTGTACATAAATGAACGTTATGTCATCACAGTTATTAAGTTAATTTAAGGCTCAGCACCCAAGGCTCTATTGCCTATTGCCTCAATGGTGAACAGTGTCCTTTGGTGGATTGCCAGCCAGTTTAGGATTGGTTTTGATTTGGTCTTAGTGATGTAGGACTCTGCTTGACTACCCTTTACTTTTCATTAAGGAGCAGATTTTAGTGCTAGAATGCTTTGTTAAATACTCTTAGAGCAAAAATTTAGAAGTCCTAAAATTGGGACCAACACGTGCATTATTTTTAAGAGTTTCTCCTAAATCTGCAAGTTAGGAGCTACTTTCAGCCTTAAGATGTTTTGTGAACACAACCCCTGGTAAGGACTGCTGGCATTTTGTTTTTACCGCAAAATATACAAACAATTTTACATTTATAGTGGTCAGATTAGAAACAACAACATTTAGCATGTTACATCTACACAATTTTGCAATTATCATTCTTGTGAGCTGTGATTTAGTTTAATTTCATTTAATGGCCTTCTTAATGGGCAATATCTCCAAAGTTTCAGTGTGTAAGTCCAGGCGGTCCCTCTTCCCAAGCAGCTCCGCCCCACAGTCGAGGACAGACAGCGAAGAGACTGAGACATGTGCTGAGAGAGAGACAGCGCGCTGTGGAGGCAGGACCGATCGTCTTTAGGTAGGAAAGAGAGAAAATGTCATTTCACACTTGTGAGAGCGACGGTCTGTGAGGAGCAGCAAGTTGTTCACGTGCAGAAGCGACATTTAAAGCGCCTCACCGTCAACTTTGCTCGTGATGCGGCGTGTGTGGGTTCAGCATCGCGTCTGTGAGCGCGCCACCAGCCCGCAACCAAGATAACTTTCACACGGCAGTTCGACACTGAAGTGTTGGCTACTTTTTACTCTCAGTGACTGGTGATAAAGAAGACCGACTCGGTCTAGTGGCATCAGAGAATAAACACACGGACCACGCGCATGTGTGGAGTACCAGCAGGATTTTAGAGCGCGCACGTTCGCCTGAATGGATGGTTACAGTCTGGCCACTTTTTACGAGTCTGTGAAAAGTTTTTTAAAGCCACTGGAAGGAAGAATGGAAGCGAAAAGCAAGCCGCGTTGTAGTTTGACATGCAGTGCTTCTCTTTCACCGATCGTCATGGAAACATCAAAAGCTATGGAGGTCGAGATGCTGGATGGGTCCTCCGTGATGAGTTCTTTCTCTGAGCTTTGACTTTAGCTACTTTTATTCCTTCGCAGAAGAATGTGATGATTTTGACTCTCACACAAATGATAGTTCTCCTTAAACGCATCTATTATTAGCTGAGCATCTATTTTCTCCCTGTTACTTGAAATTATGGACAAGAACTCTATTGCATATCAGATGGAGTTGACACTTTTCATGGTCGTCTTCCTGTTTTGGGTCACCGTGTGCGCGGATGACAGTAAGATCATTTCAGACCGGTATGCTGTGTACTGGAACAGTACAAATCCCAGGTAAGAAACACCTCAGTACATCACTAAGGAGTGTGTCAAGTTTTAACTGCTATTGCAGAGTCATGGTTGGCAGGTCTTAGCCGAGTTCCTCAAAACGTCAGTCAGGTCAGAGTTATTTGAACTTTTTCCTTTTTGTATTATTTTTTTTATTTTGACCTTTTTGCATAATTATATTTTTAATATACCTATATTTACTTTAAAAAATATATACAAACATATGGATGACTCTTCAATTAGGGAAACCATTCTGACCATGTAGAAAAAAAAGCTTTTTTATAAACAATTATTCCAGTGTTCCAGTGTCCAACTTTTTATGTTGTCTGTTTAATTACTTTACCCTAATTCCCAAATTTCCCTAATATAGAAATAGTTGCAAAATACTTAAAACATTTAAACATTATGTTGGGCACGTCTTCTATCTAGACATAAAAAAACTACTTTACACTTTTCCTAAGAACTAAAAGCATATTTTTCATAATCAATCTTGATATTTGTTTGTACAATTTGTAATTTTATTTTATATGTCAAAGATTCAGTGCCACAATACTGCTGTCATTACCATCATGTTGAATATTTCGGAAAGCACATTTGTTTTCTAAAAAAAGTTTCTAATTGGTTATCATGTAAATAAAAAGGCAATGTTTTTATAAATTAATTTGTGCTTTTCAACTTTTCTCCAAAAACTAAAAAAAAAGAAAAACCCTGAAAAGAAAAATCATTACCGTCACAGATTATTGCATTATCCTGAAATCCACTCCAAGGTTGCTCAGGCCATATACTCAGATCTTTATTGTAGGACAAGTGATAAATATTTTTAAAGTTGTTGAAAAAGCCTCCAATTGAAGAATCACCATATATATTATTTAATTTTTTAAAAGATTTTTTTCTTTGATCAGTTCTGGTACAAGTTTCGTGAAGTGGCCTAAATCAGTCCCAAACATTATGGGAATTCAGAATCTTCCATTTGAGTGTTTCATGTGTGATTTCACTCATAAAACCATGAAGATTTTCAAACACAGACAAAAAGGCCTCACTTGGGCACTGTTTTAACAACTTGTGTGTTCCATTTGAAAGTATTATAGGGCTTCTCACAAAATCAGCCTCTCTATGAGCATATTGTAACTTTATGGCCTCATTTATTGCACACTTACTGTTTGACACTTGATGTCTGTTATGAGTTACTGAGGGCTGTGTACTGTTATATTGTGTGCCGTTGGGGTGCAGGGTTGATATTCACCCAAAATATGCTAATAAATGCATAGTCTGATATCCTGTAAGCTTTTGAAGAGACTGTTATTTTGTTTTCTTTCTTCATTGATGGTCCTGAGGTGGGATTAGTACTCTAGACTTTTCATTTCAAATCACCATATGGTTTAAATAGTCTTAAGATGAAGCCCTCCTATCCGAACACCCCAGCACCCCTCATCAGACCACTCTCAAAGGCTGTTTCTGGCAGAGGACAGAGCTTTGTGTAACCACACAGTTAAAACTTATACATTACATGCCACAGTTTTAACCAATATAAGTAATTACGGAAAAGTCCACAGATGTTTGGTCTCATCAGTTCTATGAAGAATTTTGAAAGTTTTTTTCTTTAGCTTTAGATTTGTAGTTTGTGCTGTGGGTTGTTTGTATTGAACTGTTTTTATGAAAAACAGTTAAGTTAACAAGGAAAAAGAGAAGGTAATTTTACTTGCGCATCTTAATTTTTTCTAGTTCATTTTAAAGGAAAGAATGCAGGAGTATTTATTTATTTATTTTTTTTGGAAGGCAGAGACTGCACATTTTAAGCCTTTAAAATGTTAAATGGACTTGATTTTTGCATTACAGGTAAATGGCTTATGTATCACATAGAATAATTTACAATAATATTATTATGTATCAGACCTCTATCCCAAAAGAGAAACTAAATTCATTCTCAAATTTAATAGAAAAAAGTATTTTAAAAAGTTTTCTGTCTTGTATTCCATGCATCCATAGATTCAAATAATTAAATCAGGTTCAATTAAATCTGGATCATTTTTTTTCTCTATTTTTCCACCTGTAAGTTGTGTGTGTGTGTGTGTGTGTGTGTGTGTCTGCTGTGAAATGTCTGAGCAGTGAAAAGTTTGTTCAGCTAAACTGAGACGGGTCTTCCCTCTCTCTCTGTATGTGTATGTGTGTTTGTGCGTGTGTGTGTGAGAGAGAGAGAACTCTGGGAAAAGGCATTTCTATTACCAGGCTGCAGAGTTTTTAACCCATACTATCGATTTTACTGGTCAGCATGTAGATCTATGAGATGTATCAGTTCTTCCAGGTTTGGATTGCCAGAAACGCAGAGCAGATATGCATTGTATAGCTCTATGGATTTCCCTTGGTGTTTGCAACCCTGGAAAACTAAAATTAGAGTACGGGCTGATTGTGAGCTGTGGTTTTCTAGCACGCCACCATAAAAGCGAGCGGTGCTGTCTGGTGTGGTTTGAGTCAGGCCTCGGCTGTTTGAGTCTGTTATGTGGCTCAATTAGGAGTGTGAGACTGAAATGACTTGTACTAAATGACCCCAATCAGAATGTAAATAAATACACCGAAACACGTTTCTACTCTGTATGAGTTAAGCCCGAGGTGTCGGTTTAACTCTTGCGGATTTACGGTGAGGTCTACGTGGAGGCTGGTGAATTATAAAGAGCAGCTATGGTGAAAAGTGAGTTTGCAAGTTGGGCACACCATTATGCTGCACTTTCGGACGTTTCAGAATGGAGCTGTTCAGGTCCGAAGAGTGATCCTTATTTAATTTTTGAGTGGAGCAGCTAATAGTTACAGTGAATACTTGTGTGTGTATTTCATTTAGTTTTTAAACCATTTAGCTGACATTCTTATCTGTAGCTACTTGGAAAGAAGACTTCAGTTTTATTTGGGAACAGCAAAGAACCACATGGCATATCCTATTATGGATGTTTTGCTTTGCAAAAATGTTTTATTTTCAGTTGAATATTATCATTATTATTCTTATTATTAAATTATTCTTTATTTTAGTTAATTAACGAAAGTAAATATTTTAATTGGATTTATGTTTCTACCCATGCCTGTAAATTTGTGATGAATTGTTTCATAACAAATCAAGATTTTCCAGCAAGTTAAGCGACTCATAAACATGCTGTTATGAAATCGGAATGAGATGTTTTATTTATTTATTTATTTTTAAATTCACTATAATTAGAACCCTATAATAGAACAAGAACTTGTAGGGAAACATTTCTTTGTATGGTTTTATTTTACTTTCTCACTTTTTGTGTAATTAGTTCCTCAAGGTTATGAGGGCTGCCTAGTGTCAGAGGAGTCTTGTATGAGGGCAAGACACAGATATGACTATCTGAATCCACATGGATTTTATTCTCTTAGGGTCATTAACCTCTATTGTGATTGAAATCCTTGAAATTAATGATTTCAAGCTTGGCCTTGGATGCTTGTGTCAAACTTCAGTTCCTGTAGGTGGCATTGCACCATGTTCTGCCCCAGTTTACGGATTTGTCCGCCATTTTGTGAACCCTCACACTTGCCTCTGGAAAGCTGAAGACAAAAAATGGAGTATGGGGTTAATTCAGTCATACTATGAGAACTAACCAGAAATAGGGTTTTATCAAATTCATTAGTAAAAAAAAAAAATGAGGTTTATCATCTGGGGCAGCGTTTGGATACTATTAGTATATTATTCTAATTTAGATAGAATTTTCATAATGATCTAGTTTAGTTTAAAAAAAATGTACTTGCATGTACTTTCCATGTAAAAATGCAAATGTTCTTAAATTTTATTTTAGTGACCAATTATGGTTACGATAAAGTGCTTTCAGACAAGCACTTGAATTTTATTCGCTCAAATAAGTTTATTTAGCAAAAAAGTGTGCTGATTTTTTTCTATTTTATCTCTTTATGGCAAGTCATATACTTATACTCAGTGCCTGACATTAATTGATATTTCTGTTTTAAGCAGTACTTAGAGTTCAGTCAGCTTCCACTTCTTTGTTTGTGTGTTCCTTCCGTATGTGTGTTTATAATTCATTTCAGGCAGCTTGAGGGTGGCAATTTACAGTCTACTTTCATCCAGACAGAAATACCTCAAATTTCACAATGCATGACCGAGTGTTTCTTCTGCTAGGACTGTGACCTACCGTCCTGAGGGTTGAGGGAACAATTTTGCCTCTTTGTAGGAAAACACTTTGAGAGAAAACCATTCCGACCACCAAATTGCCCTCCATTCTGTGACTTATTGCAGCTTTAGCATGAGATCGCCGTTTTGTTTGGTGGTTTAATCAAATTAACTCATCCATTAAAGTGTATAAATATAATCATTGTTTTTTTCCCAATGAACCCTCGTCCATTAATACGCAGTTACTACAGTGAGGGAATGCACTTAAACTGACAGCGCTCCAGACACAGTGAATTCGGTAGATTGGAAATCAGATTACAGTGGGAATGGCAGTCATCTGTGTCCACTTGCTAAAACTACAGTGCATCTTTTAAGATGGGAGTCGCACAGCCTTACTGGTGCTTTGTTTCTATGAGATTACGGGCTACTTCTGTTGGGAAACTGTAGGGAGAAATTCAGTTACTGAGGTCTGTAGGTCAGCAGTTGTTATAGCTGTAATGCTTCCATTCTGTTAGTGCTGTTTACTGCTGGACTTTAGATTCATCTGCTAATGATTATCAATGACAGAATGTTTCATGAGACCTTTTTTTCTCTAAATACATCGACCAAAAAGGGAATTGAGCCCACGTCGGCACTGAATAATGCAAATGGTCTAACACCATATTGCATCAAAAGGCTCCAACATGTAATTAAAGATTAAAGTTGCCGCGTGGTTTCTCCAAAAATGACTGCATAAAAGAGAAATTTTGTAATCGGTAATCTAGGTTCAAAATTTTGTTAAATAAAATGACAGAGATGGAATGGGCTTCATCAGCGTATTTCATTTTCAGCGTTAATCAAAGTTACATTACCGCAGGTTGGAATGAAACGTCCCGCTGTGTCAGTCACTGAATGGCGGAAACGGTTGTATTTCTATAAATTTGTATTGCAGGAGTAACATAACCCTCTCTGCCGTTATCTGTCCTGCCCCCCACCCTGCGACAAAATGACGGCTCATACCTGAACATTTGCACAGATGTGACATTCTTTTCAAACTACTCAAAACATTTTAAAGCACAATCCGACAACAAAGAAAAAATTCAAGGTTAGTGTTTATAAATGTGTATTTGTTTGTATTTTAAAGTTAAATATTTTAAGTTATCTGGAGTTGTTTGAATAGGATACATGTTTGCGCCAGGTTCGTGTAGTTGAAAAATACCTGGTAGTGTTATAGACTTGTAAAGATCAAACATTGCATGTTGTTTTTTTTTTGTTTTTTTGTTTTTTAAAAGTGATTTGTTAGTATTTAGTTGTTTTGTTGAAATGTATACTTATTTTTTTCTCCCGTCTGCTTTCAAAAAATTTGAAATAACTGTTTAGACCGTCAAAACTCTTTTATGTAAAGCAGCACCCAAATTCTTTCTGCGCAGCCGCCATGACAGTTATATTTCACGCTTGTTCTCTGCGGTGGACAGAAACCAGAATTCATTCCCAGGACCTTACAGGGCACCTTATCACCCCTGCGTCCTCACCTCTTTGTGTGGTAGTTTATTTTTGTCTGATTTTATACCCAGCAACAGCTCCAATCACAACGTCACCGTGCCTTCTGTATTACTCATAAATTTTAATGCCTGACCCACATTCACGTAGCACATTGGCAGTCACATGCATTCAGGGAGCTCAAATTTGGTTTGAGGTAGGTGCTCGTTCATGGGTGGATCTTTCCCCCAACAGAAGAGAAAACGGATGATCAACGCAGCTTTACATGCTGACTTTGGTTTAAATTACAAGTCTGAGGACTAGGTGTTTGTTTAAATGTCTTCTTGTCATGCTTTTATCCAGGTGCTATTGGGTTCTCGGTTAAGTTAGCTCAGGACTCTCCTCTCTCTCAGGACCAAAGCCTCATTTAGTCTACAGTATTTATGAGACACAGAGTGCTAGAAAGCCCTCCCTCAGATGGGATTGTTTTTAAGCAGAGCAAAGCTCTCTTTATCACCAAACAATTTTCTCTTTCTTGTATTGTGGACTGAATGTGCTTTTAAGTTATTTTTTAATTTTTTAAATAATCTCTTAATTGTAATCACACTGATTATATATATATAAACATTTCTTTCATAAACTAAGGCACCAGGCATCGCACAAACAGTGCTGTCTTAATTTGGCTGGAACTGTAGTTTAGTTCTGTTGACCCACATACAATCGGCTCATTACGTCGATCCACAAACTCCTCATTTCTCTCCTCGAGTGAGTTTTATTTGGAAATACACTGCGCTCTCTGCTAAGAGAGGGTCTCGAACCTAATCCAATTTTTAAAGCCTTCTATTTCATAATACTTAAAATACCTGACATTTTTCATCTGTGCTATAACTGGAAATTTAAGTCATACTCTATAAGCATTATATAGTAGCAGAAAGTGAATTATGGGAAAATATTTAACAGTATCATGTATACAATGTAAAGTATAAAATCAAATAAAAATGGCCAGTGCTGATTTTTTTTCATGTTTATTCAGTATTAACATGGTCAAAGTGCAGTGCACTTCCTGAGAAAAATAAAGATACAATCGTTTGTCAAACGATCCTCAAAAACATTGTTACATGGATTGTTCATAGTCTTTTGATAATGTTAAACTTTTCACTTTTCCGCACTAAGTAATTAAGTATTACTACAGTAACAATTGCCAAAATGACTCGTCACTATGAAAAAATGGAACCGCGTATATTGCAATGAAATGAAAAAAAAAAAAGGTATTTATACATTTGTATACATTTGTATTGTTTGGAATGCATGCAAGTTTAATTTGAAATAATGCTGCTTTGTGCCCAATCCTCAATTATAATTCACATTGTTAATATAAATTATATTTATAAAAAACATTTTATTTTGTATATTTACAATGTGAATTATAATTGAAGATTGGGCACAGATTAGCATTATTTCAAATTAAACTTGCATGCGTTCCACGCAAAATAAAATGTTTTTTTTTATTCACATTTATGGAGAGAGATTTTATGCTTTATAGAGTTATTTTTATTCTAAAATATGTTTTATATAGTCTACTTCATCGTGGACAAGACATGAAAGTGTTCACTTACAAAATGGCTCATAGTTACGTGACTATTAATTTTTTTCTCTGTGGGGAAAAACTTTACTTGAATATTTCACTAAATGATAAATATCAATATTAAATAAAAAATATAATAATACCACATGGATTTTGGCAAAACTCTGAATATGTTTGAACAGTGCACAACTCTGTCCGAATATGTCTGAATTTGAGTAGTTAAATTAAGTTTAAGAGAATATGATTCCTGATGCCACTGTTATTTGACCTGAAAAACTTGTTATTTTGTCTGTTTTGCTTGTGATGCCATCTCCCTGTAGCCGAATTAGTGCTGATGTATTCAGTTGATTCACCTGTTTTCACTTTGCAAATGTCTTTTTTTTCACCAATGGGGTTGTAAAGCCACTGAACACATGGTTCTGTCTTCAAGTGAGAGGGAGGAGCTGCCCAGACATCTCAGTAAGCCTTGACCTTCAAATAACTCGACATTTCTAAAGGAAAAGAATAGGAAAGCATGTGAGAAGTGGAACATTGCCTCCTTTGTCATCTGGGAGTTTTCTCTCTTGAACTGCAGATACGTCAAACCTGTCATTCTTGCAGAACCAGAGAAAAGCCCTCTTATGCTGGGAAGGTGTTGGCAGAGCAGGGACTTGGGTTTAGGACCAATTCATAAGGGAAAATGGCCGACCCTTACCCTAAATACCTGCTGCACGCCCACTGCCAGGGTTACTGGGACAGTTTTTAAATGTGTAGCTGTATCACCTCATGCATGCTCTCCATGCACTGCAAACCATGCGGTTTGATGAACTCAGCCGGCATCTGCTGGTTTAGACACACTGTATTTATGCTTACCACTGACAGATCCATTTACTTAGAAAAGCTGAATTTAGCAGTAATTCTAAAAATAACTTTAATTTGAGCAATAACATGTTTGCTATAAATTAACAACATAAATGTTAAATGTTAAAATTTTATATTTATTCAGCAAAGAAAACGTTTGGTTTGGTTTTTAAAGCAAATTAATCCAGTATAGGCTCGTGACTTACAATAAAAAAACCTTACATCCGTAGGTCTGAATATTTTATTTCATGAAATTAATATGTAGATTAACACTGCATATTTTTTAATGTCAAATGCAGGTGACTGTCAATAATGATGTTCAATAACTGTATGCATTGCGCAACTGCATGCATGTACATATGATGTACATGTAGATTTATGGAGATATTACTGAATTCAGGTTGAATCTTTTTTGTTGGGGTAATTCATGATTGAATTCATTATAGTAGCAAGTCAGAATTAAGACATTTCTATATTAATTAGTTTATAAACGTATACCATAGTATTTTTGTAATGCATTTGCGTGGTGGAAATTTTATATATATATTTTTCAAATTAAGTATAGAAATGCAGCTGAACAAACAAATGTTTTGGCAGTTTGAATATTATTAGACGTTTTAAAATATTGTGTTTTGCCTTTGGACAGAGAAGGTACAGTAGTTTGCTTCTCAAGAATAATTATTCTCTGAATAATTTCAGAAGTTGCTTTAGTGACGAATTGTTGTTTTCTGATAGTCTTCGTCGGGAGCAGGAGTGCAGGTCGGTTTATGAGCCCCTTTTTCTCCCCCAGCACAAATATAATCATGACTGAAAAAAATAACAGTGGAATTTTAGAAGTCCTCTGATGACAGGGTTTTGCTAGAGAGATTGTGGTAGAGATCTGCAGAAAGAATCAATCAATAATGGTAAAACTTTAAAATAATGTTAGTGTCACTGTGTGAGCTTATTTGTCAACCACACGTTGTCACGCTTTTTAGTCCTGTGAATATTTTTTCAGAGTAGGTTTATTTTTGAAAGATAATTTCTATACAGTTTCTATAAAGTCTTGGCTTTTCGGCTAAAATAAACCTTTGGTTTATAGCTAATTCTTGTCGGCTAGTGTACTGTTGCTGTGTTTGTTGTGAGCTGTAGTAAAAATATGATTGAGTAATTTTTTATTTTTATTCATGTATTTATTTTTTTTAGTTGCAGATCTTGGGAAAAAGTAGTGTGCACAAAAAATATTATAATTTCACTTTTAAATTTAGAAAATGTTTTACTTTTTTTAGGGCCCACTCGACATCTGCCACATACGGGACTGTATGTTATGCTGTGTAAAACACTGTAAAAATATAATACACTTTCCTTCCTAAAGAGAAACTTGCCTGATGTTTGTCACATATGTATGTTTGTTACAGGGAAGATCAGTTAGTTTTCTCTGCTTGTTTTGTGAAAGGCAGAGACCAAAAAATACAGAGAGAGAGAGAGAGTGCGCGGTGCAGCCTTTTCATGATGCATGATGGGTAGGGTGATTGAGCTGTGTGCAGGCAGTACTGCAAACAGCCTCGGCTGCCTCCAAATATGGGTTACTGTGACACGGTTACATGCAAAGCAAAAAAAATAAATAAATAAATAAATTCTCACAAGCCTGCGGTGATGCTGTGGTACCTTTTGGCCCATGTGAGTTAATGTAATTCTTGGAGATATGTACCGGTACTTGGAGTTTTGACGTAGCTCTTGAATTGATTTAAGGAAAAAAAGACATATTGTTTTTTGTACACCACTGGAAGTAAATTGCAGATTCGGCTTCAGCAGGTCAGTGTGTGTTCAGTCCAGATTTGCGCTGAAAAGAAGCATTGCGTAAAAACCCATTGACAAAAGCTACAGAAGTACTTATCTTGCACATTTCCACAGCATATAGTGTACATTATTTTGCAGTGAGATGGCTAATCCCGGCGCAGGTGTGATCACGGATTGATGTCTCACCTTTAGCGCTGTGAATGAGCCAGCTGCTGATCGGGACACAGGAAGATTACCTGGCCTGTGTTGTGAGTTTAAACAGGATTAGCCATTTCAACTCAGGTGCTACGCTAACAGGATTATAGACTCCCTTCACTGCACCATCCCAGCATCCAGTTGTAGTCCAAAACAAATATATGTTTGACACCCCACACATTATTGTTGTCAACAAACATTTGGCCACACGTTTAGCGTTTGTTTTTTGATGATTAAATACTTTTTAGCATTCCAGTTTAATGTACTAACCACAAGTAAAAGAGGTTGATTCCCCTGAAAAGTATAAACACATTCTCTGAGGCGCTATCAAAACAAATTTTGTTTGCGAACTTTGACCAGCCTCACATAGCAACAGTGGCTCACCCAATGGCGTGAGTTCGTGGGTGAGGCTGTCTGCTATTTTGACCAATGAGAGGCATGAGTTGTTTGAAAACAGTTGTTATTTTCTAGAAAAAAATTCTGTTTGTTTATGCTAGTTGCACAAATCTGCCATACTTCAGCTTTAACATTATTAACATTATATTAGTTTTTATACTAACTGGATATTATGGTTTACCATTGCAGCCTTGTGTTTGGACGCATCGCAGATCGACTCTAAGGCCTGATCTATGTTCACATGATGTTCTGGTTATGATCACATGTGTCGTGTTCTGTATGACATGGGTTGATGACAGCTCGCAGGACTTTAGTCTGTTCAAGGCCAAACAGAGAGAAAATCCCGAGAAGGATGTATTTTTAATCCAAGGATTTTGCCTTGAAAAGCCAAACTCCTCCAGAGGGCTTTGGGGTTCCTTCAGAATTCCTCGGCTCTTCAGCCACGTCTCATGGGGAAGGAAAGAAACTGCATGTCTGTCTACTAATATTGAAAGATGAGTGTTGGAAATTAATAATTGTGAAAATAATTGTATTGTCATTTTTGAAGTCTTGAATGAAATTCATTCATGGAATATGTAGCACAAGCCAGTAACTCAGAAGTATTGGATAAATATTGCAGTGGTTCTTTGATTATTAAAAAAAAATAGTCGTTATTCTGATCAACCATTGTCACAAATCTGATGTAGCCATGAATTGTGGCCACACTATTTTCATCATTGTATTTATGATTATGTAGCATTACTATCATGATGGTAATGTTTAATATATATATTTTTTCTTTTAACACTAAAAAGTACACTATGCCTCTTCATCTACACTCTAAACAGTTTAACCAGTTCTAAGAGTTCTAAAAAGTTTAAAAGAACTGTGTAACAATATTTTAATTTGATGGGGTTTTTTTTCCCAATTCCACGTGGGAACTATACACATTTTAGTTCTAAAACATCTCTGATCCAGATCTCACAGACAGCATCTCTAAATCATGTGTCTGACAGGTAAACGGCACTTAACAGGGAAAGCTGGAATTCATCAAAGCAGCCATTTTAATGGTAGGCCATTTCTCGATTCTCTTTGTGTCTTTTCCAACAATTTTTGAATATCAAGCCACTTGAATGCTCCGTTACTTTATTGATATTTTATTGATATTTACGTATGATGCCATTGCCAACGGAGATATTACTAAATTAATTACTGACACACAGATAGGGCTGGTCCTGGGGGAGGCATTAATTACAATGAGCAGAAATATATAAATGCATTTTTTTTTTCACTCTAATGGTAAAATTCTGTAAGACAATTACTTTATAAATTTACAAAGATTTTAATATTTTCGCTGTCGGGAAGAAGAAAACCCTTATCTCCATATTTCAACATTTTGTTTTCTTCATAAATCATTAGCTACTATTTGGTCACTAATTATGTCTGTCTGTGGGTTTTTCAAATATTTAACCAATAAAAAGAGCTAAGAGCTAAAGGAGACTAAACCTTGTAACTATACTGGCTTTTCAAACTGTCTGTAAAACCTTAACTCCACCCGCCTCAATCTTGAATGAAGTGCTGCACATTTTGGACTGTTTATGTTTGTTTGCAATGTAACTGCAAATATAGAACTGTTTGTTTGAATAAATACAGCCTTCTCTTTACTCCAAAAACACTATCTATAAAGGCTACTGTTTTATGTATTTAAGGAGTGCAAAAAGAGTGTCTAGTCTAGCATTTGTTGTCGAGTCTTAGCGAATACTGTCTTAAATAGCCTGTGTGTGTAGCACTTTATCTTTTTATAATATGATATTTTGACCAAATGACAGAAAAACACGGAGTGCCCACATACTGTAGCTAGAGCTAAAATAACCGTCATAACCTGTAAGTTGATGAAAGCTTAATGCGGTGCACTGCCTCAGATGTGGTCGTTCTAAAAACACGACATTATCAAAGTCATTATGCTGCAATATCAGCTTTGAAAACTTTGTGTAATTATTTAAAAAAAAAAAAATTTTTTTTTTTTTTTCATTTCCTGAAAAGTAGCAGTTTTGGTCATACAATATTTCCAACTGACAGTGTTTCCTCAGTATCTGAATGTGTGTATAATCTGACATGTCTTCTGTAAAATGTTGAGTATCATTAATAGTAATGATAATGAATTTTTAAATTCTGTAATCAATGCTGTGCATTTTCAAATAATGCATTGATGCTTTTTTACACTACTAAACTTTAATTTGCCTACATAACAAAGTTAAATAGCTGCACATTTTTGTCAAGTACCAAAATTGGCAAAATATTGTTATTATGATAGTGTATTTTGAAAATACAGACAAATAGTTGGAGTTAGTTTATTCAGTTCTTCATTAAACTTGCATGGAAATGTACAAAACTTCTGAACGTAACCTTTCCTCATCTGTAGTTTGACCCAGATAGTTAATTATGATGGAGAATTCTCTCCAACACTGAGGGCAGTCGCAAGGTCAAATGAACGATCCATTTCTATCCTTTTTCTTCCAGATGTTTGGAGTTCAGTGACAATGGCAACAATCAAAGGAGATTCAGTGTCATTAACCTCTTATTCCATCACCATTAACCCTCCGGTGAAGAAGAAAAAAATAAACCAAACACATCAGCGAGACACATAATCTGTCTATATTGCTGTCAGTTCCTAATGTCTCATTTTTGGGTCACACAGATGTGCTGTTTCATCATGGTGTGTCTGCGTCTGTGTGTGTGTGTGTGTGTTTGGAAGAATATTGTCAACACTGATAGCTCTATAGCTCTATTCCTAAACCTAGTGAGCTTGTTGCATATGGCCTACATAGGCACCCTTACATGATATGATATTATAAATATATGTATATGCAGCACACACATATGTTAAAAGAAAATAGTATTATTGTTTAAAATAGGGAAGCACTTATATCATAAAATTCTGGCTAAAACAATTTATTTTATGGCAAATAACCAGTGAATGGCAGACATTACAATTCTATAAATAGTTATAAAACAAAAAAAACCCCAAATAACATTAAAAACAAATCTAATGGAAATTTGGTATTCATTTAAAAGTCTTATTGAATTATTAGTGCTTTTAAAGATTAACTTTGAGTGTTAGATTAAATGGTTTGGGGATAATTTTATAATATTTTTGATGGAAAATCTCTTATACTCAACAGGACTGCATTTATTTGATCAAAAATACAGCAGAACAGTAATGTTGTGAAATATTATTACAAATGAAATAATTGTTTTCTATTTTATTTTAAAATAATTTATTTCTGTGATGGCATAGGTGAATTTTTAGCACTCCAGTCTTTTGTGTCACACAATCCTTCTAATAAGGAGTCATTCAAGCTGATTTGGTGCTCAAGCAACCATGATACATTATTATTATTTTTTTTTTGAGGATTCCTTCAGAAAAGCATTTATTTGACATATAAAGCTTTTGTAACTGTCACTGTTAACCATTTTAATGCATCCTTGCTTAATAAAAGTATTAATTTCTTTAAAAAACTTACTGACCTCAGACTTTTGGAAAGTAGGTTTTGTACTTTTTCACTTTTTCTTTTTGGTATGGAATGATTATATAACAATTTATATAGCTACAGCTGCAGTCTTAAATAAAATTTTCACTGAATTCTGGTAAAAAAATGCATGCAATGTCATTTTTTGAGGCAGCATGGGAGGCCTTAAAATGCTAACTAGGTTTTGGAAGAGCAATGTGCATTGTTGGCTCTGTTTTCTGCTTCCTTACTGCATCATTAAATCATCTCGTCCTGCGTCTGTTCCACATGTCTGGCTGTTCAGCAGCTCTGCATGTCAAAACATCACGGTCAGCAGGATTAACTGGTTCCTCTCCGTTAGAGAGCCTCCCACTCGGACACACTGAGAGTGTGACATTTTCCATTCCCGTATGCTGTAAAAAAAAACAAAAAAAACGGCTTAATACACTCCATTACCAAGCACTCTGGGAAAATGTCTTTTTACCTCATATAACGATAACAGGACTCTTTTTTTCTAAACCTGCAGCCAGTGGTCAAAGCAACCGTTTGCTCACTAGGCAGTGGAGCACTTATGAAAAGCCACTGCCTTATGCTGTTGCTGCTCAGGTCGAGGAAAGAGGGAATTTCATGGGTCATTAGCATGGTACATAACCACGCCTAACGCTAAGGACTTTTCAAGATGTGATCTCGATGGGCCTGCATTTGATGATATAAAAAGAAAGAGCATTTGGGGCCTCTCCTGGATGTGGGGGAAATTTCAGGGCACTGCCTGCCTGGAGGGAGACCAGGAGTCGAGCAGTGACTCACAGTGTGGTGAGTGATCTAAATATCCAGGAAGACTGGAAAGGTGAGAGGTCTTTCAAACCAAGAGGTGTTCAGGGGTCGATCTTTTGGTAAGCTCTCGGTGACATCTTGAAACTTCAGCTTCAAGACCAGAGGGTTTGTACCTAGTAAGTGGACACATTTGATGCATTCGGAAGAGCAGCAGGCTCATCCTGGTTTTGATCCCTTCCAGTCTCCCTTTCTAAGTGCTAGTAGGTGCTGGCGAGGCCGTTTTAATCTGTCTGCAGAATGGGCAATTAGGAAATCCTCGGAAGCACCGGGCCACTGAGCCCTTTATTGAGGAGCTCACTCCACACACAGGGATTAAATCGGCAGAGAGAGACTCCGCTGCAAGGGTCTTTTCTGCCACATTAGTTTTTACAAAAGGGATTTCGGAGGTCTAGGAACAGCAGCCCCCACCTTTGCCCCATCCTCCGTCAGAGTTCGGTGGTCGCAATTAACCAAAGTTCCCATAGAAGGTGCATCTGCAAGTCCAGTCGGTATGAGGGCCCCCGTGTCCCCTGCACTACTCCCTTCAGAGCTATAATTAAAGTTGAGACAACTCTCAGAACCACAGAGATGATGGGGGGCTAAAGGCGCTTTGTTCAAGGCCTTTTTGGAGAAATTCAAGCCTTGTTGGTTGAACTAGTCTGCATGACTGATCAGCTTCAACAGACTGCAGGATCTAGATGGGCTTTGTGCGCTGCAGAAGGGGGGTAGCATCGATAAAATAATTTGAGTACTACTCGGATAACTTCAAAAGCCAGTGGTTCAAACCGGCCTCTATCTAAGCTGACAGAAGAAGACTAGAGTTTCGATTGTTATTTAAATGACACTTGAATAGAGTCTGTTTGGCTTGAAAAAGGCAAATGTGCTTTAAGACACCAGCACCTAAAAAAGGCTAATGCGTATTTACCGGTCGGTTGCAGGACTGAGGTATTGATGTACCTACAGGCTGTTTTTTTTAATGTGTTTACGGTGTCGGAAACAAAAAGAGACATATTTTATCCATTAGACAAACTTTATTAAATCCGTGGGCACTCAAGGGAAAATAGCAGAGGGATTATTGCTCTTTTACAAACGACTAGTTTTCTATTACGATATATTGCCTCTTTACACACTTTGAAACTCATTTCTGGCTTTGCCGGTGTTTGCACTATGCAGAATGCTGGCCTCTGTAGCACCGGCTTGGGTCGCAGTGGCACAGTGCACCAGGCTTGTTAATACTGCCCTTAATCCCTGCCCTTCAGGGGGCCCTTTACCCAACACCTACTCCTACACTTTCACTGTGGAATAGCCTCAGGGTATCATTCCGGTCACAATCACGTCACCACATTTTTATGGCACAACTGTTAAATGCAGGCTTCTACTTATCTGATATCTGACAGAAAACTTGAGACACTCGTAAGACTTAAAAACACTCTTGAGTTAACTGGTATTATTTTGTGGTTGGCAAAGTTTTTAATGGCTGATGCAGAGACTGCAGAGCAGGGTGACTGATGGCCTGGTTGTGCCTGCCGAACAAATTTGAAACAAAAGCTTCACAATACAAATTTAATGCCTCTCTACACGTGCCCCACCCCTTGGATGTTCATTTATTAAGTATTTTGGCTAATTTTATGATGTAACCAGTGCAAGTTCAGTATTGCACAGCACAGAAAGTGACAGAAAAATTACAGAAAAAATCAGAAAAAGGGGACAAAAGGCTCATTCTGATATACAGTTTGGAACTGACACTATGAGGAATGCCCGCTTCTGTTAATCAGCTTCTGTTAATACAGTTATACAGACCCCAGTAATTTCAAAATATTAAAATATCGGACAGTTAATTGGCTTGGATGATATAAAGATCATTTGCCTGAGGTGTCTTACTGTGGTGAAGCTAATGTGCAAATCTGATTGACTGGCATTTTGAGAGGAATTTTGGTTTTGTATGTGCATGTTATAGAATGTCCTATTCTATTGCCTCTTCATCATCTAAAATCAGGAATGACTTTTTTGATGGACATGGTAGGAAATTATACAGCTTTTTGTTCAGACTAATTTGTTGGACAAAAATTCCTTTAAGCCAACAAGGGACACTTTTTGTATGTTGGGAACTTTTAACTACAGTTTGGCCCTGAAGACACAAAATGAATAGTTTGAGTATTGGTCATTTAGACAAAAACTTGTATTTGGGAACACGGTGACCTTTCTGCAAACTCCACGTTATGATATTACCACACTCCTGAAAAGAGTCCCCGCTAATGAAAAACAAACAGTGCTTTGCTTTATTGTCTTTTGCCAGCCTGTGATTTGATATACATTGTTTAATTTCTGTTGAGTAATATAGTACTCATGAAATTGAAGCATTTTTAGAACCCATAGACCGTTCATTATGGATGACTTCAGATCGCTGCATGTAGCCTTTTCATAAATCATTTAAAACCAAAGAATAACTGTTGTTCATATCTTTCCCTACCTGCAGGGAATGAGACCTAGTTACACATGGGTTCAAGCTATTTGGATCCGAGTAGAAAGAAATGGAATGAATTATGCCGTGCATTTATGTAATGGCTCTTTTAAAGACATGCTTCCCTGATCAAAAAGAGCCAGTTCGATACAGCCTCCAGCCTCCCAGTACATTAAAACCATTACACTGTCAAATACGGAACCACATGCCAGTGATTGATAAGTGTTGCTTACAGTAAACACGTGTTTGTACAATGTATCATTGAACCGGGGCCCCACATCCTTCAAGTTTTTTTTGAGGTTGAGGAGGGTGTTAGGAATCGGGAACATGATATTACAGCTAAGAGCATTCTGTCACTCTGTGCTTTTACCCTTGGCCAGAAATCATTCAAGACTTTGCTGGTGTGAATTCCCACCACTGTAACCCAAGGCTAGAGCAGAATTCTTCAACATGCATTACACAGGTGCTGTTAGCCTTGGACCACGTTTCCCCTCTATTAGGGGTTTCTCTGTTGCTTACAGTAGAACTTTAAAGTAATCTTCATTACAAAAAAAAATAAAAATCTAATTGATTGGCATTAGGCCTAAAAAAAGGGAGGTAAGCCTCTTTCTCCAAATCTGCCATTTGGCCTCTTACATTACTGTGGTACCCATCTCTGATAGCCCATATTCGATAGCCCATATCCTGGCAGGGAACATATTTTGTCATGTATTACAGCCTACTGTGGGTATTTTCTAAGGAAAATCACAGCTGTGTGTGGGACTGGATGTGTGTGCATGTGTAATCTGTGTGTTTTTTCTAAGCCATCAGTTATTTAAAGATTCATTTATATTCTCATGTGCGGTCTGATATTTGAAAAATATTTTATGATATTGAGGTTTTAGTGAATCAAATTTAAAATGATAAGGTTTTTTTTTTTCAAATGTTTTGTCATACCAAAGAAGCTAACCTTGATTTTTTTTCATTGCTACAAACACTATAACTGTATCATTTTTTTTAGCTTACAAAAGGTCTTATGAAGCAATTATATTTTATGTGCTGTTTAACACACATTAAAGTCGGCACAAAGCGGGAGGTTACGATCTCTTTTCTTCCCTATTGTGACAAGTGAAATGGCAAGAAAAAAATGTACGGTGGGACTTGATTTTGTCCATTGGAAATTAATTGGATGATTGTATTGCTGTTTTGCTGTATTTCTGTGATCTCATGTGAGTGACAGGTTGTCCTGCCCTCAAACATCATCAGAAAAGAGATGTCAAGAAGGAGAGTAAGTTATTTTGATTAAAGATTACAAAGGGACATGAACTGAAAAAAGAATAATGAAAAAAAAGTGCACCGATAAATTTATAATAAACTTTACAATATTCTATTAAAAAATAAGAATTGTCTATTTTGATTTAAGAAAAAAAAAAGAATTGTCCATTTCCATGGTGACTAACTTGTGCATTCATTCATTTAAAATATAATAAAAACATAAGTTGATGAGTTATTCCAATTAACAATAACAATTTGTAGAGAGAGTTTCAGTATATAAATTTCGTGCACATTTTTCAGGTTGAGGCTGGTTGCCTCAACCAAAAAACTAGTTTCCTCACAATGTTAGTTGCTATGTTTTTAGCATCAAGCCATAAAAGTTCAATTTCAACCAACTGATTTATTGATAAAGTGTCCAAAAAAAAAAATCCAACCATTTGTTATGTCCTTAGCTAGAAAGTCCTCCTTGACTGGCCTATTGCACAGCAGAATTTCGTACATAGTAAACACATAATCACCGCTTAATACTACCACAATCCTCTGTTTATGAAATGATTTCCTCTACAAGGGTACATCTCCTCTGATTTCTTTTTACCTTGGCCTAAAACCCACCTAGTTCTACCTTTCTTTTCTCAATTTTTTGGAGCGGCTGTGCGAGCGGGGCAGAGGACGATGGTAAAGGCAGAGCAATAACAGAAGAGTTAATGGGATTATGCAAATGAGAGCTCTCTTAAAGGGCCCATTTGAAGTGTTTAATGGAGATTATGGAAATGGTTCACTGGCTTCATCGTTTGGAGTGGAAATGAAAGGCGTTGGAAAGGTTTTGGGAGGAGGTTTGGTGAGGAGGGGACACAAATAAATAAATAAATCCAATGGGCCTGCTTGTCAGCATTGTGGGAGGAGAAGGCAGGATGGATTGAGGGATGATCCGAACAGGAGGAGGAGATGGAGTGGAGAGAGCAAGATATTTGCTTGGCTCAAAGGTTATTATGCTCTTTTTGCGGTTTGGGGCTGAGGTTCAGTTTGCTTTCTATTTAATGTTAATGTTACAAACTCATGAAAGTTTGGAAGCACACTCATTGACCATTCACCAAGAAGTGTGTCTCATGCTGGGGAAATTGCGGTTCTGAACTTGGAATTAATCACGAAAGTTTAGACGATGTTAGATACCTCTCTGTGAGTGTCTGTTTGGATCTTTAGTGATGTCTAGGAAAAAAATCCTGGATGGAGAGTTTATAACTGACTTTGAAGATTGTGTTCTACCCTTTTTTAGTCTTGTATAGACAGAAGTTTGACTTAAAGGCATTAAGTATGGTCCACAACGTAGCTTATTTTGGACCTCATTTAGACATCTATGTATCTAAAATATATATATATAATATATATTTGTGTATGTGTGTGTATATATGTGTATGGAAAATAATATAATATCTAGTATAATGGAAAAAAAAATATATATATATATTTTATGTGATTCTGAATTTTGTGGGTGGTGTGTTGGCAAAATAACGAAAAGGCATATCTTATTGATAATTACATACATTTACTTAGTTGTTTACTTAAGCTGATTAAATAATAAAATCGATTAACAAACTATTTGAATCTGCATCAGCCCTACTTTATGTTGTTTTTCAATTTCACACCATTGTAAATTGACAGTGATAAATTTGCACAGAGCAAATGTGGAAACATAGTCGTATATACTGCATAAATTTATAAAGTAATTGTGAAAGGACTTGACCTTGTTAGTTAACGCTATCCCTCTGTGGTTTTACAACAAAAATGGCTTCCAAAGTAAGCCCCTGTGGCTAGCATATTTTAATGTTGGAAAAGCTGACTCAGTATTTGCATGTATTTTCTACAGAGCCTTGGACACAGATTTGGTCCTGAGAGCAAATAAACCCACCTGATCTCGGTCCATTGCTCATTGAACTAAGCGAGCAGAAGCAATTGAACATGCTACACATTTGAGACTAATTTCCCCTCCCTTTAATTAAAGGGGCTCCCACACATTGCATGGCTCGGCTGTTTGAGCTCGGGATTTAATTGTCATAAGACACTTCAATAAACTGCACGGGCTGAAACTATTAGAATGGACACTTTTACTTTTGCTGTTTTGTGTTGGAGCGATTATATGAAAGGCTGTTTAATAAATTCGGCGGAACTCAGAAATGCTTAAAGATATTCAAGCGGAGCACATTACAAGGTGCTAGCTGAGCTAACTCTTCGTTTAGCAGGAAATTAATGTACATGTTCAATTTACGCATGCTGTAGACATAGCAGTAACTTGATATTAGCAGAGCTGAATCACCCTTAAATAATTTAATTTTTATTAATGGCAGTGAATGCGAGGACTCTTTTACGGCAGATTTTTAATATGTATTAGCTACTTTAGCAGCCTAGCTTTTGTTTGTTTATGGAATAGATTATTCATGGCCAGATTTTGTCCCGGGCAAAATTCAGTGTACTGCATTATGAACTTTCAATCAATTACATGACAAACGAATTCAAAATAATAAAAAAGGTAAAATTATTTGTGCATAAACAAATTATTATTCATGAGTCAAGCCTGTCTGTCATTTCTGTCATTGTTAGCATTAGGTAGAACACCACATGTCCCATGTCTGGTGACTGTCGAACAGAGCAGGTGCATACAGAAGGGAAATACCCTTGGAAAGCTATTAAGCATTTTATTATGTGTTACTGCACCACTGGCTCCATAATTAAAGTTTACAGCAGTGTTTAGGAGTGCATGTATATTGTAAACTTTCAGAGCAGTGATTTGGCATTGCACAGGTTTAGATATTTGAATGGACTGAGTTTAATGTAGAAGAAAGCTCATTAGATGGTGGGTCATGTATCTTTACTACTAGACCAGCTGAAATCTGTTCATTATTTAAAAGGATGCATTATTTAAATACTTTCTGCTGCGATGCAGTGCAATGCTGAAGAGGAAGATTTGTTTTGATGAATGATTGTGATCCACATGAGCATTCATTGTAAATACATTGCATTTTTCTGCTTCACAAATAAAGATTTTTTCAATTCCTCATTTATTTTCATGGCTACAACATTATATTGATTTATTAATGTCCAAGTGTTAGGTATATACAGGGGTGGGGGGTAGGACTGAATCCAGGGTGTGAATTTCAAGGAGGGACAGAGTTCCAGTTTAAAATGTAGAGGATTTCCATCTTTTATACACGCAATAGCCTCGAAATGCTATTCGACTTTCATACATAAATATAGTGGGATTTTCTGCATCTATGGTTTAAAAATATAAAATAAGTCCCCAAGTAGGGTCCCCCCAGTGAATATCAGCCTTTTCCAGCACTGGGTATAAAGTGTGTGTGTGTGTGTGTGTGTGTGTGTGTGTGTGTGTGTGTGTGTGTGTGTGTGTGTGTGTGTATGTGTGTGTGTGTGTATAGGCTACGTAAATACAAATATATATTTTATAACAAAGTAAAAAGTAATCGCTGACCATCTTGAAAAAAGGTTTGACATACTATTAAGTAATATTTATTTTAGTTAAGTTATATATATTTTTAATTACCTTATAGAATATATAATTTTATGTATGTATGTGTAGTTATGTAAAAAAATAGCCTGTGCTTTTACAGTTTTTTTTTTACAATTGTTTACACACTAAAATAAAAATTTCCACACAATTTGCAAAATTCTACTCCAATGAGCAAAACACCTCCACAGATTTGCTGAACATAACACACAATGTCTGCTTCAGCCTTTTTGCAAAATATTGCACACAGTGATTTGTAAAACTCTACACACATTTTCACACCTTAGACACAGATAAGGATTGTGAGGTTACTTCCTTGTCATTACAAAGCCCCGGATTGCCAATGACCACACATATGAACGAATTGGATAATCACATCTACCAGGTGTGGAAGCACACATGTGCTAATTTGAAAACGCAGCACTGTGCTATAAAATGCAGCAGGTGAGTTCACCTGTCTTCAACAAAAATGGAAGGAGCTTGAAGAAGAAGAAGAGTGAGAATGAGAGGGAGCTCAAAGAGGAGATGAAGGAGGTAGAGGAAGAGGAGAAGGAGGTAGAGGAGGAGGCCTAGGTAGAGGAAGACGTAGAGAAGGACTTGAAGAGTCGATAGAACCTGAACAAAGAGGCGAGGACCAAATTTGACTCAAGAAATCCGTGCAACATTTATTAACCATGTTATCAACCATGGACTGACACTGATGGAAGCTGGACGAAGAGTTCAACCAAATTTCAGCAGAAATCCCAGAAAATCTGGGACCCTATTATGCAAATCTAATAATACTTGCATTTCTTGACAGATTGCACAAGATTGTCACAGCATTAAACCAAGTGGACCAGATGCGGTACATTGTCATTTGGGACAGTGTCTCATTCCATCGGGCTGCTCTGGTCTAGAATTGGTTCCATGAGCACCCTGAATTTGAAGTCGGTGACTTATACCTTCCCCCATATTCCCCCTTCCTGAATCCAATAGAAGAGTTTTTTTCAGCATGGCGGTGGAAGGTATACGGCCTGCGACCCTATGACCGTTTGCCCCTCATTCAGGCCATGGAGCAGGCCTCATATCGAAGCAGCTTCTGTGCAGGGGTGCATTCGTCACACAAGGCGATTCTTCCAACGGTGCCTTGCCAATGAAGACATAGCCTGTGATGTGAATGAAATCTTATGGCCTGATCCAGCCAGACGGAGAGATGATGAATAGTTACAGTATTCTTGTTGCTTTTACAGTAGTTTTTCTTCAGAGTCAAAGTGTATGTACTTTTTTATTAGATTGTACTGCCTTAGATTTTATTTGTTTCATTGTTGGTTGATTACTGTAACTGATTATGGTAAGAAATACTGTAAGTATTGAAATAAATACTTGAAATATTCAGTCTGCAGCATCAGTGTTGTGCAGTGCTTGGTAAGTTTATAGTAGGCCTATTTGTGTACATTCTCCCTATATCTCAAACCAATCATGAAGAATGTTGTGGGTTTGTCACTATTTTTTTTTCATCTAAATTATCCCTTGCCTAACAATGTCTGGCCAAAAATCTAGCACATGCCATTTCCTAAAATCAGTTTTTTTACAAATGTGTTTTTTATTTATCACAGCAGTGTGAAACTGGCTGCAATAGTGTCTGATCATTGAGGACTGTGTTGGTTAAATGAAAACTAAACGCTTTTTCACAAATATGTGTATATTTTTTGACTGAAGTGTGTCATTTTGCAAACAATCTAGGAATTATGCAACTTGAGTGTGATGTTTGGTTAATTGTGATTATATTTTGAAAAAAAGAACCTGGTTTTCAAAATTGCGTGTAAACAATTGAAAAAAACTGTAAAATACCAGCAACCTGTCATCCAGCCTCAACCCCAACCTCACCGTGCTGTCCACATTCTCCTGCGCTGTACTCACAGAATTAACACTCAAGGCTGGTGGAGAATCCGAAACAGGGGTCCGACAAAATGAGGGACGGCAGCAGGCCCGACGGTTCTGGCTGAAAGAGAAGCTGTGTTCAAAATTTAAAACAGCCCCAGAGATGTTATTCTGTCAGCAGCACTTCAAAGTCACCACTGGTTTAAAAGCAAGAGTGAATTAAATTGACTTTGTGAAGTTCTTGACCTTAGTAGGCACGTAAAACCTGTTCTTCCTGTCCCAGAGCCCGCAGTTCAGATGGAATCGTAGAGGGTAAGTGCCTCGGTGCTACCTACATCTTTCATTCACTTTTGGTACCAGATTGATAGTGTTAAAAAATTAAGTATGTAGAAAAACAGAACACCAGTGTTAACTATATCTCCTTTCAGTCTTTTCCAGGGTAAATTGTGATAGTTCAAAGATGTAAGGCACCTTTCGAATAACCCCTTATGGCTGGCTCTTCGTAAGCTCCTCGGGCTCCTCTCAACGGCTTTGTCTTGGAAATACCAATCAGGGGCCCGCATCAGAGAGTTTCACTCCTAGTCCTGTTACTTACCTTTCATTCCCTGAAATTGATATCGAGTGATGAGATGGATGAATCGCCCTCTGGGACGTGGGGTCCGTGGCCCCTCCCTGACTGTGGTCTGGACAAATGACTAAGATTTGGGAGATGGAAAGGTATCTTAGCACTAATGTGGTTCTATTCCAGAACGCTCTGAATATATATCCCGGCCAAATCTATTATGGTATCATCAAAGAAAAATAATGACCTCCACGTTACCGACCGAAATTGAAAATCTCTCTCATCTTCGTCATCACTTAAACCACTCAGTTTTGCGCGCGAACCATCAGGCTTTTCTTAAATTATGTGCCTTAGATGATTTTCAACAGAGATCTAGGTCATTTATATTCAGGCTTTGACTTGGACAGCTCTTGTTTTGTGATGATGGATGCAAAATCGGTGCTACCCCCACAGGCTTCCTTTGCGCCTCGTCCTCTGGGCCAATTTCCTTTGAGAGTGGAAGCCACATAAGCAAAGCACTTGGGTGGTGGATGGACACTCCAGTCCTTTCCTGTTTGGCATCTCTCTTTTCCCTCCGACCTGTTGAGACATAGAGCCTGCAGCCGTTCCATTTAAACGGCAGCCTCTCCTTCTCCTCTCTGCTCCAACTTTCATGTTAACAAGTGCTCCCAGGTGGGAGTTGCCATGGCGATTTCCCCATGGCTGCCTTGGAGACGGGATTGGGGCGGAACGGCGAGAAGGTTTGCTGCAGACAGCTGAAGCCCCTTCTTTTGCCCTCTCCCATTTCCTCTCTTTTTTATGTGCTCAAAGGTAAACCTCACCTCTTAGAGCATGGCTATAAATCAGTGATTTGTGTCCATCTGCGAAGTTGCGTCACTCAACAAAATTGAATTGTGCATAAATCGCCTTCAATTTGGCCTGAAGTGCACACTCGCGGAAGTCTCTGGTTACGCGGTGATGCCTGCGGATGCAAATTGAGTGATGGCGCATGAGTTTTGTTTTCATCTCCGCTGAAATGTCCATCCATCATATATTTATTAGTCATAAATGTGCCTTACATAAATGCTCAAGCAATTTGAAACATCACATGAGCTCATTCTTTAGGAAATTGAGCATAACTTGAGCCTGATGCTGTTAAAGGTTATGTCTTTTTGCATTAATCTGTAATTTTTGTCCGCTTGGATGAACTTTCTCTGCTCACGCTTTTATTGTTCCTGTTTAAAAGACCAGTTTAGACCGGCATTTATGGGTCAATGTCAAATATGAGTGTTCAAAAATAAAGAAAAGAAAAAAAGCTTTCAAAAATGTAGGTTAAAACAAATGTGCCAAATTTTAGAAATGTGTATTTGTTTGAATAACTCAAAAAAGGTAA
The DNA here is from genome assembly GCA_038088235.1 of Zacco platypus. NCBI lineage: Eukaryota > Metazoa > Chordata > Actinopteri > Cypriniformes > Xenocyprididae > Zacco > Zacco platypus. The sequence continues at coordinate 17,470,142 of CM076064.1, forward strand.
TTTCATTTAATCACTAAATATTAAGTATTTGTAATATTTGTATATTATATATAAAATATTATTTCATAAATACGTACACACACATATATATATATATATATATACATACACATATATATACATACATATATATATATATATATATATATATATATATATATACACACACACACACACACACACATATACATATACACATACACATATATATACACCCACACATATAGATTCACCTGACATTTTGCGTGATCGCGTTGCTCGAACTGCCTTGAGAGGGTTGGCTCTTCAAATTGAGGTGAAAGTTGATTGGTTGCTCCCATGTGTGTACTGTCCAATGGCATTTTAGCACTCGATTGACAAATGGATAAAGAAAAGCATTTGGCAAACCGAGAGAGAAAAGCATTTGCCATATTCTTTTATAAAAAGCGTTTTAAAAAGCCATTTAAAAAGTGATTTAAATGCGCATTTAAAATGATTTACAAATGTACTTTTTATTGTTCTATTAATCGACGTTTTAAAAAATGAATTAAATAACCCATTTCAAATTCGTCTATTTATTTATACATTCAAAAAAGACTTTTTAAATTTATTGTTTTATTAAACTACATTTAAAAACAGGAATTAAATAAACAACTTTAAATATGTCTTTATTTACCCATATAAAAGTGTTTTATTTATATACATTTTTATGTTTGAATTATTAAATTAATTAATTGATTCTTCGTTTTATTTTTATGTGGCACGCGTCCTCCATAGAACATGACAATGAGTTCACTGTACTAAAATGGCCCCCACAGTCACCAGATCTCAACCCAATAGAGCATCTTTGGGATGTGGTGGAACGGGAGCTTCGTGCCCTGGATGTGCATCCCACAAATCTCCATCAACTGCAAGATGCTATCCTATCAATATGGGCCAACATTTCTAAAGAATGCTTTCAGCACCTTGTTGAATTATATATATATATATATATATATATATATATATATATATATATATTACAAACGTGGTCAGAACAGGCAAAGGTCAAACAGTGGCAAACAGGTATGGAAGAGGGAAGGTAGAGTCGTAATCGTTTAACAGGCATAAATCCAAAGCAGGTAATCCGAGGGGCAGGCAGAGAATGATCAGAAAACAGGGGAAAACAGACACAGGACTAAATGCTCGGAAATGACAGGGTAACCAAATCAAGACTTCTCGCAGAGCGATGTGTGAATTGTGTTTATATATGGTGTGTGTGATGAGGTAAAGCTGGTGAGGTAATCAGTGAATGGGTGATGAGGTGCAGCTGGTGCGGTAATCAGTGACTGCATACGGGGCTTATGGGAAATGTAGTCCTGTATGAGTGAATGAGAGTGAGAGTGAGTGAAGTAGTCCATGGTGAAGTGCCCTCTAGTGGAACAATTACAAATACTTAATATTTAGTGATTAAACGAAATTACCTTTTTTGAGTTATATATCAAAATATTACAAATAATTATTATTTAGTGGTTACACAACATTACAATTTGAGTTATTCAGACAAATATACATTTCATTATATACATAAATAATTGTATATCATAGAGTATGGGTTTTGGAGGAGGCATGGCTTTGGAGACGCTCTGAAGGGAGGGTGGGATCTTAATCTTTCAAAGCTAACTTGCTATTGCTACCTTTTCCAACATTAGCTATACTACCTTTAATATAATGAATTATATTATATTATAAATTATATTTTGGGTTGTTGTTCCACATGACTTTTTACAGTCTTGCTATACTTTAAGGAACTAATTTACACAGCCATTAGGGTTTTCAGGAGTGTTCTCTATGATATATTATTTCCTGTTTGTTCTGTTCCTAAATATTTCTGCATGTTATACAAACATTTTTGTAGTATTGAGGCTTTTTTCTTCATTCTCTTCACATTTTAAGTGTACACTCCTCAAAATATCAAAATTTATTTTAATTTATAAAACAAAAAACATGCAGAAGAAGTGTATTTAAGTCATGACTTGCATTTTGAATGTAGATTCAGACAGAAAATGAGCATCATGTCATATAAATGGCTTTACTGGTCTGGACTGGTGCATGCTGGTTTGGTGAAGGTTAATTGGGGGACCAGCATAACCAATGAAACTAGATGACCAATGAAGTCTTGGTGCGAACACCATGCTGATGACCAATAATGCTTGTCCTTCTAGCAGGGGTAGTCAAGGTAATTATAGTAAATCTTATCAGGTTGATCCTCTGCTTCAGACGGGTATCATAAATGTCAGATTGGTGAGTTGCTAATCGGCTATTGACACTCTGCAGGACGAGAACATCCTCTGTTTTTCTCCCATACAGAGGCGACTGTATCCTTTTTAGTGTCTGTGAGAATCTGAGATGAGATAGATATGGTATAAGAGGGTATAGAATCTTCCCTCACAGGGAGTTCAGCATTCAGAAGTCTTCCTGTAGAGTAGTTTTCCTGTGAATATTGATGTATCTACACAGGTCAGGATTACAGGATTACACTTGATTCTCCATACACTGTAAAGTCTGTAGCTCCTTTACATCGCTTATCCTTAGTCCACCCAGAAGATGTGCTTACTGTTTCAGAAGAGAAATGTGAACATGTACAGCGTGTCCTGTAAACTTCCTTAGCCCAAACCACAAAGTAATTCACATGATACAGTTCTTGTCTTCAGAGGGTTTCTCTACAGGGTCAGCTTTGCCTTCTACAGGTGAGCGAAAGTGTATCACATGAAATTGGCTCCAGAACAAAATAAGTTAGCCACACAGTATGAAATGAGAGAAACTTGTGGAGATCGAGAGATTTTAACCCTGATAATGAGTTAATCTTTCTTTTGATCATAGTCTCTGTGCTTGAATTGACGACTGCCCCACAATCAGGTGAACATGTAACACCATTTGTTTGAGTTTAGTCTCTGTGAAACCAAAACTGCCCATTCTTATTTTTATGGAATATTTCAGAGTTTAATAGAAATGATTTATCCATGCACATCATTTAAAAAAAACAAAAAACTTCCCCTTCCTCTTGCAACGACGTTTCTTCCCTGATGAAGTGTATTACTTGGGTAAACTGACACTCACATGAGATCGCAACAAAAGCAAACCACAACAATACAACCGTTTAATTTGGAATTAATACTTTCAGCAAGGACGCATTAACTTGATCATGTGACACTGAAGACTACTAAAAATTCAGCTTTTCCATCACAGGAACGAATTTAAAACTGTTATATAATAAAATACAAATATACTGTTCTTACTGTATTTGAATTAAATAGTTGTAAACAGTTCGTATTTAATTAACAAAATTCCCAGTCTTAAGGATTCTTATAAATAGAACAAGTTTATTTTATGATTCTTCAACTACAAAAATATGTATGCTCCCTCCTCAGAACAATATATGATTAATTATTAGGGGTGTAACGGTGCATGTATTCGCCCCGAACTGTACGGTACAGATGTTACGGTTCGGTTCATGCAGTTCATGACGACGAATACAGTCAGTCACATGCGATCCACTCTCCAATCCAAAAGAGGGCGCAGGTGTAATGCAATGCTGTTTGCTAACCACCATAACAGAATAAAGAGCAGAAGATGAACAGATGATCTAGATATCCATGTAATCTCTCCACCAGTATTTCAGACGTGCAAAGACGTAAATAAAACAGTCTGAGAATAATATCTCACGTAGCAATACATTTACCTTAGGCAATTCATTTACTGTCCACAGCCTGTTAGTTCACTAGAACAATGAACTCTAGAGGGTAACATTTCACTAAGTTATGCACTATTTTAGCTTATATATTTATTATATTTACTTTACCTGTTAGTAATGTCTTAATTATATAATATATGTTTAAATAAATTTGTCGTGAAAACAGGTTATGACAGTAACACACAAATTACAGTGACAGTAACTAAATTGTTGAAAGAATGGGAAAAATAATTAGATTTAGAAGTTAATGCAAAACCTGCCTTATGTGAAATTTACATTATTTATTTTTTTTAAATCTAAAATAATTATTATATCTAAAAATAAAGGGCAACTGAATTTAATAGTTTGGGCTCTGTTGTTGATTGTAACCTTTAATGGTCCTACTTTATACTAGGTGGCCTTAACTACCATGTAGTTTGTAAAAATAAATAAATAAATACAATGTACTTATTGTGTTCATATTGTATTGCAAAACACTTTCGCTGCGATTGAGGTGGAATACAGGTAAGGTTAGGGACAGGTTTGATGGTAAGGGTAGGTTTAAGGGTCGTAAGGGATGGGTCAACAGTGTAATTAAATGAAATTAATTACAGAAATTAATTACAAATTGTTATTACATGCAGGTATTTTTAAAATATAAGTACTATGTAAAAACATGTCTGTACACAAGTTCATTGTATCAAATGATTAAATGTTAGTACATAGTTAAGTGGGATCCCTTTAATATTATAGAAATGTGGAAGAAAGGGCTCCCTGTATATAGTTTAAAATATTAGCTGAGATAGATTTATTTTTTATCCTTAATAAAAATGTAAATAATTGAATTTATTTAAAGAGAGAGACACAATTTGACCACTGTTAAATAAAAAAAGAAGAAAAAAAGGAATTTTTAGTTTTCTCCCCCCTGCTGTACTGAACCTGTACTGAATTGTGACTTCAATACCAAGATACGTACCGAACCATCATGTTTGTGTACCTTTACACCCCTAATAATTATTCGATTTTTTTTATTTATTGCATAATTTGAGTAATTTATTTGTATGTGCTTTTGATTTACGTTGTCTAATCACATAACTGAATTAGTCTTTTCTTCGAACTTATTTTATAATAGTGCTATCATATGCATTTTACTCCGGGATACAGCATGGAGTAAGATACAATGGGGCTTGTTCTTTACGACTGATGTGGGCTTGATAAAATAGTCAGCAAGACCTGGTGGGATCATAATGCATTAGATCTGTGTGTTTAGCGTTTGTAGAGCTGAACTTGAAGAAGGGGCATTTCAGAGCTGATGAACTGGAATGAATTTGCTCTTGTGGATTTGTGTCAGTTTGATAGCTGTCAAAAGCAGAGATATTTTAATCAATTTCTCTTCATCCTCTCCCCTTGTTTTTCTCCTTCAAACTGTCTGCTACAAGAAATGTCTCTTTCTAAGAAACATTAATGTAAGCCTGATATACAGCTGAGATGTCCTGCCCTCTGCTGAAGTGCTTTCAGACCTGTATGTCTCCATACACCCCCGAGGGCAGGCCGGAATGTCTTACTGTGCGGAAAAGTGTTTTTTTAGGGATAGTGATCGGGGAAACGGTCGGAGTGGCCTCCTCTGTCATTCACGGCACAGGATGATGCGTATCCTGAGGGCCATTTCAAATGGCTCCTCTTGCCGCCTCCTTCCTCTCGTTGGGATGGAGCCGTAGTATTTGGGCGGAGTTGGAAGACCTGCTGGCCAGGGAAATAGTTTTTATTCAATGCATACATAATCAGGCACCCTATCTGAGCGTTCACCTTTCTCTCTCTCTCTCTCTCATACACACATTACCGACAAGCAGTTCTGCACCAAGGCCGATGCACATTATACACTCACTTACACTAACACAATACTCAGCACAGACCTGCTGCACACGGCTGAAAACACGCACACACTGAGTTTTACTTTTTGTTCTCTCTCTGTCTATGCACCAGCTGCTTGATCACACACATTTGGGGATGCCACATATATCATGCATGCCCACACAAACACACAGACACATGTAAAGCCTTTGCAGTCTGTGTAAATGATTGGCCTGTGCTTGTATTAATGGGCCAGATTTCCAATACGCTTTGTGTTTACCAAGAATGCATTGCTTTGTTTTTCTCCAAAAAATATGATGGATTTGTTCGAAACTGATGGCAGCTGCCTTGCTGTCCAGTTAGCCGATGACTTTCTGTAGACATTTTGTATGAGGAAACTGGCGTCAGGCCAGTTTTCAAAGCACTGTCATGTATACTCTTATAACACATCATCTGGCATAATCTTTTATTATTATTACCTTAAAAAATAATAATATAATTAGATTGTAACAAAACTGCTTAATTGATTATTAATTTTTTTTTAAATCCTGTGGCCAACATTTTAGGAACAAAAAACAAAACAGGAAATTATATCAAGGCAAATAAGTCTCTTAAAAAGATTATTTGACCTTTTTATGAAAAGACCAAGTTATTTCAGGTTGTAAAATGTGTTGTGGTGCAACTCCACAAAAACTTCATTAAATTTATAAAATAGTTGTAAGAAGTACTTTTCATCTTGTAAAATATATTTGAAAAACATTTTTAAAAAATGATTAAGATGTGTACACACATGTATTTTGAAGTGTAGAAAAATGTATTACTACTTTTTACTCAGTGGTTACACCACATTAATTTTTTTTTTCATTAAATCATGATGAAATGTGACTTAGATTCGAGTGAATTACATTATTGGGAAAAAATTTATTCATGGAGGAATCAACCTGATGCAAAGATATTAAAAGATTTTGATTTTCCATGTAGATAATATTATATATTATTAATATATTATAATTAAAAATAATTTTTCATTTGGCAACTTAATTTAAACTCCCTTTTTTTTTAAACCATACAGACATGCCTTGATTCCTAGCCATTACATTTTCTACACCTTTTTTTAATGACAGCTTGTTTTAAACATTTTTTTCCATTTTTTCATTTTATAATATATATATATATATATATATATATATATATATAAACAACCGTTAAAGTTCCCCTTAAAGGTCGACGTTGAAGTTCGATTAATTTTTTGCATTATGTTGCTTTTCTTGTCTCTATCCCCCATGCATTAAAAGCGAGAGGCTGTGATATAATCTGGGGAGCTCAGCGTTCAGGATACTGCTGTGATTTAGGTCAGTAGTTTCATTTGTTTTTATGGGCTGTTCGTAGCTCCCAAAGGAAACGGTCTTGGAGAAATTATATGATGAACACAGAGAAGCCAGACAAATGTGCTCCCCTGAAGCTGCCAGATACAATACAAGAGATGGTAGGTTTGGATGAGGACACACTAAAAAAGGAAGTCATTCTAGGTTTGGAGGTCCTGTTTGACTCGCATTCAGTCTGCGTGCTGTCATACTCCAGACAGCTCTGGTGCTCAAGACCCTCCAGAGAGAGACACACCCCCCACCTCCGAAAACCGGCTCTCCTCGTGGGCCGCCTTTACCCCTCGCCCTCTGTCTCGTCTCTGTTTAAGGTGGTACAATTTGGGGTTTTCAGCTCGCAAGCTTTAATTCTTAAAGACAGGCCTCTATAAATTATTCATGCTTCCTTCGCCAGCTTTCTTTCTGCATATGGTGCTGGAGTATAACTGATGTTTGTGTTTGGGGTGGGCGGTGGGGGGGATGACATAGCTAACGAGTGCTGGGGCCTTAGTGAGGTTCCTGTTTAGCATTGTAGATACACCTTTAGAGGACCAGGTTACTCTTTTGCTCCCTCTCTCTCTTTGTGTGTGCATTTATAGCTAAGGGAATGGTTCTTTCGCCAAAATAACTAAATAATTGTTGAAGTTGCCTCTACTAGCTACAGTAAGAGATCATTGGGAGGAAGTTTTTACCTTTGGTTTAATATTACGCCTCACTTGGGTTTCCTTCCGGTGAAACAAAATGTAAGCAAAGGGTCTAGCTTACGGCGCAGATGGAAACCTTGTTCTCTTGGTTTTATTTGTGCGAGATTTTAAAATGTTTTAACTCTCCATCTTGCAATGAATGTCATTTCAGTTCTACTTTCTCAGTATAAATGATCATATTCACTGAAAGTCAAGTCACCTTTATTTATATAGCGCTTTTTATAATGCAAATTGTGGCAAAGCAGCTTTACATTAATAATTGGCAAATAATTTTGGCTGCACAGCAGCTCCAAAACAAAAAGGTGTCATTGTCCAGCTTATTCTATATATTATTGATTCATTCCATTGCAAAGATCAATAGTTATTAGTGTAGTTAATTTATGTAAATCAGCACTGGAGAAAACAGTGACATAATCGTCCGGCTCAGCTCAGTCGCATACAACGGCGCCAATGCAGGCATACTAAAAACACTGGTGACTATCAAGCAAGTGTCCCCAACTTAAGCAGGCCAAAGGCAACAGCGGTGGAACCAAAACTCCAACAAATGGAGAAAAAATCCTTGGGAGAAACCAGGCTTAGTCGGGGGGCCAGTTCTCCTCTGGCCAACAGTGAACACTTGTCTGTCTCAGGCAGAGTTACAGGTCATTAAACCGATTTGGAATCCCAACAGTCAAAATATTTTATCCAGTTTCATCTAGTTTAAGATCTTTTTGATTATGCCGGTATGGGACGGTTTGTTGGGGATATGTGCCACTGGCTGATGAGTCGGTAAGGTCTTCACAAAGGATGAGCTAGATGATGAGCCGAACAATGCTCGGAAGATCGTTCTAGAGTATAGGTGCCAAATAGGAAAAGGATCTACCGCCTGCGGTTGATTTTGATATTCTAGGTATTAACAACTGGCCAGAATTCTGAGATCGTAATAGATGCGAAGGACTATAATGCATTAAGAGCTCACTCAGGTACTGGGGAGCTAAGCCATTTAGTGCTTTGTAAGTAATTAGCAAGATTTTAAAATCTATACGATGTTTAATAGGGAGCCAGTGCAGTTTTGACAGAACCGGGCTAATATGGTCATACTTCCTGGTTCTAGTAAGGACTCTAGCAGCTGCGTTTTGGACCAGCTGTAATTTGTTGATCACGTGAGCAGGGCAACCACCCAGTAGAGCGTTACAATAATCTAGTCTCGAGGTCATAAACGCATGAACTAGCTGTTCCGCATTTGTCATTGAGTGCATATGTCGTAATTTAGATATATTTTTAAGATAGAAGAATGCGGTTTTACATATGCTAGAAATGTGGCTTTCAAATGAAAGATTGGAATCAAAGAGCACACCCAGGTTCCTAACTGACGAAGACGACTTAACAGAGCAGCCATCAAGTGTTAGACAGCATTCTAGGTTATTATGTGCTGAAGTTTTTGGTCCAATAATTAGAATCTCTGTTTTTTCTGAATTTAGTAGTAGGAAATGACTAGTCATCCAATTTTTTATATCAGCTACGCATTCAGTTAATTGGTAGGTAAATCCTGACTGGAAATCCTCACAGATATCATTTCTTTCCAAGTAGGAACACAGTTGAGATGATACTGCCTTTTCTAGTATTTTTGACAGAAAAGGTAGATTGGAGATCGGTCTGTAATTGACTAATTCTCTAGGATCAAGTTGTGGTTTTTTAATAAGAGGTTTGATAATAGCCTGCTTAAAATTTTTCGGTACTTAACCTAGTGATAAAGATGAATTAATGATCTTAAGAAGAGGATCTATGACCTCTGGAAGCATCTCTTTCAATAGCTTAGTCGGTATAGGGTCTAACATACATGTTGTTGATTTCGATATTTTAACATGGTTTTAGATGGTTTGGACGATGGTTTAGACAATTCTTCCTTTCCTATAGCAGCGAATGAATGGAATTTTTCCTCAGGGATACTACAGTGCACTGTCTGGTGTAATACTGTAGCAGACAGTTGCATGGCTGTAATTTTCTCTCTAATGTTGTCAATCTTGCAAGTAAAGAAGTTCATAAAGTCATTACTACTGTGCTGTTTGGAAACATCAGAAGTTCAGGCTGTATTTCTCGTTAATTTAACCACTGTATTAAATAAGTTCTTAGGGTTGTGTTTATTTTCTTCTAAAAGATTTGAAAAATAAGCAGATCTAGATATAATCAGATCTTTCTCTCTCCATGAAATACGAAAAACGTCTAGTTTTGAATTCTTCCAGCTGCGCTCCATTTTTCTGGCTGCTCTCTTAAGGGCCCGAGTATGCTCGTTATACCATGGCGTTGGACTAATATCCTTAATCTTTTTTAAGCGCAAAGGAGCGACAGAGTCTAGAGTGTTGGAAAAGAGAGCGTCAATAGTTTCTGTTGCAACATCGAGTTCTTCTAAGCTGTCTGGTTTGCTAAGATGATGAAACTGATCAGGAAGATTATTTATAAAGCAATTTTTAGTGGTAGAAGTGATTGTTCTAACATATTTGTGGCAGAGAGACCGTTTTGCATCCTTGGTTAAATGTAGCACACATGAGACTAGACAATGATCTGAGATGTCATCGCTCTGCTGCAGAATTTCAACGGCATCAATATCGATTCCATGTGACAATATTAGATCTAGAGTATGATTACGACAATGGGTGGGTCCTGACACGTGTTGTCTAACTCCAATAGAGTTTAGAATATCTGTTAATGCCAATTCCAATTCGTCTTTTTCATTATCCACATGGATATTAAAATCACCAACAATAAGGACTTTATCCACAGCCAGTACTAACTCTGATAGAAAATCAGCAAATTCTTTGATAAAGTCTGTATGGTGCCCTGGTGGCCTGTATACAGTAGCCAGCACAAATTTCAAATGAGATTTGTCACTTACATTATATAACGTTACATAGAGCACCATCACTTCAAAAGAGATATATTTGAAAGACCTTTGAGTAATACTGAAGAAATTACTATAGATTACAGCAACACCTACCCCTTTACCTTTCCGACGAGGTTCATGTCGATAATAGTAACCTTGAGGGCTAGACTCATTTAAAGTACATGAAAGACTACAATATACAAGTACTGTAAAAGGTTTTGCCATAAACTCAACTGACTAGCTTCTCTCCTGTATGATTTCTCATGAGTATCTTCACACCTTATTGTACATGAATTATGAGCTTCCAGAACTTCTGATACCGTGTGACCTCCTAATTGAACTCCTTTCCACAAATTGAACATAGAAATAAAAATAAGTAGCACAGTTTTTTCTTAGCCTTATTAAGTACAAACAATAAGTGCAACCATAATCAACCATAATGTACTCTCTCAAAATTCAAAGTGCAACAAAAACCAAAACTAAGAGGTGTTTAAAACTACCCAGCCCAGCCTAAGATAGGTTTGTTACTGGGAGACAGGCTATTGCATGTAGCCTAATTTGCGTGCATCAAGGAGCCTGTGTTTTACTTACGAATTTGCGATTGCGTATACTCTATGTATAGTGAGCGGCAGAGCTGAGCGCGTATTCTACAAGATAAGACATTTATCAGAGGCCAAGCCTCTGTTGCGCAACGAATCCTCTGCCATGGTCTAGTGAGTCATCTTGCCTTACTCTCATCATGTGATCAGTGAACTGTGATTCCTTCTGCACTATTTGCGTCTCTGCAGCTTGTCCTGGATGAGGCAGAGCATACGTTTACAATAGTTTACAACTGCAGCGACAGATGCCTAACTAAATTAAATGTTTTTTTTATTTCTGTTAGCATATTCTATGCTAAATTTCACACTCAACGAGAAATAATATCACGAGATCTCATGGCACAAGTTCTTGTCACACCCTTATTCACACATTGATTAAAGAGCCTTAAAATCTTTAAATTGATGCACTAACACAGCAGTTAGGCTTCCAGAAAAAAAAAAAAAAACAAAACAAAAAAAAACTGCTGAATCATTTATGATTTTTTTTTTTCCTGCAGAGATGCTGGATCAAAGAAAGGCAGCCCTCCACCGACTTATACATGTTCTTCGACTGTCAACCACTTCTTTCTGATTGTTAAATTCAGCTTTCAGGTTGAGCCAAAATTTATATGTGTGTATGGGTCAAAACACAGTGCTGGTCTCTTGTCCATGTTTCCAACAAGCGTAGACCAGTATTGTGTTTTGTCACATACAAACACACACATACATAGAAGCATTTAAAAAAGAGCCATTTAAAATAGTTGGGTACTGTTGAAATATCTTTTATAATGTAACAGTCACTGCCTGTCACAAGGTTGATTGTATTTATGGTTGCTATGTTCTTCCTGGACTCTAGGGGGAGATGGAGCATACTCATTATGCTATATAACAGGAAACGGTAGAGTAAATGGTAGGGTCTGTTTGATGGTGCCTCATGGTTGTTTGCTACCTGTTTACCACCTGTTTACCACCTGTTTGCCTAATCCTGTTTGAGAAACTGTTTGTTTCCTGCTCAAACGTAAGTTTAATGTTGGTATCTGTAAAACAGTTCGTAAGAACGGGAAGAAGGAGGCGGGAATCGGCGAACGTTAACCATAACTTTAATAAACTCAAAAACAAACAACAACAAAAAAATAATAAAATGGCGGCAGTTCCTCACGTCGACTGCCGCCACACAAACAAAATAAAACACAACATAAAATCCAGGCCTGGTCCTCTCTCGTCCTTCATTGTCGTCGCTCCTCTTTTATGCTTCCAGAGCTCCTCCGTGAGAGATACGAGACCGGTGTATTGCGCAGCTGACGGTCATTATCAATCACGTCACCGGCCTCGCGTCGTTCCCTCACGGCTCTCGCCACACCCTGCTTGTCACAGTATCATTGTGATGAACTTGCATGGAATGTATTTAGTTTAATTGGTATATTGTTTTCCCTTTTTAGTGGATTTTGCTGTGATGTAGCTTCTGCTATTCAACTACAGCTACCACTACATGTTTACATACACACTATGTTGCTGAAGCCACCCTTGGTTAATGTGGTATGAAACACTGAAATTGACCAGACATTCAAGCATAGGACAACAAACGACCTCATCAACTTCTTCATCCTCTGTGGCTATACTCAACAAAAGATAACAACCCTTCAATTCCTGAACTGTTTAAGTTCTCAAACAGTTGTGCTGGACAATTCGATTCCCTATATGCATATACACTTGCCTTTGATGAAATTGTTGAATTGTATACGTATGTATATTTTTGATGACTTGCAGTATATTGGGTATTGTGAATATTTAGTATGAACATTTTTTGAATACATGCTAAATGAAACTGCACTCTTGTTTGTTCAAGACTTTATTTATTAATAGACCTTTCTTGCACAAAAGACAATTCCCCTTTAAACTCTCGTAGCTTGACCTGTGCACAGTAACAGTTATAATAATATAATTTAAAAAAAAAAAAGAAAAGAAAGAAAAATCTGGAAAAAAAAAGAATACACAGCTACTTTGAATGGTTGTCAATGGACAAACATGCTTTGTAGTTATGGCATCTACCATCTGGTGCTGTATGGATTATCACAAAGTGAGCTGACTTATTAAAAGGAGTTTACAGATAATTAGAATGGGCATCTCTCAAAATACTATTTTGGACAGTGTGTCACTGGAGTTGGAGTTGAGTTACAAAACGGAGAGTGAGTCTGAATCTGGCGCTTTGGTAAGGCTCATTTTTGGAAGGATGCTGGGCAGTGGCTGGCAAAGAAACTTAGTGATTAGAAGTGAATTTGCCCACTCTCTGGAGAATTATTAATTACAGCCATTTAAATGTACCCAGCGCTGCCCATGTACTGCTCTAAACACAGTGACCGAGTGTTGTTACAGAGAAATGATCCTAACTTACTGCAATTACAGAGTCTTGCTGTTAGAGCCAAGAAAATGCTCAAAGAAAAAAAAAGCCATTTCTCTTTTGCAGTTGTGCACAATGACTCACAGCTGTGACTGGAAGGCTGTTGTGAAAGAGAACAAATGGATTCCTATTTGATAAATTTGTTTTAATTTCTCTTACTCTCTCCCTGGCTGTGGTCCTGAGTGGGAGTGGACTTGTGGATGGTGTGAATTTGCTTTCTGATGCTTTGGTTGGAAAGTTCAGAGGCGTTTATGCCTTGGCACACTCGTCCAAGCGCAGTCTGTCTCGGTAATTGTAGATATAAGCAGTCAGTCATGCTTTTCCCTGCCCACCAGCTAACTAGACATACACGCCAGTGGTAAGGCCAGAAATTGCCAAGTGAGTTGACCTAGTTGAAATTGGATGGGCGTCTATTCGCTGCCTATTCTCAATTTGTTTTTTCTCACATTTGTACACCTATCCTTAAGCCTTTACAAGAAGATATCTGCTCATTTACACAGGCAGGCAAACCTCAGTTTCCTTGTAATGCATGCTAAGAAACTGAGCCCTGTCTGCTCGTGTAATGAGCTGATAATTAATGATGTGAATTACTGATTTTTGACATATTGTTTTATTGATACTATTATTTGCACTGGTGTTCTATGAAATTATTGCCAAAATGTTATGTTCATCAATTAAAATTATTTTACAGTGAATAACTTTCAAAATTATGCAAAATATGGTAGGGTATACTGCACAAAGGCAATTTTCTGTTTTGGGGCTGAATTGGATTTGAAGAAATCAAACTGACAGAAACAGTAATTTTAAATTAGCACTTCTCTGATGGCACATTTTGACTGTTAAGCATCTATTTTGGGCACACAGTGTGGATAATCTACAACAGATAAACAGTTGTGTGGACCAGGGCAAGGCTGATTTCTCAATTTTAATTGATACTGACATGGTTTCTTAATTTTAAGATCGATCTTTGAGTATGTGCTGTTTTCTGTTGATGTGTGAACAAAATTTCAATAAACATTTGTGGGATGCCTGTCATCCAATAATCGCTTTACTTTTAATATGAAACAATCTGAAGTTTTGTCAATTTATCATGAAATTCAAAGAATAAGTGCTGTTTTGGCGCTCTTTAATACGGTGTGACAGATCATTCGCTATAGTCGCATCAATTCAAGTGGCAGCATGAACTGATCTCTTACTTTCTTACTAGTTATAGCACTAAATAAGCATGAATGAACATCAGGAGGAATGTTGAAAATAGCGTGACTTACTGATTACTCCTGTAATCTCTTAATCAGAATTTCTACCACAGAAATGTCAGTAAAACAGCTTGTAAACAATGTCCTGCAACATTACATTTACCTTAGGAAAGCCATTTAATGTCCATATCTCATAATTTAGCTTGCAAAATAACACTAGAGAGCAGCATTTTGCTCAATTTATGCACTGTTACATTCATTTTTACATAACCTTTTAGTAATGTCTTCATTGTGAATGTTTGAATAAATCGGTCTTGAACAAATTCACAGCCATTGTATAAATGTTTATATTTCACAAACAAATTGGAATAGAAACATAAAAAGTTGATATAAAAACTGTTACATGTAATTTAAGCTCAATTTTATTTGAATGTTGTTTAATATATAAATTTGATCAATTCATTGATTATAAAATAAACCTTAATTTTGGTGTTTAGATAAAACTAATTGTAACACAGTTCGTAAGAACAGGAAGAAGAAGATGGGAACCGGCTAACATTCAACGTAATTTTAATATCAAAATAAACAAACAACAAAACGAAAGTAAAATGGCGGCAGTTCCTCACGGCAACTGCCGTCAACACAAACATAATAAAACACAATTTAAAATCCAGGCCTGGTCCTCTCTCGTCCTTCACTGCAGTTGTAAGGACCACCCGTCAGCCCAATGGCGGAATCTGACGGCCTGGGCGAAGGTACAACGCGTGTATGTCTTTTCAGCGCCCGCGTTAAATTCACATAAATTTTTAGGATTTAGTTTATGTTTTCCTTTAGTTGTTCGTTTAATCTGACTCCAATTGTAAACGATCTCTAATTGGTAATGTTTCTGATGTAACATTAATAGCCGATCGCGCAGTTAAGTATGAATTAATTTAGATCTTTGATTCTTTAATTTCTCTTAATTTCAATTATCCTTTCATTCGGGTGTCGGGCCGCTTAAAGACTTATGGCCAGCTGAAAACCACGCCTTACGATCACAATCCGATTAGTTTAGAATCAAAACAGAGGAATATAGCGTTTACTAAAAAACACAAGTTATGGAATCGCCACATGCTTATTCTCATAAAAGTGCCATTCGATTTAGTCACAATACTATAACATGTTAAGTCATAATAGTCAGAAATCTAAAACCTTAATATCGTGCTCATGCTCCGTATACTACGATTTCAGTATGATCTATCCTAACACCCACAATTGCGGAAGCCTCGAAAACCACATAAATCTACCGGTGATAATGATTTCAGACGAATTCAAAATAAATCAAGATGTAACAATTTATTTATCAGGTAAAAATGTATCAATGCCAATTACATAATTACACAATTATAAACCAATTCAATTACAATAAATACATAACATTAATTACTCAAAAGATTTCTCTAAGAGTATTTAAAAGTTATGCATACACATAGAAATGTGAGTGGAAAACACTAATCAGCTCCATGTGGGGGTTCTGGCTACAGAATATCCCGTCTTGCTGCTGTGTCTTTTCCCCAAAATACCCATACCAGAACAAAAGGACTGTAAATATTTATTGCCCCCGCACCTGGTTTTGGGGGAGAGGAGGTGGTTTTCTTGAAGAGAAAAGATAGCAGAATTCTCCTATATTTTCAAACTTTCTCATAATACTAGTGACTGCTGTGAAACTGAGACCATTTTACCAATCGCACTGAGACATTTAAAATGATACTAAACATGGAATTGGAAAATAATAGATTCACAAGATACATCATACATAGTACATATGCATTCTTGGAGAACTTCAGTGACTTGAATCAGGGGGAAGGAAGGGAGTGGAGGGAGGGGGACTGGTCGCATAGATGAGTGAGGACAGTTTGGGCAGGGTGTTGTCCTGTTCCTTTGAAGTCTTCTTTCCAGATGAGTTTTATTGCTTTATTGCAGGACGCTTGATCTGAGCTTTATCTTAGCAGGAAAATCAAATCTTACACAGTCGCTCCGCTTTTATGCTTCTGGAGCTCCTCCGTGAGAGATACGAGACTGGTGCAGTGTGCAGCTGACGCTCATTATCAATCACGTCACCGGCCTCGCGCCGTTCCCTCACGGCTCTCGCCCGCCCTGCTCGTCACATACCCCCATCGCCCCTAGCAGACCGGGGGGTACCCACAAGACTGTGCTCTACTCCCCCCGGGGCCAGTCTCAGCGGCTGCAGCACCTGGGGGTAAGGACAGATGAGATGAGAGAAAAGGAGACGGAAGCACAAGGAGCGACAAAGACGAGAGAGGGCAGAGAGGGATTCTTGGTCCGGTTCCCGGACACACTGCCGCTCGGTCCTCAGCCAGCAGAGAGGCTCTTCCACATGGTGCCAGGCGATGGTACTGAACGCTTGGTGGACGGCTCGATCCTCCTCTGCCCCCTGGCGGCCGGCGATGGCTCCTCGAGCTGAGGGCAGCCGGTAGCGAGTCCCCCATTCCCTGCTCCTCTCCATCCTGGCGTAAGGCAGCAGGCTCTGTCCCAGGGCAAACGGCGGCGACTCCTCTGCTCCCTCTTGGACGGCAGCCATCCCACCTCGTCCCATCGAGCTCTCCGTCCCACCGGTTGCTCAATCGCTCCAGCACCACCGCCTCAGGCAGCCACTCGCGGTCTTCAGTCTTCTTCGCTGCCCGACCCGTAACCCGGGAGGAATGAGGGACATGCTGTCGAAGAGCCCTTGCTGCACCAATGTAAAAACAGTTTGTAAGAAAGGGAAGGAGGAGGCAGGAACCGGCGAACATTCAACATAACTTTAATCAAATAAATAAACAAAAGTAAAATGGTGGCAGTTGCCGTGAGGAACTGGCTCTCGCCCGCCCTGCTCGTCACACTAATGAAATTAAAAAGTTAAATGTTAATAAAAATTATACTGTACAATATGATATAAGTTGGTCATTTTTGGTTTCAGCCTTGAAATTTCATTTTGGTGCATGACTAAAATATAAAATTTTTTATGCACATGCATGTTAGAGTAAACAATAGTCTCTTGTGCCACTTCCATTCCTATAGTTTCCATATCGATCTTTGCAGTGACTCGATTAAAGACGATAATATAGCGTCCGTATTGAGAGTTATGATTTATTTTCTTCCAATTATAAGTATGCAGTCTGATTTCACTTCAAATGGTTAACAATGCCATGTTCTTGTCCTGAAGTGTTTTATTTATTTTCTCATAATATAGCAAGCCAGACAAATGTGTTCCAAATATTCAATTTGAATACACAACCAATAATTCATCTGCTGGTCAAACATGATTCTTGTTTTTCAGACAAATTCAGTACATTTTCATGTTTTGGGAACATGCTTTGTTAATTAGCATCATCATAATCAACCGTCCTTTTCCTTCTTCATTAAACAGCGTGTATAAGTAATGGTTTGATGACCGCTTGATTAGCAGTGTTAAATGTAGCCATTTGTATTTTCACAGAGTGCTGTTTGTTTTCTCACATGCTCTTCAGAAGGCTGTGTGTGTGTGTGTGTGTGTGTGTGTGTGTGTGCGTTTTTGTGACATCAGGACACAAATGTATAATGACATGGGTATGACACTGGTATTACAACTTCAACGTGAAATATGAGGACATTTCATATGTCCTCACTTTTCAAATAGCTTTAAAAACATACTAAACAATGTTTTATTAAAAATGTAAAAATGCAGAATGTTTTCTGTAATGCGTAGGTTTAGGGGTAGGGGTAGTTTCGGGGGACAGAATGTACAGTTTGTACAGTATAAAAACCATTATGCCTATGGAATGTTCTCACTTTGATAGCAAAACAAACATGAGTGTGTGTGTGTGTGTGTGTGTGTGTATGGAGCTGTAATTCATTTTTATGTCAGGACTAATTTGTGTGGACGGAGTGCTTGGTGTTTTGCATTCTCTCACCTCAGATGACACTAATAACTCGTCCCCATGCACTCAGAGAGCAACACAAACCGCTGAGGACATGAGAGGCACATAATTATTAGGCTTATTTCGGAATCGCCTGTTCCTGTTAATTTGTAAATGTGCTTCTTACAAACAAACTTGTCAAAACATCTTTCCCTGTATTTCTACACGATTATGATGTTATGGTTAGAAAAAGGCAGACTACTTCCTGTATAAGTGTGGTTTAGGGCTCTGGCAGTAACAGTCAGTGGAAAATGACTGACAGTCCAGGCTGTGGTTTGATTGTGGCTAACAAGACAGCAGTGGTCAAGTCCAATTTGTCAAGTGTTTTTTTTGTCTTCTTTTTTTTTCTTCTTCCACAATGTGGCAAGCTTGTTTTAGTCGGCCAAACAAAACAACATCAGTCTGTCATCATTGTCAATATCATCACTTTTGAAGGAAGTATCGAGAGCACACGGAAAATGATCAGGTCAACAAATTAAAGTGGCCCAATATTCCTGGACACATAAGAGAGACCAGAGGTTGCTCTTTCATTGCTGAGGTAAATGAATAGAGTTCTCAGGTGGTTCATTTAATTATCAATTTTGTTTCTTATGTTTCTCCTATAAAGCCTCAATTAAAACCTAAAATGACACAATTGTTGTGTATAAAGTAGGACTGTGAAGCTATGAATATTTTAATCTAATCAATTACATGATGTGGCGATTAATTTTTTTAATTCATCTCAAATGGCTAAGAAATTGCTCCCAAAGATAATTTAAAGTCATTGTTGTGTAAAACATCAAAAAGACATTACAAAAAGTAGCTTCAGCAAGAAATATTTTATTTGATTCAACATACAATTTATTACACAAGCTCTTTTGGACCATGAGGATGAGTAAATGATGAATGAATTTTCATTTTTGGCCGAACTATACCTTTAATGTTTTTATTATTATTATTATTATTATGGAAATATCAAATTATTTCTTTACTGAAATGACACTCTTAATAAGAAACTTAAACTGCCAGTAAGTGGTGATAAATGTCTTAATGATTAAGTCATTGATTGATTCTTTCATTCATTCATTCATTCATTCATTCATTCATTCATTCATTTGATTCGTTCAAACGGCTGACTCATTCAGGAGTGAAGTAAATGGTTCTCTTTAAGAATGGTCCATTGTATCATTAGGATTGTTCGACTTGAAGCAGATCATCACCAGACCGTAAGGTGTATGACATCAAAGTACCAAATCATATGATGTAAAATGAGACAAAACTGAAACAGGGGCTTTTTTGCCCGTATCTTGAATTTCTGGGACATTCTAACTGCATTCTACATTCTGCTTCATTACGCAGAAAGTTGTTGTCCTGCATCATATTCGTCATCCGTCAACTATGAAATGTCAGATGACCTACGTAGGTCTGCCTAATTTACGCATTAAATGTAAAGCTGTAAAATGAGTCTGACTAGCATAGAGCATATATATATAAAATGGTCTTGGAAGAACTGGATGATTTATGAGTTCCTTTTGAGTTCTTTTTGACATTTCTAATTGGAGATATCTTTGCTTTGGAACTGTAAGCTCAGTTTGAGATTTTGTTGAGATCTTGAGGTGACACATATGAGACAGCTTATTAATTATTCAAAGATTATTAATATTTGAGCAACTTTTGTCTGCCAGATCAACAATCATGCCGAATCAAAGAAGATGTTTTTTTAAAAAAAAAGGTCAAGGTTAGTAAGTTTCTTAAAAATATCTGATATTTTGACCTTTTAATGAAAATGCAAGGTTAGGTCAGGATGCAATATGCTGTGATTTGGCTTCCTAAAAACATTCATAGTTTATGAAAACTATATGAAACCAACGTGAAAACAAAGTGTACATTTCTCATTTCTCATCTCAAGTGTTTTTTTGTTTTATTTGTCTCAAATTGATCTCAGTTTGATCGTTAGGAGAGTTAAGGTGTTTTCTTGGCCCTGGGGGTGTTTTCACACACCCTGACATATTGTCAGTGCACACAAATAAAAGTAGATAAATACTGATTAAAAATAAAATTTTATAATGATGTCTTACACTTATCTAAATGGCCATAAGGATTTTTTTTTTTCATATTTCTGCTGTCATAAGGGAAAAAATGCAGCAGAATGTTCACCGGGCTCAGAGGATTGAGGGGGATCTATTATGCAAAATTCACTTTTATAGTGTTTAATAGAGTGTAAATCTGCAGTGTGCGTACATAACCACCCGATATATATTTTTTAATCCCCCATATATCATAAACAGTGTCTCAAAATTAGTTGTTTGTGTTTTCTATACATTGTGCCATCACATCATGGGGCCACCCACGTTTGTTGAAGGAATCTGCCCTGTTAGCTCAGATCCTCCCCTGATTGAGCTGAACACAGTCCGCTATGCTATCTCCTTACAAGAATGTCTGTTACATTAAGGGCTCATTCACACAGAACATGTTTTTACATTCAACTGCACTACGTGTTTGACCTTTGTGGCTGTGTCTCGCACCTTTCGTTTCGTGCAGGAAGCGAAGTTCTAAAAACCCAGATTTCTAAAAAATCTTGTGTTTTTAAAAAACGCATTCTGTGGAAACACCGCCATACTGTTTCTCCTGTTATGTTGTTGTTGGAGTATCCAAGGCACTAGCTGTAAAGGCACAAAGCTTTTTCTGGGAAAGGGGGTGAGGAGCAGCAACTCATTGCATTTAAAGATAAACACACAAAAACAATGTTGCTTTCCTTCTACCCAAAAGGGGGCATTTAGGCCTTTTATAATAAATTATTTGTGGGGTATTCTGAGCTGGAACTTCAAGGGTTAGTTCACCCAAAAATTAAAATTCTGTCATTAATTACTCACCCTCAGGCCATTCCAAACCTGCAAGAACTTCGTTTATCTTCGGAACACAAATTAATATATTTATGATAAAATAGTCTTTATAGTCAGAGAGCTTTCAGTTTTCATCAAAAATATCATAATTTATATTTGACATGAGGGTGTGTGACAGAATGACAGAATTTTCCTTTTTGGGTGACATAACCCATTCACATAGACATTTTGGGGACTTGTATTACATCTTTTAAAAAGGGACATATTAGGTCCCCTTTAAATCAGTCCCCTCCCCCAATGGACATACTGGACAGGAACAGTAACATAACAGCATCTCAGGCCTTAAAAATGTCTTTTCTGATTTTTGTTAGCACACAATGATTCATGCTCTTGGGAGCTTTATCCACCCTTCAAAAATCCCATGAGTCATTTCCCCTTCAAAGGTGTTTGCCACATCTGACTACACAGGGAAGAGCGCTGCATAGTGCTAATCCTATAGAAAAGCTGAAATATGATGTTGTGCGCAGATCTATGGGGGATTACTTTCCTCTAGTTCAGATATAATCCCTTAAAGTGAATTCACTAATGACATTAACACCTTTCTCTCTGCTGGAGGGGAAAATAGAAAGGAAAGGCCATTGCTCAAAGGACTGTGTGACCCCATATCAGATGCAGTAATTGTGACATCACATTAGTGGGGATGGAGCTCCAGGAAGAACAGAAGATCCTGATTTCAGATTTTCACTGATTTAAGCAGCAAGCTCCCTTCCGGTGTCCTTGATGAGCTCCTTATTAATAACCGAGCACATGTTTCATTTCTGATAAATTCAAGCACACGCATCGCCAAAGTGAGACCCCCCACCCCAGCCCCCCTCTTCTCCTTTATTATTGCTTTTCTTTCCCCGACCTGCTGCGTTAAGTTGCATGAGTTGGACGTCAGGCTCTCTGGCAAACACGCTTGCTCAGTCTGTCAGATGTGACGGTGGGAGAATCGGTGGGTGATTAATGAACTCGTGTCTGTTACCGAGCTCAAACCATCTCCGTCAACTCATGGGTGGATGTTAGGGGCTGACAGCCCACGGCGGATTAGCCAGTGCTGGACTGTTTCTGTGTGGCTCTCGGTTCTGGAGCTTGAGGATTTAATCTGGACAAGAGAATCACAGCCACACGCCTAAAAAAAATAAATAAAAAAATTTCAGCTCGACAGGGACAGCATTTTGGCCGATGCTCTTATATGTTACCTGCTGAGTGTATTTACATGTTGTACAAAACTGTGCAAGTTTGATAGAAGTACGCTGAAGGGCCTGAACCTGACACAGGCGATCCATGCTTAGATGATAACGAAACATATAGTTTCCATAGAAACCTCAGAAGGTCTCAAAGGTTTAATGTATAATTGGCTGGTCATTATGAAATAAACCCCAAAATGAAGAGTCAGGACATGTCATGCTTGAAGGGGTTTATTTTGTGGTAATGACTGTCTGATTGTAAGTTATGCTGCTTATTACATGGCTACCTGCAAAGTAGATCTAAGGTGAAATAATAATATTTTATCATTGTGTGAAAAATTTGATTTTGGGACAGGAATTATTTTTCCTCCAGAAACAGTTTTACAGTTTTATAGTTCATTGCTCATTATAGCAAAAATAAATAAATAGATTAAAAAAAATAAGCTCTGTGATTTGGGTGAACTATATAAGCAAATATATATATATATATAACTGAAAATTTTATTTTAAAAAATGAGAAAAGTTCAAAATTTATTACAGTATGAAATTATTATTAATAATTCACAACTTGAGTAAAATGTTTTTTATTTTTATTTATTTATTTATTTATTTATTTATTTTTCCATGCATTGGAGACACCGATGCTGAAAAAAAACTGGCATAACCAATAAGAAATATGTTTGTATTTCAGTATTTAGAGGAATTTCAAATTACAGTTAGGTTCTCCTGCTTTACTGTGACAATATTCTATACTCCCACAATAAAGTTAAACCCACAGAAGTGCTGGACTAAAGCATGGGCACATGCATTCTAAAGTTACAAAGTCTCAAGTCGCCTCAAGACCGTTTCAAGGGTCATCATAGCTGTCTTTTCACACGGCTGTTTCTCCTCAGTGCTGGCTGCAGTCGCTCTAGAGACAAAACTGAAGGGTTGTTCTTGGATTCTGTGCTGTTCCTGTGGGTGTCTCTTTAGATTAACTTTGGCTGCTGATTTTTTTTCCCTCAGGAAGAAAATGGCATGAAAAATGGTGTTCTTTAACCCTGTGCAGATTTTCCAGGCCTGCTAAAGTGCTCTAATAAAAGGGGCCCCTTCAGACTCAAGCGAAGCCTGAGCACAGTTTATGGCCGCTTGCAGATTTGTATGACTAGCTGTCAGTAGCCTTGTTATAACCGCTCTTTCCAACTCCATTTTGTTTTTTAAAAGGCTGCTTGTTGTTCCACTAATAAACTCACAGGTTAAGATTGCATTCAGACAACATTTATTTTAGGCTTTTCTAAGGTTGTCAAAAGTACTTTGTGTTTTCTCTTGAAGCACTTTCAAAGCAGGCATCAGGACAACATGTTGAAAGTTTTTTGTGCAGTGAAATGATGTAGAAGTTCTTTTAAGTAAAAACTTAAAGAAAATAAGAGGCTGTAAAGAATGATTCTTAAAATATGAATCAATTAAAATCAATGTTGATGCCAAATCAATGCCAATACAAAAAATGATGTTGCTTAAAAGTAAAAAGAAAATGGAGTTATTTTGTCTCCTGTTTTGTCTCAAATTACATCTTAAAGATCTTAAAAGTTTAATTTACCCAAATTAGAAAATTAGCATTCTTTACTCACCCTCAAGTCATTTGAAATATGTATGACTTCACATACAAAAGTTTTCCATGAGGATTGGATTAAAATCAATGAGTTGAACTTAAAAACAGGTTCAATCCGATTTGTGAACAAATAATACAGATTCATTAAAAAAAATGCGACTCAAAAGAATTATTTTTCTATATCTCTCATGAATGCCCCAAGAAGAGCAGAAAGAAGGAAAAATGGGTTTGAAATGACACAAGGGTGAGTAAATGATGACAGAATTTTCATTTTTGAATGAACTAATCCTTTAATCTGCTGTGTGACAAAAACTAGTTTTCGCAACAATTCGTGCCATTTTGTGATATGTGTGAATACCATTGAGGGATCCTGCCTGCCTTTTGACTGATCTCTGGATTGATAAATCTCATTGGAGCAGCACAGAGGAGAAAGGCCAGTGAGTAACAAATTATTAAGCCATGTTACTGCTGCCGATTCTCAGAGATGTGTCAGAAAAGAGGCTTTAATGAGCTTCTCCAATCAATAATCCTTTAATGAGGATAAGAACTCTCTGATGAAGTGGGATGCCGAATTCCCCTCTGCAACATCCTTTTCCGCCTCTCACTCACCTGCTTTGTTTGTCTCAGTGGAGGCACGGTCACAGAACTCAGTGCTCCCTACATTGGCAACCTTCAGTTACACAGCACCTCTCTCCCTGCATTAGTGAGCTGCAATCACACAACGCACCCCGCATCGGCAATCTGCAGTCAATAGGCAGAAAAAGACTTTATTTGTGAGTATTGACAAATGGGATGATGAAGTCAGGATGGGTTCTCTCTCCCAACTCGGCTGGAAGTCTCATTCCATTCGAGTTCAGACAGTGGTTGTTAAATTAAAGATTCAGTAGACTGAGTTGGGGTCGAGACGGTAAAGGTGTAGTCCAAAAATGATAATCATTTACTCACTCCTTTGTTGTTAAGTTAAGATAAGATAAGATAATAAGATGTAACATTAAAGTTTGTAAAACAAATCTTGCTCCATCCTTTATCATTACTCGGAGTAGTAAGAATGACAGACAATCTGCATTCATGGACACAATTTTTGGTAATAGTGATCCACAGCTTATTTGCAGTATTTCAGTTAGACAGTGAAAACGTGAGTTAGCTGGAGACCTTGCACGCTATAAAACACAACTACGTATTTTGAACACCCAGTAGAAAGTCTATACATCATAAAATAATCATACATACAGGCTATGATTTTGATGAGCAAGCTGATCCAAATAAAGTAGCTATTGTCTTATTGTCTTTATTGTCGCTTTGTAAATCCCATTTAGACCTCACAGAGATTTGAGAAGCAATCGTGAAAATGTATCACTTCTGTAATTTTAGCCACTGACTCTTCATTCTCATCCTTTGGCAGTGTTTACATAGAGAATTTTGTGTTATTTTGTGTTTATGTGTTACTTTGTGACGTGTGGCCATCACGGAAATAGGATTATGATTCCTAACGACACGTTTAGGCTGTTCAGAGTCGATTCTATTTTGAGAGACAGTAACTTTATTTATCGTGGACCTTCGGCTTCACAACTTTGCAGATCATTTACATTCACAGCTACATTACACATTGCATGAAAGGTAATATGAGAAAAAGCATAATAGGGGGACTTTTAGTGTTATGAAGTCATGCAATAGCGTTCTTGTGGGTCAAACCAATTTCACGAGCTATATAAAGATTAGTAAAATCTTTTGGGTTTGGAATGACATGAGGATGATTATATAATGACAGTGTGTACATTGCGGGGGGTGACCAGTCCATTTAAGGCTATATATTTTTAGTGCACTTACTCCTATGTTTGCTTGTTTTATAATTAGTGTTTTATTGATCAGAGTCTTCTTTAGGCCTGTGTGTATTTTGCAAATACACAAAAGCAGATTTTCCAGATTTCCATTTGGGGCCATGTCAGACGTATCTTTTATTCTCTCACCATGAGTATCACAGAAATCCACATATTTTTAATGCTCTTTCAATGCATTAGTCATTGATCATGAGAACAAATGAATAAAGTTATGAAATGTCTTCGGAAAGACAGTGGAAAGCTTGTAAAATTCACCTCAGGTCCCAAAGATGAAACTGCTGACACAGATTCTTTGTTCCATTTCTTATTCACATAGTGCTGGCACCCCTGTTGATTAATACTTCTCATGATTGATACTTTTTCACCATTGTTAAATGATTGTAACAAAAGCTTGCAGAGATTTCCACGAATGACTGACCTCTCTCTCTGTTTTTCTTTTTAATTTCTTCCTGTGCTTTTTTTTTCTTCTTAAAGCTGAAGTGTGTAATTTCTCTGTCTCTACCATCACCAACCAAAATAGCGAAATTGATGAGTGTTTTCAAACATTTGACTGATTTCCATTGGTCGGGTCAAAATCTAGCCCCACCCAAAACTACACCATTGGTTGAGTCACTGTTGCTGGTCAGGATTCGCAAACAAACAGGGCAATGTTTTTGAAAACACCACAGTTTTTTCAGTGAGTCAGCCTACTTGACTTATTACTTGACTTGGCTTATTAATTTTTGATTCTACTTATTAAGCTGAGATAGGAGAAAGTATTTAACATGACATGGTTTACCTTTCAGGGACAGAAAATTAAAATTGTAATCAATTTTGTTCCAAATCTATATTTTTTTTGGTAACACTAATTAAAGGTGATCTAGTTACTAGTTACTAAGTACATTACTATATGTATTTACTCCAGTAAGTAATATAGTAATAAAAGTAAATTATAACCAAACCATAACTCTATTGTAAGTACATGCAGCTATATATTTTTCAGTACTTATTTGAGTAAGTACAATGTAATTACATCACCTTAAAATACCCCCCAAATATTAAATGTTCTGCAGAAGAAAGAAAATAATACAGGTTTGGCATGACGTGATTCGCGAAGCATGTTGTTGGTACTTAGCTGTTCCAGTGATGCTGTTATCATGATGATAACTGTGGACTCCTAGCATCAGGCAGAAGATTGTCCATGTTTAATGCGATTACATTATTATAATATATATATATATATATATATATATATATATATATATATATATATATATATATATATATATCATATTTTTTCTGTCTTTTTTGTCTCCGTGTTCAGAATTCTTCCATTAGGGACCCTGGGTGATTGCCCCAGCCCTGTAGGGTGGTATTTCTGGAGGGGGATTGGGGGCATGTTCCCGTCAAAAGGAGGGTCGCCTCTCCATGCAGCCAAGGCCAACGTTGCCTGTGGTAATCTGACAAAGCCAGCAGTGGTGAGGTCATTGGAGGTTGGAAGGAGTGCAGTACAACTCTTGCGTTTTTTTTTTATATATATATATATATATACAGACAAGGCAAGGGAGAGGGTGACTGGTGGGGTTCAGGATTATGGGGCTTGCCCTTTGGAAACCTTTTCATTTTTTCCCAAATCTGATTAGCCTTTGAGATGTGTTTTGGCAAAAAGGGAACGAGGGACGCCAAGAGGGGGGTGAGAGGGGTTATATCTCTCATCCTTTAGCTTTTGTTCACCTACTATAGAAAGACTAAGTATTTCACAGCCAATTAGTCTCTTAAGAGCTGTAGACCAGAGGAACACTGATGCCTGTTTTTCGGTTTGCAGGTAATGAAGGGATAGTTTACTGAAATATGAAAATTCTGACATTTAATCATTTACTAACTATTGTGGTGTTGTTTTTTTAACCTATCTGACTTTTTTGTAGTGAGACACAAATGAAGAAGAATTTAATAATGTAGTAAATGTAAAAATGTTGTTGTAGTTTTTTTTTTTTTTTATTATTATTATTATTATTATTATTATTTTGCATGTAGTTACAATTAATGGTGACTGGAGCGTCAAAAATTCAGAAAAAACAAAAAAGCATCATAAAGGTATTTTTTAAATTGGCTGATCCAAGGCATGCGATATTTTCCAAGTTTTTTGAAGCCATACAATAGCTTTGTGTGAGGAACAATGTGAAATTGAAGTTACTTTTACTTTAAACTAACATTCGCCCTGGCTTTGCTTCAACCAAGTATTTGAACAAGACAATTATAAGTGTTCACGTTCTATGATTTGGATATTTTCAGTGAATCAGTTTATTTTGTTCACAAAACTAGTATACTGAATAATTTGTTTGAATTTAATTTGAGAGTAAATCAATTCTTACCAACTCGCTTCGTTATCGTCAGTTAAAAGCTCACTAGAGGAGAAAAAATACAATTTGGTCCGTTCATCACACTAACCTATATGAGTTCAGAACATTTGGAATATTATACACCACTTTGTTTTTTTGTTTTTTTTTTTCATGAAAGTTAATCATCCAAAATCATGAAAGCTCTAGTACACATTTATTTTAACTCCTTGGAAAAGAGCAACTTGCTCATTATTCAAAATATCTCCTTTTGTCGTCCATGGGGGAAAGGCAGTCATACAATTTTGGAACAAAATGCAAGGGAGTAAATGATTATAAAATATATGATTATAGAATTATTACAGAATATATAAATGAACAATCCATTTTCTAGCCATTAAACAAGCTTAGATTGTCCAATCTAGGGTTCCTCCAAAAGTATATGGCGAGAAGCAGATTCCTGGTACTCCTGCATTATCCTGGCTTTATCCAGAAAGAGGGGCCCATTCCCTGATTCCACAGTGCTAAACTGGGCTTGGCGCCCAAGCTACAGTAAATTCATGACACGGCCATTTGGCTTACAGTCTCTGACTGTGGAAAAATGAGCGGGCAGGAAGCTCAGAGTCTTTTGTTCTCCTTTCCCGCTGCCCTCACAGGAAAACATCAGGGTCACATGGTGTACAATGACACTAATGCTTAAACGCACATAAAGGAGGGCCAGACAGACCGAGAGAGAATATAGATGAGTGAAATTTTGCACGCATGGAAGATAAAAGATATGAGACAGCTGTGACTGCAACCCGGACTGATATTTCATAGGAGCCAGGTTTAGAAGTAATTTTTCATTGCTTTGTTTCATTATGTTATTTGAACATTCACAAGCTTTCCGTGATTCCTTGTAATAATATCTTATCTAAATTGCATGTGTAACTGGTCATTTTTTTTTTTTTTTTACTTTAGACTCAATGTAGATGGGAAGGGGGAGTTCTGTCGTTTCAAGCCCGTATCCACATCTGTGTTTAATATCCTCCTTGATTTGCCATTCCAATGTTTAATGGAAGTAGTTATTGTCATTATGTTGTACACATTGGCTGATGTGTTGTTATTAAAATGACTATAATTTATAGCAAAATGCAAGAGTATGTACAAGTAATTGAATGTATAAAATCTCTGATGGGAAGCCAGTAAATGTGCCGTTTCCCAGATTCCGAGCAATTCGTTTGAAAAATGAACCAGATATTTGTATAGTTCCTTGTCATTCACTATGCTGAAAAGTTGAAGGCCATTTCATCTGTGCATGATCCTTCTCTTAAAATCATCTTTGTATAATATATCACACATCCAGTTGGACCTTAAATGAGGAGCCTTAAAAAAGGAAAAAAAGGAGCCTTAAATGCTTTCATGTGCTCAGTTGAATTACTCTAAAGCATTTTTAAGGAAAGGGAATCGAAGAATTCCAGAAAGATGAAGGATCTGATATTGTTGTGCTGTTCTCCCCTCAATAACTCCTTTTAGGATCAAATGTTTTACAGAGAGAGCACCTGCACTTGTTCTCGACAAAAGCAGAAAACAATTGGATAAGTGGAGCTTCATGTCATAGTTAACCCAAGACCTATATTCCCCCATCACATCTCTAAAACAAACTCCTGATTCTTGTGAAGCGTCGCACCCCTGCCGAGCTGCTCTTGAAGTTGCGGGGCGTCCTGCAAGGAAGAATGGAAGACTCTATGAGAACTAAACTCTTTCAATCTGGGGGGAATCCTGCTTCTTTGTCTAGATGGAGAAGGGTTCTGTGACCAATTAGTGTTTTATTAGTTAGCAGAGAGCAAGAGGCTCTGTCGTATGTGTCCTAAGAAGTGTGTGACTGAATATTCAGGTCGTCCCTCCCTGTAGCCTTTTTTTTCCCATTCAGGAAAGATACACTGTGTGTCCAAACCTCATTAGAAGAACAGGAACCGGGTTGTTTTTTAGAGAAAGAGAAACCTAGAAAAGGAGTAGGTGGTCTAGGCAGTATCCTCTAGCAAGGAATGTCCAGGGTTCAATACGAGTTAAGCTGTATCGACAGCATCTGTGGCGTAATACAGATGTCCTCAGGAAATAATTACAACTAAACTTTTATTTGAAGTACATTAAGTACATTTATATGTGCAGTTATAGGGGTCAATGGCATGTAAGAGTATCCGTGATAAAGAAAAGGAAAAGTCTAACAAAAAATCAAATTTATAACACATGTACAAAAAGTAAAATTTAAAGGTGGAAATTTACATTTAGGCATTTAGCAGATACTTTTAAGCAAAGCAGCTTACAAAAGATGAACAATGGCTCTACAAATGTCATGTGGCGTACCCATCAAATGTATTTTGAATAAATGTTAGTGTACACATCTTAGTATAGTATAACTGCATACTCACTTAAGTATTTTTATTATTTCTGACGTTTCAGCAGACAAGCAGCCTTTGTCAAGGTGCAACTTCTTACAAAATGAAGAACACCATAAATAGAACCAACAGTTACTCAAACCATTGGTGACTTGACAAAGGCTGTTTGTCTGCCAAATTTCGGAAATAATAAAAATACTTATGTGAGAGTTCTATTCTTTTCTTGCTCATCAAAAAGGTGTGCATTTGCTTCAGCTATTGCTCTATTTAAGTCTTCTCATATTCATTATTTTCCAAAATGTTTTTTAATTGACATTGTAAAATGTTTATTAATTATATAAAATATTAAATTATTTTACCTATTAATTCATAAATATCTTTACGTTTTTAGGGAGTCACATCATGAGATTTGGACCTTGTCTTGTCATAAAAAGGTCACATTATTTAATAAGAGCACTGACCTTGACGCACAGTTATGAAAGTCTGCAGAGGTCCTGTCTATGATATCATTTCCTGTTTGATTTTTTTCTGCATGTTGGTCACACATGAAGTTGAAACGGTGGGCAAATGTTTTTAATACAAAATATTTAAATTTTACTTAAATAGTTTTTTTCTAAGAAATAATGCAGATGACAGATTCTGAGTATGTTGTTCTGAATACTTGGCCTTCACATCAGTGAATGAAATCACATTTAAATCAAAATCAAAATGATAAGCTTTTTTGGATTCTAGTGCCAGTTACTTCCAGCTCCTTGCTCTTTTCAAATTGTTATTTTTAATAACTAAGGGATGAGTCACAATTGTTTTCTGTGGTAATCAACATTAATCAACAAACACTGTTGATTGTGTGTAACTTCTGAACCCGGAACATTCCCAGACATCAATACATTTGCATTTGCAAACAGCTTCTGAACAAGACAATTAAAAAAGAACAGATCCCATAACAACATTTACATGTTTGTGATTAGTTTGTACTTACTGAGTACCAAGTATAGAGTTGCATTGGAAAGTGAAATCTGATCCAATTCACTTTCTTTCTTCTTCAAAACAATACTTCCCAACCACCCTTGTCCCATGATTGGCATATCATTAGAAACATGCATATTTGCATGCATATTCCTTACATACACTCTTACCTATTTGGTTGTTGTTCTGAATGTTTGGAGCAAACTGTTATTTGCTTTAGTAAATGAAATGTTTATTTTTATACGAATTTCATGTGAGTTAAAAATACAGTTAACTCGAAATTGAATTCATGCAAGACATCCCTGAAATGTTTCTAATCCAGTTCTTTCTTTCTTTCTCTCTCTTTTCTCTCTCTCTCTCTCTCTCTCTCTCTCTCTCTCTCTCTCTCTCTCTTTTTCTGGTTTGTCTCAGCCTATTCTACTTAAATGTGGTCCTAACAAGTTTATTCTTTCATTACTATTAAAAAATACCCCATCTTACCATCAGATCCAAATGTTAAAACCTTTGTAACCCACTTTAATACTTGATGTATTTCTGAGTGAAATGCAATAAGAATTGTACTTGGAAATGCATCAGGTATTTAAGAATGCAATAACCTCTGCAAAAAGAATGGCATTTTATCCATTAGGTCTCTATTTGACCGGTTGTTTGAGGGGAGGGGTTAAAAATAAGAGTGATTGACATAATCAGTTGAAAATCTGTAAATTAATAAATTGTAATGAAATTAATAATAATAATAATATTATTATTAATATATTATATATTATATTATATTATTATATTAATATAATATTTTTTTTTTTTCAAATTTTCAACTATATAGGGCTCATTTTGATTTAATGTTTAATGATGACTTTTAAAATATTTGGTATCAGTTAAGTTCAGCTGACTTTAAATGAAGGAATATTACATTGGCAACAGGTATATTAGGCTGCTGTCACTTTAAGTATTAGGCCGCTGTCACTTTAAGGCACACAGATCCATTATACTGTTACACATGCATTTTCTTTCTCAACTGTTTACATTCACTTAAAACATAACAGACTGTTTTTACTTGAATACTTGCCAAGACCAGCATTTTGACATTATTTTGCCTGTATTTGATTGTTCAAATGCAATAAACATCGAAAAGAACTCAATTTACTACTGAGAGGTGGCTTTATGTGCACACACTTTAGGTAAGAGCACAAAATTTGTTGGAAAATTCAACCAAAATTCAAGCCCTCTAACAACAACAATATTCATCTGGAGCAAATAAAACGAGTGAGTGAGGGGAGGCGGGTTTGTCTGTCACCTCACTGTTGGAGAGATATGAGAGCGCCAGAAAGAGCAGCTGGTATATATATTCCTTCATTTAAAGTCAGCTGAACTTAATTGATACCATTTTTATATATATATAAAATATGGAGCAGTTTGAAAACATGAATATTTTTACTGTTTTTGAAAGAAGTCTCTTATGCTTATCAAGCCTGCATTTATTTGAACAAAACAAACGGAAAGAACAGTAATATTTTTGGAATAGAACAAAATAAAATTCATTCTAAATTCTGATTTATTATCAATGTTGGAAACAGTTGTGCTGCTTGAATTTTTTTATGACTTGTGATACTTTTTTGGGATTCTTTGATATTAAAAAGTAAAAAAAAAAGAAGAAAAAAAAAAGAACAGCATTTACTTAAAATAGGAGTCTTTTGAAACACAAGCCTATACACTACCTTTCAGGTCAGGTCAATATATATATTTTTCTTTATTTCTTTTTTTTTTTTTTTTTAAGAAATTAATTATGAAGGATGTGTTAAATTGCTAAAAAGTTATATTAAAGATTATATTCTTAGAAAATATTTGAAAAGTATCTCAAAAAAGTATAAAAGCTTCCAAAAAAAATATTAATCAGCACAGCCGTAGTTACTGAGTATCAAACCAGCATTAGAATGATTTCTGAAGGATCATGTGACACTGAAGACTAGAGTAACAGCTGATGAAAATTCAGTTTTGCATCACAGAAATAAATTATATTTTAAAGTATATTAAAATAGAAAAACATTATTTTAAATTGTAATAACATTTCACAATATATATATATTTTTCTGTATTTTTGATCAAATAAATTTGGGCTTGATGAGCATTAGGGAATTCTTTCAAAAACATTAAAAATAGAAATATTTCCAAACTTTTAACTAGTACTGTAATATGTAAACCCAGCCTAAAGCCAGAGCCTTTGACTTTGAGATCTCCTCAGCAGAGAGTCAATGAATCCCCACAGGATGTCCCACTCCAGACTTCAGGCCTTTTATCAGAAGCCACATTATGTGTAATGCAGGAGAGAGTCCTGTCCTGCTCAACAATGATTTTCCTGAGAATTGTGAGATACTTTTTTAGACCTAGATGGACTGAGACAATGCACAGAACTGTTGAATGTGAACTGTTTTAGTGTTGCATCAATAGAAGCAAGAGACAGTGTGCTTTTTGAACCACACCACAGATCTTTAGGCAGTGTAGTTAACCTGGAGCAGAAACCCGACGTTTCCAGCCTGCTCGTCCTTTTGAAGATCACTCATGAGGTCTATAACATGGACCTGGGGTTTGCAGGTTAGTGGATAAGCTGAGTCGCTGAGCTGAATATGAATGTTTGAGCGTGTGCAGTCATGCAGATGAGTGACTGTGTGTGTGTGTGTGTTTACGGAGGGATTGGGTCTGAAATGTGCTATTTATTTATGAACGGTGCACAATGAAATCATGATTTGTCTGAAAGCAAAGATGATGCTCCTGTCTTTCCAATGAAAAGTCTATGGTATTCGTATAACTGTCCATGGCTCTGCATTTGTAAATGTGTGTTCGTATAAAAGTTAAATTATAAGCATGAGAACACAGTGGGTCTTGAAAGCTTCATGGTCCTGATTTTCGACTACACATAACAGTGACCTCATGATTTTAGAGTAATTTTTGGCCTAAAAATTCTCTCCTGTGTGCTAAATGAAGATGAATGGCTTTCCTTGCTCTCTCGTTGCTCCCTTATTTGCGCAGCCTTGCTCTTGTCATGTACAGTTCTGCTCGGTATCGCTCAAGAATGAGAAAAAAGGCCTAAATGATCTCTAAGAGATATTTTCTTGCAGATTTGACAGCATAAGATCTTTTCCAATCTAATGGCTCTTTATTGGCCTAATGATGAATTTCTGTTAAAGCGCCCAGCGTAAAACAATCTCTAATGGCCTTGTGTCATGAGAGAAGAAATCATTATGGGGGTCAGCGCTGGAATTTTCTAGCTCTACCAGCACTTCTCATTTAGCATTCGCTGTGTCATTCTTGTTAAATAATTGCCTTCCCCGGCTGGGAAGCGAGTAGGTTCTCCTGATAATATAAGTTTAGTAAGAGGCTCTTGACAGCGATATTCCATGATTCAATTAAAATTGATTCAGTTTAGTCTGTCCGGGAATATGATTTTCACTTCGCTCCTCATAAATCGAGAGTGGAGCTGTTTTACTTCAAGTGATGCTAAATCACTGTTGACATCGTAAAGCTGTTTAGATCCACGGTCACATGTACAAACACAATTTGGACAACAATGTAATCTCTGCTCTTGTTTATGTAATATGAGAATGTGCAAAGACATTGTATTGTTTCTGTTTAGCTACCCATAACGAACAAAATACAAGAGTGTTTCAAATGATTTAATAAACAAAAATTGACTTCGGTTACTATTTCTTTGTGAAGGACATGACTTTTCTTTCATTCAGTCCTTTTCATGAGCAACATTGCTTATTTGTAGCAGATAAGTGAGTTTTATAATGGGGATGGTAGGGATAGTTGACAAGGTGACTATTGTCAAATAACCAACTAGTCAGTTTGTGAGTTTGAAAAGTTTGCATAGGTTTTTTCTTACATTATCATGAAATTATTGTTGTTTTAGCAGCAGTGCTTAAATATTGTATACACTATATGAAGACCCTATATAAATGGACCTTGACCATTGCATTTCATTCTGTTTTTGAACATTTAAAATGGCCTGAAACTGGCCTAATTAATACAGGGCTTTGAATTTTGATTAGTTGATTAGTTGTTCCGGGTATACGCCAGCTTGTTGAAAAAAAAACAAAAAAACAACAACAACATACTTTTGCACATCCCAGTGACGCAGTGCTCAGGAAGTCGGTGCTGTTCTGTTCTGCTGTCTGGAGCTTTTGAACCTTTCTATTTGAGGGAAACCTTTATTGGGTTCAGCACAGAGAAGTAGACCGAAGGTCCTTGTGAGGTGGTCTGCACACTTCCCTCACCTCCTCTGAACAGGTTACTCTCCTGCCAGAGGATTAGATTTCTTCAAGCCAAAGTCTTCAGTTTGTCTTTTTGACTGAGGAGCGTGTTATTTAGACTTTTCTCTTCAGACAGGTCTGCTCTGAGAGAGCGTTACGTCTGTTTTCTACAAATGTCTGCTGCCTGTACTGGCTCTTGGCTGGAGGAGAAGAAACATTCAGACATCTTTTGATGGACAATGGTTTAAAAGTGCCACTTTCCAAACCAATATGTATTATATTACTCTCTTGGACACAAATTAGTGATTATTTGTATTTCTTTCATTGTACAGGGAGTTTGAAAGTGTCTCCAACGGCATTAACCCTTTAGAACCTAAAGCTAAAATAGCCCGTTTTCACATATTATGTTTTATATATTTATATATATAAATAATAAAAAATTTTATTTAGAAAAAAAAAGATGATCATAAGAATCTAATGCTTCAAATTTGAAAATTCAACTATATTACATAAATACAAGTCTTTTTGTGACACTGGGTTGCACAGTTTTCATTCAGGAGAAATAGTTTTCGTACATGCATACATATACTACATATGCATGCATACATTTACCGCACTGACACATTATACTGATACAGCCCATGTTGTCTACTGTCTGTAGCAATTTGAATTTACGATAGCGCAAATGGTTCAAGAGTAATGACAACATGAATACAACTTGGTTGGATGTGTCACCGACGATAAATCAGGTTTTAACGGGTTAAAATACTTCAATACTTTTTTTTTTTGTTTTTCCTTGTTTTGTCTGGTTTTTCTTTATTTTCTGTGTTGTCGGATTTTATTTCTTTTTATTTTGTCTTATTTTTATTTTATTTTAAATATTAACAGTATGTATAGCCTAAATGTATAATTTAAAATTTGTCTAAATTTTCATCTAAACATGTAAATTTACATTTAGTTTTCATTTAAAATTTATACATCTAATATAAATGTATTTAAATCAATTAAAGTGTATTCATTTATTTATTTATGCAAGGGATTTTGGGCCAGTGAGGTTAAAGGGGCACGTCCCTGTTTAGGAGACCTAGCTGTCTCCCCACCCGACTGGCCAGGGATTGGGATGTGAGGACCCTCTCTACCAGCTGCCCCTCTGTCATCTCGGGGGTCAAAGTTTAAGCTTTGTGCCCACTCATCTGGAACCATGCAGCAGCCATCAACAGATGCCTTTGCTGATACCATGGTTTCCTCTGCTCAAACACACACATACACAACAGAAGTCTGCTGAAGGCCATTCATAGCTGTTTTTAAGAGCCACCCAGCTGTTGAAGAGGTAGTAGGAATCTCATTCTCTCACTTCTGTTTAGAGCTCAGTCTGAGCTTAGTTAATTGTTTAACCAGATTCATCAGCTGATGTGGGCCCCTTTGAGCTGGTTTTGTGGTAAATCCACTCTTTGAAAAAGACTGTTGACAGCTACAAAGCGGAGGACACCTGAGACAGCACTTTAGTTTCAAGGATTTGTGCATGGTTCAAACATAACATGAGGGTTGAATACCTGTACTATGTGTGTGTTGGAGGGTCATATTTTTCAGGGAACCTACTTAATACATTTGCAAAATATTTTTTATGAAAATCAAAAAATGTAGACTGTTAGAGGTAGCGCTGGGCGGTATATCGAGTTTGTATGATATGTCGATATATTTTGTTTTTCATAAACAATATAGGATGAGGCAATTCCATTTGTATCGGTATGCAGTAGTTTGATATTATGAGTGCATCTGAAGGCATATAGGTTATAGTTAACACATTTAGTTTAAAGCCCTGTCAGACGCTCTGACAGATACTTTTTAGTTTTACTTTTTTCAGATACTGTTTACTGCATTTGAGATGCGGTGTTTTCCTCTGTGGAGAACTTAATTTTCACAAGTATATTTAACATCTGTATGTTAAATTGCCTAAAATTAGAGCAGTTCATCTTAAATTTAAATAATATTTTGTGAATTTTATAAAGAAATTAATTATTTTATTTAGCAAGAATGCATTAAAGTGACAATACATTTTTTTTTTATAATATTAGATTTCTAATACATTTTAATATATGTGTATCTCCTCTTCCACTAAAATATTAAGCAGCACAACTGTTTTCAACATTGGTAATAATTAGGTTTATTAAGAACCAAAGCAGCATGATTTCTGAAGGATCATGTGACACTGAAGACTGGAGTAATGGCTGCATTAAATGCAGCTTTGCAATCACAAGAATCAATTACATTGTAAAATATATTAAAATTATTTAGTTATTTAAATTTTTTTGTTGCAATATTACCATTTTTTACCATATGGCTGCTTCAAAAATGCATCCTTGTTGAGCGTAAGAGGCTTTCAAAAACATTAAACAAATCTTTCCTACCCCAAAACAATGAAATAATTTTAATCCTATGAAACTATTTTATCAATACTTCACTGTTGTTAATAAATTATATTATCGACATTGTCTTTTTTTTACTGAGCTTCTTGCAGTGCATTCTTGGATTTCCTTTACTAAGGGGATGTATGTGATTCTTTTTGCCAAAATCAGG
Organism: Zacco platypus; assembly: GCA_038088235.1. NCBI lineage: Eukaryota > Metazoa > Chordata > Actinopteri > Cypriniformes > Xenocyprididae > Zacco > Zacco platypus. The sequence goes on from CM076064.1 coordinate 17,508,679, forward strand.
TTTTGTAACAGCCTTAGATAAATGCCCATAAATACTGCCTGCAGAAGAAACTCAATGGGTTTTGGAACAGAGTGTGAGTGTGTCCATGTGGATCACTCTGTCAGTGATACACTGCGGATGTGTGGATAGTGAAGACGTAGTGAAGTGCTGATCACCTGAAACAGCACAAGGGATTCACGTTGAGTCCTGTGAACGTGCTTGTGAATGTCTTAAGGGATGGTGAAACACTGACTGCGGAACCGCCTGATCCGTCATTGGCTCGTCACAGATTGCCTTTCATCCCCTTTTCAGGGCATACTTCAGCCACTCTCTCCGTAGGTGGGTTAATCGTCCCAATCACTGGCCATGACACTGTTTGTCTGTGGGATTTGGATGAAATTTTAATGAGTGATTAGATTAAAATAGCTAGGGCCATGCTTCCAGCAGTCTGTAGCATGTAATCCCTGCCGTGGCAGGCTAGCGATAAGGGCACGTACTGGCCCAGTGTGAACAAAACCCCAGAACGGCCTAGAGCAACAGCGCAGACACCCAGATACAAGGATGCACAAATCCTTCTCTGATTGGCCATGCTTAGAGTTTGCAGCGTTTTCATTGGCTATCTAAAAACCTTTTTTGAAAATCACTTCAGTGTTTCAGTGGTACAGCGCCATTCACTATCTGAATTGTATGTAATGGGAAGAAGTTAATTTTCCTTCTGTATGGAAGAGAAGAAAGGGAAAAGAACAAAGTCAAAGAATAGAAGAAATCCACTTTTGTTTTTCTTTTTATCAGGGTTACATCTGTTGTATTTAGTGCCTTTATGCTCCTTATACATACATACATACATATATATATATATATATATATTTTTTTTTTTTTAAATAATAAAATTCAGCTAATTAACTGACTTTAAGAGAGCACAGATAAATGGGAAGTAAAAAAAATCATTCACTGTTAATCTCCAGACTTAAATGGTTTAACTTTAAAAAAAATACTATATACCTTGCTATATATTATATATTTTACTACATATTATGTGAAATATTGTATAATTTACAACTATACTATAGTAAAAATGTTTTACATAATTATATTTACTAGATTTAGTCCTGTTTTAGGGTAGAGTGAAGTGAATTGAAGTGAAGTGAAGTAAAGGCCAAGTAGGCAACCCATACTCGGAAATTGTCCCTTCCAAATTAGTGCACACATTAGGAGCAGTGAGTAGTGAACACACACACACACACACACACACACACACACACAGAGCATTGGGCAGAGATTTTCTAATGAGATGATAAAATAGAAATTTCAAATAAAAAGAGAAAAAAATGTTATAGAAATGTAGACTTTTAGTCACCTCTTATTTTTGAAACATTTCTCCCAACTCCAGGTGTCTCCTATAGTATGCAAATGCTACTTGGGGAAAATCCTTGCCCTTTTCACAATAAAGAATCTCAGAGAGAGTTTATTGTTGTCCAGCCTCTTTGATTTCCCTTCCATATCCAGGATTGACAGGCAGCCACCTCAGGGGTTATGTGAATACGGCAGACAGGCACCCAAGCGGAACAACCCCCCCCCCCCCATAGTACTGTACCTTAGGACACTTCAAAAGTAACCTGACCACTACACACATTCACAATATGGTGAAAAAAAGTACATTAAAAAAGAAAAGAAGGGAGATGGTGTTACACAATGGCTCTCACACTGAACATGGACTTTTTATTTGAATTTTCTATGGTTTTGAGGCCAAACTCCTCACTGAAGTAAATAGAAAAGTGATCTCGGAAATACGGTTTACTCAGCAGAACTTGAGTATTAAAAATCCTTTCCTTGAAAGGTTAATGTTTCCCTGTGCAGTGGCCACAGCCGTCCTTTGTTCTTCCTTGTTATAAAAACCAGGATGACCTACAGATAGAAAAATAAAACATAACCATGTTATTTCCAGAGCCCAATGCTGTTAAATAGTTCCATCCCCGAGCCTGAAATGCAATAAAGTTCACGGCATGTGTTCAGTACTGTGAATCTGTGCAAGCATTTCTCTCCATTCCTCATGTTTCTGCTTCTAAAACCCAGATGAGATTGAATTATATGTGGAACTCTGGCACAAATAAGCAACTTTTTTTTCTTCTCTTTTGGTTTTCTTTTCCTTTTTATAATGGCACCCCACTGTGAAATTCCCCCGTAAACTCTCAGAACAGACAGGGCTGGGAATAGGTTAACCTGACCATGTTGCATCACGCTATCGCTAGTGTCCTGAGTACTCAGTGGCGAACTTATGACATGGGAAAGGTTTAGTTTGAACAATGGGGGTCGATATAGGGTGGGGTCACGTGGAGTACAGATGAATCTCTCGGATGGCACATTGTACTTTGTTGATCTTTTGCCTGAGAGTGAACAAACAGATCAGCTAATCTTAGCTGCTCATTGCAAAGGAAACGTGCTCTTTAGAACATTAAGAGCGTTTGCTCTACGGTGTGTGTTTCAGGATATAATATTCATGCATTCCAAATGAGTGACAGAGAGAGAGCAAATATAAGCATTGATGGAGTTCATTGAGACTGTGGAAAATCATCCAGTCCACTGGCAAAATGATGGAGGCTTATTTTCCCATAAGGCTGTTGTCCAGGGCTGTTAAGAGCTGATACATTACTGATTATCCAAACTGTATTTGTCAAAAAAAAGTCAGATATCATCTTTATCTTAAAGATTTTTGATATTTGACCAAGTTTTTCTTCAGGTATTATTGGAAAATTACGATGTGTCCTATGCAGAAGCTTTTACCTGAGATGACCAGATTTCTGAATTCTGGGCATTTCTAGTTCAACATATAATTGTAATGTTGATTGTTATTTATGAATTTAAAAATGCAAATAATGACAAAAAAAAAGCTTTAAGAAAATAATTTGCATCGACATGTTTTTTTTGGTTTGTTTTTTTAAGGTTTGTCTGGTCACATTATTTTTAGCTCAACTAGTGCGTCATTAGGTGTCGTTTTACTTCTGTGAATAGTCTAAAACAAGAGCCTTGTCTTCTGTGTTTGGGTGTCTGGTAAATACACTCCTGTATGTCATTCACTTGAGAGGTGTTATAGGCATTGAGTTTCAGCGTCTGAAGGGCTACAAATCAATGGCATTGACCTGTGACTTTTATTACCTGCTGAGCTGAACTGATAGACAAGTCTTTACTGAGTGTCTCGTTTGATCAGACGTTGGCAGGGCATCTGTCTCCTCGTCTGTTCCTGCCTCTCTTCAGCATGTTCTGCAAGCTTTCCACCAATTTCCCCCTTTGTGTGAAAGCTTAGAAAGCTTTTATAAGAAAGCTTAAGTTGTTTAGTTTTACTGTTGTTTTTTTTCCCTGTTGCAGAACTATTTGGGGTAACGACAAGCGATTTTATTTCTTTCCAGTTGGTGCTCCTTCACCCCGTAATAAAAATTTCTTAAATGCATGAAACAATTCAAAAATTCATGGCCATCAGCATCTCAGACTTCTCTCCTTTCTAAGTGTGCTAAACAAATGGGGTGAAACATCTGAAGACAGTTTTGTATGGAAGCCCATTTCTGACTCAGAGTTAATAAATAAATAAATAAATAAATAGGTGTGGTTTTAAATCTCATTGCCAGGGCTGTATGTTGACTTTTTTATAGCACTGGTGCTAAAGATTGTAGCACAAGTATGAAACACCCGTTACTGTCTGTGCAAACAAACACAAGTAGTGCAGTTAATCACTTTAACAGGACTAACAACGGACATTAATGTCCCATACATGGCAAATCATCAAAAAATCTAAACTTTAACAATGTTTTCAAAACCCTTTTAATTTTCCTATAAATCATTAGAAACTTTTAAAGTGCCCCGTCTCTGAGAAAGAAGGTCCTTCCTCCGAGGAATGGGCCAGGGAGGGGCTGTGCATCTGTCCCGAGTGTTCCCTCGGACAGGGAGTAAAACAACTGGCAGTGGGAGGTTTTTGTTGAGGCAAACAGTTCTACCTGAGCCAGATCAGCTGAACCACCTGGGGGTGGAGTCGCCACTCTCCCGGCAGTGCAGCTCATGAGAGCTTGTCGGCCACATGGTTGAGCACACCGGGAACGTGAATGACACAAAGCGACCTCAGATGCTTCTGACTCCAGAGGAGGAGATGGCGGGCGAGGTGCGACATGCGACGAAGGCGTAGACCACCTTGACGATTGATGTACACAACGGACCAGTACATGCTTGTCCCGTAGTGGCCCCTTCAGGCGGCTCAGGGCAAGGCGTACTGCTAGCAACTCAAGGCAGTTGATGTGCCAATGCAGTTGGGGGCCCGTCCACACCCCTGACACTGCATGTCCGTTGTACGTGGCGCCCCAGCCAGTGGCAGAGGCATCCGTGAAAACCACAGCATGCCGAGACACCTGTTCTAGGGGCACTCCAGCCTGAAGAAACAAGGGGTCCAACCATGGGATGAGGGTATGGTGACACTCTTGAGGGATTGCCACCCGAAAAGTTGCCACGCGCATCTCGGGACTCAGCCATGGAGCCAGTGTTGAAGCGGTCTCATATGAAGCAGACCGAGCAGGGTTACTGCCGCTGCAGCGGCCATATGCCCCAGGAGCCTCTGAAAGAATTTCAGTGGGACCGCCGTCCTGCTGTTGAACGTATTTAAGCAGTTCAACACAGACTGAGCACGTTCCTCTTTGAGGCATTCTGTCAGTTCGACCGAATCCAACTCGATACCGAGTAAAGAGATCCTCTGCACGGGGGCGAGTTTGCTCTTTTCCCAGTTGACTTGAAGACCCAACTGGCTGAGGTGTCTGAGCACCAAATCCCTGTGTTTGCACAACTGATCCTGCGACTGAGCTAGATTGAGCCAGTCACCTAGATAGTTGAGGATGCAAACACCCTGTTCTCTCATGGGAACAAGGGCTCCCTCCACGACTTTCGTGAAGACGCGGGGAGACAGGGCCAGCCCGAAGGGTAGGACTCTGTACTGATATGCCTGACCTTCGAACATGAACCGCAGGAATGGCCTGTGTCGCGGAAGAATCAAGACATGAAAGTATGCGTCCTTCAGGTTGATTGCTGCAAACCAATCTCGGGAGAGAGATGCACTTGAAAATGCGCTTTTGCGTGAGCATTTTGAACGGTAGCTTGTGAAGGCTCAGATTCAAAACTCGCAGGTCCAAGGTCGGTCGTAACACACCGCTTTTCTTGGGTACAATGAAGTAGGGGCTGTATAACCCTGACCTCATATCAGCTGGAGGGACCAGCTCTATAGCGTCCTTCGCCAGTAGGACCGCGATCTCCACACGCAAGACAGGAGCATCGGCAACTTTCACTGAAGTGAAGTGGATGCCCCTGAACCTCGGGGGACGCCGGGCAAATTGAATTGTATAGCCGAGTCTGATGGTCGGAATGAGCCAGCGAGACGGACTGGGGAGCGCTAACCAGGCTTGCAGAGACCGTACAAGCGGGACCAAAGGGACCGCAGGCGTACCCGCAGTGGGGCAGCGAGGTGGAACACAGGGACGCGGCCTAGGGGGCTCTCTTTGCGAGGCGGCCCGAGGCGGGGTCACAGTGTGCTGTGCAACACTTACCTGGTTCCACGGATGGACAGAGGGAGCAGGCAAAGCCTTGGCTGCCTGCTGCAAGCTGCTGCCCGCTGGCGACAGAAGAGGGGGAAGAGAGTGGTGAGGTTCTTGTCCTCCCACTGCTCTCCGAGCCCTCTTCAGACCTGGAGATGAAGGAAACTGCTCCTTTATTGAAAATTTGGGAGCAGAAAAACAAATCAACAAAGGATTTCTTCCTCCGGGGGAAGGAGTGGAGCGGTCCCCATCTCCTGAAGAGCAGTCCCATCCATCTCTGGGTCGCCCATCCTAGGGCCTCTTGCTCTGAGCCTCTTGCTCTGAGCCCTTCTTGCGCAGCTTGGGTCGAGGCTGCTGTTGTAGCCTGGGAGTGGGGGCAGCCGTGGGGGCGCCGAAGAGCTGGCTGAGGTACTGCGAGCCTCAGACTACTTTTGTACAGCCGAGAACTGCTGGGCAAAGCTCTCGACCGCGTCGCCAAAGAGGCCGGTCTGGGACACAGGGTAATTAAGGAACCTGACTTTGTCGGTATCCCTCATGTCAGCCAGACACAGCCAGAGATGGCATTCCTGGACCACAAGTGTGGACATCGCACGACCCACTGACCGCGCCGTGACCTTCGTCGCCCAAAGCGTGAGGTCCGTTGCAGCACGAAGTTCCTGGAGAAATGACCGACTGAATGGGAACTCCTGTACACCTTTACACTTGATAAAAACGTATCGATTAGATTTGCATTTGTTTACTTCCAATTTCTTCAAACAGAAATATTACTTTACCTATTTTTACCCAAAATAGGGTGTTGTGAGCATTAGTGAGTACATACACATAGTGTAATGTCTGTTTTATTCATATTCTTAGGGCACCCTCGTGCAGAAATTCCACAAGTGAGACTCATAGCAGTCATAAAACTTGATGTTCCTTGAAATCCCTTATATGAACAAAGGCATCCAGCTATTGCTGCAGAATAAAACGCAGATAAGAGACATTTTGACTGATGAAACATGAGACAATAAACGTGCAATTGGGACAATATATGGTTTTTCATTACAATGAAGTGTATTAAAAATGCAATGCTAATTGACATGGCCTTCATCGCTGTTTGCTGTAAAATAATTGAATTCATGCCTCATACTGTGATATGAAGTCACGTAAGGACAAAAGGAAGTTATTTCAAAAACTAGACTGATGTTATGAAGTGAGTTTGGAGTAAAAACATAAATATTCTCTTTTTTTGGACAGCAAGTGTGTAAACAATTTGGAAAGATGTTTGGCGCGTGTTGCTTTTTTAAATTCACATTATAAGTGACTCAAACTTATTTTTATCTTAAGCGTTTGCAGAGATGGCGCAGCATTTACTGTGAACCAATCGATCTGCTCCGATCTGCTGCGCTACACATGTACTGAACTTTTTTCATTAAAACTTTGCGATTTCATAAATCACGATTTTGGTTTAATTTCAGTTAATCATGCAGGCCTAGATTAAAAAAGCACACAATTCTTATTTCACCCAAAAAAAGCACATGCAAAACTCTATTACACACGTGCTACTGTGGTAAGTTTATATTACTATTACAGTCAATATTGACTGTGACTTTATTTTTTATAATTGATACTCTTGAGACTATTTTTTACTGCTGAAGTAAAACCTTGGCCTGTGAAAATGCGTTGATGGTCCATCACATTCACCATGTTGGAGTGAAGAGGGCCCAAGTGGAACATTTTTAAGTAATTAAATGTCATGACCAATAATAGGAGATGATTTTCTCAAGATGTTTCACACCCAAGCTCCACAAATTCTTTCCTAGAAAAAAAAAGAGAAAGAGGTATTTCCAAAAAGATGTTGTTTGCGTCTGCCCCTAAATCAGAACCTGATTTTCTTAACCTGCTCCTTTCTGTTCCTTGGATCGATTTTCCCCGCTTCAGAATTGACAGATGCTGTCTGTATGTTAGCCGTTTTTTTTTCTTCTTTTTTTGAAGAACTCAATGGGAGAGCACCTCTCTAAGGAGTCAAACCTCTAGACTCGATGCATCGCATTCTGTGAAAATATTTTTTATAGGTTTCTGCCCCATTCAGACCTGCCTCATATTCACCAGCACACATGAAAAATAGGAGAGAATGTGAACTGGATTGTCCCACACTTTGGCCCTTCATTTATTTATGCAAACAAATGGATTGGGAAAGGGGGGTGGGACTGTTGGGGGAATGGAAAAGAAAGCGCTCCAGAAGAGAACTGCAACACAAGTGGGTGGGGGTTTGAAACAGGGCCGTCCTGGCTGCATGCTGGGATCCTCAAAAGCATTTGTCCTCCCCCTTTCTTTACCCCGCCCACACGTGGAAGATGAGGCGACGTCCGGGCCTGCTTCGTGCAATCGATTGGTTACGGCTGAAGGTCGGGTTAAAGAGCTTGGGGGGCTCATGCGGTGCCCTTCTCCTCCTTGGCAGATGTCTGGGAATCTTGGTAATAGAGGTGGCTGCTAAGTCACAGATACATAGCTGCGATAAGTTAGTGACGGCAAATTTTTGGGGGGTAGAAGCCTTGTGGGTGTTCGGATTGGCTCAGAGTCGAGTTGGGGTCACAGGTTCTCCTGTGTTGCGATTACTGCGATTACGCTCTCTGTCAGCGCTAATTGAGTTGCTCGCTTCCTTAACGAGAACTCTCTCAGTTGCATATCTCCCACCGTCTGTGTGTAACATGAACACAAAACATCATTAAACAAAGACTGACTGCAGAGGTGCAGGGCCACTAATTCGACTGTGCAGAAATACTGCACTACTTAATGAGAGACTAGTTTGTGTGGCTGTGTCAGGCATTATTAGGGGCAGAGGGCTGGAAGGGGTTCATGTTCACTTCAGGCTTTGTTACTTGCAAAGTGAAATAAGCACAATTATTTTATCACAACTCAGGTTGCGTATGGAGGAGTGTTGGACCCCTGTTGTGTTCCTTTGTCTATGTTTTCTTAGACAGTTCTACTTATTTTATTTTTTTTGTCTAATTAAAATCTTCTCTACTTTTGCAATCATCAAACTGTTGTGATTCCGTCCAAACATTTGTCATTAACTCTTCTTGGGAAAACTTCCAAAAATGTAAAATGTCACTGCGTTCCTTTTGAATTTTAAGAGTATAAATCATCTTGTGATGCTATTCCATTCACATTTTGACATTTATTTAACTATGGGCACCACACAGTGGTGGAAATTACATTTTAAACATTTTTTGAATAAAATCGCCATCTTGCTAAGGCAAATATCACAGCTAGCATTTTATGTATCCTAAATAGAAAATACACGCAATGACACAATAACTTCTGACTTTTTGAATGATTAAACGAAATTACAGAATTACTGGAAATGACACACACAAATATTCTGGTCACAAGTTATATTTATCTTGATTTTTCTGTTGTTGTTTTTTCACACATTACACATCATACGTCATATTTCATCTCAAGCTTTTTTAGACAGTTTTTGTCTCATTGGTGTACGCTAACTTAAAAAAAATGGTGAAGAGCAAAATAATTTGTTGTGTTGGAAATGACACAATATCATTGTTAATTTAAAGTATGAAAAATATAGTTAATATTATAATACAATATAATAATATAAAATAATTTTATAATTAATTTCATAATTTAAGATCTGGGATACAACAATAAAAGTCTATTGCCCGGTTTCACAATCATGGCTTAAGTCTAGTCCCAGACTAAAATGCATGTTTGAGCTGTTTTAACTCAAAAGACATTTCTCAAAATATATCAGTGTCATTGTTTTGTCTGATGCAAACAAGTATTTTTTTTTTCTAAGGCACATTTATAAAAGCTACTTAAATGTCCTAATGTAACTAAGGCATAATCCTGGCTTAATCTAAACCCTGTCTGTGACACCAGGCCTAAATATAGTAAGCATTTGTTTAAAAGTAACACAAATCAATGTAGGATGTAGCATGGTAAAAAAAAAATCAAGAAAGTTATAATGTGATTTTCAAAAAAAAAAAAGTAATGTAAAAATAATAATAATAAACAAGTTAAGAATATAAATTAACCAGTTCATGCTTTCTATAGAAGTGGACTACATGAGTCCAAGTTGTGCTGGTCTTGTTGTAGGCTCTTAGTGCTGAAGGTGAATGTTTATTGGTTGTTCTCTTGGATTTACAATAGGATTTACATAGCACATTGAAGAAATTGGCAATGATGCAGTAAATCTCTTTTGTTGGAAACATGTTTGTTTCTTGATGCACTACAGGCCAGAAAACATCTAGTTAATGGCCATAGCTCTTATTTCCATCCAAGGCAGCTAAAGGGCTCCAATAGTTATTAGCATTTGTGGAAAAATTTACTCGTCAGACTCATTGTAAAACTTCTGTTTAAGGCTAATGCTTTTTTAGCAGCTCTAAGGGCCTGTTTTTGCTATGTGTTGAGAAAAATAAAAGAAAACAGAATAAAAATGGTTTTGAATTGATGTGTGTTTGTACAACTCAAAAAATGTGGACCCAGACAAGGTATAATTGTGAACTGATGTAAAGTGACAGGGAAAAGTGTAAATCATCCATTTAGCTTGGGCTATGCTGGCACACAACAACGTCTTTGATGGAGACTTGTAATTGGGAAAATCTGGCTGTGGTTTATGGCTCCAGTTCCACCTTCGACAGCACCTCCTCACCTGTACCCACGAACTCCACCATTCCCTCAGAGCTTCCAAATCATCCAAATGAAACAGGCATGTAATTTCCAGCAATTGTGGTATGCACTGTGCAGAATGTGTGCTTCATGAAACCTGAAGCTTTGGCGAGAGAGTGTCTGGGTACAACAAAATGCAAAGGGTTTAAATTTAACTTATAGCCTGATGCTAAAGTTAGCCAGCCACACCAGTTAAACCTTTTTTTTTCTAGCCTTGGCACTAAGCTGTATTTTCTCAGTATTGGGTCCTGAATGTAAAATCGGACAAACTAATCATAAATGATGTCACAAAATGCTTTTTTTTTTTTTAAAGAAAATGGTAAAAATGATCATATGCATGTTTCAGTTGCTGTAATACAAGTTTCATAGCTGGTTTCAGACTAGATTCTAACTTCGCTTCGAGGTGCTGGGGTTCTCATTTGTAATATTTGTAGTTTAAGCTGGTTGTCATGACACCTGTTTGATGTCAAGAAATGTTGCTGACCTCTTTCAGGCCTTGCTGTATGCCCTGGGCACTTTCCCAGCAGGTAAGAGTGCATTATTAGCAGTGGGATAATTAATTGTCAGGCACACAAAAGGCAGGTCCTGGCCCTTTCAGGACCCCTAAAGGACCTCTTGTCCACTGGAAGCTTGTAAATCACGCAGGCTGCTGGGGTCAGCCTGGCGGCCCTTTCTTCATATGGTCTCCAGTGCAACACTAAGGCTTGATTCATGTGAAAGAAAAGCCTCTTTCAACAGCAAGCAATATATTTTAAATATTCTCTCACTTGCCGTCTTAGAGTCCCTCAAAATCAGATAAAATCCACTTGTTTTTACAATGAAAGACCTGAATGTCACACTGGCCTTGAGCGAGAATCTGGATGCTGTGGATAGAATCTTCTAGATAAACTTAATTACACATGCAGCCTTGAGTCTAGCTGTGCCCACAACCTGCGAACGGGAGTGTGTGGATCTCCCCTTGGAGCAGCAGGGTCCAAGAATTCGTGCAGAATTCGGAAATATATATATAAACATAACATACATCCCTCAAACCCCTCATAACAGTGTGTCAAGGTCAATATTTTTTTTTTTTTTTTTTTTTTTGACACGTTGTAAAATGTCTTGTTGTGTGACTCCCCAAAGCCTTAATGATATTCTTGGACTAATAATTAATAAAAAAGATACTTGGAACAGTTTTTTTTTTATATATATACTTTTTTGTGGCCACATATATTCAAGATATAAGAAAAATTATGACAATGTGACATGTATATGACATGTTTAGGTCATATGTCAACATGTTTAGTTTAATCTAGAGGTCATTTAATTTAAAATGGTGTAAATGTTTTTACATTAATGCTAAGAGTACATTTTATTTGTTTTATTTGATACTGTCTATACTAATTCAGATACAAATATTCAAAAAAATATTCAATCAAATTTTTAGAAGTACACCAGAAAAACCCAATATAATATAATATAATATAATATAATATAATATAATATAATATAATATAATTTTTTTAATACAAGAAAACTTAGGAATAACATTTGTATTTATAGAATAGTAATTTTAATAAATAATAAATTTAATAGTAAATTTAAAATGTATTATTATTAATATTATTAATAATAATAATAATAATAATAGCAAAGAGTACATTTAATGTATTTTAAACAGGATTTTTAGAAGATTTTTCTTTTCTTAATCATGAACACTCTTTGTAATCTATGTCTTTGTAGTCTTTGTAATCTCATTTATCTATGTGCTTGAATTCATGTGAATGGAATTTTGGTATTGAAGCTAAATGAAAATGATTGTGTAATTTAAGCAGTCTGCTATCACTGTTGTTGTTGTTGTTGTTTTAGAAGCCAATTCACTAAAGGAATTATGCAAATGAGATTACTGCACAATGCAGTTCCTACAATGCAATTGTGTTATTTACCTGTCATTGATTTGGCAAATGCAAATCAATGACAGGTAAATAACAGGAAAATTGCTCTGAATGTAGTTTTTAAATGTGAGGAGGATCATAAGCTTTTTCTTGTGGCACTCGGCTTTAATAACATACTGTACACATGAAGAAATCATGCACACACAGACACACATTGGTGTGAAGATGAGGAGAAGGGAGATCATGGCATACAGGGCAGATGGCAGGAGGCAATGTGTCACCATCCACTTGAGGAAATGCCAGATAAGGGCTGTGGGAGCCTGAGTCTCCAGCGGGCAGATGGGAGTTCTCTTCAGAGAGGGCTATGCTGACAGTGTCGTCTCATTAGCCAAGCTCATTACACCAGTAGCACCAGATCACTAGATCTGCCTTGCTCTACATTACCAACCCTGAGCTTCAGCCCTGAGTGTAAACGTCAACACTGACAGAGACTCAGTCATCAAATCTCAAGCCAATAGAGGCTGGAGCAATACCAACATTTTGCCTTTGGTATGATACCAGCCTCTGATACCTCACTGTCAATTACTTTGGGCTACAAAAAGAAAAAGAAAAAAATATTTATGGTATGTTTCGGCCATAGTCCTTGTGACTTGTGCCCAAAATAAATTCATTGCATTCTTTTGAAAGTAGAACAAAGAAATACCATATTATATTATATTTAGAATATAATTCTGATATTATAGAATTTAATCAAACAAAAAAAATAACCATTTATATAATGATAATTTTAATACATAACATTTTTCTAATAATAAATGAATAAAAATGTTGTTATATTATTATTATTATTATTAGTGGTAGCAGTAGTTACACCCTACATGTCAGCGATGTTCATTCATTCATTCATTCATTCATTCATTCAAAAAACAAAAAAATATGAATCAAATCAGTTGGCTTAGCAAGTAGATATTTTCTTCAGTTATTTTCAGTGGTTAAAATTTTTAGATACCAGTGTAATATCAAATTTTTCAGCTACAGAAATTGAATAAAGTAATCAAATGTATTTTGATTAAGGCATTTTGACATAAATTTGTGTGAATTTGTTCATTCAAGCCCAAGAAAACATGAAAGAGCACTCTATTTAATAGACTATTCGCGCACTGTCTGAGAGGCAGCTGTCTGGGTGCACTTCGGATGTTTGTGCACAGAAAACTTCTTGAAAACATCATGTTATTACTGTACCACCTTTCCTGTAATAATGTGGGGAATCACTTGTTATACATAAATAATGTAACAGTTCATGTTTTTACTTGCACATACGATGCAGTTTCTAAATGACGAATGCGTGCTGAGTGGATGATCAGTAATCAAAAGCATGCAACAGATTTTCTCTATCTTTTACGTTTTCAGCCTAATATGCTCCTCGTTTTACTTTCTTTGCTATTGTCATATCTGAACGAACTGTGAAAAAGGGATGTGATCACGTTTTGTTTTGCAGCTCACACACAGCAGCTATGTAGGCTTAAATATTTAACTTGTTTAATATTCTATTAATTCTATACATTTACTTCATAGACATCCTTCATCCCTAGTATCAAATGATATTTTGTATTGCTTTAAATGTTTGGTACCACTTTTTTGTATCCGGGGTACTGTGCAACTCAAAAAGACAGTAGAAAAACAAGTATGAGCAAAGGTTTATTTTGACTGTTATTTCTCTTGATTTGTGTTGTTACAGTTATCCTGTATTAACGGATGGCTGTTTTGATTCTTTTGGCACAAATGCTCACAAATACTAAAAAAAAAAAATTCAAAAACTCAAAACAAAAAAAATCTGCATCAAATTAACCAAGAGACCGTACTAGAATGTTCTCTCCCTCGGAATTTCATTCTTGTCAGGATCGTATGTTTATTGATAAAGCGTATGAATATGTCTCATGTTTGTGGTATGTGGTTGCCGTAGATCTCTCCCTGCTGTTTGTGTGTCTAAGCGTGTGTGTGTGTGTATCTTTCTTTAGAAGTGTTGCAGAAGAGTGTATTGACGTTTTCAGGGGCCCGTGGGAGGCTCATACTGGAGCATCCTGCTCTTTCATCTGCTGCTCATGGAGAAACGTGGCGAGAGAGAACTCACAAACTCTGAGCAAAGGAGCCTGTCATTCTGTGTGTGTGTGTGTGTGTGTGTGTGTGAGTGTGTATGGGACGGCTGTATGTTTCTACTCTTCCATGATTGCTCTTGGCTACAGGCTTTTTTCTTCTTCATGTTTTCTTCTCCGTCCTCTTATGCAGAGGAGAACGGGGATCAGGCAAACATAGTGGCCTAATTTTGTCTCAGGGAACCACCGATTCTCTCCAACTGCAGGAGAACGTCCTGTGTGGAATTCTAACTGTGTCCTGTAGATGAGATACGCCATGGTGTACAGAGCTCTGTGTAATTCATCATAAAGGTCTACTCAAGATAAAGAGTAAATAAACGCTATAAGCGTCCTTTGTATGATACAATTGTAGATGCAATGCAACCGCACATGCAGGCGTGAGCTTTCTGTGAATGGGGATTCAAATAGCATAAATGTTCACAACCACAGTAAGTCTTACCAATTATTCAGGGTGAACAGTATGTGATGGTGATGAGACTGTGATTATCTCTCTGATACTTCATTTTTGTCAGTGATGAGAAGATGGTACGTTATTTACTTAACATAAAATAACACATTATAGAATAGAATCAAATCAAATCAACATCAATAAATTAAAAATTACAAGAAAAACAGAACAGATAGAATAAATATAATTAGAATAGATACATTTATAACAGAACAGAATAATTGTCTAGAACACAACTAAACAGAATAGAATAGGTGACAATGGATCCGAACTTTGTAGAGTAGATCAGTCTGGAAGAACTGAATAAATGTGAGTATCGAATGGAATAAAATATAACAACACATTGGAAAAAAATATACAAATGATTTTAATGAATAGACTAGAAGAGATCAGTCAATAATTGAATAGAACATGTTAGTCTAGAATAGAGCAGAACTGAAGAGAACTGGACTAGTCTCGGACATAAAATAAAATAGAAAATATAAGTCTAGAGTTGAGCTAAACAGAATGAAGCTGAAATGCATAGATGGGAAATGTATAAAATAGATCATATTACAGCAGAAGAGAATAGTTCATTCTTCATTCATAGAACACTGAATTGAATTAAAGGAAAACAGATCAGAACTGAAAGAGTAATCATTTTGCAGGATTATAGAATCGGATCAGTCTAGAACATAATAGAATAAAGTAGAACATATCAGTCTATAACTGAACTAAACAGACTAGAGCTTAACTTCAGTTGAATAGATGGTACTATAGCTGAACTTCATAGAATAGATCATTATAGAATATAAAAATAAAATAGAATGTATCAGTCTAGAACCAAATAGAATGTAACAGATCAGTCTAGAACAGAACTGAATGGAACAATAGACTTGATAATTTTTCTGTAGAGTAGAATAAATCATTGTAGAACTGAATAAAATAGACTAAAGCAGAACTAAATAGAACATACAGATAAGGCTATGAAGTGAACAGTCTAGAATAGAACAGAATCTTATTCTAGAGTAGAATAGTTCTACAGTAGAACTGAATCGAATAGGATAAAATAGAATAGAACAGATAAGGCTAGAAGAAAATATAATATAAAAGATCAGTCTAGAACTGAATAGAATATATTATTCAAGAGTAAAACTTAATTTAAAATACGGAAACGGCTAAGAACTGAACTGAATAGAACATAGTTCATTTTTTGCCATAGTATACAATATATTATTGTAGAACTGAATAGAACAACAAAAAAATCAGTTCAGAATAGAATAGAATGGAATAGATAAGACTAGAAGAAAATATAATCAATATAATATAATAGATCAGAATATAATAGATCAGTCTCAATATAACTGAATAGAATAGATTGTTACAGTCGAGCAGACCAGAATCTAACAGAACAGAATAGAGAATGGTTTATCAACAGTATTGTGAGTAATAAATCAACAGACTGGGTGGATGGAGAACAGGGCAGCAAATTGCTGTCTGACTGCCAGTGTCCCACATCCCATGTGTGTCCAGTTGGAATGCATTCCAGCAAAGGAAGGATGATGTGTGTGCAGATACATGTGGCACAGGGAAACAGCACACATTCCACAAAGGGCATCATTCTGTTGTGTGAAACACGCCTGCAAACTCTCACCCTGATAATCAAATGCAGTTTGAGCTTTCACAACCAGACTCACCCAAGCCGGGCATAGGTGGGGTTCAAGAATTATTTAAATTTCTTAAAGGCATAAAAATGAAAATTCTCTCCATTAGTGAAAGTCACTGGGGTCCAAAACAACATTGGACCACTGTAAAAAAAAATTGTTAAATTTACGGTAAAAAACATCATTTAACTGGTTGCCAGAAATTTAACATAAAACATACATTAGCAACATTTTAAGTTTTACGGATTTAACTTGAATTTACAGTAAAATACCATATTTCATTAACTGTGAAATATAAAATATGATGTTAATTTACCATCCTATTGAATAACTAATATTTGTTTTGTACCTTTATAATACACTGAGAACCAACAAACACAATGATGATGAGAGTCACATGATGAATCAGAGTGCATCACAACCAGATTTCCACCAGCTGAGAAAGTTAATACTAATGTATAGAAGGTGCACAGTGTCATTCACACAAACACTAAACACCATTATGATAACACACATGGAATTTAAAAATGCAATGCTTGACCAACATTTGATGTAATATAATACTCTAATTTAATTCTAACTGATTAGAAAAAAAACTAAGAAAAACAGTTATTTCAATGAAAACACATCAAATGTTGGGTGTCACGCAGGTAATTATGGAAATTATTTTTTTTTACTGTAAATTATACAAGTAGTTGTTCTTTTTCACTTCCAAAAGCTATATATTTAATGGCACTTTGCTGTAAAATTACATTAAGTATGTCTCATGTACAGTTAGTTCTATTACAGTTATTCCCCGTTTATAGCATGGAAATTTTCTTCACCGCATCATCACTACGCAATTTCAGTGCAAATAAAGGTCAATTCATACCGCACCGACAAACGGCAACAAACACGTCTGTTGGAGTTCGTTGGATTGGTGTGATACCCCTGTCGGCGTCTGTTTGCGTCTGTTGGAGTTGGTTGTAGTCTGTTTTCACCTGACTGAACATGTTTAATTGGCGTTTTTTGGGTCGTGGAATGTCTAAACAGTGTGGTATGGTTTTACAACAAACGACAACAAACTCTGATGTAATCTGACCTGGCCACGAATGGTTGCCATGACAATGATACAGACAAGACTGTGGTTTGATCGTGCTGATGCCTCACGCACACAAGGAAACACTGCAAATGTGACATCACAGTTTGTTTATTATAAAAATAAAATACAGTCAAAACATATAAAAGTTACAATACTCAATTTAAATAGTCCGTAATTTAAATAGTCAGTAATAGTCTGAATTGCCATTCAGCAAGAGCACTGGTCCACTGTGGTGTTGCCATTTTTGCTCATGTGAAGAGGATTATTTATTTATTTATTTTTTTAAATCGATACTGGAGCAAACGCATGTTTTGGCTTGTTTAGTTTTGCCTTTGATGAGTCTCGCTAAAAAAAGTTTAAAAACCGGTGTAGGCTATGCCAACCCCAGCGCAAGGGATCAGATCGATGGCTAGCGCTTCGGATTTGAGGTTAGTATTTTTATGTTTGCCTCAATATTTTAATACAATGAAAATATATATGATACTACTATATTATTAATCTAATAAACTTGCCAGAAAATATTGTTAACATGGTTACACGTATGTAGTTGTGGATCTCAATTTTTCCCAGTCAAACTTGACTCTCTGTAACTCGTTTGTCGGTGATTGTTGGGGCAGTGTGAACATGACCGTTTTTTCTCATAGAATTCTAAATCCAACGGCCAACTTGTTTGTTGGTGTTTGATGGCGTTTGCCGGTGTGGTGTGAATTTGCCTTAATGTCAGTTAGACTGCGGGTGGTTAGTGAATGCAGGGTTTTGTTGAAATACTGTTAAGTGAATTTGCCCCTCAAGGTTTAGCCATTCGAAAACTTGTACATTTTGTGTCAAATTAAAAATCTCTATCTATTTGTGATGTTTCAAAGGAAGGTTAGTTTATATTATGTAATGCACAAAATAAATAGACAAGAAATAGTAAAGAATCTGTATGATAGGCCAATTTTCTTTTGTTTAAGGAGTAAAGGACAGCAGATTTTTGGCCAGCATGCTTTTGCCCCGAGTGCACATCTTTTCCTTACATCATGACCAGCAGTAATTAACATTGTAGTCAGTGCCATTTTCTAATGTTTACTCCATGTAAACATATTACAATAATGGGAAAATGTATTATTTATTTTGCACGGTAGTGAATCTGCACGAGTCATCAGAGAGCAGCGGTTGGAAGCCAAATTGTTGCTCAGGTAATTTTAGCAGTTTACATTTGGTTCATTATTCTGGGCTCCTTGCATTCTATCTCCAGCTGAAATTACCCTCCATTATGGCCATTTGATATTGACTTTAATTTGAGTGCATGTTATTTTTGTATATATCTCATGGACCGTGCAGATTGATTTGATTTGGCTTTGTAGTTTCACTTAAATACACCCACGTCCCATAGATGCACATGCGTAAACACAACAAAACACCTACAGCAAATACACACTTGTGTCGCCTCTAGAGACAGTAGAGATGAGACAGCTCTAATTATTGTAATGTATCCATTTGTGTTATTGTAACTGACTTTCAAAGAGGTGGCAGAATGTTGTTTTCAACAGGGATCTTTTCTTTCTCAAACATCTCTCTTTATGAGACCCCTGGGTAACATCTCCAGAGTACAGGGTGATGGTCATGTGGTGCATTGTGGGAGTGAAGCTCTGAAGAGCTGAGATGTTTGAACAGCCGGTCTGTGCCATGTTGAGACCTCATGTGCGACTCCAGGGGAAACTGAACCCGGATGGGACCCGGCCTGCATGGACACCTGATGTTCCACTAATTGGCCACGGGTGAGTGGTGTGAGTCTGCAGACAGGGCTCCGAGGCATCAGAGAAGAGCAGATATTCACATCCCGTCTTGTTACCTAAAACATGCTTTGCATGAAAGGCCTTGGTACGATTTTACTAAATTATTTTTTGATGCTTAATGGACACTCTTTACCTGTGGAACAGCATCTATTACCGCACACAAGGGCTTTGGGGCTCTTTAGAAACTTGACAAAACGCTATCCACCCAAGACCTGCTTGAAAACAAAAACAGGCCTGTGAACCTCACAGTGTTCTTGGAAGATTAGAACATATTTTCATAAGCCTTTTTAATGAAATGGAAATTGATGAAAAAGAAATGCAGGAGAGTCCCCCACCCCCCCTTCTCTGATCTTGTCCAATACGTGTGAGGGTGAGGGTATCGCCCACAGGATTTTGGCATTCACGTTTCGCTGTTGTTGTTTTATCACTCGTACGCCATAGCTCTAAGGCCTACAGAAAAAGCAGTCGAGGCCCAGTGTGTTTCATGTGCTGGTTTATTTGTTTTTTAATTTTCATACTAGTTATAACAATGCTCCCTTTTGACTTACTGCATGCATGTTATTGGCTTTTGAACACAGAGTCTCTTTTGATGTGCTTAAGACTGACAGCATCTCAAGGATTGTTAACAATGTCTCTTTTGATACCCTGTCTTGAATTCAGTGTGTTTTACTTCATCTATCTAAATTAAAACTAAAAACTAAAACTATATAGAAATAAAATAGTTTTAACGTAACAAAAATGACAAAAACAAACAACAAAATGACTAAAACTTGACCTAAAATTTAAAAGAAAACAAAGTATAAAAAAAAATATAATTCAAAATATTAACAAAAACTATAATGCTATATCAATTATACTAAAATAACACTGTTACCAAGTGCCAGATGCAATTAAATATTTACATTCTCGTCAACAGATTGATAACTTACAGTAAAGTATGTGGCCTAAATTGTAAGTATGAAGAAGGTGAGCAATTCAAATTGATGACGAACAAACCATCTACCGAAGAAAACGTGACACGACTACCATGTCTCCTAACTTTTACCTCACTGTAAGTTTTTCTAAGCTGCCTAAATTTGTTTTCTCCAGAACTCCTTGTCATGAGAAATATGTGAAATACTCTTCACATTTAGCCACCAAAACCAAAAGAACTAAGAGCTAAATCACAACAGAATGTCCTTACGTTTTTGTGACAGGTGCGGTTTTACCGAGAGACATAGACTAGCTGAAAATGATCCTGAAAGTTACAATCACTTTACAGTCTGTCATTAATATGCAGGGGGAATAACTACCAAAATAATCCTGTTGCCATAAGGAGAAGACAATATTACCAAATTCACCCGCCATTAGTATTTATGACAAAACATTAATTTTGGACCTGGCATGTGGCGTAAAATCTTCGCTCTGTCGCATATTTGCAGCTGTCTAAGGCAGAAAGAGGTGCTAATGCGAGCTGACTGGCATTAATGGCTGCTGACTTGACCATGTGTTGCCCACAAGCTGACAAGCAGCAGGCAGCAGGCTCGTCCAGGGCTGGTGGTCCAACAGACAGACTCTAAGATTGGGGTGAAAAGCACCCCACTTTCTCCCCCCCGGGCCCTACTCCTCCCTTTCTGCTCAGCAACTCTGATTGATCCAGACATAGGGTGACCTGTACTGTCAGTCAAATCTGCCCACAACGTGCTTCCTGTCATGTGCTTGCACGTTTTGTCCACAAACACTCCAGAGTGATCAACGCTCTCTCTCTGTCTCTGAATGTCTCAACACACTCACCTGCAGGGTTTAGTAGCAAATTAGATTAAAAACTAAATCAGAGGTGTAAAGCTTGATGTTATACACCACATCTGCTCATAAATATTTAAATTTAATGATAATGACGTTGCTGTTATGCACATTAGTTCCATTATAGTGCCTTGCTGTCTACTTAGACAGCTTCATAGAAGTGCACTTGACACGAAGGCTGTTACAAAAGCTCATCGTTAATGCCACTTTTTGAAATAACTTGTTTTGGCAGCATCACATGTATCCTTTTTTTCAGTAGAGAAAAGACTTGCTCAAAAGTAATTCAAACTTATTAACCTGATTTTTGTGGGCACTTTTGTATATTGTATTACTGCACTGGCAGATTTTTTTCACTAGTTTTTAACTTGTTTACACCTAAAAATCTACCAGTTCAATAAACAAGAGTTCATATCTCATGCAGTATTGCATCTCGAGTAACTTAATCTTGTTTCAAGAATTTTTTGATAATTTAACTGGGAAATAAGACAAAATGCTCCCTGTGTACAGCATTTTGATGTCATTTGTCTGGTACCATGACAGATAAGAAGCTCTCTTATAGAAAAAGTATTTTCATCATCAACACAGTTCACTGTCCATGTACACCATATGCAGCCCAATCATCTGCGATGACTAGTACATGGTGGGCGATATACCGTAGAAATTTGTCAGTCGGTAGAGATTTTGGATCATTGTTTGTAATTTACGCTACAAATAATATAAAAATACATCAGACATTAAAAAAAGAATTCAATTCAGTCTGAGAGATGGTTTCTGTGCAGACACACATAAAGTTGTTGGTCACACAGGATTTGAGAACTGAATTGAGTTCTTTTTCACTGCCTATTTTTTTTAAATGGACAAAAAAACGCAGAAATATTAAAAAAAAATGTTTTCTTAGTGAATATTGACATAAACACAGTCTGTTATCTCTTAAGTGAACAAAGAAATCAGGTGTGTATCAATATATAGGTCTTAAAGTGACAGCAGCCTAATGGGTAGGCATTTTTGGAGAGGCTAGCAATAGCAAGCTAGCTTTGAAAGCATGAGATCCCACCCTCCCTTCAGAGCCCTTCATCTCCAAAGCCACGCCTCCTTTAAAACACATGAACACACAGCAGAGTCTGCATAGTGTCACGTAATAACTTTTGTAGCTTCAATAAAAATTATTGTATATTTAATTCATACAGTGAAGACAATGTAGTTTTTATACATTTTGATTATTAAATTTCTGTAGTATTTCTTATTTCTGATGGTTAGGCCTATCTGTAAACTTCAAGCACTGCTTATTTGTATCTTTGTTCTATTGTATTTATTTGCCCATTTGATTTTGATAGATTAGCTGTTTTTTTTAGTTTATTTATATATATATATATATATATATATATATATATACACATTTACATTTTTCATCATTTAGCAGACGCTTTTATCGAAAGCGACTTACAAGGGGAGCAATTAGGGGTTAGGACTACCCACGACTACCCTAAAATATACCCCATATACCCTATATATATATATATATATATATATATATATATATATATATATATATATATATACATATATATATATATATATATATATATATATATATATATATATATATATATATATATATATATATATATATATATATAGTTTTTGTACTGACTTTTGTCTATTGCGGACAACAGCATGACCAAGTCTGAAGTAAGTCTGAAATGAAGTAAAAAATGTACTGTAATGTACAAAAAAGAACTAAACAAAAAAAATCCAATTTTAAATAGAAATCAAAGATTAATAGATTTCATTTGACAAGGAAAAATTATTTTGTTTTTTTTTTTTACTTTCTAAATTTTATGTTTTATTCAATGTGTTAAAAAATTGTTTCAAAGTAAATCCTGCACCATATTTTTTTTTCAATATGCTGTATGTATGGGCCTTTAGAAGATAGCAGCAGTAGAGCAAGGCAGCAAGCTAGGTGGTGGAACAGAGCTATTGTTTGACTTTCTGATTTGTGAGACGGGTGTGAAAAGTCTTTGCATAAGACACGGAGAGTAATTTTGTGTGATTCATTATTTATGTAACATTCATCTTTGTGTCAGTATCAAGCATTATGACACAAGGTCTGTATTTACAATGGCTGCATGTGTTTCTCAGATAGACAACTCTTTTTCTAAGCATTTTTAACCATATTTGACTTTTTTTTTGGAATTGAGGTCTCAGGTACATTGCAACAGAACTTTCTTTTCCTTCTGAGGTTCATTTGGTTATACAGTATGTGCGCCTCTTTTTGACTCTGCAACTATATGATTGAGTAAATGTAGTAGAGTATCAGTTTGAATGTTTAGTCGATAACTGCGAGATGGAGGTACGAGTGATTTTAAACCAGCGTAGTTGGACTCATGGGTTTTGATTGCTGCCCAGTAATAAGGTGTCAAGTGTGTAAACAGGTATGACAGATCCAGATTTGAGGTGACAGCTGGAGAGAGGGTGAGTGAGCCATGCTGCGTTCTGACAGACTTCCTTCCCTTCCGACATACGCACACTCCCTTCCGCCCGTCCACGCTGAGATCGTTGGCCAATCTCAGTCAGCCACTGTAACATGTACACCTGCTTCGCCTTGATAGGCAGTTGAACCTCAGGACTGTCGGATGTGGCCACCCCCTACCTGCCTTGATAGGTGTGCTACTCTTGGATACCCACCAAAGCTGGCAGCCACCAATGCTTCGTCACCCCCCGCCACATCAGTCAGTCTCAACCGGCGGGGTCCTTCCTGACGCGTACTGACCCGGCACAACAAGCACCACCTTTCTGTTGACAGTCCATCACATACAGAGGGCACGTCAGTCACGCCTGCACCACCCCATTCTGCCATCAGTGTCTCTCTGCACATGTCTAACCACAGTCCCTGCTGCCACATGGCGGGGGAGCTTGTGTTTTAATGCTTTTTGGAACAAACTTTCACATACACACTCTCAACCTCTGGAAGTTCGACAGGTCTCTCCTATTCCAGTTGTTTATATGAGCCGTACTATTGTTTTAGAAGATTTGTGCTTTCCAGCTAAATGTTTTGTCTGCTGCATGACAGATTTGTGTTTGTGTATGTTAGCTGCATGCTTAACCTTTTGCTATTGGGTGCTATGGGTCGGAGCAGGCCGTCAGTGAGTTTGGTATTGATGGATCTTGGCAGTCTAGTGCCTCAGGGATCAACAACCCTAGAGGCCTTGGGAATTAATACATGATCACTGCTGTCCAGATTTGGATTTTCAGCGCAGCGAGCTGTCAGTACTGATGTTAACAATGAGGGACAAACAATTCACGAGTTCACACTTACAAATAATCAGATAGAGTAATTAGTATGCATATTTGGCGTGCTGTCCTAGGAGAGGGCTCCGAGCTCAGTATTTGGCCCGAGCCCAGAGTACTCCCCCCGTATTCTGGTTTAGGAAGTAACCATGCAAGTGTGAGGAGACGGTGATGTGGAGGGATGCTGAAACTGTCTAAAGCATAGGTGAGTTGACTGCGTTGATATATATAGGTCTTCCCTCCTGCCAATTGGGCAGACATGTTGATTGCTGATTGATGACTGCTGGTTGGAGTGATGTGATGATTAGTTAGATCATTTGAACGTGTTTCTCCCGAACTTGGTTAATAAAACGTCATTCAGTGACTGGAATTGCAATATTTGCTGAAAAAAAATGCATATGGTGATTGTGTATGCAAAATTTACCACCATGATGCCACCATGACCATTGGTGGTGGTTAACAGGGTGTTGCTGTTAGGTTCATGCTCCATTCAGAATTTGATTTTTGATTTTGATTTGAGGTAGCACAGGATGTAGAATTGAATTTTAATATGAATGTAAGGAAATGGATTACAATCATTGTAATTCAAATAAATTCATATAACTGGCCTGACAGTTATGCAGATGCAAAACGATAGACTAACATATACAATATTGAACTCATGCATCATACAGCATTTAACTCACCCTATATTTAACACACACAATAACACACATAAAACTGCCTTTGCTCAAATTTGCCAGCGAAAATATTACCTATAAAGCCAGAGCACAACTGATGTGCATCTCCGAGCAACACACAGGTGTATTTTTTCTGAATGAATGTACGTTTTGAGCGAATCAGCCATTGATTCAATGGCTCATTCATAAAGAGAGCGATTTACTTCAGTCCTGAATGAATCAGCCTATATATATATATATAGTGGTTCTTAACCTTGTTGGAGGTACTGAACCACACCATTTTCATATGCGCATTCACCGAACCCTTCTTAATAGGAAAAAGCGGGGCGTGTCATCACGAATCATATGAGTTGGGTGTGTGTCTTGACCTCCGCCGAACCCCTAAGACCGACTCACCGAACCCCTGGGGTTCAATCGAACCCAGGTTAAGAACCACTGATATATATATATATATATATATATATCAGTGGTTCTTAACCTGCTTAACCAGTATATATGGTAACATGGGAACGCTTTACAATAAGGTCTTATTTGTTAACATTGGTTAATGTATTACAGTACATTTTTTTACAGACGCTAGGACACATTTCTCCATACTTAAGTCACTTTTGCAAAACTCTTCACACAGTGAGCACAACAGAAGTCTATGTGGGCTAAACTGAGGATCAATTATCATTGCTTTGGCACAAAATGCATTCAATGACTACATCTCTCAAATTTCATGAATTCTTTTCTCACTCAGACACAACAACTGCCAAAACTCTTTGTACGTACAGGCCAATTTGCACATGCTTACGTACTGTTTTCAAAACTGTTAAACTTATGTTCAAAACAATAACATAATACAAAACTGAATAAGACAGCAATTTGCTACATTCCTACAGTAATTTATTTATATATTGTAAATTATTTATTTATTTTATTTAGAATTGTATGGGACAATGTGGCATTTCATCACTCCCGTGCAGTCACAGAGTGGTTTGCAGCCCATCCCAGAATGGAGCCACTTTTCCTCCCACCTTACTCTCCATTCCTCAATCCCATAGAGGAATTCTTTTCCTCATGGAGGTGGAAGGTTTATGACCACCATCCACATGATCAAATGTCCCTCCTGGACGCATTGATTGCTGGATGCATGGACATATCAGCAGAAGATTGCCAGGGATGGATCAGGCATGCCAGAAGATTCTTTCCTAGCTGTATTGCCCTAGATGACATAAGATGTAATGTGGATGAGATTCTGTGGCCAAATGGAGAAGACCGAGTAGATTAGAATTACTATTGTATCTGTATCAGTGGATGGTGTGTATACAAATTGTTGTATTTCGGAATAACTTGGTGCAACAAAATTAAATAAAACAAATAAACAACAATAATAAATAAATAAACAACATAAATACTGACGAATTCTGCATCATGTCTGATTCATTCCAGTAACATATATTGCGGTGAATTATAAACAGAAATGTGTCCTTGTATAATTGTATAATGCTACATGTTGTTAGTGTTTTTAGGTCATTGTTTTGTGGGTGACAAAGTGTGTTTGTTGGATGTCAACCTTTGCTAGTGTTCTGGAAGAATGAGTTGATTTGAGACCTGAATAAAGTGTTTTGATAGTTGTAGTGCATTTTGAATGTGAAATGAACTGCTTTGCCAAGCTGAAAGTTGGTTAGGAGAACTGTGTGAAGAGTTTTGCAAAAGTGACCTAAGTATTGAGAAATGTGTCTGTAAAAAACTGTAATGTATTATCTAACATTAACTAACAATGAGCTGTAAAATTATTTATTAATCTTTGTTAACATTAGTTATAATAATACAACTGTTCAATGTTTGTTAATGTTAGGTCACAGTGTATTAACTAATGTTGGTTAAATTTATGGTTTTAATAAAATTTTAGTAAATGCTGAAATTAACATTAAGATTAATAAATGCTGTTGAAATATTCTTCATTCTTAATTCATGTTAACAAATGAAACCTTATAATAAAGTGTTACCTGTGTGTCTATATAATATAATATAATGTCACTTTTCCACACCGAAGTGTGTGCTTTGAGGTTAAGAAAATTGTCTGAGCACAACAAGTGTGGGATGAGTTGCTGCCCAAAGCTTAATATTTAGGGTTAATTCAGTTCATTCAGATCCCTTACCATAATTATATACAACATTATTAGTGATAATTGCCCTAGCGCACACTACTAATTAAACTGCAACACCAACTATAAAATCAGGTAAGTTTAAAAGGTCAGGAAACTATTTCCAAAGTTGTCGTATCATACGTCTAAAAACCTCAGTCCAAAACAATCTTTCAAACAAACAAGAGCAGAGTTTACCTGTCCTTGAGTGAAAGCTTACTGGAAAAATGAACCCCAAGTACCTTGCCAAGAGGCAAGTTCAACCTGCCAAGCCCCTTTAGTGAGGACAGATGACAGTGCTGACTTTGATGTGGAAATGAATGGATTTATTTTTAAATTTTTTGACGAGGTGTAGCGCATGTTCTCGGTGGCCTGTGACAGTGGCAGTTGGTGGGTGCCGCAGGTAGAGACCTCGATAGATGTCTATGTTTGATCCACATTTACCCACTGGCACTCAGATACTAGAGGAGATCCTACCCAGGAATACATGATCACTTATAGCAGAGAGAAGAGAGAAGAAGGAAAGAATGAAACCTTGAAAGCTGTCCTCCATACAGATAGACTTACTTAGATGATTTACCAATAATGCACTTAGATCATATTCTAGTTTGATTCAGTTGGTTTGTGCAATGATGTTGACTATTATTGGTAAGAATTTCCTAGTTTTATGTATTTTTACTGTGTGTGTTAGCAACTAAGCAGAGTATATGCATATCTACGCCCTGGAATTTAGCCAAAACAGCCTAGTATCTTCAGAAAAGTTAATATCTTACCTATCTGAATTTTAAATAAAATTATTCCATCTTTGTTGAAGCATTAACCACAGAAATACTCACATACAACATTTTCAGAGTCTTTCACTGACAGACAAGTGAAATGAAATCTGGAAAATCCCTTGCAAAGTGATGATGGCACTGAATACTCCCACATTCCTCTTCATGCCGAGGAACAGGACGAATTTAATTTCGTGACAGTCTTGAATTGCAAATGTGGAAGAAATGCTTGCAGTTCTCCAGAAGAGTGAGAGCGCACAGTGCCTGACAGGCTGGTGTGTTACATCAGTCAAATGAGATGTGAAGGCTGAACCAATCATCTGATGCAGGTAAAAAGTTCCTCACGGTGTCATC
This sequence comes from Zacco platypus, assembly GCA_038088235.1. Taxonomy (NCBI): domain Eukaryota; kingdom Metazoa; phylum Chordata; class Actinopteri; order Cypriniformes; family Xenocyprididae; genus Zacco; species Zacco platypus. The sequence continues at coordinate 17,536,876 of CM076064.1, forward strand.
CTGACAGCTCCAGCCAATGAGAAAAGCGGAAAGTTGTTGGCACTCTGGCCAAAAAACAAAAACCTTGATCAATACAATCTATTACCAATTAAAGGCCTTAATGAAATAATCTGTTTATGTGAAACAGGGATCCCTCAACTGTTAGAGGAACCAATCCATCATCCAGAACTATTAAAGTCCATCCTGCTGGCGATATTTCAAATTTCTGGCCATTTTCAATCTCCTGATTTGAAGCAGTAGTGAAAGCCTAATGCTTTAATTCATCTGGTTGGTCGTGGAAATGCAATTCAAGATGTGGCTCTGTGCCGCAAGTGGCGTGCGTGTGGAAACGAGCTCATGCTGATGGAGAAACCAGGACGTAATGGACCCCTTCCACTTACATCCTCACACCCGCATTATTTTTCACCTCCTGAACGCATGTAAAGCCTCTCAGAGCCAATGAAGAAATTAGCCCCAGCACTTCTCCATCCGCTGTGCCTCTGAGAAAACTGACCCCCGAGTCGCTCGCCCATCTCCTGATGTACATTTCATTTTATTGGCCAGCTGTCAGTGCTGGCTAGCCAAACGATAGCCTCTCAGAATGAAATGAGGATTGACAGAGTGACTCAAGCACCTCAGGTCGCTTAGTTTAGACTAAACTAACTCACATTTATCTCTTTATAGAAGACTTAAGTCTGTGACAACAAACATGAGTTGGTGGAAACCGGCAGAATATTATAAAGATTTTATTTTATCTACACTGTACAAAAGTTTTAAATAAAACAAAGAGTATTGGAATACATTTTAAAGGGAAATTGTATTTCAGTCTTTCTACTTGAAAATATCTCATTTAATTCAGTGTGTTGCTTTGTAATTATTTGTTAAATGTCTTAGCAATTTCTGAGTGAATATTGTAAATCAAAGTAAATTCTACACCGTTTTTTCAGCGTATAACTCAGTGTTTATAAGCTATATGTCTCAACTTTTGATAAATTGTTCACATATTTTCACTTATTTCATATCTTCATGAATTTATTGTAATAATCAATTTTACTTTTTTAGGTCTTTCTTTCCTGTAACTAGGTTAGAATTTGGTCAGAATTTATTAGTTTATTTTAAAAATAATGATAATAAAAAATGACACCTTTCATACATACAAAGACTTTTAATATACAAAAAACATTTGTCTCCCAAACCAAAAGTCATGTGGTTTAATCAAAAATTAAGGGCTGGTTTCACAGACAGGGCTTAGATTAAGGCAGGATAGGCTTTAGTTCAATTAGGACATAGGTATTTGAACGACTGACATATCTCTCGTGACAGCCGACTCCAGAGGGTTAAACATGCAAAAAAAAACCATACTGGTGTGCATCTTGAGACAAAACAATGGCACTGTGATATTTTAAAATATGTCAGTGCAAGCTTGTTTCAGTTTAAAGGGAAAGTTCACCAAAAAAATGAAAATTCTGTTTTTAATTTCTGCAACTACCACTTTAATGCACTTTAAAGTTCATAAAGAGATCTTAAAGCTAATGCATATGATTGAATAGTTTAGTCCAAATGTTCTGAAGGACTCAATTGTGTTATATGAAGAACAGATTTAATTTAGGCATATAACCTGACATATAACCTGCATGACATATATTGACATATAACCTGCATGACGAACAAACCTCTTGCATAAGCTCAAACGTGTTGAGTAACACACGAGAATGAACCTCATTGGTTTTCACTCGTCAGGCTAATTTGCTTGAGCTTCCGTTTACCACAACTGATGTGTGAGATGAACATAACTGAAAGTCAATAATTAATTAATTACATAATTTTCATTTTTGGGTGAACTATCTCAATCATGCATTTTAGTCTAGGACTAGCCTTAAAGGTGCAGTATGTGAGCTCGGAAATGCTAACTTTAGCCTGCTAGCATTAAAAGCATACGATCCTTCCCTCTCTGCAAATCGAGACAACCAGAGACAACATTACTGGATTACATCATGTGTCATTCACCGTTGAGAAAACTTTGTAGTACTGTAAGTAATTTTGAAAACCTAAAAAAAGTTCATGATTAGATATTGTATTCCTGATTAGAAGTTGATTAATTCGTAAAGGTACACAAATACGTAAGCTACATTATTATCAGGTTACTATCGAAACGCATCATGATCGAATCATACAATGTACTGTACCTACCTGTTGAAAAGAAATACTGCAACCATGGCATCACCTTTCAGACCCTTTCAGACTCCCCCAGTTGTTTCCATCGTGGAGAATCAACATGGATATTAATTCTGGTTTTAGATCTTTTCTCATCCAGACATTTTCATCTTATCCTTTTATAAGTCTGTCATTCTTTTCATAGATCCTATGCCAGTATCACTTGTTGTCATTTCAGAAGGAAAGTTAGGTTGTTGCTGTTTGCCTGTAATTCTTGCTCTGTCTGCACAGCGTACAAGAAACGCACCGATGACGTATGATGTCCGTCTGAACTGGTATGTTAACACACATTGATGGACAGGGAACACATGCTGTCATTTCGTACGGACCAAATGCAATGATTAGAGATTTTATGGTCCTATGCCTTTTACAGTCGATATATATATTTATAAAAATGAATTTAGACCACTTAACATATTGATTGATATCATGAAGACTTTCAACCAGCATAACAAAAAAAAATTTTGTGTAGAGAATCACCTATTGCACATTTTAAGTCTTGTCTGTGAAACGTCTCGGTTACATATGTAACCCTCATTCCCTGAAGGAGGGAACGGAGACGAACATCAGAACTGAACCGATGAATTGGGATATCGCACGAGAGCCCTATCACCTTTGACTGTAAACTAAACGATACCCGCCCCCGCGAGCGGGTATAAATACGGAAGCGGGAGCGCTCGCACTTTGTTTTTCGCTGAGGAGACGAACAGTGGTCCGCGCTCAGCGGGGTACAGGAACTGTGGCGACGGTACGTACGTCTCTGTTCCCTCCTACGTTCCCTTTCAGTCGGTCACATTCGACGTACGTCCGAACTGAACCGACGAATTGGGATCCCTAATAAAATGAACTCTACTGGAGCAATAGACGTATCCAGCCCAGCGACGTATGCAAGCGGAAAGGGTTCTTCGCGCTACCGGCCAGTAGAGGTGAGTACACGGGAAGATACTGATTCTACATGAAGGCTATAGAATCTAACGAACGTGTTGGGTGTCGCCCAGCCCACAGCTGTACATATATCTGTCAGCAAGGCGCCGTGTGCGCCCAGGAAGAAGTTACTCCTGTAGTGGAGTGAGCTCTCAACTCGAGCGGGAAAGGCATGCCTTGGGACTGAAAAGCCAAAGCGATGGCGTCCACAACCCAGTGGGCTATCCTCTGTTTGGAGACAGCCTTTCCCTTTTGCTGGCCTCCGTAACAGACGAAGAGCTGGTCTGAGGTCCTGAAGCTTCGCGTTCTGTCCTCGTACAGGCGCAGAGCGTGGACAGGACCGAGCAAAGCCAGGGCAAATTCTAGGCACGATTCATCGACCGAAAAAGCGTGCAGGTCCCCTAGGCTCTTGATGGAGGCCAATGCAGTCAGGAGAACTGATTTAAGAGAAAGAATTTTTAACTCAGCTGACTGCAAAGGCTTGAAGGGAGGTCCTCGGAGAGCTGTAAGTACCAGGCACAAGTCCCAAGAGGGTATAGAGAGTGGGCGAGGCGGAGTCAGTCTCCTCGTCCCCCTCAGGAACCTGGCGATCAGGTCATGCCTTCCCAGCGACTTACCTTCAACTGCATTGTGATGTGCGGCAATAGCGGCAACATACACTTTGAGGGTGGAGGGAGACAGCCTTCGCTCTAGCCCTTCTTGCAGGAAGGAAAGCACTGACCTGATTGAGCAGGATAGGGGGTTCTCCTGGTGAGAAAAACACCATTTGACTAACAGGTTCCACTTCAACGCATAGAGGTGCCTCGTAGAAGGAGCTCTAGCAGAAGTGATGGTGTCTACCACTGACTAGGGTAGGCCACCTAGAACCTCCGTGTCCCGTCCAGGGTACCCTCGGACAGGGAATAAAACAACTGGCAATGGGTCGAGTCTGGGGCGGCAAACAGATCTACCTGTGCGGTCCCGAAGCGACGCCATATCAGCTGGACCACCTGGGGATGGAGTCTCCATTCTCCCGGAAGCGGAGGCTGCCGTGAGAGCTCATCAGCTGCACGGTTGAGCACGGCTGGGATGTGAATGGCACGAAGAGACCTCAGATGCTTCTGACTCCGTAAGAGGAGATGGCAGGTGAGTTGTGACATGCGACGGGAGCGTAGACCGCCCTGGTGGTTGATGTACGCAATGGTCGCAGTATTGTCCGTACGGACCAGTACGTGCTTGCCTAGTAGCAGCCCTTTGAGGCGGCCCAGCACAAGACACACTGCTAACAACTCGAGGCAATTGATATGCCACTGCAGTTGAGGCCCCGTCCACAGACCTGAAACTGCATGCCTATTGTACGTGGCTCCGCACCCGGTGGAGGAGGCATCCATGGAGACCACAGTATGCCTGGACACCTTTTCCAGGGGAACTCCAGCCCGCAATAACGAGGGGTCGGACCACTGAGTGAGGGCACGACAGCAGCTCGCTGTGATGGCCACACGGAACGTGCCGCGTTGCCATGCCCATCTCGGGACTCAGCCATGAAGCCAGTGTTGAAGCGGCCTCATATGAAGCAATCCGAGCGGCGTGACTGCAGCTGCGGATGCCATATGCCCCAGGAGCCTCTGAAATAATTTCAGTGGGGCCGCTGTCCTGCTCTTGAGCATGCTCAGGCAGTTCAACACCGACTGGACGCGCTCCCCGGTGAGGCGCGCAGTCTGGTTGACAGAGTCCAGTTCCATACCGAGATAAGAGATCCTCTGCCCGGGGGCGAGTTTGCTCTTGTCCCTGTGTTCACACAACTGCTCTCACAAGTGAGCAAGGATCGTCTATTTTTCGAGATAGTTGAGAATGCGAACGCCCTATTCCTTGAGAGGAACAATGGCCACCTCCGCAATCTTGGTAAAGACACGGGGCGACAGAGCCAGTCCGAAGGGTAGGACCTTGTACTGATATGCCCAACCCTCGAACGCAAACTGGAGAAAGGGTCTGTGTCGAGGAAGAATCGAGACATGAAAGTATGTGTCCTTCAGGTCAATCGCTGCAAACCAATCTTGGGGACAGATGTATTCAAAAATGCGTTTCTGCGTCAACATCTTGAATTGCAGCCTGTGAAGGGACCAATTCATTACTCGCTGATCCAAGATTGGCCGTAACCCACTGCCTTTCTTGGGTACAATGAAGTAGGGTCTGTAGAACCCTGACTTCATATGGGCTGGAGGGACCGGCTCTATTGCGTCCTTTGCCAGTAGGACTGCAATCTCCGCCTGAAGCACAGGAGCATCGTTCGCAGACACACAAGTGAAATGGATGCCCCTGAACACTGGGGGAACCTGCTAACCAGGCTCCCAGACTGGCACAACAGATGTACCCACGGTGGGGCAGCGAGGCGGAGCCAAGGGACCTGACTCAGATGCTCAGCGCGAAGTGAGAACTGCTGGGCGAAGCTCTCAACTGTGTCACCGAATAGCCCAACCTGAGACACAGGGAAGTCCAGGAACCTTATTGGGTACCGATACTTATTGGGTTCCCTCATGTCCGCCAGGTTGAGCGATAGATGGCTCTGTTGGACCACAAGCCATCGCTTGACCAACCAAGCACGCAGTCACCTTAGTCGCCCGGTGCATGTCACGGAATGTCACGGAGTGGTTTGTCCTGATAGACCTGCAGCAACGCCATGGCATGCAGGTCAGATGCAGCCTGCCCACAGGCTCTGTAAACCTTGTCCGTTAGATCTCAACACTGCTCTTATGAACTGTGCTGAAGCACACAGGGGAACCACCGCGATGCTGCTGCAAGGAAATAGCCAGCAGAGCGCTCTCAAACCCGGCCCAAATCACAACCATTCACTGGTTGATGTGAAAACAGCAGTTTTATCAGGATCGAGGAGATTGCGGAACCGCTGTCGCGCATTCACACCAACACAGTACTGCTTTTTCTTTTTTTGAATACATTCTTAGATGCTGCAGACAACTGCACGGCTCTGAAGCGAAAGACAAAGTGCGAGCGCTCCCGCTTCCGTATTTATACCTGCTCGAGGGGGCGAGGCGTGTCATGCAAAGCTTGCATGCCAATGTGCATTGGCTCGTTTAGTTTACACTCGAAGGTGATAGGGCTCTCATGTGATATCCCAATTCTTCGGTTCAGTTCTGACGTATGTCGAACGTGACCCACTGAAAGGGAACTGGGGTTAATCTTCTAAAATATCAGATTTATTTTTTAATGAAGTGGCAACATTAGTTCTGGTTGTAAAATGGCATGTGATGAAACTGTTCAAAAACTTGATTAATTAAATTTATGAATAAATACTTCATAATATGTGTAAAAAAATATAATGAATAAATTTAAAAACATTTTTGAAAAAATAATGTACACATGGGTTTAAGGTGTACAAAAATACATTACTTTCTTCTTGATGCCTTGATGGATCTTTTTAGTGGCATGACATTAAAATCAATAAATTGAAGCTTTTCTTGATAAGGATATGTTTTTCAAAAATGAAACATTAATACAAAGAATACATTTCTAAGAAATTGTGTTTTATTCTTTGTGAGCGCGCATATGTGTAGACTCATCATTGACCTTTATATAATATAAGAGTACATTTTATATAAGACTTCTTATAAAACCTTCTACTTTCACTTCACATGGGTGATGGTCATGTATAAATGGATAGCTAATTTCTAATTGATTCAACTTATGTAAAACTCACCCTGTGTAACAACACTCCTCAGCCTCTTCTACTTATTGCTTAAAGAGAGATTCTTGAGTGTTTAAATGTGTATTTGGTTTAAAAGACATCAGTGTTTATTAGTAGCAGAATACTCAGTTTGAGTAATTTAACATAATTTAAGAGAGGTGTTTGAAGATTTGCTGCAGTTGCTTCAATTAGGACTTTAAACTGATGTACATTAAACTGTACATACAGTGTGCTTGTGTATATTTTCTGTCGAGTTGTAATGTTTCCTTCCAAGCATTACTGCTGTGTGCCATTCCACAAGTGGGATCTTCTGATCTCTCTCCACTCCACCCCTCCATGAACCGTCCAGAAGAGTTGACTGTTTGCTGATGTTGCATGTCGTTAACAAGTATTCTCACTATAATAAACAGCCAGAGCAGGAATGTATTAGTAGATTTGGGAGAATGCTACCCTGTTCCAGAGCCACAGAGCTGTTTATTTGTCAGACGGGCATATCGCGGTGCCATGTTTTATATAATTCAGAAATAATTCTTGTTTTTAACTTTGAGATTTTCTGATTGTACATGCCTAGTGTTTTTTTGGGGGGTGGGGGTGCCAAGCATAGTTAAGCATGGGTTTTTTTGGCAGGAATTTGCATTACAAAATTCTGTTTTTTGGAAGAGAGACATTAAAGGGCGTTCACACTGACAGCAATTAAATCACTGGAGGTCGTCAAGTCGCTGTACTGTGGGTAGTAGGCGTTCATACTCGATGGGATGGATAGTTTTCAGAGAAACACTGTCTAAATTTACCCTTGTTTTGGTGATTTCCTAATCATGTTACTACAGATTTGCATAAGTTTTTTCATCAAGGTTTTTGTTGCTTACATCACCTAAAATCGCCAACTCTCATTCAAAATAAATTACTTCCGTTGCTTTGCACTGTCTTTTTGAACCTTTTAGAACCTTTTAGTCTGTGCACTGAGCTACAATAAAAAATGTTCTGCACAGGACAGCACTTTTAAATAGCTACGTGATTAATGACAGGAAATGCAGCAGTATTACCCCACTTAAAGTCGACATGAAAGGGAAGTTGTGATAGTCTTTTCTTCCCTATTGTGCCATATATCCAGGTTAAACAGATTCTCGAACAAGACAAAAATGTAGGCCGGGGCTTGATTTTGTCCATCAGGAATTGGAATAGATAAATCATTTATCAAAAATACTGCAGTATTCCACAAAAAACAAGGATTGTCCATTTTGATTTCATGGTGACTTTAACGTGATTTATTTTTTGTTTGTAAACATGCAACAATTTACTGTCTGTTCTAAAATTTAGTGAGCTCGATACAGACTCATACACCCACTTATAATGAATTTTTGAAAAAGGAAAGAAATCAAGCAGCATTTTTTAATCCATAATTACTAATTGTAATTAATGCAAAAATTGATAATTATTAAAAACTGACTATTTAACTAAAAAATCTTTCATCTATAGTTGTGCTAAGTATAGTTAGTATACTAAGTCATATAATTTATTCAAGACATACACATATTGATAAAACATTGTTGAATTTAATAATAATTAATGCAATAATTAATTTAAGTAATGCTAATTATTTTACCCTAATTAAGATAATTAAGTAACACTTAAGTAATTAAGTTTTTGTGTGCCATGTATATTGCTGCTTATGGACCATTTTTACAGACTGTGATGATGCATTTCCACAGTTATCGACGTCACAAATAGTAAAGTTTTGAATATTTTCATTTTTTTTTTAAATAATGCACAATACAGTAAAATATTTATTTCTCTCTCCTTTGGAAAGTCATGGAAATGCTATTGCAGATTTTTTCCTTTGCAATTAGAGGGAATGCAAATACAAAAAATATATTTGGTGTTGTCTCCTACGCTCACCCAACTTCTGCTTCTCAGAACCCCGGAAATGTGAAAAGTGTCCATTTTCCTTTGTCCCTTATGAGTGTGTGTAGGTTTGTTGGTCATGGTCTGAAGGTGTTAGTCATTTACACTGGCTTCTGGTGTGAATAAAAGGTCTGGGTGGAGCTTTACATCAGATAAGTGGAGCGGCGACTACTCAATTAAGGCCAACAGCTCCTTCAGAAACAGCAACTCATTAGAGCAGCGTGGAGACCAATCAATACAGCCATTAACCAAGAGCAGCACTTGAACAGGATCAAACCTGCTCAATTGGTCAATATTGCTACACTCTGTGGTCGCCCCCCTGCATCACTCTCTTACGAAATTTCTATCCCTCTCTCATATTAATAAATCACTTAACTTCATCTGTTTATTACTAAAGGACTGGTAGCATTCTCTCACTCATTCTTGGAACTTTTTGCTGAAAATTACTTTTTTGAGGGCAGTTGTGGCCTAATGGTTAGCGAATCAGACTTGGATTCAGAGGTTTTGGGTTCGAGTCTCAGTACCGGCAATTTCAAAGTTGCAAAGCTCATAGTCTCCCACAAATGGATTTATTCTAACAGAGAACTCTGATCCAGACCTGCCTAAAATACCTCTATTGAAGTCCATATATTACTTCTTCAAACTTCTACGTCACAATGTGACATATTAGTGTAATGACCGCCCAAAGGCATGAGAAGGCGAGGCTTCAGTGAATTGAAGTGTTCTCGTCATTTCGCAGAAACACTGTGTATTTGGATGCGAAAGCAAAAAATATTGGGCTTTGACTTTGAGACAGACTGTGAATAGAGAATTTCAAAAAATACAAAAATATACAAGAAAATACAATATATATAATTAAGCCAGAAACATAGAGCACAAATACACTTAAGTATATGCAAACACGCAAACATTTTTGCTTTGTAAGAGTTCGCTTTGAACATACAGTAGTTAACATGCGTTTTTATGTTATGTTAGTATAACATAAAAACGCATGTAAAAATGTAATAGTGCCCACTAGTGCCCCTTGTGGTAGTGCTGAGAATACATTGTGGATTATGAATTGCGGTGTAATGCTTTGGAATGGACATACAAAATCATGAAAAAGAAGTGTTTTTGCCCACTGAATTTAAACACAGGTCAAACTCCCGATAGTCATATTGACCCTTCTCCATTTATTGTCTAATTTGGCATTGCATTATTTTCACCTTCCCTTTCTATTCCATTTGGAAAAAAAGATCAAGGCTCACCAACCTCATTAACATACTTCAAATAAAATTATTAGGAAAAAATTAATAAGTTAACACAAAATTAACAGTTTGTGAAAATATAATAATTCAGTTTTGCTGCTTAGCTGTAATTCCCCAGGATCTCATTATGAAGTGTAGAGGCACCTAAGAAGAAAATCACTCTTTTATTTGGCTTCATGCATATTGTATTTTAATGCGTGGTAGTTTTTCGCTGGAACGCTGTGATGGCTCTGCATGTAATACGTCATGGTTCTGCATGTAAAATGGGAGGTGAGCGGAAGGAATGTGTGAATAGCATGGTATTAACGCACAGCTCATCTGGGTCCTGAGTGCCAAGAGTGTTTATTGTAGATGCAGAAAACCACAGATGGAGTTTTATGGATTGTACTTATGGGCTTGTGGCCATTTACAAAATGTAGAATTTCTTAAATAGATTTCTTTTAGTTTAGGATTATTATATAGAGGGATAAAATTGGCAGGACAGATCTTAAATATTTGATTGGCATTTTTTCATTTTAAATCCCAGTCAGATGGGTGGCGAGAGCTGAACCCTTGGTGTTTTAAGAGACTAGAGAGCGTAACCTGCTCTGACCCCTCTGACCTTTGACCTTCATCTCATCAGGTTTTTTTGTTTGTTACTGACAGGAAGGTCAAAGGCGTTTTGCTCCAGCTGCAGCTCATGAGCTGAGCATAAAATTCTTTCCTTATTGGAAATGTTTTCGTTTCATGTCTGGAAGTTCCTCATCAAACACTCGCTGCGTAATCTAGTTGGACACGAATATAATGTAACCAGCCAGGCTGTTGTCTCTTTAAATAAACCAGGATTTCCATGTCATGTTTTTATAGTTATAGCATTAGTTTTTTTATGGTTTTTATGCTACAGAACTCGATTAACAATCATAGCATATCAATACATCTGGCATTGAAAGCTACATTCAGGACAGAAATCATGCAAAATGGTTACACTTTTGAACCAAAACTGTTTCTTTAACCCAGGCCTTTTCCTGTTTCAAAGCTTGATCCCCCCCCCCAAAATAGTGTATTTTTCATGGGGCCTGAAGCAGAAATGCAAGGAGGTTTGTGTTCCAGTCCAAGTATAGGTTTCCTACTGTATGTAAAGTCTAATAGGAGCCTCTGCATATGGGGGAAGGAGGGTGGACGAAGAAAAAAAAAAATAGAGCTGTGTAGTCTCTGAAATATTTAACTAGAGCTAATTGGAGAGCACTTCCCATTCCAGGACTCCTCAACCTCTGAAAAAAGCAAGACCAGATCAAAGACTTCTGCTCTTTCCCTCAGGATACTGAGAGAGAGAGAGAGAGAGAGAGAGAGGGCGGGGGGAGGGGGAGTGGTTGAAGAAGAATATGCAAATAGAGAAGGGCAGTGCTAAAAAAAAAAAGATGTATCCTCAAGAGATGGAGAAATAAAAAGAGAGAGGGACATGTGCAATCAGCAGAAAATGGGAGAGAGTGGATGGTGAGGCAGTGAGATAACTGAGAAGATTCAAAAAACATTGTATGTTATCAATAGGAGAGTTAATTATTAAGTTGGCTTGAAAAAGCCAATTTACTGATGTTGTATATAACTTATTAAGTTGGCTTGAAAAAGTCAACTTACTGTTATGCTATTTAAACTTATTAATGGTGCTTGCCAAAGGCAAAGCATCAATATTGTTATCTTCTGGACAAAACTTAAAAAGCGTAACTCGTCCCGTGCTATTTGTCCTAGACCCATGAATGAGGTGTCAAATCGACCGGCTCATTGAGGAGAAGTGTGCTATGACATTTATAAGCGATGATGGACCTACGATGTTCGCACAGCGGACGAAAAAGCGCCCAAAAAAGTCCCATTGACTTACATTGAAAAATTCAAATTCACGAACATTCCGTCAGTCTCAACTGTCACTTTCTCACTCACACACACACAGGGACTGAGGAACCCTTTCTCTCACTCATTTGACATCTGATCAAGCAGCCAATCAGTAATGACCTAAAGTCTTCATCATAGCAACACCCTAGCAACCACTTAGAGCACCCTAGCAACCACCTCAAAGACTTCCATTGAAAAATAGATGAGATGGATATAAATGAATCAGAACATCATAGAGACACGTGAGTATGGCTCTTTTGATTTGGGCACACATGCAGTCTATTAATTTAAGCCTGTTAACTGTCTAGGCATGCCCATAGCAACCATTTAGAGCACCCTAGCAACCCAAACTCAAAGAGGGATATCTTCAAACCTGAATATATCATTCATACTGACAAGCAGCCTTTGGAGGATCATCACTGGCAGCTGCCAAGCCACTTCCTAGCAATCAAACAAAGTACCCTAGCAACTGTTTAGCAAGACCTATATCTCTGCATCAGAACATTGTACAGACATGGTCTTTGGGTCTTTTGACTCATGCTAGCAAAAAGGACTGCTACACATGCTAGCAGTGAATAGCTACATGCTAATACTGATTAGCTAAGTGCTAAAGTGGGCTGAGAACATGCTAAGAACTCTATAAAAACTCCATAGTAACTATCTGTGACAACTACCAACCACCTAGTAACACCATAGCAACCACCAAGGTTACCGCCTAGCAACCATCCAGAACACACTGGCAACCACCTATAGCAACACCGTAGTGACCACCCCAAGTACCTTAGCAACTGCCTAGCAACACCCTAGCAACCACCCAGGTTACCATAGCAACTGTCCAGAACACCCTAGCAACCACCTTGCAACACCTTAGCAACCACCCCAAGTACCTTAGCAACTCCCTAGCAACCGCCTAGCAATGACCCAGGTTACCATAGCAACCACCCAGGACACCTTAGAAACTGCCTAGAAACACCCTAGCAACCGAGTGCCGAATTTTGATACTGCAAGCTCCATTCACATTTTCTTCAGGAAATAAACATTCTAGTTAAGTTGGCTTGAAAAAGCCAACTTACTGAAATGCTATTTAAACTTATTATTATTCTATCTATCTATCTATCTATCTATCTATCTATCTATCTATCTATCTATCTATCTATCTATCTATCTATCTATCTATCTATCTATCTATCTATCTATCTATCTATCTATCTATCTATCTATCTATCTATCTATCTATCTATCTATCTATCTATCTATCTATCTATCTATCTATCTATCAATCAAAACTTCTACAGTAAAACTTAAACTATTTCAAACTTTAAGCTTTTAAAACTACTTAACTTTCTGACTGGGCTTTTTCGAGCCAACTTAAAGTTTGTTTCAATGAACCTTTCTATCTAGTTTAACAATTGTTCTCCCTGACACATACCTGACCTCAAATGTCTGGGGTTAGTATGATTTTTAAAAAAAAGAAATTATTTTAATCATAAAGGATGCAAAACATTAATCAAAACTGACAGTAAAGACATTTATAAATGTTACAAAATGAATGGTGCTCTTTTGAACTTTAAATTCATGAAAGAATCCTGAAAAATCATGGTTTCCAAAAAAATGTTAAGCAGCACAACTGTTTTTAACATTGATAATAATACAAAATGTTTCTTGAGCAGCAAATTGACATAGAATGATTTATGAAGGATCATGTGACAATAAATACAGCTTTACCATCACCGGAATAAATTACATTTTAAAAATATTTTCAAATAAATTATTTATTTATTTATTTATTTATTTATTTATTTTTACTGTATTTTACTGCATCAAATAAATGCAGCCTTGGTAAGCATAAGAGACATCGTAAAACGTTGAACGGTAGCGTGCATAAACATTTTTTAGTCCTTGACACAAATATACAGCCGTGGCCAAAAGTTTTGAGAATTACATAAATATTAGTTTTCACAAAGTTTGCTGCTAAACTGCTTTTAGATCTTTGTTTCAATTGTTTCTGTGATGTACTGAAATATATAATTACAAGCACTTCATACGTTTCAAAGGCTTTGATCGACAATTACATGACATTTATGCAAATAGTCAGTATTTGCAGTGTTGGCCGTTCTTTTTCAGGACCTCTGCAATTCGACTGGGCATGCTCTCAATCAACTTCTGGGCCAAATCCTGACTGATAGCAACCCATCCTTTCATAATCACTTCTTGGAGTTTGTCAGAATTAGTGGGTTTTTGTTTGTCCACCCACCTCTTGAGGATTGACCACAAGTTCTCAATGGGATTAAGATCTGGGGAGTTTCCAGGCCATGGACCCAAAATTTCAATGTTCTGGTCCCCGAGCCACTTAGTTATCACTTTTGCCTTATGGCACGGTGCTCCATCGTGCTGGAAAATGCATTGTTCTTCACCAAACTGTTGTTGGATTGTTGGAAGAAGTTGCTGTTGGAGGGTGTTTTGGTACCATTCTTTATTCATGGCTGTGTTTTTGGGCAGAATTGTGAGTGAGCCCACTCCCTTGGATGAGAAGCAACCCCACACATGAATGGTCTCAGGATGCTTTACTGTTGGCATGACACAGGACTGATGGTAGCGCTCACCTTTTCTTCTCCTGACTAGCCTTTTTCCAGATGCCCCAAACAATTGGAAAGGGGCTTCATCGGAGAATATGACTTTGCCCCAGTCCTCAGCAGTCCATTCACGATACTTTCTGCAGAAGATCAATCTGTCACATCAGTTTTTTTTGGAGAGAAGTGGCTTCTTTGCTGCCCTTCTTGACACCAGGCCATCTTGCAAAAGTCTTCGCCTCACTGTGCGTGCAGATGTGCTCACACCTGCCTGCTGCCATTCCTGAGCAAGCTCTGCACTGGTGGCACTCCGATCCCGCAGCTGAATCCTCTTTAGGAGACGATCCTGCCACTTGCTGGACTTTCTTGGACGCCCTGAAGCCTTCTTTACAAGAATTGAACCTCTTTCCTTCAAGTTGCTGATGATCCTATAATTTGTAATTTAAATTGTTGTACCTGATTGAGAACAGCGCTGATCCGCAATTAGATCTCTTCATCTCTTCTGGCATCTCTGAGCACCCTCGAATAAAACGGTGGGGCAGGCGTTTAAAGGGCCCTTTGACAGCAGGTGTTTGTCCTTGAGCACTGTAGCACGTACAGCACTGGTGTGATCGGACCTCCCCTAAACTCAAACTTTTCTCAATGCTACAGAATCCACATGGAATGTTTTTATCTGGTTTCTCCTTCCTCGCTCATTGTCTGAATGGGGGGAATAATGTGGGAGATAATATTAGGGTTCTGTTGTTTCCCCTGGGAGGATACCTGTTTACAGATCTTTCAGAGGGGTTGCAATTCATGCAGAGAAGGAAAAAAGGTGTCCTTGTTTCAAAAATGAGTGTCTTCCTGTGTGAGGGCAATATTTATTTGCTGCGTACTGTGACGGTTATGGAAAGACCGCACAGTAAATGTGGACTTGAGTGGTGAATGTATACACACACACACACACACACACAATGGAGTTAGTCTGTGTTTGTTGCTGCAGTGGAGAGTGTGGCCTGAGGGTTGCAGGTATTTTGTATTTTGTTCTTTGTTCATTTCTTTTTGTTGAAGTTATTTTTGATAAGATTGTATTTGCATTTTTTGTTTGAATCTAATTTAGATGTTTCTTTTGGAGAAGATTTTTTCTCATTAGTTTTTTTGTCTTATTTGCTATTAATGTTCTATTGGGTTTGGATTATTTTTGTTTGTTTTTGTAAATTTAAATAAATACTTATTTACACTTGAATTTTTGTATTCACTCTGCCTCTGTTTAATTCGGCCATATGATTTTTGGTGCCCGTATTTGGGTGACCTTTACACGTACCCAGCAGAACAGCCTCTCTAGTGTTTGTGTGTGTGCCCGCCTAACACAAAGCAAACTTTTGACTGGAGAACTTTTAGATGCCATGTGTTCAGCCTCTATTAGCAATTCAACAGTTCTGACACTTTCATACAGTTGTCTAGCTAGTAATAGCACCTTTTAATCTCACACAATGCCCATCGAGGGCTTGTTGCCTTTCTAAAGGGATAGTTCACCCAAAAATGAGAATTTTTGTCCTTTACTTGTCCCTTTAACCCAGTAGTTCTCAACTCCAGTCCTGGGGACCCACCACTCTGCAGATTTTGTATGTCTTGTTTTATTTAACACATCTGATTCAGATCATCAGCTCGTTAGGAAAGAGCTTCATGAAGTGAACGGATGCTGTGTCTCAATTGACCCTTCACAAATAGTTTGATTGACTGGCAATCTGACCAATCATAACCCCAAATCCACCATTTTGTCTGACAAAGCAATCAGGGGAGTATAGTAGATTAACATTGGTGAACATGAACTTCAAAAATTGTGTGTACTCACGTCTTTCCGCGCAACATTCCTTCTGATGTCCATTCATGTTTATTTGATACTATAAGTGAACTAGTATGAAGAGATGGTTGGTTCACGAGCTGATTGAAGGAGCTACAGTGATCTGTCTCGACACATTAAAGAGCCACTATACGGTATTTATTGTTTAAACTTCTTTAAAAAATTGCATTATATTAAAAATGAAACTGTTTCATATGTCTGGTGATGCGTTGTATGTGTTCTCTTTGCTCTGCAATGTATTTTTCACTTCGTGAGAACATGATGTGTGGCGTGAGAGAGCATGGCTAGTTGGACATAGTAACTAAAGGGGGCGGGTCTTTGCAAAGGGTCAATTCGCATACGATCCATCCTTAATAGTAGTTTAAATGGTGACCGGATGTACGCAACAAAGTGACAGAGCAGTCCATGCTGGGCTCAATGCTAATAATTTTTTACAAGCAATTGCACAAATAAATACAATAGAACTAAGACACAAACAAATGAAATAAACAGCGTTTTAAATTTTTTTTTTTTTTTTTTTTTTAGATAGGTCTAACTTGTCCAGAAATTTAATAAAGTAATCAAATATAAAAACACTGCATAGTCTTCACTGTATAAATTAAATATAGATTAATCCTTATTAAAGTTACAAAAGTTATTCAGTCAAGAGCAGTGAGATTTTTTTTATTTATTCATTTTTTTTGATTAACCTTAATGACACAGATGGCAGCAGGTTTATTAGGCTGCTGTCACTTTAAGACCGAATGCACAGATCCACTGTAATTTCTTTCTCAAATGTTTACGTTCACTTAAGACAACTGACTGTTTACTAAGATATTCACCAAAACAGACATTTTGACAATTTTTTTTGTCTGTGTTTGTCCTTTTAAGCACAAAAAGAGGTGAAAGAGAACTCCCTTACTGTGTGCACACTACAGATGTGTGTGCACAGAAAACTTGACCAAAACGAGTTCTCCTCTGCATCTTTTTTGTTTTTGAATGCTTAAATTGGCAAGGCTTAAAACTGACTGGCCTGATCAGGATAGTAATAGTTTAGTCAACTGTCCCAAGCATCTTTCATGCTCACTCTGGGCTCGCTCCTCACATATTGGCAGTAATGCATACACAGACATTATGTAATGTAGAGTTTCAAAAAAAAGGTGTCTCTTAAAATATATATATAGGTATTGATTTTTTTACACGTTACATCATACTGTTAGTCATTTGATTGATCCATATCAATGTATTGTTACACTCCTAATAAGTATTATTATATTAGAAGGCTTTTACTTAGTTATATATTGGTGTGACATCTGTAAAATTACTTCAGAATAGAATTTGTGTACTTTTTCCACCACTGCTTATGACCAACACACATTGGAAATGCCTCTACAATTTTTCAAAGCTCCAAAAACACACGTATACAACTTTTTCAGTTGAAATTAACTAGGTTGACAGTAACAACAACATTTATTCCTAAAATAACTTTTCCTTTTCTCACAAATTATGAATTAGGAATGAGTCCCATGAAACACAATAAAAGAGCTCAAAGACTTGTAACAAGCTAATTTGGCATGGTTGCTTCAGCAAATGCGTTTGTATCAAACATTTGCTGTTGTTAACATTACCGGTTAGGTTTACAGTTTAGCGTAGGAGCTACGTTATGATACATTTACATGGAAAACGAGGGAAAAGCAGTGCAGAAATTATGTTCTGTAGGAATAACTTGGTTATGGTTTTGGTGTAAGCAAGATCTTCACAGCACTGAGCTTCAGCATCTGGTGAGTTGAACTGGATAGGCTAACAAAAACATTAAAACACAACATCATCATCGCATCTTGTGTGCCAAAGCTGCCTGACGCACACCTAAAATTTTAACCTTTTTTGCATTCAAATATGTAATTTTGTTTTAAATTCAACCAATATTCAAAATTTGAATTGTGATTTTACAACTCTTTATCTAATAAAGATAAATTGAACATGCTTCACTCACTGGATATTTCACTTTGAAAATATCATGAATTGTGCAAGAAGCAACATCATATCACTTTGCAGAAACGTCACCAATGGCACATTTTTCCAGTAAGCCTAGATTGGTTATGACAGTTTGTTGAATCACGTTGTTAGATTTGAGGTACCTTGTTGCTTTTGACCTAACTCATAAAATTTTAAATAGATAAAATTTCATTAAAAGTACAAATCAAAATATTGTTCTTGCTAATTTTAGCTGGAACTTCAGTTCCAAGGACATGTTTTCTCACTGCCCTGGTATTTGTTGTGGTGCTAAAATTGTCTCATTGTAGTGGGCAGATTGAGACATATTCTTGGAAAGCACACGATGGGCATCAGGCTCTCTCCATGCACCGATGACACACAACACCATGCACAATTAGCCCTACAGTTGGCTTAATGACCGCTGAGAGTCAAAGACGTGCTTTCTGCATGATTCAGGAAAGAGGTGTGAACCTGGACAGAGAAAGATGTTGCCCAGCTCTCTGGGATTTCCCTTCCAGTCCACTGCTCAGAGATTTGGCATGAGTGATCTTTGCTGTTTCACACCACTGACATTTTTAAATGCCAAAAACATCTATATGATTATTGATTTATAATTAATATAATATTTAATAACTTAAAAGGTTCGTTCACCCAAATATGAAAGTTCTGACATTAAGTATTCACCCTCATGTTATTTCAAACCGGTAAGTCATTCATTCATCTTCAGAACACAAATTAAGATATTTTTGATGAAAGAGTTTTTTTTTATCCTCAACAGAGAGCAATGAAATTACCACATTCAAGGTCCAGAAAAGTATTCAAATTGTTAAATTAGTCAACGTTACTACAGTGGTTCAACCTTAAAGTTATGAAGGAATGAGAATACTTTTTGTGCGCAAAAAAAAACAAAAATAACGACTTTATTTAACAAATTTGTCTTTCCCCTGTCATTCTCCTACACTTTTTTCGTTGCTGCGCTTCCAGGTTCTACATCAGAATGCCAGCTCAGTATTTGCAGACGTCTGTTTGCGTGAGCAGTACGTCGCATGCATGTGATACTGAGCCGGCATTTGGACATAAACACAAAAGTGCTGACCTGCGTTCACTGACAGGGTAGAGAAGCAATTGTTAAATAAAATCGTTATTTTTGTTTTGTTTTTGCGCTCAAAAAACATTCTCGTTGTTTCATTACATTAAGGTTGAACCACTGTAGTCACGTTGAATAGTTGAACAATGTCTTTAATACCCTTCTTGACCTTGAATGACGGTAATTATGTTGCTTTCTATGGGGTATAAAAAACCTTGGATTTTATCAAAAATATCTTAATTTGTGTTCCGTAGATGAAAGAAGGTCTTACAGGTGTGGAACGACATGAGGGTGAGTTATTAATCACAGAAATTTCATTTTTGGATGAACTAACCCTTTAAATATGAAATTACTAAAATATGCTTTTCCTGGGTAAATTTTAATGTCTTCGTTGCAATTCTGCAAATCTTTTGTGCATTTTTTTTGTTGTTGTTGAAAATGGTATAAAAGTTGTTTTTTTTTCAAAAAAAATATATAGTTGATGGACTGTTATACCTCTCCATTATTTGTGAGCATTTTCATGGCCAAGAGCAGCTTGCAGTGAGCTCAGAATGACGTTTCCTTAGAGATGAGAAAATGGACAGATGGAGGGTTTGGATGCTGTTGGCTCAATTAACACACATTTCAGTCCCGCTGCAGCTCTCTGTTGAGGACAACCAGTCCCAACCTTTTATAATTATGGGGTTTCAGCCAAACAAGGGCCAGCCTGAGAGATCACTGAGAAAAAAAAAACTGCCATTTTTGATGAAGCGTTATTCACGCCGAATGGCGTAGGTGTTAAATACTGCAGTATGGGGTGACCCACCGTTGATTGTCTTGAGAACAACAACTCTTCTCCCTAACTGCGATTAGCACCTCCTTTTGGGATATAGACTACTTCAAGCAAGCCCTGGGTTGGATAAACAGGTTAAGTCAAGTCTTGCTGTCAAGTGGCAGAAGGACCTCAGCCATTGTTGTTAATTGTTGTCTGTTGTTGACACCGGGGGAACATGATGGAGCTCTGGGAATTATAACTGCTCCCTAATAACCACAGAGCAGGGAAATGATGCTCCTGACCTCAGACCTCTGGAAAGCCACTGGGATCACCTTGCTATGATTAACACAGAAGCTGAAATTCACAAAAGAGGATTGACTAACAAAAAGAGTTAAATGTTTCGCTTCCTTCCTTTCATTTGTCCGAGTGCTCCTTACTTTTGTCACCCCGAATCGATGGGTAAATCTTGACTGTCACTCTCTCAACCAGCTTCACAGGCTTCAGAGCTGGAGGTCATGGCCCCCATCGATCTGTCAGCCTGGTTGCCGTCTGGCTCGCTGATGGATTCATTCCCCCCAACTTGGATGACTAGCACTGCAAGCAACTTCAAGCTTGTGTTTAGCTGTAGCTTTAGACTTTCTCTGTCAGCTCTTATCTTAGTTGTTCTGTTCCTTTTTTTTTCTTCTAATCAGTGAAACACAATTTTGTTCTCGCAAACACTTGCTGTCAGCGTGCCAAAGGTGTTTCAGAATCTTTATCATGTGGTATCATGTTCAAACCATAAAGTGCATTGTTGTACCATGCTAGTGCTCCGCCTAGAAGGGTTCAGGGAGAGTTCAGAAAGGTTGGACTAGATCTAGAGATTGTGTGACTTTGTGGTTAGGTTTCTTGTAGCATGTGGCACTGAACTGTAGTGTGTTACATTGAAGCTGATCTGGCTGTATTTATTTCCCTGACATCCAACCCTCTCTCACTCAGCTTAACCAATAACAGCTGACAGCTGCTGTACATCGAGCCCTGGAAAGTTCTGAAGGCTGAAAAGGTTTCATTTTAGGTAAAATTTTGGGCGGTGCTTTAATGACCCGCATTTTAGTTTGTTGTTATGGGAAGAGCGCATCTAACGGGAGTTGGATATTCTGACTAGCACAGTCAAATTCAGTTGCATGCTTTTGTGCAGATGTAAGTTGTAATATTACATTTATGTTGCATGTATCTGATTAATATCATAAGATGTGTTTTGTTGAACTTAACTCACTAGAAAATCGTTTCAGTTCACAGTTCACTCTTTAGCTTCAGCTCACAAAGCTCAAAAATGGCAGTGAACAACATTATTGACTGTGTTTTGGTTATTTGAAACAATACTTTTATATCTTTCTTTTACAAAAACATTGATTTTTACATTTATTATTTTTAATAACCTCTGCAGTGTTATTTTTCCTTGTAATATTTTTACAGTATATTTCAGTATTGTTTTAATTAAAATAATTTGAATACTCGTTGTACTGAGCTATCAATACTCAAAAATAAAATTGATTAAAATGCCCACCCCTTGTGTAGAATTGGAATTGGAAACACAATCCGTTCACCCCCTTTCACCCCCACCTTCTCTGTCAGTGTCACTTTACTGTGATGCCTGCTCAAAATGGCCAGAATTTTGCTTTGATCCAGGCACACCTTTGATTACAAAGCCTTTACAAAGCAGTATTACGAAGGCAAAGAAGGGACGTCAGGCAAGTAGAGGTGCTTGATAGTAGAGTGTTGCTGACAGGAAGGGCCTTAGCACCTTTTCTTGCCTTCTTTTACCCCTTTTGGTGGTTCTGGGCTGTAAAAATTAGCTTCACACCAGCCCCTCAATTCTGCTGGTCTCAAAATAACAACCACTAATGTCAGTGACCAAGTAGTGGGATAATATCCTCACCACATAACTGATGCAAATTAAAACTAGACTGTACTTGATCACTCCCATTACAATCAATCTTCCAGCTACACTGGAAGCACCCTGTGCATTGTTGCATCCTGTTGCCTTAACACTACTCCAGAATCAGTCTAAGGCCGCTCGTCCACTCGCAAACGCAGTATCTGGTAAGTGAAACTAACTTTTTTGAAAACTCCGGCCAGGAAGAAGATTTTTAGAAAGTCCGGTTCGGTTACAGCATTGTCATGTAGACAGTGAAACTGGAGATTTTTGGTTTGTCTGATGTCAGATTGTGTGTCGTTATCTCCTTTGTTTACATGAGACGAGTCTGTGCAATGAAGGACTTAGCCAAAATATTACTGCTAATAACTGTGGCTTATAACATGCATACAGATACACGCACAGTTTATCCATTATTGTCACATGTCTGTGTATTTTGGACTTTGTTTTTCAAATGTCACACCTTCCTTTGTTCAGTTTTTCCCACCACTCGTTTGTCACCATGGTCACTGATTTGATTTATGTTTCAGTTCATGTGTGCATCATTAATTACCTTGTCATCCCATTTGGTTGCCTTGTATATATACCTTTAGTTTTCCCTCAGTCTTTGTCAGTTCTCGTTTGTGTTTGTGTATAAGTGTAATGTGGTTTTTGCCTTTGTTTCTTCTGGTTACTGAGTAACCAGTAAGTAAGTCTGCCTTATAGTATTATTCCTCATTGTGAGAGTTCCTTATACCACAAGCACCGTAAAAATTATATTGCGGAACATTCATGTTTTTACTTTGAATGAATGTGTCTCATTGTATTGCTCTGGTTTATTTAATTAATAATAATAGTAATAGTAATAAAATGACAATGTTGTTAGCCTACCGGAACTGATATTAAACTTCTTTCCAGGCTTCTAATTTGCCAACATGGCTTAGTTTGTTTTTGCTTTTTCATGTGGACAGAGATTTTTTAAAAACCGTGCTTGTGGACGCCATTTTTAATTTTTTTTTAAACGAAGTAGGAAAAACTTAGTAGGAAAAAAAGTTTATAAAAATACCCTTGTACATGTGGACTAGGCCTAAATACTTCTGCTGGGATTTGTTTTTGTTCCTTTTTAAGGTTCTCTTGTGCTGCAACTCTCCTCATGTGTTTACACTGCCAATATCTGATCAAGACACTCTTCTAGGTTGAAACTATTGCTCGTTGCTTGGCCTACTATAGTTTTAATCCTTCATAAATATGTCTAAAGAAGCCACCACCATACTTTGTCCTCCTTGTGGAAAAGTGAGGAGCATCTCTGGATAAATGGAAAACCTATTACACTGCTATCTTCCAACAAATCCTGAAGACACACATCTTTAAGATTCGTTTGCAACAGATCTCAAATGGATTACTGTTCTTGTTTTAATCCTGCTAATTTTATGCACTGTTGTCTGATCTGATGAGTGTGTTGTAGGACTGGGTTAAAAATCTTGATTTCTTGACTTCAATTGATTCTCATTTTGATGAACCGATATCAATGCTTAAATCCAAAGAATCAGTCTTTTAATCTATGCTGTTTTTAGTTGATGAATGAACAAAACTTTGTCACGTGCCTCCCATCCAATAAATCGCAATAAGTTTTGTGCTTTGTTTCTTTTGAAATGAAACAATGTTACAGCTTTAAAATTCTGCAAATTATATTATCAAACACTAAGTACAGCTTTGAAGCTCTATAATATGCCGTGAAAGATTGCTGTAGAGCCTCAGTTCAAGCGAACCGGTAGTGATAAATGCAAGTTAACTGATCATCTCTTCCTCTTTACTGCTAGTTACAGCACAAAATAAACATGAATGGACAACAGAAGGTATGTTGAAAGATAATATACAACTTATTGAAATCTGTATGTCTCATGTAACGTGTAACGTGAAGGTTGCCGGTTCGATTCCCACGCCGGCAGAAATTGAAGGTGGGGATTGTGAATAAACAGCACTCTCGCCACCTTTGTCGTACCTCTAAAGGTAGGTACCTAACCCCTAATTGCTCCCCGGGTGCTGTAGCAATAGCTGCCCACTGCTCCGGGTGTGTGTTCACTGTGTGTGTGTGTTCACTACTCACTGCACTCTTACACTGTTTCAACCGCAGAAAGAGGTCAATAAAACAGCTTGTAAACAATGTCATGTAACATTTACTTCAGAAAAGCCATTCAATGACAATAAACATGCTAGTCAGCTAGACAAATTAACTCTAGTTAGAAGCATTTTTCTAAATAAATGCACTATGTTGCATATTTTTTGTATTTTCACTTAACCTGTTATTCCATATTTAATGCATGTTTGAATAAATCCATCATGTTTTTATGAGTCACCTATATTTCAAAAAACGAGTTGAGGATCTAAATGGAATCAAATCATAATATTTGTGTCAATACCCTGCCCTTGTGTGTTAAATTTACTTATCATGGACTCATCTGTAGCATATGGATCAATGATATTACACTCATGTTTTTTTGTCCTGTCTATTTAAGTATTCAAACTACATTAAAATTTATTTTTAATATACCTCCTCTATGATGAGCATGAAATTAAATTATTTTTTTAAGGGCATAAAATCAAAAATGAAGAAAAAACCCTAATTATAAATATTCTTTTCCACAAAATGGACAACATGCAGAAAAAAATAAAACATCAAGTGATATTAAAAGAAAGTATACCTTCATGACTTTTTGTCACGATCAATACAGTATATCTCTTAAAATATCAGATAATTTGAGAGAAAAGACAAGATTAGTTCAGGTGGTAAAATGTCATGTTGACCGACTCCAAAACATAATGATATTTATGAATTGTTAATTGTTAATATTTGTAATAAATAAATAAAAAATAAATAAATAAATACCATTTACAATGAAAAATAAATTTATAAAATATTGTTCATAATAAATTCATAATACATTTTGTATTACTTTTTACGTGGTTAAAATGTTGACATTTTTAGTGTCATTAAATTTCAGTTTTGAAAAAGGTTGACAAGTTTTAAAAAACAAAAACAAAAAAACAATTGAAACCAAGATGAATACAAATGTCTTAGAACCAAGTTCTTAGAATTTTTGTAAGAGCTTGGCACGTTTTTTGTTTTTTTCCGTGGAGACTTATGTCATTGACCTGTGTTGTAATACCCCGGACATGTATTATTTTAGCAGTAATGTGATATTATTTGTAATCAAGGTAATTTGAAATTATTACATTGTATTATGTTTAGTTTTTGCTGTAAGGCGTAGCTTAGCATGCAGCAAGCATTCCCATCCTATCCCAGGAATAGCCATTAACATGATTTGTGATTTATTGTAAGCCAGTTTCATAAGAATCTACTAAGAACATAAATGTAAATGTAGACGTGTCATGTACATAGTCATGAAAAATGCATTACCTCTGTCAGCCAACCACTCACCCTTTTCATCAGTGTTGGCCCCCTCAGTGCTCTGTAAGAAATATAAAATAGCCTTTGAAAGAGAGGGGCACTATTTTCTCTGGCTCAGATAGAAGCATTAAGACGATTTTTTTTACATATCTTTTCCATGCATTTTCCAGTTCACCATTTTTTGGGACATGATAAACCTCTGATCTCAGTTCATTACTTTTCATGAAAAGGTTGTGCCCTGGGATCTGACCGCAAACAGAAACCGAGGGGACTCCACGGAGATCCATTCTCACTCTGTCACCTATTACAAAGAAAAACACAACTAATACATGACTGCTACATGAAAAAGCAAGAAGAGGAGGATGAGTCTGGTGACAACAGATGTACCTCCTAGCCAAGTCTGCCATCTCATCACTGTAGAATAGTGTTTGGAAAAGAAAACCTAAGCAGACCCTGTTGGGATGGCGGTGGGGGTGTGGAGGATTGGGATCCTGGGAAATGGGTGGTACTCGGGGCTTGGGTTACTTGTGTTTTGGCCCTCTCCACCCAGGGGGCTGCACTGCACTGCCACCGTCTTCTACTCCTGTGGGCGTTTCAGACACACTGATCCAGTCGCCTCAATAGGCTTGGGTTTCCCGTCTCCCCACTGGCCGATGCAGGTTGCAGATAACTTTGTCTCCATGCTTGTATCTTTTATCTCACATCTGGGAGTCTTGCCTGGGAGCTGGATGGTGACTACACTACCTGCTTTGTCTTGGCCCTTGTCATTACAAGGCTCAGGTTGCAGGCGGAGCTGACGGACCTCCACCTGAGCCGACCCATCGTGCGCACTCCCAAACACACGCAACCGTTGGGTTTTTTAGGGTTATGGCCTACATTACCTGGTGTCTTGATGACTCTGCAAGTTCTGATGGTTATCTAAGAAATTATCCCTCTGTAATTGCTATGAAAGAATGTTTCCTGAACGTTTGGATGGATTTCACTCTACCTCCCAGGTCGCTGTGCCCGCATGCCCATGCGGAATGTATCCAGGGTTTGCTTGTCCATTAGCTTTCCTATGTGCTGATCGAAAATAGAGATGGAAAAGGAAAAAAAACAGACTGATAAACTATCCTGTTAATTTTGCTTTGATAATAAACAGTGACAGTGTTTCAAGTATTAAGGTATGGCATATTGTTGTGTCTATTTATTTTGCAACTTATAACCTTATATTACATTAGGTAATATGTTCACAGTATATACTAATTTATATGAGCTATCAAAAACTAAAAATATTCTGATGATCATCATAATAATACAGGTGGTATAATAGAAATCCACATGATGAATCAGAGTTCATCATACAGTAGGTAGTCAACCAAAATGCCTTTAATGTCATGTGTTCCACTACTTCAAGGCCGTTGAGGTAAATACAACCCAGTCACATGTGAAACTCATTCGCAAAATCACCAACTGGCATCGCAAAGAGACGAGTGGCACCAGGGCTCAGTAAAGCTGGAATTGTAACATTTTCATTTCTAAATGAAGATAATATATTGAAATAATTGGGTAATAATAATAGTAGTATAGCATTGTAAGATTTAATTTGAACAAATTATTTATAATATAATTGCCATATAAATGACTACTGTTACAATTAAATATTACAATGATGGTAGTGCCTGAAGTGTGCTTACTTTTTACTGTACAGTATTTCCCAGTATTTTAGATTATTACACATTAAAGAGGTGTGCATTATAACCAGGGTTGGGGAGTAACGAAATACGAGTAACTTAGTTACGTATTTAAAATACAAAATTTGAGTAACTGTATTTCATTACAGTTACGTTTTAAATGGGTGGTAATCAGATTACAGTTACATCTGAAAAGTATTTTAGATTACCAAAGTGATTATAATATTTATATAATATTTAATGATATTTGAATTTTAATGTCATTTAAACAGCAATTGGTGATTCTCTGACTCTGACAGTCTAAAAAAGCAGAGTTAAATTTTATCAACATTTTAATACTTTTAAGAGGGATCATAAAAATTTTTATTTTTCATTTAATATAACAATATAACAATATAACTTTTCATTTGTCCTGACCAAGACAAAATGACTGAATTTATAAAAAAAATTGCCGAACTGTCAATCTAACTTAACTTTCCTGTCATGACAGGACATGACCTGGATGATCCATGACTGTTTTCATGTTTTGTGATAGTTGTTTGTGAGTCATTTTATGATGTTTAATTAACAAAGTTCAGGAGGATCAGGTGCAGATAATTAACCTTATCAGCACAAGTGGAGAGCATTCAGTTAATCAACTCAATCAATGACAAGAGGTATAAATACAGCAGACTTACCTCTGTTCGTCTGAGAGTTTACCAGCATCCCGCCGCCACCCCATCTCCTCACTTGTAGTTCCATCTAGTTATATCACAACCAGGGGGGAGTACTCTGGGTTTGGGCCAAAATTCCGAGCTCAGAGCCCTCTCCCTGGACAGCATGCCAAATACGCTTAAACCTTTACTCTTCTTAATTATATGTAAATGTGAACTTGTGAAATAATTGTAAAAAAGGTCACTGCAACTTTTTCTCACAATTTGTTTTTTTCCCCTCACAATTGTGAGTTTATTTGGAGATATAAACTTGTAATACTGAATTTTTGTCTTGAAATTATGAATTTAGTATGGCAGTTTATATCTCATAATTCTGACTTTTGTCAGTATTGCAAGTTTATATCTCATAATTCTGACTTTTCTCAATAATGTGAATTTATATATAATAATTATGACTTTTCTCAATATTGTGAGTTTATCATAATTTTTACTTGCAATTACCTTTTTTGTGTATGTTCCACACTTATTAGTATTCCAAAGTATTCTAAAGTATTTAGATTAAGTTACTAAACTTGAGTAATGTAACAAAATACGTTACAAATTACTTTTTAAAGCATGTATTTTGTAATCTGTTGTGAAATACATTTTAAAAGTAACCTACCCAACAGGAAAAAATATAGTCAGAATGTCACGGCTCCAAAAGTATAGAAATTTGTTGACAGAATCTGACAAAAGTAACATCTTTGGTAATATCAAAGGTAAAGGCTCATAATCTTGCTTGAATTAGTTTTAAAAAACAAACTTATAATAATAAAAATACTCAATTTGCTCCTGGAAATATGAACTTCTTTTAACTAGTGTTTTTCTTAATTTCTCCAGTGACTACAGCAGTGAAATCTAGCCAACTGGATTTGACAGATTTGGATTATGCTATTTGTTAAAATGTGCTCTGATACATTCGCCTGATGACTTGTAGAAGTATATGGTAAAGCGCTACTTAGTGGTCAAATGCTGCAAATGCATTGTCTCATTGCCGAAATGGTGATGGTACTCGTGGTGGCAAAACATTTATTCTGGTTGAGTACCGTCTCTATGTGCCGTGTCCATAAAACATGGCCAATATTTGAATATAGACCGTGGCACAAGGTCATACACACAAAAATAAAATACCATCTGGTGTACACACATACTACACTAAAATAATGCAAAAAACATTTACTAAAAAACAGAAAATGCAACAACAACAGAGAACTGTTCTGTTTTTTTTTTCCCTCTGTAAATTATTCGCGAATTGATTGTTTTTACTTGCAAAAAACATAAATTTGACAGTATTCACAGTAAAATTACATATAATGTTTTTCAAAGGGCTTGAATGAAGCGTGTTTGGCTCTAGATGAAAATATTTGAGGATGTAACTCTGAAAGATTACATTACACTAAACGACCCTGAGCGCTTGTGGTGTAAACCACTCCTTAATTTTGGCTCGCTGATCAGTTTAATCTGTAGAAAAGGTAAAATGGCACAATTATTTCCTGCACTCCGGATGGAACTAAGCCAAGGTCCGGAACCGGACCATGGTCCGGCATTTGAATACCACTGTCTTACACTAATTAAAGGGTATATAACACATCCAGTTGAGTAGGCATCCTTGATATCTCCAAAGAATCTTTAGTTTTATCAGATTTATAAACGAAAGATACAGCATATCGATTCTTTCCGAAAATAGTCGAGCTCCTGGAGGCGTCCTGTGGGCGGAGCTAAAGAGTCATGACACACACAGTACATCATCACGTATCCCTGGATAACTTTTGATTCACTATACATATATTTACATTATTCATTTACATATATTTACATTATATGCACTTATGAGCCGATTGCCAACAAAACATTTGATGCAGTTCTACTTACACTGTTCCCTTAACACTGCAGTTCTTCCGATGTGTGCCATCGATTTCCGTAACCCAAACGAAGCACGTCAATGGCCGTACTCTTACTCTCGCTCTGGTTGATTGTGCATGCGCTCTTCCAGGAGAAGTGCCCATGCAAGGAATTCAGTCCTTAGTGATGTCATACAGGGCCATACTTGAAAAAAAAAAAAAAATTTCCGAAACTTATACGAACCCTGAAGGAGTGTATTTGGCACAGAGATACCATACGTCCAATTTGTTTTTTGAAACTTTGGCCATGTTTAGCATGAGAATCCAACTCTTTAACAGTGTAAATAAGTCAGAATGCATGAAATAGCATTAGACATCCCCTTTAAGCTAAATTTTCCTGACCCATACTGTGTAAACCTGAAAAACCCAGCATCTACACAAAAGAAAACATTCTTTTTGCATTCCAATTTTGACATCCAAAGGCACAAGAAGACATATTGTTCCTTATTCCGTGGGTCTCGCCTGTTTCCCCCCTCCTGTTACCATTGTTTTTTCTGCCACCATAATGCACACGCAACTGCAGTGACGTAACTATGGTGTTTACTCCCAAATGCTCTATTGCATAAGCCAAAACTGTTTTATCATTTAAAGTATTAGTGTCTCTTTAAATAAAGACCATTGTTATGCTCTGTGTAAAGTGTAAACCCATTGAGCACAGTCGATCCTAAACAACCCACCTGATGGTCCACTTTACCCAAAATCACCGTATAATATTTAGTCAAAATACATAGATAAATTTCAATGGGTATATATATATATATATATATATATATATCTATATATATTTTTTTTTTTTTTGGAACCAGATGTCTCTTGTTGGGTTTTTGGGTTGAAGTTTACAAAATGGTAGAAATTAGCAAAACTGCTAATTGCTTATGGCATCCATTGGGGAAAAAAAATTCTATATTTTTTATAAGATGTTTTGGGATAATCTCTCTCATGCGCACACATACAAAAACACATTGTTTATGATTATGGTTTATAATGTTTCCTGCTGTTTTGTCTCATTCTCATTTGTTAGCGAAAGTAGACGTTCTGAAAGACCCTAACCAAATAAGCCACAGTTTACCCACAACAGCCCTTTCTGAACAAAACTAGTTAGACAAAGATTTTTAGGTTAGCACATCATGTTGAGGATCTTTTTAAAAACTTTCTTCTCTCAAGAAAAGCATGGAGACAGTGGCTAGTGATTTTAGGGGAAAGGATTCAGTGCACGGTGTTTGACTGAGTGGGATGATGGTTAGGTGAGAAAGAAAAGAATACATCAAGCCCTTTTAAAAGAAGCCAGGCAAGATGAGAGCAGCGAGTGGATGAGAGTCCGTCACCCAATCCTTCTCCTGCGGACTGGGGTGGGCTTTATAACATTATTACACTGCACTTTGCTAATGGTGTTAAAAAAGACAAAGAGGGCAGGTCAGGGAGAGTGGGATGGGTGATACACTTAGCTTTAGAGTGCATGGCATTATCATCATTTTCTGTTTGATGCCCTCTGACAAACACAGTCCTTTTTTATGCCAAGAGGCAGAAACCTGAGAGCAGTGTTCTCAAACTATTTTTTTGTTTTTATTTTGGGATTGACAAATAGGTGGAGGGCAGTAGAGTTTGCTTATGTGAGGTTCGGGCATTGAACAAGAAGCTGTAAGGATGGCAATTCTAGAAATGTTTGACCTTGTGGGGACATTTTTTGGTACAAATCAGGAAAACATAATAAATTATGTTTTTTGAAAATGGAAAAATGCTGAAAGTTTTCTGTGAGCGTGTGCGTTTTTTATCGCTAAATCAAGGTCCCCATGAGGAAAAAAGCTTATAAATTATACAGAATTAGTTTTCTTTTTTTTTTTTTTTGGGAAGTGTAAAAATGTAGGAACTTTTCTGTGAGGGGTATATTTAGGGGCAGAGTTAGTGTTAGGGGATATAATATATATGGTTTGTACTCTATAAAAAACATTATATCTATGGAGAGTCCCCACAAGAATAGTAAACTAGACAGTGTGTGTGTGTGTGTGTGTGTGTGTGTGTGTGTGCTTGTGCGTGTGTGTGTGTGTGCGTGTGTGGTCTGTGTGAGACATTTACAGGGTTTTCTGCATATGCATGTGTGTTTAGTTTTACATGCATGTGTACACGCGTCAGTACGCATGAGCGTGCCCCACTTGCAAAGCATCTCGCTGTGCTCTTGTTTGTTTGTTTGAGATGGTGTATTTTCTAAGACAGGTGTTTACTCACCCCATGATGAGAAAAACAGCATGTTATCACACTGTGGAAAAAAGCGCTCACAAACACACAGCGCAGATCCCAGCAGCCCCCTAGAGGAGGTAACATGCAAAGAGAATAGATTTCATTCTCTTCAATCGCAGTAATCTGGTACTATGCCATGAAATCCACATTTCATACAATCTGAAAGAGATTACATATGGCTGAGGTAAAAAAGGGTTAACAATGCACTCAATCTCTGTATGCTTTCCATGTTTCACCTGTTCAAATGTTTTCAGAATATATTTGTAAAATATCATTAAAAAGTTTAGGGTAGTAAGGTTTTTTAAAGTATATTATGTGCACTAAGTCTGCATTTATTTATCAAAAATACAGTGATTTTATTACTGATTTTACAGCGGTAATATTATGAAATATTATTAAAACAAATCTATAAATAAAATAACTTAAATATATTTTAATATGTAATTTATTCCTGTGATGGTTGAGCTGAATTTTCTGCAGCCATGACTCCATTTGTACTTACAGTTTGTTCCAACGTCACATGATCCTTCAGAAATCAATCGAATATGCTGATTTGTGTTCAAGAAACAGTTCTTATTATTATCAATGTTAAAAACAATTTTGCTGCTTTATATTTTTGTGGGCAATTATACATTTTTCTTTCAACAACAAAAAAAAAAACAAAAAAAAAAAACAGCATTATTCAAATAAAAATCTTTTTTAACGTTATAAATGTCTTTTCTGTAACTTTTGATTAATTTAATGTGTCTTTGCACAATTATATTATATTATATTATTATATTATATATTATTATATTGCACAATTATATCATATTATCTATGTATATATATAAATATATAATATAACATGAGTTATATTTGATTAAAATGTCTCTGCTCATAGGATACTTTTAGAATTAGTGATGATTTAGAATTTAATCCTGTTTGGTTTACACTTTTTCTCTCATTATTGACGAAGGTTTCAGTATGGAAACACTGCCCAAAGGCACTTAAAGCTGCTGATTATATATATTATTATGATTAATAAAGTTTTATTATATATATGTTTTTATTATATTTTAAATATGTTTTTATGTGTTTGTGTATACGGTATACAATATACAGTGTGTGTGTAACCTTTTACAGCTGTGTTCAAAATTATTCAACCCCCACTGAAATTGATTGTTTTGGCCGGTTTGACATTGATTTTGATCATTCAGTCATCCTGCTTACAATTAAATCAAAGAGGCACGTGTAGGTCAGACAAATATAACATAACATTTATAATGAAATAACCACAAATGTCTTTTCTCTGCTCACATCATTATCAGTTTTATTCAACCCCCAAGTGACATTCAATCTTAATACTTAGTACAACATCCTTTTACAGTTATAACAGCTTTTAAACGTGAAGCATAGCTTGACACAAGTGTCTTGCAGCGAGCTACGGGTATCTTCGCCCATTCATCATGGGCAAAAGCCTCCAGTTCAGTCACATTCTTAGGCTTGCGCACTGCAACTGCTTTCTTTAAGTCCCACCAGAGGTTCTCAATCGGATTTAAGTCTGGTGACTGCGATGGCCATTTCAAAATGTTCCAGCCTTTAATCTGCAACCATGCTCTAGTGGACTTGGAGGTATGCTTGGGATCATTGTCCTGTTGAAAGGTCCAACGTCTCCCAAGCCTCAGGTTTGTGACGGACTGCATCACATTGTCCTCCAATATCTCCTGGTACTGAAGAGAATTCATGGTACCTTGCACACGCTGAAGCTTCCCAGTACCTGCAGAAGCAAAACAGCCCCAAAGCATGATTGACCCCCCGCCATGCTTCACAGTAGGCAAGGTGTTCTTTTCTTCATAGGCCTTGTTCTTCCTCCTCCAAACATAGCGTTGATCCATGGGCCCAAACAGTTCTAATTTTGTTTCATCAGTCCACAGAACACTATCCCAAAACTTCTGTGGTTTGTCCACATGACTTTTGGCATACTGCAGTCGACTCTTCTTATTCTTTGGAGACAGCAAGGGGGTGCGCCTGGGAGTTCTGGCATGGAGGCCTTCATTACGCAGGGTGCGCCGTATTGTCTGAGCAGAAACTTCAGTACCTACATCTGACAAATTTTTTCTCAGTTCCTCAGCAGTCACACGGGGACTTTTCTCCACTCTACGCTTCAGGTAGCGCACAGCAGTCGAAGTCAGCATCTTCTTTCTGCCACGACCAGGTAGCGTTTCAACAGTGCCCTTTGCCTTGAATTTGCGAATGATGCTTCCTATGGTGTCTCTTGGTATGTTTAACATCTTTGCAATCTTCTTATAGCCATTGCCCTTCCTGTGAAGAGTAATCACCTCTTCTCTTGTCTTCCTGGACCATTCTCTTGACTTCACCATGTTTGTAACCACACCAGTAAATGTCTAGAAGGAGCTGAGTATCACAGTCATTTTAAAGCTGCCTAATTGGTGCTTATTAGGCTTTATTGCTGCTCCCTGACATCCACAGGTGCTTTCAATACCTGATTGAAAACACTTCAATGGACCTCTGTTCTTCAGAGTGGTAGTCTTTAAGGGGTTGAATAATTGTGTCAATGAAGAATTCACAAAAGAAACATTTACTACTGTATTACAAAACCAATTGATGTCATTTTAGTTGCATATGCTTCTTTAAGAAGTCCTTGTAGGATTTCATTCTGAATTCAATTACAAATGTACTCTAAATTCTCTAAAACCATTTACAGCATTGGGGGGTTGAATAATTTTGAACACAACTGTATATAAATAAATATTATCTCTTAGGGATTGTGCTGTAATTATAATAAACTTAGAAAGTTAGAAGTGTGCAGGTAAACTGAATTTTTTTTCTCTCTCAAAGTTTCAAAATCGTTCTTCTTCAAAATGTCATGTTTAATTCAATGTGTTACTTTTAATTATTTGTGAAATTTAGCAATTTCTGAGTGAAAATTGTTTCAAAGTAAAGGCTAAACCATTTTTTTTTTTTTTTCAGTGTATTGTGTGAAGAAGGTGCATGTGTGTTTTTGCTTCAGGTAAACCTTGTGCGTGCCAGAAAAATCCCTTTTAATCTCTCTCGTCTGCCATTACCACCCACAAACTACTGCCATTTTTCTCGCTCACACACAGGCCTGCAAATGTGTGCTTTTTCCCTGCTTCCACAACCCTGCAGATAGATTGCTGTTTTTTGTTGAATTTGGGAGGAAATAAATAGTTTCTTCACTAAGAAGAATATGTATTTTGGGTGAAAGTGTGTGTGTTGTAGGAAGTCTGTGAGTGTCGTGGTGGTTTGTGGTGTTTTACGCGTTGTGTGTTGTTGAAGGTGGAATGGTGTGAATTGTTATAGGCAGTGTTTTGGGGGGCGGTAAGGGATAAAGTGGGGATGCAGAGAGGCTTCTCAACAGGGATCTGCAGGTATGAGGAAGTTTCTTAGCTGAGCCATTAAATCCCAGAAGCCTCATTACATACACAGTCAGAGCTTGTGGTGATGATGAGATCCAAACGTGCAAATTTAAAATAAATGCCAGACATCCTCAGCTCCTAATAACAGTATTTATCATAAAGTTTGAGAAAAGTTCATTTAAAAGGGGGTAAAAAATCCCTCATGGCATATCGCATCTTGCTCTTCACTATACCCCATAGATTTTCTATACCCCATAGATTTAAGGTCAGGCGAATTTGCTGGCCAATTAAGAATAGGGATACCATGGTCCTTAAACCAGGTACTGGTTGCTTTGACACTGTGAGCAGGTGTCAAGTCCTGTTGGAAAATGAAATCTGCATCTCCATAAAGTTGGTCAGCAGCAGGAAGCATGAAGTGCTCTAAAACTTCCTGGTATATGGCTGCATTGACCTTGGACCTCAGAAAACACAGTGGACCAACACCAGCAGATTGCATGGCACCTTAGACCACCACTGACTGTGGAAACTTTACACTGGACCTCAAGCATCGTGGATTGTGTGCTTCTCCTCTCTTCCTCCAGACTCTTGGACCCTGATTTCCTAAGGAAATGCTAAATTTATTTTCATCAGAGAACATAACTTTGGACCACTCAGCAGCAGTCCAGTCCTTTTTGTCTTTAGCCCGGGCGAGACGCTTCTGACGCTGTTTGTTGTTCAAGAGTGGCTTGACACAAGGAATGCGACAGCTGAAACCCTTGTCTTGCATACGTCTGTGCGTAGTGGTTCTTGAAGCACTGACTCCAGCTGCAGTCCACTCTTTGTGAATCTCCCCCACATTTTTGAATGGGTTTTGTTTCATAATCCTCTCCAGGGTGCGGTTATCCCTATTGCTTGTAAACTTTTTTCTACCACATCATTTCCTTCCCTTCGCCATTAATGTGCTTGGACACAGAGCTCTGTGAACAGCCAGCCTCTTTTGCAATGACCTTTTGTGTCTTGCCCTCCTTGTGCAAGGTGTCAATGATCGTCTTTTGGACAACTGTCAAGTCCGCAGTCTTCCCCATGATTGTGTAGCCTACAGAACTAGACTGAGAGACCATTTAAAGGCCTTTGCAGGTGTTTTGAGTTAATTAGCTGATTAGAGTGTGGCATCAGGTGTCTTCAATATTGAACCTTTTCACAATATTCTAATTTTCTGAGATACTGAATTTGGGATTTTCCTTAGTTGTCAGTTATAATAATCAAAATTAAAAGAAATAAACATTTGAAATATATCAGTTTGTGTGTAATGAATGAATATAATATATAAGTTTCACTTTTTGAATGGAATTAGTGAAATAAATCAACTTTTTGATGAGATTCTAATGACCAGCACCTGTATAACTTAGTGTTAAAAAAGGAGCACAAAACAGCAATTACTTTTTCTCTTACATTAGGCACATGTATTTTGTCCCCTGGGGCTTTTGTCCTATTCTTTTTCTTTTTCTTTTTTGTTTGTTCGTTTTATTTTTCTCAACCAACCACCCCAAAGTTTTTTAGCCATGCACGTCAGCTGGGATAACGTTTGCACAAATGCTGTGATAGAAAAATTGCTCAAGCAGAGTTGGAATAACAAGGGAGATTGCGGGGAGATGTGGAGGGAAGAGGGGGCCACGGAGGTCTCAGCGTCTGCCTGACACAAAGAACAATAAACATGTTCCACATGGAGAGAGGTAGTCCACAGACCAAACCCAAGCTGAGCATGTGGAAATGGGTTCCAGACCCAGAGCCGTCGGCACAAAGGGCCATTCTCGCGCACATTCACAGAAACACACACTCATGGTAAACTCTGTCTGCCCTCCCCCTTGGTTCACCATAAACACTGGCATGAAACTCCTGTGGGCCCAACACATTGCCCTGTAGCATGCCAGAGGTGGTGATGCATTTGAAGGAGAATTACCCGAAGTGTGTGAGGCTTGTGCCAAGTTATTAGCTGGCTGTGTTTGCCCTAAACTATTATGGCCAGGTCATTGGTTAATTGCAAAATAAACACACATATTTGCTTTGGCTGCAACTCAACTTAAGGTTCAAGACAGAAAAAAAGAAAAAGAACTTCTAAATGAGGGCCAAACTCCACAAAACCTTTACAAACTCATCATTTTTGTTTGACCCAGCAGAGCTTTGCAAACTTTAGCTTCTGTTCTGTGGCAAGTTGTGGTGCAAAATATAATGAATGACTTAGCTCAGAGTCTAGGGCATTTTAAAGACGAACAGGCTTGTCTTGTTTCTCTCTCCTTGCAGACAGCTGGATTGTCTTTATCCAGTTGTACAGAGGTAGCCCGCTGCTTGACCCCAACCTTCAGTGGTTGTGGAAATATAATCCATAGATGTTTAATGTATGAAACACTCAAAACCACTTTTCCACTTCATTAGTCCAATTCTGATATTCACATCGCTTGAGAGACACACATTAAAGGCTCAAATAGTCAAAGCGTCTCTGTTTGTTCCAACCAGGAGCCATGATAAATCATGGATTCTGTCTTATCTGATCTGCTGTCTTGGTTTTAACCTCTTCCATTAAAGATGCTTTCTACTATGGGCTTCAAAATAGACTCTTCTACTGGCAAACATTTAATAAAGGAAGTTCTGAAATCTGGATATGAGGCTCTCTGCCGGCCAGACACTGCTGTAAATCACAGCATTTCAAACTCCTTCTTTAACCGCAAACGCCAGGAAAGTTCACCCAGAGAGTCACCCTCCTTCTAAAGACGCCAAATGAGAGTGGTTTGGTCTGATTAATTGATGTCCTGTGGGGATGATAGAGGCTGAAGAATGAACCAAAGACCCAGAGAGCCCCAAAACCCAGAGCTGGATTTCTGGACACTTACATGTCCTCCAGATGAGAAGAGCAAGAAACTTAGTACAGGATTTGCACTTTAGGATGTAATATCTTATGGCCTCACCGATTGCACACATTAGAATTAAATTAAATTAAATTAAATCTGAAATTCTCTTGCTATTTTAGAAGCCATCAATAAATTAATGAATGAAACAAAATTTGTGAAAAAATGTTCATCAGCCTTAAAAATAATATTTCTTTTTTTTTTTTTTTGCTTCACCTTAATTTCTGCAAAGAACCCTACTTCCAGTGATTGTTGTGTGGTGTTGAGTTGGCTACTTGGTTTTTAGGTTAAAAATGTTGATGTTAAGTTATAGGCTCAGATCTGTTTCTGTTTTTTTGTTTTTCTGAGAGAACTTGAGGAGCATTGCATTGCAGAAACAACTGAGACAATAGCAAAGCTCAGATCATTTGGTTTTTCATGAGTTCATACATTCAGACTTTTTATTACACAGGTTTTTTTTTTTTTGACAAATCTCATCCCACATTATTGAGAAATCTTCTGGAGAGACACATGAGATGTTGAGGGTCTTTTTCTTTGGAGAAAGTTCTGAGAAAAAGCTTTTGCAACGGTCCCAATTTGTTTTCCATTCAATCTCAGTCCTGAAATGAGGATGTCTTGTCAGTTTTTTTTCTTAGGTTGATTAAAAGAATGAAAGTTCTTTCTAAACCCAAAAAAGGTTATTTTTTGGCATCAGGCTGTAGAATTTTTTTTTTGGGTTCTAACTGAATTGTTGACATGATGAAAATATCACACTGAAAAAGGGAGGCTATACAGCTCATTTAGAGCTGATATGAGATAAGCTTTTGACATAGCAGCGGAGGAGGAGGAGTTCAGGGAGGTCTGATCAGGACTGTGCTCAGAGGACTTAAGACGGTTGACTGGTGAATACAGTGTGATTGATTATGCGAGCTCACCTAACTCCATGCATTAGCTCTCTCTAAACATTCTGGGCTCACTTATTGATATTTCCATCTGTCATCTCCCCCTCCGCCACCCTGTACCCACAAGCCACTGGCTTTAAGGTCATTTTTTATAACAAGATACTTTTGAATCAAAGTGAATGACGTGTTGCCTCAGTGTGTTGGATCATTTGGCCGACTCCTCTGGATTTAATGACATCTGGGAGTGAAAGGGAGGAAGGGGCGTTGATATCGATTTGTTAAGGCGTAATGCACCATATGAATCTGAAAGAGATATGCCTGACCCACAAAATGTGTAGTAATGATTACGCACTTTGTATTAAAGGGACGCTACACATGTTTTTATGGCAGAGTGATTAAATTTAGAGCTCCGTAAACATCAGGAAGATCCTATGGCGAAGTTCTGCTTCCATTACTCTTCGCTGAGCTCTCGATATCGTTTACTGGCAAGCAGTGATTAGAGACAAACTGACACAAAAACTCTCAAGAAGAAAATAAGACAGAGTACACATATCTCTGCAGAGAATGAAGCATTTTCCCTTGCCAGGAAGATAAAAATTGAGGTGCTGAGACGCTATAAGATAAACATGTTTTTTTTGTTGTTATTGTTTTTTTAAAAAAAATTTTTAGATGTTTTATTGAGCTTGTTGGCTACGAGGCAAACTAGGACAACATCAGTTTTATGAAGTCCATGTTGCCGTTTTTATAAGCACGGAGGTTAAAGTTTTGCTGATGGACTAGGAAAACAGTGACAGAAAAAAAATGGAGAAATGGATAAAGTCATGCAGTTTAAATGAGGTTGTTCTCTGGGCCACAATGATAAGGCAAAGAGAT
Source organism: Zacco platypus (assembly GCA_038088235.1). Lineage (NCBI taxonomy): Eukaryota > Metazoa > Chordata > Actinopteri > Cypriniformes > Xenocyprididae > Zacco > Zacco platypus. The sequence goes on from CM076064.1 coordinate 17,576,735, forward strand.
GTCTGGAGGAGCTTCATGTGCTGCTACAGCTGGTGTTTGGCCCGGCTTGGCCCTTTGACAGTAATTCCAGACCTAGATTAGCTGTCATTTTATGCCAAATTTCACTCCGAACCCCCTGCCTCCTGCCCCCTCACCCCCTGGCCCTGTCCCTGCCCTCTTTTGAATTGTCTTTGTGGATCATGCGATTTGTTTTTTGGGGGGAGGAGGTTTTGTATTTTGTAAAAGTCTTTAATTCCTTTCCAAAACCTGCCTCCAGATCATAGACACTCCACAAATGCAAAGACTTTTCTAAAAGATACCTTCTTTTGGCCAAATTCAAAAAGTAACCCTTTGTTTTTGTGATGGTTAGTTTAGTGAAAAATAAGTGGTGCATGAGAGAAATTTTGAAAATAGATGTGAATTAAATTAATCTAATTTTAATGAAAAATGTCAGGGTGGTACATTTACATTTAATCATTTAGCAGACGCTTTTATCCAAAGCGACTTACAAGTGAGGAAACAAACAAGCGATTCTTCATGAAGAGGCAAATAGACACAGGAAGTGCTCACAATACAAGTTTCATACATTGCTCAGAGTAACATAAGCTAGAGTAGGAAGGGAAAAAGGAAAGCATAGGAATTTTTTTTTTTTTTAGAAGGGGTTAAGTGCTCACGAAAGAGATGAGTTTTCAGCTGTCTCTTGAATATTGCCAAGGATTCTGTGTTTCTGATGAAGGTAGGGAGATCATTCCACCAGCAGGGAGCAGTGAACGAGAAAGTTCTGGAGAGTGATTTTGTGCCTCTTTGTGACGGTACCACAAGCCTTCGCTCCTTTAGTGATTGCAGGCTTCTGGTGGGGACGTAGCGTTGTAGCAGTGTGTGGAGGTAGGAGGGTGCAGAGCCTGTGGTGGATCTGTAGGCAAGCGTCAACGCCTTGAACTTGATGTGTGCTGCAAGAGGTAGCCAGTGGGTACGTCTGTTGTGCCGTTGGAGCTGCTGGTACGGAGTCTGGAAGCCTGGCTAGCGCTTCCAAACCCGTACCACTGGCTCATCCGCACGATCGGACTCGGCTATGCGATTCAGTTCGCCCGGCGTCCCCCAGTGTTCAGGGGCATTCATTTCACCCGCGTGGCTGCGGAGATTGCAGTCCTCCTGGCGAAGGACGCAATAGAGCCGGTCCCTCCAGCCGATATGAAGTCAGGGTTCTACAGCCCCTACTTCATTGTACCCAAGAAAGGCGGTGGGTTACGGCCAATCTTGCACCTGCGAGTCTTGAATCGGTCCCTTCACAGGCTGCCATTCAAGATGTTAATGCAGAAACGCATTTTCGAATGTATCCGTCCCCAAGATTGATTTGCATACTTTCAGGACGCATACTTTCATGTCTCGATTCTTCCTCGACACAGACTCTTTCTACGATTTGCGTTCAAGGGTCGGGCATATCAGTACAAGGTCCTACCCTTCGGGTTGGCCATGTCGCCCCGTGTCTTTACCAAGATTGCGGAGGCGGCCATTGTTCCTCTCAAGGAACAAGGCGTTTGCATCCTCAACTATCTTGACGACTGGCTGATCCTAGCTCACTCGCGAGAGCAGTTGTGCAAACACAGGGACCTGGTGTTAGCTCACCTCAGCCGGTTTGGTCTTCGGGTCAACTGGGACAAGAGCAAACTTACCCCCGGGCAGAGGATCTCTTATCTCGGTATGGAACTGGACTCGGTCAACCAGACCGTGCGCCTCACCAAGGAGGCCGAGTCCCGAGATGGGCGTGGCAACACGGTACGTTCCGTGTGGCCATTACACCGAACTGCCGTCGTACCCTCACTCAGTGGTCCGACCCCTCGTTCCTGCGGGCTGGAGTTCCCCTGGAAAAGGTGTCCAGGCATGCTGTGGTCTCCACGGATGCCTCCTCCACCGGGTGGGGGGCCATGTACAACGGGTATGCAGTTTCAGGTCTGTGGACGGGGCCTCACCTGCAGTGGCATGTCAATTGCCTCGAGTTGTTAGCAGTGCATCTTGCGCTGGGCCGCCTCAAGGGGCTGCTACTAGGCAAGCACATACTGGTCCGTACGGACAACCGTTGCATACATCAACCACCAGGGCGGTCTACGCTCCCGTCACATGTCACAACTTGCCCGCCATCTCCTCTTAAGGAGTCAGAAGCATCTGAGGTCGCTTCGTGCCATTCACATCCCAGGACTGCTCAACCGTGCAGCCGACGAGCTCTCACGGCAGCCTCTGCTTCCGGGAGAATGGAGACTCCATCCCCAGGCGGTCCAGCTGATATGGCGTCGCTTCGGGACCGCACAGGTAGATCTATTTGCCACCTCAGACACAACCAATTGCCAGTTGTTTTACTCCCTCTCCAAGGGCACCCTCAGCACGGATGCACTGGCACACAGCTGGCCCCAGGGCCTTCGCAAGTATACGTTTCCCCAAGTGAGCCTTCTTGCACAGACATTGTGCAAAATCAGGGAGAACGAGGAGCAGGTCTTGCTAGTTGCGCCATATTGGCCCAACCGGACCTGGTTTTCAGAGCTCATGCTCCTCATGACAGCACCTCCTTGGCCCATTCCTCTGAGGAAGGACCTTCTGACTCAGAGACGGGGCACCCTCTGGCACCCGCGTCCGTATCTCTGGAATGTCCATGTCTGGTCCCTGGACGGGATGCGGAGGTTCTAGGTGGCCTACCCCAGTCGACGACCCCCAGTCCCCTTCTTCCTGGGCGCTGGCTCACGGCGCCTCGCTGACAGATATATGTAGAGCTGCAGGCTGGGCGACACCCAACACGTTCGCTAGATTCTATAGCCTTCGTGTTGAATTGGTATCTTCCCGTGCATTCGCCCCCACTGGCCCGTAGCGCGAAGAGCCCTTTCTAGCGTTCGCTTGCATATGCCCGCTGGCCCGGATATGTGCGTCTATTTGCTCCAGTAGAGTTCCATTGCGGAGTGTCCGTTGCTAGGCTTAGCACTTGTTAACTTGCCTGTGCTACGGCGGTCCCATATGTGTAATGTCCACGGTAGCCTTCCTATGGTAAGGCCGTGTCTTTCCCTCAGCAGAGCCCGCTCTGCTGTCCCTGTTAGATGTGTCTCCCCCTACCTAGGCAGGAGCCATCTCAGGGGCTTCATATATGCAGTGCCCACGGCCAGTCCATATGTACATTCCTACATAAAATTCCTCCGTTCCCTCCTTCAGGACGTTTTATTAACTACTTATTAAGTAGTTAGCATAAACTTTTATTATTTATTAGAAAAAAAATATTTTAACTAAATTGCTTCACTGCTTACTAGTATTTGGAAAACATTTGTAATGTAATGTGGTGCAACTAACATACAGAAACATCCCATTATTTGACCTTTTTATGGCAAGGCAAGGTTAGATTAGCTTATGAAATGTCATGTGGTTTGACTTTCCAAAAATTAAAAAAAAATCATATATTTATGATTTAATAATTAATGATATTTGTGAAAAATACTTTTTATCTTAAAAAAATGAAATAAGGATTAAGATGTGTACACTCATATGTATTCAAGATTTAAGAAGAGTTTATTATTCTTTTTACTTGAAGGTTATTCTTCATCATGTTTTTTTTTTAATATTGCATCATTCTTCTTGCATCATCTGTATTTTTTTTATAACACATAAGTTGCTGCCTATTTAAAATGTATCATATCTGTCATTTATGAGGTTCCATTTTAGTAGCGATGTAGGCAGCGAGGCAGCTCACTGGTTTTTGACACAGACCTTTTGTGTGCAGGCTTTTGTTAACCCAGTGCATTTCTTCTGATTTCATTCTGTTAAATTGGACGAAGACCTTGGTTTGGCTTCTCGTAGTGTGAACACTTGATTTGAGTTTGCTGTCTTATGGTCTATAGTGTCTGTAGTGAAGGGGGCTGCTTTGATGGTGTGGAGAATGAAGGATGGAGCAGGTGTGTCAACCGCACTGGTGACAAACCATTAGAGTCTCTTGGTTGGAGCCGTTAGATCTTATTCATGTAATCTTCACACTGTGGACAGAAAAAGAGGATCTGAAGAACTCAAGTTCGCAGACACACACACACACACACACACACGCGCGCGCATTTGTGTTTTGCTGTGTCTGTTTTCTTGGCGAAAATCAGATGTATAGTTAGCTAAGGCTAGATCCCACCAAAATAAAATACAGGGTTTCACAGGGATTAAAGACCTTCCTTATAGAACATTTTTATTAAGTCAATATCAGTAAAAAAAAAAAAAAACATTGTTTCTCTGTGTCCACAGAAGAAAGGAAAGCTGAATTAATTGATGTGAGGATGAGTGAACGATGAGAGAATTTTCATTTTTGGGTGAACTATCCATTTAACATCCAAATGCTGTTTAGGTCCCAAGTATATCCACACAGTAGTTTGTCTGCACATGAAGTCCCAGTTCCAGTGGAGTCACTGCCATTTCTGTGTCTTGAGTCGTACCTTCCTCGTGCTCAGTTTGTGTCTAAATTGCCCCAGCCAGCAAACTCATTTCAGAAGAGCTGGGTTGAAGCCAGACTGTGTGAAAACTCTTAATGAAGTGGCTTTCTCTCTCTGAGCCTGTCAATCTCTGCTCATCCACTTCCACTTGGTCATTCCTGTCAGTTCGGCCTTTAGTGTCAAGTCCCCCTAGACCAATCCTATCCTGTCACATGCAACATGTAGGATATCTCCACTATGAATGACAGGAGCTACAAGCAATTTCTTTTTTGTCTGATAAAAGAGTTTTGTGTTAAAAGATGTTACATTCTCAATCTCCGGCCTGTCATTGTGAGAAATTTTGCAGTTTTGTAAATTTTATAAGTTGTTTGTGTTTATTTTGCAGATTCTTGCATGGTGAGTACACTGTGGAGGTGGCCATCAACGACTACCTGGACATCTACTGTCCGCACTACGAGGACCATCTTCCTCAAGAGCGCATGGAACGCTACATCCTTTATATGGTCAATTATGATGGCTACACCACCTGCAACCACCACATGAAAGGCTTCAAGCGCTGGGAATGCAACCGCCCAATGAGTCCGAACGGGCCCCTTAAGTTCTCAGAGAAGTTCCAGCTGTTCACACCCTTCTCTCTGGGCTTTGAGTTTCGCCCAGGCCACGAATACTACTACATCTGTGAGTATCCTTCTCCTTTCTAACCCTCAGACTTCAACTTTGGGTCCCTCATCTAAGTTTACTTGTGACCAGGTGTCAGTATGGCCCCAGGGTGCAATCATTCACTGAACTGATGGTTCTTGGGTTACAGGAACTTGGGTGTAGAGGGTAAAGGAACACTGACTTGTAGGACGTGTAGACTTCACAACAACATCTGATCAATTACATGTGCCACATGGTTCAGTTTGCTGAAATCTGTTATGTGGTCTCTAGAGGCATATGACAGAAAGAAAAATTAAAGTATGTGCCAGTCAGTCTTTGGATAATGTTATAAAGATATGGTTTATGGAACAAAATGCAAACTGTAACTGAAACTTAAAATTACAGGTTACACATCTTGAATTTACATTAAACAAAATTTGTTATGCACAATGTTGTATTTGAAGCAGAATGTTGTTTGTAAGTGGCTAGTGAACAGTGACTCATCAACAGTAGCCGGATTTTCCCAGAGTAAACAGAGAGAAACATAAGTCTCCAGAAATCTCCCTGATTTGATATCACAAGAATAACATTCAATCTTGTTCTTCCCTCTCAGTCTTTGTGTTGTAATTTCCCTGGTGTTTGTCTCTGAAGGAAGATTTTATTAGGTTTGATGAGGACTGAAGGATTGAGTCTTGACCTCAGCAGGAGCTTAAAGGGATAGTTTACCCCAAAATTTAAAACTCTCCCTTCTTGTAATTCCAAACCAGGATGCCTTTCTTTCATGAAAAATAGAAGAGATATTTAGATGAATTTTGTTGCTGCTCTTTTCTATACAATGAAACTGATTGGGATCCAATGGCTGCTAAAAATTACTAAAAGCACAATAAATATTGTATTTTTTGTAAGAAATGCAGTATTTTAATGGTACTTTATTATTATTATCATTATTATTATCATTTTCTAATTTTATTGTTATTTATCAACCTGGTTGGCCCCTGGTCACATTCAATTTTATTGTATGCTAAACTTTTCATTTGTGTTTCAAAGAAGGCAGTTTTCTCCTTGTCTAACCATAGGAGTTTAATCAGAGTCATCGGGGCAGAAAGTCCTGTTCTACCCCTGGGAGGAGAGTTTGGCAGTGTTCTGATGTCTCCGTCTGATGAAAATGTCAATTTGTTGAATGGCATGTGCACTATTTGCTGTGCACTTTGCCTCTCTTAGTGAGATCGGTGCAAAACCAGTTACCAAGGCCATCATGCCTAACTGTCCAAATTATGCTGATTGGTCAAATCATATTTACAGAAGGATCCTGATGGGAGTAATTGCATCTGCAGCTTCTGGGGTGCCACCCATTACCATTTTTTAGATAACAACAGCTAAAAGCCATTAACCTGGAGGGGGAGTTTTTGGCTCGGGATGGTGCCCCGATGACAGGCCTGACACCTCTTCCTTCGGAGGCGGCCCGCCCACCGCCTCAAGGTCAGACCTTCGCCTGGCCGGATGAATCAAGTGGGGTTTTGCTTTTTCCTCTTCTTTCGCTCTGCATGACAGGGGGGAATTTACTGGGGTGCATCTGTCCCTGTTTCACTAATGGTCTTGTGAAAGGTGTCCTTTGGCCTGATAAAAAGGGCTCCCGCTGGGCACAGGCAAAAGGAAAAGGCTCAGGGCAACACGTCGGATGCATTAATGAGGATTTTTTTTTTGTTTTGTTTTTTCCGTCTTTTTTTTTTTACTCTCACTTATTCTTTTTTTTTTGTCTGTGTGTGTTTATTCTGACTTTTAGAAGAGAGAAGGGAGTTTGAGAGAAAAGTTGTGATAAAAGAATGGAGCTTTTCATCTTAACGAATGCAGCTCATTAAGTAGAATGGCATGATTTTTATCTCTCACCCTGCTTACTATGTCCCAGATTGCCTTAGAACTGTCCCTGCACCCTCAGAGATCTGCAGTTCAGAGATTCAGTGCTCAGGGGGACACAACTTGTAGCTCTGCTCATGACTATAACCACCCATTGTGTGCCTGGACACCTGATCCTAACAGCATAGTCACACAAATAGCTCTTTTGAAATCTAAAAGCACTAATTTGTCCTAATAATCTTTAAAGAGTCATTTCTAATAGTTCATGGCCATCTGTTGTATCTGAAAGCCAAAGATTTAGAGACCAGAAATACTAAGGGCTTTCTCTGCTTAAGTGAGTGGTATTACCTTTTACTATGCAAAAAGATTGTTGATAATGCTAACTTTTATCAATACAAGTAAAACACGTAATGGACTTAAAGGGATAGCTCACTATAGATGAAAATATTGTTCTGAACCCAACTCGATATCCTGAGAAAATTTAACTATTTTATGTTTTGCTGAACTGGATTTAATTCATACAATTTTAAATTGTTCGAAAACAGGATTTTAAAAATCGAATTCAACCGAACAATTTGATGAAACATAAAATAGTTATGAATTGCCATGAGGTCCAGACCTTTTTGACTTTCTTAATTAGAACACAAACAACAACATTTGTTCTGCTCTCTTGCATACAAGGATGGTGAATGTAGAATGCTGTCAAGCTCCAAAAGGAACAACAATAGCACAATTAAGTATAAATCTCATTCACGTTCAAATATGCCACATTAAGACTCTTTAAAACAGGCTTGAAATGCCATTGGTTTTTACATGTCTTGTACCCAAACATGTAAATGCAAGTTTGAACATGATGTGAAAATGATATTTGATAGCAGTGGCAGACATAAATGTGGACAAAAATTTCAGTATTTTCCTCACACAAAGATATCATATGGCTTTATAGGACTTGGAATATAGTGCACAGGTCATATGTGCTACATTTATGGTACTTATATGGTGTTTTCCTTTTTATTTTTAGAGCTTGATACTAGTACTGTTTGATTAATTGAAATTAAACCGAACACGATTAAATGCAAAAGATGTGATTTTTTTTTAATGCACAGCTTGTTAGTAAACCACTGCTCTGTGATCAGTAGTAAATGCTGCTCCATCTGAAAGCCGAAGGGTGCTCTCACGTAGAAACTCCAAATGTGCTTTGCATTGGCATCATACTATTGTTGTAGCTGGATAAACAGAAGATTGAAATCCTTTGATTGATTAAACATGACTAATAAACACATGACGATGACAATATATAGTTTATCTGAGTTCTTCAAGCTTTCTCAAGTATTTTCATGATAATAAAGTAATTTATAATGCAAAAAATAATTTAGATGCAATGCTAATCGACCTTGGGCTTTTTCACTGTATAGAATACTGTTGCGTGCCTTATTCTGTGCAAGAAGCCACATCATCTCACAGAAGGATGCTATTCCAAACACTCAATTGATGTTATGAAGTAAGTTTGCAGTAGAAACATAAAATGTTGTCTTATGATGGACAAGAGGTGTATAAATGCTTCTCATGTTTGGAAAGATGTTTGATGCATGTTGCTTTTTCAAATGCACATTATACAGTAAGTGACTCAAACTCGCAGTGCTTTCAGATGGAGCAGCATTTACTACTGATCACAAAGCCGTGCTTCACTAACAAGCTACACATTAAAAAATTTGCTGCTGTTGAGATTTTGTAATGGCTATTTACGTGCACATTTGAGTTAATTTCGATTAATCGTGATTCATAAATATGGCGATTTATCACTGCCTTCTAGCCTGAACCAAAGCAAGTACAGAGTGTCTCAAATGAGAATCGCTTCAAATACCATGGCTGTCCAGGAATTTGACATGGTGGGCGTGTGGTGATAACACAGAATTGTCATCAAACCAGCAGGGCGTCCCAGACCTTCCTTCCAGCATGGAACATTTTCACCCCAGTAGCAAGGGGAAAACAGAAGAGGGTCAATCAAAGAAAAAAAGAAAGGAAAGAAAGAACCCAGGGTTCAAAGTTTCCACTCGAGGCAGGGTGTTTCTTATGCCTGTCCTGAGCTGTTTTTAATGTAGTCCGCCCTGTCGCTTGGTGCAAGACCCACTATTATGCACCTTTTGTTCAAGACAGCGGCCTGGACTGAGAAGTACTTAGTCTGGCTATTCATCAGACGAGGCCGTCTCCTCCTCCAGAGAAGTGTTTGGCTACCATCAATATTGTTGCTGTCATGGCCCCTGGGATTATGAGGCAAAGGGGTCTACCACAGGGTCCCTGGGTGCTTAGTGGGTGGGGGGTCAACCCTGCCTCGACCCATCAGAGAGGGTGAACTGTGTGAATAGCAACTGTGACATTCTCACAGGCCTGTGTGCTAAATACGGCACATGAGAATTTCAGAGACCCCCAGCACACACATAACACGCCAGATCTCAGGTAGCCCTCTATTCATACAAACACACTTTCAAAAATCTCTCTTTTCTTATAACTTTTCCTCATGTGTCTATAATCATAACACAAGTAATTTTTTTGTTAATTCAGTCTGAAAATTTCCTTTCACCAAACAATTTACATTGACATTTTAATGTTGAAGTGTGACATTTATTTATTTATTTTTTTTAAAATTACACTAGTACTTTTATACTTGTTTAATAGGCAGAGAAGCCATAAGTACCTTTTTTTTTACTGAAAACTCTGCCTCTGGGGCACTTTCAAAACATATCTTTGTTTGAGAATTCCAACCAGCCCGACATAGTAACAGTGGCTCAAACAATGGTGTGAGTTTGGGGCAGGACTAGTTGTTTTCCCGATCAATAAAATATGGGGTAAGAGTGTTTCAGAATTTTTTTTATATTTCAATCAATAGTTCAATATTAGTTGATGATGATAGTTGCATAGAAAACAACTTTGAGATGTTGTTTTTACACACAAACACAATTTTATGTTACATAATGTTTAATGTTACATATAATATTTTAGATAAGGTATATTTCAGTCTTTCTCTTACAACTGAATGATTGTATAATCACCATATTAATTTGCAATTTTATTTGCATGGTACTTCGAGATATTTCAAAGAATACCTTAGTAGTAACATGGTATGAAAAAGCCACATGGTGTTCTCATATTGTCAAAAAATACAATATCTGACATTTTACTTTAGTGAACAACATAAATCACTCTCTTTGAATAACAGAGTGATTTATGTTGTTCACTAAAGTAAAATGTAACCTCATATTTTGATATTATATTTTTTGACAATATGAGAACACCATGTGCCAGTTTTATGTCCACACACTTAAGAACACCTGTTAGAGCAGAATTCACCTAAAAGACACTTTTTGTGCAGAACACATCAGCTCTCCATTAGCTGAGCCGCTGAGTGATTTGTGATAATTGCTAAAGGAATTTTTATGTATCTGAAGAGCAAGCTGAAAACTGTCATGGCAAAATCTTGATTTGTTTTCCATTCGCAATCTTAAAAAAATTAGCCAAAAATCCATTTGTGTGCTTTTGAAGGAGATGAGGGGAAACGAGTGCCAGAATGAAGTTAGACTTTCAATAGAGAACAGAGACTCTAAGTGCTTTTTCTTATGTGTATTGTGTGTGAGGGTAAAAGAGGGAGTGACTCACATGGAAGAGTAATGGAAATTTGTTCATTGCTCTCCAGACAAATGTTGTGTCTAGTTCAGAGAGTACAACAGCTCCTGGTTGCCATGGTGTCAGTAGACACGGGCTTACCAACCAGACTGATTTTCACATGTGTTTAATGTCGGAGGACCACCTTTGTCTTGACTGTTTATACCTTAATTCCAATGCTATAGAGCACAACATTAAAGTTTCAGAAGTAAACATTATACCAGTGGGGGCTAATGGTCATGCTTATCAGCCTAACTTATATATTAGGGATGTGCCTTAAGCTGAATAACTTATTTGGAAAGGCACGGATAATGGCTTCAAAACTAATAACAAATTATACTGAATAATAGGAAAAATATTTGACAAACACAGTCACTTTTCAAGTTTGCTAGATAACAGATGAGCCAGGAGATGGCACGATACATATGCATATTTATACATAAACCTATACAATAATAAATGTGAGTGTAAACTCTATGAATTAAATGAGCTGTGAGTCTCTCAGAAATCAGAGCTTTGTCATGACTAATTTCAACTAAAGTACTACATCATACACATTTTCTACAATTTGATGTCCATTTAAAGGTTTTAAACATTGTACAATACGATACGTGACTGAGTGTAAACACTATGAATGAAGTGAGCACAGCTTGATCACAAATCTCTGTGCAGCTCTCAGAGCTTTGTCGGGAATAATATCTACTAAAATACTACATCTTACACATTTTCTACTACTTTACAGTGGGGAGAACAAGTATTTGATACACTGCCGATTTTGCAGGTTTGCCCACTGTCACGGAACGTGTATGAGACAGGCAGACACGGAGTTGACGATGAACAGAAATACTTTAATGACTTCGTAACGGAGAGAACAACATACCAACATTCCAATAAAACAACGACGAGAACCAACCAGGAGTGAGGGAAACACAGGGATTATATACAGACACTAATGACAGGGACACAGGTGAAAGACATAACTAATGATAACGAACAGCTGAAGACAATGAACTAATTAGACAGACTAGGGAGAGACTAGGTCACACGAGGAACACCGGACAGGGCAAACAGACAGACAGGTAAACAAGAAACACACAGATCTCTGACACCCAATTACAAACCATGTAGAAGTCTGTAATTTTTATCATAGGGACTCTTCAACTGTGAGTGACAGACTCTAAAACAAAAATCCAGAAAGTCACATTGTATGATTTTTAAATAATTAATTTGCATTTTATTGCATGACATAAATATTTGATCACCTACCAACCAGTAAGAATTCCGCTTCTCACAGACCTGTTAGCTTTTCTTTAAGAATCCCTCCTGTTCTCCACTCATTACCTGTACTAACTGTACCCGTTTGAACTTGTTACCTGTATAAAAGCCACCTGTCCACACACTCAATCAAACAACCTCTCCACAATGGCCAAGACCAGAGAGCTGTGTAAGGACATCAGGGATAAAATTGTAGACCTGCACAAGGCTGGGATGGGCCACAGGACAATTGGCAAACAGCTTGGTGAGAAGGCAACAACTGTTGGCGCACTTATTAGAAAATGGAAGAAGTTCAAGATGACATCAATCTCCCTCGGTCTGGGGCTCCATACAAGATCTCACCTCGTGGGGCATCAGTGATCATGAGGAAGGTGAGGGATCAGCCCAGAACTACATGGCAGGACCTGGTCAATGACCTGAAGACCACAGTCTCAAAGAAAACCATTAGTAACACACTATGATCCAGAGGAGGAATGGGAGAAGGTCATGTGGTCTGATGAGACAAAAATAGAGCTTTTTGGTCTAAACTCCACTCACCGTGTTTGGAGGAAGAAGAAGGATGAATACAACCCCAAGAATACCATCCCAACCATGAAGCATGGAGGTGGAAACATCATTCTTTGGGGATGCTTTTCTGCAAATTGGACAGGATGACTGCACCATTTTGAAGGGAGGATGGATGGGGCCATGTATCGTGAGATCTTGGCCAAAAACCTCCTTCCCTCAGTAAGAGCATTGAAGATGGGTCGTGGCTGGGTCTTCCAGCATGACAACGACCCGAAACACACACACTCTGTTAGAAGCATCTCAAGGTCCTGGAGTGGCCTAGCCAGTCTCCATACCTGAACCCAATAGAAAATCTTTGGAGGGAGCTGAAAGTCCTTATTGCCCAGCAACAGCTCCGAAACCTGAAGGATCTGGAGAAGGTCTGTATGGAGGAGTGGGCCATTGTCCCTGCTGCTGTGTGTGCAAACCTGGTCAAGAACTACAGGAAACGTATGATCTCTGTAATTGCAAAAAAAGGTTTCTGTACCAAATATTAAGTTCTGCTTTTCTGATGTATCAAATACTTATGTCATCCAATAAAATGCAAATTAATTACTTGTAAATCATACAATGTGATTTTCTGGATTTTTGTTTTAGATTCCGTCACTCACAGTCGAAGAGTACCTATGATAAAAACTTCTACATGCTTTGTAAGTGAGCAAACCTGCAAAATCGGCAGTGAATCAAATATTTGTTCTCCCCACTGTATATGTCTATTTAAATGTTTATGTTCTCAAAGCCGGCAAACATTTATGTATTAACTTGTTCAGATTTTCATTTGTATGCATAGTAAAAGATGTTTTAGCAATTTTCAACCATATTTTATTTCAACTTCCATGTTCTCTGATCAGCTATTTTATATACAGAGTCCTCTTATTTGAGGTTGTGGATGATTGTGCTGACATAACACAAAGTTCATATGGAAGGTGAAAAAACATATCCTAATAGAGACAGATAAGAATAATTTTGATATTGTAGCAGATACAGATATTGGCAACATATCTTGTCCCAGAGAGCATCTTACCCCGTCACTTTAATACCAATGCACACATAAAGGACTGGAAGTCATAAGTTCCCTTTCTAGGGAACTCGCGCTGCGTCGAGAGTTTGACGCAATGGGAACGCTCTGCGTGAATGCGTCGTGAAGCACTTGTGAAATCAGTCCAATGGCGTGACGGAAGGAGGGTGACGTCATGACCAGGAGGCTATAAAGCACACCCTGACCAAACAATGTCAGCTTCTGTGCTTTCAGCAAGCGGTCTATGTGAATTGTCTCTGTCTATTTATTGTTGTTTGTCCACAAGCATATCTGTATCTAGACAGTTTAATGGCGAGCAAACTGCGACTGAATCGCGTGTTTCTCCCTGCACTTCCTAAGAGTGGGGATACACGTGATTTATGCGTTGTTTGTTGGGAGTGGAGCATGCACGTTGACTCTCTATGGGCTGACGTGTTCATTCATAAAAATGTCCCGAAGTGTTTACTATCTTCGGGTGTTTTTGGCTCCGCTCCGGTTGGCTTTATTCAAGCAAGGCTCTGATCTCGTGTTTGCCGAGGCAGCACGTAGATTTCTTGTCTGCAATAATATGTGGCTCGGATCTCGCGTTTGCTGAGGCAGCGCGCGGATTTCTTGTCTGCAATAATATGTGGCTCGGATCTCGCGTTTGCTGAAGCAGCGCGCAGATTTCTTGTCTGCATTATGTGGCTCGGATCTCGCGTTTGCTGAGGCAGCACGCAGATTTCTTGTCTGCATTATGTGGCTCGGATCTCGCGTTTGCTGAGGCAGCGTGCAGATTTCGTGTCTGCAATTTGTGGCTCGGATCTCGCGTTTGCTGAGGCAGCGTGCAGATTTTGTGTCTGCAATATGTGGCTCGGATTTCGCGTTTGCTGAGGCAGCGTGCAGATTATGTGCCCGCAAATAATTATGTACATATATATATATATATATATATATATATTTATATTTGGAGGGAACTGAGCAGACGGGAGTTTCCCTTTCTCTCTGTTCCCTATGATTGCATGCAGACTATACCAGCTTTATTCTTTTTGTATCTCATGTCAGAAGAATTAAACTCATCTGATTTTTGGATGCCTGTTTTATTCACTATAAGCCTTTTCTTTTAGACCGTTCTACTTGTCTGGTTGATTTTGGCTGAATTCAATTCTGAGGAATTGAATGGTGAATTCCCAGGGAGAAATGGATAACACCTCATCATACGGTGCCCTTTTTTCCTTCGGCGTTGTTAGCTGAGGTCTCTTTTGTGTAAGACGGTTCTATGACCGTCGTTACTGCAAAGGCAGCTTTGGCGAAAAGGTTTTGACATCACTGGTGTCAGACCTCTGAAGGCATCCTTTCTGGGGGGAAATGGATTACATCTCATTTATGGTGCCCATCTCCCTTCAGTGCCCTCAGGGGGCCATTCTGCCAACCCCGCCACCTTGTGTGCGTCGGGAAGCAGTGGTCTCCAACGAGCTCATATCTCAGTGTCCGCCCAGAAATGTAGCGGCACTGGGATGCTCGCCCCTCTGAGGAGGGTCTCAAAGCAATCAGTTCGGCTGTTCCCTGCCGGTTCGCCACTTCAGGGCACCAAATTGGTTGCTTGAGCATTACCAGAGACCTGTCTCGAGAGGCTGGTTCTCTTGGCCTCCGGGGGGGAAGTGGTTAACACCTCACATTACGGTGCCCGTTTTCCTTCCGTACCATCAGGGGGCCATTCTGCCAACCCCGCCACCTCGTGTGCATCGGGACGCAGTGGTCTCCGGGGGGCCCATATCTCAGTGTCCGCCCAGAAATGTAGCGGCACTAAGATGTTCGCCCCCTCTGATGAGGGTTCCATGTTTTGGCTACACAAGTTGTGCCAGAGACCAGTCTTGAGAGGCTGGTACTCTTGGATACAATAGTCTTCTGGGGTAAGATGGACCTGAGGGCCATGTTTACCTCTAAGAAGGCTGCATGAGGGCAGTCCTCTCCGGGGAGAAGTGGTCAACACCTCATCATACGGTGCCCATTTTTTCCTCTGTGCCCTCAGGGGGGCCGTTCTGCCAACCCTGCCACCTCGTGTGCTTCAGGGCGCAGGGGTCTCCAGCGAGCCCATATCTCAGTGTCCGCCTGATAGCGGTGCTGGGATGCTCGCTCCCTCTCAGGAGGGTCCCGGAGCAGTCAGCTCGGTTCTTCCTGCCGGTTCGCCGTTACAGGACACCGACTTGATTGTTCGGGGAGCACCAGAGGCCAGCCTCGAGAGGCTGGTTCCCTTAGTAGAATTTTTGGCAGCGTGAAGCTACTGCCAGATATTTCTCATTGGGTCCTGCATACAATCGGAAGCGGGATTGCCACCCAGTTCAGGTTGCGCCCGCCTGCCCGATTTATGGGGACCCCACCAGTAGTGGTGGACCCCAGGTAGGCTCTGGTAATGGAACAGGAGGTAAAAACTTTGTTGGGGAAGGAAGCCTTAGAGCATGTACTTACGCCCGACAGGGAGCCGTATATTATCGTTTCAAAGAAGGATGGGTGGTTGTGTCCCATTTTGGATCTGCGTCTTCTGAACCAGTCAGTCATGAAGCTCAGATTCAAAATGTTAACCTGGAGACAGATCATGTCACAGATCAAGTCCGAGGACTGGTTTGTCACAATAGATCTCAAGGACGCATACTTCCATTTATCCATCCTTCCGCAAACACAGGAAGTACCAGAGGTTCGCTTTTGGGGGCGAAGCGTACCAATAGCGGTTTCGTCCATTTGGTTTAGCTCTATCACCCTGCACTTTCACCAAATGTAGGCCATTTGTGTTCTCAATTACATCGACAACTGGCTAATCCTAGCTCAGTTACGTCAGTTGGCGGTTCGTCATCGAGATGTCGTTCTCGCTCACATAAGAAAGTTGGGGTTGAGGTTGTACGCCAAGAAAAGTGTGCTTTCTCCAGTACAGAGGACCATTTTCTGGGCGTGGTTTGGGACTCTGTTGCGATGCGGGCGCAGCTTTCGCCTGCTCGCACAGAACCTATCCTTTCTACCGTAAACCGAATAGAGCTAGGCCAGTCACTCACTGTGAAGCAGTTCTAAGACTGTGGGGTCTGATGGCAGCAGCGTCCAACGTTATACTTTTAGCCTGTTGTACATGAGACCTCTGCAGTGGTGGCTCTGGACCAGGGGGTTTTCTCCGAGGGCAAATCCATTTCACATGATCAAGATCACGTAGCAGTGCCTACGTGCTTTGGTTATGTGGAAGAAGCCCTGGATCCTATCCCAAGGTCCCGTGCTGGGAGCTCCGTGCCGTTGCAGTATGCTAACGATGGATGCTTCCCTTACGGGTTGGGTCCAATCCTGGAGGGTCGTTCGACTCGGGGTATGTGGAAGGAGCACCATCTTTCCTGGCATTTCAATTGCCTGGAAATGTTGGCTGTCTTTCTTGCTCTTAAGATTTTCCTCCCAGACCTCAGGGGTCACCATGTGCTCGTCCGGTTAGACAACACATCGGTGGTCGCCTACATGAGTCACCAGGGGGGTTTGCGTTCGCGTCCACTCTGCAACTGGCGCACCAAATCCTCCTGTGGTCCCAGGGGAAGCTGCTTTTACTCAGGGCAGCTTATATCCCTGGGGTCCAGAATTTGGGAGCAGACATCCTGTCGAGGCAGGGGCTGAGGCCCGGGGAATGGAGACTCCACCCTGAGGTGGTGGAGCTCATATGGAGGTGCAGATGTGGCTGAGGCTGTGTCTGTACACTTTTCCCTGATTGTTTTGCTCCTGGGAGGTCTGGAGAGCGGCGTTGTGAGTGTGGCCTCTGAGGGGGCCAAACTCATAGACTCGGGTCTCCCAACTGAGGTTGTGAGACCACGCTATTCCAGAGCTCCCTGCACAAGGAAACTGGCAGAAATCGTCAGCTGGATCCAGTTATTGCCCAGTTGGTACAGTGCTGTGAATTCTGCTGAATTGATTCTCTGCAGGATTATCCCCCTCCACTCTAAAGGTTATGTGGCGCCTAGCTGCTTACCACACACCTTTTGAGTGGTGTCTTTGGGGAGAACTCCACTGGTGTTTCCTTCGTGGTGTGTCTGATCAGGAGGAGTATGGCCCAGTTGTTTGTCTTAGGTGTGCTCGCTGAATTCACACAAGACAGGTACTGGTCAGTATGGCTGCGTGGGTATAGTCATTCCCATTGCGTCAAACTCTCGATGCAGCGCGAGTTCCCTGGAAAGGGAACGTCTCGGTTACGACTGTAACCTTAGTTCCCTGAAGAGGGAACGAGACGCTGCGTGGCCCTCCATACTTCCGGCATGCCTGTGATCGACTTGCTTCGGCATATCAGAAGCTGACATTATTTGGTCAGGGTGTGCTTTATAGCCTCCTGGTCATGACGTCACCCTCCTTCCGTCACGCCATTGGACTGATTTCACAAGTGCTTCACAACGCATTCACGCAGAGCGTTCTCATTGCGTCAAACTCTCGACGCAGCGTCTTGTTCCCTCTTCAGGGAACTAAGGTTACAGTCGTAACCGAGACGTTTTACTCTGT
The DNA here is from genome assembly GCA_038088235.1 of Zacco platypus. Taxonomy (NCBI): domain Eukaryota; kingdom Metazoa; phylum Chordata; class Actinopteri; order Cypriniformes; family Xenocyprididae; genus Zacco; species Zacco platypus. The sequence goes on from CM076064.1 coordinate 17,594,639, forward strand.
ACAATCATCTTTGATTTAATTACGTCATTTGCAGAGTGTGATTGGTAGTTTTTAAATAGTATTTTAAGTAGTATTTTAAATTCTTAAAATAAGTAGACACTGACACATTTGTTTGTTTTTCTGTTTGTTTTTTGTTTTTTTGATTTTCACTACTTTTTATAACACTTATTAATTTCAGATCTCTTTTTTTAAAAATCCCCTTTGAAAAAAATGAATCAGTAAAAGCACTTCTGCAGTGAAGAACATTGAAAAACCGGTCAATGTTTACTGGTTGTACATGGTGGTTTGGGTTAGTTGGCCACTTTGTAAAAAAATTAGTGTAAAACAGTAAAATTACATTATAGATGTACTTTTAAGTCATAAGTAAATAATGTCAAGTCACATAGTTTTATCAGTCTGTGAGGAATATTAACAGTTCCCTCTCTGTCTCTCCACAGCTTCACCACACCCCAACCTTAGTGGGAAGCAATGTTTGAAATTGAAGGTGTACGTCAAGCCTACAAGTGAGTATGCCCCAGCGTCTGCCTGCTATGTCTGCTCTCTGTCTATTTATGGTGATACTTGCAAATCGGTACCAGGAATCTCACATCCCAATCCACATGTCCAGTTTGATTTAACTGAGCAGGTCAACCCTGGAAATTCTGTGAACACCTGTATTAACTCCAGTGATGGGTGAAACGCTTAGCTTTGCTTAATTTATTTTCAGGAACATTGTTCTCTTCGCTCTGGACCTCCACTGATGACTAAGACAGCTTGTTTTATGGGGCCCTTCATTCATGATACCAGAAACGGTGAAGCGATAGTGTTGCCCCTCGGGGACACTCGCTGTAGGAAGCCATTCATCTCACACAAGGCGGATAACAATCAAAAAATGTTGACCTGCAACTAGTCAAGGCAAGCAGGTTCAGACGTTAAGAGACCTACAGGGGTTCCCACACACAAGCCACAAACACTAGGATAGCCTGCAGTTAAACACAGAGGTCTTGGTTTATTTAACCCCTCGTCCCAGGAAGATATGTCAACTATGGGTAACACTGCTTAAATCACTCTCATGTCAGATCTCTCCAGAAAATATACGCATTGAGCTAGACTGTAATTTAAAGCATTTGCATTAATCACACCTTGACCTGCTCACTGTCAAAGAGGACTGTAAAATAGAGTAAAACAAAGTAAAGTAAAACATAGGTGTGCTGCAAGAGGTGGATGTGAAAAGATGGAGTTAAGGTTTGTGACATTTTGACACACTTTACGCTTTTTTATATGGAAAAAAAAATCTTTTGAGAAGATTATTTTTTATAAGCTTCAGTTAGAAGTGTCTTAGTAAGGTTGAGAATCGATCATTTTTTTATGCAGTAGACAACATATTTTTTAGGTCCATGGCACAACATGTCCTTATATCATAATAAAGAAAATAAATTAAATAATTAAATTCTTGAAAAGTATCTGGCATAATCTTTTATTATTATTTGAAAAAGCAAAGGAAATTCTGACACAACTGCTCATTAACAATAAGAAACTGTTTATCTGCCAAATCACGTTATGTAAGGTCTATAAATCTTATGAAATATCAATTTCGCCTAGATATCATCACATAGAGACAGTGTCTGTACCCTGAATTAATAAATACAAAAAACTTCCAAACCCATTTAAGGGAAAAATTTAATTGATTTTTCAACAAGTAAAAAACAGAGATAATAAAGATAAACAAATGATAAAGCTTGGGTTGCTGAATATTCGATCCCTTTCTTCAAAAGCACTTATTGTAAATTATATTATCACAGAAAATAATCTAGATGTGCTGTGTTTGACAGAAACCTGGCTAAAACCAGACGATTACATTATTTTTAATGAGTCTAGCCCTCAAGGTTACTATTATCGACACAAACCTCATCTGAAAGGTAAAGGGGGAGGTGTTGCTGTAATCTATAGTTCCCATTCAGTCAGTCAAGTTCGACGTTCGACGTGCTCACCTCGCAGCGCGGGTATATAATGAGCAGCAGGTGCGTTGCATCTTCAACTTTCCGCTTCAGAGCCGGACGATATTCTTTGTGTTTTCTGCAAGCAGTGTAAAAGATGAGTTGAGCTGTTTAAGGGATTTCTCTGGCAAGTGCGGACGAACAATCTCCTCCTCTCGCAGTCTCCTCCTTGTGTGTTCTCTGTCGTTGTGTGTGTCTGTTTGTTTGAGCAACAGCTGATTGCAGCGTAAAGGGCTGTTTTCAAGGCCGGTAAATGTGCACTTGAGCGCTGAAAGGCCATTCTTACGGCTGGTAAGAGGGCGCCAGCAAGGAGAGAGAGGCACAGGAGGGTCCTCAGAGGGTTGCTTTGGGCAGCGATGCTGGTGATCTGCGGATTACGGTGAGCGCGCTTCCTTTGGGGAACCAACCCCTTAGGAACCCTCACACCTCCTGCACTCCGCAGCCAGTAGAGCTGCCATTGGAGCGCACTGGGCCATTTCAGAGGTGTGCACCACCCGTATCCTTCTGCACTCCCCCGGATGACCAGATGTCGATAGCTGCATCGGAGGGTGAGCCAGATATCTCAGGGGATGACGAGTCGGCGGTGTTGCCTCCTTCAGGAGTGACAGTGGTGCCCGATTCAGACCCAGAGATGATGGCCTGAAGGATGTGTACTTTCATGTCTCGATCCTTCCACGACACAGGCCATTCCTGCGATTTGTGTTCAAAGGTCGAGCATATCAGTACAGAGTCTTACCCTTCAGGCTGGCCCTGTCTCCCCGCGTCTTCATGAAAGTTGTGGAGGGAGCCCTTGTTCCCATGAGAGAGCAGGGTGTTCGCATCCTCAACTATCTAGACAACTGGCTCATTTTAGCTCAGTTGCAGGATCAGTTGTGTGAACACAGGGATTTGGTGCTCAGACACCTCAGCCAGTTGGGTCTTCAGGTCAACTGGGAAAAGAGCAAACTCTTCCCCGTGCAGAGGATGTCTTTTCTTAGTATGGAGTTGGATTCGGTCGAACAGACAGCGCTCCTCATTGAGGAATGTGCTCAGTAAGTGTTGAACTGCCTGAATAACATTCAACGGCAGGACGGTGGTCCCACTGAAATTTTTTCAAAGGCTCCTGGGTAATATGGCAGCCACAGCAGCAGTAACCCTGCTCGTTTTGCTTCATATGAGACCGCTTCAACACTGGCAATGCGGCACCTCGCGGTGGCAATCACTCTGGAATGCCGCCAAGCCTTCAGCCAGTGGTCGGACCCCTTGTTTCTTCGGGCTGGAGTGCCCCTAGAGCAGGTATCCTGGTCTGTATAGACAACACTGCGACCGTTGCATACATCAACCATCAAGGTGGTCTACCCTCTCGTCGCATGTCGCAACTCGCCTGCCATCTCCTCCTCTGGAGTCAGAAGCATCTGAGGTCGCTTTGTGCCATTCACATACCTGTTGTAATCAACCGTGCGGCCGACGAGCTCTCACGAGCTGCGCTGCCAGGAAAGTGGCGACTCCACCCCCAGGTGGTCCAGCTGATTTGGAGAGAGTTCGGAGAGGCTCATGTAGACCTGTTTGCCTCACCAGAAACCTCCCACTGCCAGTTGTTTTACTCTGTCTGAGGGAACACTCGGGACAGATGCACTGGCTCACTGCTGGCCTCGGGGCCTTCGCAAGTATGCATTTCCCCCAGTGAGCCTACTCGCACAGACCCTGTGCAAAGTCAGGGAGGACGAGGAGCAGGTTTTGTTATTTGTGCATTATTGGCCTAACCGGACCTGGTTCCCAAAACTCTCACTCCTTGCAACAGCCCCTCCCTGACCCATTCCTCTGAGGGAGGACCTTCTTTCTCAGAGACGGGCCACCCTTTGGCACCAGCATCCAGACCTCTGAAAACTCCATGTCTGGTCCCTGGACGAGAAACGGAGGTTCTAGGTGACTTACCCCCCGAGGTACTTAACACCATCTCTTAGGCACGTGCACCGTCTACGAGACATGCTTACGCCTTGAAGTGGAACCTGTTTCTTGCCGAAAAGACCCCCAAAGATGCTCGATCGGTGTCGTACTTTCCTTCTTGCAGCAAGGGTTGGAGCGAAGGCTTTCTCCCTCCACCCTCAAAGTTCATGCTGCAGCTATTTCTGCATACCACGACCACATAGATGGCAAATCCGTTGGTAAGCACGACCTGGTTGTCAGGTTCCTTTGGGGGGTTGGGTTAAATCCTCCTCGTTTCCCGTCCATACCCTCTTGGGACCTGGCTCTGGTGCTAAGAGCACTTCAGAATGCTCCCTTTGAGCCTTTGCATTCAGCAGACTTAAAGGTTCTATCTATGACGACTTTGCTGGTGGCTGCATTGCCCTCCATCAAGAGGGTAGGGGACCTGCAGTCATTTTTGGTCAACGAATCGTGCCTAGAGTTCGGGCCGGGTGACAACCACGTGGTACTGAGACCCCGGCCTGCCTATATGCCCAAGGTTCCTACTACTCCCTTCGGGGACCAGGTAGTGAGCCTGCAAGCGAGGCCTCTGTTTCGGAGGCCAGCAGAAGGGAAAGGCTGTCTCCAAGCAGAGCATGGCCCACTGGATAGTGAATGCCATCTCCCTGGCTTACCAAGCTCAGGGCATGCCCTGCCCGCTCAGGTTGCATGCGCACTCCACGAGAAGTGGCGCATCGCTGACAGACATTTGTAGAGCTGCGGGCTGGGCGACACTGAACACGTTCGCTAGGTTCTATAGCGTTCGTGTCGAGCCAGTTTCCTCCCGTGTTCTCACTTCAGGTCAGAGGCACGGAGAGGCTCCAGCTTAGTGTTGGCTTGCTGCGCTTATTTGTGCTCATTTCTCCAGAGAGTCCCTAAAAGGCAGACCCTGTTGAGTCCTCCGATCTCCCTTCGGCAGCCGACGTGGCGGAGCGTCTGGCGCCAGGCCTATACTTCGCTGCATCCTTTAGATGCGTGACCCTACGGGGATCCCATATGGCTGGTTCCACGGTTGTTCCTAAGCCTGTGTCTTTCCCTCTGGGAGAACCCACCTCTCATCAAGTTGGAGTCACCCCAGTTCTTCCATATGTAGCTCAGCCCTACAGGGGCTATATGTCCATATGTTCTTTCCACATAACTCCTTCAGGGAAGGATGTGGCTCCCGCAGTGTCCCTTTCCACGAAGCGTTATCCCGCTAGATCTGCTTAATTTTCAAATCTTTTAGAAGAAAATAAACACAACCCTAAGTATTTATTTGATACAGTGGCTAAATTAACGAGAAATACAGCTTCAACTTCTGATGCACAGCAGTAATGACTTTATGAACTTCTTTACTTGCAAGATTGACAATATTTGAGAGAAAATTATAGCCATGCAACTGTCTACTACAGTATCACGTCAGACAGTGTATTGTGGTATCCCTGAGGAAAAATTCTATTCATTCGCTGCTATAGGAGAGGAAGAGAACTGGCCCTCCGACTAAACCTGGTTTCTCCCAATTTTTTTTCTTCATTTTCTTGGAGTTTTGGTTCCTTGCCGCTGTTGTCTTTGGCCTGCTTAAGTTGGGGACACTTGCTTGATATTCATCAGTGTTTTTGGTATGCCTGCATTGGCGCCATTGTATGTGAACTGAGCTGAGCGGGACGTTTACATCACTTTTTCTCCAGTGCTGATATACATAAATTAACTAGACTAATAACTATTGATCTTTGCAACAGAATGAATCAATAATATATAGAATAAGATGGACAATGACACCATTTTCTTTGGGAGCTGCTGTGCAGCCAAAAACTATTTGCCAGTTATTAATATAAAGCTGCTTTGCCACAAGTTACATTGTAAAAAGCGTTATATAAGTAAAGGTGACTTGACTTGACTATGGGGAGACTTACCAAAAGTATTTTGATAATTCTAAAGTATCATTTTTACCTTGAGGAATATATTTAAAAAAAACACTGAATTGAGATGAGTACATTCAAATAGGGTGTAGAAAAATGTATAATCTTTTATTTGGTTAACCTCATGACATTTTTAGAATCATTAAATCTAACTATAACTTTTCTTGGAAATGTTACAAAATATTTTAAAACTGTATGAAACCAAACTACAATAAGAGCTAAAAAATAATGTACAATCTAACAATGTGTAGTTTGAGGTTCCATATTTAGGAAATCAATTAGGATATTGTAAAAGAATCACAATTAGACTTGTTAAATTCGTTACAATTACAATCCCTATTTTCAGTCATAGTTTTGGTGTTGTGTATGTTTCTAGGAGAAACCTGAGCTCAAATGACAGCCCATTAGCATGATGTAATTGTTAGCAAACAAATGTGTTTCAGAGAGCAGTTCAGACAATCACATACAAATTGAAATAACGATCCACCTCTCACTTTATCGTGTATCTATTTACAAGAGCACTCGTGACTCCATCCAGCTTCTCAGAGATAATGTGCACTGCCTTTCACAGCGATTAAATCACATGAGAGTTGAGAGTCAAAAACTGACTGACCGCAAGTTCAATTGAAAGTATTAATTCAAATGCATAGTTCTCATCCTGTGTCCACTATTGGGCTTCAGAGGTGTAAAAAGTTGTTGCAAAGGCTTGCTGTGACAAGGAGGGCAGGCGAGAGCCGTCAGGGAACCGCACAAGGCCAGTGGTGCGAGTGATAATGAGTGTCAGCTGCGCGCTGCACCGGTCTCGCCCCCCTCGCTACACTTGCATATTGTTTCATTAGGGTGTGGGCTTTGGGGTGCTTTCATGAAATATATATATGTGCATATACAGGATGGAGAGTAACAAAAAGAACAGCAGATGCCTGTGTAATGAATGGCGAGTCAGCGGATGAGATCCAATTGCGAGCTTTATTCAAAAACGTAGTCAAACAGGCAATGGTCAAGGAAACAGCAAACAGTAATGGCAGGGAACCGGCAGGCTCGTTGTGAGGATCCAGGCAACAGGTCAGAAAGGCAGGCAGCAAGATACACAATCCAAAAATACAGGTACACAAATAAGTGTGTGTGCGTTGGGCTTAAATATGGTTACGATAATGAGCATCAGCTGGAGATCTAATTGCGAGCTTTATTCAAAAACGTAGTCAAACAGGCAATGGTCAAGGAAACAGCAAACAGTAATGGCAGGGAACAGGCAGGCTCATCGTGAGGATCCAGGCAAAAGATCAGAAAGGCAGGCGGCAAGATACACAATCCAAAAATACAAGCAATAACTCCAAAGGCTGGCAGATAAACATAAATAAACACCGGAAACAGGCAGAATCAGACACAGGTAAACAAGATGGGAATGAATGGTCGGAAATGTAACACTTGGATTAACAAGACCTCGCAGATAAGTGTGTGTCCGTTGGGCTTAAATATGGTTATGATAATGAGCATCAGCTGGAGCAGCGATCAGTGACAGGTACAGGGATTCTGGCAAATGTAGTCCATGTTTGTGAGTGAGTGTGAATGAAAGTGTATAGTGCATAGTCCTTGCTGAAGTACAAATATGCCTGAACTAGGCACACGCAAATAACGTGTACCGAATTAACAAGTTTATCTTTAACATTTGAATTCAGCAAAAACTTACAGGCCCATCAGTGACAAGATCACGAACATCATCGATCAACAGCAAGAGGAACGGGCTCCCAAACGCTCTACAGCTGAAGTTTAAAAAAATACTAAACATATTTTGTATGTAACGTTGGTTTTCGCCAAGTGTCCAAATTAAAAACAACTAACGTTAAGTTAACGTTAACTGAATCTGCAAATCTGCATCATCTCCTCATGTGAGCAAATGACACAAACAGGGTATTAAATTGATAAATAAAGTTAAAAAACCTTGACAATACAAAACATTATACATCCAAAGCAGCAATTAACAATATATGTGTAAAAAATGATGACTAAAAATAAAGTTATAGCTCTTACTTCTTACCTCCGAGAAGTCCTGGTTGACTGACGCTCGTTAAATGACGTGCATGCGCAGTACTCCAAATGTCCGTTAGTGCTGCTCCAATTCAAATCACATCACAGTTATTAACATCGTACATCTAGCGATTTTATTCATTTATTTATTTTATTTGATGTGCATTTAAGCGCTATATTACACTGACATTAAATTACAAATAAATAAATTAATTAATTAATTAATAATAGATTAAAATACACAATTGTAAGGGTGTTTCCAGTAACCCATTTGACAATTTTTCCTGCCATGATCATTATTTTATTGGGAAGATCATGTGAACAAAAGTCGTCAATGTAGAAAAAATGTCGAAATTCATGTGTTTTTAGGCCTACACGTGTTTAAAATTCTACTAACATTTAATGGAATGTAGTTTTGATCACAAGGCTTTCTTCCACCCACATTTGCATTGTCGACGGTAAGATTGGAAATGTATTTTCTTGCGCCCTGAAATACATTTTTAAATATAAATGTATTTTCTTGGCCTTTGAAATATATTTTTAAATATATTTTAAGTATATGAGGGTCGAAACAAATTATATTTTCAGTTTCAAAAGTATATTTCACTGAACTTCACGGTTTACACATGTATTTACCATATATATAAAATATATTTTGGCCAGATAAAATATATTTTTTTACCATATGGGCTTTGACTGGGTGGAATCCTAGTCTTGTTGTGGACACAAGGGTTAATCAAAACCCCAGACCCCATTATATTGTCTTTAGAGATCAAGGGACTGGAATTGTTAGACCTGAGCTCACTGAAAGGCAGCTAGGAAAAAGGATGGGGCTGGAGGTGGCAGCAGTGAGAGAGTGTAGAAGCATAGAAGCACAATGCATAGAAGCTGCATCCCATTTTACACATAACTGATTTTGTCCAAATTTGAGTGAAAATAGAATAGTACATTAAAGGTGTAATGAAAAAGAAGTCTTGTGACGGTTCTCTTTCTAACAATTAAATGTGAAAAAAAATTATAAAAATTATATTTTGTTCTATTAGAAAAATTTAATATAGAAGCTATATAAATATGTGCAAAATATTAAACATATTTTATATATAAATATAAAAAAAACATGTATGTAAAAAAAAAAATGTGTATATGTACACACACTATTTTAAATTGTATAATGTTTATAATGTTTTGTGGAAGCATTTTGGAACAGCAGCAACTCCTCCACGAAGCCAAAGACCTCACAAAGTCATCGAGTGCTGTGACGTGTGGTGATTCCATACCTGAAGAGTTTCAAACTTCCACTGGCATTAATATCAGCTTCATGAAATGGATTTCCATTGCCAAGCAGCACCATGCAAGTCTCATATCACCAAGCGCAATGCCAAGTGTCAGATGGAGTGATGTAAAGCATGCCTCCACTGGACTAATCACAAATCACTCTCCTCTGGCATTCTGGGTTTGGTGGATACCATGAGAATATTACCTGCCTGAATGAAAATCAGAAATCCCTTACTAGTTTCCTTACTTCCAGTAAAGGGAAATCTTAATGCTTCACCATACCAAGATATTTTGGACAATATATGGTTCCAACTTTGAGGGAACAGCTTGGGGAATGCCCTTTTCTATTTCAGCACAAAGCAAATTCCATAAAAACATTGTTGGATGACTTTGGTGTGTAAGATCTTGACTGGTCATACACAGAGCCCTGACCTCAATCCCACCAAACACCTTTGGAATAAACTGGAACAGAAAATGCCAGGCCTTCAACATCATTGTCTGGCCTCACAAATACTAAATATAAAATTATAATTTAATAAAATCCTACAGAAATGCACCAAAATCTTGTGGAAAGCCTTCCCAGAACAGTAGAAGCTGTTATAGCAACAAATGAGCGATCAACTCCAAATTAATGTCTATGTATTTAGAATGCGATATCATTATATTCCCTGTTGGATGGTCAAGTGTCAGAATATATACAGAAAATATGTGCTCTGTTCGGCCCTTTTTTTTATATTTTGCCGATTATATAATGAATGCTTCTAATTATTAGAACTTTATAGTGATCAAAATCAAAACAAATTTCACCAAAATCAAAAACATTCCACCAGACCAAATCATATAATCTGAATGAGGCCAGAATCCCTCTGTTACTGAATCCGCTCCTGCAGTAATTATTTTCAATGACCAACGAATGCCCTATAATCTCTACTGTAATGAATATTCCTGAAATGCACATTGCTGTTGTTAGATTGTTTTGTACTGTTTGTAAGTAATGTTGAGCAGATGGGCAGAGGCAACATAATTATTAATGTGCATTCTTTCTCTTCCTTTCTCTCTCAGATGACTCTCTCTATGAGTCTCCAGAGCCGTTCCTGACAGATGACTCCAGTGGTGGTTGGGGATTAACACCCAGCCTGTGGCTCTTGCTTCCGTTGCTTCTGCTTCTGTGTCCCTCGTAGCATTATAATCCACTGAGCCTGACCACGCCCAACCTGCCCCACCCCATCATACATCACAATGACATGCCCCGCCCCATGAGATCTGAAGTCTTGCCAACAAACATTGCTCCTCATCTGCTGTTTGCACTGTTGACATGGATTTTTATCAACCCTGCAACCAAGCTGGACATCCGAAAACCATCTCTAATTTACAATGACAATATGCCTCGCAAAAATGCCTAAATATGGGCGTTCCTGCAAAGCTCTTTTGGTCAACTGACAAAGGACATTTGAAGTGGCCAGCATTTTAGAGTGTGCTGTACTTTTCTGTCTACATCCCACCATCATCCGCATCTCAAGAGATTCAAGTGACTGCCATCTGAATCACGCTGTTTGTCTGCGTTAACCACCTACCTAAGCCTTCACTGTCATCTGAGCTCAATTTTCACTATTTTGAGTGTGCGAGTCAGTTTGTGCTTGTGGGTGCCGATGTTCGCATATGAAGAAATGTACAGAGCAGTCACAGTCCCTTAGAAAATTACTAGAAAATAATGTGTTCTAATTACTCATTGAGAGACAAGACAATTCTATCTGTGAATCTGCCAAAGACACTACTTAAACTTTTTTCATAGGGAACGTGGGGAAATGCTAGCTTTGATGCAACCATGGAACATTTCAGGCTTTTAGATTCATGGGAGGGGAGGGGAGTGACAGACGACTGTGTAGATTTTTCTATTATGATCTTTTTTTGTCATACAAAACAGACAAACAAAAAAAAAAACAAGAATGTTGCATAGATTAAAAAAACAATAGCTAATGGCCTTTTTTTTCACTGGTGCTCAATCTGAAATGAGTTTGGCTGTATAAAACTGCAAAAACAACAACAAAAAATAATAATAATAATTAGTGAGTATTTTTGACTTTTTTTCCAGTAAAAATATCAAAATCTTACAACTTACATCTTATTTTTTTATTTTTTTATTTACGCCATTGGAAAATTATGCAGCCCCCAAAGTGACAAAAAAAGACTTTTGCATGAGAAAAGTTTTGCATATGAACAAGAAACTTTCCTCTGAAAATGAAACATTTTCAACAGAATGAAACATTTCTCATGCACAACAGAAAGAATCCTCTCATTTACGTCAAGAACAGAAATGTTCTTATTTTTACACACAAGTTTACCACATGCACATTTTTGTGCAAAACTGTGTAAACATGTTTTTTTTTTTTTTCTTTTGGATAGAAAAAGGTTGGTTGTGCGAACAAGAACGTTTTTAAAAGTATTTAATGAACACAAAATAAAACATAATGAGCAAATGCCACTTTAGGAGCTCTGTAACAAATAATTTTCTGTTTTGTTTGTTTATTTTAAGCAAAAATCTAACAAACTTTTGTCAAGATTACACTTAAACAAGAATAACTAGAAATACCCTCTGAAAACATGTCTTAAAATCTTACGCAGTTTTACACAACCCAAAAATACAGATTAAGAGAATGAATTTTTGCATTGTATACAGTGCCAAGTGGAAGAGAGAATGTCTTTGTCAAAGAAGTGTTTGTTGTCAGATCAGTTTTATAACTTTCGTCCCAGCCTGTGTCCCTGTGTCCCTGTGTCTCTCTCTCTCTCTCTCTCTCTCTCTCTCTCTCTCTCTCTCTCTCTCTCTCTCTCTCTCTCACTGTCATTTTTGAATGTGGTCTTTTCTACGTGCAGCCCTGTCACGCATGGATCTCCCACACTTGCACTTGCTCCCTTTATCCGTGCTGGGGGGGACCACTGCATAAGAGGCCTCAGGACTGGAGCGCCTGGTAACTGTGACATCATTGTGACATCACAGGCTTTGGCGTAAAGACTGATGGACCGAGGCCTTGCACTGCAAATAGAAACACTACAAAACATGACTGCATATGAGGGATTAAAATCCACATAGCACTTCTGCTTTTTTGACAATTTCATGAAAAAAATAAGAGAAAGGAGAAGCTATAAAGATGTGGGAATATTTGTTCATTGGAATTGTTTTGTGACTGTAATAATATATGTCATGAAGATTTCATGGCAAGTGGGCATGGATTGTCTAAGAAAATGAAAAAAAAAAACTTTTTTTTTAATGTCTGTTGGAACTTTTATATTTTACTTATTCCCATGTTATTTTTGACTTTTCAAAAGAGCAGCAGAAATTATTCATATGTGATATGAAATTATAATGTAGACCCTTGAATTATTAGAGCAATGATGGTACCAGTTCTGCAGTTAAATGAGTTAGACAAGTCAGATGTTGCTGTTGTTGTTGTTGTTGTTGTTGTTTCCTGCTTGTAACACGATTCATTCTGGTACATTTAGTCCTGAATATTTTTTTTCCTAAGTGTTACTATGAGATTATTTTTATTTGTTAATCATGTGGATAAAACATATTTTGAGTTTCTATAAAATGTTCAAATGTTCTGGCAAAGGACAACTGCAAGAAAAAAAGAAAAAAAAACTGAAATAAAGCTTTTTTTTGTTTAAAATAGAAGATTTTGTATAATCTTCTTTACAGATTGGAAAACGTCTCGAGTTACGACTGTAACCCTGGTTCCTTGAGAACAGGGAACCTCTCTGGTGTGTGACCTCTCTGGTGGTAGTGACATTGCTCCCTAAAGCCACTGTCCAAGCTAAAAAGCCTCAAGGAGGCCTCCAAAGAATTGAAGGCCACTCAAAGACTTGCAACCAGCAACTTCAATAGAAGGGGTTCCTTTAAGGGAGTATGGCTAGAGAACCGAAAGAAACTCCAGTGAGTCACTTTTCAGGGGGACATCAGTTGACCCCAAGAGCCACCAGGGAGCCTGAACTTGTCCAACCAAGACGTAGTCAATGCCAGCAACCTGTCTTTAAGAACAGAGTCTTTTATACAAATCCCCTCAAAGAGGAAAGCCCAATGATAAGGACTGCAGGAAGGCAGAACCAAAATCTCATCAGACAAAAGACGGGCATCCCAGGGAGTAGAACTCAAAATATCGCTTCTGGACCCTCAATGAGGGGAGTGACCTACTCGACCCTGGATCTACAGAGTGAAACTGAAGCACTCTGGAGGCTGAGTATGTTCCAAGGGTGAAATTCAGGAGCTGGTATGCAGCAGGAGATTTAGAGAAAGCTCCCAGCTTATAGCCCAAATCCAGAGGGTACGGGATTATCAACAGCCTAATACTGATACTTCAGGGAGGTTTTTTCTTTTTTTTCCACAAAAAAACCCCCCTACCCTCCTACCAGTCTTCGGGAGCATAGTGCTAAGTGACCTTAACGCGAAGGGAGTACTAATATATTACAGGCTTGGAATACTCATTTGCATTGCCAACATGAGCCGTGTACTCAGCATATAGCTTATCTACCCTTAAATGAAAGGGAGTACAAATACCACAGAGCCAAAGTGACAAGGAGGTCTCACTGAGGACCTGTTACTTGGGCCCAGGGCTAACTCCTCTCACCAGCAGAGGGGGAGAATCTGGTGTGCTCAATTTGAGCAGCATTGGTGTTAAGCAAGCATGGGGCCTAGAGCTCTGGGTGTAGAGACTTTAGAGGGGCCCAGGAGGATCTCAGAAAACCCTAAGGAGCTAGCTCCGAAGGAACAGCAGCCTGATCTCTTAGGAATTCAAGGAGGCTGACAAATCTACTACAAGCTCTAGAGAGCGGAGGCTACAGCAAAGAGCACACTCTCAAATGAGAGGAAGCCTGACAATGCTCTGGACGATCACCTGGCGTTTTTTTTTTTTTTAAATAGTTGGCCACATATATATTTAAATATATTTTCTATATTTAAATGTCTAACACTACTAGGGAACCACATATTCAGTACCTTGCTAAAAAAAAAACAACTTAATTGTAATGAAGTAAAAGCTCAACCTGGACACAGGAGAGGAGGTTGTGGGGACTTCAACTCATATTCTTAGCCTAATGCAGAAGGCGGGCCCCCAGCCAGAGACAACCCTCACCAGAGGGGAGGCAAACATGAGCCAAGAGACTAGCATGGGAGGCCATAACAGAAGTAGCCAACACCGGCTGCTATGTTAGCCAGCTATCAATGTCCTCCCAGGCCAGAAATAGGGACAGCCCAAAGAGGATGGCCGACCCCCATAATCATGACCTTGCTGAGGTTCAATTGAGGCTCAAATCCAGACAGCACATAACAAAAATCTGAATGCCTAACCACTCTAGACATAAACCACTGGCACTCGGCAGGGGTAGTGGTCTGAGCCTGATAACCCTCGTATGAGAGGTATTGCTTGGCAAAAAAAGAAACCAAGGTGGGCGAAAGAACGGCCAACGCTAAAAAGGTACCACTGCCTGGAGCTCTGGAGAGTGGGGGCCCTCACAAAATGTAACAGAGGGGGTCAACACGCTCTAGAATGTCAAGGCAGCCATAAATAGTCTGACACTAAGACACAAATATCAAATCTCAACAGAGCGGTGATGCAAAAAAGCCACTACCCAAAAACAGGTGGCTATTATTTTTCATTTAAACATGCCACTGCTAGAGGGCATAAAAGCTCAAGGGGGCGGAGTTTAGATAAAACTCGCATCGCGAGAGAAGGGACCCCCGGAGGCCAGAAGACGGCCTACACCGAAACGTGAACTTTACTGAAGCTCAACAAATACAAGGAGACTTCAGAGTGAGAGACGGGCCAGGTCCCCCTGGCTGCCTGGGTGCAGACTCGGACCGGCACAGTATACAAGATTTAAAAGCTGCCGAACGCGCCCTCTCCTCCTTAAACTTCCCAACCACCGCCTCGACGGAAGTCCCGAAAAGTTCAAGAGGCACATTGAGGAGAAAACTTTTCCCCGATGTCAGCCAGGTTCACCCACAGATGTCTCTCCGTTGCCACCATTGCAGCCATTGATTGACCGATCGCGGCAGCGGTGTGGGAGCTGGCGCGGAGAGCCAGATCTGTGGAGCATCGTGGTTCAGCCACTGTGTCAGGGGAAATACCCTGGCCCTCGTCCAAGTCTTTCGATGCGAGTGATAATGAGCTTCAGCTGCCCGGTGCACCGGTCTCGTATCTCTCACGGAGTAGCTCCGGAAGCATAAAAAAAGAGGAGCGACTACAGTGAAGGACGAGAGAGGACCAGACCTGGATTTTATGTTGTGTTTTATTTTGTTTGTGTGGGCTGCAGTCACCGTGAGGAACTGCCGACCTTTTACTTTTGTTTTATTGTTTGTTTATTTTATTATTAAAGTACGTTGAACGTTCGCCGGTTCCCACCTCCTTCTTCCCTGTAAGCTCCGCCCGTCGGCCCAATGGAGGAATCCAACGGCCCGGTTGAAGGGATTGTGCGTTTAAGTCTTTCTGGCGCTTCTGTAAAATCATCTTAATTTAATAAAATTTGGATTCTCAATTCTTATCTGACTCCATTAGTAATTTAATCTGACTCCAATTGTAATCGACCTCTAATGATAATGTTTCTGATGTTACGTTAATCACTGATCGTGTAATTAGATATGAATTAATTTAGATCTTTGATTCTTTAATTTCTCTTAATTTCAATTATCCTTTCATCAGGGCGTCGCATCGCTTAAAGACTTATATCCAGCTGTGATATGTCTTACGTCACAATCTCATTAGTTTAGAATCATAACAGGGGACACAGCGTTTACTAAAAACACAAATTGAAGAATCGCAGCATGCTTATTCGTTATGATGTTTTATTAACAAAGTTCGGGAGAAACACATTCAAATGATCTAACTAATCATCACATCACTCCAACCAGCTGTCATTAATCAACATGTCTCCCCAATCGGCAGGAGTGAAGACCCATATATATCGACGCAATCGACTCACCTATGCTTTGGACAGTTTCAGCATCCCTCCACCACCCCGTCTCCTCACACTTGGTTACTTCCTAAACCAGAATACGGGGGGAGTACTCTGGGCTCGGGCCAAATACCGAGCTCGGAGCCCTCTCCTCGGACAGCACGCCAAATATGCATGCTAATTACTCTATCTGATTATTTGTAAGTGTGAACTCGTGAACAAAAGTGCCGTTTGTTTTAGTCACGATACTATAACATGTTAAGTCATAATAGTCAGAAATCCAAAATCTCAATAACCGCGCCACATGCTTCGTTTATTGAGGTTGTGGTATGATCTAGTCGTGGCCTAATGGTGAGGGAGTTGGGCTTGTAACGTGAAGGTTGTTAGTTCGATTCCCACGCTGGCAGGAATTGAAGGTGGGGATTGTGAATAAACAACACTCTCTCCACCTTCGATACCATGACTAAGGTGCCCTTGAGCAACCTAACCCTAAGTGCTCCCCGTGCGCTGTAGCAATAGCTGCCCACTGCTCCGGGAGTGTGTTCACTGTGTGTGTGTGTGTGCACTTGTTCACTACTCACTGCTGTGTGTGTGCACTTGGATGGGATAAATGAAACAGAGCTTTGTGAAGTTTGCATGACAAGTTGAACCCTGAAGGGAGGGAGTGGATGTGAGGAGCGAGAAACTCATCATGAGGTGAGGAGATGAGACTGGGTCAGCTGTTGTCCTGTACTCTTTCTCACAGATCTTCTCTTCAGATTAGTGAATTTTATTGTTTTATTACAGGATAGGAATTTTGAGTTCAGACTTGGAAAAATCCATCCTTACATCCCGTTCTTACGAACTGCATTACAGGGGCATCGTCACATATCCATGCTCACGTATCCCTTCAACATTGGCATAATTTGCATGCCCATATCGATGAATATGGGCAGAATATGGATTTTTACATGCCTTCTCGATCTCAGAATGGAGATTGGGAAGGAATGGAAGACTCACGGGAGCTGAGACCAGATCAAATGAGCTTGGGTGGTTGAAAAAGAAAGATTATCTATCAATTTAGCAGTGTAACAGTGTAACTCAATAACTTAATCCCTGCTGCCCTTGTAACCCTCCAGGACTCTGAAAACTTCATTTTACACTGACAACACATTTTCCATTTCTAAATGTCTCTTTCTCACTCTGTTTGTCTCTCACTGACACACACAGACACCTTGTGTCCAAAGGCTATACTATTTGGGAAGGGATGGCAGTAAATGCACCTGAACAGCTTTAGTTTCCAGTAATGTTTGTAAAAGGGTCAGAAAATGGAGGCTGATAGGACTGAGTGCTGAGCTTGGTCTCTTGCGGCGATGGAAACCACAGTGCCATGGGAGTCTTACTGAGGAGAGATGGGGGTAATTGTGCACAGATTTGGACAATTTTCCCTCAATTTGGTATTATCTGTTTCCTACCAGACGGCTGAAACAGAAAATGATGGAAGATTCTAGAAAATACCTCTTTCCGTGACACCAGGGGCCTCCTGGAAATTACGCATCTATTGTCAATAATGCTTCACATTATGGAAAAGGAAGTATTTCTACATTACTAAATATTGTATGTTGGGATGTCTTATAATTGGCCATATGGAAAACATTTTGTGTCAGTCAAATGCCATTAACATCAAGTAAAAGCGTTTGACATTGACATATTTGTAAAATATGACAAGACATTCATCGTCTAAAAAAACTCATAACATGTTATTTGTATATTTGATTCATTTCTGTAGGACCTACATTCACTCTTTCAAATAAACAGTAAACTACAAGAAAAGGAAACAATTTTACATTTCGCACCACAGGTGATTAAGTTAATTGAAATAAATATTGTTTGATTCAATTATTCGCTTCATTTGCAAGTGGTCAAATGTTAAACTTGGGTGAGACACTGTGGGACTGTTCTGGAATACCATACTTCCTAGCACTGGATTAAGCATACGCTATGTGCGGAATGTTCTGTATGCATGCACTTTCATATTTGTAAAAAAAAAAAAAAAAGAACAGTAAACAACTATAGAGCACTCTGTGGAATATTGTACTCAACACTGCAATTTGCTCGGCATGACCTATTTATTGACGAATTTGTCATCTTTGTTTTATCAGATGCAAATATTTTTTTTTTTTATGCCAGATTATTTAAGATGGTAACTGGTCAACACTCACTAAATTAAAAATGGCAACATGAGTTCTAAAATGCATTTTTCCCATCTTTGAATGGATATGCAAATATACATAAAAAGTTCAACATTGACAATATCTGCATCACTATCAATGTAGCAAAAATATTTTACATCCTCCAAAGTTCATTGTATATTGAGTTTATACAATTTTTTGGTTGATTGTATTGTATTTAAGTAGAAATGTTTAACAGCATCACATTTATTTAGCACAGTTAATGCATTAACCTGTTGTATGTGCAATGTGATTTCTAAAGAACACACATGTCAGTAAATAAATAAGTAAATTAAGTAAAATATACATTAATATGCTGTAAAATCAGTGGGGTTTCACATTTATTTTGGATTTCATGGGAAATGCCAATTTGACATAATTTATCATTTGCTGTTAAAACAAAGAAAACTCATTTAGAAAATTTGCAATCAAAAAGGGAAAGTGGAAGAGCCCATAATACAGCATTAGACAGGCTTTTCAGAGGTGGTGTTAACTCTGAGGCTTCAATAGATTTAAAACTTTTTCCATAACTAAGCAAGAGCCTTGCTATGAGATTGTGTGTTAGTATTGAACTCATTCATCTGTGGCCATCACTAAGGATCTGGCAAGTACATAAAAGATTTCTTTGAAGCTGTCAGTACATAGATTTTGTAAATAACTACATAAATAATAAAAATAAAAATAAATAAAAATGCATACAATGTATACTTTACATACAAATTCCTACAAATACCAATGAGATAACCTTTAACAACCAATATACAGTAAGGAGGTCAGTGTCCTTTTTTTTTTTTTTCTTAAATAAATGAAAGCTCTTTTTGTTAATTTGCATATTTGAGTGTTGTATCTCTTGAAATTCAGCCAGATTAACTGATTGGTATTCTGGAGTCCGCCAGAGTGTCTCTCATCTCTAGTAAATTTGCTGTGAACTGTGACGGAGTCCCTGTATCCTTTCTTGTGTGTCGCCAGTCCACTGTCTTCTTGTGCGATAACAAAGCTCAGCTTGACCTTTTAGCAATCAAAAGCCCAACAGTCAAAGTCCTATCAAATTCTCAGTGTGTGATGCCCATGCCTGGTTAAGGATAGTGCTCTTAGATTGCACCCTAGGTATCTCCTAACAAGATAAAGAAGGGGCAACTAAGATGTGTTACTCCTAACAAATCAAGCCTAGCAATCTCATGGTCGACACAGTAATCCTGCTGAGTGTCACCCTGCATGGACTTAACGCACAAATAACATGAGAAACAAAACTAGTTAAAGTCCCTCCGGCTGGATCTGTCTGACCATAAAACAACCCCAGCAGAGACTATTTGACCACCTACAGGATGTCAAAAGAACACTTCATCCAGACTCAGAAATCCTGGAGGATTCCTAATGTGGAAAATGTCAAGGAGTCCAGAGATCAGGTGTAGCATCTGGACCCGTCAGAGACAATTAGTCATTATATTTAATTAATTATCCAGAAATTCACTCTCTCAACAAAGTTCTGTGAATCTATCCCCCTAAACTGCAACTAACACCCCAAATGCAGCTAATACCAGGCCTCTGGGTACTGTGGTATATATATATAAAACCACTTGATAAATGTATAAACATGTATCCAATTTTCCCGTCCAATCTAATGTCTTATGCTAATATCTTTCTCTCTCATCAAGACAACATCAGCAAAGATAAATGGGAGCCTCCACAAATTGCATCAGGACAATTCAAATGGACGAGACATGCAAGTATCACATTTAGTCTCATTATTTGATGCATCAAGTATCCTTGCCCCTTTTAAAGAAGGGTGTGTAAGAACTAAACTGATGGATTTGCTCAAGGCTGTTGACCTGTTGACCTGTTGACTTTCAAACAACTGCTATAACTACTTGCTTTCCTGTACTCTGCATCAGCTCTCTTTTTCCCTTGGTAAACTGTATACATATATGTATGTGTGTGAATGTTAGAGTAGTTTAAGTGTTTAGTCTGGTTAATAAAGTTTTGTGCATGTCACATGTGAAGTTGTCTGTGTTTCTGTCCTCTGTGTATCTGTCCTCTGTCATCCAGACCATCACAAGCAACTCCTTCCAACCCCTGGATATCCGATGCGCTTCGTGAAGACCGGACCAAACTCAGGGCAGCAGAAAGGAAATGGCGCAAATCACAAGACCCATCTGACCTAGGTTCGTACCAAGATCTGCTATCATCTTTTTCTGATGGAGTCCTTGCAGCTAAGTCCTCATACTTCCACGACAAGATCAACGGCGCTACAAACACACGCTCACTCTTCAAGACATTCAACGCACTCCTCTGTCCCCCTCCACCACCTCCCACCACATCCTTAACTGCTGATCAATTTGCCGATTTCTTCACCGACAAGACATCTTCCATCAGCAGCCAGTTCTCTGCACCACCCACACAGGAACTCAGCCCCTCCTCATCCACTAATCTCAAACACATCACTCGTGGACAACTACAGACCTGTCTCTCTCCTACCATTCATATCAAAAACACTTGAACGAGTTGTGTTCAACCAGGTGTCATCCTTCCTCACACAGAACGACCATCTGGACGTCAACCAATCTGGTTTCAAGAGCAGCCATTCAACAGAGACTGCGCTACTGTCTGTCACGGAATCCCTGCGGATTGCAAAGGCTGGTTCCAAATCATCTGTTCTCATTCTACTGGATCTATCTGCTGCCTTCGACACCGTAAACCATCAAATTCTTCTGTCCACCCTCTCGTCACTGGGCATCTCAGGTACTGCTCTTCAGTGGTTTGAGTCCTATCTCACAGGTTGGTCTTTCAGAGTTGCCTGGGGAGGGGAGGTATCCAAACCTCATGAACTGATCACTGGGGTTCCTCAGGGTTCAGTTCTTGGTCCCCTCCTATTCTCCATTTATACTACATCACTGGGTCCCATCATACAGGCACATGGTTTCTCCTACCACTGCTATGCTGATGACACACAACTCTACCTGTCCTTCCAACCAGATGATTCCACAGTAGCTGCACGTATCTCAAGCTGTCTGGCGGACATCTCGACGTGGATGGAAGATCACCACCTGCAGCTCAACCTGGCAAAGACTGAGCTTTTAGTCTTCCCTGCGACTCCTACTCTACAACACGACATTAACATACAGCTTGGTACAACCACTATTACCCCATCAAAGTCGGCCAGAAATCTTGGAGTTATCTTCGATGACCAACTGACCTTCAGAGACCACATCTCAAAGACAGCGCGGTCATGCAGATTTGCACTTCGCAACATCAGGAAAATCCGTCCCTTCCTGACTGAGCACGCAACACAACTGCTTGTCCAGGCCCTGGTCATTTCAAGGCTTGATTACTGCAATGGTCTTCTGGCTGGTCTGCCGTCAAGTGCAATCAAACCTCTTCAAATGATCCAGAACGCTGCTGAACGTCTTGTCTGCAACGAGCCTAAGAGAGCCCACGTCACGCCCCTCTTCATCTCTTTGCGCTGATGCTTGCTTACAGATCCACCACAGGCTCTGCACCTTCCTACCTCCACACACTGCTACAACGCTACGTCCCCACCAGAAGCCTGCGATCACTAAAGGAACGAAGGCTTGTGGTACCATCACAGAGAGGCACAAAATCACTCTCCAGAACATTCTCCTTCACTGCTCCCTGCTGGTGGAATGATCTCCCTACTTTCATCAGGAACGCAGAATCCCTGGCAATATTCAAGAGACAGCTGAAAACTCATCTCTTCCGTGAACACTTATTCCCCTCATAAAAAAAAAAAAAAAACCCTATCCTTCCCTTTTCCCTTCCTACTCTAGCTTATGGTACTGAGCAATGTATGAAACTTGTATTGTGAGCACTTCCTGTGTTATTTGCCAATTCATGAAGAATCGCTTGCTTGTTTTCCTCACTTGTAAGCCGCTTTGGATAAAAGAGTCTGCTAAATAACTAAATGTATGTGTTTCATGCTCATATACTGGAGTCCCTAATCATGCAGGTTTTGACTACATGCTCTGAGTAGTAACATCTCGGTTACGTATGTAACCTTAGTTCCCTGAAGAGGGAACGAGATGCTGCGTTAACCGCTGTGGGAAAGTCTCTGCGTGATTGCGTCGTGAAGCACGTATGAAATCGGTCCAATGGCATGACAGAACGTCATAGGCGAGTGACGTCAATGACCAGGAACTATAAAGTACCCCGCGATCACACACAGTCAGCTTCTGATTGGCTGAAGCAAGTCGATCACAGGCAATTCCGGGAGTATGGCAAGGCAACGCAGCTTCTTGTTCCCTCTTCAGGGAACTAAGGTTACATATGTAACTGAGACGTTCCCTTTCAAGGGAACTCACGCTGCGTTAACTGCTGTGGGAACGCTATACCCACGCCGCCATACAAGCCAGTGCCTGTCTGTGTGAAGTCCAAGCGCACACTAAGAACACAGCACCCTAGCCCCAGGTGTAGCATTGAGGTCCAGGTCATAAAACCTGACAAAGGCGAGCGGGGAAGACCACCCTGCCGCATCACAAATGTCTTGAATAGACACTCATGACAACAAAGCCTTAGAGGCAGCCATACTCCTGGTAGAGTGAGCACAGACAGCCAAAGGGGATGGCTGTCCGGCCAACTCATAAGTGAGATGGCCTCAACCACCCACTTGCTCATTCTCTGCTTGGACGCTGGGAACCCCTTCCTGGGTGACCCGAAACAAATGAACAACTGTTTTGATCTTCTCCACAGAGCAGCTCTGTGGACATAAGCGTCTAATGATCTGACAGGGCAGAGCATATTCATTTTGTCCTGGTCTGACGTCCTAAAGGGAGGAGGAAAAAAGGCTTTCGGCACCCTTGTGCGAACTGCAGGTCTCAGCCTCAAAGTGCCACAAAGGAAACGGGTAATACGAGGCTTCCTCCCCCAAAGAACCACCACACAAAGGAGTGTGGTAAGCATCTAAGGCCACCACATACACCTTTATTGTGGAAGGGGGTAGCCCTGCAGAGAAATGTTCCTGCAGGAAGTCCAGCACTGCACCTACTGGGCAGTTAACTGGGTCCAGCTGACGCTCTCTGCGACACTCATGAGCTGAGCCCCTGTAAGCTCCGCCCGTCGGCCCAATGAAGGAAGTCCAACGGCCTGGGTGAAGGGATTCTGCGTGTATATCTTTTCAGCGCCCGCATGAAATTCACATAAATTTTAGGATTTAGTTTAAGTTTTCCTTTAGCTGTTCGTTTAATCTGACTCCAATTGTAAATGATCTCTAATTGGTAATGTTTCTGATGTAACATTAATAGCTGATTGTGCGATTAAATATGAATTAATTTAGATTTTTAATTCTTTAATTTCTCTTAATCTCACTTATCCTTTCATCAGGGCGTCTCACAGTTTAAAGGCTTGTATCCGCCCGATAATACACCTTATGTCACAACCTCATTAGTTTAGAATCTTAACAGAGGATATAGCGTTTACTACTAATAACATGAGAATTATGGAATTGCCGCATGCTTATTCTACAAAAGTGCTGTTTGTTTAGCCATGATACTATAACATGTTAAGTCATAATAGTCAGAAATCCAAAATCACAATACATGTGCCACATGCTCCATATATTGGGGTTTCAGTGTGATCATATCCTAATCCAGAATTGCGGAAGTGTAGAAAACCTCTTGATCTACCGGTGATAATGATTTCAGACAAATTTAAAATAAATCAAGATGTAACAATTTATTTATCAGGTAAAAATGTATCAATGCCAATTACATAATTACACAATTATAAATAAATTCAGACATAATAAATACATAACATCAATTACTCAAAAGATTTCTTTAAGAGTATTTAAAAGTTATGCATACACATAGAGATGGTGGGTGAAAGACACTCATCACCTCTATGTGGGGGTCTCTGGCTACAGAATGTCCCCCCTTGCTGCTGTGTCTTTTCCCCTAAATACCCAGACCAGAACAAAAGGATTGTACATATTTATTGCCCCAACACTTGGTTTCGGGGGAGAGGAGAAGGTTTTCTTGAAGAGACACAAGCCATAAAAGAGAACAGAATTCTCCCAAGTTTTCAATCTTTTTCATAATACTAGGTACTGCTGTGAAACTGAGACCATTTTACCAATCACACTGAGACATTTAAAATGATACTAAACATGAAATTGGAAAAATAATAGATTCACAAGATACATCATACATAGTACATATACATTCTTGGAGAACTTCAGTGACTTGAATCAGGGGGAAGGAAGGGATTGGAGGCAGGGGGGTTGGTTGCATAGATGTGTGAGGACAGTTTGGGCAAGGCGTTGTCCTATTCCTTTGAAATCTTCTCTCCAGATGAGTTTTATTGCTTTATTGCAGGATGCTTGATCTCAGCTTTTGTCTTCAAAAAAAATCAAATCTTACTCCCCCTCAGAGGCCAAGCCCATAGTTTCCATAACACGGGACGGCGGTGATAAATCGACCCCTTCGCCTGAGAAAGAAGGTCCTTCCTGAGTGGAATCTCCATAGAATGGCCCACTAAGAGTGCAACTAGGTCCGAAAACCACACTTTGGTCAGCCAGAATGGAGCTATCTTCTGAGGTCTGTGATAAAATGTTTGAGCGCCTGATACACGGCTAACATCTGTAAGCAGTTTACATGTTCGTGACCTTGAACATGCAAAGCGGGTTTCCCCTCTTGGAAAACCCCTTGGTCTTTAGCCACCACTCATGTACAGCAGGCCAAAACGTATCACGTTGGCTGCTGCTGCCATCAGACCCGACAGTTTTTGAAACTGCTTGACAGTGAGTGATTGGCCTAGCCTCAATTCTTTCACGGCTGAGAGGATCGAAGTGATACGAGTAGGTGAGAAGCGTGCTTTCATCACGATCGAAACCCAGATTACAACTAAGAAAGTGGTGCTCTGGCTTGGAGACAGTACAGTCTTTTTGGTGTTTAACCTTAACCCCAACTCTTTTCATGTGGGCGAGAACAACATCTCGATGTTGAACCACCTGTTGCTCCGACTGAGCTAAAATCAACCAATTGTCAATGTAATTGAGAATGCGGATACCCTGGAATCGCAGTGGAGCCAGTGCTGCATCTACACACTTCGTAAAAGTTCGAGGAGACAAGGCTAGGCTGAACAAAAGAACACGATATTGGTAAGCTTTGTCCCCGAAAGCGAACCTCAGGAACTTCCTGTGTTGTGGAAGGATGGATACATGGAAGTATGCGTCCTTGAGATCTATCGTAGCAAACCAGTCCTCGGACCTGATTAGTAACACGATTTGTTTGAGGGTGAGCATCTTGAACTTGAGCTTGTCTACTGTTTGATTTAATAATCTTAAATCTAGAATCGGACGCAACAATGAAATAACGGCTGTAAAAAGCTTGACTCTCTGCTGGGAGAAGGAACCCGGCAGAAAGTGTTCATCAAGTTTGCTTTTCTGCCTTTTTTCTTGTTTGTCAGCAGGCCAGTCAATGCTTAGTTTAGCGACTGCACGAGTGACAATTTCCACAAGCTCCTGGCACGCAAGGGAATGAAGTGGCAAATCTTCACTCACCTTTGGACTTAAAAAAGATGAAGGATATTAGTCCAATGCCATGGTATAACGAGCACACTTGGGCCATTAAGAGAACTGCAAAAAAAATGTAGCGCAGCTGGAAGAAATCAAAACTAGAAGTTTTTCGTATTTCATGGAGAGAGAAAATGATAGAGTACAGAAAGGCCTTAAAAACCGCTAGATCTGCTTATTTTTCAAATCTTTTAGAAGTAAATAAACACAACCCTATGTATTTATTTGATATAGTGGCTAAACTAACAAGAAATACAGCTTCAACTTCTGATGTTTCCAAAACAGCACAGCAGTAATGAATTTATGAACTTCTTTACTTGCAAGATTGACAATATTAGAGAGAAAATTATAGCCATGCAACTGTCTACTACAGTATCAGATCAGACAGTGCATTGTAATATCCTTGAGGAAAAATTCCATTAATTCGCTGCTATAGGAAAGGAAGAATTGTCTAAATTTGATAATTCATCGAAATCAACAACATGTATGTTAGACCCTATACCGACTAAGCTATTGAAAGAGATGCTTCCAGAGGTCATAGATCCTCTTCTTAAGATCATTAATTCATCTTTATCACTAGGTTACATACCGAAAAATTTTAAGCTGGCTATTATCTTATTAAAAGATTATTAAAAAAACACAACTTGATCCTAGAAAATTAGTAAATTATAGGCCGATCTCCAATCTACCTTCTCAGTCAAAAATACTAGAAAATGCAATATCATCGCAACTGTGTTGCTACTTGGAAAGAAATAGTATCTGTGAGGATTTCCAGTCAGGATTTAGACCGTACCATAGTACTGAGACTGCTCTCATTAGAGTGACAAATGATTTGCTCTTATCATCAGATTGTGGTTGTATCTCTAGTGTTACTAGACCTCAGTGCTGCTTTTACACTATCGACCACTATTTTCTTTTGAATAAACTAGAAAATTATGTTGGCATTAGTGGAATTGCATTGGCATGGTTCAGATCATACTTATCTGACCGTTATCAGTTTGTAGTAGTAAACGAAGAGATGTCATTTCGATCACAAGTTCAATATGGAGTACCACAAGGCTCAGTTCTAGGACCGTTGCTTTTCACTCTGTACATGCTACCCTTGGGAGATGTCATTAGGAAACATGGCATTAGTTTTCACTGTTATGCTGATGATACTCTCTATTTCTGACGCTGATGAGCTCTACATTTCCTCGCGCCCTGATGAATGAGTTCTCATAATTAACGGAATGCCTCGAGACTAGATTACTGTAACGTTCTATTGGGTGGTTGCTCTGCTCGCTTGATAAACAAACTACAGCTAGAGTCCTTACTAGAACCAGGAAATATGACCCTATTAGCCTGGCTTTGTCAAAACTGCACTGGCTCCCTATTAAACATCGTATAGATTTTAAAGTCTTGCTAATTACTTACAAAGCACCTAATGTTTTAGCTCCCCAGTACCTGAGTGAGCTCTTAATGCATTATAGTCCTTCACGTCTATTACGATCTCACAATTCTGGCCAGTTGTTAATACCTAGAATATCAAAATCAACTGCAGGTGGTAGATCCTTTTCCTATTTGGCACCTAAACTCTGGAACGATCTTCCTAGCATTGTTCGGGAACCAGACACACTCTGTAAGTTTAAATCTAGACTAAAAACGCATCTATTTAACCTGGCATACACATGACACATTATCAATTTTTGTCTTCATATCCGCTAAAGGATTGTTAGGCTGCATAGATCAGGTCAGCTGGAACTTGGAACACTTCCTGTTACACCGGATGTACTTGTTACAACAGAAGAAGAATGGCATCTACGCTAATTTTTGTCTCTCTGCTTATCCCGAGGTTTACCAATTAATGTGATTGGCTGGATCCGGGCCGTGTCCAGGTCGGATGGGGAACCTGCACCTGTGCGCGGAATCAGCGTGGCCCTGGGGTGTCGGCAGAGACCGTGTGAACTAGCTCATCCCTTGTGAGGGCCTTACCGACTCATCAGCCAGTGGCACATATCCTCAACAAACCGTCCCATACCGGCGTGATTAAAAAGATCTTAAACTAGATGGAACTGGATTAAATATGTTGACTGTTGCGACTCCAATCGGACTTATGAGTATCAGGCAAGTGTTCACTGTTGGCCAGAGGAGAACTGGCCCCCCGACTAAGCCTGGTTTATCCCAAGGTTTTTTTCTCCATTTTGTTGGAGTTTTGGTTCCTCGCCGCTGTTGCCTTTGCCTTGCTTAAGTTGGGGACACTTGCTTGATATTCAGCAGTGTTTTTGACATGCCTGCATTGGCGCCATTGTATACGAACTGAGCTGAGCCGGATTATTACGTCACTGTTTTCTCCAGTGCTGATATACATAAATTAACTAGACTAACTGATCTTTGCAATGGAAAGAATCAATAATATATAGAATAGTCTGGACAATGACACCATTTTCTTTAGGAGCTGCTGTGCAGCCAAAAATGATTTGCCAATTATTAATGTAAAGCTGCTTTGCCACAATTTGTATTGTAAAAAGTACTATATAAGTTGACATGACTTGACTTGATTTCCTGTGACAAGTTGTTCTCATGGGAAGCAGTGCATGATGTGATACAGCCGGTCCATCCAGCCCCTACTTCATTGTAGCCAAGAAAAGCAGTGTGTTACGACCAATCCTGGAGCTGCGAGTTCCAAATCAGAGCCTTCACAAGCTACAGTTCAAAATGCTCATGCAGAAACGCATTTTCGAGTGCATCCCTCCCCGAGATTGGTTTGCAGCGATCGACCTGAAGGACGCGTACTTTCATGTCTCGATTCTTCCATGACACAGGTCATTCCTGCGGTTTGCGTTTGAAGGTCGGGCATATCAGTACAGAGTCCTACCCTTCGGGCTGGCCCTGTCTCCCTGTGTCTTCACAAAAGTCGTGGAGGGAGCCCTTGTTCCCATGAGAGAACAGGGTGTTCGCACCCTCAACTATCTAGACGACTGGCTCATTCTAGCTCAGTCGCAAGGTCAATTGTGCGAACACAGGGAGTTGGTGCTCAGATACCACAGCCAGTTGGGTCTTCAGGTCAACTGGGAAAAGAGCAAACTTTTCCCCGTGCAGAGGATCTCTTTTCTTGGTGTGGAGTTGGATTCAGTTGAACAGACAGCACGCCTCACAGAGGAACGGTTACAAAGGTAACCCTCGTTCGCTGAAGGAGGGAACGGAGACGTATATCCCGTCGCCACAGTCGCTGTACCCCGCTGATGCTGCCACCTATCCTGTTCGGCTCTTCAGCAAAAACCTGAAGATGCAACGCACCTGCTGCTCGTTATATACCAGCCCTGCGAGGTGAGCAGCTGATCCATATGATTGCATGCCAATGTGCATTGGCTCGTTTTAGTTACACTCAAAGTAGATTGGCCTCTCTTCCGATTCCTAGATTCCTATTCGTTGGTCAGTCCGACATACATCTCCATTCCCTCCTTCAGGGAACAAGGGTTACCTTTGTAACCGAGATGTTACATTCAGTATAATGCAAATATGGTTTGACATTTGCAAATTTTACACATGGAACCTCTTCTCTTTACTCTGAACAAGTTCTTGTACTTGTTTAAAGAGTAATTAAACAGATTTACCAGCAAGTCAAAGCTTGTTTAAGTACAGAATTACATCCATCACGTGAATGAATACTGAGGTTTCTATAAGCAAATTGAACATAGTATTGATCACCAGGTACCTATGCTTGTTGGTGCAGCTAAAGTTTTGATGATTGACGTCAATCTGACTATAGTTTATAAGGTCTTTACACTGTAGAAAAGGGAGCATCACCCAAATCTATATTTATATAATACTGTACTGAGATTTCTTCATCAGAAACTGTTTAAGCAATACTGCAATTGGGATTTCTTAAACCAAAGCAGGCTAATCAGTTTATAAGTTTATAAGTTTTATAAGTTTATAAATTACAGTTTATAAGCCACTGAGTTGAGATTCTTTGTCAAAACAGACTTATGCTTTAATACTGAAATTGCAGTTTCTTTGCTAAAGTCAGATTAACCTTATACTGATACCATTTGACACATGATAAGATGGGTTAAGACTCTTTCTGTTACAGCAGAGATCTCAATTGAAGCTATTGTTTTATCTGCATCTAACAAGCCAGCAACTAACGATTTACATGGGAATCAAACATCGTGTCAAAATGTCGGAACTATCGAAGGCATACTTTTAGGTGGATGGTGGTCTAAGCTAATAGCACGAGGCCGTGCTAGCTTAACCAGCTTAATCTGGACGTTTCCTGTGACAAATAATTGTCATGGAAACCAATGTGCAGCAGTGCCAAATCAAACAGTTTATCAAATGTCTGTGTATTTCAAAAAGTCATGCATAGTCATAGACTGTCAAAGGCATTTGAGGATTACACATTCATTCAAGGTTTTCTTTAAATCAGTAAAATTCAGTTTTTACTAATGCAGACTCCTTTTTTTCTGTGTGGTCACATTGTGTGGGTACAGGCTGTGATGTCTAAAAGGTGATTAACTGGTGTCAGAGAAAAACGCTGGTGTCCTCCTTCCATTCCAGGTTTGTCTGAGTCTGTGGCAGTAACATGAGGACTTTCAGATCTGCCCTGCTCGGTGTCTAGGGCAGCACTTAGTCTACTTTCAGACTTCTGCATCTGAGAATTCCTTTATGCTGCCTGGTTTCGGCTACTGGTGGTCTGATTGGAGGTTTTCTGGCTGCCGAGCCAGAAAGCTTTGTGACTCTGAGCTGGATGTGATCCAGAACAGGAAGTTGGTCTTGATGTGTCAGACAAAGGTAACAAAGACTGCGGGTGAAAATCAAGGTCTCGTAGGTTGGCATGGACGTTGTGGTCTTTAAGTGCCCTTCATTTAAATGCACTTCATGTGCCTTTTCAGGTTTCGTCTGAAGTCATTCTTTTCCTTCTGTGGCTGCAGTGTCTCTCAGGAAGCTGGCAGGTGAAGTGTTAAGCAGAGGGCTTTGGCTCCTCCCCTCTTTGTGCAAGGCTGGGATAGCTTGCGCTGCTGCGGAGAAGTCCATCAGGGTGCATTTTCCTTGTGGGGTCCATTTGCAGTTGGTGGGAGTGTTTCAATCCTCTGTGGACCACACAAGTTTCTCTACAATGCTGCCGAATTACTGAATCAGGGTTTGGATATTGGCTCAGGCAACACGCAGATGACCTTCAAGGGCCTTAGCTTTAATGTCTCTTTAAATTCAAACAGTTCTTTACCTTCTTTAAGTGGACAAGTTATCTTTTCAGGACTTGTTTGATGCCATTATTCAGCTGCTCTTGGTGTTCAACAGCTGTCAATGTCTACTTAAGACTGATGATCTCCCTCAGTTGCAGGGGAAAGGAAGAAGCAAGGGTTTTACCTATTTTGTTTTGCTAGGAGATATGGCTAAGCAGCTGTCACTTGTTCAAGTAATTGCTGCTGTAAAGTCATAGACCTTGGGTTAAACTGTTAGATAGGCTAACAGAGACACCTCAAGGTCAAAAGAAAAAGAAAATGGCAAATGGCAAGTGTTTTTAGTCCTTTCTGGGACCTACAGTGCATTGGACGGTGGCCATACTTCATGTACTCTGCCTGGCACTAAGGAATGAGGAGGGGTAGTGAAGAGATAAGGCAATAAGATATTAATTACCTATAACTCATTGTACCTCGTTAAGGAAACAACAGTTGCGAGAGCTATTGTAATCCTATAACGAGAGGAAAGAGGGTGATGGTAAAATAGCTAAAATAGGGTAAAAGCAGAAGGTCCTTTTAGCTTTAGGGAACTAAAAGGAGAAGTAAACACACAAATTGTTTGAATTAAATTTCAAATGTAATTAAATTCAACTTGGCTGATTAGAGATATTCAGGCTTGAACAAAAGTAAGTGAATTAAATGAAATAAAGGATAGAGGAAGAATAAAGTCAAAATAAAAATGAAATTAGAGTTTCCTTATAGCTCTAGGGAGACTAAAAGGATAGGTAAATAAACAAATTGATTTAATTAAATTCAACTTGGCTGAATAGGGATATTCAGGCTAAACAAAGTGAGTGAAGGAGATAACATTAAAATAGAATAGAGGAGGAAAAATGTCAAAATAAAATCAACCACACACACACACAAATGGTTTAACAAGTGATGGTTGCCTTTGAGGCATGCCTTGTGAAGCTTCGGAATCGAGAGAAAAGGCAGCACCCCACAGATCGGTCAGAGCAGGCGAGAGAGGGAGGGGTGCTGGCCTCTCCTCCTCTGGGTCAGTGGCCAATCATACACAATTTTCCGAAAGGAAAAATTTACAATCTCTGCATTCTAGCGGGAAATTAGCACAAGACACTGGATTGGATGTTTGAGAGAAGAACCTTCTAGATTCTTATAATTCTAATTATATAATTATAATACTAATAACACAGAGTTAGCAGCATGTAACATAAATTACCAAATGCGAAACGAAAGTTGGAGTCCATCGATACCAAACATGCTACCCATGTGATTTTAGTTAACCATACAGTAGCATGCAACTCTGAAACATTTATACAAAGGAGTTCAAAAGAGAGAATTAATGCATAGACCAAACCCTATAAAAGGAAAATCACGAGGGAAAAATTGGATCCACGTTTAAACACTTCTCATGTGGTTATAGATAGGATATATAGGATTAAAAGGGTTTATTTGTCCTTCTCAACAAGAATTAAGTCAAGAATTAAGTTAAGAATTAAGAGTCCCAAGACTCAAATTCTTTCTGAATGTAAACCATATCAGTCTTCTTGTGTCCTGTAACCAGAGTCTCTGTGAAAAGTGCATTTATAATTTGCGGTCTTCGAGACCGAAGAGAGACTGAACATAAGGGTACAACTTAAGTAGTGCACATAATGAGGATAATGACAAGACACAGCTGACACATTGAACTGATAACAATAGTAACCGGGGAGAAAATAGTGGAGGGAAAATGTGACAGATACAAGCAAACTGAAAGCCCAATTAAACTGAACATAATGGTGACAGTACATCCCCCTCTGGCGAGGCATGTCCTCATACTCAAACGTAACATCGAGGGATGGGTTTAGAAGGTGGACAAGGTGATGGTGAAGGAATGGTGAGGACAATGAGGAATGAGGACAATCCCCTGGCATTGATGATTGGGATGGTCCACTAGCACAGACCCAGAGCCTCCCAGAGCCGACAGTCCACAAAGGACTCGAGGGAGGGAGAAGCCAAGGTTGTGTTGTGACTGACGACAGCTGGGGGTCGACCATGGGAGAAGAGGCAGAAGGGATGTCTGTGGTGGGAGGGGGAGCCGGTGGGATGAGGGATCCCAGTGGAGTCATTTGGACGAGGGTTCCTGGAGGAGCCAAAGGTGGGACAAGCCAAGTTGAAGCCGACAGGTTGACGCTCTGAGATAGGGATGTCGCAGGGCTGCAAACATCAAGCAATGACGGGGCTGGAGGACTGGCTGAGCTCTGGGATGATGGAAGTAAAAGCAGGCTAGACATGATGGTGAGAAATGTTACTTCTACACACAGCAAAAAAATTAGCACGTCACAGCACATTTCGCTCATTATGATGTCCTTACACATAGATGAAGGTTCCATAACAAGTACAGTACTGTTCTTAAACAGCGATGCAGGTTCAAATATCGGGTGGGTTTGGTTTCCCGATCGCTCGTCTGCTAATGTCACAGGCTCACACCCCTGGTCAGAACCGCTCTAGGGCTCCTCCTAAATCCTCCACAGGTGGGTAGGTCGAGGCAGTCAGCAGGCAAACAACAATCCAGTAATCCAAAGCAGTAAATCCAACAAGGTAGGCAGCAAACAATCAGTAAACGTAACAGACATGGGAATAAACGCTCAGAAATGACAGGATAACCAAATCAAGACTTTGCGACTGTGTGAGTGTGTGTGGAGCTTAAATAGTGAGAAGTGATATGGATCAGGTGAGAGTGCAATCAGTTCAGGTGTGAAGGCTTCTGGGAAATGTAGCGAAGAGTGACTGAGGTGGGAGTATATGTGTGTGAATTATGGGAAATGGAGTCTGGTGAAAATAACAGTTCCACGGTAGAGTGCCCTCTTGTGGTTATGGCAGGAACTTCGGCTGGTAATCCTAACACTTTGGTCCTCAGGCTCTGGCTCATCTGTCACAGTCGATGGTCCCTCAACGTCTGCGGGGGGCTCACGTGCGTTCTCCGTGGTCAAAGCTATTAACTTCGGCTCTGGGTCTGGCTGTGCTCTGGATTGGGACACAATACTCTCCAGACACCTGATGACAGTCTTATTCCAGTTCAGTCCTGTGGTGTCTCGAAGATGGAATGTTGCCCCAATCCAGAACAGGGTCTTCTGGGTCTCGTCGTCGAGGAGGCAGGTAATGGCTAGGCAACATTCTTGGCTAATCAACATTAAACATTCAACATCTTCTGAGCCACCACAATGAACTGGGCCCATACATCTTTTACCAGCACTTACACACATTATTAACTCTGTAGTGATTTTACCTTCGCCCATGCAAGGACGCTATGTAAAATACTGATTGGTTCTCACGTCACTGCTGACGTTGTGATTTTTGAATCACACGTCACTTAAGGTGTGGTTATGAGTACATCAGGTGACCACTTCCCCCTACTCTAGTTCAGGGCACCAGTCAAGGTCTGTTACCTTGGCAATATGAAAACACTCCCAACGGGAAGCTGTTCAGTAATTTGGAATTAATGTAAAGTGGTCAGCTGATTTATTTGAAAGATTGGTGAGATTCCTAACTTGTAGAGCCTTTTCTGTATTATCAGCACAAGGAAGACACATATGTGTAGTAAAATAAATTTTAATAACAAAAGACAAGAATAACTAACACAACTACTAAATGAATACAATGAATGATAAAGGAATAAGGTGCATATGATACATAAAATACAAGTGATTAAGTTGGATGTGGCTATGGAAGAGTTACGTTACCTTATGGAAAGATAAACTGTTTCTCTGTGAATAATAAAGTGAGAACCTTACTATGCACCACACAAATAAACGAAAGATTATTTGTGATTAACTAACATCAGCTATATTACATCTAATGTGATTTAGAAAATCATACTCTGATAATATACAACAATGCCAAGGTCTCTGGAAAGAGGTTTGGTTAAGTGATATTTACGTTCCACGTGGTTGGGTCCGATGACGATGACATCTTCCACTGGTTGTGTGGGGTGACAATGCAGTGGGGAGAGGAGCCGGAATCTGTTTCAACAGCCTTAAACACGAAGCTCTGTGGGATGCTGATCTCCTGGAGCACCGAAGGGTCTTAAAATCTGGAACACGCAGATGAGGCCCTGGTGTAGGTGCAGAAGGTCCTTAACAATCTGGAACATGCAGACGAAGGTACCTTGGAGTAAAGGTTTGCTCTCCTGAGCTTAACCTTGTTGCAAGTGTCTCTGTGTATCTTCTGCCTCTCTGGGCCAGACACTCAGAACTTGATGAATCCGCTTTTGTCTCTCTGGAGTCGTTACGGTCTCGCTGGATGAAAACTCTGAACGTAGTGTTTGTTAATATTTCTTTCCTCACAGGCTGGAGGCTCAGAACGTGGTTGTCTCTGTTGCTGCCTCACAAGCTCTAGATTCAGATCATGGAATCTGTTGTTGTTTCACTGGATGAACCGGAGACTCAGAACGACTGTATCTGTTATTGTCTCAGCTTCGCAGGCCGGGACTCAGAACTTCTATATCTGTTATGTCTCACTCCTTGCAGAGTTGAAACCCAGAACTTCTATATCTGTTATGTCTCACTCCTTGCAGAGTTGAAACCCAGAACAAGGTGTTTCTGTTGAAAGGGTACTTTTATCCCTTTCCAATGAGGAGGAGATTACAATTTGGCGCTTCTCCATTCCAGTGCTGTGATTGGTTACTGGCATCAGAGGGGACACACACAGTGTGGCCCACCCTCCTTTCCCCTGTGGAACTCGTTTGCATAAAGCACAAAGATGGAAGTCTTTAAAGTGTCTTTAAGGTTTACCAATGCATTTCTCACTTACCAAACCACCACCAAAATACCTGATGGAAAAAGACTGAACTGTCATGCATTCATTCATTTGTACATTAACAGCTAAATTAGTGTTGCACTACAAATAGCTGTAACCGAGAATACTTATTTCTGTGAATAAGTGTGAAATGAATGTGTGTAGAATACATCAGTAAAATTCCTGAGGAATTTTTATCGCAGTCACAGCCTAATCTTAGGAAGTAGGCTCTAGGTAGGTGCAGGGCAGAAACTGCATGTGGACCAATGAGAAGTACTGTCCTTCCTGGGGTTGGTACCAGGGGTCTTCTTCTAACCCTCTACGAGATGTCTGGCTATTGTCCTAGCATCTTTATCTGATGGCGTTGGGCAGTTTGTTTATGTTGGTCCACTAAGATCCAATCAAAATGTAGCAAACCTTTGTCCACTGTTATGGACAGAGAGGGGCCCGGCCATAACCTGGGCCCTGGAATGTGCTGTTCCCTACAACTCGTCTCTCCACACAGGCACTTTCCCTACTACATTCAAGCAGGCTCGAGTAACCCCACTGCTAAAAAAAACCATGTTAAACACAAAACACATCACTCGTAGACAACTACAGACCTGTCTCTCTCCTACCATTCATATCGAAAACACTTGAACGAGTTGTGTTCAACCAGGTGTCATCCTTCCTCACACAGAACAACCATCTGGATGTCAACCAATCTGGATTCAAGAGCGGCCATTCCACCGAAACTGCGCTACTGTCTGTCATGGAATCCCTGCGAATTGCAAAGGCTGGTTCCAAATCATCTGTTCTCATTCTACTGGATCTATCTGCTGCCTTCGACACCGTAAACCATCAAATTCTTCTGTCCACCCTCTCGTCACTTGTCATCTCAAGTACTGCGCTTCAGTGGTTTGAGTCCTATCTCACAGGTAGGTCTTTCAGAGTCGCCTGGGGAGGGGAGGTATCCAAACCTCATCAACTGATCACTGGGGTTCCTCAGTGTTCAGTTCTTGGTCCCCTCCTATTCTCCATTTATACTACATCACTGGGTCCCATCATACAGGCACATGGTTTCTCCTACCACTGCTATCACTAAAGGAACGAAGGCTTGTGGTACCGTCACAGAGAGGCACAAAATCACTCTCCAGAACATTCTTGTTCACTGCTCCCTGCTGGTGGAATGATCTCCCTACTTTCATCAGGAACGCAGAATCCCTGGCAATATTCAAGAGACAGCTGAAAACTCATCTCTTCCGTGAACACTTAATCCCCTCATATAAAAAAAAAACCCTATCCTTCCCTTTTCCCTTCCTACTCTAGCTTTTGGTACTGAGCAATGTATGAAACTTGTATTGTGAGCACTTCCTGTGTTATTTGCCAATTCATGAAGAATCGCTTGTTTGTTTTCCTCACTTGTAAGTCGCTTTGGATAAAAGCGTCTGCTAAATGACTAAATGTAAATGTAAATGTAAATAAGGGCGGTTCGGTCTTCTATCATGGGCAGTTGCTTGGAAGGCAGACAAGGAAGATAAGTACACTCCAAAACGTAGTTTAATATATGAAGGTCCAACAGAACAGGCAAACAGGCAGCAACACTTGAACATACCATTGACGAGACCGAACAGAGACTGAATGTGAGGGAACAACTGTGCACATAATGATGGTAATGACAGGACACAGCTGACATATGTGAACTAATAACAACAGTAACGGGGAGACAGGCAAGTGGCGTAAAACAGAACAAAAAGGAACATGTGACATAAAAACAAACTGAAAGTCCACTCAAACTGAATATAATGCTGAAAACAGTGGCTAAATTAACAAGAATCAACAGTTTCAGATATTTCCAAACAGCAGAGCCATAATGACTATGAATTTCTTTACTTACAAGATACTATCAGAGATAAAATTGTAACCATGCATCTGCTACATAGAGATGCACTGATGTATTTGCTGCCGGTATTTATCAGACACTTATGTATTCAATTACAGCCATTGTATATATCGGCTATAGCATGAAAAAGGCCAATATAACAAATTAATTAAAAGTTAATTTATTAATTGCATGAAGGCACTGAACTGTATAATATCTGTAGCATAATCCAACATTTTTTTCTGGGTAAAATAATTAAATACTCATAAATAATTATAAATACTTATTAATAAATAATTAAATACAAAATTGAATTGATGAGTTTGGAATCGTCAATAGGGACGGCCTAGGCCCAGGGTCAGAGAAAAATGCTCAGAGGTGCATTTCCCGTACATTGACTTAACTTGGTGCTTTACCACCATAGTACGATGCATCGTAGATCAAATCAACTGGCTAGTCATGATTGTTTCCCGAAACCGTATTGTCACAAACCTGTCATTCAGACACGTTGGTGAATGACGTCACGTGGAAATTTAAATCTTTAAATGAATTCACGATACATATCGTTTCAAAGCAGCTTTACAGAGAATGGATGTCAACATTACAATTTAAAGAATGCGGTTAGCAAATAACATAATTTAGTTAATTAATTTACAATCAGAGTTAGCAGTTTAACCGAAGTTGGAAGCAAAGAGCTCCCGGAAAATAAATTACATAAACAATTAGGATATAGAATTGGGCAATGTGCATGTTGATCCAGATGATTGCGTCTTCTGAAGTCCTCGCAGGAACTGGCGCCGTCTCTTCACAGGTGATGGTCATCTGAGGTCTTCTTAAGAGGCTGGATCCGGACTGAAGCTGATGTGCTCTCTAGTCACCTCGGGGCAGGTGTCCCGAGGTAAAACAGAAAAGCAAAAGGAGAATAATTAGCGTAGCTGCTGTTCATAACTTTAAGCAAAGATAGTCATAATGAGCAATTGATCTGATATTAGATGCATTATGTGAATGCTTGGCTATAAGAGATGTGTCTTTAATCTAGATTTAAACTGGGTGAGTGAGTCTGAGCCCCTAACATTATCAGGAAGGCTATTCCAGAGTTTCGGAGCCAAATGTGAAAACGCTCTCCCTCCTTTAGTGGACTTAGCTATCCTAGGTACAACCAGAAGTCCAGAGTTTTGTGATCTTAAAGAACGTGATGGATTGTAGGACAATAGAAGATCGGTTTAGTACACAGGAGCTAAACCATTCAGAGCCTTATAGGTCATTAGCAATACTTTAAAGTCGATACGGAACATAATGGGTAACCAGTGTAGAGATGATAAAATCGGTGTTATATGATCGTATTTTCTTGACCTGGTAAGTACTCTAGCAGCTGCATTTTGTACTAATTGTAGCTTGTTTATAGAGGAAGCAGGACAACCAGCTAATAATGCATTACAGTAATCTAGTCGAGATGTCATGAAAGCATGAATTAACTTTTCTGCATCAGAAATAGATAACATATTCCGTATCTTGGTGTAACGGGCGGTTTATCCCGTACTAGTAGATGAAATTTATAGCGCTGCCCTGGAACACTGAATAGCGAAAGGATCCTAGTCCCCGCCTCCAGTGCTTTTAGTCTCAGTATATACGTATTGTATATATGTTGTGTCCTACTCTATTGAGATATACTCTACAGACCGACGAGGGTAGGCTTCAGATAGAGAAATGTCACATAGATGGCGCTCTGAAGTGAAAATGTATGTGAGACACAGTCGAACACACTCCTCCCTCCCCAGGACTAATAAAGTAGGTAAGACGCCCCTACTCCCTGACAGCTTTTTAAATGAAAAACAATATACACTTAAAGTACTAAAATTAAAAAGTATTTATTTTTTTTAAGTGTCTTTCCTTCTTGTAAAACACTCCTTCAATTTGAATAAACACCAAATAAAAGAAAATAATAAAAATTTGAAGTCTTTGTGTTCTCTATTCAATTCACTAATCTCAATTACCTTTAAATTAAAGTTATAAATTGTTCCCTTAAACTGTACACAATGATTCAAAACAATGACTCTTCGAAATGAAACACTTTTGTGACTTTCTGTAAACCTCACATATAAGTTTTCACCTTTTAAATAATCATTAATAAACACAATCACATTTAAAGAAAAAACAACAACGGCGGCAATCAAATGAAAACTTCACATCAGAACGACACACTCACGTGAAACGGCTCTTTTCTCATTCACTGTTCGGATTCGGTTCAGTGGTTCAAATGAACTCTCACAGTCCACCGTCCATTGAATCAAATTGGTCCAAAAAAAATAACTTGGCAAAAAGTCCATCCAAAAAAATGATGTGCGATCCGTTGTCTCGACGTAGCGTGCGTTGCAATAAATCTCGTGATGCCGTAGTTGTAACACTCAATTGTAATAGAATGTTCCAAACAATTGTATCCGAACGAATCAAACTCTCAGTTGAATCAAATGAGGATGAATCAACCTGAAATGTCGTCCGAGTGGCAGGGTCACACAAAACAGTCTTGAACTAGAAGTTTCTCAAAACTATGTCCCTCATCTACTGCGATATACGATATCTTCCGATTCACGTGCAACGACACTTGTTAAACGATCAATAACACGTGGCTAATTCGGTTGAATCCTTACTTCAGTGTCCTGTTTCTCAATTAACACACACAAAACGCGAAACATCTCAAAAATATGAGAAAAATCTTCATCCGTCGACATTCAAGAAAACTTTATACTTCAAGAGCACTTACAGTTTTTGTAGTCCTCACAAAATGTTACTGCGTCACGTTAGCAATCCGATGCCAAGCAATCCACGGGGCAAACGAATCACATTGGAATCTAATAATTAAACGCGAGATACAGTCCACAGAATCACTGAATGTTGTCGTCCGTCATTCAACTAAAGCCTCGATTTACTTCACTTAAACAACTTTATCGAACGAGCTTCTCAAATGCGACACAACTTCAACACAACTGTGCTCTCTTTTCTCTTCTGCAGCACGCTATGAACGCCGGGGACTAGTACATCCACCAAAATAAAAGTCCCTTATAAACGTAGATTTGTAGAGGTAATATCTACCCGTCACATTGGCAATGTTTCTGAGGTGAAAAAAGGCTGTTTTTGTAACATAAGAAATATGATTTTCAAAGGACAAGTTGCTGTCTAATATAACACCCAGATCTTTAACTGTCGAGGATGGAGTAACAGCACATCCTTCTAAATGCAGACTGTAGTCTGAGAGATTCTGTGTACAGGTCTTTGGTTCAAATAAGCAATACTTCAGTCTTATCAGAATTTAATAGAAGAAAATTACTGGTCATCCAATGTTTCACTTCTTTAACACACTCTGTCAGTTTGGATAATTTAGAGATTTCATCTGGTTGTGATGAAATATATAACTGAGTATCATCGTTATTATTGAATTGAATAGTATATTGAAAATAGTAGAGGGCCTAACACAGATCCTTGTGGCACTCCATAGTTTACTATTACTATTTACTATTTTATCTTAGATTTTTCACAAAATTGTGTCGGTCTGATAGGTATGACCTAAACCACCGTAATGCCTGTCCCTGAATACCAGTGTAATTTTGTAGTCGGTCTAGGAGTATTTTATGATCTATAGTGTCGAATGCAGCACTGAGATCAAGTAACACTAGTATTGAGACACAGCCTTGGTCAGAAGCTAGAAGTAAGTCGTTTGTAATTTTAACGAGTGCAGTTTCTGTGCTATGGTGAGACCTGAATCCTGACTGAAATTTTTCGTAGATAGCGTTTTTTTGCAAGAAGGAGCACAGTTGGGCCGAAACCACTTTTTCTAGTATTTTAGACATAAATGGAAGATTTGAAATGGGCCTGTAATTTGCCAAATACATTTGGATCTAATTGTGCTTTCTTAATGAGAGGCCTAACAACTGCTAGCTTGAACGGTCGTGGGACGTGTCCTAGGCATAAGGATGAGTTGATAATATTGAGAAGAGGTTCTTCTGCTACAGGTAACAGTTCTTTCAGTAGTTTAGTGGGTATTGTATCTAATAAACATGTTGTTGGTTTAGACACAGTAATAAGTTTATAAGTCAAATAAGTCAACGATCAAATATTTAGTAGCCCTAGCTTTAGAAATTGTTTTTGTTCAGTAATTTTGTAATATTCTGGTTTGATCACGATCAGGTTTTTTCTAGATCCTTTATTTTTATTGTTATTGCTAAACCTCACTATTCGGGGAATAGACACAGTTTCTGTAGACTGCATTACACTCATAATGCATTACTGCATTACATTTCTATCAGTTAAGTGGGCAGAACACATACTGTGGCATGCAATTAATTCTGAAACGTATTGTATTATGGAGAAAATTCTTTATTACTGTTAATTAAAATAAAGCTGCATTTGATTTGATTCAGCAAAAATGATCTGCTCCTGTCTTCTGCCTGCCTCGCTACTCCAGTGGTTTGCATCTGAAGCTCCATATAGCTTTGTTTTGAATCTCTTAGTATCATTCCTTGTTGTTTATATTTTCATCACCATATATTTGATATTATCTAATATTGCCTATTACATTAATTTGATGTGCTAGCTTTTAATCTTTTAATCTAAATGACTGGTGAGTCGGATCAGTCTACAAACATGATAAATTATGTCACCCTCTCCTTTTATTGTTCTTTGCACTGCCTGTACTGCCACTGTACTTCAGTATAGCTTTCTCTGTCAGCGATGAGGGATTCAGATGTCAAATGCAGGGAAGTAGTCAGGCTGACAGAGAAAATCTCAGAATTAAAGACACACATCCAAACTTTAATCGAGGATAGTAAGAATGCAAGAGCTTTAGAACCTGTTTTGGATGCGACTAGCTTAGTGAACTCTGTACATTGTCTGGTTCCGGCTGTAGAGCCCGCACAGCAGGGTAAACGGGGGGCTGTGAGACAGCCTAGTCGTAGGACAAAACACCACTCTTCCGTTCCAATTAGAATATCAAACAGGTTCTCCCCACTCAGTGACGCACCCACTGAGAATCCTGTTGAAAGTGCCCTAGTTATTGGTGATTATATTACACAAATCGTGAAAATAGAGCCACCAGCCACCATAGTTACATGTTTGCAAGGAGCAAGAGTGCCTGACATCAAAGCAAATTTAAAAGTGCTGGCTAATGCTAATACTAAATACTCTAAGATTATTATTCACGTCGGCGCTAATGATGTCCGACTTCGCCAGTTGGAGATCACTAAAATTAACACTAAAGAGATGTGTGAACTTGCAAGTATGATGTCAGACACTGTAATTTGTTCTGGGCCTCTACCTGTTCATTGGAGAGATGAGATGCTTAGCTGACAACCATCACTCAATGGCTGGCTGTCCAAGTGGTGTCCACAGAATAATATAGGGTTCATAGATAATTGGAAAAGTTTTTGGGGCAGACCTGACGTGTTGAAAAGAGATGGTACTCATCCCTCCTGTGATGATGCTGCTCTTCTCTCTAGTAATATGGCACATATTCTTAGAGCTGAAACAGGACATACTGGGGCCCAGGTAAGGAAGCAGACAGACTGGCTAAACTGACAATCTGCTAGCTGTCACATAAGACAGATAAATCCCAACACATAGAGACTCTTTCACCTAGATATCATCACAGAGAGACTGTCTGTAACCCGAATTAGTAAATAAAAAAGCTCTCCAACCCATTTAAGGGTAAAAATTTAATTGATGTTCAACAAATTAAAAACAGATATAACTCTGATGAACAAATAATAAAACCCGGTTTGCTTAATATTAGATCCCTTTCTTCAGAATCTCTTATTGTAAATGATATTATAACAGACAATAATCTAGATGTTCTGTGTTTGACAGAAACCTGGCTAAAACCAAACAATTACATTACTTTAAATGAGTCCACACCTCAAGGTTACTATTATCGGCACGAGCGGCGTCGTAAAGGCAAAGGGGGAGGTGTTACTGTAATTTATAATTATATCATCAGCATTACTCAAAAGTCTTTCAAATATAATTCCTTTGAAGTTATGGTGCTTTATGTAACGTTTATCTAGTATACAACATTCTCCCCGGTACATGTTTTATCACCAGCAGCTCCCCAATGCCAACCACAAGCCACTTGTGAGTGCCACCTCCTACCCCAGAGCCATCCAACAAATCTGTTCTGGAACTAGACCCAGATGCCAGTTCTGTCCCGAGGCCTGACTCCGTCTCAGAGACTGCAACTTTTTTAAACCAGCTGAGGAACACTGGCTAATCGACTTTTGGTCAGAACCAAATCCTACCCTTGAAAGAACTTTAGCAAACCCTCTTGACTACCTGTTCCCTCCCAGTCATCGGCCTATCGTCATGGCTGGACTTGCCTGCTAAAGTGGTGTCATGCAGCCCCTCAACTTCACCTTCACTGCTGTGTATCTCCAGCTCCACTGCTCCGGTTTGGGGCTTCCCTCCACCAGCGAAGCCCTTAACTCCACCTCAGCCTGTTTGCCCATTGGATCCACTGTGGCTTTGCACTCCCTCAGCTCTGCTGTGGTCCGCCATCACTCTGGCTTCACCATGCTCCTTCATTCCTTCGGCTGCACCTGGGTCTTTTGTCACCCTGGTTTCGTTGTGGACTTCCAGGCCTTCGGCTGCACCTCAGCCTTTGTTTTGCCTTGGTCCTCCCTCCCACCAATGTCACCCTGTTCTGCCAGGCCACCTCATTCCCTTGAGCAAGTGGCATCACCTTCTCCAGACTTTCAATGTCGTCCTTTTGAATCATTGCTTCATCCAGCTCCGTCTCCATCAATTGGCACCAAAAGACCCTGTTAGGACTCCGCCTTGGCTCCTCTCTCTGTCTGCTCAGCCATGGAAGGTGTGCTTCCCAGCTTCTCCTGTTAGTCCACATCATCATTGTCCACCTCCAGAGCCCTCAGCCCTCAACAGTTGTAATATGTTTTATGGTGTGAGGTCACACCTTCCTG
Source organism: Zacco platypus (assembly GCA_038088235.1). Classification (NCBI taxonomy): domain Eukaryota; kingdom Metazoa; phylum Chordata; class Actinopteri; order Cypriniformes; family Xenocyprididae; genus Zacco; species Zacco platypus. The sequence continues at coordinate 17,639,216 of CM076064.1, forward strand.
AAGGGGAGTGCACTGTCAGGATTAGGTTTTGTTTAGTTGTCTTTTCATTCCTATGAGTTTGTTTATTGTGCTATTATGCGTGTTCAGACTTGAGTGTTTCCTAAATTGTTGTCTTAGTTCATGATTACATCCACCTGTTGTCTAATTAGTTCCCTGATTACCTCTGTGTAGAAGTACTCCCTGTTTTGCTAAGTTCCTGGTCGGGGTTTGTTAGTTTTAATGTGGTAAGCATGTTTATACTCTTGAGATTCTCCCAGTTTCGTGGATTATATACTATTTAGATTGAATTCTTTTGTCATTTGTGTTGGATGGCAACCCCCACTTTGACAATTACATTATTTGTGTGTTACATTGTTACTTTTTTTGTTGAAAACTTAACTTATGTAAATTACTTACATTACTTTGTTAATCTACATGGAAAGTCAAGTTGCTATTGAATTGTATACTTTTTATGGGACGTTAATTATCTTTGTTACATTGTAAGTAATCTTGGAAAATTAAGTTACATTTTTGGTACATTGTAGGTGTTTTATTTTAATGAAGTTATTTTGTGTTACATGTTACTTTTTACATGTTTGCTTTTTACAGGCACTCCTTGGGTGCTGCTCCGTGTGTGTACTCGATGGGTGAAATGCAGAGCACAAAATTCCGAGTATGGGACACCATACTTGGCTTCATGTCACCTCACTTGTCACTTTTAATGAAAGTTTATTTTAATTAATTACGTTTGTATTACATGACCAATTTTTATGAAAAGTTAAATTTATGTTCCATTGTTCAATTCTATTAAAAGGTTATTTACTTTTGGTTTTCTCACAGAAATTTTCTCATTATTAAATTTTGGATTTTAAAATTTTGATTTAATAATTGTAGCGTGCTCTAGCGTGCTTGACTATAATGAGAGGTGGGTATCCTGAGTTTTTTATCTATCTATCCAAACAAATAAGTGAGGTTTCAATAATAAATGTATCAGGTATTTAGCTTGTGCGTGTGTCTAAATACTAACTTATTGTATGAATTAATTTTCCCCTTTAAATCACTATTTAGGCAGTAATATTTACTCTTTAACAGGAAATGAAATGTCTTAAAGACTTACTTTTATCCTATAAACACTTTCACATTTAAACCAAAAATTACTCTTTTTCTTAATTAACTCGAAATATCAAAAAAATCAATAGTCACCACTCTTTTATGAAAAAGTAGAACAGATTTACTTAAAACAAAGTTAAATATATACTGGCTAAACCAGTTTTTCAGAGCACAAATGCATTCAAACTCTCATTTAATACATAAGGGCCCAAGAAAAGAAAATAGCCGGCAAGTTTTTCAAGGCGACAGTTATTTAGAATGTGTCACTTTACTGTTTCCATGGTGACACGTCATTGCTTGTCACGTGACACACGGCAGCCTCAATAGCGCTGTATTACTGATGGTCTGCTTTTATTTAATTTTTCCTTTTTCATTCAAAATATTAACAAATTTGATGACTTTAGCATGAAATATGTGATATTCCGATTCTCAAATATGTGCAAGTGGATGTGTTTTGCTGTTTAAACACCTTTATAATGATCGCGTTAGTTGAGATATACGCGCATTGGGCGCCGCCATGTTAGTTTGTGCCACAGTACAGAGAATCACATCTGTTGGAATTATAACACGTGATTTTATCCACTTCTCCCGAAATACATGAAAGTAAGTGAGCCGGTGAACTGAGAGAAGAAGAAAGTAAACTTTAAAGTTACTTACACAATGTGTATCGGATATGAATAAACCGTGCTGTCCAATTATTATGGAAATATAATTGTTATTGCCGCTTCCATAGACATCAGTGTGTATTTTACATACTCTAAATGTATTGATTTGTTTGTATTTATGTGCATTTAAATGTATGAAACCTAAACTAAACATTATGTGGTTAAAAACACTGCATATTTGTGAAATATTGACAGCTCTGAGCGTGTCTGTCACTGGCTCAGTGCCAGAGAACGCGCACAGGCACTTTTGAATTTGGCATTTGATCACGTGATGCACTGAATGTTCTAATCACACCAGTGTGGAACTGGGAGACCAACGATGATCAAAGACCCTGACGGAGCCGGATAGCGTTATCGAGTGGTGGACTTTGCTGACATTGTCAACTATGTACATCTTTTTTTCATCGGGAATCCTCTCGTCTTGTCTTCTGTTGCTGACGCCTTTGATCCATGTGAGGTCACAATGAAACAATAAATTGCTCTTCAATCTAAATTGGGAATTGATTAGTACTCTTTCCTCCATTAAAAGAAACAGACACAACCCATTTCTTGTTGCACTGTGGATTCATGCAGCTGGAAATTAAGCTACTTTATTTCCATTTGCTTTCATAGTTTTTATTGTTCTCGTTTTCTCATGCTTTACAAGGCATACTTGAAGGAACATAAACTTCATTTCATAAACAATATTTTCACCGGGCTGTTTCTATCTCCTCTCCATCAGGGCTTAAGCCCCAGCAGTAAGCTATTACATTGCATCCTGTTTGCCACATTAATTTCCTGCGCTTAACAATATTTTAGCATAATTAACAGGAGTGAGCCAATCTGCTGCTCATTGATTACTCTTCTTTCTCTCTTCCTCTCAGAGACACACACACACACACACACACACACACTCAAAGGAGGGTCAAAGTCTGGCTTGCTTTATTAATGAGGACCATCTGTGCAGAGGCACAGTAAAGGAGCAAAAGATGGAAGGGAAAGAAAGTGAAGAGGGACAGAAGAGGAAAGGAGAGTGTTGTGAGGAAACTGAGAGAGCTCAACAGAGGAGTTTCGGGTCTGAATATGATCAAGATCCTGGTTGAGTGTGAGGACATAAAAGAAGAGCAGGAAGAGAACTTTTTCTCCCTTTTTCTGTCTTTAACTCATCATCTTAAATTAATAGTCCACTCACCCTCATTTCAGATGGGAAGCAAATTTTCAGATTTTGACAAACGATTATGATGATAATTTTGATTCTATGCAGACATTTAGGTAACTAATGAAATGAGCAATGAGCATCAAGCTCATTGATCATCAGGATTAATACAAATGTGTGCAGTTCAAACAGTTTAGAAGGTAAATAACTGTATTTTCTTATACTGTATAGCATAATGCTGTCATGATCCCTGCCTGTGTTTCCTGTGTCTGTTGTCACAGACTCTTATTTTGAAGTTCTTTGTTTCCATTGTTGATTGGTTCAGTTCATGTTTCCCTGCTGCTCTGTTCCCCCTTTTTTTTCCCATTGACATGGACACTCATTTCATCACAGTCACATACCCATCTCCTTTTCAATTTCCATTGTAATTCATTAGTCCATTGGTTCTGCTGAGCATTTATAGCACTGCTTGTCACTAGTTTGGTGGTCAGTCTTGAATAAGTTGGGATATTATGCATATATTATGTATCTATAAAACAATATTTTATGCTACCCCTTGAGTGGTGGAGTCTGAAAACATGTATCATGTTATTTTAATTTTATGTTTTTTAGGGTGCGTTCATACTTGTCATGTTTGGTTCGATTAAAACGAACCCTGGTGCGACTGCTCAGTTAGTGCGGTTCGTTTGAACATATGTGAACGCTGCCATCCGAACCCTGGTGCGGACCAAACAAGCGGACCGAGACCGCTAAAAAGATGGGTCTCGGCCCGCTTCCAGGGGAACTCTGGTGTGGTTCGATAGATATATGAATGCAACACGGACCAAAGACATGTAAACGAACCAAAAAGAGGACATGATGTCACAAGATGCGACGCTACTAGTCAGCTGATTTGACGACGCGGAAAGATCGGTGTATCTAAAATGAGTAGAGGGCAAACGTGGAGAAATGAGGAGGTGAAGTGCCTCATCAATATTTGTTTCTGCATACAACGGAAGAAATCCTGGTGCTGGTTTGAATGTTTTGAACATTTTATGAGCTCTTCGTGAGCTCTTAGCTGGTAAAAATAAAGCATTTGTACACGCATACAATGATCACGTTTAATCCAGCACACAGCATTGTTTTGAATGTTCGGTAAGCGAGCTCCGTCACGAAATATACGTCATAAAACCCGACCAATCAGGTTGTGACCGTATCCTTATGCATTTGGTTTGGTAACTTAAGGTTCGCTGTTAAAAATGCCAGTGTGAACGCTAAGCGGACCAGGACTATATGTTTTGTTTTTGTTTTTTGGTCCGGTCCAAACGAACCAAACCAACCGAACTACAAGTGTGAACGCACCCTTAATGTGTTAATGAGCTTGTCAAGATTGGATGTCATTATCATATCATTTTACTGCAAAACAAATGTACCTGCAGGTATAAATAAACTAACTTAACCTAAGTCTTTCTGCTCCTTCTGCCGCCAGTCCAAGAATCTGCTCCAGTCCATGAGTCAGTTCTAGAGCCCGCTCTATCCGTGAATCCGCTCCAGTGTTTAGAACCCCTTCCAACCCCTGAGCACAATCCTGTGTCGACTCCAGTCTGTCCTTCTTATGACAGTGGATGTTGAATGCCCTGCCAGTCTTGTTACAACATGATGTAAAGTCACCTTTATTTATATAGCGCTTTTTACAATACAGATTGATTCAAAGCAGCTTTACAGTGATAAAAGGAAAATAATGCAACAATTTTTGTTTTGGCTATACAACATCTCTAAAAGAAAAGTCTCATTGTCCAGCTTAAGTAAGTTCTGTGTTGATTAATTGATTAGTTAATTTATCTATACAGCAGCTCTGGAGAAAACAGTGATGTCATTGTCCAGCTCAGATCAGTTCTCATACAATAGTATCAATGCAGGCAGATCAATAATATTATTGAATATTAAGAGTCCCCAACTAAGTACGCCTGAGGCGACAGTGGTAAGGAACCTAAAATCCATCAGGTGACAGAATTAAGAAAAAAACCTTAGAAAAAAACAAGCTCCATCAGGCGGTTGGAACAGTGCATGATAATGATTCAGGCAGCATTATAGGTCAGAAGTCCGACTGGATCGGAATAATCGAAATATTTAATCCAGTTCAGTCTGGTTGAAGATAGAATTCATCACACAGGTATGGAGATCGGTTTGTTGAGGATCTGTGCCAATGGCTGTCATTTTGATGAGGCCTCTACAGGGTATAGTCTAGTTGAGACGATCTCTGCTGACACTTCAGGGATGCGCACAGGGGTGTCTAGGCACAGGTCTTCCATCTGATCTGGACACAGCCCAGATTCGGCTGAGTATGGTAAACTCTGCGATAAACAGAGAGACTAATATTAGTGTAGATGCCATACATTAGGTGTTAAAGGAACTGTTCCGGGTTCCAGCAGACCTAATTTATGCTGCCTAACAATCATTTAAATGATTTGAATAATAGAAATTGATAATGTGCTATGTGGATGCCAAGTTAAAGTTTTTAGTCTAAACTTACAGAGTGTGTCTGCACCGCAAACAATGGTTGTAAGACCGTTCAAGAGTTTAGGTCCTAAATAGGAAAAGGATTTACTGCCTGCAGTTGGTTTTGATATTCTAGATATCAACTTGCCAGAATCGTGAGACTGCAATAGACGTGAAAGACTATAATGCATTAAGAGCTTGCTCAAGTACTGGGGAGCTAAAACCATTTAGTGATTTGTAAGTAATTAACAAGATTTTCAAATGTATACAATGTTTAATAGGGAGCCAATGCAGTGTTGACAGGACAGGGCTAATATGGTGATACTTGCTAGTACTAGTAAGAATTTTTGGACCAGCTGGAGTTTGTTTATTAAGCATGCAGTGCAACCACCCAGTGGAGCATTACAATCATCTAGCCTTGAGGTCATGAACACATAAACTAACTGTTCCGCATTTATCATTGGGTGCATATGTCATAGTTTAGTTATATTTTTAACAAGAATGCAGTTTTACAGATGCTACAAATGTGTTTTTCATATGAAAGATATGACATATAAGATCTAAGATATGATTAGGACAATGAGTGGGTCCTGACATGTGTTGTCTAACTCCAATAGACTTTAGATTGTCTGTAAATGTCAAGCCTAATACATTTTTTTCATCATCTACATGGATATTAAAATCATCAACAATCAGGACTTTATCTGCAGCCAGTACTAACTCCAATAGAAAATCAGTGAATTCCTCAATAAAGTCTATGGTGCCCTGGTGGCCAATATATAGTAGCTAGTAGAAATGTCAAACGGAATTTATCACTTACTCTAGATGAGGCTTCTGTTTACAACAATACTCTTGGGAGTAGACTCATTTAAAGTACTGTAATTGTCTGGTTTTAGCCAGGTTTCTGACACAGCACATCTGCGTTATAATTTGTGAACATATCATATAGAATAAGTGCTTTTGAAAAGGGATCTTATATTTAGCAACCCAAGCTTTATCATTTGTTCTGTATTATATCTCTTGTTATTTTTTGAAAATCAATTACATTTTTACCCTAAACACCTTAAAAGTGTTTGGGAGTTTTGTTTTTTGTATGTAATAATAATTTGACTAAGTAGGAGGAGACCAGAGCATGTTACAGTGTCTGGCATCGTACTTGCGAGTTCACACACTTCTTCAATGTTAATTTTAGTGATCTCTGACTGGCAAAGTCAAACATCATTAGTGCCAACTTGAATGATAATCTAAGAGTATTTATGATCAGCATTAGCCAGAACTTTTTAATTTGCTTTGATGTCAGGCACTCTGGCTCCCGACAAACATGTGACTAAGGTGGCTGGTGTCTCTATTTTCATGTTCTGTATAATAAAATCACCAATAACTAGGGCACTTTCAACAGGATTTAGAACAGTGGGTGTGTTATTGAGTGGGGAGAACCTTTTTGATGTTCTAATAAGAACGGAACAACAGCATCCAAATCAGTATATAAAACCCTTGCATTCTTACTATCCTCAATGAAAATTTGAATGTGTCTCTAATTCTGAAATCTTCTCCTTCAGCCTATCTATTTCCTTGCTTTTATGAAATGTGAAACCCTCATCACTGACAGAGAAGGCTACCCAGGCAACAATGAATTATAGTTAATAGAGGTTAATACGGAGCTACAAATGCAAGCCACTCAGCAGTGAGACAGACAGTACCCTTCCAGTCCTGCTACAACAGTGCATGCCATTTCTGAATGCCCTGCCAGTCCTGTTATGAATGTGGATGCCAGTTCTGAACTCTTTGAATGTTCAGTTATGGCCTCAGGTACCATCCCTGTAGGTGCTGCTTGCTCTGCCTCTGCTCTGTTGAGATGATTACCAGCTCAATCTGCTTTACCCTGGGAGTCTTCGGTTCCATCCACTCTGATGTGGCATTCTGCACCGCCATGGGGCCCTGCCTCATCTGCTCAGTTGTGGTGGTCTTCTGCTCCTCTGTGGAGGTCTTCAGACCCATCAACTCAGCTGTGGTGGTCTCAAGCTCCACTGAGGGGGGGCCTTATATCCATCCTACGTGGCCCTGGCTGCCCTCCCAGCCTGGCCTGACAACCTGCACAATCTATATCTCCTGTCCTTCCTCCACTCCATGGACCTGGCCATCTATCCCTCTCCCTGATCTGTCTTAGCTCCACCACCCTCGTGCACTGCAACTGTTTTAGAAGCATTTGGAATCGACTCCTTTGGAAGGGGGCTATGTCACGATCCCTGCCTATGTTTCCTGTGTCTGTTGTCATGAATTCTTATTTTGAAGTTCTGTGTTTCCATTGTTGCTTTGTTCACCTCATGTTTCCCTGCTGCTCTCTTCCCTGTTTGTTGCCATGGACACTCATTTGACCACACCCACACCCAGTCCTTTTCAGTTTCCATAGTAACTCATTAGTTCATTGGTTATGCTCAGCATTTATAGCCCTGCTTGTCACTAGTTTGGGGGTAGTTGTTGAATGTTTGGATTATCTGGATTATCATGTTTCCTCCTGTTCCACGGATCATTGTTTGCTCCAGTTTCCTTGTGTTCATTGACCTTGTGGATTATTTTAATAAACCCAACTGCATGTGGATCCACTTCCTAACTTGCTCCTTTGCCTGCCTGATTATCTCAACAGATCATTCATTTCATTCAGATAGTTAGAAATGTTATGCATGTAATTTTATTTATATTTTTTATACATTCATATTTGAATGTAACTGAACTGCTCTTAACTCTTAAGCGTTATGGTAATGGATTATTAAATCAAAGCTATTATAGTGTTACCCAATTCCCTTTTCTTCTTTTTTCGTATTTATTAGTTCTGTTCTGCTCCTTTGTATCTGAGGTTTTCAGTTGGAAATAGTCAGCTGATGTAACATAAATTCATTCGTCATTCACCTATACAATCAATGTTCAGCAGCTGGAGGAATTAATCATTGTTAATGAAATCAAGGAAAGCTCTTAATTAGACAACCTACTGCCGGTTTGACCCAAACAGATCCATAGTGGTTTATCTAATCAAAATGAAGACATATGTTTGCTAATGCCTGACTATGATTCTTTTGAACTGATATTTGTTTTATAAAAGAAAATAAAATAAAAATAAAAATAAACCTGTACTAAGTTTTATTCACACCGTCACACTCTCACCAACAGAACATCCAGCAGTCTGAATAATCAATTCTTCCCTGTAAGCATATTCAATAATGACCAGCCCCATATAAATCTTTTTATGCATTCTCAGATCTATTTTATTGCATACCAAATAAAATCCTCTATAAAAATGTTACAATACTGTATGTGCAATGTTCCACAATCACGATAACAAATGACTTCTGCTTGAAGTTTTTTCCATTCTCTGATCGGTTTGAGAGTGATTATATAATACTGAACAGCAAATTAATGCATAATGTCAGTGGGCCATTGCAAAAGCATGTTTAGATTAGATATTTCAGCAAATGTGGTGTTAAAAAATAAATTTCCAGCAGAACAATCAGGCAAGAGTCAAAGTCCTACTAACTGTCACCACAGTAATTTACAAACACCTGCAGATATAAGTGGGGCTGGGAAATAAGATGATTTCCATTCTAATGGACGCTCTCGGAGGGAGCACAACTCCATGCACGGAGGTTTCTCGTTGGCTTACTGGTTTATGAGTTCAGTTTAGAGATGCACGAAAAGGGAAATACCCCACAACCCGATACTGGTTTCAGGATTTGTTTAGAAGAATAGCTCTTTTTACGTGACACATTAATGGATATATGTAATGCAAAAATACCTCAGGAATGAACTGAAAAACATACATGCATATAAAACGTCCTTTGCACACCCATGGGAGACACTGAATGCTCTTTAAACACAAAATGCTGAAGATCACGACCCTCAATCACAAAGCACAGAAAGGGGCGAAAAACATGAAATGTCCTCCAGAGATGCTGTAATTGCCTGTTCCTCTTTTGCAATAATCCAATTACCTTTTCTATCTGATTCTATTTGGAAAGTATTTTTTGAAAAGGGCAAACTGTCCATGCTATCAAAGTCACAGGACATGTAATTATATCATACCACTGGGTCACCATTGTAGGCTGCGGGTGGCTCGGACAGGAGAGGAGGAAGATTTTGTGTCCCTAAAAGCCAAACCGCAGGCCCCATCCACACATCTTAAGAGCTGTAATTAACCAAGGTCACCTCAGCAATGATGGAAGTTTATCAGCCTCTGCTAACACAAAGGACAAAAACTAATTTTGTGATAATTAGATTTTCTGTACCAAAACTGCTGGTCTACTGGTGTGAGTAAAACAAAAATATATTCATGTTGGGATATTTTAGTTCTTTTGTAGCAACCTCCCCAGTACCCAAACATTGAAGTGGTGAATGGGTTAAGGAAATTCTCTAATTTGCTCTAATGGTATTTTAGGAATGGGCACAGCATAATGAGATTGAATAAGACAACAATCTAACGGTCCAACTTTACATTAGGTATCTTTTAAAAAGTGCAATTGCTGTCTTAACCCTCTGGTGTTGTTTGGTCATTTCTTACCAAAAAAAAAAAAAAAAAAAGCTGTTTTGGTTTTATAGAATTTTTTACTTCATCAGAATGGTATGAAAGGTTGTGTTACTTGCTATGTAAACGAAACAAACAAAAAACAAACAAAAATCATGGACATGATTCAAAAGGTTAAAAAAATAGTCCCACTTCTACTGTTTGTGCTTAAAAATGACCACAATGGAAACTAATGGGAAGCAAATTTCATCTAATCAAGTCAAGTCATCTTTGTTCATATAGTGCTTTATACAATACAGATTTTCAGTTTCAATCCAGAGATGCGAGCCTCAAATTTGACAGACGTTCAGATTTATGTGTTTGACTTTTTGCATAATTTTAGAGTAAAACATTTTTTAACATTTTTTTTTGGAAAATATATATTTCATATACAATTTAAAAATAATATTTTTGCATTTTTCGTATTAATAAACAAACTTCTATAAATTTTTATTTTCCCTTTTTTTTAAACTTTTTCCACTTCAACATTAATCCGCCAAGTGTCCTCTTTAAAACGAGATCAAACTTAAGCCTGTGCTCCAAAGCTTTCAAGATTTATGTCAGTTTAAGTTGTAAATTTCATTTTTAGGTCTATGCTCAAAACATGGTTAACGCGGCTCATGAATATAATTTAAATTTAGTAGCATAAAATACTCTAAAAACACAATATATTAAATTAAAATATATATTAAAATTAAATATATTATACTGAACTAAAATATTGAACTAAAATACAGTATATTCATTTCATTTAAATAAAACTAAAAAAAAAATGGTCATTTTTGACCGCTACATGAGCAGCACCAGAGGGTTAAGATGACCCCCTACATGAGGAAAAACTCCACTCAGGGTAAATTTATATTCCATGTAAATTTATAAATTTTTACAATATAGTTTAATTTAATTATGACAGATAACAAATCAAATCTAACAGAATATAACTGAAAGTAATACATCCTTACATATTATTCTATAAATTACATGCAGGCCTATATTTTTAATTGAAGGTGTTCCATAATTGAAATAGATTGGCGAATTCAGATTGAATTATTCCGCTTAACTGGCCAATAGGTTATGATGAATAATGAAGATATTTGATATATTAAACAATAAATTGATTATAAGAATTATGAAGTTAAATAATATAATCGTTCCTAAATATTAAAATTGGGCATTGTACCCCAATGTTGTAATATTTTGTGACTTCAAAATACTGTTACAAAGGGCTGCTGTTTTTGCATAGTTTGTTCTTGTGGTTTAATAATTATTTGAAACTTAGATAATGTCTTGGGTTACGACGTTCCCTGAGAAAGGGAACAAGACACTGCGTCGATACCGACACTTTGGGGAAACACCCTCAGCGTGACGCGTCTGAAGCATGAATAAAACTATTCCAATCCTAATTGGTGTTGCGTCATGACGTAACATGTGTGAAATACATGGAAGCTGCAAAGGGATGCCAGCACACAACAGAGTTAGCTTACACGATGAAGCAAGCCGCGCCCAGGCATGGAGAGGTGTGGCAAAGAGTAACACAGTGTCTCGTTCCCTTTCTCAGGGAACAAGGGTTACAGTCGTAACCAGAGACGTTCCCTTTTGAGGGAACTCGCACTGGGTCGATACTGACATTTTGGGGAACGGATACCCACTATGCCAGACCGAAACATGCCAGCCCAAGTGTGAAGCGGAACCTGGCACAACTAGGACGAGAGGATCTTGTGCACCTGGCATGGAGGGAAGGTGCAGACTATAAAACCTAACGAAGGTTTGCGGGGTGGACCACCCAACCGCATTGCAGATGTCCTGCAATGGGACCCCTGACAGGAGGGTCCTAAAGGATGCCATGCCTCTAGTAGAGTGGGCCCTCAAGGACACAGGTGAAGGCAGACCGCGCACCTGATAGGCCAAGGCAATAGCTTGAACAATCCAATTACTGATTGTCTGCTTAGACGCAGGAAGTCCCTTCTTGTGTGATCCAAAACACACCAACAACTGCTCCGACCTTCTCCAATGAGAGGACCTTTGGACAAAGATCTTCAAGGCTCTGACCGGGCAGAGCATATGAAGCCTCTCTTCTTCTGCCACCACATGAGGTGGAGGATGGAAGGCCTGAAGAACCACCGGCCATGCCACCCTAGATGGCATCTTGTGCACATAGCCGGGCCTGGGGTGAAGAATGGTCTTAACTCCCCCGGGAGAAAACTCCAGGCAAGTTGGCAGATCATTGTTGGAGATCGCCCATTCTCTTGAGAAAAGTCATCGCCCGGAGAAAGACCATCTTAAAGGTCAGGTTCTTTGTCGTAGCCGACTCAAGAGGTTCGAAGGGGGCAAGTGCCAGCCCCTCGAGAACCACCGTCAGATCCCAATTGTTGGGATTGGGGACCGAGTCGCAGGCCTCGTGCACCACGGAGGAAACGTACGACCAGCTGGTGCCTCCCCAGAGACCCATCACTTTGAGGAGTGTAGAAAGCCGCAATGGCAGCCATGTACACCTTAAGTGTGGACAGGGTAAGACCAGCAGAGAAACGATCTCGAAGGAACTCCAGCACTGAAGCCACCGGGCAGTTAACTGGGTCCAACGCTCTCTACACCATGTGGAAAACACAATCCACTTTAGGCTGTACAATCTCCTCGTGGAAAGAGCCCTGGAACTGAGTATGGTCTCTATCACTCCAGCTGACAAACCAGCCTCTAGGTACTGAGCCTTCTCAGGGGCCAGACCCACAGTTTCCACAGCTCTGGTCAAGGATGAAATATTGTACCCTCTCCCTGAGACAGCAGGTCCCTCCTCACTCCTGCCAGGAGTGACGTGATGTCTGAGAACCATACTCGGGCCGGCCAGAATGGGGCTACTAGCAATGGACTGAACCCCTCTTTCCGGACCCTCTCCAGAACTCCCAGGAGCAGAGCGATCGGGGGGAAAGCATACAGGCGCAGCCTCGTCCACGTCTGGCAGCGGGGCTGGATACATGAGAGGAAACCACAGCGGACAGTGGGACATTTCTTGAGACTCGAACAAATCCACTTCCACTGGGCCGAACCTCTCGCATATAGTCTTCACCATCTCGGGATGAAGTCGCCATTCCCCGGGCCTCAACCGCTGCCTCGACAGGACGTCTACTCCCCGATTCTGGTCCCCAGGGACATACATTGCTCTGAGAGACGACACTTTCCCCTGGGCCCACAGGAGGATCTGATGTGCCAGTCTGCACAGAAGGCGCGACCTCAGACCCCCCTAATGGTTCAAATACGAGATCACCAACATATTGTCTGCTCGTACTAGGACATGGTGCTGAGATCTGGGAGAAAGCTCCTCAGAGCCTTGTAGACCACCAGCATTTCCAGGCAATTTATGTGCCATGAGGAGTGCCACCGACCTCTCGCAAAGCAACCGTCCATGACCGCGCCCCAGCCCATAAGGGATGCGTCTGTCCGGCGACATGACGCTCCCAATATGTGACCTTGGGAAAGGAACCAAGGTTTCTTCCATATGGACAGGGCACGAAGGCATTGATCATACGGAATGGATTCCCTCTCGAGAAAAACCACTTGGTTTTCAACCACCACTGTAGGGGTCTCATGTACAGAAGGCCAAAAGGAATGATCAATTAGGAATATGTGTCTCAACCCCAGGCTCTGAATTTGGCCAAGGACAACATTTTGATGCCGAACTACCATCTCTTGAGACTGGGCCAGAATAAGCCAGTCGTCGATGTAATTTATACCCGTTTGATATTACGCTGTAGACATATTGGACCAGCAGTTTGAAAATCCCAGCCAACACACCCATGTGGGTCTGATATGGGTTGCCTAAGTGGGGCCCAGACAGTTTTGTCCTCGATTTCCATGTAGGCCCCACATGGTTTAGCCCAGATGAAATGAACACTGCCCAGTGTGCACACTACAGGCTGTTAAATGTAACACTGAATCAGTGTTGGAGTTAATGAGATAATGAAGTGATTGAGTGATGACTGAACATCATTGAAGAGAGCTGATGATAACACACAGAAACACTGAAGAAAAGATGAACAAAAAGAACAGAAACTACAGCTTCAGCCACAGTCTTAGATGAAATCAACTGAAGATAAAAGACATTCAATCTATGAAGATCTGATTAATCAACTCCACAAACAGCATTACCAGATTCACTTACTACTGACCAGACTGACTTTATTTTCACATGTCTACAGAAGCTCTTATAAAGAATTAACAGGAAATATAAAGAATTATAAAGAATTACATGGAAACCGAGGACAAAACTGTCTGGGCCCCACTTAGGCAACCCACATCAGACCCACCTGGGTCCCACATGTGTGTGTTGGCTGGGATGGATGGATGATTCAGCTGCTGGCACCATCTTTGGGTCAGATGCGGAAATTTATTCAGTGTGACGGTCACAGTGCATTATAGATATTCTCTAGCCGTTGAGTGTACCTTGGTTCTACACTCATTATTGCGGTGCATTGTGGGATTGAATGAGTGCGATAACATCCACTATGTTTCGGACACCACTAAAAATGCCAGTCCCTTCAAATAGTGCCCTATTTAATGGTATAGGGGGCAATTTCAGACTACAATGACAGGGAACACAGGCAAACAGGAAACAGGAAAAACACAACAAAATCACAATTAAATTAAACCAGAATACAGCATACACATAACAAATACACTATATGCACAAAAGTTTTGGTACCAGCAAGGACTGTTTTGCATTCTAAATACATTAAATTAAATTAAATTAAATTAAATTATGTTTAATTAACAAAGTTCGGGGGGAACACATTCAAATGATCTAACTAATCATCACATCACTCCAACCAGCAGTCATTAATCAGCAATCAATATGTCTACCCAATTAGCATGAGTGGAGACAGTTTGCAGCATCCCTCCACCACCCCGTCTCCTCGCACTTGCCTAGTTACTTCCTAAACCAATACGGGGGGAGTACTCTGGGTTCGGGCAAAATACCGAGCTTGGAGCCCTGTTCTCTGTAATAAATTGCTCAAATGGATGAAATATATTCACAACTGAATCATAACACATTATGATTAATTATGAATATGAATCAACCATGAAGAGAATTAGGTATATATGGATAATCAATTACAATGAATTGTAATTAATTATGAATATATATGGTCTAAAATTATTTCTAGCATTAGAATTAATTTTAGAAAGACTGGTCTGTTTTGTCCAGCAAAACTATCAGTCCGATTTTCTTATCAATTCTAAAAAGAAGTTTTCTTCTCGGGCCAAGAAAAGAAAACTTATTCTAGTACTTAAGAAGCATATAGCTAGCGAAATCAAGGCGTTAAAGGGACTTGGTTCATGTATGAGTTTCAATCAGAGACAATCAAGTGTGAATACAATGTGTTTAATATATGAATATACAAAATATATATACGAATACATACAAGTAAATCTATGCAGAGCATACAATATATTAACAAAAGTAAAGAAATGAAAGAGGTTGATCAAAGAAGGCAAGATTACAAACAGTTAAACCTTTTGAGAGACAGCAACGAAATCACTTCAGACAATCAAATTAAAGCGCATTGAAATTTAATTCAGACACTTGCATTAGTAGTTTATTGCTGTGGTGAATGCCGTTCAAACTTCAGTGCATGGAGCTGGAGCTTCAATTGGTCTCTTCCTGAGTTTGAATCTTCAGCAGAAGTTTCAAAATGGATTTAACTGTTCGTAAAATGCCGGAAAGTAAAAGAAGGTCTCGTCTAGGATGGTAAGTAACTGAGCATGGATGAACTCGTGTTTAGGTATTATAAAGATAACTCCGGGCACACCTATTTTGGGCGTACGGACCAATAGGGAACGTACTTTTAGCAGGAGAACTTTCATTTGTCTCTTTTTATGGCCTAATTTGCATGATCTATTTAGGTGTCCAAACTCAGTCCTTTTTCCTCCAAAGTACCTTAAAAGTAGAATAATGCATATTATCATGATATAACACCAATATTACCAATCTTACACTTGAATTTGAGCATTCAGAGTAAAACTAACACAGCTAACAGATGTAACTAAGCGTGGGCAATATGGAGACATGCAAACACTCAGGAAAAACACTTGGGAATATTCATATTTTAATGAATGTGTGTGCGTGGTCTTCTTGTCCCACAGGCTCTGGGCTTGTGTGGGGGAAAGAATTTGATCAGAGTTGATTCCGATCTTTTTGAAGTCAGGGAGACTTGCAGAGAGAGTCTGTTTAACATCGACACCTAAGTCCATGGATAAATGAGAAAGGACACTGGAGTGAGGTGAGGTGTGTGCTTAAGTATCCAAGTGATGATTGCAGTGATAAATATCAGGTGTGTGTGATCAGTATTCAGTATAATCATTGTGACTGGCTAACGGTAGAACCTGGCTGACAGTCCTATTATCCATCTTCCACAAAACTTTAAAGTTGGCACAATGCAGGCAACATTCTCCTGGCATTCACCAAACGCAGACTTGCCCATCAGACTGCCAAAGAGAGAAGCATAATTTATCTCTTCACAGAACAAGTTTCCACTGCTCCAGAGTCCAGTGGCTGCATGATATGTGCTGATATTAATGCCAGAAGTTTGGAATTCTTCAGCCCTAGAAGTTGGTGACTTCAATGACCCCATTCTGTGACTTTACATGGTTTTCTGCTTTGTGGCTGAGATGCTTCCTAAATGTTCCTAAATGCTTATTGCAAAGGTGCCATCCTATCACAGTACCGTGCTTGAATTCACTGAGATCTTCAGAACGACCCTTTTTTTCTCAAATGTTTTTTTAAAAAAATGCAGACTGCATAGGTGTTTGATTGTATACATCTGTGGCAATGCATCTGATTGAAACATCTGAATTATACTTTTGTCCATCTAGTGTATTTTATAAATATTACATTATTGTATATTTATTATACATTTATACTATTTTTTATTAAATTACAAAATTGTATTATTTTCTAAAGAAAAAAAGAAAGAACCAAATTACCCATCTATTCCGAATAAATTGGTTGACATGAACTGCCTAAGGCTCATAAAGTAGTTTTATAAACTGCATGTTGTGCAACACCCATAACCAAACTGAAGCTTAATCCTCATGGTCACAGCTGCATTTGCTCACTCTTTTTAAAGAGATCTGAAATCTGTGCAACTCTATGGCCTGGTCCACCACAAACTGAGTCTACTAATGGGCCTGCGGCCTGAGCCACAGCACTGTAATCTCACTAATTGCTAATGTGGAATAATGAAACATGCATGAGCTTTTGTCGTGCCCCATGTCTGAATTCTTTCTCTTGTTCAACGGAACTCTGTTGGCTTTCTCTCTCTCTCTTATTTTTTTTTTTTCTCTGTGCATATTCTCCAGCTGCTAGAAATGGTCCATTAGCCAGCCCCATATTTCCCCTCTTTAGAATCCAATTTGTGGATGTAATTGCACTCACTCTGTTTTTTTTTTCTTCCTGTAATTGTTCTGCATAGTAAAGATTGTCATCTCACAAAGTGAGGCTGCAGTACTTATTATAACAAACAGGGCCAATAGGTCAAAGTTTAATGGGGCCAGTCTTTTGCCGACACATGCAAACCGATACACTGCAACCTTCACCCTCATCATTTCTCTTTGCCCCATTGCAACAAAATTCCCAATGAGCAGGAAGTTGACTTAATAATAATGCATTACAGGCTCAAGTAAGACTTGCTTTATTTTATATCTTGTGATTTGACATTTGCCTCCTGTGGTTTAATGTAGGCCTTCTGTACTGGTGGGTTGCTGTCAGACACAGACAAGGACAGATGGTAAGTAAATTTTAAGTTTATTTGCAGGCAGTGGAAATACAGAAGAATGGGGTGGTGCAGGTGAGAACAACAGTCTTTGGTAGCTTGGTGACTTATCTTCGGGTGTGCAACTGCTGATTTTTGTGTTGAGGTAATGGCTCGAAGTAACGACAACAGTCAAACACAACAGAGCTTTGACACAGATGAACAGGCAGATGAGGATCACAGGAATGGGATAGGCTGACAGAGGTAAGTGAAGACGAGACCAGACACAGAAGTGACAGAGGCGTGAGTTTATATAGTGATGGCTGGTGATGAGGAACAGGTGCAAGGGATCAGAATTCGGGAGATGGCGAACGAGTGGGTGGATCTGGCGCTGATGATATGATTGACTCCATGACAGTGACCCAAAAATGGTCAAGTATGTAGTTTCTGCCACACTAGTTGAACCGAGCATAATTACAAAAATAAAGCATATTTTGCAAAAACACACCATTAGCTTTTCAGTTGAAAAAAAAAAAAAACGCATTTGTTGGTTCAGTTTGTTTTGAAGCATGGTAGCTGGTTTATGCTGGTCCTTATTTGGTCATGCTGGTCCTGAGCTGGAGCTAGTTAATTAGGACCAGCTTAAACCAGCTCAAACCAGCTGCCATGGTTCAAAACATACTGAACCACCACCATATGCTGTTTTTTTCAACAGAGCTGTCACGCCTCCCCCAAATCAAACACAATACAGCTCATGGGAACTTCTGAAGGCATGTCTCAATGGGCAAAAGTAAGCTGCTTTCAATAAAAGGTCCAACATGTTGGAAATACTTTTAGCTGTGTTGCTATGTGTCGTGAGTATGCAAATAGAAATAGATTAACACTCTGATGTGAGCATCTCGTTTATAATAAACCCATCTAATGTATCTATAAACCCGTCGAATAATATCACAACTATTTGAGGCAATCTACACTGAACGCGTCAAAATATAAATGGTAAATGGCAAATGGTACATTCCTTCCTGAATGGGTACATGGTCATGGTTTATTGAAGTGTCCATTGTACATTGTCCATTGCATTGCCAGCTAATTACCCACTGGCTCAGACTGCTACAGTACAGTAGCCACACCCCGATATGCCCCTGGGTTTAGAAAAAAGAGAACAGTCTCAGTACTATGGTACGGTCTAAATCCTGACTGAAAATCCTCACAGATACCATTTCTTTCCAAGTAGGAACACAGTTGAGATGATACTGCCTTTTGTAGATTGGAGATCGGTCTCTAATTGACTAATTCTCTAGGATCAAGTTGTGGTTGATTGCGATGATTTAACAAGTTTAGACAATTCTTCCTTTCCTATAGCAGCGAATGAATGGAATTTTTCCTCAGGGATACTACAATCCAATGTCTGATGTGATACTGTAGTAGACAGTTGCATGGCTGTAATTTTCTCTCTGATGTTGTCAATCTTGCAAGGAAAGAAGTTCATAAAGTCATTACAACTGTGCTGTTTGGAAACATCAGAAGTTGAGGCTGTATTTCACGTTAATTTAGCCACTGTATTAAATAAGTACCTTTATGTACTCTATCATTTTCTCTCTCCATGAAATACGAAAAACTTCTAGTTTTGAATTCTTTCAGCTGCGCTCCATTTTTCTGGCTGCTCTCTTAAGGGCCCGAGTGTGCTCATTATACCATGGCGTTGGACTAATATCCTTAATCTTTTTTAAGCGCAAAGCGACAGAGTCTAGAGTGTTGGAAAAGAGAGCATCAATAGTTTCTGTTGCAACAGAAGTTCTTCAGAGTTCTTCTAAGCTGTTCTGGTTCTAACATATTTGTGGCAGAGAGACCGTTTTGCATCCTTGGTTGTAGCACATAAAAGCCTGAATGTAGCACGCATGAGACTAAATAATGATCTGAGTCGTCATTGCTCTGCTGCAGAATTTCAACAACATCAATATCGATTCCATGTGACAATATTAGATCTAGAGTATGATTACGACAATGAGTGGGTCCTAACACGTGATGTCTAACTCCAATAGAGTTTAGAATATCTGTTAATGCCAATCCCAATGCGTCTTTTTCATTATCTACATGAATATTAAAATCACCAACAATAAGGACTTTATCCACAACCAGTACTAACTCCGATAGAAAATCAGCAAATTCTTTGATAAAATCTGTATGATGCCCTGGTGGCCTGTATTCAGTAGCCAGCACAAACGTCAAATGAGATTTGTCACTTTAATTATATAAAGTTACATAGAGTACCATCAATTCACAAGACATATATTTGAAAGACTTTTGAGTAATACTGAAGATATTACTATAGATTACAGAAACACCTCCCCCTTTACCTTTCCGACGAGGTTCGTGTCGATAATAGTAACCTTGAGGGCTAGACTCATTTAAAGTAATGGTCTGGTTTTAGCCAGGTTTCTGTCAAACACAGCACATCTAGATTATTTTCTGTGATAATATCATTTACAATAAGCAGTGGCGGTTCTACATGGAAGCCTAGAGAGGCCCGTGCCTCTGTAGACATGTCCCTGGCCATCCCTGTGGCCACCCTGTGCTGACCAAAAAAAAATAATAATTATGAATTTATTATGATTTTACACGCGAGCGCCAAAAGCGGAAATAACGCGACGGAACATTCTACACGTGTAAATTATAGCGGCGCCGGCCGCGTAAGTGACTCGTATCTCGTAAGTGACTTGTTGCTCTTGCACAATGTTGTGATGTTAACCACGTAACTTCATCTGTCTTGGCTGTTGCATAGCGATAACATACATTTGAGTAAAGTAATCAACAGGCTATCTGCCCGTGTTAAGTGGGATGGTTAGGCAACGAAATGTAATGCACGTTTTTTTCTTCCGATAGTAATCATGAAACGAGGAAGGAACATGGCATCCTTTTTTGCCCCAGTAAACAAAAAAGTGAGAGAAACAAATCAAGGTATTGAGAGAGTTGAGGAGCAGGAGAGAGAGCCTGAGGAGTCAGTGGAGGCTGGAGAGAGGGCAGGTGATGAAAGTGAGGGCTCTGACACAGAGAGGGAAATTCCAGAGGGTAAGAAGGATGAAGAAGAGGGTGAGGAGCATGAAGAAGAGGGTGAGGAGGAAGAAAACATACAGGGACAGAGAGAGGAACAGCCAGAGGGACAGAAAGGGGATCCATGCGGATCAAGTACTGCACCATCAGGTTTGTGATGAAGAAGGTTATTACTATTTGCAAAGCAGTTCAATTATAATTTCATTGTAGACCCACTGTATGTCCTTAAAATGGTGCTTTCTCCTGTAAATAATTTTTTGTGTCAATATGGCTCTAATGTTTCTTTTTTTTAAGTAAATACTTGGCCTATATTTTGAAATACATGCAGATATGCACTACCAGTCAAAAGTTTGGAAACTGTATTATTTTGGTTGTTTTTGAAAGAAGTCTCTTCTGCTCACCAAGGCTGCATTTATGTTATTAAAATACAAGAAAAGCTGTAATATTGTGAAATATTATTAAAATGTAAAATGACTGTTTTCTATTTGAATATATAGTAAAGTGTAATTTATATCCTATGATCAAAGCTGAATTTATCATCATTACTCCAGTCTCCAGTGTCACATGATCCTTCACAAATCATTGATAATAATCATCAACATTGGTAATAATTATAATTGTTTCTTGAGCAGCAAATCAGCATATTAGAATGATTTGTGAAGGATCATGTGACACTGAAGAGTGGAGTAATGATGCAGTCTCTATGTGATGATATCTAGGTGGAAGAGTCTCTATGTGTTGGGATTTATCTGACTTCTGTGACGTGAGACAGGTAGCAGACGGTCGGTTGTCTCCTTTGTATAGGGTCTTCTGTCATTTCAGGAGGGCATAAAAAGAACTAGCCACTCTGACTGTGAATTCTAAAAAAGGTGCAATGGGATGACGCCCTCTGATCTACAGCACACATGCCGTCTGCACAGGTGTTCAAGTGAGCGGAAATGAAATCCCCAGTAGCCCCATCCCACAAACAAAAGGGGGCAGGTGGTCATCAGTGGTAGTCATTTACATCTATCATGTTTCATAGACGGATGCAAATATCCAGAGATAAATACTCCCTCCTGCTCGTGGCTGCCTCAGGGTAGAGATGAACTGAATGGAAAGAGACATTCAAGAGTGGAAGTGATAGGAAACCTCAATGAAGGGCACTGTCATTGATATAGAAACTAGTTTGGCTGCCACATTTTCATGGAGTAGAGGACAAAAGTGATCTGTACTGGTCTGTAAGTGGCAAATTTCTGTAATCTATTTGTGAATGTGTAGTGTGCATCTTTGAGAGAAGGTTTAAGATGTAAGGATGGAGTATTATGGAATAAAGGAGGACCTGCTGCAGAAACGACTCAGGATTAGGGCAAAACTCAGACCAGAAGTGCAATTGACCGTTCGCTGGCAGTTTGATTGACAGGTAATCTGACTTATCATAACCCCGAATCAGCCACATTGTTTGACAAAGTAGTTATGGGAGTTAGTAGATTAACTTTGGTGAACTTGAACTTGAAAAATTATGTGTACTTACATCCTTCTGATGTCCATTCATTTTTATTTGTTGCTATAATGAACTAGTATGGAGAAATGATCGGTTCACGAGCCACTTGAGCCACTTGCGTTTTTCATTGTGTGAGATGTGTGGTGTACATGGCTTGTCGGACATAGCAACAGTAATTATAGGGGGTGGGTCTTTGTGAACGGTCAATAGGCTTGAGTCTTAGCAGTGTCACTCTGAACCAATCACAGAAGAGTTACCACTGATGAGTTCATCATACACTTTGATTTGACTTAACTGGGTTCAGGCTTTTATGTACGAGAAATGCTTAAAAGTGTAATGTATCATTTTTCTTCCTGGCACTAAACACTTTTGAAAACAATCATTATGTTTGGGTGTATATATGACTCATGGGTCTGGTTATACACTGGTGGATCTATGAAATTCATTATGCTGGAATTGTAAATAGTGTGTTGAGGTAATTATATTTGCATTAAAATGCATAAATAGAACATTTTGCACCATTTCATAATTTCTACATATACTGTAGGAGTAACATTCTATTAAAAAAATGGTTACGATTAAGATTGCATGTGAATACATGCTCAAAAGGTTGGGGTTGGTAAGATTCATATGCTCACCAAGGCTGCCTTTGATCAAAATACAGAAAAACTGATTTTTTTTTTGTGAAATAGTATTATATTTTAAACATACATTTGTGTGAAATAGTGTTACTGTTTTCTATTTCAATATATTTTGAAAATGTAATTTAGTACATGTAATTTATTACATTTAAAGCTAAATTTTAGCAGTTGTTATAGTCTTCATTGTCACATTATCCTTCATAAATCATTATATGATGTTAATTTGGTGCTCAAGAAACATTGCTTTTTTGTATTCAATGTTAAAACTATTAATTTCTTTAAAAAAAACAAACAAACAAACAAAAAAAGAATCTTACAGAATCCAAACCTTTGATCAGTAATGAATACTTCAAGAAGACAACTGAAATAATAATCAAATGGCAAATCTTCTCCGTTACAAAAATGTAGTGGTAGCATGGTAAAGTGATATCAAATGATGATGAACTATTTGGAACTTTGATACATACTACGTTATGAAATAATTATCATATTCATGCACAATGGAATTTATAGTACTCCAGAGTATTTCAAATAACTACCATATGTCTGGCATTGGCATTATGGTACTAAGTTGTTACGACTTCCAAGTTTTAGCCTAGGGTCAAAAGAAGCAACATTGAGATTGTGGTCGTTTGAGCGGTGGATATGGTGGCAAGAAATGCGCTACACAAATTGTTTTATTTTACAATGTTGAAAACAAGTGATAAGCATAACAAAAGCTAATGAAATAATAGGAAAAAGAATATATACAATATTTACATAAATAGAAATAAAGACAAGGATAAACCGGGGAGGACACAAATGGCACCAAATGAAAGAGAAGAACAAAACCAAAAAAAGCAAACTCAAATTAGTCCTCTAACCTAACTGATGAAAAGAAAAATAATAAAACAAATATTCAGCGTTGCACATCCTAACTTACCTACACTATCTGACAAACAAAACAAACACAAGTGGTGCTCATTTCTATACTAATGTATCTAGACATTTACTTCACTAGGTGTTGCAATTTGTAAGTCACGTGACATAATACCTGTCCTTTCCAAATGAGGTTGTCAACAACCTCGACGATCACCACTGGTATAGAGCAAGTAACTAACAAAAGAACAGATCAAAAAACAACAACAGAAACAGGAAACAAGAGCTCCCTTTCATGGTCACCCAGTCGCTCTTTTAAACTGCGTGCAACCACTGTGATTGGCAGGCGGAACCATGATGTCACGCCGCTGATGATGACTGTCATCTTCATGGCCCAATGATCGTTCCGTATAGGTGGGCCTAAGAAATTAAAAGGGGAGGAGAGAGAAGAAACAAAAACAGCACAAAAGCACCACAACTAGGGGGACGTAACACATGTCCATAAAAGATACTGTAGTATTTTCTTGGTGCTAAAAACCATAGTACTAAGAAACATTTTGGTACATTTTAGAGGTAACACTTTAACTAATGTTTAACTAATGAATATGGTTGGGTACCGAAACCCGGTGCCAATACGGCACCGGTACCTATAGAACCGGTATGTACCGGATCGAATCAGAATGCGAATGTCGGTGCCTCATTTCGGTGCCACTTAAATGCCTGAAGTGATAGAAATATTTGTCCTCTGGTGCTATGACACGGACGTAAGAAGCATCAGATTCATCAACACGCCTGATCGCTAGTTACATTTAAATACTGCATTCATGGGGTGTCAGAATGCTCGGAAAAACTATTTCCTGAATGAGAAAACTCACGTGAACGTTGGAAAGCTTTGATGATAGCCTACAAACCCAATACATCTTTGTAGTAATGTTACTGTCCATTTTGTTTTCACATTTCGAAGTAAAAATCCCAAATCGTCGGGAAGTGAGACCATCCGTGAAGCGCGCGAGCGCAGCAACTACACTCGCGCTGACTGCAGTGCAGCAGGTCTACCGTTAGCTTAGCTAGCTAAATTAAACGCGCTTAAATTAAAATGCCTAAAACTAAAAGCTCCAAAGTGTGGCTATATTTCACCAGAAAGGATTCCGACACCGCGACGTGCAGCAAATGTTTTACAACAGTTGCGTGTAAAGGGGGAAACACGTCAAACCTAATGAAACATTTGAGGGCACATGGAATATGCTCCGTGTTTGACCGCTTGCGGACATCAGCTGACACTATCAGTGTGGACGACCCCAGCCCCAGTAAGTGGGACAGTCTTCCCATATGTTTGAAATTTCAAACAGGCCTCATCGACACCATCTGAGAGAGTTTTCTCCTGTGCAGGACATGCAATAATTCAGGAGAGGTGTATATTTTGCCAGAGAAGGCAAATATGGTCATATTTCGGCAAAAAAATTGCTGAAATTTGAAGCTGTTAAATTATTGTAGTTGAGCTAGTTGGCTTAGGTTTTACTGTTGTTGTGTTTTGTATTTACTTATATATTCATGTATACTTTAAACTTTTAATATATTGTTCAATTTAAAGAACTTTTTTTGTCCAGTAAAAAGGTATTCTTGACTGAGTCATCCACCATCATTTTGTGGCTTTTTTTAAAGTATCGGTTCAGGCACCGTTTTGGCACCGGTACCGTTTTAAAAGTATCGATTTGGCACCGGTATCGAAAAAAACCCAAACGATACCCAACCCTACTAATGAACCTTATTGTAATGTATTAACATGAAGTAACCATGAGCAATACATTTGTTATTGTAATCTTCGTTAATGTAATGAAAATACAGTTGTTCATTGTTTATTCATGTTAGTTCACAGTGCATTAACTAATGTTAGCAAGATTTTAATAATGGATTAGTAAATGTTGAAATTAACAATTTCAAAGATTAAAAATAAACGGAGCAATTCCAATAGTGTCCTCACACCATCTGTGTTTGGGCCCTAATAAATGCTGTATAAGTGCAGTTCATTGTTAATTTGTTAACTCAATGTAGTTAACTAATGTTAACTAATGAACCTTATTGTAAAGTGTTACCATTTTAGTTATTGCTGACAGAATGCTACAGTACAAAGCTATTTTTTGTTGTGTGGTCAGCACTGTTCTTTTGTCAAGATATTAAAGTTAAGTTTAAAATTAAGTAAAGATAAAAAACTAAGTGATGAAAAACTAGTATTATGTCAAGATCTTGAGGAAACTTTTGTCAATATCAAGAGAAAATTAAAGTCATGAGTTTCAGAAAACAATTCAGCAAAAATAAATAATGCATGGTATCTTAGGGCATCCATACTTACACCCTTATATGGAGGACGAACAAGGGTACCCATCCTGCCAGTAGAGCTAGCGTTGTACCCTACACTTCAATAATGACCCACAGATGTACAGAGCTGCTCTAAGCAAGGACAAGCCCGGAATTTAAAGAAAACCAATTAGTCTTCAGACCTGTCTGCACTTCCCTCATTATTATTTCTGCTCTACAGGGGAAGATGAAAAGGTCAATTACACTTTGAAGTCGTGATTAAACGCCATCTAGGGAGTTTTGAGATGCATTCTTTGCGGTTTTATTCAGCATTCAATAGTATTCAGTTTTTTAAGCACAGCGGAAAAAAAAACTTTTAGTATTTGAACTTCAGAATGAAATATCAGTGTGTCTAGTTTCCTCTACATACACATGCAGTCCATTGACACACCTTCACACACTGTAAATCTGTTTTAATTGCTGGACATTGGATCAATTTCAGTAAAATTGCCCTTGTCTCAAGATGCATCAACATTTTAAAAAATTAATCCAGCTGTCTGTTATGTGCACATGAATCATTTTCTTCTGCTGGAGCTTAAAAAAAAAAAAGATTATTGCTCTATAACTGCTGTGAGGTGCAAGATTGGAAACATAAGCCATTCTCAAAAAAATGTGTTTCCCCATGACTTACTAGTACTATTGATACTGAACTCAGTAACATTATTTGATATTTCATTGTTTCAATTTTTCAAGGGATAATGATCGATTATGGCATAGATTTAAGCTTTTAGAGCACTATCAGTGCTTTCCTTTTAAGAGCACATGTTGGAGAGTTGCTGTTTACTTGTAACAATAGTTTTCATTGTGATTTAATATTATATATTTGTAATATTGACCAATAATCAACTCTGTTACGGGAAAAATATTAAGGATTCAATATTATTCTTGGCATTGTTTTGGTCTCATAAATGGTGTGCAGTGGGAAATGATATTTGTAGGTATGCACTCACCTTTAATTCTGTAATGTTCAGCTCCACAACATTTTGAATTAAAAAATTCAATTCAAATGCAAAAATCAGACCAATTTACACAAATACAGTTGTGTTCAAAATTATTCAACCCCCACTGAAATTGATTGTTTTGGCCGGTTTGACATTGATTTTGATCATTCAGTCATCCTGCTTACAATTAAATCAAAGAGGCACGTGTAGGTCAGACAAATATAGCATAACATTTATAATGAAATAACCACAAATGTCTTTTCTCTGCTCACATCATTATCAGTTTTATTCAACCCCCAAGTGACATTCAATCTTAATACTTAGTACAACATCCTTTTACAGTTATAACAGCTTTTAAACGTGAAGCATAGCTTGACACAAGTGTCTTGCAGCGAGCTACGGGTATCTTCGCCCATTCATCATGGGCAAAAGCCTCCAGTTCAGTCACATTCTTAGGCTTGCGCACTGCAACTGCTTTCTTTAAGTCCCACCAGAGGTTCTCAATCGGATTTAAGTCTGGTGACTGCGATGGCCATTTCAAAATGTTCCAGCCTTTAATCTGCAACCATGCTCTAGTGGACTTGGAGGTATGCTTGGGATCATTGTCCTGTTGAAAGGTCCAACGTCTCCCAAGCCTCAGGTTTGTGACGGACTGCATCACATTGTCCTCCAATATCTCCTGGTACTGAAGAGAATTCATGGTACCTTGCACACGCTGAAGCTTCCCAGTACCTGCAGAAGCAAAACAGCCCCAAAGCATGATTGACCCCCCGCCATGCTTCACAGTAGGCAAGGTGTTCTTTTCTTCATAGGCCTTGTTCTTCCTCCTCCAAACATAGCGTTGATCCATGGGCCCAAACAGTTCTAATTTTGTTTCATCAGTCCACAGAACACTATCCCAAAACTTCTGTGGTTTGTCCACATGACTTTTGGCATACTGCAGTCGACTCTTCTTATTCTTTGGAGACAGCAAGGGGGTGCGCCTGGGAGTTCTGGCATGGAGGCCTTCATTACGCAGGGTGCGCCGTATTGTCTGAGCAGAAACTTCAGTACCTACATCTGACAAATCTTTTCTCAGTTCCTCAGCAGTCACACGGGGACTTTTCTCCACTCTACGCTTCAGGTAGCGCACAGCAGTCGAAGTCAGCATCTTCTTTCTGCCACGACCAGGTAGCGTTTCAACAGTGCCCTTTGCCTTGAATTTGCGAATGATGCTTCCTATGGTGTCTCTTGGTATGTTTAACATCTTTGCAATCTTCTTATAGCCATTGCCCTTCCTGTGAAGAGTAATCACCTCTTCTCTTGTCTTCCTGGACCATTCTCTTGACTTCACCATGTTTGTAACCACACCAGTAAATGTCTAGAAGGAGCTGAGTATCACAGTCATTTTAAAGCTGCCTAATTGGTGCTTATTAGGCTTTATTGCTGCTCCCTGACATCCACAGGTGCTTTCAATACCTGATTGAAAACACTTCAATGGACCTCTGTTCTTCAGAGTGGTAGTCTTTAAGGGGTTGAATAATTGTGTCAATGAAGAATTCACAAAAGAAACATTTACTACTGTATTACAAAACCAATTGATGTCATTTTAGTTGCATATGCTTCTTTAAGAAGTCCTTGTAGGATTTCATTCTGAATTCAATTACAAATGTACTCTAAATTCTCTAAAACCATTTACAGCATTGGGGGGTTGAATAATTTTGAACACAACTGTATATTGTGTGTTCCTCTAACTGAGAGCTGTGAATCATGTGTATCTTTGTATGTGAGCTCAGTGTTCTGTACAGGTCCTTTATGGGTACTGGTGGGTAACTGGGACTGCTTGAGATGTGCAGACGCCTTGTCCTGACTTAACAGGACATTCTGTGCCTAAGTTCAGGGTCTGATCGTCAGCATCATGATGGAAGGAGATTTGCTTCTGATTATCTGTTCATGTGTGGAAAATTACCAGTTTTGTCAAGTTTTCTTAACCAATCAGAATCTTCGTAATGATGTAATTAGTGAACTCTGTTAGAGTATAATTGTTGAGAACATGTGAATGTACTAGAGACAGAGCGGCCTATGAACTCCTCGTGAGACTTGAAGCTGCTTCTGCTGATGAAACTGCAAACTACTCTTCAGTAAAATTTTCTTTAATTTATATTTTTAAACTCTGACTCCGGGTCTTCATTTATCATACCTGGTCTTTCAGGGTCTTTAACTGTAAAATCCCAACACTGACTATTTTCCTGCATTTATGACATGTGAATCCCTCATCACTGACAAAGAAAGCTATACTATTTATGTGACAGGCAGTGCAAGTAACAATGAAAGGGAAAGATGACATAGCTTACCGTGTTCGTAGACGGATCCGACTTACCAGTTGTTTGATGAACTCGTAGAAAAAGGAGAGCGCAACAGAAATGATGGTGGGCACGGATGACAAGTTTACAAACTAGCGTAATGCTAACGCGTTGTGATATTGATTTAGATTAAAAGATTAAAAACTAGCGATGTCTGATTAATGTGATTGGCAATATTAGACAATATGAGATATATAGTGATGATAAAGTAGACAACAAACAATGACAATAAATAGATTCAAAACAAAGCTATATGGAGCAACAGACTCAAACAATTCAGCAGCGAGGCAGACAGAAGCAATCAATCAGGCAGAGCTCATTCATGAACCTACTGTCTGTCCAGACATGACCACGAAGGTCATCCAAGAACATCCTACCTGTACAGATATGACCATGGAGGTCACCTATGAACTTCCTAACTGTCCAGATATGACCACGGAGGTCATCTATGGACTTCCTGCTGGCCCTGATACAACCCCTTTTGAGACTTATGAAATGCCTGTCTGTCCAGATATGATATCATCCATGAACTTCCTGCTGGCCTTGATACAACTGTAGCGTCTGGACTGGATCACGAATGATCAATTAATTCTTAGGTTTTAAGAAAAGCTTTTAACCCTAATAAGTAAATCTTAGTCGGCTCTGAATCTCCTGGCCCCCCCACGGGCAAATTACATTTTAAGTGGCTAGGTGTGAGGTGAGGCAGAATCTCTGTGGAAAGATCGTACTTTCACAAAGATTGTAATCAACTTCAACAAATTCTTTCCCCCACACAAGGAGTCCACGCACACACATAGAGACATTCATCAAAATATGAATATTCCAAAGTGTTTCTCCTGTGTTTTTTTCTATTTGTATGCATGTCTATATTACCCCCACTTAGTTACATCTTATAGTTGTGTTAGTTTCACTGTAAAATGCTTATATTTAAATGTAAGAATGTATATGCCCTAAAGAGAGTCTGAAACGCATGATTTTTGGATGCAAAACATTCCTCTGTGAATTTCATAACTAGATATTGGTGTTATATCGTGATAATATGCATTATTCTACTTTTAAGGTACTTTGGAGGAAAAAGAACCCAGTTTAAGCACCTCTGTAGATAATGCAAATTAGGCCATAAAAAGAAACAAAGGAAAGTTCTCCTGCTAAAAGTCCATGTTCCCTATTGGTCCGTACGGCCAAAATAGGTGTGACCGGGTTTATCTTTATAACACCTAAACGCGAGCTTATCCATGCTCAGTCGCTTCATCCTAGACGAGACATACTTACTCTATATTTTCCCTCATTTTACAAACAGTTAATTCCATTTTGAAATTCCCGCTGAAGAATCACCTGAGAAAGACACCAATAGAAACTCCAGCTTCACGCAGAAGTTTGAACAGCATTCACCACAGCACAAAGTACAAATGCAAGTATGTGAATTAATTTCGATGCACTTTAACTTTATTGTCTGAAGTGATTTCGTTGCTGGCTCTCAAAAGGTTGAACTGTTTGTAATCTTGCTTTCTTTGATCAACTTTTCCTTTCTTTCCTTTCATTATTTTATTGTATGCTCTGCTTAGATTTAGTTGTATGTATTCGTGTATATATCATATATTCATATATTATACACATTGTATTCACAAAAAATTCATTGTCTCTGGGTAACTCATACATGAACCAAGTCACTTTAATGTTTGATTTCGCTAGCTATATGCTTTTTAAGTACTAGAATAAGTTTCCTTTTCGTGGCCAGAGAAGAAAACTTCCTTTCTAGAATTGATAAGAAAATCGGACTGATAGTTTTGCTGGACAAAACAAACCTGTCTTTCTAAATTAATTCTAAACCTAGAAATAATTTTAGACCATATATGTTCATGATTAATTATAATTCGTTGTAATTGATTATCTATATATACCTAATTCCCTTCGTGGCAGAGAAGAGAAGCCCAGAGAAGAGAGACACATTGAAGATATAGAATAAACTTCTCTCCTGACACACAATAAAAGTTTTCCTTGGCAAGGCAACTTGGTGTTAGGTCCTGTGATTCAACTATACGGGGACAAAAGCTGTAATTTCAGATCAACAATTGGCGTCACACGAACAGGATCTGCATTTCAGACATTTGTCTCATTCAATTAGTCAGGTAAAACATTTTCTTTCCTAGAATTTTAAGTCTACCTGATGATAGTATTCATGTATTGAGACAGTGCCTGAAACTGCTACAAAAAAGAACTGTGTTATTTAAACAAATACCAGTTGTGTTGCCAATGATTGTGTGTCAGATATAGTGCATTTTAAGTAATTTAATTTGATGAAATTTATTGTTGTTCTGATCAGTGGACCTCAAAATATTTGAATGAAGCTGGGGTAAAAGTGGTTCCAAAAAATGGAAAAAGACCATTTAGTCAAATTTTCGGGAGAATAAGCCGTAAAGCGATTTAGCAATTAGCTCGTGTGACTGTGAGGTGGTCGGGATATGGCGAGACTGCAATAGGCAGAGTTCACTCTAAAATATTCCGTCACACCGAAGATCCGTAGGTGCGGTGAAGTGCAAGAGCGGTGAGAGCGGTTTGAAGTGGCGGGTCTGTACCAGAGGGAGTACAGTGTATAAAAAACCCTAAAACATTTAAACACGCTGAAGTATAAAGGCGCCGTTTATACAATAGTAGCTAGAATCATGGGCATTCTGCTTTTGACAATGAAGCTGTTCAATATTTGAGGAGGAGACTGATCTAAGTTCAACTGAAAAAAAGAAAAGAAAAATATAAAAGAAACAAAAAAACAGAAAAAGGAAGAAAAAAGGAAATTATAAGAATATATAAGAGCTAACTTTGTTTTTTGTCTTCTGAGTTATCAGAGAGGGAGAGAGGGAGACAGAGAGGGCCCCTCCCTTCAACACACACACACACACACACACACACACACATAAACATAGCCCTGCTGCTGAAAGGACAGACACATAACATCTGCAAATGGCAGACAGCAGCTGTAACAGCAGAACAATATCTGCTTGGTACCTGGAAAAGAAGAATAAAAAGCAAGCTAAGTTTTTGAAGAAAGGACTGGATGCTGATGCGTCTTTGGATGAACAGTTTAGATGGTTCATGATGCAAAAAGACTCTGTCAAGCTGAAAGCCTTTCCAATACTGGCAGCCCACTGGATTGTGAAGCAAGGTGGAATTTGTTGCAGAACAGATGGAAGTCCAGCTCCACTTGTTGAAGCAATGAAGCCTCAAGTTGAAGCATATAACAAGTTAAATAAAATCATGTCTATTACATGTCAAGAAAAAGAAAAAACAATTATTGAAGATTCATTTGATCCAGATTGGACAAATATAATAGCAGAGGCTGAAAGAAAATATCTACAAACACCAGTAGACTCAGCAAAAACTGTAATGCCTCCTCCATACAACCCAATATATCCAACTTTGCCTGAACAAAGTAAAGGTTCTGGTAAATCAAATGGAGTGCCAGTTGACAAGATATATATTGCATCTGCACAGGCTGCTCCAGTAATAACCAGATCCAAATCCACCCAGCCAAACAGAGACATGTTGAGATGCACACCAGCTCATAATGGATCTGATTGGGGTGATGACATAAGAGATGACGACATGATCACAGTTGATAAGGTCGGTCCTGAATTCTCTTCACCTGCTGTTAAAAAGGAAGAATTACAGTCTGAAATGATGACTGAAGAAAGACCATTCACACCGGGAGAACGTCAAGCCATCCTAACAGCTTTACCTCCTCTAAAGAGACAAGATCCAAACACAGAGTTTTGGCGAGAATTAGATTCCTTGGTTGAAGCACATCAAATGACATTAAAAGATATACACACCATTGTCAAAGCTAAAACCCCGAGAGACCGATGGGAACGCTTGCCAGCGGCAATAACAACAGCCCAATGGATAGACTTGTGGGTAGATGGCCAGGGACGACCCCTGGGTCTTTGGCAAGCCTTAGATGTGTTCCGAAAAGAAATCCAAGATGTCCTGGGCAGTGGTAAGATTCCTTTCACTTCAGTGACATTGATTAAGCAAAAAGATGATGAATCTCCAGATGAATATGCCCTGCGTAAATGGAATGCTTATGAAAGATGGGCTATATGCGCTAAAAAAGAACCAGATAGAGATGATGTACAATTTATTGATACACTCGTGGACGGCTTTAGCTCGAAATACCAACAAGCCTTGTCACTTGGAGTCAATCCAGGAGAAACATTTGATCAAATTATGCAATGGGCTGGTCGTCTAGAGATGGTGATAAGATCAAACAAAGAAGAAGGAAACAAGCCAAATCGAAGAGGAGTGGCATTCGTTCAATCCAACATTGATACAGATAGGATGGTGAAGGTTTGCCATAATTGTGGGAAAATTGGCCATGTTAGAAAAGACTGTTGGGCTAAAGGAGGCGGAGCAGAAGGTAAAGGTCCATCATTTAAACAGGCCAATGCGAAAAACAATGATGAAACCCCTCAAGGGAAGAAGTGGACTGAAGCACAAGTTCGTCAGCTCCTTGAGGGAATCATGCGTCCGCAATAGGAATCAGCGGCCCCCTGTATGAGTAAGAGAAGAGACAATCGCCTTTTCATCCCTGCTTTGATAGGGGGCCATCTGTGTGACTGCCTTCTCGATACAGGGGCAGCCATCTCCATAACTGATTTGAACCTACCTACAACACATGAAACTATAGAAGTTGAAGGAGTTGGAGGAGGTATCACAACATTTCACAAAAGTATACCGGTTCCTCTGCAGATACATGAAGATGAAGTCTTGTGGACACCTTTCTGGGTGGGACCGAATTCACAAGGAAGTCTCATAGGTATGGACATTTTACCAATGTTAAACATGATCATATTTACTGACAGTCGTCAAATTGCTACAACAGCTGGAATAATACCACATGAAGACCGTGCATGTAACATAAGTTCTATTGGTGTGGCAACACCCATCACCAGAGAATGGGAAAAAGAAGGTGTGTGGGGTCTTCTGTGCAGTTTATATCCAGATGTTTGGGCTAAACACAAATTGGATTGTGGAAAAGCCAACATTGACCCAGTTGTTATTGAGGGACCAACACATGCCCCTCATAAACAATACCCCATTCGACCAGAAGCAAGACAAGCAGTGGCAGAGATTGTGGCAGACTTGGAAGCTGAAGGAATTGTTCGGCAAGCTTCTTCAAAAACCAACAGCCCTGTCTGGCCAGTCAGGTAATCAGACAACTCGTGGAGGTTAACTATTGATTACACAAGACTCAACAGTGTAACACCAAAACCACATCCTATAGTGGCTAACCCTGCAACCATTCTGAATGACATTCCAGGAGATGCAAAAATCTTCACGGTCCTAGATGTGCTGTCGGCTTTCTGGTCTATACCAATTGATGAAAAATCTCAAGAAAAATTGGCCTTTACAGTAGGCGCAAACCAGTATGTTTGGAACAGACTCCCACAAGGTCTTAACCTTTCTCCAGTTGTATTTCACAGAGCTCTGGATCAATTCTTAACAGAGTGGAAAGCTGAAATTGAGAGTTCGGGAAGTGTTTGCCTCCAATATGTTGATGACTTGTTGATTGCAAGCCCAGATGAAAGCAGCCATATATCTGCATTAAATATCACTCTGCAAGCTCTAAGGAGAGGTGGATTCAAAGTTAACCCTGACAAAGCACAGCTGGCCAAAACTAGAGTTATCTATCTAGGCCAAGAAATATCTGCTGAGGGAAGAAGAATGACAACAGAGCGTGTAGAGGCCCTACGACAACTTCCAAAACCTCTGACGGTTACAGGAATGCGAAAGGTAATGGGACTTTTCAATTACTGTCGTCAATATATACCTGATTTCGCCAGTATCACTAGTCCTCTGATCGACTTGTATAAAGGAGGAAAACCTGGAGTGGAAAAGATAGAGTGGACAACAGAAGCTGAGGAAGCGTTTACTTCCATGAAAGAGAAACTGATTTCAGCTCCAGCCTTGGGACTCCCTGATGGTCGCTTGCCCTTTCATCTGTGGACCAGGGTAGGAGATGAGACATACTCAGCAGTGTTGTGTCAAAAACCTGGTGATCGTTATAAACCAGTTGGGTACATTTCCACAAAGATTCCTGTCACCATGATAGGTCAACCACGATGTATACAAGCTCTCGATGGTGCCACATGGGCAGTGAATGCTGTGGAAAATTTGATAGGTGCACAAACTATCATATTACACACTCCACACAGTATAGTGACGCTGTTGAACAACACCAACATCAAAACAATCACTGATGCGAGGAGAGCAAAATGGGAAGTAGCCCTGCTCAACAAGGACTTGAGAGTGGAAATCGTCAGAGACACTTCTCTTAATCCCGCAACAATGATGTTGGAACCACATGAGGGAATACCACATGAGTGTGAAAAACAAGTAGAAGAGGAAAGCCTTGGCCCAGTTAATCCAATACCTCTTGAAAATCCAGATAAAGAGCTATGGGTCGATGGATCCAGTTACTATATCGATGGAAAACGACACACTGGATGGGCTGTAGTAAAGGCTGATGGAACCGTTGTGAAAAAGGGAGCTCTCCCAGGGCAATTTTCAGCACAAGTAGCTGAGCTCATAGCACTCACGGAAGCTCTTGAACTATCAGAAGGAGATCGAGTCAATATCTACACAGATAGTCGTTATGCTTTCGGTGTGGTTCATGACTACCTTGCCCTCTGGAAAAGATGTGGACTCATCACTAGTAGTGGGGGCGAAATACAGCATGCCTCCATAATTCGTCGGTTGATTACAGCATGTCACTTACCGAGAGAAGCCGCCGTAGTCAAGGTAAAATCACATCAATCTGACAAGTCCAAAGAAAGTCAAGGAAACGCGGCAGCAGATGCAGCAGCTAGAGAAGCAGCTTTACTTTCCCCTACTCCTATCACCTTGGTTCAGGAAAGAAGAAAGGACAATCCTGAGCTCCAACTTCTGTCATATCTCACAGAAACAGATGAAGAAAAGGAACAGTGGATAAAAGTGGGAGCGAAGGAAGATGATCAAGGTATCTGGAGAATTCCAACAGGACAAGTAGTGATGCTTATTGGAACAAGGAAAGAACTGATGCAGCTGTATCATGGTAAGGTGCATGCTGGAGCAAAAGCAATGAAAGCTCAAATCAGCGAGACTTGGTGGTGGCCACGAATGATGAGAGACATTGATGATTATTGTAGGAGATGTTTGATTTGCATGAAAGCAAATGTGGGAAAATCTGTCAAGGTGCGAATGTCACATGCACCCAGACCAACAGGGCCATGGACACATCTCCAAATCGATTTCACAGGACCATTGTCACCCAGTGGAGGGTACCAGTACATTCTAGTAATCATAGATCGATTTACTAGATGGGTGGAAGCATTCCCAACAAAAACTTGCACAGCTGAAGCTGTAGCCCGAGTAATGGTGGAAGAAGTTTTTCCTCGCTGGGGTCTTCCATATGAAATTCCATCATGCTGTGGGGGTGTTTTTCAGCTGCAAGGACAGGACGACTGGTTGCAATCAAGGGAAAGACGAATACGGCCAAGTACAGGGATATCCTGGACGAAAACCTTCTCCAGAGTGCTCAGGATCTCAGACTGGGCTGAAGGTCTACCTTTCAACAAGACAATGACCCTAAGCACACAGCTAAAATAACGAAGGAGTGGCTTCACAACAACTCTGTGACTGTTCTTGAATGGCCCAGCTGGAGCCTTGACTTAAACCCAATTGAGCATCTCTGGAGAGACCTAAAAATGGCTGTCCACCAACGTTTACCATCCAACCTGACAGAACTGGAGAGGATCTGCAAGGAGGAATGGCAGAGGATCCCCAAATCCAGGTGTGAAAAAGGTTGCATCTTTCCCAAAAAGACTTATGGCTGTATTGGATCAAAAGGGTGCTTCTACTAAATACTGAGCAAAGGGTCTGAATACTTAGGACCATGCGATATTTCAGTTTTTCTTTTTTAATAAATCTGCAAAAATGTCAACAATTCTGTGTTTATCTGTCAATATGGGGTGCTGCGTGTACATTAATGAGGGAAAAAAAATGAACTGAAATGATTTTAGCGAATGGCTGCAATATAACAAAGAGAGGGGGGGGGGGCTCGAAAGGGGCTCAACTTAATGACTCTACCTGTACATTCTGTTTGCCCAGATGCGATCACAGAGATCGCGCCCGAACTTTTAGTTTTCCCTCAGGCGATCACGGAGATCGTGCCAGAACTTTCTGTTGCCCCTGAGGCAATCACAGAGATCGCGCCCGAACTTTTAGTTTCCCCTGAGGCGATCACGGAGATCGCGCCCCGAACTTTCTGTTCCCCCTGAGGCGATCACGGAGATCGCACCAGAACAGTCTGTCTACCTGAACGGTCTTTCTGCCCCGAACCTTCTGTCTGTCCTAATGCGACCACGGGGGTCGACCACGAGCCCGCTCCAGCGCACCACGAGCCCACTCCAGTGTAGGACCTTCCGCCACCTGACCGTCTGCCAGATCATCCGTCACCTGGGTCTTGGCCCGATCGTCCGTCACCTGGACGCCCAGGTGTTCCGCTGCCTGGACAAGATGGGGGGACTTCGGCCATTATTATTATTATTATTTTTTTTGGGGGGGGGGGGGGCAGTATCTGTGGTCATGGCAGCCAGAGGGACAAAGACCAAGGAGGCCACATCCTGGACTCCGCCCTGGTTGCCAGAACTCCCGACTCAGCCCTTGACTCCTGCCTAAGACTCCGCCCTGGCCACCAGAGCTCTCTGCTCCGCCCTGGACTCCGCCCTGGCCGCCAGAGGTCCCCGATCCACCATGGTGCCCGGAGGCCACCTGAACTGCCTACTCCTGCACTGCCTCGTCCAGGGTGCCCCCCCTTTTAGTCCCTTTACGGAGCGAGGACGCGCCTTCCAGGAGGGGGAAGTACTGTCATAGTTATGTGTCTGTTGATCTGTTCTTTGTTTTGAGTTCCTGTCTGTCATTGTCTACATTATTAGTTCATTTACGTCAGCTGTGTCTTGTCTGTAATCATGTCTGTCACCTGTGCCCTACTCGTTATCCTCTTGTGTTCATCTGTATATATTCCCTCTATGTCAGTCCAGTCTTGGTCTGTCGTTAAAGTGTCGTGGTAGTGTTTATACTTGTATTCCTGCCTGGATCCTGTTATTCATTAAACTGTTATACGTCAAGCTATCTTCTTCGTGCATTGTTCCTGACTACACGTTACAATATGTAGAGGGGGCTCAAAATGATCATTTTCACCAGAGATTTGGAGTCAGATTACAGGGGGGTGAAATGACTTCAGAACAACATCATTATTTTATTTTTACACAGAGATTAGTTAAATCTTTTGGCTTTAGCAATCTTTGTTGCATTATATGCCAACAGTTCAAAAATGGCAAAGAGCACTTCTTGTGTTTTTCGCCCATAGTTTGCATTTCTGCTTCTCATTTTACAGATATCTTAATATCCTTTTAGATTCAAATTCTTAACAAACTTCTCTTTTTTTAATTTTTAAGGCCCAATATGGTTAATTTTCAGAGATTGGGATCTCAATGTGCCTCCATGAGTAAATTGGCACTCATTTTCAATGGTCCCACATTTTTCTGAAGAACAAATAATGTTGAAACTACATTTACATTTACATTAAGTCATTTAGCAGACGCTTATATCCAAAGCGACTTACAAGTGAGGAATACAAACAAGCGATTCTTCATGAATTGGCAAATAGACACAGGACGTGCTCACAATAAAAGTTTCATACATTGCTCAGTACCATAAGCTAGAGTAGGAAGGGAAAAGGGAAGGATAGGGTTTTTTTTTTATGAAGGGATTAAGTGTTCACGGAAGAGATGAGTTTTCAGCTGTCTCTTGAATATTGCCAGGGATTCTGCGTTCCTGATGAAAGTAGGGAGATCATTCCACCAGCAGGGAGCAGTGAACGAGAATGTTCTGGAGAGTAATTTTGTGCCTCTCTCTGACGGTACCACAAGCCGGTACCTGGGGACGTAGCGTTGTAGTAGTGTGTGGAGGTAGGAGGGTGCAGAGTCTGTGGTGGATCTGAAAGCAAGCAACGAGCAGCAAGGGGTAACCAGTGCAGAGAGATGAAGAGGGGCATGACATGGGCTCTCTTAGGCTCGTTGAAGACAAGACGTGCAGCAGCATTCTGGATCATTTGAAGAGGTTTGATTGCACTTGACGGCAGTCCAGCCAGAAGAGCATTGCAGTAAT
Organism: Zacco platypus; assembly: GCA_038088235.1. Lineage (NCBI taxonomy): Eukaryota > Metazoa > Chordata > Actinopteri > Cypriniformes > Xenocyprididae > Zacco > Zacco platypus. The sequence goes on from CM076064.1 coordinate 17,678,751, forward strand.
CAAGCCTTGCAATGACCAGGGCCTAGACAAGAAGTTGTGTTGCATGCTCAGTCAGGAAGGGCTGGATTTTCCTGAAGTTGTGAAGTGCAAATCTGCATGACCTCGCCGTCTTTGAGATGTGGTCTCTGAAGTCAGTTGGTCATCGAAGATAACTCCAAGATTTCTGGCCGACTTTGATGGGGTAATGGTGGTTGTACCAAGCTGTATGTTGATGTTGTGTTGTAGATTTATAAACATCTTGTCCAACAAAAGTCAACATTTAATAACATGTTTTTACTCCAAACTCACTTCATAATGACAGTTGTGCATCCTTCTGAGAGATAAGGCAGTTGTGTGTTTATTAGTCATGTTTAATCAATCAAAGCATTTCAATCTTCTGTTTATTCAGCTATAGCGATATGACGCGTTATCTTCTGCTGCAGGGCATATTTTGAGTTTCTGCGCAAAAGCCCCCTCTGGCTTTCAGATGGAGAAGCATTTCCTACTGCTCACAGAGCAGTACAGCTCTGACAAGCTGCACATTAAATAATCGCAGCCTTTTGCCCTAATATGAGGATTATGAAAAGCTTCAGGAGTCATCTGAACATGGCGCGTCTGCAGCAGACAGAGCAAAGTCAAAAACACACACGCAACAAACATGGCCGAATCATTTAGCAAGAAATTTCCTTACAACAGGAAAAGCAACAGATGGAAAGATATAACAAACACTGTCATTAATTACATTGCTAAATAAAACATTTTTGAATGATGCAAACTATCGTCTGATTACCGTTATCGGAAAAGTCTTAGAAAATATTGAGAAATCATTTTTTGTCAATATCGCACACCCCTACTGGCAAGTGTTTTTCTTTCGATACAAAAAACTAGTTCCTGTTACAGTAAATTTGATATGGCCAGTTGATATTTCTGAAGAGACATTCAGATACAATATAGTAAAAGAAAACTCATGTGAATCTGTGTTTAATACAAGCTTTTATTAAACTTAAACTTGCAACTGTTACAAATAAACCTTGAAATAAACTCCCAAATGCTGTTATTTCATTTGGTTCTAAAGGAAATTGTTTGGCTTCAAGGTTTTGGGCTCATGGTAATTAATAGATATAAATGTCTGAATAATAATATTCTATTAATAGATCAGTGTACTAAGAGTAACAGAGTCTTTTCACATAAACTGAGATGATTAAGCAAGAGACTTGTGAAAAAAATTGAGAACATTATAGCCTTAATAAATTATAGTACTTCGAATACTTAAGTACATTCGAAGGCAAATACTTTTGTACTTTTACTCAAGTAAAATTTAAAAGGGTGTACTTTTAATTTTACTCGGGTAAAATTTTACCTAGTGTATCTCTACCTTAACTCAAGTACTTGGTTTGTGTACTTCGTCCACCACTGGATATTACGATAGAAGGTATGACTGGTGATTGAGCCGAATCATGTTCAGCCTCTCCCACAGTAAATGAAGAACCACTTAACATGAAAAAGCTTTGTGTCAATCGTATTTGGTAGCTTGATTCTTTTGTTTCATAATGTATTAACTTCAGGTTGAACAGGCTGATAAAGGTAGCATGAACCTAGAAATAAGAAATGTAAATTTTATAAAACAAAAACAATTAATGACATTGTGTCCGAACTCACAAGTATACATTTGCTTTTAACTTTTTATTCAAACTTTAAAGCAATATTATCTTTTGAAAAAATGTAATACAGTATTTGCTTTTGGGTAAAACTAGCTTGCATATGTAGTGTTTTCACCCTGTCACAGAGATGAACTCCATGATTCCCTCCTCCGACCGTTGGAGGGCGCCATTACCCGAATATTGACTTTCCCTTTCACATTCAACCACAACATTACATTCACTACATTTCCCATAAGCCCCGTACCTTGGCACTAATTCTCACCAGCTGAAAGCACTTGCCTGGACCATTTAAGACACTGGCTGCATCTGAAATCGCCTACTTCTCTACTATTGAGTAGGGAAAAAGCAGTAGGCGAGCGAATAAGTATGTCTGAAACCTTAGTAGTCATAAAAGAGTAGGCGAGAATTACCTCGCTGACGTACTATTTCTTGCGAGATTCAGACATACGTCTACTTAAAGTGCATCTGAAATCGCCTACTTCTCTACTATTGAGTAGGGAAAAAGCAGTAGGCGAGAGAATAAGTATGTCCGAAACCTTAGTAGTCATAAAAGAGTAGTCGAGAAGTTCCCGGATGGCCTACTGCTTCCGCCCAGATTCCTGAGCGCTTATAGCGATAAGTACTTTTCTATCCCAGGCCACGGGAGAGGATACGTCATAATCAAACACGGAGGAGAAAGAGGCGTTTTCAAATGTGAGTATTGAAAACATTCCTTGTGTTAAAATCGCATTTGTTGAACTACTGTAAACTGTTGAAGTGTTGAAGGTGTAAAGACGCTAGGCAGTATAGTTGTGATTTTGCTGTAAAAACACGTTTTATTACGTACAGCTAACAGGGGAGCTCTAGTAAGCTCACGTACACCACCAAAGTGGATTTACATGACTTTTGAACCATATACATCATAAATATGCTAACTAAATGTTTATTTAACATCTGACAGGGAAATATTCAATAAGTATTGCAGATGATGAGCACATCACAACATGCAATGGACATTTGAGTGTGTGCTATTATTTAGAATTCAACATTGCTTACATTACATAAATGTAAGTAATATAAATAAAACAAATGTACGAGTAACTCAACATTAGTTATCTGTTTTATTTGACTGTTTGTACTGTTGACAAATTAAGGAAGTTGTATTGTATAAGAAGTCTGTTAACACGAGTGACTTGCTCAAGGACGTATTGGTGGTGACGGCTGCAGAGATCGAACCAGCAACCTTCTGCTTACCATTCCAGTGGTTCAGCCCGCTACACCACAAAAGTAGTAAAACTACCTCAAAAATTAGCATGAAAAATGGCAAGAAACGGAATGCTGACGGATTGTAAAATGTTTTAATCTTTGAATGTTTTTTTAGCAGGTAGTCATGTTCTTGGAGAGCGTTATGTCCTGTTTGTTTTTCTTTTAGTGTCCTGTTTTACCAGTCCTAACCTGTGATTCGTTACAGTTGCCTGGTAACCCACCTGTGACCAATTGGTTAATTGATGACACCTGAAGGGAGTAATTTTTAAATCCAGGACACCAGCTCTCTCACTCTCTCTCTGGTTTTGTAGCCAGCTCTGCAGTACCAGGGTTGCCTTTTCAATAGTCCCCTTTTTCTTTTATAATTTAATAAACTTTATCTTTGTTTGGCAGATTTTGGTCTTTGTGTCCTTTATGTTGCTTCCCTAGAGCCAGGGTTGTAACAATGGGGGCTCGTCCAATTTTGTTGGTAAAAACCATTTATTTTTTTCTTTCGATACTTTGAAATTGTTTTTTTTTTCTCCCTTTGATTGAGAGCTATTGGTGAGTATGATTGTCTGAGTATTTTTATTTTATGTGCATGAGTTTCCCCGGTTAGGTAGGGTGAGAGTTCCAGCTGGGTTGAAGATTCAATCCTTCCATCGGATCACTCTTTTGTTGTTTTTCCTTTTTTATTTTCGAGGTTATTCTGGGTGGAGACTTGTTCTCTGTCGGGGGTAAGCAGTTCACAGCTGTGTGACCATTGGTTATATGGCCTACAGTTGTTTTTTTTTTTTTTTTTTTGCTTTTAAAGTCGCCTCGTGCCCGGTACACCTCAGAAGATAGATAGGAGTTAGAAAATGATAGGCAGGTATCCGGGTGTCTCTCATGAGTTTAATGTTTGGGCTCAACAACCATGCTCACTTTTTGTTTATTTGTAAGGGTGTTGTGATCCGGTCTTTGTTTGTCTGTTTATCTGTCCTGTCGGAGTCACATGTTCCTTGTTTTCAGTCCTGTCACCTGTCATGTGTATCTTTGTTTTGCTTTGCCATGTGCCTGTCTCGTTAGCAGTTCATCGTCGTCAGCGGTGTCCTATTTTGTAATCATGTCTGTCACCTGGCCCCGCTCGTATTCATCTGTATTTATTCCCTTTGTGTCGGTCCAGTCCTTGTCCGTTGTTAATGTTGCATGTTGGTGTAATTCCTGTGTTCCTGTCCTGGTACAAGTATCTATTAAACTGTTGAACTTTAATTATCCTGGTCCGCGTCTTGATCCTGCACAACACGTTACAGAACAACGGACCAAAACCTAACAGCTAGCCTGCGATGTGGTCAACGCGAGCTGAAAATCAGCTGTGGAGCATTCGGCAGCGGGGACGCCCAAAACACCCGCTCCGCCAGCCCACCTCACGCCGACTACCCCCGCATATCTCTTCAGCGGTATGTTTCCTGTCTGTCCATCTTACCCGTTCCCGGAGGATGACGAGGAGCTTTCCGAACTCCTCAGTCTCGACCCAGAGCCGCCGCGCGCCGTCGCTGAGCGTCCAGAGCCGCTGAGCGTCCAGAGCCGCCGAGCGTCCAGAGCCGCCGCACGCCGTCTTTGTCTTTTGTCTGAGGTGAGTAATCTTTTGTGTAATTTACTGGGATATCTAGTTCTACCTGTGTTTAAAGCTTTAAAAGCTTTGTTCGAGAGAGCATTTTTGCCGCTTATTGTTAATTTTGTAGCTCAGTGCTATTGTGGACCTATTGTGTTGGCTGCACTTTAGTGTAGTTAGAGTTGAGCTTATAGTAATGGCTTCTATAGAAGACTTCCTTAATGAACCTTCTGAAGAGTTACTTGAGTTTTTCACAAAAGATCAACTCTTGCAGTTGGCCTCTCATTATGATATTTCCATCACAAGTAGTGAGAAGTGACAGAAGGATAGTGTGAAGGAAATTATTAGAAGTGTTTTGATTGATAATGGTGTTTTGAAAGTTAAGGAGGTTTTTGCACAACCCATGATTGCACCTTTGTCTGATGCTGCAATTGCGCTTAGGCTCAAGGAGCTAGCATTACAGGAGAAACGGCTAGAGGCTTAGGAGAAAGAGGGACAATTTAGAGAGAAACAAATGTATCTTGAGCATGATCGGTTTCTTAAAGAGTTGGAGTTAAAAGCTGCCTGTGTAACTCCTAGAGGTTCCCCATTTGATGTAGGAAGCCATATTAGGTTTAGTGCCTCCCTTTTCTGAGAAAGATGTTGAGCGATATTTTTCTCGTTTTGAGCGTGTGGCAACCACATCAAAGTGGCCTAAAACTGTGTGGACTTTGCTGTTACAGAGTGTTTTGGTGGGTAAAGCTCAGGAAGCTTATTCTGCACTAAGCCTTGAGAAGAGTACTAATTATGATGAGGTTAAAGCAGCTATATTGAAGGCATATGAGCTTGTTCCTGAAGCTTACCGCCAGCACTTTCGTAGTTGTACCAAATTTGCTCACCACACTTATGTTTAGTTTGCAAAACAGAAGGAGAATCTGTTTGATTGGTGGTGTACATCACAAAAGGTGGAAAGTAAGGAACATCTTAGACAACTCATTTTGCTCAAAGAATTTTAAAACTGTCTGCCTGAGGTTGTATCTGTTTATTTGAATGAGCAGAAGGCAGTGACTTTAGAACAAGCTGCATTCTTGGCAGATGAGGTTGTTTTGACCCATAAGGTAAATTTTGGTGACAAACAGGCTGAGTTTCAGGGCCAGAGAAAGTCCAATAGATCTCGGTTTGTAAAGTCTGTCCCCCTTGCCTCATCTGTCACTAAGATAACTAATAATGGTTCAATTTCAGAAAGGGCTTGTTTTTATTGTAAGAGACCAGGTCATCTTATTGCAGACTGTCCAGTTCTAAGTCTGACAGGTGGAGTATTTTTAATATTTATTTTAGTTTGCTGTCAGTTTCCATTCGAAGAGAGTTGCGCATGTCGCATGAGAAGGCACGCCCACTCCTGTCGCGCGGCACCTTGACATTGAGCACACCTGTGCAGCGCAATCGCTGAGGCGCATCAGTCGTGGTATAAAAAGCTGGTTTAAGTGTGGCGCTTTCATTTCCTCTCCGTTGTATTCCTGTTGGGTGTGTAGAACACTTTGTGGTTATTTCCTGTGGTATTCCCCTGGTGAGTCGCTCGTGTGTTTTTTTTTTTTTTTTTTTTTTCTTCAGGTGCGGCCTAAGGGTTCTAGCTGCTGTTTCTTTTGGTTATTTTCATTTGTTTTTTCTTTGTTTATTGCTGTTATTTTACTTATTGTTTGCTGTTTTGTTATACGGCTGCTTGTGTGGACGTCGCGGGGCCGAGCCGCCGCTTCATCAAGTGGCTTCAAAACCATTTCGCTTATGTGATTCAAGCACCGTCATAAAATACATACTTGCCCGCTTATTAATTAACACCCACGTCTGTCTAGTGAAGCTGTATGTACGATTATTTGTTTATTTTGTTTGTTTACCGATTAGTTTGATTTGTGTATTTTTTAATATCCTTGCCGGTATGTCTGTGGATACCTGAAGAGCAATAATATGGAAGTTTAACAGAAGGGTAGAGAGTCTTTTCAGTGGTGTTCTTCCTTTCTTTTGTGGTTGTGACTTACTTTATGAATTTGTATGCACTGATTTGGTTTTCTGGTTTGTCCCTTCTGTTTAATGCTTCATGTATTGGTCTCTTGTCAACTTTTGGGTATATACAAGGTAAACTGTTTGAGGTATATTTTTAAGAATGCTTTTAGCATTAATGATTTGTGGAAAATAATACGTTTTGTATTTGTTGGACGTCACCTCTCTGTCTTTTATCCAATCCGAACTGGCAGGGTACTTCAGTTTATTGTAATTCCTTTTGGTTAAATTTCCTTTTTGTGAGTATTATTTTTCCTGGGTGGTAACCTAGGTGGCGTAGTCGGGTCTTTTAATATATATTCTGCCAAAGGTTACATAAGCAAGAAACAGAAATCGTAAAAAACAGAAACAGTAGCTTTTGTAAGTCCTGTGCCAAGTCTTCCTTTAGCATCCTCTGTTGCTAATGTTCCATGCAAGAAAGGTGAGTTAGCTGGCTCCTCATCATTTTTGATGGATGGTTTTGTGTGTCTGTCTGCTGACCCTGAACAGAGACAATCTATCAAAATCTGGAGACATACTGGAGCTTTTCAATCTGTGATTCTTCGCGATGTCTTGTCTTTTAATGATGCATCAGCTCAAGGTTCAGAGGTACTTGTTAGAGGTTTTGGTGGAGGATTTTTGTCTATGCCTTTACATAACATTAATCTCCAATCGGATTTAGTCTCAGGGGATGTTGTTGTTGCACTCTGTTCCCAGATTCCTATAGATGGTGTGTCCTTTATTCTAGGGAATGATTTAGCTGGAGGTAACGTGTTAGCTGTTCCTGAAGTAACCTGTACTGTCCACAAGTCAGATAGTCCAGATGAGCTTGAATTGGTATTTCCAGAAATATTCCCTGTTTGTGCAACTACTCGTGCCATGTCAACCAAAAAACATGTCGAACGTAAGTCTTCCAATCAATCTGTTATTCCACTTTGATACTTTCATGGCCCAAGGTGACATGAACTTGGCAGGGTTTGGAAAGATGTTTCCATCTCGTGAGCAGTTAATTGTTGAGCAAGAACAAGACCCTACTTTGACACTACATCTTCAAACATTGGTGACAGATGAAGCACTATCAAATGTAGCTTCTGGTTATTTTATTAGTGATGGTGTTTTGATGAGAAAGTGGATAGATCCAAAAATATCAAGTGAGGATGACTGGAGTAGCGTGTTTCAGGTAGTGGTTCCAGAAGTTTATCGGGTTTATCGGTCTGACATTCTGTATCTTGCTCATGATTTTTGTCTATCCGGCCACTTGGGTATCAGGAAGACTTTGGATCGTGTGTCAAGGCATTTTTTCTGGCCTGGAGTGAAATCAGATGTGGCTCAGTATTGCAGATCATGTCATGTTTGTCAGATTACAGGTAAACCTAACCAGTCTATTCCTGCAGCTCCACTACATCCTATTTCTGCCATTGGGGAGCCATTTGAACATTTTTTGATTGACTGTGTTGGACCTCTCCCACGTACCAAGTCAGGTAATTGGTATCTTCACACAATCATATGTGCAGCGACACGGTTTCCTGAAGCCGTCTCTTTTCGTGCGGTCACAGCCCCTGCCATTTCTAAAGCCCTTAAGTTTTTCACAGTGTTTGGGCTACCAAGAGTTTGGTCTGATCAAGGGTCTAATTTTATGTCCCGCCTTTTCTCCCAGGTGTTAAAGCAGTTGTCTATTCAGCATAACATCGCATCTGCGTATCATCCAGAGTCTCAAGGTGCACTTGAGAGATTCCATCAAACACTCAAGACAATGCTGAAGACCTACTGTAAAGAGTGTAAAGGAATAGGGATCTAATATCAATATAACTCGAAGGTGATTGAATTACAGTGAATAAGAACCGATTCACTATATATAAAATAATTCCGAATTAATATTTACATTTAGTCATTTAGCAGACGCTTTTATCCAAATGACTAAATGTAAATGTATTTAATACCTTTTCAATTATTCGTCCACCGGCAAATTGAGGTTAAGGTACTTTATCAATTCTGGACCGAATATTATCCCGTGGCCAACGGGAATAATATACAGTTATGATTACCAATAAGAGCAAGGTAACGTAATCGACAGTTTAAGGCAGTAACTTGTAAGCACACAACACAAGACTCTTGTATAGGTGAAAAGTTAAAACAAGACTTTATTAAGCTACTCTAATACACACACACTAATCTAACGAAAACACATACACACACTCATTCATACAGTGACAGGGAAATTGAGGCTATTGTTAAGGAGGGTGACTGTAGTCCCAAACATCTAGCGTTCAATGCTACTTCTTTAACCGCGACCTGAGAGAATTGATACTAGCAATTCAACCTAAGTTCATTTGCTCAATAAAAATTGCACCAGCGTCAGCAAGATTGAGGAGACTGTGATACTTGCATTTCTGTGATCGCACGTTCTCTTCGTGACGGATTTGCATGTGGGTCTCTACGCGCTGATTGGCTGGGGGTCGGGTCTTTGTTGCGTTCGAGGCTCCGATGAAAGAGGGTTGGCTGCCGGAGGGAGCCACGTGGGTTTGTTGTCAGGTTACGTGTTGCTGCGCGACCAAGTTTCTCTGCGTCTCTGGTGAAGTTGCTGAGGCAGGACCTTGAGAGAATTTTCTTCAGCAGCGGCGACGACGGCTCGTGAAGGAAGTTGCTGAGTCTTGTAGAGTCCTAGAAATGGGGTGTCATGTTGCAAGACGATGTTGAGGTCGCACGAATCACCCGAAAGTCAAGGCAGAAAGGCACGGCAAGCGGCAAGCAATGCGTGTCGTTGAGTTTTAAGCGTTTTTCTGACCACTCCCTCCAGGCGTTTCCAACCAACCAGGTATCACTTGGGCGGTTCCTGCCCGTGATTAGCATACTGTCCATTGTACCCCAGCTTCTTAGGGCTTGGTTGAGCTCAAGGGAAATCAACTTGCACAGTCCAAATGTGGTAAATTCTACAAACAATATATTTGCATAAAATTACAGGAAATCATTCATCCATCACACAGATACCAAACAGTATATACTTCCTATAATTGAGGTAGACTTTCCTAAAAGTCTACCTTAACTAAATGTTTAAAAACACAAAAGGAAATTCACAAGTTATCTAGAAACACACACAGTAGATACATGACGTCTTAGCTACTTGCTAGTAACTAAATCATATCATTGGCAATTTTAGACTGTTTTGTTAGAGGGAGTGAATTCATTTTCTGATAATTCCTGAATTATCAAAGGGAACTGCAGTGTCTTTGAAATGCGTAAGCGGTATCCCCGGTGTCAGCCTGTCTGGGCCCTGCTGTGACTCTTGGGCTTTGTAACGCCTCCCAAGAGTCAATTTCTTCCTTATAAGGTAAAGGCTTTACATCTCGGTTCCGCCAGGTCTGAGTTTGTGATTGTGGAACAAAAGGGAGGATCCTTTTGTGGATTCCCCCATTTCTTGTAATACGTATCTTCAATCGAGCAGACAGGGTCTGATCGTCACGGCTTAGTGATGTGTATTCGGAGTGTGGGGCCGTGTTTGATTTGTGTCCCTACAAGAGTTTGAGAGAGACTGGGATGATGGCGTTCCATTACTCCTCTTTGCAGTTAGAGAGGTTGTTCAGGAATCCCTTGGCTTCAGTCCAGCTGAACTTGTGTTTGGCCATACTGTGAGGGGGGGCCCTTGAAATTGGTGGAGAAGTGGTTGGATGTTAAGCATTCTACTCATACTAACCTATTGGACTATGTGTCTAACTTTCGTTACAGGCTTAGTAGGGCATTTGAACTGGCCAAAGAAAATCTGAAAGCGGCTCAGGGGAAAACGAAGACTTGGTATGACTGAAAGGCTAAGCATCGTGTGTTCAGTTCAGGAGACCAGGTGCTGGTGCTCTTATCTCTCGTGAGATCTCTGCTTTTGTGACCCCCGATGACTTCTGGCATTATAACGTTATGGCATTCAGGATGCGAAATGCACCCGCCACTTTTCAGCGCCTGGTTAATAAGGTGTTGGAAGGAATGGTAGGATGTGAAGCATACCTTGATGACATAGTTGTGTACAGCGCTACTTGGTCTCAACATTTGGACCAGCTTCATGATGTGTTTAAGCGGCCGACTGGTGCAAATTTGACTTTGAACCATTCTAAGTACAAATTTGGACAAGCTACAGTAAGTTACTTGGACAAAGTGGTTGGCCATGGTCATGTGTCTCCAGTGGGAGCAAAAGCAGAGGCCATTGTGAACTTTAGTGTACCATCATCTCGAAGGGAGTTAAAGCGCTTCCCAGGTATGGTAGGTTATTATAGGAGCTTTTGCAAGAATTTTGCCACTGTTGCGGTACCTCTAACCAATCTGCTTAGTCCAAAGGTTCCTTTTGTGTGGACGGAGTCATGTCAAGTGGCCTTTGACAATTTGAAGGCACTGTTGAGTAGTTCTCCTATCCTTGCAGCTCCTAATTTTGACAAGCTGTTCAAGTTAGCTGTGGATGCTAATGATTTTGGGGTTGGTGCTGTTCTTCTCCAGAATGATTCAGTAGTTGTTGAACATCCTGTGTGTTTTTATTCAAAGAAATTTGATGTCCATCAGAAGCACTATTCTACCATTGAGAAGGAAGCTTTGGCCCTTATCCTTGCTTTGAAACACTTTGAGGTATATATCTCATCTAGTGTCCCTCTTATTGTTTACACTGACCATAATCCTTTAGTGTCCCTCCACAGCATGAGAAACTCTAACCAGCGCTTAGTGCGGTGGAGCCTGTTCTTGCAGGGCTATGATCTTGTAATTCACCATATATTCGTGGGAAGGATAACGTGTTGGCGGATGCCCTGTCAAGGTCGTAAGTGCTTGTTTTATTTCATGTACTTGTTAATGTTGTCATAGGTTATCCTATAGCAACATTTTAAGGGTGTGGGTGTTATGTCCTGTTTGTTTTTCTTTTAGTGTCCTGTTTTACCAGTCCTAACCTGTGATTCGTTACAGTTGCCTGGTAACCCACCTGTGACCAATTGGTTAATTGATGACACCTGAAGGGAGCCATTTTTAAATCAAGGACACCAGCTCTCTCTCTCTCTCTCTGGTTTTGTAGTCAACTCTGCAGTAGCAGGGTTGCCTTTTCAATAGTCCCCCTTTTCTTTTATAATTTAATAAACTTTATCTTTGTTTGGCTGATTTTGGTCTTTGTGTCCTTTATGTTGCTTTCCTAGAGCCAGGGTTGTAACAGAGCAGGCACACAAATGTTTGGAGCAGCCAGATTGTCCCACACATCTTCTCCCACTCTTGCTTCAAGGTTGTGGGGTTCAGGGGTCCATCATCATGGTCTTCCTCATCCTCTGGATCAATTATGTCCCCATTGAGAAGAGCAGCAATGAGGGACATGATCAATGGCAAAGACATGTGAAGATGTTCACGGTGATCAGCTGGGTTTGTGTACATCATAATATGAGATTACATGCAGAGCACAAAAAAGCACAATGATAAGGTTAACTATCTGAATAATTCATCATAATGCATTATATATATATATATATATATTTAAATTTATAAGCCTGATGAATGAAACATTCTTAAATTCAAGAAAAAGAGGGAAACAAAGATTTAATTCACTTTTGCTTGTGGATGAAAATGTTTGCATATAAAATCTATTAACATATTTAAGAGATTGCGATTTTGGGTTTTTATAATAATAAAAAAATATCTTTAAGGATAAAACTGGGTCACATTAGGGTTGAAAATATAAGAACTGAAATTAACCGCAAATTTATTGCTACAATCACAAAATAAATGGGGAGCCGTTTCTTCAACAAGACCAGAAAATGAGCAAGTTTAATCAATATCAAGATATTTAAAGGTAGATGAATTAAACCTGTCACTCATATCTTTTAAGTGTTGCGCTTGCGATAACGTTGTAGGTCACATGATAACATCAACATGGCGGATGATTTCCGGATCGCATTCATACTCAATGAGATTTCATTCATACTCTTTTAGCACTCATTAAGTACCTACTCATTGAGTAGGTGATTTCGGACGCAGCCACTCTCTTTCATTCAGACATTGCAAGGTCTTGTTTTCCAGTTGGTGCATTTATGAGCATTATTTATTATATATATATATTTGTTAATGACCTGTTTGGACTACCATTTACGACTATTGCTGCCTGCCCCTTTGCTTTGTTTGCCTGGACTCTGTTTATGAACGATATCTGCCTGTCTCGACCTGTATCTGTTTGTTGACCACGATTCTGTCTCTCCTCTGCTGTTCCTGTTTGCTGGTATATGACCACTGCCTGTCTGACCTTGATTATTTGTTTAATAAAGCTGCTCATGGATCCTACATTGAGTAACGTTAATCATTACAGAAGACCTCGCCAGATTCAGATCCAGCGGCTTTCTCTCTGTGTGCTACCATGTCTGCCCAGGCCAGCCAACTCGCGGCTCATCAACATCAACTAAACCGGCTCACGTCACTCACCGAGGAACTGGTAAAGACACTACAGAGTCTGCACACCTCCTCAGCGGCTACGATGACACCACCATCCACCGCATCCGCCATTACGCACGCGGCAGAGACGCCATCTCCGGTGAGTCGCCGTTTGTCCTTCCCGGAACGATTTGACGGTTATCCTACAAAGTGTAATGGATTTTACAATGTTCACTCTTCATAACGCAACAACCGGCACTATATCCCACCGAAGCCAGTAAGAAAGTGGTGAGTCTTTCTATTGACGCTCTGAATTCTGAGTTGTGTATCACTGTTCCCATTAATTTGCATTTCAATGGACAATGTATCTCCACCACTGCCCTGTTAGACTCTGGAGCTGCGGGGAGCTTCATGTCACATGGTTTCGCCATGCAGCATCACATAGCTCTCATTAAATGTCCTTCTTCTCTAACAGTGGAGGCCATAGACAGGAGACCTCTGGGCTCTGGACTTATATCATCCACAACACAGGAGAAGCGAATGCAGACGGGTCTCCTCCATAATGAAACCATTCAGTTTTACATTCTCCCCACTTCCATGAGAACCATCATCATTGGACTGCCCTGGCTCCGCAGACACAATCCACACATCTCCTGAAAAGATGGTCAGATTGCTCGTTGGGGTGCCAGCTGCCAGGGGACCTGCCTATCCACTGATTTCTCCTTGCCTGTAAGAAATGTCGTTAACTGACTCTGCACTAGAGGTAACTTTACTTGAGGAGTACAGAGACTTGGCCGAGGCTTTCAGTAAATCTCAAGCCTCTCAACTACCACCTCATTGACCTTATGACTGTGCAATCGACCTCCTCCCGGGTTCTATTCCTCCCAAGGGGCGCATTTTCCCTCTGTCTCAACCTGAATCAGATGCCATGAAAGCTTACATCGAGGAGGAGCTATCTAAGGGGTTTATTCGACCAACGACCTCTCCTGCATCAGCGGGATTCTTCTTCGTACACAAGAAAGATGGAGGTCTCAGACCATGCATCGATTATCAAGGCCTCAACGAAATCACAATCAAGTACCGGTACCCTCTGCCCTTGGTTCCAGCCGCCCTAGAACATTTACGCATGACCAAGTTCTTCACCAAGTTAGACCTTCGATACACCTACAATTTGGTTCATATACAGGAGGGCGACGAATGGAAAACTGCCTTCTCCACCACAACTGAGCACTATGAATATCTTGTAATGCCGTTCGGGCTGGTCAACAGTCCCTCCGTGTTCCAGGCATTTGTCAATGATGTCTTTCGAGACATGCTAGATCACTCTGTCATCGTATATATAGACGACATCCTTATCTACTCAGACACCTACGAAGATCAGGTCAGAACTGTGTTAAAACTGTAGTAACTTGCTCAAATGGATGAAATATATTCACATGACTATATGACTAATTATGAATATGAATCAACCACGAAGGGAATTAGGTATATATAGATAATCAATTACAACGAATTATAATTAATCATGAACATATAGGGTCTAAAATTATTTCTAGGTTTAGAATTAATTTAGAAAGACTGGTTTGTTTTGTCCAGCAAAACTATCAGTCCGATTTTCTTATCAATCCTAGAAAGGAAGTTTTCTTCTCTGGCCATGAAAAGGAAACTTATTCTAGTACTTAAAAAGCATATAGCTAGCGAAATCAAACGTTAAAGTGACTTGGTTCATGTATGAGTTACCATCAGAGACCATGAACTGTGTGAATTTTTGGTCGTATGGACCAATAGAGAACATGGACTTTTGGCGGGAGAGCTTTTCTTTGTCTCTTTTTATGCCCTAATTTGCATGATCTTCTGAGTTGTCTGAGTCCTTTTTCCTGTCAAAGGACCTTTAAAGTAGAATAATGCATATTATCATGATATAACACCAATATCTAGTAATGAAATTCACAGAGTAATGTTTTAAATCCAAGAATCTCACATTTCGGACTCTCTCAAGGACATATACATTCTTGCATTTGAATATGAGCATTTTACAATGAAACTTAACACAACTACAAGATGTAACTAAGTGGGGGTAATATAGACATGCAAAACACTTGGGAATATTCATATTTTGATGAATGTCTCTATGTGTGTGCGTGGACTCCTTGTCCCACAAGCACTGGTCTTGTGTGGGGGAAAGAATTTGGTCTGAGTTGATTACAATCTTTTGAAGTCAGGGAGACTTGCAAAGTGAATCTACTTTACATCGACACATGGCCACAATAAAATGTCACTTACCTGTGGGAGTCAGGACATGCCAGAGCCAGCTGAGATTTACCTATGTTAAGTCAGAATGTTAAAAGCTTTTCCTAAAACCTAAAAATGAATTGCCATTCACGAAAGTTGACTCCTACAGAGAAGAACCATGATGTGGGAGACCGTGAGTTACTGGCTATGAAAGCTGCCTTCGAAGAAAGGCGCCACTGGCTGGAGGGAGCTAAACACCCATTTATTGTATTAACAGATCACAAAAATCTCAAGTATCTCAAGACCGCCAAAAGGCTCAATCCCCAACAGGCACAGTGGTCATTATTCTTTTCTAGATTTCAATTCACGGTTTCCTATTGTCCTGGTTCCAGAAACACTAAAGCCGACGCTTTATCCTGCCAATCAGAGACTGATGCTCCACCTCAGAATCCCAAAAACGTAATACCGTCTAGACTGGTAGTGTCTCCCATCCAATGGGACATCATTACTGAAATTGAATGCCCTTAATGTTACTTAATGCCCAGAATCAAATCCCAGCTGAATGCCCGAATGGGAAGTCATTTGTGCCCGTGTCTCTCAGAAATCGTCTCATTGAACAAATCCACTGCCTCCCGTCATCTGGTCATCCGGACATTACAGCTACTCTCCATCTCACACAGAACAGATTCTGGTGGCCTTCTTTGAACTCTGATATGACCCAGTTCATCAAGCAATGTAAGGTGTGCAATATGAACAAAACCTCCCACCAACTTCCCGCTGGGCTTCTGCAACCCCTACCATTACCACAATGTCCCTGGTCACATGTGGCTATCGACTTTATTACTGACCTCCCTACATCGAAACACTGTACCGCCATGTAGGAAGGGAACTTGGATCAATATAACTCAAAGGTGATTGAATTACAGTGAATAAGAACCGATTCAATTATATAAAATATAAATTAATATTTAACACTTTCTCAATTATTCGTCCACTGATAAATTGAAGTTAGGGTGTTTTATCAATTCTGGACAGGATATTATTCCATGGCCAACGGTAATAATATACAGTTATGATTACGAACTATGAGCAAGTTAACGTAATCGACAGTTTAAGGCAGTAACTTGTAAGCACACAACACGAGACACTTGTATAGGCGAAAAATCAAAACAAGACTTTATTGAACTATTCTACTACACACAAACTAATCTAACGAAAAACACACACACACACACTCATTCATATAGTCCCAAATGTCTAGCGTTCAACACTATTTCTTTGACTGCAACCTGAGAGAATTAATACTAGCAATTCAAACCTTAGTTCATTTGGTTAATAAAAATTGCACCAGCTCAGCAAACTTGAGGAGAGTGTGGTACTTGCGTTTTGCCGCTCCCGTGAGCGCGTATTCCCTTCGTGGAGGATTTGTGCGTGGATCTCTGTGGCGCTGATTGGCTGGAGGTCAGTCGTTGTTGCGTTAGGGACAGCGGTGAGTGGATCGTAACAGTCAAAATATTTAATCTAGTTCCATCTAGTTTAAGATCTTTTTGATCACGCCGGTATGGGTATTAGCAAGATTTTAAAATCTATACGATGTTTAATAGGGAGCCAGTGCAGTTTTGACAGAACCGGGCTAATATGGTCATACTTCCTGGTTCTAGTAAGGACTCTAGCAGCTGCGTTTTGGACCAGCTGTAATTTTATTTATCACGCGAGCAGGGCAACCACACATTCACATTCACATTCACATTCACATTCAGTCATTTAGCAGACGCTTTTATCCAAAGCGACTTACAAGTGAGGAAAACAAACAAACGATTCTTCATGAATTGGCAAATAACCCAGGAAGTGCTCACAATACAAGTTCCATGCATTGCTCAGTACCATAAGCTAGAGTAGGAAGGGAAAAGGGAAGGAAAGGTTTTTTTTTTTTTTTATGAGGGGATTAAGTGTTCACGGAAGAGATGAGTTTTCTGCTGTCTCTTGAATATTGCCAGGGATTCTGCGTTCCTGATGAAAGTAGGGAGATCATTCCACCAGTAGGGAGCAATGAAGGAGAATGTTCTGGAGAGTGATTTTGTGCCTCTCTGTGACGGTACCACAAGCCTTCGTTCCTTTAGTGATCGCAGGCTTCTGGTGGCGACCCAGTAGAGCGTTACAGTAATCTAGTCTCGAGGTCATAAACGCATGAACTAGCTGTTCCGCATTTGTCATTATTTTATGTCGTTTAGAGCATATGTCGTAATTTAGATATATTTTTAAGATTGAAGAATGCGTTTTTACATATGCTAAAAATGTGACTTTCAAATGAAAGATTGGTATCAAAGAGCACACCCAGGTTCCTAACTCACGAAGACGACTTAACAGAGCAGCCATCAAGTGTTAGACAGTATTCTAGGTTATGTGCTGAAGTTTTTGGTCCAATAATTAGAATCTCTGTTTTTTCTGAATTTAGTAGTAGGAAATTACTAGTCATCCAATTTTTTATATCAGCTACTCATTCTGTTAATTTTGAGAATTGGTAGGTTTCGTCAGGGCGCAAGGAAATATAGAGCTGAGTATCATCAGCGTAACAGTGAAAACTAATGCCATGCTTCCTAATGACATCTCCCAAGGGTAGCATGTACAGAGTGAAAAGCAACGGTCCAAGAACTGAGCCTTGTGGTACTCCATATTTAACGTGATCGAAATGACATCTCTTCGTTTACTACTACAAACTGATAAAGGTCAGATAAGTATGATTTGAACCATGCCAATGCAATTCCACTAATTCCAGCATAATTTTCTAGTCTATTCAAAAGAATATTGTGGTCGATAGTGTCAAAAGCAGCACTGAGATCTAGTAACACTAATAGAGAGATACAACCACGATCTGATGATAAGAGCAAATCATTTGTAACTCTAATGAGAGCAGTCTCAGTACTATGGTACGGTCTAAATCCTGACTGGAAATCCACAGAGATACCATTTCTTTCCAAGTAGGAACACAGTTGAGATGATACTGCCTTTTCTAGAATTTTTGACAGAAAGGGTAGATTGGAGATCGGTCTGTAATTGACTAATTCTCTAGGATCAAGTGGTGGTTTTTTAATAAGAGGTTTGATAATAGCCTGCTTAAAATTTTTCTATATGTAACCTAGTGATAAAGATGAATTAATGATCTTAAGAAGAGGATCTATGACATCTGGAAGCATCTCTTTCAATAGCTTAGTCGGTATAGGGTCTAACATACATGTTGTTGATTTCGATGATTTAAGAAGTTTAGACAATTCTTCCTTTCCTATAGCAGCGAATGAATGGAATTTTTCCTCAGGGATACTACAATCCACTGTCTGATGTGATACTGTAGTAGACAGTTGCATGGCTATAATTTTCTCTCTAATGTTGTCAATCTTGCATGTAAAGAAGTTCATAAAGTCATTACTGCTGTGCTGTTTGGAAACATCAGAAGTTGAGGCTGTATTTCTCGTTAATTTAGCCACTGTATTAAATAAGAACTTAGGGTTGTGTTTATTTTCTTCTAAAAGATTTGAAAAATAAGCAGATCTAGCGGTTTTTACGGCCTTTCTGTACTCCATCATTTTCTCTCTCCATGAAATACGAAAATCTTCTAGTTTTGAATTCTTCCAGCTGCACTCCATTTTTCTGGCTGCTCTCTTAAGGGCCCAAGTGTGCTCGTTATACCAAGGCGTTGGACTAATATCCTTAATCTTTTTTAAGCGCAAAGGAGCGACAGAGTCTAGAATGTTGGAAAAGAGAGCGTCAATAGTTTCTGTTGCAACATCGAGTTCTTCTAAGCTGTCTGGTTTGCTAAGTTGATGAAATTGATCAGGAAGATTATTTATAAAGCAATTTTTAGTGGTAGAAGTGATGGTTCTAACATATTTGTGGCAGAGAGACCGTTTTGCGTCCTTGGTTAAATGTAGCACGCATGAGACTAGATAATGATCTGAGACATCATCGCTCTGCTGCAGAATTTCAACGGCATCAATATCGATTCCATGTGACAATATTAGATCTAGAGTATGATTACGACAGTGAGTTGGTCCTGACACGTGTTGTCTAACTCCAATGGAGCTTAGAATATCTGTTAATGCCAATCCCAATGCGTCTTTTTCATTATCTACATGTATATTAAAATCACCAACAATAAGGATTTTATCCACAGCCAGTACTAACTCCGATAGAAAATCAGCAAATTCTTTGATAAAATCTGTATGGTGCCCTGGTGGCCTGTATACAGTAGCCAACAAATTTCAAATGAGATTTGTCACTTACATTATATAACGTTACATAGAGCACCATCACTTCAAAAGAGATATAATTGAAAGACTTTTGAGTAATACTGAAGATGTTACGGATAATACAAACTAGCATAATGCTAACGCGTTGTGATAGTGATTTAGATTAAAAGATTAAAAACTAGCGATGTCAGATTAATGTGATAGGCAATATAAGACAATATCAGATAAATAGTGAAGATAAAGTAGACAGCAAACAATGACAAGAAATAGATTCAAAACAAAGCTATACAGAGCAACAGACTCAAAACCAATGTTTCAATGTCTTTGAAATGCACAAAAGGTGTCCCGTGCCAATGTGTCTGGGGGGCCTGCTGTGAGTTTGGAGCCTTGTAACGCCTCCCCAAGCCTCGGTCTTCCTTCCAGGTGTTACTTGGATATCTGGGTTTGAGATTGTGGAACAAAGGGAGGATCTCTTTGTTGATTCACTCTGTTCTTACAATAACTGTTTTCCAATTAAGCAGACATGGGGGGGGGGGGTGGCGTCTCCTTACAGCCGTCTCTTTCCCTGAGTTAAGTGTTACAGCTCAGTGATGGTTCTTGGGGACCTCTTTGATATTTTGGAGTGTGAAGCTGTGTTCATTTGTGTTCCTACAGCCATTATGACTATCATTGACCATTTTTCCAAGGCCTGCCGCCTGTTACCTTTATCCAAACTACCCAGCGCCCTTCAAGCCGACTGAACGCCTCTGTAATTGGGTGAGTCGTTATTGGGTGAGGATATATTGTCTGACAGAGGTCCACAATTCATGTCACAACTCTGGTCAGCCCTATTCCAGGCTTTGAACATAAGGTATTTGAACACATCATGGGCAAGTGGAGACCTGGAACTCACTTGTTTCCTCTGATCCTATTGCAACCGACATCAAGACGACTGGGCACAATATTTGATATGGGCCGAATATGCCCAGAATTCCTTCAGAAAAGAGGCGACGGGACTCACTCCATTCCAGTGTGTACTGGGTTATCAACCCCCTCTCTTCCCTTGGTCAGGGGAACCAACTAACATTCCAGCTGTTAACGACTGGCTTACAAGAGGCGAGGAGGTCTGGAATCAGGCCCATACTCACCTCCAATGTGCGGTACATCGCCAACAAGAACAAGCTGATTGACATCATAGAGCCAGCCCAGACTATCAGCCTGGCCAATGGGTCTGGCTATCAACAAGAGACCTACTCCCATGCAAGAAGCTTAGTCCAAGGTACGTGAGTCCTTTTCAAATAGTATGTCAAATTACGCCTGTTTCTTTTCGCCTGTCATTACCTAACCATTTTCGCATTTCTCCCACCTTTCATCTCGCTGTTGAAGCCTGCCGACCTTCCCAGTGAGGAGGGGGAGGAGAGGTCGGGTGAACAGGGTCCTCCACCCATCGTAGTAGAGGACGAGGAGGCGTACCGGGTGAACGAACTCCTGGATTCAAGACACCAAGGAAGGTTGCTACAGTACTTGGTCGACTGGGAGGGGTATGGTCCAGAAGAACGCTCTTGGGTAAACGCGGATAATATCCTAGACCCCAATCTTGTGGAAAAGTTCCACAGAGCACATCCCAACAAACCAGCCCTTCGACCACGTGGTAGACCTCGGCGTTAACGTCCTCTTCGCGCCGAGAGTTGCTCGCAGGGGGAGGGCTCTGTCACAGAGACGAACTCCGTGATTCCCTCCTCTGACCGTCGGAGGGCGCCATCACCCAAATATTGACTTTCCCTTTCACATAAAACCACAACATTACATTCACTACATTTCCCATAAGCCCCTTATGAAGCCCTGTTTATTAATTAACTAGACTAATAACTATTGATCTTTGCAACAGAATGAATCTGTAATATATAGAATAAGCTGGACAATGACACCATTTTCTTTGGGAGCTGCTGTGCAGCCAAAATTATTTGCCAATTATTAATATAAAGCTGCTTTGCCACAATTTGCATTGTAAAAAGCGCTATATAAATAAAGGTGACTTGACTTGACTTGTTTATGAACGATATCTGCCTGTCTCAACCTGTATCTGTTTGTTGACCACGATTCTGCCTCTCCTCTGCTGTTCCTGTTTGCTGGTATATGACCACTGCCTGTCTGACCTTTATAATTTGTTTAATAAAGCTGCTCATGGATCCTGCATCGAGTAACGAGTCATTACACACCCATTGTCCTGAACCTTTGGCTATCCTTAATGGCTTCATTGTGTGAGGAACTGTATACTTCTTAAGTTTACATGTAAGTTTTTTTTTTATTTTTTTTTTTTAAAAACCTATTTAACAGCAAAGATATTTTATAGTCTGATGTGGACATGCCAGGTCGGGGATTTGGTCTAATCTTTGGTTTTTAAGCACAATTAAATATTCTCAAAAGCCCCATTGATCCTGAAGGCATGTCTTCTGTAAGACCTAGGACCTCATTTATAAAACTTTGTGTATAAACCTTACTAAAAGTGAATGTATGACATTAATCTGAAAATGGTGTATGCAAAAAAAAAAGAGATTTATAAAACCATGCGTACACCAGAACCTGCTCAAAAATCCATTTTCATGAATCCCAGTCAGCAGAAGATTGTTCGTACGTGCATCTCCATCCTGTCTCCTCCTCGAAATCACCATATATGGAGCTTACACTGCCTAGTTTTACTGTGCATAACCTCATCTGCATATCATTTACATGCATGTGCCCATCCACGTGACACCATGTTAACACAGTCAAAAGACATTGGGAAATATTACATATGGACTATAAATGCCATTTTTGCATCATACATATTACTAAAAATAATCTAATATCCTTGTTGTTTTATAATAAATATATCAAAATATCCATAACAACAAAATTGTAGCTATAAAATAGCTTACTTCTAAGATAATGTTTTTAGAATAGAGTTGATTCATTAATTTCCAATGTCCAAATAGTTTTTAATTGTTTTAAACAATTAGAATGAAATCGAATTTAGGCAGTTTTGCAGGTGATCATCTTTTAGGATGTTTAGGCTATTTTAGTGGATACAGATATAGGTCTACGTATTTATTGCAGTGTAAATACAATTGTCTGAAGCGGCGCTTCACTGACAAAGTATTTTAAAAAGGAAACGTACAAATCTTACCGTTTTCTTCAAGTTGTATCCTTCAAATACAGTGGTATTATTCATAATTGTTTGAAGCTGCCTATACACGACATCAACATCTCCAGCTGAGGTTGTACAGTAAGATATTATCACCGGACAATACCGGACCGTTTGACCATCGAATCCAGCAGTGTCTTTCATTATATCGCAGTAAGTGTGCATCACTGATCAATGCTCTCACTAGTTTAAAGAGTAATTATTGTGCTCCTATCACTCCTCACTGTCATTATAACAGCATGTCAAAGGAAAAGTGATCAAAAGTAGCATATCCACTATTTAAATCCATATCATTTTTGTTTATCTTCTGCGTAATGACTTTATGTAATTTTAGGGCTTATCACCATAAATAAAAATGGAATATTAATGTGAATATGTTTGTCAAAAGGACAACAGAGTTTAATATCCTTCTGTTTACTTCAGTTGAAATACCCTGTTGTTTAACACCTTACAAAATAGTTGAGGGTCAAGGGGCATCCTGCTAGTGTCATTGTTCCCAAAGCTTGTTCAAGGGTCTGTATGGGTGGTGCTCCTACAGGGGTTCAGGCTGCAGGGTTGCCGAATGACTTAAGAAATATTATCAGCAAGATGGCAGAAAACTGTACATTTCTTGTCTATTACCACCCTCTGCTACTTATACCAACGACGGAAATAAGCGCAGTTATAATAGCTATATATGTGGAAGAGCATTGCTATAATGTGACAATATTATATTGCAATAGGTAACATATCAAAGTTAATACCAAATCAGAACTAGTTAGCACATTATTTGTAGTGAAAGAGTTTAATGACAATATATTGGTTTATGGTTACACTTAAAATGATTACAAAATAGATGAGATGTTAAAAAACTTATACCATTAATCGTACCCAGCATGTATGTAAAAGTTACCTGAGAGATAGAAAGAAAGAAAGACAAAGAGAGAGAGAAGGACAGAGAGTGTCCAAGACAAATGGCAGAGAGCAGAGTGTAAGAGAAGAGAGTGTGAAAGAAGAGACAGCAAGAAAGCAGACCATAAAAAGAAGAGACAGATCAACTGTTACAATCTTCTTTTATCCTTTTCCTTGACCATGTGACTGAAACCCAAATGTGAGACATTCAAACTGACCAATCAGAAGTAAATCTCAGCTCAGAAGTTACAAGAAAAGTACAATCATATAAAACTTATAAGCGCAGTACTAGATCATAGCTGCCACAGAATGTCGGATGTTAGTGTGATAAGATATGACCAGCTTTTGTTTAAAGTAATATCATGCGTTGAATCAAGGCAAGTAAAGTTAAATATTCATTCAAGACAAATTTGTTTCATGGGATCTGCATTGAGAAGTGTCTGGTCTGTAAATCACCTCATCCCCCCTATATCCTGAGGCCATCATTAATGATTCTTGAGGACCCCTCTCTGAAAATGCGTTGTGATACAACTTCAGCTATATAAGAGCACTGTTGAGTCCTCGTTTTCACGGTGACGTGAGAGTTGCATATGTGTGGCTTCAAACACACAGACACCTTCACTTTTGTATTTTTTTAAAAATCAAATTAAATATTTGCAGTTTATTTTAAAAACATACACATTTCTTAAAACATTGTGTGTCGCATGGACAAAAATACCACTTGAATCTATTTGTATAGTTGAGATCTAAGACAACTAAGCACAGATTTTGATGTAAAATTTTAAAGTTTTTGAACAGATTTTTCAATAAAAAATAATGCTTTAAGATAAATTTAACCAAAATCATATACCATTGAGTATCAGATGTTATCTTGATACAGTAGACTTCTAGGATGAATATTTGACTTTAATAAAACTTTAAAGACTTTTAATTTTAACTTTTAATTTTAAAAGGTCATATTTAAACTTTTAAGATTGTGTTTTGAAATAAATTTAGTACTAAAAAAAAATAAAATAAATAAAAATATTCACCCATGTGACCGCACACGTGATCCGCATATGTTACCCGACCATGTGACCCAACCACATGACCGCACATGTGACCGCACACACACGACCCAACATTTACCCACAATTATGACGGTCAAAGTTCAAAAAAATATCTCTAAACCATTTAGGTCATAGGTCAACATCGCTTATTCAATTATCTCATCAATACCCCAAGGTCATAGGGTGAAACAACGGTCAACCCCTGGAGGGGAGGAGTAATGTCACGAGTGAACCCTGAGGGCAGGGGTCAATGAGGTCAAAGTCATTAATCATTTGACAGGGGTCAAAAGTCAAAGTCATTAATCATTTTTTGACAGTCCAAGTATGGTATTTACTACTAATGAGGTCTAAGAATAGCCTACGTCCCCAACACTGCACATTTTCCATGTCTCCTTTGTCTGACACACCCATTTCAGGTCTTGGAGTCTCGACTAATGAGCTGATGATCTGAATCAAGTGTGTTTGATTAAGGAGACATGGAACACATGCAGTGTTGGGGAGGCTCCAGTAATGTGTTTGGGAACCCCTGGCCTATGCTACAAGTTATGTTACACTCTTTTAAGTAGCCTATTTTTTCTCTATTTAACAACATTAGCAATAGAAAAAGACAGCTTCAATTTTTGATCACGTCTTCCCTCAGGGAGATCGCATGTTTCCAAGTAGGGCTCGCTGTGAAGCAGGAGCAACCAGCCGGTAGAGGAGTTTGCTTGGTCTTAGAATACAGGAGAATACGGGACAGACTTCATTGATGCCTTAAATACATGACGACTCTGTATTATACGTAAGGGTTGGCAACCAGACTTAGACAATACAACAACAGCTAACAAGGACAAAATAAAGGTCTAGACAACAAAAGTTATATATAACAGGTTTGTTAACACCAGAATGAGATGCAACGCTATTTCACTATGAGACTACAATTCACCGCACAACAGCGCCAAACAACTGTGCTCTCTCTCTCCGCCTCTGAGTCCAGTATTTCAAAAGATGCAAGACTTCAAGGAGGCGTATTCTGGTACATCCAATTAGGGCAGAGTCATCTAAGAGAAAAAGAGAGAGAGAGAGAGCGCGAGAGACGCTCACAACGAATATACATCCCCAGAAGTGACAGTGTTGATTATTATATGTAAAAAAAATTGCAACTTAATTTAGTAATTTTCTGTTGTTAATTGTAACTTTTAATAGTATAGTAATGTGCAAGAAAGTGCTCCCTGTGGTGTACAACATTAGCAGAGATAGATTTTTTTTTTTATCCTTAAATTTTTAAGAGATAATCCTAAATTAGACGAATTGCTTAATTCGGCTAGACATTATATGTCAAAAGGCTTGGTTCCCTCCACACTCAAGGCTTACACTTCAGCTTGGTCTTTGTTATAATGTTTTGCTTTTCCTTTCAGATCCTGTTATTTCCCATCTTGATCACGACCGCTGTTCCTTTCTTGTTCTAATTATGAAAACCGTAATCTAAAAATTTCATCCATTCGTAGATTGCTAGCAGGCATTCAAATTTTACCCAAGATATTTTAATCCTAATTACCCAAGTCTTTTCTCCATACCATCTATTCGTCTGCTACTCAAAGGCATAGCCAAATCCTCCTGTAAACCTTCAGATAAACGCCTGCCAATAACTTTGTCTATTTTGCAAAGTTTAAAAATTTCCATTCGCAATGGCCTCTTTTCCTCCTATATCAATACTATGCTAGAGGCCATGTTTCTATCAGCTTTTATGGCTTTATGTGTCCTGGGGAATTTACCTCAGAATCTAAACATTTCGACCTTCCTCGTGGGCTTTCTCTCTCTGATCTATATTTTTCACCTAATTTCTTTACTCTTTTCCTTAAGCACACCAAGAGTGACTCTGGTGTCACTTTAACTTTTTCTAAAATTAATAATAATTTCTGTCCCTTCACTTCCATGATTAAATATGTAAAAGTTCATCCTAGAACTCCCGATCATTTCTCCCCTTTCTCGCATCTAATGGAGCACCCCTTACTAAAGCTTGGTTCAGGATTCAATTAGCTACTATTCTAGGATGCTGCGACCTTTCTCCTCTTCTACATACTGGCCATTAATTCAGAATTGTGTTTCAACATCTGCCAGCAAGCTCCTGGGAAGATGGTCTTCCTCTGCGATTGAATCATACATAAGACCAGATTCCAAAACCATCATCGAAGCTCAGCAAGCTCTCTGAAGTTACGATTAAGGTAATTTTATGCATATACTGGTGGTGGTGTTACGTTCTCTCACTTATTAATCATTGATTTAGTTTAGTTCGTCTCTATAGTTTTCATGTTTTCTGTGGACTATCATGGACTCCATAGGTGGCCTCATGTAGCTAACGTGACTTTGTCTGCATGTCAACGTTCAAAGCAGTCATGTATATGTGGCCTAACGTGGCCTTTGTTGCCGTTTAAGGCTTTCGTGTCTATGTGGCCTAACGTGGCTTTTGTCGCCATTCAAGGCTTTTGCATCTACTGTATGTGGCCTAATGTGGCCTTTGTCTTTGTTGCTATTGCTACCTTTTCTCTCTCTTTTCTTCTTTCTTTTCCTTGCATTTCTCTTATCACCACTCATGTGGTGTTCTTTCTTTCTTGCCTTTTCTCACGCCATGGTGAAGTGGCCTTTTCCACTGATAAGCACAAGTCTTTACAAGTCAATTTTTGTTTTAATGTTTCAGGGATCGCAAGAATCACTACTGGCACAGTTCTTTGGGGGTAGGCTCTGTCACGGGATAAATCTCCTTCACCATTTCTGGGGGTCGGCTACGCCCCTGCTTTCATCTTTAGGCAGGAAATGCAGAGTCCGCAACCCTCAGGATATAAAAGCTACAGACTGGGCATACGCCAAAGAAATTTCTTACTATATTTTGCTTGCTGATTGTTAATAAATATCATTGTTACTTTATCTTGCCTCCCGAGTCTTTCTTATAGAACTGTCATTTTTGTGTACCATTACTTCATTGTGTGTTTGATATTTATAAGAACTGCTTTAAATTATGAGTAAAGTCTTGGTCTTCTATGACCATTTGAGTTGATTTCCACGGGAACGTAAGAAAAAAAACAAAGAGAAAAAAAAATAATATTTTCACTGACAGACAAGCACATTATCTAGAACAAAATAAGCATTCCCTAGAGACTGGTTTGTTCATTTTTATGGTCAGATGACTGCAGAATAGGTTTTGCTGCTTTGACAGGTTTGTTGCACAGAATGTGAGTCTAGAGGGAGAAATTACTCCAGTATTTTGGTTCTCAATCGTACCAGCTCAGCACAGAGCAGATCTCCAGTTAATCCTGACAGGACTGGAAAGCTTGCATAGACAACTCTATACCGCACTGCTCACTACACCAGTGCTACACACACACCAACACCTGCACACATAAGTATAATCGGCAACACACCAACAGACACACAAAGGACTTAAGGAGAAATCGCTGAGTCTGCCACCCTAGCCAAATGTCAATGATGCTGGTGAAGTAGCAGCGATGTCCAGGTCTATGTTTGTTGTACTCCTGTCATCCTTCACTAAAAAAGGGCAGTGGACCAGGCAGCAGCAGAGAGACACACTACATACATTTTTCATTAATTTTAGTGGCAAGGCAAGAGGCTCAGATACCAGAAAGAAAAGTCAAGCAAATACTAACAAAGAAAAATGCAAATTTTTCTATGAAATTAATATTGAGCAAGGGATTAATATTAATATGGACATATTTGTTGTTGGTATTTTCATTTTGGCATTGCAGTGGTTGTGAGGAAGATCTGGTTTTGTATATTTTGATTGTACAATATATTTTCTTTGAGTGTGTGTGTGGTTCCAGTATTGCCTACATTGTGGCAACAAAATGTCCCCACAAGAATAATGCCAGACATTTTTTATCTGTCCCCATGAGGATAACACCTTGAAAATGATACAAAATTATGTTTTTGTTTGTTTGTTTTTTCAAAATTGGTTAGGTTTAGGGGACAGAATATACAGTGTAAAAATCATTATGATGGAATGTCCCCGTAAAACATAACTCAACATGGGTTGTGTGTATTCGTATCCATTTGTCATTTATGAGGGCACAAATTTGTAAAATATTGCAAACATGAAATATGAGGACATTTCATGAGTCCTCATATTTAAAATAGCTTTAAAAACATACTAAACTAAATGTTTTATTAAGATTGTAAAAATTCAGAACGTTTTCTGTGATGGGTAGGTTTAGGAGTAGGGTTAGTGTAGGAGGATAGAATGTACAGCAGTTTGTACAGTATAAAAAACAGAAATATAGAATGTCCTCACTAAGATTGCAAAACAAACCTGTGTGTGTGTGTGTGTGTGTGTGTGTGTGTATGTGTGAACTTGTATTCCTTACATTGTGGGGACCAAATGTCTCTGAATACTGAAACACCTTTTATAGGCTTTTAGGGGGTTTTAGGTTTTTGTTTGGGACTAAATTTGTTAGAATGTTGCATTTTCTTCTTTGTTCAGCTCACTTTCACAAGGCAACATTTCAAAGTGTACCAAAATGTGTTTATGCAAGTCCTTTGTGAATACATCTGTCCTCTAATTGGTCAGAGTTCCCTTTCAAGGGAATGCGTCGTGAAGCACTTGTGAAATCAGTCCAATGGCGTGACGGAAGGAGGGTGACGTCATGACCAGGAACCTATAAAGCACACCCAGACCAAACAATGTCAGCTTCGTTTGCTGAGGCAGCGCGTAGATTTCTTGTCTGCAATAATATGTGGCTCGGACCTCGCGTTTGCTGAGGCAGTGCGTAGATTTCTTGTCTGCAATGATATGTGGCTCGGATCTCGCGTTTGCTGAGGGAGCGCGTAGATTTCTCGTCTGCAATAATATGTGGCTCGGATCTCGGGTTTGCTCAGGCAGCACGTAGATTTCTTGTCTGCAATAATATGTGGCTCGGATCTCGCGTTTGCTGAGGCAGCACATAGATTTCTTGTCTGCAATAATATGTGGCTCGGACCTCGCGTTTGCTGAGGCAGTGCGTAGATTTCTTGTCTGCAATGATATGTGGCTCGGATCTCGCGTTTGCTGAGGGAGCGCGTAGATTTCTCGTCTGCAATAATATGTGGCTCGGATCTCGCGTTTGCTGAGGCAGCACATAGATTTCTTGTCTGCAATAATATGTGGCTCGGACCTCGCGTTTGCTGAGGCAGTGCGTAGATTTCTTGTCTGCAATGATATGTGGCTCGGATCTCGCGTTTGCTGAGGGAGCGCGTAGATTTCTCGTCTGCAATAATATGTGGCTCGGATCTCGGGTTTGCTCAGGCAGCACGTAGATTTCTTGTCTGCAATAATATGTGGCTCGGATCTCGCGTTTGCTGAGGCAGCGCATAGATTTCTTGTCTGCAATAATATGTGGCTCGGATCTCGCGTTTGCTGAGGCAGCGTGCAGATTTCGTGTCTGCAATTTCTGGCTCGGATCTCGCGTTTGCTGAGGCAGCGAGCTGATTTTGTGTCTGCAATATGTGGCTCGGATCTCGCGTTTGCTTGAGGCAGCGTGCAGATTATGTGCCCGCAATTCATGTGTATACATATATATTTATATTTGGAGGGAACTGAGCAGACGGGACTTTCCCTTTCTCTCTTTTCCCTATGATTGCATGCAGACTATAACAGCTTTATTCTTTTTGTATCTCATGTCAGAAGAATTAAACTCATTTGATTTTTGGATGCCTGTTTTATTCACTATAGTCAGCCTTTTCTTTTAGACTGTTCTACTTGTCTGGTTGATTTTGGCTGAATTCAATTCTGAGGAATTGAATGGTGAATTCCCGGGGAGAAATGGATAACACCTCATCATACGGTGCCCTTTTTTCCTTTGGCATTATTAGCTGTGGTCTCTTTTGTGTAAGACGGTTCTGAGGACCGTCGTTACTGCAAAGGCAGCTTTGGCGAAAAGGCTTTGACATCACTGGTGTCAGACCTCTGAAGGCATCCTTTCTGGCGGGAAATGGATTACATCTCACTTATGGTACCCATCTCCCTTCTGTACCATCAGGGGGCCATCCTGCCAACCCCGCCACCTCGTGTGTGTCGGGACGCAGTGGTCTCCGGGGAGCCCATATCTCAGTGTCCGCCCAGAAATGTAGCGGCACTAGGATGTTCGCCCCCTCTGATGAGGGTTCCATGTATTGGCTACACAAGTTGTGCCGGAGACCAGTCTTGAGAGGCTGGTACTCTTGGGTACAATAATCTTCTGGGAAGATGGACCTGAGGGCCATGTTTACCTCTAAGAAGGCTGCACGAGGGCAGTCCTCTCCTGGGAGAAGTGGTCAACACCTCATCATACGGTGCCCATTTTTTCCTCGGTGCCCTCAGGGGGGCCGTTCTGCCAATCCTGCCACCTCGTGTGCTTCAGGGCGCAGGGGCCTCCAGCGAGCCCATATCTCAGTGTCCGCCTGATAGCAGTGCTGGGATGCTTGCTCCCTCTCAGGAGGGTCCCGGAGCAGTCAGCTCGGTTCTTCCTGCCGGTTCACCGTTACAGGACACCGAATTGATCGTTCGGGGAGCACCAGAGGCCAGCCTCGAGAGGCTGGTTCCCTTAGTAGAATTTCTGGCAGCGTGAAGCTACTGCCAGATATTTCTCATTGGGTCCTGGGTAAAAGTAAGGTAAAAACTTTGTTGGGGAAGGAAGCCTTAGAGCATGTACTTCCGCCCGACAGGGAGTCCGGGTTCTACAGCCGGTATTTTATCATTCCAAAGAAGGATGGGTGGTTGCGTCCCATTTTGGATCTGCGTCTTCTGAACCAGTCAGTTATGAAGCTCAGATTCAAAATGTTAACCTGGAGACAGATCATGTCACAGATCAAGTCCGA
Source organism: Zacco platypus (assembly GCA_038088235.1). Taxonomy (NCBI): domain Eukaryota; kingdom Metazoa; phylum Chordata; class Actinopteri; order Cypriniformes; family Xenocyprididae; genus Zacco; species Zacco platypus. Next base: position 17,709,995 of record CM076064.1, read on the forward strand.
GGACTGGTTTGTCACAGTAGATCTCAAGGACGCATACTTCCATTTATCCATCCTTCTTCAAACACAGGAAGTACCTGAGGTTCGCTTTTGGGGGCGGGGCAAAGTGTACCAATAGCAGTTTCTTCCGTTTGGTCTAGCTCTATCACCCTGCACTTTCACCAAATGTATGGACGCAGCGCTGGCTCCGCTGCGTCTGCAGGGCATTCGTGTTCTCAATTACATTGACGAGTGGCTAATTCTAGCTCAGTTACATCAGTTGGCGGTTCGTCATCGAGATGTTGGGGTTGAGGTTGAACGCCGAGAAAAGTGTGCTTTCTCCAGTACAGAGGATCATTTTTCTGGGCATGGTTTTGCGATGCGGGCACAGCTTTCGCCTGCTCGCACAGAACCTATCCTTTCTACCGTAAACCGAATAAAGCTAGGCCAGTCACTCACTGTGAAGCAGTTCTAAGACTGGTGGGTCTGATGGCAGCAGCGTCCAACGTGATACATTTGGCCTGTTGTAGATGAGACCTCTGCAGTGGTGGCTCAGGACCAGGGGGTTTTCTCCGAGGGGAAATCCATTTCACATGATCAAGGTCACGCAGCAGTGCCTACGTGCTTTGGTTATGTGGAAGAAGCCCTGGTTCCTATCCCAAGGTAACGTGCTGGGAGCTCCGTGCCGTCGCAGTATGCTAACGATGGATGCTTCCCTTACGGGTTGGGGTCCGATCCTGGAGGGTCGTTCGACGCGGGGTATGTGGAAGGAGCATCAGCTTTCCTGGCATTTCAATTGCCTGGAAATGTTGGCTGTCTTTCTTGCTCTCAAGAATTTCCTCCCAGACCTCAGGGGTCACTTCAGGTACCTCAGGTGGTGGAGCTCATATAGAGGTGCAGATGTGGCTGAGGCTGTGTCTGTACACTTTTCCCTGATTGTTTTATTCCTGGGAGGTCTGGAGAGCGGCGTTGTGGAGTGTGGCCTTTGAGGGGGCCAAACTCATAGACTCAGGTCTCCCAACTGAGGTTGTGAGACCACGCTACTCCAGAGATCCCTGCACAAGGAAACTGGCAGAAATCGTCAGCTGGATCCAGTTATTGCCCAGTTGGTACAGTGCTGTGAATTCTGCTGAATTGATTCTCTGCAGGATTACCCCCCTCCACTCCAAAGGTTATGTGGCGGCCTAGCTGCTTACCACACACCTTTTGAGTGGTGTCTTTGGGGAGAACTCCACTGGTGTTTCCTTCGTGGTGTGTCTGATCAGGAGGAGTATGGCCCAGTTGTTTGTCTTAGGTGTGCTCACTGAATTCACACAAGACAGGCACTGGTCAGTATGGCTGCGTGGGTATAGTCGTTCCCATTGCGTCAAACTCTCGACGCAGCGCGAGTTCCCTTGAAAGGGAACGTCCCAGTTACGACTGTAACCTTAGTTCCTTGAAGAGGGAACGAGGCGCTGCGTCGCCCTCCATACTTCCGGCATGCCTGTGATCGACTTGCTTCGGCATATCAGAAGCTGACATTGTTTGGTCTGGGTGTGCTTTATAGCTTCCTGGTCATGACGTCACCCTCCTTCCGTCACGCCATCGGAGTGATTTCACAAGTGCTTCACGACGCATTCACGCAGAGCGTTCCCATTGCGTCAAACTCTCGACGCAGCTTCTCGTTCCCTCTTCAGGGAACTAAGGTTACAGTCGTAACCGAGACGTTTTCTCAGCGTCATCCATCAGAATGATTGACAAGTAAGCTCCATGAACTTATTGTGGTGTTATTTGTAACTGTCGAGACACAGGCAAACACTATATGAATGTGTTGATTTGATCTGCTAATAAAACCAATGTCCCTGATAACAATTACGATCACAGCTACGTGCTAAGAAAGTAATATTTTTCTGTGGCCAGGGAAAATATCCTTTCTGAAGAGTTGATAGATGATCAAAACTGAGTGTTCGCTGACCGAAAAGATTAATTGATTGTAATATTAATTCAGCTACATCAAGTTAATTTGATTAACTGATTCAAGTATTTATACCTAATTATAATGATTTATGATTAATTAGTCATATTTCCCTTTTGAGCTAATTCGCTACACATTTCCACGAAAATAAGAAGCAGCACAACAGTGAGTACTTATGAGAAATGTTTCTTAACGACCAAATCAGTACATAAGAATGATTTCTGAAGGATCATGTGACACTGAAGACTGTAGTAATTGGTGCTGAAAATTCAGGTTTGTTATCACAGGAACAAATTATATTTTAACATATATTCAAATAAAAAACTATTTTAATAACATATCACAATACTAATTTCATTATTTTAGTGTAAATAAGTATTTACAGTATATAGTATTAAATATGTTGTAGCATCTGGACTAATCAGACACAATTATTCATTATTTAATGAATTATCCAGAAATTCACTCTCTCAACAAAGTTCTGGGAACCACCACCGCCGCTTCTTCATCAACAGTGGTTGCCAGTCCCACGGCCAGATTGGCGCTCTTCTCTGGCGCAGTGGAGGAATGCAATGGGTTCCTGCTTCAGTGTTCTTTGGCCCTGGCAATGCAGCCGCATCTTTACACCACAGATTGCGCCCAGATCGCTGATTCTTCTATTGGTGAGCAGCTTTATCATCTCCACCAAAGTTCAATGTCTGTTAATGATTATGCTCTCAAATTCAGAACACCTGCTGCGGCCAGTGGATTGGATGAGCGCTCGCTCCTCACAACTTCTCGGCAGGGATTGGATCCGAGAGTGCCCCATTTGTCCTCCAAGACCCATGGTGAGTGTTGTGAAGCCGTCTATTATAAATATGCAGCCACTCACCACTATTGTTATGCTTACTGCCTCCAGTGTTTCCATTCCAGTACACGCCCTCCTCGACTACAGGTCAGCCGGTAATTTCATCTCTCCCGACCATGCCCACCAAGACCATCTACCAGGCTCAATCAGTAACAGGATAACCATTTGGCAGAATATATGCAAGATATCGTGCTGGTCCTGTTCTAATAAGTGTTGGTCAACTGCATGAAGAAACTCTACATCTCCTGGTTATAGAGGATTCCACCGCTGATGTGATCCTTCAGTGCCCATAGTTAGTGCAGCATGATCCCATCCATTCTTGGAAGACCGAGGAGGTCCTGAAGTCGGGCAGTAAATGTTTCCCAGACTGTATTCCTCAAACTCCTCGTCTATCCCCACTTCAGTCTAAATCCATCACCATCGATTCCACCTCCATCAAAAGTCCTGTCTAGAAACAGTCAAGAATCCTACCTGTTACACCTTACTTTCTACTGCCCGAAGAAAGCCTCACAGCTGCCTCCACATCAGCCATGGGACTGCAGCATCGATTTGATTCCAGGTGAGCCAGTGCCCCATGGAAAATATATCCACTTTCACTCCCAGAAAAGAAAACCATGGAGGAGTATATTGAAGAGGCTTTACAACTGCCCTTCAACGTCCCTGCTTCGAGTTTCTTCTTTGTGTCCAAGAAGGACGGAGGCTTGCAGCCTTGTATCGACTACAGGGCACTCAACAAGATTATGATAAACTTCCACTTCCCCTCGTCCCAGTGGCTTTAGAACATCTCCGCAGAGCCTCTGCCTTCATCAAGTTGGACCTCCGCAGCGCATACAACCTCATCGGTATATGTGAGGGGGACGAGTGGAAGACGGCTTTTATGACCCCTACTGGCCACTGAATATCTTGTTATGCCGTATGGGCTGGTAAATGGCCCCTCCATATTCCAGGACTTCATGCATGAGGTGCTTTGGGAGTTTCTCTATCAATTCGTCTACATAGACGATATCCTAATATACTCCCGGAGCATGGTCGAACATCGCCAACATGTTGCGGAGGTCCTGAAATGCCTGAGAGTCCCACCTGTTCCTCAAGGTAGAGAAATGCTCCTTCCATCAATGCTGCAGTTTCTTGGTTACAACATCAGCAGCAGTGGTATCCAGATGGACGAGGGGAAAGTGGAAGCCATCAATAACTGGCCCATACCCTCCACAGTCAAAGAGCTTCAATTCAGATTCATTCATAATTACAGTTCCATTTCCACCCCACTCACCAACCTGCCAAAGTACAAGGCCAAATCTCTGTCCTGGTCACCATCTGCCCCTGAAGAATTTCATTGACTCAAAGAGGCATTCACCAACGCACCGCTCCTCATCTATCCAGACCCCAACAAGCACTTCACCATTGAGATTGACGCTTCCACCACCGGGGTAGGAGCAGTGCTGTCTAAGCAGCAGGGGACACCAGCCAGACTCTATCCATGCACCTTCATTTCTTGCAAACTCTTCGGCGTAGGGAAACAGAACTCCTCACCATCAAGCTGGCCCTTGAGGAATGGACGCATTGATTGGAGGGCACACAACATCCTTTTCTTGTCCTCACAGATCATAAAAACTTGGGAGTCCTCACGAGATGCCAAAAGATTCAATCCCCCTAAGCACGTTGGGCTCTATTCTTCAACTTCAGTTTCAATTTCTCCATCTCCTATCGCCCAGGTCCCAAGAATGGGAAGGCTGACACTCTCTCATATCCACACTCCAGAAGAAACCAATGACAAGCTAAGCGCTACACCAAACACAACAACACAGACAACCCAGCTAATGAAACAGATCACAAGTCAGGTGCTCCTGAAAAAAAAATTTTTGACCAGTGCAGTTGGTTAGTCTGGGGGGGTCAAGTTTTGGCTGGTTGGTGTGGGCAGATACAGTATCAGCAGGGGATACAGTATGTCAAATTTCTGTCACTCCAGTTGGTCTTATTCTTAGTTTGGTAAAACTGTGGTTGGTCGTGCATTCTCTCTTTTGCTTTATGCGTTGTGTGCACGAAGTGTGGTGTCCAGAACCCAGCACTCTTGTCTAGTTCAGTTTCGGTTCAGCTTTGGAATCCGGACATTCATGCTCCATGTTTTATCTTTTGTTGTGAACACACAGATGAGTGTTCATTAGCTCACCCTGTGTTCTTGTGAGGTGTCATGTACTTTTATTAACAATACCTTATTGACTTGTGTTCAGGTCATGCAAACATTTATTGTTTCATAATAATCATTAGTGTTTACCATACTATTTTTTTAAAAATACATTATTCATTATATGCAGTTTTCTTGCATGCACGTACAAACATGATTATCTATGCAGGCTTTGAATTTTTATTTACAACATGATAAAAATATTGGATTATTTCTACATTATGTTCTGTATTGTGACCCTTGTACAATCGAAAAACAACATTGATCACTTCATCTTAGTAGAAAAAAAGAAAAGCTTTTCCTCGACAAAACAATCAAACTGCTATTTTAATTACCTGTACTGCTGCTTCATTAGCCTAACCTAAAAAAAACCTCTAGATCACTTGATCACACCACTTCTTCTGCCTTTAATTATTCTCTAAACGTTAAATATCCCTTTTTCCCTGTGTAGCATTGAGTTATTACAACACCTCTGGGAGAGCTCTCTGCACGCTTTAATATAAACACTCTCACAGCTGGAAAGGAGAGAGAGAGGTCAAAAGAATAAACTTTGATGAAAAGATAACATCTACAGAAGAACGCTAATCCACCCCCTCTCCAAAACCAAAAGAGAGTCAGTAACTGTGGCCTGGCTGGAAGGGTCCGGTAGGATACATATGGTAAGAATGGCAGTAAATGTAACACAAGATTCCTGTGGTGGAGGCCCAGCAGAGCTAATGGAGAAAACAGGCTGGCAAGATTCACAGTGGTGGTCCTGACAAGTGCGTCCCCTCTCAGGGAGCCCAACCCGGGTGTTCAAGTTGTCGCCGTCTTCCTAAGCTTGGCTTTCGCCTTCCCTGTAGAGCCTCAATAATTTTGAACAAAAGACCTCTCTTGAGGGATTGTAAAAACAAGAAGGCTCATTTCCAGATTACAAAGGCGGTTAGGGATGATTGAACATGGCATGTTCCAATGTGTCATAAGTATTTCTTTTCTGCTGCGTTCCTTGTGAAACTAATCGTGAATGAGTTTCTGACTGCATATCAGGTTGCTTATTTGAAGAACTGGTCCAAATGGTGCAGTGTTCTCATTTTAAACCATTGACTCTGTATGCTGAAGAACACATTTGACCTTGCGTTCAAAGCTGAGGACAGATGTGTGAAGAACGTTTGTCTTAAAAGCGAGACCAAATGAATTGAGAGACTTGACTATAATCTTGAAGAATGAATTAATGGCACCCTGTCAGGTTTTACTCTGAAATAAGCCACTTAGACAACCCCAAGAGTTTGGTCTGATTTACTGTTACAGTACCTTTTGACAGGGGTCACATTTCCTGCAACATGGTTTTAGGTGACATCTTTTATACAACTCTTTGTATTGAAGACAGAACTTGAAGTGGTTTTATAAGCATATACAGAAGATCATACATGCCAAAAGGACTTATTTGTGCAATTGTATGCCATTAAATTCAGTTCACATCATAACTTTTTATGAGCACTTATCTGAATACCACAAAAATGGATAATTTTTAATGGGAGTCACATAAGAATCAACTGATGAAATGTCTTCTTCTCAGCCGAACACTTTAAATTAAACGTCAATTATCCTCAACAATTCAGGACATTTGGACACTCCACATGGAGTCGAGCTTGGTGTCTTTTGAACAACCAGCCCAGCATCCTGAAGCAGCACACCGACAGGAAATAACTGTGCTCACTGTTTTAAAATCCTCCTCGGGTGGAATCCTGCTGAGAGTGTCTGTGCCCCTGCAAATAGGCGGAGTTGGCAGAACGGCCCCCTTAGGGCACCGAAGGGAGACGGACACCGCAAATTGAGGTGGGATCCGCTGTCCTTCGGGGGGGTGCACCCTTCTTAGACGAAGCCCTCCTCGCGACAATGACGGTCTTCAGATCCGCCTTGCCTTTGGAGGGCTTTCCCTGAGAGCGTCGAACAAAAAGTTCTTTTCTTCATCATTCATTCCTGCCAGGTTTAGCCAAGATGTCTCTCCATGGCGACAAGGGCTGCCATAGAACGGCCGACTGACTTGGCCATCTCCTTAGTCACACGAAGAGACAAATCTGCTGCCTGAAGTAGTTCTCGAACCACGACAGTGCTAGCTTCTCCCGGGGAGGAAGAAACCGCTGAGCGTGATTCCAAACCCTGGGCAGAGTCACTGGATTTGCCAGGTGAGGGACGAGGCCCATCTCAATCCCCATCTGACAGATCCATTTGCGAACCCCATGACCTGAGTTTCCACTCTGCCTCGACAGAAGCGGGACCAGAGCCGCAAGGAACGCAAGCCGAAGCACCCTCCTCAAAGAGTGTGAGCGCAGTGTTCTCAGTGGGAGAAGCTCGCAATGCTCACAGCCAGCCCCCTCGAGAGCTGACAGGGCATGCTGCTCTCCCAAACAAACAACACAAAGTGTGAGTGTATCCCCACCCGTAATGAAACGAGGACAGGGAAGCACACACTTCTTAAACTGCTGCTCGCTTGCCATTGTATCATATAATTGCACTGAATAGCGTATAGACAGACAGCAATAAATATGAAGAACACAGATAACATAGAGCGCTTGTTGAAGACAGAGAAGCTGACTGTGTGTGATCCTGGGGTGCTTTATAGTTCCTGGTCAGTAACGTCACCCGCTCATACATGCTTCACGACGCAATCACGCAGAGGCGTTCCCACAGCGGTTAATGCAGCGCGAGTTCCCTTGAAAGGGAACAAGAAACACTGATCTCCCTGCATTGACACCATTGTATGCGAACTGAACTGAGCTGGACGTCACTGTTTTCTCCAGTGCTGTTATACATAAATTAACTAAACTAATAACTATTGATCTTTACAACAGAATGAATCAATACAAATATATCGAATAAGATGGACAATGACACCATTTTCTTTGAGAGCTGCTGTGCAGCCAAAAATTATTAGCCAGTTATTACTGTAAAGCTGGTTTGACACAATTTGCATTGTAAAAAGTGCTACATAAGTAAAGGTGACTTGACTTGACTATTATTGTCACGCTTGGAAGGCAGGAGACGGAGGTAAATAATAAACAGAATGGTTTATTATGTAGATCAACGAAGAACATAACGTGCAGCGTGCTACAAGCACAAACAATTACAGACAATGAAGGATACAAGGGGAGGGACTTAAATACACACACAGATGACGAGGGCTAAACGGAAACAGGTGATGACATTTAAACTAATTAGACAAGGTGAAGACTAGAACTAAACACGACAAGACAGGACTAGATGACATATGTGACAATTATATAGTAGCCAATGTAATTTAAATGCATATTATTTTCAGTGTTTGTATTTTCCCTGTGCATTTCTATTAATTACTGTATTTATTTAGTTCAAGTGAGACAAGAAAGAGTATCTGTTGCACAAATCATTATCTGTCTGCTCTATTAGCAGCAAAAACAAACTTAGGCCTACCTATATTACACTGTTCAATATATTGATGGGGCAATTGATGTAGCATAGGTAAATGAAAATATGCGCAGAATTGAGAAAATATTCATGGAGAAATTGTAGCCTATCACAGGGCAAACATGTTCATGAGGCATTTTATGCAATCAACTCTAATTGTAGTTGTATTACAGTAGGCATTATTGTCATTGTATATTTCCAGTAGGCAGCATTGTATATGTGTGTAGCGCCCCCTACCCTTAATAGGGCGGAGCACCAGGTCCTGACAGTGTGTCTCCCTATTAGATGTATTAATCTGTCTCCTATCACCCTCTTTGGCTACTGTATGTACTGCATGTTACTGTACTCTATGTTTATACTCAAAGTAATATTCCTTTACAGCAATAAAAAATAAACCAACAGAAAATACCCTCAAGTAACAAATGGTAAGTATGGAAAAAGTTAACAATTTGATTTATTTATAAACAAAAAGGGGGAAAATGTATTTAACTACCAAATAAAGACTGGCAGGAATTGTCTGTCGAGTTTTTTTTTACTGTTGACAAATTTCGGCCAGAAAGACTCGGGAGGTAAGATAACGTAACAATGATATTTATTAACAATCAGCAAGCAAATATAGTAAGAAAGTTCTTTGGCGTAGGCCCCGTCCGTAGCTTAGATCCTGAGGGTTGCGGACTCTGCATTTCCTGACTGAAGATGAAGGCAGGGGCGTAGCCGACCCCCAGAAATGGTGAAGGATAATTTATCCTGTGACGGAGCCTACCCCCCAAAGAACTGTGAGAGGAACGGAAATATGCCAGTAGTGATTCTTGTAGTTCCTAAAACAGAAAAACAAAAATTGACTTATAAAGACTTGTACTTATCGGTGGAAAAGCCACTAACCATAGCGTAAGAAGAGGCAAGGAAGGATGAATACCGCTGAGTGGTGAGAGAGAAAGCGAAGGAAAAGAAGGGGAAAAGAGAAGAGCTACCAATAACGACAAAGACGAAGCCCGCGATAGGCCACATATACGCGGAGCCTTGGACGGCAATGAAGGCCACGTTAGGCCACATAGACACAGCGCCTTGAAGGGCGACTCGGCCACGTTAGGCCACATAGACACGCCTTGAACGGCAACGAGGCCGCAGTGGGCCACGTATACGCAAAGCCTTGGACGGCAATGAAGGCCACGTTAGGCCACATAGACACAACGCCTTGAACGGCGAAGAAGGCCATGTTAGGCCGCATAGACACGCCTTGAACGGCGACGAGGCCGCAGTGGGCCACATTTACACAAAGCCTTGGACGGCGAAGAAGGCCATGTTAGGCCACATAGACAATATAGGCTTGAACCGCGACGAAGGCCACGTTAGGCCACATAGACATGACAGCCTTGAACAGCGACGAGGCCACGTTAGGCTACAAAGACACTAGGCTTGAATGGTGACGAAGGCCACATTAGGCCACGTAGACAATATAGGCTTGAACGGCAACGAAGGCCACATTAGGCCGTGAAGACGCGACAGCTTGGAACACTGACGTGCAGACAGTCGCATTTGCAACATACAGACCAGTGACTACGAGCCTGAGTGGCTGCATGAGGCCACCTAAGGAGTCCACGATAGTCGCAGAAACATGAAAACTATAGAGACGAACTAAACTAAATTAATGATTAATAAGTGAGAGAACGCACACCACCACTAGTATTTGCATAAAATTACCTTAATTGTAACTTGAGAGAGCTTGCTGAGCTTTTTGGAATCTGGTCTTATGTATGATTCAATAGCAGAGGAAGACCATCTTCCCAGGGGCTTGATGGCTGATGTTGAAATTCCTCGGCTGCAGTGGTTGCTACCGCAATTCTGAATGAAAGGCCATTATGTAGAAGGGGAAAAAAAGTTGATGCATCCTAGAACAGTAAGCTAATTGAGCCTGAACAAAGCTTTACCAAAGGGTTCTCCATTAGAGAGAAGTTGACAGTATTTCAAAATGAACTTTAGATATTTAATCATGGAAGGAGGGACAGAATTTGTTATTAACTTTAGAAAAAGTTAAAGTGACACCAGATCCTTTGGAGTCACACTGGAGTGTTTAAGGAAAAGAGTTAAGAAATTAGGTGAACGCCCACAAGCAAGACTGAATGTTTAAATTCTGTGGTAAATTCCCCAGGACACGTAAAGCCGTAAAAGCATGGCCTCTAGCATAGTATTGATACTTTGCAGAATAGACGAAGTGATTGGCAGGCGTTAACAAAAGGTTTACAGGAGGATTCGGCTATGCCTTTGGGTGGCCAACAAATAGATGGAATGAAAAAGACTTTGGTATTTAGCATTAAAATACCTTGCATAAAAATGATGCCTGCTAGCAATCTATGGATGGATGAAATATAACGATTACGGTTATCATAATTAGAACAACGAGGAACAGCAGTCATGATCGAGGTGGGAATAACAGGAATCTGTAGTGTAAGCATTGAGTGTGGAGGGAGCAAGCCTTTTGCTTAATTCTGCAAGACTTATGTAATTCAACAACAAAATCTGATCAGGATGAAAAGAGAGATAGCGAGAGAGCACTGAAACATTAATTTGGTGTCAGTAACAGATCAGACTATACTCGTATTAAAAAAGGGGAAGGAGGGGGCAGAATGGCTTGTTATTTTAAGAATACCACGATCTCAGTAAAAACCCCGTATCATTGGTTAAAGTCTGCCATCTTTGATAGGTACGACCTAACTCATCCCTCCGATCTAAAAAGCTTGACACGGAATGTCTCTGTAAATGCTAAAAGGATGACAAATTCGGCGAATGAGAGGTTTGTAGCAAACTAGGATTGGAAGTTGAGAAAAACTGCCTCGTCACCGCAGTCAACCATAAGTCTGTCAACTGCAGGCGATGGAAGCAGTAAAGTAGCCATGGTTAATGACCTTACCTAGGATAATAGATCTGAGTTGGGGTGACATCATAACTGCAGCAGGTGAGACAAAACACCTACCGAACTCTTGAGCTGGTGCAGCAGTGGAGAGACTAAGATTTGACGTTGCAGTTGGCGCAGAGACGTCTTGAAATGGCGTCTGGATTGTGTGATGAGAATTTAGAAGAGTAGATGAGGTCAAAGCCACACGCTGTTGATTGCTTGATCCGAGAGGAGTAGGGAAAATCTTTGTTTTGTTTAATGCAATGAGGAAGAATGAATGCTGTAAATCCAACGATGCGATTCTTTGAGCTGTGCGCAAACTAACATGCGGCGCGTGGAGCTCAACTAACGCGATCATAATAAAAGTGTTTAAACAGCAAAACACGTCCACTTGCACATATTTGATGATCAGAATGTCAGATATTTCATGCTATAGACCTCAAATTTGTTAATATTTTAAAGAAAAATGAATGATCAGATCATTAGTCATACAGCGCTATTGTGCTGCCGTGTGTCACGTAACAAGCAATGAGGCGTCACCATAGAATGATAAAGTGACACGTTCTGAAAGACGGTCGCCTTGAAAAACTCACGCGCTCTGCCAGAATAATTTAAACTTACGTGCGAAAGGGTTAGCAGACTCTGAAAGGCATTGAACAACTTGGATGAGCTGTGAATTTACGTCCTCCGGTTCAGATATCCATGCAGCAGCGGCACTGCATGCGTGTACTGCAGACGCACGGAAGAGGAGATGCAGGACAAAATCTTCGTCGGAATCTGAATAATCACAAGCGGCAAGCTTATTCAGAGACATGGTTGGGTTTGCAACTGAACGCTAACAATAAAGGTTGACGTCAGCATCTGCGAACTCAGACGTGTGTTAGTACCGATCTTATATACTACAGGTGTTGGATAATGATTGGTTAGATTTAAACTCAGTGACGTAACATTTGAGTCTTCCTGGCAGAACTTGCGCTAGAGCTTTCATATCTCTTAATCCATCAGTTCAGTAGTTCACAGTCTTATGAGATGAGGAAACATCAAAACCCTCATTATAAATGTAGTTTATCTCAACAACACTAAACAGCAGTATGAAACCACAAACTTCACTTACGATAAGCAAGTAGAACGTAAACTATAAGTCAATAGACATACGTGGGTCCACACAAACACACACACACACACACACACACACACTCACCTACTCACACATACATACACACACACACACACTCACACCCTGTTACAGGCCTGAAACGTCGCTGGGGAACGTTGGGGCCTAGAAAACAGGAGCCAAAAATAAAACAAACAGAGACCCTGAAACGCCTTTCTTTCAAGGCAGCAGAAAATCATCCACTTCCTCCTTGGAAGCGGCCGATTGTCCCGTATTCTCCCCGGCAGTCGGCAGAATGATAGCGCAAGGCTCTCTCCCCTGACGACAGCTCCCACGATGACAAGAAGGATCCAGTTGCGCGGCCTGTCCCCAATCAAACTTTATAGTCCCCAATCAAACTTTCAACGTAACTCTTAAAGGGGAAGTACATGAACGCATCAACTGTTCTGTCAACTATCACTGTTATGATACTATCTGAATCATAAAACCTTATAACTATCCCATGACTTGGGAAAAGGTGTTAATGTGCTTAATAATACCCTGCACTGGGTTACATGCATATGCACCATTCATTCATTAATCTATCCCATGTATGCATGTGTTTAAATGCCATTTGCTAATGTGATAGTGATATATACCTTACTAGTATTTTAAGTGATATTACAGATTCTATAAACAACCATAAAAGATCATTTTCAGCTTTCTCAGGCACTGACATAAATCAAAACCAGAAGTGTCTGTGTATACTCCCTGATCGGAAATCCAACATAGCAGCCACGTGCAACTATTCCATTGTATTACAAATGCGAGCTAAAAAAAACTAACAAAATTAAAAAACAATTATGCTCAATTTTTTCCATATTTTCTTTTTATCTTTCATGCTAGATTGACATGAAAGATCTTGGTGCTCGCAATCTTTTTTTTTTTTTTTTTTAACTACTCAACGTGCAGTGTAAATAAAACCGTTACGTCAATGAAATGATAACAGCCTAGAGTCTGCGGGTCACACCCCTGTGATAATGAAACAGCTGAGGATGCAAATTATAGGACAAAACAAAATTGAAAAACAGAAAATCGGTTGGATTTTATTTATTCCAATGATTGTTTATAAAGTCAATTTAGCAAAAGTAAAATTGAAAAAAGGGGGGGGAAATTATAAATATCAATTGATGATGTAACCATAAAAAAAAGAAAAAATGAATGCCTGGTTGGATTAGTATGGTCTGAAAAATGAATTGTGAAGCTTTAAACGAACACTTATAAATTGTTTTTCGCTTTTAAACCCTGCAAAATATGTTGTAGTATCTCTGTGAATATGATTTTTGTTTGTATTTACAAACTCAGGTATAAATCAAAATGATTCACTTTCAAAGGAACTCACGCTGCGTCCAAAGCACTGTGGGAACGCCTCTCCGTGATTGCATCGTGAAGCACATGTGAAATCAGTCTAATGGTGTGACGGAACATGATAAGTAGGTGACATCTTGACCAGGAAACTATAAAGCACGTTGGAATACACTCACCTAAAGGATTATTAGGAACGTCAAATAATCTAGAGAACAGGGAAGGGGCGCCCAGATAACATGTCATCCGCTTATCGTCTGAAGGGACTGTAAGCAGGCGGGCCCTGAGGCATGGCAGAGAGACGCAACATCTCGTTCCCGTCCCCACATACGTAACCCGAGACGTTCCCTTTCGAAAGGGAACTTCGAGTTGCGTTGTAAACGCTAGGGGAATGATATACCCACACCGCCATGCTGAGGGGAGTGCATACCAACGTATGGCAGTGACTACTGTCAGAATCAGGCAAATTCAAATGAAACGCCAGACCCACTCACCCTACGGGTCCCACTGGGCTGTCAGTGACAGCACTCCCAGCGGTCAAAACCTCAACACTAAGCATCAAAGCGGCCTAAGCAAGCGAGGGGAGACCAGTAGACCAGCTCAGACCGGATCCTAGAGATGGGCATCCTGAAGAGCAGAACTCAGCGAAGTGCTATCTACCCTAGCAAGCGAAGGGAGTTACTGTGTTCAGTCCTAGGATCTACACAGTACCTATGTTTCAAGGCGCCATGGAGGCTGTGCACTCTAAAAGGGAACCCTCGTGAGGGGAGTGCTCACAGCCTAAGGCCACAACTGGGCTGTCAGTGACAGCGCTCCCAGCGGTCAAAACCTCAGCACTAAGCCTCAAAGCGTCCTCTATATCTTACATATGGAGGCCTGCCAAGGCCGCACCAAGGCCTGGAACCAACAACTTCCACAGAAGTGGTCCCTTTAAGGGAGCGTGGCTAGGGGGCCCAAAGGTAGCCCAGCCAGTCACTTCCCAGGGGAACCAAGTCAACCCTGAATGTCACCAGGGAGGCTGACCCGGCTTCTAGCTATACTAGTAGCCTAGTCTGCCAACAACCTGTCTGTTTCCTCAAAAACAGAGTCTCTAGACACAGAGGTCTCACAAAGAGACATCCAGAAAGAGGGACTGCAGAAAGGGCAGTAGACCAGCTCAGACCGGATCTTAGAGACGGGCATCCTGAAGAGCATAATTCAGCGAAGTGCTATCGACCCTTGCAAGCAAGGGGAGTTACTCTGCTCGATCCTAGGATCTACACAGCACCTATGTTTCAAGGCGTCATGGAGGCCGTGCACTCTACAAGGGAACCCACACAAGGGGAGTGCTCACAGCCTAAGGGCTGATCTAACTGGGGAGGCCTCGAAGGAAGCCTTAAACCTCTGACCAGACTCAGGGAGCTCAGTACTGCCATGAAAGAGAGGAGAGTACACGCTCAACCTATTACCGATACCCAACTGCTGGGGACTCGCAACAGGGAGGCCTACAGTGGCCAGCTACCTGGCATTGAGTCTTCACTGGCAGAGAAGTAACCATACTGTGGGGAATTTGCCTCCAGAGGGGCCTACGAAGGCCAAACATCTTAGTGGCAAACGTTTACTGGCTAAATGTAGTCAATGCTAGCTGCCATGGACCCACTTATTAGGGGCTGGCTCTCAGGGAGGCCTGCTAAGGCTAGCTACCTGATAGCTAGACATAAACAGTTCATCATGCGGCCACAGGGTGGCGAGTTAACTCCATGAAACATACCACCCTAAAGCCTGAATGAGGAAGACACATATATATATATATATATATATATACAGCTCTGGAAAAAATTAAGAGACCACTGCAAAATTATCAGTTTCTCTGGGTTTACTATTTATAGGTATGTGTTTGGGTAAAATTAACATTTTTGTTTTATTCTATAAACTACTGACATTTTTCCCAAATTCCAAATAAAAATATTGTAATTTAGAGCATTTATTTGCCAAAAGCAACAACTGGTCAAAATAACAAAAAATATGCAGTGGTCTCTTAATTTTTTCCAGAGCTGTATATATATATATATATATATATATATATATAAGGAATACAGAATATGGGTTCTTCCATGATCCCTAAACCTCAGTATTAAGTTTAGGAAGAGAGAAGGCCAGAGAGAAACCGATCGTCATTCCATAATCAACAGCTCAGCATATGTGGTACAGGGTGGCTGAGAAAAGTCAGTGATTCACTCACCCTCTCCAGCCATCTCCTGCTCGGTTGGAACAGCACTCACTGCTGGACTGCAGATGTAGAAAACAACGCATCCTCTCCCAGCAGCTCCTTCTCGCGATCCGCCGAATCGCACGAGCGGTCACACCCCTCCTAACTGTTCGGCGAGCTCCATCTGAACACCCCATGATCTGAGTCTGAGGCAGAGCGGGACCTGAACCACCAGGCGCAGATGCTGAACTCTGTTCCTTCGAGAAGAGACCCAGACGAGAATGGAACATTCACAGTTTGCACCGGCAGCTCCCTCGAGAACTACCCGTGCGTGCTCTTCACGCAGACAGAGAATGCACAGCTCGTGTGTGTAATCTGGTGTCAGATAACGAGTAACACGGATCCACACACTTAGTTTGTCTGTGCATTTCATAATTGCCATGATAGTGTTTCACACATAACAGTCCCTGAAGACGAAAAGAGGATGACATGTTATCTGGGTGCCCCTTATATACATGTGGGGCGCATTGTTATGATGTCATGGGCTGTCGCCGGTCAATATGATATTGCCGAGATTGGATGTGTGTTTCAGACACCGGTTCCCGTGGAGGCGGTTCCTCTAAAGCATTCTTTAGAAATGTTGGCCCATATTGATAGGATAGCATCTTGCAGTTGATGGAGATTTATAGGCTGCACATCCAGGGCACGAAGCTTCCGTTCCACCACATCCCAAAGATGCTCTATTGGGTTGAGATCTGGTGACTGTGGGGGCCATTTTAGTACAGTGAACTCATTGTCATGTTCAAGAAACCAATTTGAAATGATTCCAGCTTTGTGACATGGTGCATTATCCTGCTGGAAGTAGCCATCAGAGGATGGGTACATGGTGGTCATAAAGGGATGGACATGGTCAGAAACAATACTCAGGTAGGCCGTGGTATTTAAACGATGCCCAATTGGCACTAAGGCGCCTAAAGTGTGCCAAGGAAACATCCCCCACACCATTACACCACCTGCACAGTGGTAACAAGGCATGATGGATCCATGTTCTCATTCCGTTTATGCCAAATTCTGACTCTACCATCTGAATGTCTCAACAGAAATTGAGACTCATCAGACCAGGCAACATTTTTTCAGTCTTCAACAGTCCAATTTGGATGAGCTTGTGCAAATTGTAGCCTCTTTTTCCTATTTGTAGTGGAGATGAGTGGTAACCGGTGGGGTCTTCTGCTGTTGTAGCCCATCCGCCTCAAAGATGTGCGTGTGTGGCTTCACAAATGCTTTGCTGCATACCTCGGTTGTAACGAGTGGTTATTTCTGTCAAAGTTGCTCTTCTATCAGCTTGAATCAGTCGGCCCATTCTCCTCTGACCTCTAGCATCAACAAGGGATTTTCGCCCACAGGACTGCCACATACTGGATGTTTTTCCCTTTTCACACCATTCTTTGTAAACCCTAGAAATGGTTATGCGTGAAAATCCCAGTAACTGAGCAGATTGTGAAATACTCAGACCGGCCCGTCTGGCACCAACAACCATGCCACGCTCAAAATTGCTTAAATCACCTTTCTTTCCCATTCTGACATTCCGTTTGGAGTTCAGGAGATTGTCTTGACCAGGACCACACCCCTAAATGGATTGAAGCAACTGCCATGAGATTGGTTGATTAGATAATTGCATATTAATGACAAATTGAACAGGTGTTCCTAATAATCCTTTAGGTGAGTATATATATGTCATGACAAAACAGGAATTCAAGCAGTGTGTTCCTCTCTGACCGAGTTGTCTCATGGGTGGGGATACACATTAGCTTTGTGTTGTATGTTTGGGACCGGAGCATGCCCAGTCAGCTCTCGAAGGAGCATTGCGATCTGCTGTCTGTAAAGACACTCGGTCCCGCCAAACACTCTTTGAGCACAGCGAATGGATCTTGCATAGGGGTTAGAGACGGGCGCCACCCTTTCTCTGCCCTCACCTGCTCACTCCAGCGTTTCACACGAGTTGGAAGCAAGCTCTGCGGTTTCTTCAGCCCGTGTTGAAGCGCCGATGCTGCGATGTTCCAGTTCTGAGGATCTGGACGTTGTCAGTATCGAGCCTGGTGATGAGGAGCTTGAGGAGGTTGGGACTCATGCTGTCTCCAGATTGAACATAAGCTGGCCAGCCAAGAAACAGGAGGTTCCTCATGTAAGCAAATTAGATGAACGCTTTCTTCTGTCTAGATCACAACCTCTACGTTGGGGCTTACCATTTTTCCTGATCTCAACACTAAGGTGTTGAGATCATGGAGGTAACCGGTGTCATATCGTGTGTTCAGTCCACAAACATCCAACTGTTCAAACATCATGGGACTTAAACTATATGGCTATGGGGCAATGCCTCACGTGGAAGAGACGCTTGTGAGCTATCTCTCCCCTGAATTTGCATTGTCCCTTAATGCCCCGAATTTATACACTAACCCACTAAGAACTACAACAGCACTAGTGGGTAAATTGTACTCTGCAGCAGGTCAGGCAGCTGCCTGCCTTCACACCATAGCAGTGCAGCAGACTTATCAAGCTGACCTGCTAAAGGATCTAGATGAGGGCTAGGAAGTGAGCCGTGAGGCAATAGCGGAGCTTAGAAGGACTACCGATTTATCTCTCCGTGCTACCAAGGAGACGGCCAAATCCATCGGCCGTTCTATGGCAGCTCTGGTAGCTACGGAGAGACATTTATGGCTCAATCTGTCGGACATCAAGGACCAACATAAAAGCTTCCTTATGAATCCCCCGATCTCTCCTCCTGCCCTCTTCGGCGATTCAGTAAATACAGTCATCAGGAGGTTTAAGGAGGCGAAAAAGCAGTCGGCCTCATTCCATAAAATATTTCCTCACCGCTCTCAGGTCCCAGGGTCTGCTGAGTAAAGGGAGCAACCCCAGCCGATTACAAGCGCCTCATACAGGGGACAACAAAAAGTGAGCATCGCTTCCCGTGCTCCCCCACAGAGAGACTGAGGGTTAGGACAGCTTTGACAGATCTGAGGGCTCTCATTATCACCAAGAAAGCTTCGGTGAAAAAATCCTGACGCCAGTTGAGGCTGGTGTCTGAGGGTAGTCCCCTCCAGGGGGAGTCAGTGTTCACCTCATTACACTGTGCGGGTCTCCCCTCTATACCCTCAGGGGGCCGTTCTGCCAACCCTGCCACCTCGTGTGCTTCAGGGTGCAGCGGTTCTCAGAGAACATATATCTCAGTGTCTGCTCGGAAACATAGAGGAGCAGGGGCGTTCACTCCCTCCGAGGAGCCTCTACCGGTTCGCTCACGTGATGCCACAGGCCAGTCTCAAGAGACTGGTTCCCTTCTTCTGCCAAATATTTCTCATTGGGTCCTGCAAATAGTTCAGAATGGGTACAGAATTTAGTTCGGGTCTCGACCACCCTGATTCAACGGGGTTGTGTCCACAGTGATCAGCCCCGAGCAGGCTCTGGTCATGGAACAAGAGGTGCAGACACTTCTGCAAAAGGAGGTAATAGAGAGAGTTCCCTCCCCCAGCAGAGAGTCAGGGTTTTACAGCCAGTACTTCATAGTTCCAAAGAAGGTTGGAGGGTTGCTTCCTATTCTAGATCTGCGTCAACTAAATCGCTGTCAAAAAGCTCAAGTTCAGGATACCTACGCTAAAACAGATTGTGTCTCAGATCAGGTCCGATGGCTGGTTCGTCACGATAGATATAAAGCATACTTCCACGTCTCCATCCTTCCTCAGCACAGGAAGTTCCTCAGGTTTGCTTTCGGGGGCAAAGCGAAGCAATATCGGGTTCTTCCGTTCGGCCTGGCTTTATCTCCCGTCTCATGCTCTACCGACTGAGCTAAGGCCGGCGCGCATTGGTTGTGGTGGAGTAACCATAAGAGGCGGAGTGACGCGAGTTCGATCCCCGGTCCCAGCAGGAATGGAATTCGTGGCATGAGTCCGTTTAATCCTGCCGTTGCATGCCTGTGTCATCGCCATTGTCCCCCACATTTAAATCAAACGTAAATTCATCCCCCGCACTTTAATTTGGGCTCTCTCCAACGTAAAACTCTCGTGTTATATATGTTTCGTTCATACCAGACGCCCGAGGGCGCTCTCTCGCAGAAGGTCCAAAAAGGACTCGTAGAGCTATTTACTTGTGACGCGCCAGGAAATTCCTTATATGAACAAAGGCATCCGGCTGTCACTGAATAAAAAAGCCGGTGATTTGACTGATAAAACGTGAAGACACTTAACGCGATTGCAACATGGTTTGTGTGTTTTCAAGCCATTTTCTTGGTGCATTTTCATAACAAAATATAGCAGTGCTAATTGACACTTATTTTTTTTTACAATATAGAAACAATAAATCATACTTTCTGCCTTATTCTGACTGTCCGTGTTTTTATTGTGTTTTAAAGTTATGTAATACTGGAAGACTTTTAAAATAAAATATGTGTTTACTGGTACAAATAGGCACAATAACAGTAATGTGGTTAACAACCTTTTTATTTGCATAGATTTTTAAAGTCAATAAAAAATTCTGAACATTAGAATACCAGTGCAATTTTGACACATCAATTTAAAATAATAAATAGTAAACAATTTACCACAGTAGTGCAGTTTTGACATGTCAACCTAAATAATATCTAGCAAACCAAAACAAACATTTAAAGTAGTGCAATTTTGACAGGTCAACCTAAATAATATTAATAAATAGCAAACCAAAACAAACATTTAAAGTAGTGCAATTTTGACATGTCAACCTAAAAATATTAATAAAAAACTCACACATAAATAACAAGATAAACGTTCCATATATATATTATATATATATATATATATATATACACATTTATACCTGAAATATTTTCCCAGTAGAGGCATGCAGTGAAGAAAAAAACATATTTAAAAAAGAACAAAGATACATCACACACATTGACTTGTAAATTGCTCTAGAACGCAAACATTAACCAGATAAATAAATAAAAATAACGTGCTGAAAGACCAATTTTAAGGAGCTGGAGGGTCATTTCCTGGCTTTTTTTTTTCTGTAACCTCGTTCCTCCAGCACAGCCCTCCATTCAGCATATGACTGAGTCTCAGATTCTTTGCAGTACCAGTTTCCAAAGTACTGAAGATGTGATGGTGGCTTTCTTTCTTTGTTACACTTTTTGCAAAGAATGACGTCTGTTTTCCTCACATATTTTCTTGTGACAGTTCCAGTCTTCTCCCTCTTCTGTTTTCTCTTTCTGTATTGCTGAGTGGAGTAAGGAACAGCTTGACTTGATGTCTGTGTCTGAACTGATGGTGGCATAGCTGAAGGTAATGGGAGGTTGAAGAACACCACCTGTGAGGTACCAGGTACTGTAGAGGACGGCGCGCATACATCTATCTCTGTAGGAAGCTGCACAGATGGTAAAATGAAAGGGAGAGAGACGGGTAGTGCTGGTACAATGACAGGAAGTCCTTGATGTGATGGTGGAGCCTGGGCGATGGCCTGAGGTTGTGACCTTCCCTTCAGTTTTGCCTCCCCAGCAGTATTTGGTGGCAGGACAAAAAGGTGAGGCTCCGCAAGACTGCCTGAATAGAGTGTTGGTCCTTTCTGCAAAACCGCAGGAAGCTTCTCAGGTCCTGCCATGGGTGCATCTGGGGCTTGTATACCCTGCATCAAAATCTCCTGTTCCTGTGACTTGCAACGCCTGCTGAACCTGGGAAAACATAAAACAACCAATTTTAATAAACATTTAAGCAATAATACAAAAGATGGTGTGATCAACTACTATTTGATCATGACTATGATGCAGCAGCATGACACAGCGGAAATCAAATATCAGTTGATCACACCCTCATCTCATGTATTATTACCTTTGTAAAAAGCTACTTCATTGAGATTAACACTGTATTATGGATTATGGATTCTTGCAGTCTGTTGAAGACAACGTAGTTAGCGATAACAATGCTAATTTACTCACCATTGTATGACTGTTGCAGCGTTCACTTCTGGGAGCTGGATGGTGGTCTCGCTCATCACCTTAGCATTGGTGAGGACGCACTCTCGGATGTGCTTGTAAGCACATGCTACCATTGTGAAGCGGGACACCCTCACTCCGTCACAGCGCACCGCATTTGGGTAGAGAGCACAGAGCCTTGTGAAGATGGCCTCCACCACTCAGGCCACTGTGCAGGACTATGAGCTCCAATGAAACACCTGCAAATTACAGCAGAAAACATATTATTAATGTAAGATTGTTTTCAATGTGTGATCCTTGCTCTGTTATTTTTATTTATTATTTTTATTGTTTCTTTTCTATTATTTTCTATTCTATTCTAATATCTGTGTATAGTTATGTTGTGTTGTTTGTTTTTTAGGTCGATGTTGAATTATATCAATAAATTAGGTCTCTACTGGGTTACGGTGTTGTGGCATTATGGGGAACAGCACTGTAAGATAAAGTGCTACCAATTTAACATACCTTTTGGTGCTCTCCACACCTGGTGCCACAATCTTCTTAGTGGTCCTGAATCGCCCCTGTTTTAGGCTGGTTTGGTTACGTGGTGGGTAAATGGTTTTCTTCTTGTCATACTCCCCTAATGCCTGCCATAAGGTGATGATCTTGACACACTCTTCTCCATTCAAGGCCAGATGGTGGTCTCTGAGGCTAACCAAAAACTCTGCCAAGTCCTGCACGGCTCCAAACCCCTCAATATTACCAGGTCCAACAGAATCCTAAAATGAAAGATAATTTAGGAACTTTTGATAGCAGCAATGAAAACAAATATTCACATGAAAGCACAGCCAACCTAACTCAGATTTCATTAACACACATGTAAATGTACATTAAAAAAGAAACTGGCCAAAAAGAAAGCCCTTACATCATGTGGCGTGTTCTCTTCAGATGTTGGAAGATCAGTTTCTGCAGATAATTGGTCCACTGGGACTACAAGAAAAAGGTAAATATTTAGTTTAAATTTGTATTCATTTCTTTCAATATGACAAATATTCATTTAGAGTTAGTGTGACAACAAATTCCGAAACTCCTATGAATATTTTGGTAAAACTCACAGCTATGTGCTCCAGGAGAGAGTGCTGGCTTTGATTGAGTCTGTGTTGAGCTGAAAATAGGAGATGTCACTGGGGATGGAGGGACCACAGACAGTGATGACGTGAAGCTGGTGGCTGGAGATGTCACTGGGGATGGAGGGACCACAGACAGTGATGACGTGAAGCTGGTGACTGGAGATGTCACTGGGGATGGAGGGACCACAAACTGTGATGATGTGGAGCTGGTGACTGGAGATGTCACTGGGGATGGAGGGACCATAGACAGTGATGATGTGGAGCTGGAAACAAGAAATGTCACTGGTGATGGAGGGACCACAGGCAGTGATGACATGGTGCTGGTTGCTGGAGGGGTCGGAGATGACAATGCAGACACCGATGCTTGTGAAGAGGCAGCAGGTGTCCGTTCTGTGTCAAAGGTGGGCACAGTGATGTCCTGAAACTCCTCAAGTTCAGCATAACCTTCATCCTCCTCCATAACAACCTCAGTGGTCTCTGACTCTTCAATGGCCAAGTTGTAGTCCTGCAGAACTTTACCAGTTTGCTGGTAAAGGTATTCCACTCCAATAAGTTCACCTTTAAAATATTAAAACATTGACAATTAGATAATATAAGGATATAATATTATAAATCAGTGGTTAAATGGTATGTGAACACTTGAATGAAACTGTCACCAAAAACAACAAATAGTTATCTACCAGTGTACTTTCTTGGCCCCACATAAGGGATGATTTTCTTGCCCATAACCTCCTCTGCAAGAGTATTGACAGCATGTCGCAGAAGATAATTGTAGGAATGTGGCTGCTGCTCATCAGTTGTTGCTGCCACAGCCCGGTCCTCATTCCACCTTGCAAGCCCATCCAAAAGATACGCCTGGAAGAATGTGTCACTAGCCAGCATACCTGTAAATTCAAAAAAGAACAACAACAACAACAGCAACAACAAAAAACACAAAAATTTCATAAATACACAAATAGTTGTTCTTGCAATTCTCATAATTATTTCAATATATAATGAAGTCAAATCTTAATTTAATAATTTAGTAAAGTCACTTATTTACCTGGGATGAATCTGTTAAGGTGCAGGTGAAATGACTCAAGCGAAGTGGAACCTCTGGCACAGCGGTAGGTTGCCTGTCTGCATGTAGAGCTGCAAACCTAGGATCCTGGATGCAGGCCACATGCTTCCGCTGGGACTTCAAGATCTCTCTCATCCGGGCTGAGTTTATTAGTGGAACTCCCAGAGTGTCACGACCAGAATCTCCATCAAAGGCCTCAATATGGCTCTCAATCATCACCAGGGTTTCCTTGGTCCCGCGAGTGGTTCTCCTGCAATGTAGGGCTAGCTCGCTACGGCTGATACAGCGCAGCACATCAGCCTCGGATGATGGTTTCCAGTCAGCTTCTAGCTCTGCACGCTTCGCCTTCTTCAGGACCATCAGGTCGACCTGGTCCCACATGAAAATACAGTTGCTAAACGTGGCATACAACTGGTGAGAGTCGGTGGTGCAACCCACAGCAAACCTCCGGATGAAGTGCCATACATCTAACCGGATGGTCATTTGCTCCCACTCTTCAAACATCCTCCTCAGAAGAGTGTTGCCACAGCAGTCTCGGTCGACATACAGTACCTTGGGAGGAGCCACCCCAGCCACTCTGTATCACTTGATGAGGCCTTCAATCATTGGCCCGAGACCAAAACCTTCACTGGCTGTGAGTACAAACATGATCACCTGTCCATACTCATTACCAACATTGGTTGCCCAGGTAGCTGTGCCATAGCTGCGCCCTGCTAGTTTTCTGGCCACCTTTTTAGTAGAATCCATTTTTAAGATCCGGCCATATTGCGATGTGATAGAGGCCTTGATCTCATCCAGCCTTTGCAGGACATCCTGGGCATATACCTGCATCAGCCACTGGTGCTTAGGGACAGAAGGCATAGAAGGAACAGGTTCAAATGTTACAGGCAGGATCAGGCTTGACGTGACAGCACTGGCAATCCCCTTGCAATCTGTCAGATACTGGACTGTCTTTTGCAACCAGACCTCAGCATGACGCTCCTGTAGCTTGCGCTGGATCTGGCTGCTGCTGTTTCCCAGCCCTCGTTGACGCATCAAACTTACTACCTCAATGTCACATGCAAGTTTTGATGTAAGAATGCAAGGGAACTGGACCCTGTGGCCAATGTCGAGCTGTGAGACGATACCATGGTTCCAGCTGATTACCTTCCTCTTACATCTTCGGCAGGCCAGGTACTCAGATGCCCGGTACTCATCTTACCCAAGGCAACCACCTGCCTGATCTTTTGATGCAAGCCAGCTGAGGTCAGAAGGTCTTTCTGACAGTCTGGATGTGGACAGATCAGCTTCACTTGCCACAGTTTTTGTGGCATCCAGAGCAGCAGGGGATGGCCAAAGTAATTCTCCAAGGAGGGAGAATTACTGGTCTTCAGTAGCACCTGTGGAGGATTCCACCAAAGTTTGTCCACCCTACTAAAGATTAGCTCAGGATGTCCTTGTGCTGTCCACCTGAAAAGGGCCTTGGATATCCACCTCTGGTCCACTTCAGGCAGGGTGTGTATCCATCCAGCTGGAAGATAGACTCGTCGTGCAAGAAAAAACAAAACAAAAAGAGAAATAAACACATAAATAAACAAATACAAATTCACATTGCTTCACTTTACTTTAATATCCTCGTAAAGGAAGGTTGGATATATTATTGTATGTTTTAAATAAGTATAAACGTACATTCTACATATGCCTCCTCAAACTTAGTTGCCTCTGCCAGCAGTGTGCTGTCATCTATCTCAGTGGACACAGAGGGGTGGGTGAGGGTGGGTGAGGGTGGGTGAGGGTGGCTGAGGGCCCTGTGGCTGCTTCAGGGGATACAGTCGGGCAGGTGAGGGTGGCTGAGGGCCACGCACGTGCCTGGGCCAAATCTACAAAACAAAACACAGGACAAACAGATAAACATGACTACTGAACAGCAATAAATACTAAACAAAACAATAAAGTGCTATACAAATAAATGTTTGATTACAAGGTGTGGCTTTGAGGGGGGAAACCAGCCTTTCTATGGTCTTGGTCAGATTTTTTTGGTTAGGCAACTTCCTAACCAAGAGGGAGCAGAGAGAGGCGGTGGAAGTATGGGTGGGGGCAACGTGCTGAGTTGGAGGAGTGAGCTGGGTGGGGACAGCGTGCTGGGTTGGAGGAGTGAGCTGGGTGGGGGCAGCGTGCTGGGTTGGAGGAGTGAGCTAGGTGGGGGCAGCGTGCTGGGTTGGATGAGTGAGCTGGGTGGGGGCAGCGTGCTGGGTTGGAGGAGTGAGCTTGGTGGGGGCAGCGTGCTGGGGAGCTTTCCCAGCATATTGCTCTTCCTTCATGGCAATGGCAATTCTGCCAGAGGGAAAGAGCTCAATATACTCCCTGAAACTCCCCTTGTTGTGGGCATGTTCTTGGGAGTCTTTGCTGCCTCCTGTGGGGTTCCTCTTCATAGCTGCCACCAGGTAAGCAGCATACCCAAGGGCATTTTCAGCCACCCACCTGAATGTTTGCCCGCGAAATACACCAAACTGGATTTCAAAGAAACCCAGCAGGTGCTTTCTGTTAGCAAGATCTCCGTTGTGCTGACTTAAGCTTTTCTTGGCCTTGTCCAGCACTATCTCCGGGGACAGGGGTCTTGTGTACGGCTTTCCTTTGTTTGCCTCCTTCACCTTTGCCGCTCCACTGTATCTGTCAGATTCAGGGTGCCATCAGCCCGTCTCCTGAAGCGAGGTTCCATCTAAATTAAAAAAAACTGAGGATATAAAGACAATACAGAAACAGAGAAACACATTTAGTAACACATTAGTTAATGCAGCTGTGTATATTACACTACTATATTTACTCATGATCAACTTGAAATGTTCATTTTATATAATTATTTGTCTGTGTATATTTTTCCAACAGGCTCAAAATATTGGTTAACATATCAGAATCATCCCAGAGTAAGAGGTAATTATTTCAATAATTATTATACCATTCAATACAACTTTTGTCCCACCTGAGACAGAGGAGTTTTCAAGTAAGTAATGGGCAGCGGATAAGGGAAAGTTTAATCTATTCTATGTGATCAAAATATACTTAAAGTACTAAAAGTAGAAGCATAATGTACACTGTATTATTGGATTATAATTAGTGATGTATTAATGTGTAATAATCATTTTAATGTTGCAGCTGGTAAAGCTGTAGTGAACTATAACGTTAGATACTTTATATTCTGCTTAATTTACTTTTAAGTAATATTTTGTATTAATTTTCTAAATGATTAACTAGTCAAAGCTACAAGCTATTAATTTGAAACCACTATATATATTTGCCACTTTATTTTTATTGACAAAAGACTGACTTTGCAAATGTTCTTTGCAAATTGTCGATGAACGCTATCAGTTGGCTAATCTATAAAAACATAACAAAATTTACTGTTTTAATAATATTTTGCATTAACTACCTGAATTATTAGCAAGTCTGAGCTTCAGGCTATTCATTTAAAACTATATATATATATATATATATATATATATATATATATATATATTCTGCCCTTACTAAGATGACTGCTGAAGTGAACATCAAACCGCATGGCAGAAAAATACAGGGTTCTGTTGAATTTCCTCTGATGCAACACTAACTACGGCAACTCTAGAGGTACACACTTAAGATATCAATTACCTATTCATGACCACTAGGTGTCACTATAGGACTGTTTTTAATGAGGTTGGCACAATATATATATATATATATATATATATATATATATATATACATATACATATACATATACTATATATTTTATTAACAAAAGACTGACTTACTTTGCAATTGTTGTTAAGAAGTTAATTGATGAGCGTCATCCTCTTCTTCACACATCATCTGCAGGTCACCAGGGGCTCTTGACGCTGATTGGTCAATTGCTGGTTGTGACTGGGGGGGAATCATGGTTGCGATACGAGCGCTGATTGGCGATCGCATATGATTTCTGGTTGCAGCCGGGAACGTGATTGGCTGTCGTAACCAGGAATAACCAAAATAGCATATGATTTCTGGTTGCAGCTGGGAACGTGGTTGGCTGTCGTAACCAAGAATAACCACGATCTACAGGTGGCAGTGAGCGCCAGCTGGGCCTATACATATTAAAAATTGGTATGGCAAAGCTATCCTAGACACTGGAGCTAGCTACACGTTGTTGCATGAAAATCTTTGGGCTGAGCTAAATGGCTCCAAAGAAAATCTTAAACCTTGGTGCCATGGGCCCTTGTATCTTGCAAACGGAGAAGCAGAGACACCTCTTGGCTGGACAGCTTTGGACATCAAAATAAATGGGAATGTAGTAAACACTTCAGTGGCTGTGCTTTCTTCTAAGGCACTGGCTTATGGAATTGTGTTGGGACTTGATTTTATTTATCATGGCCAACTACAAATAAATGTTGCTGACCAAGAGTAGGGATTCAAACATACACCTTTAATGACTTACCCTTTCCAACCTGGCAGTGCCTCAGTGTCTGGACAGAAAACTCAGGCAGTAAGGAACAGCACAGATGGGGGTAAAACAAAACATCCTCTCGGCCTTATCAGTTCAGTTCCTCCCCCGGGGTTTCAGCAGGTGGATCGTCTTGAGGTGCAAGATTATATAAACAAGGCTGTGTCTTCTGCAAACCTACAGGCATCCGAAAAACAACAACTGTGTGACATCCTACAAACAAATCCTAAAGTGTGTTCCCATGAAGTTGGTAGAACCAATGTTTTACAACATCACATATACACAACTGCCCAAATTCCTATGAAACAAAAACCTTACCGCATGTCTTCTGTAAAACAGACCATAGTGAAAGAGCAGCTTGAAGAGATGTTATCAGCAGGTATCATCGAACCCTCCCGTTCAGGGTGGTCCTCCCCGGTCGTGCTGGTACCTAAAAAAGATGGTGGACAAAGGTTTTGTGTGGATTACAGGAAACTCAATTCACTCACAGAAAGTGATGCGTACCCTCTTCCATCCATCACTGAGATTCTGGAGTCCCTCTCTGGGTCAACCATTTTTTCCACTATTGACTTAAATAGTGGATACTAGCAAGTGGAGATGTCCCCTGAAAGTAAGTTCATGACTGCTGTAGGGACACAAGTGAACACAGCTTCACACTTCAAATACACATCACTAAGCTGTGACAATCAACTGTTGGAGACGGCCCCATGTCTGCTTGATTCAAGATGTGTATTACAAGAAATCTGGTGAATCAACAAAACGGTCCTCCCGAGGTGTAAAGCCTTTACCTTATAAGGAAGAAATTGACTTTGGGTGACGCGTTACAAGGCCCCATTTCACAGCAGGACCCCAGACATGCTGGCACAAGGAATACCGCTTACGCATTTCAAAGACACTGCAGAGTTCCCTTTGATAACTCAGGAATTTCCAGAAAATGAATTCACTCTCTCTAACAAAACAGTCTAAAACTGCCAATGATATGATTTAGTTACTAGCAAGTAGCTAAGACATCATGTATGTACTGTGTGTGTTTCTACAGCCGTGGCCAAAAGTTTTGAGAATTACATAAATATTAGTTTTCACAAAGTTTGCTGCTAAACTGCTTTTAGATCTTTGTTTCACTTGTTTCTGTGATGTACTGAAATATAATTACAAGCACTTCATACGTTTCAAAGGCTTTTATCGACAATTACATGACATTTATGCAAAGAGTCAGTCAAGTCAAGTCAAGTCATCTTTATTTATATAGCGCTTTTTACAATGCAAATTGTGGCAAAGCAGCTTTACATTAATAAGAAAATGGTGTCATTGTGCAGCCTATTCTATATATTATTGATTCATTCTGTTGCAAATATCAGTAGTTATTAGTCTAGTTAATTTAGGTATAGCAGCACTGCAGAAAACAGTGACGTAATCGTCCGGCTCAGCTCAGTTCGCATACAACGGCGCCAATGCAGGCATATCAAAAACACTGCTGAATATCAAGCAAGTGTCCCCAACTTAAGCAAGCCAAAGGCAACAGCGGCAAGGAACCAAAACTCCAACAAATGGAGAAAAAAACCTTGGGAGAAACCAGGCTTAGTCAGGGGGCCAGTTCTCCTCTGACCAACAGTGAACACTTGTCCGATACTCAGGCAGAGTTACAGGTCATTAAACCGATTTGGAATCGCAACAGTCAAAATATTTAATCTAGTTCCATCTAGTTTAAGATCTTTTTGATCACGCCGGTATGGGACGGTTTGTTGGGATATGTGCCACTAGCTGATGAGTCGGTAAGGTCTTCACAAAGGATGAGCTAGTTAACATAGTCTCCGCCGACACCACAGGGCCACATTGCTGCCGCACACAGGCACAGGTTCCCCGTCCGACCCGGACACGGCCCGGATCCAGCCAATCACGTTAATTGGTAAACCTCGGGATAAGCAGAGAGACAAAAAATTAGCGTAGACGCCATTCTTCTTCCGATGTAACAAGTACATCTGGTGTTATAGGAAGTGTTCCCGGTTCCGGCTGACCTGATCTATGCAGCCTAACAATCCTTTAACGGATATGAAGACAAAAGTTTATAGTGCGTCATGTGTATGCCAGGTTAAATAGATGCGTTTTTAGTCTAGATTTAAACTGACAGAGTGTGTCTGCTTCCCGAACAATGCTAGGAAGATTGTTCCAGAGTTTAGGTGCCAAATAGGAAAAGGATCTACCACCTGCGGTTGATTTTGATATTCTAGGTATTAACAACTGGCCAGAATTCTGAGATCGTAATAGACGTGAAGGACTATAATGCATTAAGAGCTCACTCAGGTACTGGGGAGCTAAGCCATTTAGTGCTTTGTAAGTAATTAGCAAGATTTTAAAATCAATACGATGTTTAATAGGGAGCCAGTGCAGTTTTGACAGAACCGGGCTAATATGTTCATACTTCCTGGTTCTAGTAAGGACTCTAGCAGCTGCGTTTTGGACCAGCTGTAATTTGTTTATCACGCGAGCAGGGCAACCACCCAGTAGAGCATTACAGTAATCTAGTCTCGAGGTCATAAACGCATGAACTAGCTGTTCCGCATTTGTCATTGAGAGCATATGTCGCAATTTAGATATATTTTTAAGATGGAAGAATGCGGTTTTACATATGCTAGAAATGTGGCTTTCAAATGAAAGATTGGTATCAAAGAGCACACCCAGGTTCCTAACTGACGAAGACGACTTAACAGAGCAGCCATCAAGTGTTAGACAGTATTCTAGGTTATTATGTGCAGAAGTTTTTGGTCCAATAATTAGAATCTCTGTTTTTTCTGAATTTAGTAGTAGGAAATTACTAGTCATCCAATTTTTTATATCAGCTACGCATTCTGTTAATTTTGAGAATTGGTAGGTTTCGTCAGGGCGCGAGGAAATATAGAGCTGAGTATCATCAGCGTAACAGTGAAAGCTAATGCCATGCTTCCTAATGACATCTCCCAAGGGCATCATGTACAGAGTGAAAAGCAACGGTCCTAGAACTGAGCCTTGTGGTACTCCATGTTTAACTTGTGATCGAAATGAAATCTCTTCGTTTACTACTACAAACTGATAACGGTCAGATAAGTATGATTTGAACCATGCCAATGCATTTCCACTAATTCCAGCATAATTTTCTAGTCTATTCAAAAGAATATTGTGGTTGATAGTGTCAAAAGCTGCACTGAGGTCTAGTAACACTAATAGAGAGATACAACCACGATCTGATGATAAGAGCAAATCATTTGTAACTCTAATGAGAGCAGTCTCAGTACTATGGTACGGTCTAAATCCTGACTGGAAATCCTCACAGATACCATTTATTTCCAAGTAGGAACTAAGTTGAGATGATACTGCCTTTTCTAGTATTTTTGACAGAAAAGGTAGATTGGAAATTGGTCTGTAATTGACTAATTCACCAGGATCAAGTTGTGGTTTTTTAATAAGAGGTTTGATAATAGCCTGCTCAAAATTTTTCGGTACGTAACCTAGTAATAAAGATGAATTAATGATCTTAAGAAGAGGATCTATGACCTCTGGAAGCATCTCTTTCAATAGCTTAGTCGGTATAGGGTCTAAGATACATGTTGTTGATTTTGATGATTTAATAAGTTTAGACAATTCTTCCTTTCCTATAGCAGCGAATGAATGGAATTTTTCCTCAGAGATGCTAAAATCCACTGTCTGATATGATACTGTAGTAGACAGTTGCATGGCTATAATTTTCTCTCTAATGTTGTCAATCTTGCAAGTAAAGAAGTTCATAAAGTCATTACTGCTGTGCTGTTTGGAAACATCAGAAGTTGAGGCTGTATTTCTCGTTAATTTAGCCACTGTATTAAATAAATACTTAGGGTTGTGTTTATTTTCTTCTAAAAGATTTGAAAAATAAGCAGATCTAGCGGTTTTTATGGCCTTTCTGTACTCCATCATTTTCTCTCTCCATGAAATCCGAAAAACTTCTAGTTTTGAATTCTTCCAGCTGCGCTCCATTTTTCTTGCTGCTCTCTTAAGGGCCCGAGTGTGCTCGTTATACCATGGCGTTGGACTAATATCCTTAATCTTTTTTAAGCGCAAAGGAGCGACAGAGTCTGGAGTGTTGGAAAAGAGAGCGTCAATAGTTTCTGTTGCAACATCGAGTTCTTCTAAGCTGTCTGGTTTGCTAAGTTGATGAAACTGATCAGGAAGATTATTTATAAAGCAGTTTTTAGTGGTAGAAGTGATGGTTCTAACATATTTATGGCAGACAGGCGGTTTTCCAGCCTTGGTTAAATGTAGCACGCATGAGACTAGATAAAGATCTGAGATGTCATCGCTCTGCTGCAGAATTTCAACGGCATCAATATCGATTCCTTGTGACAATATTAGATCTAGAGTATGATTACGACAATGAGTTGGTCCTGACACGTGTTGTCTAACTCCAATAGAGCTTAAAATATCTGTTAATGCCAATCCCAAAGCGTCTTTTTCATTATCTACATGTATATTAAAATCACCAACAATAAGGACTTTATCCACAGCCAGTACTAACTCCGAGAGAAAATCAGCAAATTCTTTGATAAAATCTGTATGGTGCCCTGGTGGCCTGTATACAGTAGCCAACACAAATTTCAAATGAGATTTGTCACTTACATTATATAACGTTACATAGAGCACCATCACTTCAAAAGAGATATATTTGAAAGACTTTTGAGTAATACTAAAGATATTACTATAGATAACAGCAACACCTCCCCCTTTACCTTTCTGACGAGGTTCGTGTCGATAATAGTAACCTTGAGGGCTAGACTCATTTAAAGTAATGTAATCGTCTGGTTTTAGCCAGGTTTCTGTCAAACACAGCACATCTAGATTATTTTCTGTGATAATATCATTTACAATAAGTGCTTTTGAAGAAAGGGATCGAATATTCAGCAACCCAAGCTTTATCATTTGTTTATCTTTATAATCTCTGTTTACTACTTGTTGAACATCAATTAAATTATCACCCGTAAATGGGTTTGGAAGTTTTCTGTATTTATTAGTTCGGGGTACAGACACAGTCTCTATGTGATGGTATCTAGGTGAAAGAGTCTCTATGTGTTGGGATTTATCTGAATTCTGTGACGTGAGACAGCTAGCAGACGGTCGGTTTAGCCAGTCTGTCTGCTTCCTGACCTGGGCCCCAGTTAGTCAAGGTTGAGCTCTAAGACTATGTGCCATATTACTAGAGAGAAGAGCAGCACCACCCCAGGAGGGATGAATACCATCTCTTTTCAACAGGTCAGGTCTGCCCCAAAAACTTTTCCAATTGTCTATGAAACCTATATTATTCTGTGGACACCACTTAGACAGCCAGCCATTGAGTGATGAAAGTCTGCTAATTATCTCATCACTCCTACGAGCAGGAAGGGGTCCAGAAAAAATTACAGTGTCTGACATCATACGTGCGATTTCACACACCTCTTTAATGTTCATTTTGGTGATCTCCGACTGGCGAAGTCGAACATCATTAACGCCGACGTGAATAACAATCTTAGAGTATTTACGATTAGCATTAGCCAGCACTTTTAAATTTGCTTTGATGTCAGGCGCTCTGGCTCCCGGCAAACATGTGACTATGGTGGCTGGTGTCTCTATTTTCACGTTCCGCAAAGAAGGACTATGCAATTCATCTGATCACTCTTCATAACATTCTAGAGTATATGCAAATTGATATTATAAAAACTTAAGCAGCAACTTTTCCAATTTCCAATATTTATGTAATTCTCAAAACTTTTGGCCACGACTGTAGATAGCTTGTGAATTTCCTTTCGTGTTTTTAAACATTTAGTACAGGTAGACTTTCAGGAAAGTCTACCTCAATTATAGGAAGTATATACTATTTGGTATCTGTGTGATGGATGAATGATTTCCTGTAATTTGATGCAAATATATTGTTTGTAAAATGTACCACATTTGGACTGTGCAAGTTGATTTCCCTTGAGCTCAACCAAGCCCTAAGAAGTCGTCGCCGCTGCTGAAGAAAATTCTCTCAAGGTCCGTTTGCTTCAGCAACTTCACCAGAGACGCAGAGAAACTTGGTCGCGCAGCAACGCGTACCCGGCAACAAACCCACGTGGCTCCCTCCGGCAGCCAACCATCTTTCATCGGAGCCTCGAAAGCAACAAAGACCGACCTCCAGCCAATCAGCGCGCAGAGATCCACGTGCAAATCCGTCATGAAGAGAACGTGCGATCACAGAATGCAAGTATCACAGTCTCCTCAATCTTGCTGAAGCTGGTGCAATTTTTATTAAGCAAATGAACTTAGGTTGAATTGCTAGTATTAATTCTCTCAGGTTGCGGTTAAATAAATAGTATTGAACGCTAGATATTTGGGACTCCAACCACCGTCCGTAACAATAACTCAATTTCCCTGTCACTGTATGAATGAGTGTGTGTGTATGTGTTTTCGTTAGATTAGTGTGTGTGTATTAGAGTAGCTTAATAAAGTCTTGTTTTAACTTTTCACCTATACAAGCGTCTTGTGTTGTGTGCTTACAAGTTACTGCCTTAAACTGTCGATTACGTTACCTTGCTCTTATTGGTAATCATAACTGTATATTATTCCCGTTGGCCACGGGATAATATTCTATCCATAATTGATAAAGTACCTTAACCTCAATTTGCCGGTGGACGAATAATTGAAAAGGTGTTAAATATTAATTCGGAATAATTTTATATATAGTGAATCGGTTCTTATTCACTGTAATTCAATCACCTTTGAGTTATATTGATATTAGATCCCTATTCCCTTACACTGCCTTCACCACTTCCTCAGGCCTATACCACTTTAATGTAATGGACTTAAAATGCACCAGCCACATTCCAGAGGTTAATGGAGTTGGTCCTAGGAAACTTACGCGGTCAGTGTTGCCTGGTGTACTTGGATGATATAATAATTTATTCTTCCTCAGTGACACAGCACTTTTTTGATCTCCAGATGGTGTTTGACAAACTGTAGCAAGCAGGACTAACTATAAATTTAAAAAAAAGTACATTCTGTCTGGAGGAGATCAAATTTTTGGGGCACATTGTCAATACTAACGGCATTGCGGCAGATCCAGAGAAGGTACGTTCTATTCAGCAGTATCCTGTACCGAAGAACCTCAAGGAGGTTCAAAGATTTCTAGGACTGTCTGGATGGTACCACAGGTTTGTTCCTGATTTCTCAAAACTTTCTGTACCTTTGAATAATCTGAAAAGAAAATGGCAGCCTTTTATCTGGTCACCTGAGTGTCACCATGCTTTTGATCAATTAAAATCATATCTGACTTCTTCTCCAGTTTTAGGACATCCCAAGCCAGATCTTCCATTCACGGTGCATACAGACGCAAGTGAAACTGGTCTTGGTGTGGTCCTTACACAAAAAATAAAAGCAGACTCTGAACAAGTCATAGCGTATGCCAGCAGGACATTGACTAAGTCTGAAGTGAATTATTCCGCAACCGAAAAAGAGTGCCTTGCGGTGGTATGGGCCCTAGAGAAATGGGAGTACTATCTGGAACCAAAAGTATTTACAATAGTCACAGATCATTCTGCCTTACAGTGGGTTCTAACTTTTACCAAAACCACAAGTCGTCTACTGAGATGGGCTTTAAGATTGCAGAAGTTTGATTTCGTTGTAGAATTCAGGAAAGGCAAACTCAATGTTGTTCCAGATGCCCTCTATTGAGTACCTTCCACTGTGGAATGCAGTTTATTTTCTACAAAGGAAAAAGTAGAAGATCTTCCTTTTACGGCTGATGTTGTGTGGGTAGAGCAGCACCAGGATCCTGAAATTGAAAAGGTCTTCCATGCTTTAGCAAAAGGTGATCCTGTCATGATGGAAAAATATATAGTCCTGGAAGACAAAGTGTATAGGAAAACTCAGAATGCTGATCACCAAACTCATTACCTGTTATGAATTCGGTCCATCATTTCACACCCTTTCACCACTAGAGGTCACCCGCTCACACTGTAGTCTCCCTACTCTGCACTACACTTCCCAGAATCCCTCACTTCAATCACTGATCGTCAGCCAGCTGTTTCTCATCAGCACCACTCAATAGTCTCTTCACTCCACCATAAATAGATCACTCACCCCAATCTCCTTCACGAAGTATTGTCGATTCCTTGTCACAATTTCTGAGCATTTTTTCCCTGTCTGATTACCTGGTTTCTGATCCTGTCTGTTCCTTATCTTTTTGATGTTTACCTGCCTGCCACTGACCTCCCGCCTGGATACTACCACGAGCTTGTCTACCCTCTGCTATTGTTGTACGCTGTTGCTGACCTGTGCCTGTCTGACCACGTTTATAAATAAAGAGCTGCATTTGAATCTCACTCGCTGACTACACCTCATTACAGAATACTTCGCCATACCAAGATCCAGCAGCTTCTATCAGCATCCCGGTCACTATGGATTACTTTGGTCAGCTCCTGCAACTTCGGCAAGGGAAGTCCTCGATTGAGGACTACATACAGGACTCCCTAGAGGTATCTGATTTTGTCCACTATGACGAAACCTTGTTTAAGCATTTGTTTTGCCGAGGTTTAAATGAACCCCTAAAATCCTGTCTCCCTCATGCGGAATCAAAGTATAGTCTTCGAGACTTCATGGAATATGCACTGCTGTTGTTTGGTTCATCTCTTACTGTGGAAGTGGCAGAGCCTGAACAGGCTCAACCGCTAGACCAGTCAACCTCTAACTCGTCCCACTGCATGTTCGATGAACCATGCTGCACTGTAATTCCCACAGCTGACTGTTGTCACAACATGACGGTTATTCAGCCTGTACACAAGATGGCCGCCAACCCTGAGTCTTCAGCTGTTATGGATAGTTTTCCTAATGTCTTGTATGCAGCATGTGAAGACCTTAGGCCCATCAATAGACATTTTGGATTGATTGCTAGTGTGTTGGATACCCCATTGATGTCAGTACGCGCCGCTGCTCATCCAGAGTCACAGCACGCCTCGTCCAGAGTCGTCCTAGATTCTCCTGAATCTAGTCAAGTTATGCAAGATCTTCATGAGACAAGTCCAGTCCCTCAAAATCTTCAAGAGTCAAGTCAAGTCATTCAAGATCTACATAAGTCAGGTCAAGTCATTCAAGATCTTCATGAGTCAGGTCAAGTCATTCAAGATCTTCATGAGTCAGGTCAAGTCATTCAAGATCTTCATGAGTCAGGTCAAGTCATTCAAGATCTTCATGAGTCAGGTCAAGACAATCAAGATCATCATGAGACCGGTCAAGTCACTCAAGATATCCATGAGACCAGTCAAGTCACTCCATGGGACAAATCAAGTCATTCAAGATCGGCAGGAGACAAGTCACATCACTCAAGATCTTCGTGAATCAAGTCAAGTTATTCAGGAGTCAAGTCAAGTCGTTCAAGATCTTCATGAGTCACGTCAAGTCATACACGATCTTCATGAGTCAAGTCAAATTATTCAAGATCTTTATGAATCACGTCAATTACTTCAAGTCACTACTGATCATCATGATTCCAACCAAGTCATCACAAATCATCATGAGCCAAGCCAAGTCACTTCAGATCATCGTGTCTCAAGCCAAGTTATCACAGATCACAGTGACACAAGCCAAGTCATCACAGATCATCATGAGTTAAGTCAAGTCACAACAGATCACTGTGAGTCAAGCCAGGTCATCACGGATCACTATGAACCAAGTCAAGCCACCATTGACCAACCTCGACGTAAGTGCAGACTGCGCCGTAGGAGGACCGCATCAGCATTCCACAAAGCCACTCCTGTGCCCCATGTGATCGCTCCAGCGCTCCACGAGCATGCTCCAGCACTCCTCGAGCCCGTTTCTACGCCTCCTGGATCCAATGCATTTCCAGGCCCTCTGACATCTGTCCAACTTCAGCCAGCTCACGTCACGTTTGACCAGCTCCAACCTGCTCACGGCATACCAGTCCAGCCTCAGACTGCCCAGACCTCACCTGCCCAGCAGCCCTTGGCCCAAACCACGCCTATCCCACAGCCAAAGGCTCAAGCCATGCCTGCCCAGCCTACCACTCAAACCACACCAGCCCGACTACCCACAGTTCAAGCCTCCTCTGCCCAACAGTCCACGGTCCAAGCCGTGCCAGCCCAACAGCCACCGTTCCCAGTCACGCCAATTCAGACCTCACCTATTCAGCACCCAAGGGTTCAAACCACGCCCGCTCATCAGCCAAAGATACAAATCACATCAGCCCAGTCGCCAGAAGTCCAAGCCACGCCTGACCAGCCCCAAATGGTTCTAACCACGCCTGTCCAGCCTCTGAAGGCTCACATCACGCCTGTCCAGCCACGGACAATGGCTCACTTCACGCCGGCCCAGCCTCAGACGGCTCGCGTCACTCCTGCCCAGTCTCAACCGGCTCATGTTAGACCTGTCCTGTATATCTCCCCTGCTCCGTCTCTTTCTATGATCACAGAACCTTCTGTCAGCCCAGAACCCTCTGTCAACCCTGTTCTGTCCGCCTCCCCTGCTCTGTCTACCTCCCCTGCTCCATCTATCTCTCCCACTCTGTCTGTCTGTTCCGCTCTGCCTATCAGCCCCATTACATCTTTCATCCTAGTACCCTTTGTCATCCCAAAGCTCTTTGTCACTCTAGAACTCCCTACTATCCCAGAAATCCCGGTCTGCCCTTCTCTGTCTGTCTGCCCTTCTCTGTCTGTCAGCCTTGGCCCACCTGACAGCCTGGCCTACTCTGTTGTGGCCCTAGCAGTCCCCACTAACTGTTGTGTAATCTATGTTTCAGAACCCGTTCCACTCTGGCCGCCTGCACAGTCCGTCCCACTCTGGTCACCTGCACAGCCTGTTCCACCCTGGCAGCCTGCTCAGTCCGTTCCACCCTGGCTCCCTGCACAACCCGTTCCGCCCTGGCTCCCTGCACAACCCGTTCCGCCCTGGTTGCCTGCACAGCCCGTTCTGCCCTGGGGGGGATCATTTCACACCCTTTCACCACTAGAGGTCACCCGCTCACACTGTCTCCCTACTCTGCACTACACTTCCCAGAATCCTTCACTTCAATCACTGATCGTCAGCCAGCTGTTTCTCATCAGCACCACTCAATAGTCTCTTCACTCCACCATAATGGATACTACCACAAGCTTGTCTACCCTCTGCTATTGTTGTACGCTGTTGCTGACCTGTGCCTGTCTGACCACGTTTATAAATAAAGAGCTGCATTTGGATCTCACTCGCTGACTCCGCCTCATTACATTACCGGATTTATGTTCCTTCTTCACTAAAATCTCAAGTATTGCAGACTTATCACGAGAACCCCCTGTGTGGACATCTAGGCATCTTTAAAACCTACAAAAGGCTTCAAGATGTTGCATTCTGGCCTAAGATGTGGTCTGAAGTAAAACACTTTATTAAATGCTGTGAGAAGTGCCAAGTCCTAAAAAGTGATAATAAAAAAACCTTCGGGGAAACTGCAGCAGACTATTGTGGACAAACCAAATGAGCTACTGGGAGTAGACCTTATGGGGCCGTTTCCACGAAGTTCGCAACGACATGAATACATCATGGTGGTAGTAGATTACTATACACATTGGGTGGAGATTTTCCCCATGCGAACAGCAACAGCTTCCTCCATTACCCGTATCTTTAGAACTGAAATTCTCACAAGGTGGGGAGTTCCAACTTACATTCTATCGGATCGTGGTTCCCAGTTTGTATCATCCATTTTTCAGGAGCTGTGTGAGCAATGGAAAGTCAGTCCAAAACTTACTACAGCGTATCATCCCCAAACTAACATGACTGACCATGTTAATCGTACCTTAAAGTGTATGATTGCCTCATACATTGAAGATAATCATAAAAAGTGGGATACGTACCTTCCTGAGATCAGATTCGCATTGAACACTGCAGCACAGGAAACTACAGGATTGACGCCGGCCGAACTTCAAATAGGCAGGAAGCTCCAGAGTCCTATGGACCGAATTCTTCAGTCAGCAATCCCTGTTCTGCCAGATACACCACTTTATGAAACTATTGATAGACTCAATCAACTTCACGCTAAGGGAGATGCCAGTTCGAAAAAAGCACGTTTCAGGCAATTAAGAAACTATAATAAAAACAGAAGAGAAGTGAGGTACCAGTGGAGTGTGGATAAGAAATTTTCCCAGATCAAGTGCCCCACATCAGTTTACAGCCAAGCTTGGTAGGAAATGGAAGGGACCTTACCGGATCATTCGTCAGCTGGGGCCGGTAAATTATCAAGTTGTCCTGGAAAAGACTGGTGGAGATGTTAGAACTATACATGTTTGTAACCTGAAACCATGCTATCCTACCGCCAAAGAGGTGGAAAGACAAGAAAAACAAAAAATTCTGGAAATATTTCAGGACTCATCAGAGGAAGAGGAATTCTTAGGATTTCAGGAGTAGACCAACCATGGGTTGAATTTCCAATGGGGGGAGGATGTAGCGATGCGCTGCTCAAATAAAACAAAGGTAAATAATCATATTGTTCGACCAAATAAAATCATTTAAATTTCATAAAGTTATTAAAATTCGTACAAAACGAAAAGCAAATGGTGGAAACAAAAAGAGGTGTGGTTTGACTAAATTCGTAGAAAAGAGGAAGCAGGAAAACGGAAGGAGAGCCTGGTGGGGAAGTTTGGTCGCAGTGTGTGGAAAAGTCAAAGGAACTGTCTGGCGCCCAACGTGAGTAATTAAACTTTCAGAGAAACACCGTTACTAGTTGCTTATAAATATATTAATGGCAAAAGTGTCATTACACTAGGCTACCATAATATCTGGGCAACATTTGTGTCAATACGATCGCAAAAGCTTAACACAAACATTTTTACTGAGAATGACTAGAAGCCAAAGCAACACGGATAGCCTTAGCAACAGCATGTTGCCAGTAACCTGAAAGCTTTAAAACAACGAGCATTATAAGGAACTTTGCTTAGCTTCTAAAAACGTTCAGAGATTTTCAGAAAATCATTGTGTGCCTCGCCGCTGAATTGTTTGCATCTGTTGCTCCTTATTTCTTTGTTTTGTATCTAATTATTATCATTGCTTGTTGTTTACTTTATCATCACCATATATCTGATATTGTCTAATAGGGGAAGTGAAACTCGACTAACTGGGACCCAGGGCGGTATTCCAGAAAGGAAGGTTAACTTACCGTCACATATACCCTGAACTCTCGGTTGATCAACCCAGAACTTGCTTACTCTGGGTATGTTGGTTCCAAAACACCTATGAGGAGGTAGATCAATCAACCTCCTGTTGGCAATCGAGA
This sequence comes from Zacco platypus, assembly GCA_038088235.1. Taxonomy (NCBI): domain Eukaryota; kingdom Metazoa; phylum Chordata; class Actinopteri; order Cypriniformes; family Xenocyprididae; genus Zacco; species Zacco platypus. The sequence continues at coordinate 17,751,740 of CM076064.1, forward strand.
GTTAAGGCGCGCGGACGGCGAGTACATTAAGGCATTTTCAATAGATCGCCGATTTCAGGAGTCACCATGGAAACACGTGGAGAAAAAAGACGTGCGACATACTTCAGTGAGACAGAGTTGGAGGTTTTAGCTTGCTTATGAAGAATATAAGCCCATTATAACTAAAAAAAATAAATAAATACTGCAGCATCAGCAAAAGAGAGAGAGTTGGCTTGGCAAAAAGAGTAAATGCGCATGACTTTATAAAATTATAGATTATAAATTTACATATTTGAGGCGGGGCTATTCTTAATAGACCTTTCCCTCTTTTCACTCTGTTTGCATTCACTGATTTGCCAAAGTCATCTTAAATGTTTAATTGTCAATTCAACTGAAAAATTTGAGAGAACATCACATAATCTGACTTCATAAATTGACATTGGTTTTCCTAAAATGTTTTATTTTGGACTAACCATTACGGTGGAGGGTGTTTCCTTTGCTTGGGCACTTTGCACAAACTCCGATTTGATGCGATTATGCAAAAAGAAATCATAGTTCATATGTTAATATGTGACTGAATTTCATATATAATTTAACATATGATTATCATGACCATCTTATTTTATGTCAGACAATGATTATTTATAAAGTCAATAATAGCATGTATAGACACACCTAAATAGTTGATGAAACTTTTATTGGTTAGTTACAATTTTTCTAAATTCGTGACAATGCTATCTAATTGGCTATACTTGAGTCACAGGCTTCAACACTCAGCATGCTAAACACAACAGTGGTAACAATTAAATTTTATTTAAAGTAAATTATCAAGTACACTCTTTTTTAGTCACTAGAACTCATGTGTAAGTCAACTATACTTACTAAGCTTTTGTCAGTACAACATACTATTCCTATTTCACTTTACTTAGTTTTTTTTTTAAAGGCAATCGGTTTGCATCCTTTTTTTTAAGTAAGTCTAACTAATTAGATTTTACAGTGTAGTGGGGACCAGTAATGACCGATTTAATGGTTTAAACACCTAAAGATTTGGCACCCAAAAATATATTGTTACCTATTGTTACATGGATTGACTTCCAATTAACATAATCTCATTCATTGACTGAAGGAGCTTTAATAGGAATGTGAGTTCCATCAATGCACATCTGGGAACCCTGAAATTGAAAGTTATGTAAGAAACATTTTAAAATGACTGTGGCTGTATACAGTATTGATGTATGGATTAAGTAGTGATATATAACTAAAATGGTCTCTCATAGAATATCATAGAAAGGATAAACCCGCCACTCTGTGGAATTCCTCTTTAATGACTCTCTGTGCTTTATGCCCAGGGAACTGAACCAAAGTGTGTAGAAACTGTTTGAGTGCAAGGCATACTGTCCGAACAGCCCTACACACAGTTGCATTTCCCACATGCTCTGCATCGCCAACGTTATGCAAAAAACTCCCCGTTGCAAAAAAACGAAGGGCAATGCACAAAATGTGCTCTGTGTTCAGCGCTGATCTCCAATGTGTCACGTTTGATGTGTAAGGTTTCAAAAGATTTGTTAAATAAACTAACGAATCTTTTGAAAAACGGTAACGCTCCCGCAAATATCCATTTGGATACGAAAACACATCGATATGTGGTCTTATCACCCTCTCAAGGCGGAAAATATTCCGTATAATCTGTGCTTCCACATCCACTGGATCGTCTTTAAAAGGGCATAACATGCTCCGTCACCTCTCTGAAACAAACTAACCCTGAAACTAAACCTGCCCAGGAGCAGGTTATGTTCAGAGCTTAAGTTGCTATGGCTACTTACATACCTTGAAACTTACCCCCGTTTTTGGAACCGAAAGCTGAGGTTATCCGCCTACTTACCCTTAAACTTACCCAGGTATGTCACATAACCTGCTTTTTGGAATACCCCCCAGGTCAGGAAGCAGACAGACGAGCCTGCAAGCAGACAGGCTAAACCGAACATCTAGGGTCATCTAAGTCAGATAAATCTCAATACATAGAGACTCTTTCACCTAGATATAATAACATATAGACAGTGTCTGTACCCCAAATTAGTAAATAAAAAAAACCTTCCAAACCCATTTAAGGGTAAAAATTTAATTGATGTTCAACATGTAAAAAACAGAAATAATACTGATGAACAAATGATAAAGCTTGGGTTGCTGAATATTAGATCCCTTTCTTCAAAAGCACTTATTGTAAATGATATTATCACAGATAATAATCTCTAAATGGAGCACAGCTGGAGGAAATCAAAACTAGAAGTTTTTCGTATTTCATGGAGAGAGAGAATGATTGAGTACAGAAAGGCCTTAAAAAATGCTTGATCTGCTTATTTATCAAATCTTTTAGGAGAAAATAAACACAACCCTAAGTATTTATTTGATACAAATGGCTAAACTAACGATTTAGCGAATGAATGCTGCTATAGGAGAGGAAGAATTGTCTAAACTTGTTAAATCATCGAAATCAACAACATGTATGTTAGACCCTATAACCCTAAGCTATTGAAAGAGATGTTTCCAGTAAGTCATAGATCCTCTTCATTAATTCATCTTTATCACTAGGTTACGTACCGAAAACAAGTTACAAATGATTTGCTCTTATCATCAGATCGTGGTTGTATATCTCAGTTAGTGTTACTAGACCTCAGTGCTGCATTTGACACTATCGACCACTATATTCTTTTGAATAGACTTGAAAATTATGTTGGCATTAGTGGAATTGCATTGGCATGGTTCAAATCATACTTATCTGACCATTATCAGTTTGTAGTAGTAAACGAAGAGATGTCATTTCGATCACAAGTTAAATATGGAGTACCACAAGGCTCAGTATTAGGGCCGTTGCTTTTCACTCTGTACATGCTACCCTTGGGAGATATCATTAGGAAGCATGGCATTAGTTTTCACTGTTACGCTGATGATACTCAGCTCTATATTTCTTCGTGCCCTGACGAAGTACAAGTACAAGTACTTTCCTACTACTAAATTCAGAAAAAAACAGAGATTCTAATTATTGGACCAAAAACTTCTGCACATAATAACCTAGAATACTGTCTAACACTTGATGGCTACTCTGGTAAGTTAGGAACCTGGGTATGCTCTTTGATACCGATCTTTCACTGAAAAGACACATTTCTAGCATGTGTAAAACCGCATTCTTCCATCTTAAAAATATATCTAAACTATGAAATATACTCTCAATGACAAATGTGGAACAGTTCATGTGTTCATGACCTCAAGGCTATATTACTGTAACGCTCTACTGGGTGGTTGCCCTGCTCGTTTTATAAACAAACTAAAGCTGGTCCAAAACGCAGCTGCTAGAGTCCTTACTAGAACCAGGAAGTAAGACCATATTAGCCTGGTTCTGTCAACACTGCACTGGCTCCCTATTAAATATCATATAGATTTTAAAATCTTGCCATTGACTTACAAAGCACTAAATGGTTTAGCTCCCCAGTACCTGAGTGAGCTCTTAATGCATTATAGTCCTTCATGTCTATTATGATCTCAGAATTCTGCCCAGTTGTTAATACCTGGAATATCAAAATCAACCACAGGTGGTAAATCTTTTTCCTATTTGGCACCTAAACTCTGGAATGATCTTCCTAGCACTGTTCGGGAAGCAAACACACTCTGTCACTTTAAATCTAGACTAAAAACGCATCTCTATAACCTGGTATACACATGACGCATTATCAATTCATGTCTTCATATCCATTAAAGGATTGTTAGGCTGCATAGATCAGGTCAGTCAGAATCGGGAACAATTGGATGTACCGGATGTACGTGTTACATCAGAAGAAGAATGGCGTCTACGCTAATTTTAGTCTCTCTGCTTATCCCGAGGTTTACCATTTACCGTAATTAGCTGGATCCGGGCCGTATCCTGGTCACATGGAGAACCTGCACCTATACACGACAGCATTGCACCCTTGAAGTGTCAACAGAGACTGCGTCAACTAGCTCATCTCTTGTGAAGGCCTTACCGACACGTCAGCCAGTGGCTCAGATCCCCAACACTAGATGGAACTGGATTAAATATTTTGACTGTTGTGATCCCAAATCGGACTTATGACCTGTAACTCTGCCTGAGTATCAAGCAAGTATTCACTGCTGGCTAGAGTAGAACTGCCCCCAAGGTTTTTTCTGTCCATTTTATTGGAGTTTTGGTTCCTTGCGCTGTTGCCTTTGGCTTGCTTAGTTGGGGGCACTTGCTTGATATTCAGCTGTGTTTTTGGTATTCCTGCATTGGCGCCGTTGTATGCGAACTGAGCTGAGCTGGACAATTACATTACATTACGACGAACACTGTTTTCTCCAGTGCTGATATACATAAACTAACAAGACTAATAACTATTGATCTTTGCAACAGAATGAATTAATACAAGTATATAGAATAAGCTGGACAATGACACCATTTTCTTTGGGAGCTGCTGTGCAGCCAAAAATTATTAGCCAATTATTACTGGAAAGCTAGTTTGACACATTTTGCATTGTAAAAAGCACTGAATAAGTAAAGGTGACTTGACTTGACTTGAGAGATGAAGGAGAGTGAAATAGTCAGCTGTGAAGTGGGTGCTTGACCTTCTCTTGATATCCTTCTTCATGCAGGGAGTGCAGATCCATCTGAACTTGTTTTTGAGTTGGTCATATTAGTATAATTTCAGCAAGTCAATGTCAAATTGCAGCTATGCAAGAAGCAATTCTTCTCAGTCACTTCCAATCAGGCAGCTTATGGATGCTGTGATAGGCATCCTATTCCTATAGGTAGACGTGAGTCACCTGGGAATCGGTTGATGTGAGCTTGACTTACGTGACCTGCCAGAACTGATGCTTCACTTGATTTTATTTAGAATATAGTTAATAATATCAATTGGAGTCAAAGACACATTTTGAGTACACAGTTATACCTGGAAATGAATCCTGTTCAAAGGTATGTGAACACCACAAACATGGCATCTCCAAGGTGTTTGGTGTTTCTATGCACTGGAGAAGAAAAATAAAAAAAAAAGTAAAGAAAAAAAAAACTCCTGCATGTGAAGAAAATTTTGTATAGGCCTAAAATATTTTAAATTACGTACAGTACTGGTCAAAAATGGGACACATTACTCTTTCTAATGTTTTTGAAAGAAGTCTCATCAGGCTCATCAAGCCTGCATTTATTTGATCAACAATACAGAAAAAACGGCAATATTGTGAAATATTATTATACTTTAAAATGTAATTTATTTCTGGGATGCAAAGATGAATTTTCATCATTCATTGTGATCAAAAGCTTCATTGATGTAGCACTAGGCTATTTCACAGTAAACACTACATAAGCTGTTAAAAACAGGCCAAAGAAATCTGAACATTCATATTACTTCTGACATTTTATGTATTATATTTGTTATATTATAGAATTTAAATGTTAATGTGTAGTTTAATACGTTGCTAACACATTTTTTCCCCAGTATTTATTTCATATTTCAGATGATTTCACTCATCTCAGTATAGCAATATAGTTTGGGAATAGCCAATTTGGTATGTTTACAGATGTAAGTTATGTGTTGTAAACGAAACAAGCATCTGCCCCAATCATTCACACAGAGACACACAAAACTTGCAGGATACATACTTAAACAGTCTTTTTGCGGTTTAATATTCACATACACTATATCGTGATTAGCATAAAAAACTTAAGAATAAAAACAAATTCATTCACCATAAAAAATACCATTCACAATCAGTTGTGACAGTTGTGCTCTTCCTCTGAGGTACATTTTTCCAGAATTATTCCTCATTGCATCTCAAAACGATGTACATGAATCTGACTATGCTTGATGCATTTTTTCGAGCTGATGTGGGCGTTAAATCCGGTGCGTGTATGCCTTAGAATTTGCCTTTGTATGCTGCATGCTCTCTGTGGGCGTGGTAGCATTAGCGGATAATGATCTGAGTTGCGAACAACTGACATCTCTCTCTTTTCAAACAGATTACATAAACAGAGAATATTTGTTTTCGATTTGACTTACATGATTTAAAATCTGGCATTTCAACGTTTCTTTAGTTTTGTCTCATGTTTGTGTGTTAAGAATTCACTAAGTTAAGGTACCCCACTCTCATTCCTCTCTTCCTTTGTTGCCAGTAATCAGTCAGAGCCGGCCCTTCTCATGCGCCCTCTGTCTTTATGTGTAATCAGAAGTGTGTACGCACTCTTCCCTAACTAAGGGACACTAAGCTTCCCATTTCAGGGCCTCCTGTTCCACCTGGCTGCCCCACCATGGGTACGCCTGTAGTTCCTCTGACCCCACTGGCTCAGTTTCTGGGGTCTGGCCAGTCCGTTCCACTGGCTCATCCGAACGATCAGGTTTGGCTATGCAATTCAATTCGCCCACCATCCCCCCATATTTCGGGGTGTTCATGCTACAATGGTGGGCAAGGATCTCGTCATGCGAACAGAGGTTGCGACCCTGCTGGCAAAGGGTGTGATCGGGCTGGTCCCTTCCGCTGACATGAAGTACCCAAGAAAAGTGGTGAGGGAGTCGGGCTTGTAATCTGAAGGTTGCCGGTTCGATTCCCACGCCAGCAGGAATTGAAAGTGGGGATTGTGAATAAACAGCACTCTCTCCACCTTCGATACCATGACTAAAGTGCCCTTGAGCAAGGCACCTAACCTCTAATAGCTCCCCTTGTAAGTCGCTTTGGATAAAAGCGTCTGCTAAATGATGAAAAATGAAAAATGAAATGAAATGTTCTCACTCTCGAGAACAGTTGTGTGAGCACAAGGACTTGCTGCTCAGTCATCTCGCCTGTTTGGGCCTTCAGGTCAACTGGGAAAAGAGCAAACTCTCCCCCGTGCAGAGAATCTCTTTTCTCGGTATGGAAATAAACTCGGTCACCATGTTTGCGCAGCTTACAAGCGAGCGTGCTCAGTCACTGTTGAATTGTCTGAGGGCAAGAGAGCAGTCCCACTGAAACTGTTTAAATTGGCTCCTGGGGCATATGGCATCCACAGCAACTGTTGTATAGCTTCATATGAGACCGCAACATGGCACGTACAGTGTGACAATCACTCTGGCCTTCTCTGGCCACTCAAACCTTCACCCCGTGGTTGGACCTCACTTTTCTACAAGCAGGTGTTCCCCAGGTGTTTCCAGGCATGTTGTCGTCTCAACTGTTACGTCCTATTCTAATAAGAAATAGGGTTTGACGTGAGTTTGGTAGTACACGGGAAACCAACCCCAGCTGACAGATCACCACAGACATAAATAAGGTCCACAAATGATTTATTTAAGTGGAAATAAATAGTTAAATGAAGGAGCCATGACTTCAGGATGTCCCAAGGCCAAAATAATAAACAAAACAACTTACAAAAGTGTAAATAAATGAATGACCTAACAAAGAAAATAAAAATACAATAAACTTCCCTTACTCCCTAAAATAAACAAATCGCAAATAAGGTCAAAAATAAATGGCAGGACACCCCTATGCTCTAGGGGCTCTAATGCTCACGCATTAGCTTCCTCAAATCACTTCACAATAAATTTGCAACTGACAAGTGGTTAGAATTTTGTTGGCTGGAGAAGAAATCCGGAGCTCCTCACGCCACAAAGCCAACGCCAGAATGCAGCAATCACGTGGGGTTCAGCCAATGACGATTCACTTCGGCGGCCAATCCCCTGCACAGACATGTTGAAAAAAAAACTCCACACAGAAAACAAATGACGAATATCGTAACACAACAGATACCTCTACCGCAGGCTGGGTTGCCATGTGCAACAGGCATGCTGCGTCAGGCTCCTGGACAGGACCCAACTCAGTGGACTGGACTTGGGCGGGACCCCATTAGTCAATATGTTCTTACATATGTGGGTTACATACGCAACCTAGATGTTCTTTGACATATGTTTTGTTATGCTTGTTTGTGCTCCTCTATGTGTTCCTGTCTATTTGTCTTGCCTTCTTGTTATCTCATTATTAGTTCATTTGCCCCACCTGCTCTCACTCATTACCCTCCTCACTTCATTCTCTTTATACACTGATGAGCCAAAAATTATATCCACCTGCCTAATATGCTGTTAGTCCTCCCCATGCTGCCAAAACAGTGCCGACCCACTGAAGAATGGACTCTACAAGACCCCTGAATGTGTCATGTGGTATCTGACACCAAGACGTTAGCAGCAGATCCTTCAAGTCATGTGGGTTGCAATCCACCATGGATCGAACTTTTTGGTCCAGCACATCCCACAGATACTCAGTTGGATTGAGATCTGGGAAATTGAAGGCCAGGGCCCCGTTGCATGAAACCTCTTAAGCAAGGGTATCCCTGAGGGGAAAAAATCCCTGAGGCAACAAACTTCTTAACTGTCACCCTTAACTGTAAAAGTGTTTATACTAAGCATTTTACAATATTTTCTGGTAAAACACGGTAATGGAGAAGCAGTGGCTATTGTTATGAAATCTCCCAAAATAAACAGAACACAGCGGACCACTGACTTTCAAACAAGTTTAACATTTACTAAACAAATGTTATACAATATGAAGTTATGGAGATTATTAAAGTTGTTACTGAGTTAGACGGACGCTACATGTTCCGGGCAGATAGAACGGCAGACGACTCCGGCAAGACAAGAGGTGGTGGATTGTGCATTTATGTCAACAAAGCTTGGTGTACGAACACTGTCATTGTTGGGAGACACTGCTCAGCTAACCTAGAGTTTCTCATGGTTAAATGTAGACCTTTTTATCTGCAGCGGGAGTTCACTTCCACCATAATAACCGCAGTCTATATTCCACTGGATGCTAATGCCAAGATTGCTTTGAACGAACTTCATGCAGCCATTAGTAAACAACAGACTGCTCACCCGGAGGCTGCTTTTATTGTTGCGGGTGATTTTAATCACTGCAAATTAAAGTCAGTGCTCCCCAAATTCCATCAGCATGTTTCCTGCCACACCAGAGGAGAAAACTCTGGATCATGTTTACACTAACATTGATGGAGCTTACATCGCGACCCCCCTCCCCCACCTCAGACAGTCTGATCACCTTTCTTTGTTTCTCACCCCTAAGTATTCACCCCTCATCAACCGTGTGAAACCATCAGTGAGGACAATCAAAGTGTGGCCATCTGGAGCAAACTCTTTACTTCAGGACAGGTTTCAACACACTGACTGGAGTATGTTTGCTTCTCAAGCTGCCTGTGGCTCTCACACGGACATTAATATCTATACCTCCTCTGTACTGAATCACATCAACACCACCATTGACAGTGTTACAACAGAGAAACAGATAACAACATACCCTAATCAGAAGCCATGGATGAACAAGGAGGTGCGACTTCTGCTGAAAGCCCGCAACACTGCCTTCAGGTCAGATGATGCTCAGGCCTACAGTAAATCCTGGGCTAACCTGAAAAAGGGCATCAAAAAGGCCAAGTACTGCTATAAGCTGAGGGTAGAGGAACACTTTTCCAACTTGGACCCCCGACGCATGTGGCAGGGCATCCAGATCATCAGTGACTACAAGTCAAGCAACTCCACTCCAACGGTCACGGACGTCTCCTTCCTGAACGAGCTAAATGACTTTTATGCTCACTTCAACAGCAACAGCAAGGAGACGGCCACCAAAATTGCACACACAGCAGACCACCAACCTCTCAAACTCACCTCCACAGATGTACACACTGCATTGAGCCAGATCAACGCACGCAAGGCTTCACAGACATTTTCAACCTGTCCCTCACCCAAGCAACTGTGCCAACATGTTTTAAGTCCACATCCATTGTGCCAGTACCAAAACACTCCTCCCCAATGTGCCTGAATGACTATCGCCCCGTAGCACTCACACCTATCATTATGAAGTGCTTTGAGCGACTGGTCCTAGCACACCTCAAAGACTGCCTCCCACCCTCACTGGACCCACATCAATTTGCCTACCGCAGAAATAGGAGCACAGAGGATGCAGTATGCACAGTCTGCACTCACACACTTGGACAATAACAACATGTATGTTAGGATGTTGTTTGTTGACTTCAGTTCAGCATTTAACACCGTCATTCCCTCCAAGCTGACCACAAAACTTGGAGACCTGGACATTAACACCTCCCTCTGCAATTGGATTATGGACTTTCTGACCAACAGGCCTCAGCATGTTAGGTCAGGCACACCCACTCCACCACCACCACACTTAGCACCGGCGTACCACAGGGCTGTGTGCTGAGCCCATTCCTGTACTCCCTCTACACCCACGACTGCAAGCCTGTGCATGGATCCAACTCCATCATTAAGTTTGCAGACGACACCACGGTGATTGGCCGGTACAGCACCTGGCCACATGGTACGCTGACAATAACCTGCTCCTTAACACCAGTAAGACAAAGGAGCTCATTGTGGACTTTAGGAAGAAGAAAGGAAGCACGCATGACCCCATCCACATTAACGGGATGGTTGTTGAACGTGTCTCCAGCTTCAAGTCCCTGGGAACCACCATCTCGGAGGAACTGTCCTGGACCACAAACACCTCCAGCCTGGTCAAGAAGGCTCACCAGCGCCTCTTCTTCCTCAGGACACTGAAGAAGAACCAGCTGTCTTCAGCCATCCTGGTGAACTTCTACCGGTGTGCGATCGAGAGCATCCTGACCAGTTGCATCACAGTCTGGTATGGGAACTGCTCAGTGGCTGACCGCAAAGCACTGCAGAGGGTGGTGAAAACTGCCCAACGCATCACAGGGACACCACTTCCTGCTATTGAGGACATCCAGAGGAAACACTGTCTACGTCGAGCTTGCAGCATTCTCAAAGAATCCTTTCACCCTGACCATGGACTGTTTAACCTCCTGCCCTCCAAGAGGCGCTACAGGAGCCTCCGGACAAGGACCACAAGACTCTGGAACATCTTTTTCCCTACAGCTGTCTCCTTGCTAAACTCTGCCCTCTGACACCCCCCACACCTAACACACAGACTCCTCCCCCTTTTCATTACCACAACTGACTTTTTTATTTATTTATTTATTCATTCACTTGTCATTACTTGCACTACTGTCTGTTCATCCAGGAACACTGGAATCCATTTTCACACTGAAATATTTTTATGCACTTTACTGTCCATTACAACAGTGTAAATTGTTCATATGTTCATAGTTCTGCCTATAGTGTACATACACTTTACATAATCCATCTGTATAGTATGTTCATAGTACATTTATCTGTATATCATGTTGATAGTATTTAAAATCTGTAAATTTGCCCATAACACTTATCTGTATAGTTGTTGTACATATTGTAGATTTTGTATATTCTGGACTTACTGCCTATTGCACTTCTGGTTAGATGCTAACTGCATTTCGTTGCCTTGTACCTTACATGTGCAGTGACAATAAAGTTGAATCTAATCTAATCTAATCTAATCTAAAGGCTACACAAAGCATACTATAATTCAAGCACATTGTTTCTATGAGTACAGCTATGACACCAGAGGATACTCAAAATCCTGCTGTGCCACTCACATAGTTTTCCATTAAATTGCATTATATTAAACCAACTCATTGTTATTGTATTGTACTCATGCATCAACGCCACTTTGCCTGTTTGGTGATTATTCACTGAATGATGCGTTTGGTGACCTATATGCGGCACAGCTTGACGTGTAGTCCTGCGCGCTAAAAACAGAAATCTAAACCAAACAGGATCAAGGATAAAAAAAAAAGCTTTTTTTTTTTTTTAAAGGGGGAGAAACACCCAAGCTTACTGCTATAGTCAGTCACACATGACAAAAGCCTGGCATGAGATAGTTAATTCAAGTGCATGTGGAAGTGATAAAAAAACGCTGTTCATTCAGTTTTATTTTTTACCTTAAACAGTTTCACGTCATATTTTCAACAAGCTTATTTTGATAACTAAAAATACACATCAATACTTCCTCATCCTCAGTTAACATGAAATCATCCACCGTTGTGATCCATCGTGTGGCTAAGGGCTTTGTTGCAACGCATAGCAGAACTTAAAGAAACACTTAAGCAATTAAGGGAAATACTTAGAGTCAGCCTTAATGTTTTTTTTCTTGCAACTGTTAGATTTTGTTGTATTTGGCTGAGTAGTCTTTTGGGGTGGCTCGCCTATGTGTTAGATTTCTCTAATACATAAAATAAGTGAGCTTGACCAGAGTTCTTGTGGGGAGAAGAGTTTATTGAAGACAGTAGTGTAGCACAGTTCTTCACCAGCGATGTCAGCGTGTCAGCCTTCAAAATAACTTAACCCAAAGTTCTGTCTGTGTGACAGAACTTTATACATGAAGGTAAAAGGAATACAAACAATACAAACATGTTAGGACATCCCGGGAGATTGGTCAACCCTGCAGTCTACCCGGTGGAAGTTGGTTCTTTGTTATTCATTTTCTATAGGCCATTTGGTTCACGCCTTTACAGACACAGATTGTAGATTGCATTAAAGAGAGAGTTGATTGTCTGACTAAAGACAACTGAAATACACAATCTTTCACAACCCATCTTTCACTAAGAGTACCCTTAACCTTATAACTAAGGGTTTTCTTAACTTAAGGGCTTTCATGCAACCGAGCACAGAGCAATACCTTGAACTCATCCCCATATTTCTCAAACCATTCCTGAACAATGTTTACAGTGTGGCAGGGTGCATTATCCTACTGAAAGAGACCAGTTCCACCATGGAACTTCATTGTCATAAAGAGGTGAGCCTGGTCTGCAACAGTGTTAGGTGGCACATGTCAAATTTATATCCACATGAATGGCCAGACCCAGGGTTTCCCAGCAGAACATTGCCCAGAGCATCACACTCCCTCTATCGGCTTGTTGTCATCCCAGAGTACATTCTGGTGCCATAACTTCCCCAGGTAAATGGTGCACACATACATGGCTGTACAAGTGATATAAAAGAAAATGGGACTTATCAGACCAGGCAAACTTCTTCTACTGCTCCAAGGTCCAGTTCCGACGGTTACATGTACATTGCAGCCGCTTTTGATGGTAGACAGGGGTCATCATAAGCACTCTGATTGGTCTGAGGCTGTGCAGCCTTATACACAGCAGAGTGTGATGCACGTTGTATGGTGTGACACATTCCTCCCATAACCATCATTAAAATTTAGTTTGACTTGTGCCACAGTAGACCTTTACCACCATCCTGTCACCGGTTTATGGCTTTTCTCTCCTCAGACATTTTTATTAGTTCAACTCCATTGGCTGAGAACTTTTAGCCTACACTGTTCAGTGCCTGATTAGAAAATCCAGCAAAACTGCATTGCAATGTGTTTAAAATTGTTACATGTGACAGTATAATGTCTAGGTTACTATTGTAACCCCCCGTTCCCTGAAGGAGGGAACGGAGACGTTACGTCGGACTGACGTCATGGGATCTCGCTTGGGAGCCCTATCACCTTCGCGTAGTAAAAAACAAGCCAATGAGAATTGGCCAGTGAGATTTACATGCCGGGCCCCTCCCCCGGCATCCGGGTATAAATAGAGCCGGCATTACTCACTTCATTCATGCTTTGCTGAGGAGCCGAAAAACTGATCTCGGCCGCTCAGCGGTGACTCTGTGCTATGGCAAGGGGACGTAACGTCTCCGTTCCCTCCTTCAGGGAACGGGGGTTACAATAGTAACCTAGACGTTCCCTATCAGTCAGTCACGTTCGACGTTACGTCGGACTGACGTCATGGGATCCCGTGGAAAACGCCATAGCAACCGAGCCACGCTACGAGCGTCGGGGAAGCAGATGCTGGCAGGCCTAGGCGTGCCACCTGCAAATGCAACCGCAAATGTCGTAACCTTCCAGCGCCCGGAGCAGGCCCTACAATGTCTTCCATACCAGAGGGATGGAGAGGACAGGGTCTTACTCAGGAGGTGGTCGAAGCTGTTGTTCCGTACCTCAGGGGAAGAGTGCTTCGGTGACTCAACTCCCACATTTTTGCAGCCATGACCCAAAAAACGCTGGGAAAGCGTCCCTCTTGGGGAAGCTACGGAGACCACACCCTGCCCGAAGAGAGGTAACGTGTGGAGCACATATGCACTGACCTGCTGGGCAGTATCTGCATATGGAGAGCTCCCTGAAGAAGGTCCTACCCAGACTGGGGAGGAACGCTTCGCCTCAGGGGCAGGGCTGGCCGCCCAGGGAAGACACGGGTTTACCCTCGGGGAAACCGTACCGTGGACTAACACATATGGGATTACCCGCAGGGAATCACAAACATATGGGCATCTAGCCCAGTACAAGGACTGACCACTGGGGGCATGTACACGAGTACTGGACCTGGCGTCTGACGCCTCCGCCGCGTCTGACTGCCGAAGGATGCAGGAGGAACTCCACAGGGTTTACCAGCTGGGGAACTGACTGAGAAGTAGACCAGCGCTCGCATCTCCTCGTGAAAGGAGAATGGCGCAGCAAGCGGTCTCCCGTGGCTATCTAGTTGTAGACAGCACACGAGAGGACACCGGGTCCACTCGGAGGTTATAAAACCTGGCGAATGTGTTCGGTGTCGCCCAGCCCGCAGCTCTGCAGATGTCTGCCAGAGAGGCGCCGCGCGCCAACGCCCAGGAGGAGGCCACACCCCGAGTGGAGTGTGCTCTCACCCCTAGGGGGCACGGCTCGCCTTGGGAATGGTACGCCAAGGCGATGGCATCCACTATCCAGTGGGCCAACCTCTGTTTGGAGACAGCCTTCCCTCTCTGCTGTCCTCCAAAGCAAACAAAGAGCTGCTCAGAGCTTCTCAAGCTCTGCGTGCGGTCCACGTAAGCGCGGAGAGCGCGAACAGGACATAGCAACGCAAGGGCTGGGTCTGCCTCCTCCCGGGGCAGCGCTTGCAGGTTCACCACCTGGTCCCGAAAGGGAGTGGTGGGAACCTTGGGCACATATCCAGGCCGGGGTCTCAAGATCACGTGAGACAAAGCCGGTCCAAATTCCAGGCACGCTCCGCTGACCGAAAATGCTTGCAGGTCCCCTACCCTCTTAAAGGAAGCGAGCGCCGTCAGGAGCACTGTCTTAAGCGACAGGTGTTTCAGCTCGGCTGACTCAAGGGGCTCGAAGGGAGCCTTCTGTAGCCCAGCTAGGGCGACAGAGAGGTCCCAAGAGGGAATTAGGGGAGGTCTAGGAGGGTTTAACCGCCTAGCACCTCTCAGGAACCTGATGATCAGATCGTGCTTTCCTAATGACCTGCCATCGAGCACATCGTGATGTGCTGCGATGGCAGCTACATAGACCTTCAAGGTGGAGGGGGACAGCCTCCGCTCCAAACCACTTTGAAGGAAGGAAAGCACTGAACTGACCGGGCATTTCCGGGGGTCTTCCTGGCGGGAAGAACACCAAGCAGCGAAGAGACTCCACTTCAAAGCATAAGCGCGCCTCGTAGAGGGGGCTCTAGCTGAAGTGATCGTGTCAACTACCGCGAGCGGTAGGCCACTTAAGTCCTCCGCGTCCCGTCCAGGAACCACACGTGGAGGTTCCAGAGGTCGGGACGTGGGTGCCATATGGTGCCCCGTCCCTGAGAAAGCAGGTCCTTCCTCAGGGGAATTCGCCAGGGAGGGACTGTCGCGAGGAGCATGAGTTCTGGGAACCAGGTCCGGTTGGGCCAGTATGGCGCAACTAGCAAGACCTGCTCCTCGTCCTCCCTGACCTTGCACAGTAGCTGTGCAAGAAGGCTCACTGGGGGAAACGCATACTTGCGTAGGCCCCGGGGCCAGCTGTGTGCCAGTGCATCCGTGCCGAGGGTGCCCTCGGTCAGGGAATAAAACCACTGGCAGTGAGCAGACTCCTGAGAGGCAAACAGGTCTACCTGTGCGTCCCCGAATCTGCTCCAGATCAGCTGGACCGCCTGGGGGTGGAGTCTCCATTCCCCCGGGTGCGTGAGCTGTCGTGAGAGCGCGTCGGCCGCACGATTGAGCTCGCCCGGGATATACATGGCACGCAGCGACCTGAGTCGCCGCTGACTCCAGAGGAGAAGGTGGCGGGCGAGTTGTGACATGCGGCGTGAGCGTAGACCACCTTGATGGTTGATGTACGCTACTGCCGATGTGTTGTCCGTGCGGACCAGCACATGCTTGCCCTGCAGCAACGGCCGAAACCGGCGCAGGGCCAGCAGTACTGCTAGCAACTCGAGGCAATTGATATGCCACTGCTGGTGGGGTCCTGTCCAGGAGCCCGACGCAGCATGCCCATTGCACACAGCACCCCAGCCGGTGGTGGAGGCATCTGTCATGACAACAACATGCCTGGACACTTGTCCTAGGGGCACCCCGGCCCGTAGGAAAGCAAGGTCCGACCACGGGCTGAATGTTTGGCGACAGCTCGGCGTGATGACCACACGGAGCTTGCCATGGTGCCATGCCCACCTCGGGACTCGGCCGTGTAGCCAGTGCTGAAGTGGTCTCATATGGAGTAATCCGAGCGGCGTGACTGCGGCTGCGGATGCCATATGCCCCAGGAGCCTCTGAAAATGTTTCAGTGGGACCACTGTTTTCTGCGAGAACGAATTCAGGCAGCTCAGCACCGACTGTGCACGCTCGTTGGTGAGACGTGCCATCATGTTGACCGAGTCCAGCTCCACACCGAGAAAAGAGATCCTCTGTGTTGGACAGAGTTTGCTCTTTTCCCAGTTGACCCGAAGCCCCAACCGGCTGAGGTGCGTGAGCACCAGGTCCCTGTGTTCGCACAACTGTTCTCGGGACTGGGCCAGAATGAGCCAGTCGTCGAGGTAGTTGAGGATGCGAACGCCCACTTCCCTGAGTGGGGAAAGGGCCCCCTCCGCGACTTTGGTAAAGACACGGGGGGACAGAGACAGCCCGAAGGGTAGGACCTTGTACTGATATGCCCGACCCTCGAACGCAAAACGTAGAAACGGTCTGTGTCAGGGGAGGATCGAGACATGAAAGTACGCGTCCTTCAGGTCGATTGCTGCAAACCAATCTTGTGCGTGAATGCATGTGAGCATGCGCTTCACGGTGAGCATCTTGAACGGGAGCTTGTGCAGGGCCCGATTCAAGACACGTAAGTCCAAGATTGGCCGTAACCCTCCGCCTTTCTTGGGTACTATGAAGTACGGGCTGTAAAACCCTGACTTCATCTCGGCTAGTGGGACCGGCTCTATTGCGTCCTTCGCCAACAGGACCGCAATCTCCTCCCGCAAAACAGCGGCATCTCTGCCCACCACTGAAGTGGATAGGACGCCACTGAATTTGGGAGGACGCCTGGCAAACTGGATTGTGTAGCCGAGTCTGACTGTTCGAATGAGCCAACGGGACGGGCTGGGAAGACCTAGCCAGGCCCCCAGACACCGTACGAGTGGTATCATCCGAACACCAGAAGTACCCGCGGGGGGGCAGCATGGAGCACTGGGGCCCAACCCGGGAAGCAGAGCGTCCCGAAGTAGAGGCAGTGAGTGATGTGAACTCACTTGGCTCCGTGTGTCCCGTGAGGGACAGAGCGGGCGGGCGTGGGGAGGCTGTGCGTCCCAAACACGTCCGTGACCTGCTCGTGGCGAATGCGGGAGTGGTTGAGAGTGAGGAGGCGGTGCGTCGCACACTGTCAACACAGACCCTTTTTGACTCAGAGATAGTGGAAATTGCTCTTTTATTGAGGATGTGGGTACCCGGAGGTCAGCGGCGGAACAAAAAGAAAAGGAAACAGAAGATTTACCCCCCGGCCCACTCCGGGGGGAAGGAGCGGTGCCTTCACCGTCTCCTGGGGGAGAGCAACTTCCACCATCTCTGGGCCACCCGTCTCAGGAGCGCTTCTTCTGCTTCCGTTTAGCAGCTTTAGCGGCCTGAGCGGGTTGTGCCGCCTTCCTGCGGGAAGCTTGCGGGGGACGGGATTTCTCCGATCCACCCGAAGCTTGTGCAGCCGCAGGGGGGCGCCCTCGACGACGAGCAGGCTGAGGGCCAGTCCTAGGAGGGACGGGAGCCGCATCTCGCCGAGGCAAGATGTGGCTGATGGCCTCAGTCTGCTTCTGCACCGCCGAGAACTGCTGGGCAAAGTCCTCGACGGTGTCGCCGAAGAGGCCGGCCTGGGAAATGGGGGCGTCGAGAAAGCGGCGAGAGCCGCTGTCGTCTTACCCGCCTTGGACGGGAGACGCGGACGATTCCGCCAGGTGGCAGCCGACTGCGGACACAAGTGAACCGCAATCGCCCGTTCCACCTGTGGAATGTCCACGTACCCCTTGGCGGCCCCACCATCGAGGGTAGTGAGAGTAGAGGAGGCGGAAGTACGGCTTCTGGCAGTGTGGGGTGCCTTCCACGACTTCTGAACCTCCTCATGCAGCTCGGGAAAAAATGGCACTGGGGCGGGATGCGGCTGTGAACCGCGCCCCGCACCTAGAAACCAATCGTCAAGCCGCGAGCGCTCGGGACACGGTGGAGGGTTCCACTCGAGCCCGATGCCCGCGGCGGCCCGAGCCAGCATAGCTGTCAGCTCCGCATCTGACTCAGCCTGTGCAACCACCCCGGAGGGCGGAAGTTCGGCTTCATCTTCATCTGCAGAAGATAACAGCCCACTCTCCGATGCAGCGATCGACATCCGATCCTCATCCGGAGCGCCGAATGAGATGCGGGGAACCTCACGAGAAGGACCCGCACCAACACTCGGCAACTCGACGGCACATGGCATTAGAGAGGAGTGGGAGGTTCGTGGGGGCGGACCCGACGAAGAAGCTCCCACCGTCACTCTCAGACCTCCCAGAGTGCTAACCATCCCCGCAGCTCTTCCTTGAAAAGCCACGGGGGATTGGGTAGCAACAGAGGGGACTCCACCTTCCGCATTGAAGAAAGAGAGTCGCGATCTTAATGCCAACATGGTCATGCTCTCGCAGTGAGAGCATGAACCATCCACAAGCGCTGCTTCAGCGTGCTGTCTGCCCAGACACATCACACAGCGCTCGTGGCCGTCAGATGAGGTCAGGAAACGACCACATCCAGAAACACACGGTCGAAAAGCCATCTTGAAAAAGACGTTTTTTCTCCCGTGCTGCTCTTTTAGTAGTGCTCTCCCGCTGGAACACCGAGGGATGGAATGCGCGCTGATCTGTCTCCACACCAGCGCCTGCTGCACCCCAACGCTGCTGTGTTGTCGTCGTCACACGAGAGAGAACCAGAGCAGAGGAAATTTGAACATATAGCAATTAAAATTGCTGTTGAGCGAAATGATTCCCTAGCAATGAAAATTGCTTTTGCGCTCTTTCTCTCTCTTTCGCGAAGATGAAAAGGCGGATCAGTTTTCACCGATCGGCTCCGAAGCAAAAGTATGAATGAAGTGAGTAATGCCGGCTCTATTTATACCCGGATGCCGGGGGAGGGGCCCGGCATGTAAATCTCACTGGCCAATTCTCATTGGCTTGTTTTTTACTACGCGAAGGTGATAGGGCTCCCAAGCGAGATCCCATGACGTCAGTCCGACGTAACGTCGAACGTGACTGACTGATAGGGAACTGAAGTTACAGTGAAAAATAATAACATTTCTTTTGCTTTGTGTTTTTGAGTACAAAAGCAAAATGCTCAGCATAAAAGCTTAATACACCACTAGCTGATTAGCTTACTAGCTTAGCCCATACCATATACTAGGCCCATACCCATGCACTTGAATGATGGGCACTTTTAACACTCCTTCATTAAGCCTCAAAATACTTCCTACTATTCCAAACCCATTAACAAGTGTCCACTGGTTTTAACTAATTTTTTGCTAGGTCATAATGTAGGTTAATTTTTGTTACATTTGATACTATTTTTCATTTTATTATTTTCATTTTAAATACAAACTGGTATACAATACAATACATGGCATAGTTCTAAAAAAAACAAAACATACTGATTACCTTAGTTGGCATGCTGACACTGTTTTACTAAACGAATAAACAATGGAAACACATACACAATTTACGATATTATTTTCAATACATTTTTTAACACTATTGAAACAAGTGAGACTGCTAACACATACTGTACCTTTCTCCGGATATTATAAACTAAGTACCATGAGGTAAACATTTGCATGCAGGCTGCATTCTTTCAGGGGTGTATGTGATAATTTGGGGAAGCTTGGCTCCTTGGCTCATCTGGGTATTCTATGCATACAGAACGTTGCAGAATATACAATGCACAATATACCGCATACTGAGAGTAGTATGGTTCTGCTATTCCAAAAATTACCTATGAATCCATATGATTCCCTGGTTAAGCATGGAGTTTGTGTTTGTAAACAACACAAGCACACACAACATTGCACATTAATGTGTGTGGTGATTTTCTTTTAAAATACAAGTCTGCTCATTCTTGGTGAGTTCTCTCTCTGCTGCTTCAAACAGTACTGTTGCTGCTTGTTCAGGTGAACAGTGGCTTGGCTTCTGCCAGCTGAATATTAGATCCTCAGGCATTGTGAAGTGATCCTATTAAAACAGGCCATGGAATGTGCAAGTTCTCCACTGCTGTCTCTCCCCCAAATTTGACTGACAGCTGGTATGGCCCTTTTGCTCTGAGATACTTCGGGCTGCCAATCATCTGTCTGTTTTGCCCCACAGGTCACTTCCTGTCTCCTAGGATTTGTGTGTAGTGCTAATGTTAATGCTAATGTTAAAACAAAGACAGTCTATTGGCTTCTTATTTTCAGCACAGTATAGCTAACAAAGATTCTAGATGTGTCAATATTTTTGTCCTCTCTGAAAGCATAAGGACTGTCCGATGACAAGTGCACATATTTATTCAATTAAAAATGAATGCAATTCATCCTATCTTTTTCAAAGCTTTCAAAAGTGAAATCCAGGGTTAAAAAACAAACACAAGACAACAGCTGTACTCCATATAATTGCTTCATAAAACTATTTGTATTATTTATATACTGTATTACAAGAAGTGAACACAAATATCTGCTCAAGGTAAATAAAACAGATTTAGTTTTATCTGAGCTCAGATTTTGTGAATAGGTATTTTGCAATCACGTGGTTCTGGTGACTCGCGAAATTCAGCTGGAGGACAAGAAGTGGAAATTAGGATGGAGGAGATGGAAGAGAAAAGTCCGCACTTTGCTGGTTTAGAAAGGTATAAATAGAAATCACAACATATGTTGGACGTGATCCTTATGTTATGAAAAGGAGCGATTTTTCTACTGAATTAAAAGACTTGCCTGCCATCGAGGTGGTAGATATAGGAGTGTGAAGCTGCTGTCACTCCATGTTCAGTTCTAGCCTGGTTTGTTTATATCTTGCTGCCTTTCTGCTAGTGACGTTAAGGACAGTATTTTGATTTTCTGTCATGATTGTAAAAAACGTTGCGATTGTAAGTTGTTTAAGTGGAATTGAGAATTGCAATAGGAACTCTCATCATTCAGGGAAAAAAAATGGATGGTGTAGTACATTTTTCGCCTTTTCTACATGTAAAAACAGTAAGGAAAACTGGTTGAGGAGGTGACGGGAAGACACCGTATAGCAAATCTAATTTGCTATAATCTAACCCACTGCTTGGTATAACCATATTCTTCAAAATACCAGAATATGAATTAGCTGGCTCAAATTGTTGAGCATTTTTCACTTTTATGCTTATTTATACCTGTTATAATGTATTGTATAGGGGTGGCATGGTACATGAAAAAACACCCGAACCGTTCGGTTCGCTTGTCTCGGTTTGGTTCGTGTGTGCGTCGCACGGTTCGATGCATGCGTAATGTAGCCCCGTGTTCAGACAGTTTCGCCACAGACAGTTTCGTGCGAACATACCTATAGACAGTAAAAGTGGACTAAGGGGCCGCTCACATATCGCGTCTTCTGCACGCGCATATTCATTATTTTCTATGTAGGCACGCGGCAAGTGCGCTCAAAATGGAAGCAACGCGGCCGTGCTTTCCACGCTTTTTTAGGCGCGATATGTGAATGGCCCCTAATGAAGGCTGCCCGCAGTTGGCGGATCCACCCTTGTCGTTCAAATCCAGTGTGTGGAATTACGATGACAACGGAAATAAAACAGTAGATAGAACTGCGACTGTCTGCAAGCATTGTGCAAAATGCATTCAATATGCTAATGGCAACACTTCTAATATGACAGTTCATTTGAGAAGACATCACGCCAATGTGTCGATAAGCACAAACAGGAGAGAGCCGGTTAGGAAACAACTTCTACTGTCCGCAGCATTTAAGCAACATCTCAGAGATAACTAAAGCATTGGGGATGTTTATGCTATTACATTATATTAAATATTTATGTTTAAAGTATTTTGACTTGTTTAAAAGACCGCAAGAGAGTTCCTCTCTTTGTCTTTTATTTTTATTTTTTGTAAGAGCTACACTGAAGTTGGCAGTTTGATAAATGCAAGTTAATTTCAATCTTTGTGTGCTAAAAAGGCACAAGTTCCTGTAGAGATAACAATACACATTCTCCTTTTTTTATGCCAAACAAACAAAAAGCATGTCATCATCAATGTCTTCTCTCTTGCAGTATCAAAATCTCACCTAGCTTTTACTCAGAGATGGTCCCAATAATGTGCTTAAAGTCAAGTCAAATTCAGTTAGTGCATGATTACATTACAAAAATGTTAATACTGTATCCTAAATTGTGGATAATTAAGCTAATAAGCTATATATTATATGCTGATGGAAATTTCTGGAGTGTTAAAGATTAAAAGAAAAAGTAACAAGAAGAACCGTACAGAACCGAAAACCATGACCCTAAAACCGTGATACGAACCGAACTGTGGGTTTTGTGAACCGTGCCACCCCTAGTATTGTACAAGCTTCTGTTACTTTTACTGTTTATTTTATCGTCCTATCACATTTTATCTTTCATGGAAAAGCACACATTTGGAGCTGCTTCACTGTAGCGATACAGCATAATTACATTTTTACACAACCTGGATTTAGGACGCTGCTCAACACTTGTTCAAGATGCAGGTTCAAACTAAACAACTGAAGGAAAAAAAAGGAGGCAGCAATGATAACTAGCTAGGTGAGCTTGAGGGAGGTTGGTGGATTTTTTAAACTTCCTCGAGTTTAGTTCTACCAGCACATTGGTTTCTTTTGGATAGAGTATTGCTGCAGAGAGAAAGGTCGATGTCGTGCTCGTAGAGTGTGAAGACATGAAAAGCAGGAGGAGGAATACTGCATTCCAATAATGACACACACGGCTGCCTCCATCTCATGCGATCAATGGCTGCTGAGCGGTCCGCTGCTCCCCAGAGCCGTCCAAGGGCTTCCATTGTTGAGGAGAAAGTAGAGAGGTGACAGGGGCCAAGAGAAGCGCTGGGATCAGGCCTCACACCTGCCTGACAGATAGCAGATTCCGGGCTAGCCTTTATTGCTTCACAATCTGCTTTATTTAAACTAAATATGGGTTCTTTGTTAATTCATCCTAATGAGAGGTGAGACTGGTGTAATTGGAAGCCTCTGGAGTATCCCACTGAGGTAAAGTTATCTCTCTCTCTCTGTCTGTGTGTGTATGTCTGTGTTTTTGTGATTTATGAGGACACACATTTGTAAAATGACATGGGTATGACACGTATTACAACTTAAATGTGAAATATGAGGACATTTCATAGAAGTCAGATAAATCCCAACACAGAGACTCTTTCACCTAGATATTATCACATAGAGACTGTGTCTGTACCCCGAATTAATAAATACAAAAAACGTCCAAACCCATGTAAGGGTAAAAATTTAATTGATGTTCAACAAGTAAAAAACAGAGATAATAAAGATAAACAAATGATAAAGCTTGGGTTGCTGAATATTCGATCACTTTCTTCAAAAGCACTTATTGTAAATGATATTATCACAGAAAGGAAAAGGAGGAGGTGTTGCTGTAATCTATAGTAATATCTTCAGTATTACTCAAAAGTCTTTCAAATATAATTCTTTCGAAGTGATGGTGCTTTATGTAACGTTATATAATGTAAGTGACAAATCCTATTTGACGTTTGTGCTGGCTACTGTATACAGGCCACCAGGGCACCATACAGACTTTATCAAAGAATTTGCTGATTTTCTATCGGAGTTAGTACTGGCTGTGGATAAAGTCCTTATTGTTGGTGATTTTAATATCCATGTAGATAATGAAAAAGAAGCATTGGGATTGGCATTAACAGATATTCTAAACTCTATTGGAGTTAGACAACACATGTCAGGACCCACTCATTGTCGTAATCATACTCTAGATCTAATATTGTCACATGGAATCGATATTGATGCCGTTGAAATTCTGCAGCGATGACGTCTCAGATCATTATCTAGTCTCATGCGTGCTACATTTAACCAAGGCTGCAAAACGGTCTTTCTGCCACAAATATGGTAGAACCATCACTTCTACCACTAAAGATTGCTTTATAAATAATCTTAATAAATTAGGTTATGTATTATTCAAACCACTTATTAAAAAAACACAACTTGATACTAGTCAAGTCAAGTCAAGTCAAGTCATCTTTATTTATATAGCGCTTTTTACAATGCAAATTGTGGCAAAGCAGCTTTACATTAATAAGAAAATGGTGTCATTTTGCAGCCTATTCTATATATTATTGATTCATTCTGTTGCAAATATCAGTAGTTATTAGTCTAGTTAATTTAGGTATATCAGCACTGCAGAAAACAGTGACGTAATCGTCCGGCTCAGCTCAGTTCGCATACAACGGCGCCAATGCAGGCATATTAAAAACACTGCTGAATATCAAGCAAGTGTCCCCAACTTAAGCAAGCCAAAGGCAACAGCGGCAATGAACCAAAACTCCAACAAATGGAGAAAAAAACCTTGGAGAAACCAGGCTTAGTCGGGGGGCCAGTTCTCCTCTGGCCAACAGTGAACACTTGTCCGATACTCAGGCAGAGTTACGGGTCATTAAACCGATTTGGAATCGCAACAGTCAAAATATTTAATCCAGTTCCATCTAGTTTGAGATCTTTTTGATCACGCCGGTATGGGACGGTTTGTTGGGATATGTGCCACTGGCTGATGAGTCGGTAAGGTAACACAGTCTCCGCCGACACCACAGGGCCACACTGCTGCCGCACACAGGCACAGGTTCCCCGTCCGACCCGGACACGGCCCGGATCCAGCCAATCACGTTAATTGGTAAACCTCGGGATAAGCAGAGAGACAAAAAATTAGCGTAGACGCCATTCTTCATTCCGATGTAACGAGTACATCTGGTGTTATAGGAAGTGTTCCCGGTTCCGGCTGACCTGATCTATGCAGCCTAACAATCCTTTAACGGATATGAAGACAAAAGTTTATAGTGCGTCATGTGTATGCCAGGTTAAATAGATGCGTTTTTAGTCTAGATTTAAACTGACAGAGTGTGTCTGCTTCCCGAACAATGCTAGGAAGATTGTTCCAGAGTTTAGGTGCCAAATAGGAAAAGAATCTACCGCCTGCGGTTGATTTTGATATTCTAGGTATTAACAACTGGCCAGAATTCTGAGATCTTAATAGACGCGAAGGACTATAATGCATTAAGAGCTCACTCAGGTACTGGGGAGCTAAGCCATTTAGTGCTTTGTAAGTAATTAGCAAGATTTTAAAATCTATGCGATGTTTAATAGGGAGCCAGTGCAGTTTTGACAGAACCGGGCTAATATGTTCATACTTCCTGGTTCTAGTAAGGACTCTAGCAGCTGCGTTTTGGACCAGCTGTAATTTGTT
This sequence comes from Zacco platypus, assembly GCA_038088235.1. Classification (NCBI taxonomy): domain Eukaryota; kingdom Metazoa; phylum Chordata; class Actinopteri; order Cypriniformes; family Xenocyprididae; genus Zacco; species Zacco platypus. The sequence continues at coordinate 17,777,356 of CM076064.1, forward strand.
TATCACGCGAGCAGGGCAACCACCCAGTAGAGCATTACAGTAATCTAGTCTCGAGGTCATAAACGCATGAACTAGCTGTTCCGCATTTGTCATTGAGAGCATATGTCGCAATTTAGATATATTTTTAAGATGGAAGAATGCGGTTTTACATATGCTAGAAATGTGGCTTTCAAATGAGAGATTGGTATCAAAGAGCACACCCAGGTTGCTAACTGACGAAGACGACTTAACAGAGCAGCCATCAAGTGTTAGACAGTATTCTAGGTTATTATGTGCAGAAGTTTTTGGTCCAATAAAAATACTAGAGAATTAGTCAATTACAGGCCGATCTCCAATCTATCTTTTCTGTCAAAAATACTAGAAAAGGCAATATCATCGCAACTGTGTTCCTACTTGGAAAGAAATGGTATCGGTAAGGATTTCCAGTCAGGATTTAGACCGTACCATAGTACTGAGACTGCTCTCATTAGAGTTGCTTGATTTGCAAATGATTTGCTCTTATCATAAGATCGTGGTTGTATCTCTCTATTAATCTTACTAGACCTCAGTGCTGCTTTTGACACTATTGACCACAACATTCTTTTGAATAGACCAGAAAATTATGTTGACATTAGTGGAATTGCATTGGCATGGTTCAAATCATACTTATCTGACCGTTATTAGTTTGTAATAGTAAACGAAGAGATGTCATTTCGATCACAAGTTCAATATGGAGTACCGCATGGCTCAGTACTAGGACCGTTGCTTTTTACTCTGTACATGCTGCCCTTGGGAGATGTCATTTGGAAGCATGGCATTAGTTTTCACTGTTACACTGATGATACTCAGCTCTATATTTCCTCGTGCTGTAAGCGAATTAAGCTCAAAGTAATTATTAATTAGTTTATTTATAGGAAATTCTAAACGAGTCACTTATTTTACGAACCGAGCAACCGAATCGTCCAGCATTCACTTGCACGGGTCGTAAATAAGCTCTGTCGCAACTTCAACTATCTTAAAAACACCCTTTAGCAAGGTAACATAGAGTGGCAGTTTAAGACATTAAATTAGAAAGCACATAACACAAGACACTTCTCTTTAAAATATGAAGGACACTTTATTGACTATTGTGATTTCATTACAAACAACACATACTTTCAATCAACTATTCAAAAGTTATAACAATTACATGAATTGTGAGTGATCTGCGCATAACAGGTCACATGTATAGTGTGTATGCATGACATGGAATTATGCAATCGAACGCTGTTTGATTACAAGTCCTTTAGAATGGTTTTGGAACCATTTAAGCAGTTCATATATATAGGAGTCACTGTTCAGTTTTCTGTGGATTTTGATTGTGACACTCAAGGGTTCACACAAGGTGGCCTGTTTTATCTCAGTCTTTGAAGACCAAACATTCTGGTGTTATCCTTTTGTGGCTCCAGTTGCATTGTCTTTAAACATTTGGTCTCTCACCTCAGCTGGGCATAGCTGGGGAGGTTTCAGACGGACTGGAGCCACGAATACGTTGATTGATCTTGGGTCCAGTGACGCTTTGAATAACTGAGATGAGTTTATATGGAATTATTTTTGAATGAATCATTTGGAAGATTCATTTGTCTGGTTTGTCCTCAATTCCTACAGCGCTCTGACGAAACCTACCAAATCTCAAAATTAACAGAATGCGTAGCTGATATAAAAAATTGGATGACTAGTAAATTACTACTAGTAAAACTACTACTAAATTCAGAAAAAACAGAGATTCTAATTATTGGACCAAAAACTTAGGCACATAATAACCTAGAATACTGTCTAACACTTGATGGCTGCTCTGTTAAGTCGTCTTCGTCAGTTAGGAACCTGGGTGTGATCTTTGATACCAATCTTTCATTTGAAAGCCACATTTCTAGCATATGTAAAAACGCATTCTTCCATCTTAAAAATATATCTAATCTACGACATATGCTCTCAATGACAAATGCGGAACAGCTAGTTCATGCGTTCATGACCTCGAGACTAGATTACTGTAACGCTCTACTGCATGGTTGCCCTGCTCGCTTGATAAACAAACTACAGCTGGTCCAAAACGCAGCTGCTAGAGTCCTTACTAGAACCAGGAAATATGACCATATTAAACATCGTATAGATTTTCTCAGAATTCTGGCCAGTTGTTAATACCTAGAATATCAAAATCAACCGCTGGCGGTAGATCCTTTTCCTATTTGGCACCTAAACTCTGGAACGATCTTCTTAGCATTGTTCAGGAAGCAGACACACTCTGACAGTTTAAATCTAGACTAAAAACGCATCTATTTAACCTGGCATACACATGTCAAGTCAAGTCAAGTCAAGTCATCTTTATTTATATAGCGCTTTTTACAATGCAAATTGTGGCAAAGCAGCTTTACATTAATAAGAAAATCGTGTCATTGTGCAGTTTATTCTATATATTATTGATTCATTTCATTGCAAATATCAGTAGTTATTAGTCTAGTTAATTTAGGTATAGCAGCACTGCTGAAAACAGTGACGTAATCGTCCGGCTCAGCTCAGTTCAGATACAACGGCGCCAATCCAGGCATATCAAAAACACTGCTGAATATCAAGCAAGTGTCCCCAACTTAAGCAAGCCAAAGGCAACAGCGGCAAGGAACCAAAACTCCGACAAATGGAGAAAAAAACCTTGGGAGAAACCAGGCTTAGTCGGGGGGCCAGTTCTCCTCTGGCCAACAGTGAACACTTGTCCGATACTCAGGCAGAGTTACAGGTCATTAAACCGATTTGGAATCGCAACAGTCAAAATATTTAATCTAATTCCATCTAGTTTAACCCCCTGGAGTCTGTGGCTGATTTGGGGTCCTGGAGTAGTTTTACATGCTCTGACATTTGTCCTTATTTCTGCTACTTATAACATACTATTGGCCAACATGTAATTTTGCTGTATTCAGCACAAACTCTGCTACAATAATATGTGAGCAAAATAGATGTACATGTTTGCATCTTTTTAAAAATAAAGATTATGCGTGGTTAGTAAATTTTGGCAAAAAAATGCCCTTGCAATAAGGCCATAAAACACATACTGAATAGTTATTCACAAGACTTTTGAGTTATCAAGCTTGTAGGCTAGAATTTTTACTACACAATGATGTGGAAATCATTCTGAATGCTTCAACACAAACAACAATATAATGATTTAAATTTTGTAAATCAGTTTTTGTGTCACCACTGCTGTATGCGTGGGAGTGGTGATGGCCATGAATACATTAGCAATTCACACCAGGGGAGACAAAAGACACTCCCCCAGTGGCTAACGGCCCATCCAAAGGCCAAAGCTGTGAAGCATCTTGAACTAAGAATGTTAGGAGATTCACAGAATTTAATCTGTTTTATTGTATTTACTTTATGTGTCACATGATCCTTCAGAAATCGTTCTAATGTGCTGCTTCATCATCAATGTTGGAAACAGTTGTGGTACTTTTTTCAAGATTTATTGATCAATAATAAGTTAAAAAGAACAGCATTTATTCAGAATAAAAATCTTTCCTAACAAGTCTTTACTATCGTTGTTTTATCAATTTAACACATCCATGCTGAATAAAAGGGAGCATCATGCAAGGAAAATGTCTGGGATGGAGGGGACAGGGACACCGATGATCTTTGCATGTGGGCGTTAACTCTCTGTTACAGTAATCGCCTCAGAATTTGTGTTTGAATAGTGCGCGCTCTCCGTGGGCGTGGTCACATTACAGATAATGAGCTGGCTCGCGAACGACTGATTTCTCTCCGTTTTCAAACAGATTACATAAACAGAATATTTGTTTTAGATTTGACTTACATGATTTAAAATCTGACATTTCAACGTTTATTTAGACATGCGTTTCATATTTGTGTGAATAGTATTCACTAAGTTACCGTTCATTATCTTATGACTATCAGAGTGGATTTCATTCGGAGAGAGATCGCAGCTCACGCATCATGTTAGTTTTGTTTATTTTGCAAAAAGCACAACATTTTGTTTTTACTATGAGTGTGCACAAGTAAAAGTAGACATTTCACAGATTGCAATGGTATATATCTCTTAATTGTATGTTCAAAATTGACGGAGCATTTTGAGTCTCTTTCACACTGACAAGAAAAAAAGTGAGTAAATCACGCGGGCGTGACGGCCGACCTCAGAGGGTTAAGATCTTTTTGATCACACCGGTATGGGACGGTTTGTTGGGATATGTGCCACTGGCTGATGAGTCGGTAAGGTCTTAACAAAGGATGAGCTAGTTAACACAGTCTCCGCCGACACCACAGGGCCACGTTGCTGCCGCACACAGGCACAGGTTCCCCGTCCGACCTGGACACGGCCCGGATCCAGCCAATCACGTTAATTGGTAAACCTCGGGATAAGCAGAGAGACAAAAAATTAGCGTAGACGCCATTCTTCTTCCGATGTAACGAGTACATCTGGTGTTATAGGAAGTGTTCCCGGTTCCGGCTGACCTGATCTATGCAGCCTAACAATCCTTTAACGGATATGAAGACAAAAGTTTATAGTGCGTCATGTGTATGCCAGGTTAAATAGATGCGTTTTTAGTCTAGATTTAAACTGACAGAGTGTGTCTGCTTCCCGAACAATGCTAGGAAGATTGTTCCAGAGTTTAGGTGCCAAATAGGAAAAGGATATACCGCCTGCGGTTGATTTTGATATTCTAGGTATTAACAACTGGCCAGAATTCTGAGATCGTAATAGACACGAAGGACTATAATGCATTAAGAGCTCACTCAGGTACTGGGGAGCTAAGCCATTTAGTGCTTTGTAAGTAATTAGCAAGATTTTAAAATCTATACGATGTTTAATAGGGAGCCAGTGCAGTTTTGACAGAACTGGGCTAATATGTTTATACTTCCTGGTTCTAGTAAGGACTCTAGCAGCTGCGTTTTGGACCAGCTGTAATTTGTTTATCACGCGAGCAGGGCAACCACCCAGTAGAGCATTACAGTAATCTAGTCTCGAGGTCATAAACGCATGAACTAGCTGTTCCGCATTTGTCATTGAGAGCATATGTCGCAATTTAGATATATTTTTAAGATGGAAGAATGCGGTTTTACATATGCTAGAAATGTGGCTTTCAAATGAAAGATTGGTATCAAAGAGCACACCGAGGTTCCTAACTGACGAAGACGACTTAACAGAGCAGCCATCAAGTGTTAGACAGTATTCTAGGTTATTATGTGCCTAAGTTTTTGGTCCAATAATTAGAATCTCTGTTTTTTCTGAATTTAGTAGTAGGTAATTACTAGTCATCCAATTTTTTATATCAGCTACGCATTCTGTTAATTTTGAGAATTGGTAGGTTTCGTCAGGGTGCGAGGAAATATAGAGCTGAGTATCATCAGCGTAACAGTGAAAGCTAATGCCATGCTTCCTAATGACATCTCCCAAGGGTAGCATGTACAGAGTGAAAAGCAACAGTCCTAGAACTGAGCCTTGTGGTACTCCATATTTAACTTGTGATCGAAATGACGCCTCTTCATTTACTACTACAAACTGATAACGGTCAGATAAGTATGATTTGAACCATGCCAATGCAATTCCACTAATTCCAGCATAATTTTCTAGTCTATTCAAAAGAATATTGTGGTCGATAGTGTCAAAAGCAGCACTGAGGTCTAGTAACACTAATAGAGACGACCACGATCTGATGATAAGAGCAAATCATTTGTAACTCTAATGAGAGCAGTCTCAGTACTATGGTACGGTCTAAATCCTGACTGGAAATCCTCACAGATACCATTTCTTTCCAAGTAGGAACTAAGTTGAGATGATACTGCCTTTTCTAGTATTTTTGACAGAAAAGGTAGATTGGAAATCGGTCTGTAATTGACTAATTCACCAGGATCAAGTTGTGGTTTTTAATAAGAGGTTTGATAATAGCCTGCTTAAAATTTTTCGGTACGTAACCTAGTGAAAAAGATGAATTAATGATCTTAAGAAGAGGATCTATGACCTCTGGAAGCATCTCTTTCAATAGCTTAGTCGGTATAGGGTCTAACATACATGTTGTTGATTTTGATGATTTAACAAGACAATTCTTCCTTTCCTTTAGCAGCGAATGAATGGAATTTTTCCTCAGGGATACTAAAATCCACTGTCTGATGTGAAACTGTAGTAGACAGTTGCATGGCTATAATTTTCTCTCTAATGTTGTCAATCTTGCAAGTAAAGAAGTTCATAAAGTCATTACTGCTGTGCTGTTTGGAAACATCAGAAGTTGAGGCTGTATTTCTCGTTAATTTAGCCACTGTATTAAATAAATACTTAGGGTTGTGTTTATTTTCTTCTAAAAGATTTGAAAAATAAGCAGATCTAGCGGTTTTTACGGCCTTTCTGTACTCCATTTTCTCTCTCCATGAAATCCGAAAAAACTTCTAGTTTTGAATTCTTCCAGCTGCGCTCCATTATTCTTGCTGCTCTCTTAAGGGCCCGAGTGTGCTCGTTATACCATGGCGTTGGACTAATATCCTTAATCTTTTTTAAGCGCAAAGGAGCGACAGAGTCTAGAGTGTTCGAAAAGAGAGCGTCAATAGTTTCTGTTGCAACATTGAGTTCTTCTAAGCTGTCTGGTTTGCTAAGATGATAAAACTGATCAGGAAGATTATTTATAAAGCAATTTTTAGTGGTAGAAGTGATGGTTCTAACATATTTATGGCAGACAGGCGGTTTTCCAGCCTTTTTTAAATGTAGCACGCATGAGACTAGATAATGATCTGAGACGTCATCGCTCTGCTGCAGAATTTCAACGGCATCAATATCGATTCCATGTGACAATATTAGATCTAGAGTATGATTACGACAATGAGTTGGTCCTGACACGTGTTGTCTAACTCCAATAGAGCTTAGAATATCTGTTAATGCCAATCCCAAAGCGTCTTTTTCATTATCTACATGTATATTAAAATCACCAACAATAAGGACTTTATCCACAGCCAGTACTAACTCCGATAGAAAATCAGCAAATTCTTTGATAAAATCTGCATGGTGCCCTGGTGGCCTGTATACAGTAGTGTATGTATATGTACACACATACGTGCGATTTCACACACCTCTTTAATGTTAATTTTGGTGATCTCCGACTGGCGAAGTCGAACATCATTAGCGCCAACGTGAATAACAATCTTAGAGTATTTACGATTAGCATTAGCCAGCACTTTTAAATTTGCTTTGATGTCAGGCGCTCTGGCTCCCGGCAAACATGTGACTATGGTGGCTGGTGTCTCTATTTTCACGTTCCATGTAATAGAATCGCCAATAACTAGGGCACTTTCAACAGGATTCTCAGTGGGTGCGTCACTGAGTGGGGAGAACCTGTTTGATGTTCTAATCGGAACGGAAGAGTGGTGTTTTTTCCCACGACTAGGCCGCCTCACAGTCACAAACTTGCCTTGCTGCACGGGCTCTACAGCCGGAACCGAACAATGTACGGAGTTCGCTAAGCTAGTCGCATCCAAAACAGTATCTGAAGCCCTTGCATTCTTACTATCCTCAATTAAAGTTTGGATGCGTGTCTCTAATTCTAAGATTTTCTCTGTCAGCCTGACTATTTCCCTATATTTATGACATGTGAATCCCTCATTGCTGACAGAAAGCTATACTATGCATGTGACAGGCAGTGCAAGTATCAATGAAAGGAGAATATGACATAACTTACTGTGTTTGTAGACCGATCCGACTTACCAGTTGTTTGACGAACTTGTAGAAAAAGGAGCGCGCGGCAGAAATGACGGTGGGCATGGGTTGGGGACACTTGCTTGATATTCAGCAGTGTTTTTGATATACCTGCATTGGGCTTTAAAAACATACTAAAAAAATGTTTGTACAGTATAAAAACCATTACGCCTATAGAATGTCCTTACTTTGATAGCAAAACAAACCTTTGTGTGTATGATTAATGAGGACACAAATTTGTATAATGACATGGGTATGACACTGCATGGTATTACGACGTAAACATGAAATAGGAGAACATTTCATAAGTCCTCATATTTAATATAGCTTTAAAAAAAACATACTAAATGTTTTATTAAAAATGTAAAAATGCAGAATGTTTTCTGTGATGGCTTTCGGGGTAGGGGTAGTGTAGGGGGAGGGAATGTACAGTTTCTATAGAATAAAAACTATTATGCCTATGGAATATCCTCACTTTGATAGCAAAACAAACCTGTGTGAGTGCGTGTTACAATTTCAGAGACATTTCCTTACTCTAAAATTAGTTACTTTTCTGGAGATACATGAAAAAAGAACTGTGAATGACAGTGGTGGTTTAATGCTGTCGAAGAGAATAACATTATAATTATGTGCATCCAATTTTAGCCAAATGAGTCGTGGATATACAACATGCTGCTTTAGCAACTGTTGTTAACTGCAATACGTCCATGTATGCAATGTTGAAAAGGCTGCATACAAGTGAAATGACAGATGCGGCCTGCAGCATGTGTCATGCCTACTTTAGCATTCTTACCTGTGAAAAGTGTCTAAGGATCAGTTTAAAAATGTAGTGAACTGCATCAATGGCTATAACATCCTATAGTCAGTGACTGAGCATCACACAAATACGTCTAAAATTATCTGAAAATATTTATTTACCCACCATTACATATTAGCATTTTTATAAAGATTTCTATTTTAGTTAAAGTTTTAATAATTTTGTTGAATGTTTGGCATTTTTATTTCAGTTTAATGATTGAGTTAAATTAAATGAAAATGACAGATATTGTAGAAATAAGCTTAATTGTGACGTCATTTCGAACAAATTAAGGCCAAAACGAAGTTTGTTTTGTGTTTAATATATATATATATATATATACACACACTATCTCCGTCGAGTAGGCGAAAGGATGGTTCCTCGGTGTGTGACACCAACTGTCAAACATGGAGGAGGAAGCGTGATGGTCTGGGGCTCTTTTGCTGGATCCAGAGTCGGCGACTTGCACAGAGTGAGTGGCACCCTGAACCAAAACTGCTACCACAGCATTTTGCAGCGCCATGCAATACCCTCTGGTATACTTAGCTTATTGAGTAATATGTCCTTCTTTGTTTCCCAGGGAGTTAGAGAGCTGACCAGTGGTCCGCGGGCACTCCTGATGAAGAGCAGAATGATGAGACGAAGACCGAAGGTTTACACAGGGCAGGTAAGTCATGCAGGTGAGTCTGTAGTCCATGGAAGACGAGATCAGACAACTGGCTGTGTGAGAGTGCGTGTTATATATGGTGAACTGTGATTGCGGGCAGGTGCGGATAATTAATATTCCGGTGAGAGTGAACGAGTAGGTGGAGTTGTGCGTGTAGGTGATGTAGACGGTGTGACACAAGTGCAACACATTTGTGGGAACTTCTGTAACAGTGTTGGGAAGAACTTTCCGAACAATATTTGATTTCCATTGTAGAAAGAATGCCACGAGTGTGTTCGGCTGTTATATCTGCAAAAGGTGGCTACTTTGATGAGTCAAAAATTTAGATTAAATTTTGTTAAACAAAACGATTCCATGATTTCTTTTTTATCTGCAATTGTTTATTTGTTCTATGCTTTAATTTCAGAGTATATTGAGACATTAAACTGCGTAAATTTCAATAAAAACCGGAAAAATGGAGGCATTCTAAAACTTTTGACCGGTAGTATATATGTATATATAAATAATATAATATATATTATATACAATCTGTTTTTGTTGTGTTTATTTTGTTCCTCAGAAAGCAAAGTAATGAGCTACTGTTCACCCCACCCCTCTTTTTCGTGAGGCATGTCAATACAAGACAGGTAGAGCACTGCCTTGACAACCGTTGAGCATATCCCTTGAGGAAAGTATGGCAAATAAGCAAGTGATCGGATAATATAATTTACTCCATCATTGTAATATCGAAAAACATCAATGGGAGTGCTAATGTTCTTGAATCACATGCTGCTGTGGGCATTAACAGATATTCTAAACTCTACTGCACAAGTGTCATAATTATGCCTGTTTGTTGCCCTGTTTATTCTGTTCCCCAGTCTTGTTTATTATCTTTTGTTCCTTGTTTTGTGTTCAGTTCCGTCACACTGTCATAATCGTGTCCGTATTCATCTGTTTATTCTGTTCCCCTGTCCTGTCATTCGTCACATGTTCTTTGTTTTTGTCCCGTCATCGTCACATGTGCTCTTTGTTTTGGGCTCAGTCACGTGTTCTCTGTTTTGATTTCCATCTCGTTATTAGTTCATTATCGTCAGCTGTTCGTCATCATTAGTCATGTCTTTCACCTGTGTCCCTGTCATTAGTGTCTGTATTTAATCCCTGTGTTTCCCTCACTCCTGGTCAGTTCTTAAAGTTTTGTGCTTGCGTTGGTGTGCATTCCCGTTTGTATCCTGTTCCTGTTATATGAATAAACTGACTGTTAAGAAATCTTCATTCTCTGTGCGCTTGTCTTGCACGCACCTCGAGTGTTACAACAAGCTGCTGTAAACAACTATTTGGCAGGTATTGCATTAAAGTCACCATTCTTATTTGTGTAGTTATAACTGTTCAAAAACAGTTTAAAATACATTTGTAAAGTACTTATTAACAACACCTTCATAAACCCTCTACAAAAGTAATCTTAATGTAGTGTTGTAGCAAATTAGCTCAAAGGGCAAATAGATTAGATTAGATTCAACTTTGTCATGCAAACTACAAGTACAGAGCTAATAAAATGCAGTTAGCATCTAACCAGAAGTGCAAGAATATAGTGTTTTATATACATAAGTGCGGAGTAAATAAAACTACGATTTACAGAATGTACAGTAAAATTGCCATATACGGTATTGAGCAGAATATGTACAGAATATGAATATGAACGCAATATAGGAATTATATGTACATTATGAATGGTGGAGGTGTTAAGGGACCAGGTAAGGTCATCAGAGATGTGGATGCCACAAGGAACTTGAAACACGCTCCACTACAGCTCCGTTGATGTAGATTGTTGTATGTGCATGACTCCTAGTCCGCCTGAAGTCCACAATGATCTCCTTTGTCTTCTGGGTGTTTAGTTGCAGATTGTTGGTGGCACACCACATAGCCAGGTGCTGCACCTCATCCCTGTAAGCAGACTCATCGTTGTCCTTGAACAGACCAACCACCATGGCGTCATCTGCAAATTTGATTGTGTTAGAGCCATAAACAGGAACGCAGTCATAGGTGAATAGGGAGTACAAGAGGGGGCTCAGTACGCAGCCCTGTGGCACGCCATTGTTCAGAGTGATGGAGGATGACAGTTTATCTAACTGAACAGACTGAGCTCTGTTAGTCAAATCTCAGATGGATGTGCTGATTCCAAGTTGGCTGAGCTTGGAGATCAGCTTGGAGGGGATTACCGTATTAAATGCAGAACTAAAATCAATGAACAGCATTCTCACATGTGTATTTTGAGTGTCCAAGTGGATGAGGGCAGAGTGAAGGGCCGTAGAGATGGCATCCTCTGTAGACCTATTGCGGCGATAGGAAAATTGGAATGGGTCTAGTGTAGCAGGGAGACAGGATTTTAAGTAGGATGCAACCAGTTTCTCAAAGCACTTAGCAATGATGGGGGTGTGTGAAACTGGACGGAAGTCGTTAGGGACAGAGGCAGTGGAGTGCTTAAGTACTGGCACGATGGTGGAGGTTTTGAAGCTAGTGGGGACAGTTGTTTGGGCCAGAGATATATTGAAAATGTCCGTGAAGACCTCAGCCAGCTGCTCTGCGCAGGCTTTAAGCACACGACCAGGTATTCCGTCAGGGCCAGCTGCCTTGGGAGCGTTCACCTTACACAGAGTGGAATAAACATCTGAGGTGTAGAGTCTGAGAGGCAGTTCACTGGGTTGATGCTCAGCTTTGAGTGAGATCTCATTATTTTGATCAAAACGAGCATAAATATGATTGAGCTCATCAGGGAGGGAGGCAGAGCGGGAGGGGGGCACAGTGTTAGGTGGTTTGAAGTCTTTAATAGTTTGTATGCCTTACGACATACGCCGGGAGTCTGAAGAATTGAAATGTTCTTCAATCCTCTTTTTATGTGCGAGTTTGGCCTGGCAGATACCCTTCCTCAGGTTGGCTCTGGCTGAGCTGTAAGCCTCCCGCTCTCCAGACCTGAAGGCTGCATCTCTTGCTTTGAGCAGGAGGCGTCTCTGTTCATCCAGGGCTTCTGATTGGGGAAAATTTTTATTTTTGTGTGTGTGGTCACTGTACCCACACATCTGTTTATGTGGTCTAAGACAGAGTTGGTGTAAATGTCAATGTTGATCTGAGAGTTTGTGGTGGCCTGGGCAGCAAACTCACTCCAGTCTGTGTGCTAGAAATGATGTTGAAGAGTGGAGTCAGCACCTTCCAGACAGATTTTAACAGTTCTTATTGTAGGTTTCACACATTTGATGACCGGAGTATGATCTATCCCAATCCAGAATTCCGGAAGTGTAGAAAACCTCTTGATCTACCGGTGATAATGATTTCAGACGAATTCAAAATAAATCAAGATTAACATTTATTGTTTTTGCCAGGCAGGATTACATACTAATTAAAAGAATTAACAAAATACATCACACAACTGATCAGCATAAAATATAAAACATAGTTACAAATGCAATATAAAAAGTAAAGTTTCATAGAGTCAGCATACCTGGCAAATAGAGACACACAGCAATTGTGTGGGAAGTTCTGGATACAGATGGTTCCTTGAGTGGTTTGCCAAGTCCTCTTAAATACTCCAGATCTAACAAAAGGACTGTAAACATTTAGCACCAAAATATTCATGCAGCTTTTGTTGGACCTTTTCTCGTGCCACAAAAGGGTCACACACCTAGTTTTAGGGATAGACAGATGGTTAAAATATGTTTTATTAGGCGTCCCACACCAGAAGAACAGACATTGTCTTTCATTTTCAACTGCCTCTGCCTGCCTCGGAATTGTAGAATTTCTTCTTACAAGAATACTCCTTCCAATCTTAGGAAACACGTTGAGGTAGCTTGCAGAAAACGGTTTCATTGTTTATGTTCACCGAAGTTTGAAATATTTGAAGCTCAGTGCTCCGATATTAGTGTTAGCACTTTTTGTTGGAATATAAATTCTATTTTGACTAGTTTTGCATGCAGCGTATGATGCTAAAACAGTTGGCAGGTGGAGTGGAGTGGACCTTATTAATAGAGATCGCCTTTCAGCACGGCAGGGCTTTATTTTTAGTTTAGTTTGAGTCACTTATAATGTACATTTGAAAAAGCAGCGCATGTAAAACATCTTTCCAGACGTGAGAAGCACTTATTAACATCTTGTCCAACAAAAGACAACATTTAATAACATGTTTTTACTCCAAACTCACTTCATAATGACAGTTGTGCATTCTTCTGAGAGATAATAGGGCAGTCGTTTGTTTATTAGTCATGTTTAATCAATCAAAGCGTTTCAATCTTCTGTTTATTCAGCTATAGTGATGACGTGTTCTCTTCTTCTGCTGCAGGGCATATTTTGAGTTTCTGCGCAAGAGCGCCCTCTGGCTTTCAGATGGAGAAGCATTTCCTACTGCTCACAGAGCCGTACAGCTCTGACAAACTGTGCATTAAATAATTGCAGCCTTTGCCCTAATATGAGGATTATGAAAAGCTTCAGGAGTCATCTGAACACAGCACGTCTGCAGCAGACAGAGCAAAGTCAAAAACACACACATGGCCGAATCATTTAGCAAGAAAGTTCCTTATGACAGGAAAAGCAACAGATGGAAAGATTTAACAAACACTGTCACCAATTACATTGCCAAATAAAACATTTTTGAATGATGCAAAATATTGTCTGATTATCGTTATCAGAAAAGTCTTAGAAAATATTGAGAAATCATTTTTGTCAATACCACACACCCCTACTGGCAAGTGTGTTTCTTTCGATACAACAAACTAGTTCCTGTTATAGTAAATATGATATGGCCAGGTGATATTTATGAAGAGACATTCAGATACAATATAGTAAAAAAAAACTCATGTGAACCTGTGTTTAATACAAGCTTTTATTAAACTTAAACTTGCAACTGTTACAAATAAACCTTAAAATAAACTCTCAAATCCTGTTATGTATCCTCTTTGCCCATTTTCAGTTATCTGGGAGTGACGTGTGGTGACGTGCAGCTAAGATGGTAGCTGCTTCATTTTTGCTTCAAAAATGCTCTTCAGAAATCTATGGGTGACGTCACAGACACTGTCCATATTTTTTTACAGTCTACGTTTTTTAACTTGAAAACACTTGCAGTGTGTATAATTCATAAACGCATATTCATTCTTATTGAGTCTTTCCAACAGTGTGTAGCTTTAACCATGCAGCACGTTATCAAACATCCACAAAATACATGCCATACTTGTGTGCTCTGATATGCTGCATCACGAAAGATCCAATTTGAGAGTTATATTTGCTGTGTGAACTTCTGTATTAATGTTTAATGGAGTCGCAAGCTTGGGGGGCAGGGAGCACGAGCATTTAAAGGTGTACACTGTTTCAGACACAGATATCCCACAGGAATTTGTGAGACTACAGCTATGTAGGTCTATTAAGGTCTATACAATTCTAAAACTTGTCATTATGTTTTTTCAACTTTATTTTTTAAAATAGCTGCACTTTGAACAAAGCATTTTTAAAATGTCATTGTTCGACTTTTTGCAAGCTATGGAGCAGAAACCAGCAGAAGATCTTTAAGTCGTCGTAATCGTTCTGCAAGACCTCGCAGTAGCTACACAAGAGTGTTCTGCTGCTTAAGTAGTATGACACAAAGTGTTGCACCAACAAAACTTGAAAGGGAGGAACATGAAGCTGCAGGACTTGGAGAGAAGAAAGTTACATTTTTTGGTGGGTATGGTTTTTCTGTTTATAAACAATGTAAAATGTTTAGGAGTTGGTAAAATGCCAAAGTTTTGCTTCCTAAAATGTTGCTTTATCTTTTTTTGTGTGTCGTTTTACAGGTGATGAAAGTAATGAGGAAGAATTTAAAAACTACATTCTAACAACATATCCAAAATTTGGTAACTGTGGGGGATTTGAGATTTTAAAAACATCAGGCATGACCCGATCTAGGAAGCTGGTGGTGTTGCCTTGCCCAAACACAGGATACACAATTAAGACCCTAAAAGAAAATATGGGACATGCTGTCATCTACATACGTCCTATGCAAAAAGACAGATCTGTCCATTTCTGTAAGTTTTTTTTTTTTTATAGAGTAAATAGCCGCTTTTCCACCGTCGAGCTGAATGCCTCTCATTGCGTACCCGTTTCATTCTGTGCTGATCCAGATCAACTGGTAACAGCCGCTCTTTGGAATGTAATTCAAAAACATCAGTCGCTGCCTTGGTAATGCAACGGTTTACAGATGATATGAGATGTAAATAACATCTGTTTTACGAAGGATGATCAGATATTTCTTTTAATTTCATTATTTATTTGTGTTTATGTCACTTTAATAGAACTCTTAGATGGCTACGGAGAAACTGGTAGCCAGGCAACAGACAAATGACCAATCCTGTGTGCTGCTGTCAGTTCACGAATTCCACCAGCACGAATTCTACCAGCATGATTCAGCACGGTTATTAGACAACCGTGCCGAGAATTCTGGGCCGAGAACAGTTTGTAACCGTGCCGTGCCGTACCAGGCTCCAGTGGAAACACAACTGGAACCCTTTCTTACCATTCTAATTACTGTTCGGCCCGATGGTGGAAAAGCGGCTAATGACTTTTTTGATAAATTCTATGCTTATTACATTTTAGGCAACACAATAGGCTTTTTTTCATAATGTACATAAGTTTATTTATTTATTTTTTACAGTTATCTATACTTCTTTTAATTTTTAAGGTTGTCTGCGAATCTCCCACCCTTGGGCTATTGGAGAGGTGTCTTTCCTGTGAAAAACAGTTCAATTTCAATGAACTTAAGGTTCACATTGAGAGCTGCAGGCATGGAAAACACTGACTGGTCATAATCTTGTTTAAATATTCAGCTTCTTATTAGGAAAACAAACTTTAATTTCATGTTTTTGAAGGTCAAGGACTGAATGTTCCAATCACCTGCCACCAGCATTAGAGAACGAACACCTAAATGCACATACTTCAGACAGTGATTCACTCATCATCGAGTCACCCACTGAGGAGAATACTGACCAACTGTTCATCGATTTATCAGATGAAAATACAGACATGGTAAACTTTGTTTGCATTGCTAAGAGCTTGTCTTACCATCAAACATTTTCTTCTGCCATAATTTCAGTTTGTAGGTTCACAATATGTGCATTCCAAAACACTTATTATTTGAAATAAGAGCCTATATTATTTTCCATTTTTGCCACTTTTTGTATATAATGTTCATCGAACTGAAGAAGAGAGTGGTCTTGTGGATCACCCACATTTATTTGGCACAAGTTGTATGGTAGATGGTCTTAAGAGTGTCTTTAATTATGGTATTATTATTTTTCTAAATTTCCTATCGCAAAATATTGACAGGAATCCTTAAATCAATGGCGGAGGATTTGTGAGGAACAGGATGAGGAATATTATCAGTCTTTGATTGCAGATCAAGCCAAAGTATGTATGGTAATCTTTAAAACAGACATCCTCTGATGACATCCTGTGTAATCTTTTTGTCTGCATTACAATGCAATGTATGATTTTGTAATTTGTTGTTTCAGGAGCTTCAGAAGATGAATAGTGAAGAATCTGAGAATAGACACAGAAAGGTAGGTTTAAGTAAAGGAAATCAGGATGTTGCAGCCTTTTTAATACATTACATTTACCTGTAATGGCTTATGTGTATTTATATAGCAGATGCTTACTGGTGCATCTCAATAAATTGGAATGTCATGGAAAAGGTCATTTATTTCAGTAATTCAACTCACGTTGTGGAACTCATGTATTAAATAAATTCAATGCACACAGACTGAAGTACTTTAAGTCTTTTTGGTTCTATTAATTGATGATTTTGGCTCACATTTAACAATTCACTATCTCAAATTAGAATACTGTTACATAACTCCCCATCTAGGACTGAGAAGTTAGTAACCAATATATATATATATATATATATATATATATTCAGTCTGTGTGCATTGAATTTATTTAATACATGAATTCCACAACTTGAGTTGAATTACTGAAATAAGCGAACTTTTCCACGACATTCTAATTTATTGAGATGCACCTGAATATAGCAGATAACCTATAGCAAATTACAAGTTGAAGAATTCTACAAAAGCATCATCATAGAGAAAATAGCACTAGGGCTTTAATCCATTGTTTATACGTTAGTCTGAGAATAAAACTAGTATAAACTTGGACAGACATGTACGTGTTTAACACATCAGTTTCTGAAAACATGGCTGGTTAATAATATAATGTTGCATTGACAACTTATAAGGTCGTTGCAGAAGAGCGGTTTCATTATTCCATGTTTTTGAAGTTTTTGGATAGTTATTAGAAGATCATTTAGGCATTGAAAGAAAGGGAGTGTTTAAAATTCCTGGTAATTGAGTTTGTGTTGTGACAGTGCTACAAGGCACTGCACATCGAGACCACAGATATTAGGAGAGACTATAAAATTATACAAATGTAGACAAGATAGTGAAGATCCAGTAGTGACTGCAAATTGATATTTGTTCTTTGAATTTTATATTTGTATTTATAAAAAGACTTGTATTTTGTTTATTTTTTAATATTACTGTTGATTTTGAAACTTGCATACATTAATTTTAGGCTATAGATGAGAGACAAGCGCGGATGGCGAGTTTACCTGAACTTTCTCATGGTGTGCCATTAAAAGTAAAATATCCAAGTGGCTTGATGAGGACTAGGAAAATTGTTTTAAGTGATTCAATTTAGGTTGGTAAGGTTTATTTTATTTTTTAATTTTTTTTGGCATACAAAATTTTTCTGTCTTTACATGTGAAATAATCAAAATGTATAGGCACTGTTTGACTTCGTTGGAGAGGTAGAGGATGCTACAGAATGGTTCCAAATTCAGGAAGCCTTATCACCACCACTTAGAAATGACTTATGTGGAACCATTTCTGAAAGAAATATCACAGAACCAACCTCACTTTTTGTCCGGTGGATTTCTTCCAAAGATGCAGAGGTAGATTTACAAAAATGTTATTTTTTCAAGATTTTCTTAGCCTGTCAATTACTGTTTTATATAATTTGTTCAGTTTATGCAGACCATTCCTACACCTAATGGAAATGACAACCACGATAAAGTTGATTATGATTCTGGGACTGTCAGCCCATTGGATCAACCTAGCACCTCTAATGAACATCTGACATCGTTCTCCCCTCAATCAGAGCAGGAAAAGACAGTCCAGTAGTATGAATGAAAATGTTATAGTACCAATGTAAACCTATAGTTACCTCTATACCTGTATCCCATTTGATATACAATGTCCTCTTTTGCCTTTTGCATTAGCATTCAATCCTATTCTTTTCCAAGACCAACCTCCAAACAATACTGAGTCGCCTCTCAGCCAAGATAGATGACGATAGTCCCACTAGTAACCAGATCAATGTTGTAAGGGATTACAAAGGCAATACCCACAACATACTGAGAAGCACTGTTCATGTTTTTAGTCGGCGACGATTTAACCTTGGAGCAAGACTGGATGTCATTTTTGTTGATGATACAAAAGCAGCAGAGGGGGCTGTGGACGGTGGTGGTCCAACTAGAGAGTACCTCAGATTGCTCCTTAACAGTCTAGCATATTTGAGGGCCCTGAAAATAGTAAGAGGTTGCGGCTTGACACTGAAGGTAAGCATTTGAACTAAAGTTTTTAGGGTCTGCTTTTTAATTGAATACAAAAAGACATATTGTCTAGCTTTGTCTTATTTAAAATGGTTTCATAACATTGTCATTGTAGTTCATTAAAATATTTTTGAAATTTTCTTTACAGCTTTACATAAAGGGCTTTACAGGCAGATATCACAAATGATATCAGTTTGTATAACTCATGGGGGAATGGGGCCACACTTCTTTTCAGAAAGGCTCTTTCTCCAGGTTTGTGGTAAACCCACCCCTCCTGCAACCTTGGATGAAGTAGATGATGAGACCTTCAAAGAAATGCTTTGCAAAGTAAGTATTTTCCTTAAAGTGCAGTGAGCTAAATTTTGGAAGTTGTGCATAAAGAGTACCCCTATTAATACAGTATGTTTGTATTGTAGCTGCAACAGGACTGTTTGTATGTTTTATCTGGTATCTTTTTCAGATAAAAGAAGCTGAAACTGTTCCAGAAGCCAAAGCTACCATTGAAATGGCAGAAGATTGCCTGTCCATTATTGGAGCCTTTAGGTCCATTTGCACTCTTAATGCTGGTACAGTCAGCTGTCGAGTATTAAAATGGTAAATGGTAAATGGACTGCATTTATATAGCGCTTTCACAGACCTATGGCAACCAAAGAGCTTTACAATTTTTGCCTCACATTCACCCATTCATAAACAAAAGGCGACGTCAGCTGTACAAGGCGCCATCCAGCTCGTCGGGAGCAGCTGGGGTTAGGTGTCTTGCTCATGGATACCTCGACACTTGGTCAGGTGGAACCAGGGATTGAACCACCAACCTTCCGGTTAGTAGACAACCTACATGAACCACTGAACCACTGCCGCCCAGCAATGCTGATGGGAGATGCAATGCTGCACTGCAACAGTATGTAATATCAAAAACTTTATTATTGTTTTTAGACCTAGTTTGTTGTAGATTCTACATGATTTTTCACAGGTTTGTTGATGGTTTTAACACCCTTGGACTTCTTCAAGAAATGCAGACACACACAGATCTGTTTCACACCATATTTGTTGAAGACAAAAAACCACTGAGATCCACTGACCTGACAGGACCTTTACTCAAAAGTAACTGATACACTTTCAGCCTGTTTGGAATGGCACAAACAGTGCAGTTGTTAGACTGAAGATCTACCTGTGTTACAGATGGAGAATGTTCACCATTGAAGTTGGAGAATGTGCTTGAGTTTACTTCAGGGTCTTCAGCCATTCCACCTCATGGCTTTCTGCAGCAGCCCAAAATCGAATTTATCCATGATGCACCAGAGAAAATATTTCCAGAGGCAAACACTTGCAACATTGTGTTAAAATTGCTTATCCATCATAATTATGAGTCATTCAAAGCAATGGCATACTATGGGCACCAACATTTGGCACAGTGTAGTTCAACACATTTGCATTTAAGTAATTGTTAAACCATAAATGAAATTTACCCCATAATTTGCTCACCCTCATGCCATCCTCTGTGTACGTCTTCCTTTCCTCAGGCAAACACAATTGGAGTAACATTAAATAAAATCCTAGCAGTTCATAGGTTTGTAATACCATTCAGTGGTATTAGAAAGCTATGAACTGCCAGAATTATATTTAGCATTTCAATTGTGTTTGCCTGAGGAAAGGAAGACGTACACAAAGGATGGCATGAGGGTGAGCAAATTATGGGGTAAATTTCATTTAGGTGGTTTAAATACATTGTTGTTTGAAAAGATTGACAACATGTTATGGTTGTTCAGTGGTTGTATTGTTCAGTGACAATGCAAAGAATCGACTACCGTGCCTAGTTCATACTACAGGATTTGTCCATTGCAAAAAAAAGTATCTAAAAAAACAACGTATGTAAACAATTAATTGATGCATAAATACTTATCTTGCAAACAATTTTCTGGCTATTCTGACATTGTTCATTCCAACTTTTAATGAGGAGTTTTAAATGTTCTTTATAGTATGTTTATGCATAAATTCAATTAAACGTTTTTTCAGATGTTACTGTGTCGGTGGTTCCTGATCAACAATACAACTGGCCTGTCTGATATGCACATATACAATATCTATGCCTAAAGTATGTAAACCTTTAAAAGAGAAGACTATGATTCACCAAGCATTTGTTTTATAGCAAAAACTGTTTCCATGTAGACAGATAGTGCATCTGAAAAAGGTACATCCGTGTTTGGCAGTGTTGCCAACTCTTCTTCAGTCAAGCCTCGAGGAAGATCCAACTCAGGAACATGAACACCTTCTGCTTGTTGCCCTTCAAAGTCTTCCCTAACTTTATCATCAATGTCAATCTAAAACCATTACAATATGAATAAATCATTTAGAAGACTTAATTTAAAACAGTAATTTGAAAAAAAAAAAGATTACTACAAAATAGTTTGAATTTTTACTTTTAGATTTCCCATTGTATCAAACAATTTATCAGAGAACAAATAAATGGGGGAAGAAAAACATGAATGTAATTAACTAAATCACTGCAAAATTACCAGATTTGGGTCATCCCTCTCATGATTTGACCAAAGCTGCAGAGGAGTTCTGTTTCCTGCAGATCTTAGACTGTGACTATTCCAGGCACTCCAAAATTCTTGAAGATTCCTCTGAATTTGTGGCATGTAAGACCAGTGCAATGCAAACAAGTCCACATCCTGGTCTGGATTAAGCCATCCTTCATTTTCCAACCGATGAAAGGTGGTGTAGAAGAGGTCTGTTACTTGGCCAAAGACATCTCTCCACAGCCGCTCAATTCTTGCATTAAAAAAAAAAACAGCAAAATGAAAATCCTATTCATGTGGCTACTAGCTAACAAGCCTACCTCTGGTTGTGCACACTTCTTCCTGTAATGTGCGAATGTCTGTTTGTTCCCCTTGTTCTTATCATGAAGCGGGCAACCATTACACCCCCCCCCCCCCTGTCAGAACGCACTCTAGAGGGAACACCACATATTTGTACAGCAGACAGGAAGCTTTGCTGCACTGTTTGATCCTTGTTGTTTGTAGTAGCTGTTAAGTACACCACAAGTCCGGAAAAGCCGTCAATACCCCCATGGATAACAATTTTCCATCTACAAATTAAAGCATTTAAAATTACTCATTTAAGAATACAACTATGAATACGTCATGTATAAAAAAAAAACAACATGTCCCTCACAAACACATAAAAATATATGCAAATGCCTACAACGTTGGACATGCTTTGTGTCCAATAGTACAGGTAATGGTTTTTGAGCAATGGCCTTCCTTCGTAAATGACATTCACTTCTGTCATTAAAAGCATAACATGAAATAATTATGTATAACACATAGGTGTTTTTTGCATGTTCTTTGCAGATTTAGGAGTAAAAGACAGGTAAGGAAAATTGTGTACAGGGAGTGCAGAATTATTAGGCAAATGAGTATTTTGACCACATCATCCTCGTTATGCATGTTGTCTTACTCCAAGCTGTATAGGCTGGAAAGCCTACTACCAATTAAGCATATTAGGTGATGTGCATCTCTGTAATGAGAAGGGGTGTGGTCTAATGACATCAACACCCTATATCAGGTGTGCATAATTATTAGGCAACTTCCTTTCCTTTGGCAAAATGGGTCAAAAGAAGGACTTGACAGGCTCAGAAAAGTCAAAAATAGTGAGATATATTGCAGAGGGATGCAGAAGTCTTAAAATAGCCAAGCTTCTGAAGCGTGATCATCGAACAATCAAGCGTTTCATTCAAAATAGTCAACAGGGTCGCAAGAAGCGTGTGGAAAAACCAAGGCGCAAAATAACTGCCCGTGAACTGAGAAAAGTCAAGCGTGCAGCTGCCAAGATGCCACTTGTCACCAGTTTGGCCATATTTCAGAGCTGCAACATCACTGGAAGTGCCCAAAAGCACAAGGTGTGCAATACTCAGAGACATGGCCAAGGTAAGAAAGGCAGAAAGTCGACCACCACTGAACAAGACACACAAGCTGAAACGTCAAGACTGGGCCAAGAAATATCTCAAGACTGATTTTTCTAAGGTTTTATGGACTGATGAAATGAGAGTGAGTCTTGATGGGCCAGATGGATGGGCCCGTGGCTGGATTGGTAAAGGGCAGAGAGCTCCAGTCCGACTCAGACGCCAGCAAGGTGGAGGTGGAGTACTGGTTTGGGCTGGTATCATCAAAGATGAGCTTGTGGGGCCTTTTCGGGTTGAGGATGGAGTCAAGCTCAACTCCCAGTCCTACTGCCAGTTTCTGGAAGACACCTTCTTCAAGCAGTGGTACAGGAAGAAGTCTACATCCTTCAAGAAAAACATGATTTTCATGCAGGACAATGCTCCATCACACGCGTCCAAGTACTCCACAGCGTGGCTGGCAAGAAAGGGTATAAAAGAAGAAAATCTAATGATATGGCCTCCTTGTTCACCTGATCTGAACCCCATTGAGAACCTGTGGTCCATCATCAAATGTGCGATTTACAAGGAGGGAAAACAGTACACCTCTCTGAACAGTGTCTGGGAGGCTGTGGTTGCTGCTGCATGCAATGTTGATGGTGAACAGATCAAAACACTGACAGAATCCATGGATGGCAGGCTTTTGAGTGTCCTTGCAAAGAAAGGTGGCTATATTGGTCACTGATTTGTTTTTGTTTGGTTTTTGAATGTCAGAAATGTATATTTGTGAATGTTGAGATGTTATATTGGTTTCACTGGTAAAAATAAATAATTGAAATGGGTATAAATTTGTTTTTTGTTAAGGTGCCTAATAATTATACACAGTAATAGTCACCTGCACACACAGATATCCCCCTAAAATAGCTAAAACTAAAAACTACAAACTAAAACTTCCAAAAATATTCAGCTTTGATATTAATGAGTTTTTTGTGTTCATTGAGAACATGGTTGTTGTTCAATAATAAAATTAATCCTCAAAAATACAACTTGCCTAATAATTCTGCACTCCCTGTATCCTTTTAGATTTATCAAAACATAAGCCTATTACACCATAATTAGTAGCTGAGAGCAAAAAATGTTTGATAAATAAAACGGTTGACTGATGGGAACTTTATTTTGTAGATGTGTAAAGGATTCTAAGATTCTATGACCCTAGACAACAGTAACAGTATTAAGAATTTCTTTGGGAAAGTGAATGAATAATAACCGAATAAGTTTATGGTTCCCATCAATGTGCCAGACACTGTTGGGAGCTGGTACACTGTAACGTCGGCGTCGGGACGTCTTAAGGTGTAACCTGCGCAGTTCCATTCCTTCAGGATCTACTCGTCTTAATGATGCTAAAACTCTGTGTTCTGAAACAGATTAAAACAATAATGTTCATATGTTAAATCTTGCATTTTTTAAGAAAAACTGCACATTTTGGATGCCTTTTTAAGCAAGTTTAAAGTAAATAATTTAAATAATTTAAAGCAGACTCAAACGAACAAGTGCATGGTTATTTCTTGCATAGTCATGGCTATGTTCAAGTACATCAAAACATGGCTCACACATTGAGTAAATGTGCTCAATTTGTGCTGGTTTGATTTAAACTTCCCAATAAAGTGGGAGAACAATTTATGAAACATAACTTACCAAATCGGCTAGCGATCTGACAGCATTACTCACCACTGTGATATTTTTTTTGCCTGCTGAAAAAAACAATAGAACCTTGCCTAAAGCACAATAGAAATTTTAATGGTTTAATTGGTTATAACAGACTATAATGACTATAATGGTGCCTACTGGTATGTGATGGATTTTATAGGTGGGATGTTATCTGGCAGTTGGGGACCAATAAAACACCATTAAATCTTATTGAAATAATGCCCAAAACATAAAAAAGGAATTTTGCAATGGTTTTAATGGAAAAAGCCAGTAGGGTGGTGTGCTCTGGAATTTCGGCTGAAAATTCTGCTGCAAAGAATAATTTTTTTAGTATTGTTATAAAAAATATTCTGTCCAATTTTGGAGTTTTTAGTTTTTCTTAAAAGTGCATCCTGAATATTCTGTACCAGCCCAGAATTTTCATTTCAGTGCATCACTAGCCAATGGTTCATAATGGTATTTAAATGGGAACCATTAGAATTTCTATGATGGTTTCTTGTCTTTTTCAGCAGGGCTGGCATGTGTTAATTTCAAACCCTGGATGAGACATTAGATTATTAAAATGTTAATATTTGCTACTTTTCCTACTTTGTACAAGAAGTTGCCTGGATCTTATGTGTCCCAAGATCATCTTGTAGCCAGCATTAGGGTATCTGTGGTGTATTTCCACCAACATTCTATCCAACTCCTCATTCGTAATGGAGGTGTACAAGTCACGTTTCCTAAAAACAAAACATGTTTTAATTATAGTAAGGTATTACACACAAGTTTTACATAAAATTATATTATAATATTTTAACAAATTCTGACTTCACTGCCCTTTAAAGTGTTACTTTCACGTAATCAACTTAACTGTAGTTAATATTCAGCCTAATATTTCGACATACTCTACATCAGTGTTTCTCAACCAGGGTTCCATGGACCCCTAGTGGTCCTTGACATAACGTCAGGGGGTCCTTATAAAATATCTGAATATGATTTTTGTATATTTTGACATTTGACATGTTCCCATAAAATAAGATATATGTATAATATAACTGACTATATGAATATAGAACAAGTCAATTTACATAGCATTAAATTACACTTGATTGCATTTGCTCGTCAAAAAGACATTAATGATACCAATGAGCCAATTTTATTCTGGAGTCCTTGATGATTCCAAATATGATGGGGGTCCATTACTCAAAAAAGGTTGAGATTCACTGCTGTACATAATACTACGAATCAGTCATGCGATTGACCGCTATAGTTAAACGTGTGCTGGCTGCTCAAGGCAGCCGAATCTTTCCAAAAACATTTTAGGATTGTCCTGCCCATCCATAATAAAACATTTTCTTTTACATACCTTAAACCGTTATGTGCAAGTTTTCGTCGGACCGTCCGTAGCAACACACCAATACTTCTTGCTGTCTCTTCTGCTGGTACATCAGACGACTGGTGTTGTTCAAGGACGCTCGGAAGTACAACCATAGCGTGAGGGCTGCGACATTCCGAGACACTGGCTGCGTCCAAAATCGCCTACTTCTCTACTATTGAGTAGGCAAAAAGCAGTAGGCGAGCAAATAAGTATGTCCGAAACATTAGTAGTCATAAAAGAGTAGGCGAGAATTACCTCTGTGACTATTTCTCAAAATCAAAATGTTCTCGGTATCACATAACACAGACTCTCAAAGGAAGACAAAGATGTGAAACCTAGTGAGCTGTCTTCACAGGCAGCGTTTTAAGGGATCATAAGTGCACTACAGACACAAAGGCTATTCCAGAAACTATTTGTTCTCATTTTAAAGTCGACAATGAACAGAAGTTGCGATAGTTTTGCGATATTTCTTGCGAGATTCGGACGTACGTCTACTTCTCTGTTTCACTCTCATTCTCTCGCTAGAGTGAATAAATAAGTCAGACCACTAACGAGTGTCCGTAACTCAGTCTTTACTCAACAGGACTTCCTTATACATGCGTCACATACAAAAGGGTCCGTGCTACAACACGGCTCACATAACAATCGCATTGTTACATCCTTCCTTTTTTTTTTTTTTCTCAAATGTAACAACACATTTCTCTTTATCTGAACATTGCAACCGTCCGAACATTTCAAAACATTTTCATTACTCCCCCTCTACTCTCCTATTTGTTTATTTTCCTTTTGGGCTTTAGATTTGAAGATAGCCTTTTCCCAGCCTGCAGAACATGTCAGTGCTTTTATCATAAAGAATGAGTGGGAGAAAAAAAAGTCCATGTTTAACTAAGTAACATAGTCCTTCAAATACTGTGGTTTGACACTAATCCGACCTGCTCTGGTAGTGACAGTAGGTTTTGTATCACCATTTGGCTGAACACAATTCTTTTGTTTGGTGTTTTCCACAGACTGTTGTTGTTTCGTGACCTGATCTTGATGACCAGTGTGTCTGAGGTGCCTTCTGTTCCTCCTCAGAATGCCACCACTGTCCAGTTCAACCTTATATGATCGTTTGTTAACAGGTTCCAGAACTGTCGCTTTCTGCCAAACCTTTTGTAACTGTGTTGGTTGTACTCTCACTTGGTCACCCGGTTTCAGTATGCTCCTGTCTTTTGCGTGTCTGTTGTAGTACATTTCCTGTCGTCTCTGATTTTGTCTCAGACCTTTTGTGGTGTGTACTACTTTTGGCTTTAACAGATTATTGCATGTTGGGAGGAGCGTGCGTGTCCTCCTGCTTAACAGTCTCTGAGCAGGGCTTGCATTCAGACCTTGTGAGGGAGTGTTTCTGTAATCTAAAATCGCCAGGTATGGATCTTGTCCTGCCATTTTTGCTCTCTGCATCAGGCGTTTTGCCGTCTTCACAGCAGACTCTGCCTTCCCGTTACTTTGTGGGTGAGCAGGTGATGATGTTTTATGGTGAAACTCCCAGCGTCTACTGAACTGCTGGAATTTCATTCTTTGTAGTCTCTTGGGTGCATGTAGTAATGGTTTCTTAACAATACTCTCAAGCGGCTTGTGGTCCGATTGTACTATCACTTTCCGTCCATATGTATATTGATGGAATTTCTCCATGCCGTACACTATGGCAAGGCATTCCTTTTCTATTTGGGCATAACCCTGTTCAGTCAGTGATAATGCACGGCTACCAAAAGCAACAGGTTCTCCATTCTGTAACAGTGCTGCACCAAGGCCTGTGTCCGATGCATCACACTGTAGAACTAACTGTTCTTTGAGACTGTAGTAACGCAGTACAGGTGCCTTGGTTATGAGGTCTTTTATCCTCTGAAAGGCTTGCTCATGCACTTCAGACCAATCCCACAAACTATCGTTGTGTGTCAGTTGTCTGAGCACTTCACAATGATCTGAAAGATGTCTGCAAAATCTAGCCAGATAATTCATCATGCCCAGAATTCTCTGTACCCCCTTCACGTCGGTCTTGGCATCTCATTTATGGCCCGTACTTTCTCTGGATCTACTTTTAAGCCTTCAGATGTGAGTAGATGTCCAATGTACGGCACTTCACTTTGTCTGTGTCTGAATTTGTCAGCATTCAGCTTGATATTTCTGTCTCTGCATCTGTCTAGGAACAATCTCAGTTTTCGATCATGGTCTTTACTCGCCATTTCCGGTGTTTCACCTTCCCCAGTTATTAGCACATCGTCTGCGATTATGTGTATGCCTTGCAGTCCTTCTAATGCCTGGTTCAGCATTCTCTGGAAAACCTCTGGCGCAGGGCTTATGCCCATAGGCATTCTAAACCACCTGTATCTCCCGTAAGGTGTTGCAAACGTGGTGAGATAACTTGATGGGTCATCTAGTTGGACATGCCAGAAGCCATTTTTTACATCACAGACCGTGAATACTCTTGCTTTTGACAGCTCAGGCAAAACGTCCTCGATTGTGGGCAGAGGGAAGTGGCTTCTCTTTAAGGCTTTGTTCAATGGTCTGGGGTCGATGCAAATTCTCAGCTTGCCAGTGGGTTTCTTTACAACAACCAGACTGCTTATCCAGTCAGTACTTTGCTCTACTGGTGTGATTATACCTCTTTCTTGGAGATTGTTTAGCTCCTCCTTCAGTGGTCCCATCATTGCGACTGGTACTCTCCGCTTAGGCAGTTTCACTGGCTCCACCCCAGAATCAATCTCTATCCTATAGTGACCTGGCAGACAACCATCACCTGTGAAAACATCTGAGAACTCACTTGTTATTTGTTCCATTGTCCATTGTTCACTTGTGTCATCTCTGTCTGTCTTTGTCACAACATTATCTACCACCAAGATATTTTCAGATTGTACATTGACCAGTTTCATTCCCTGGACTGCTTTGCTTCCTAGTAGTGGTACTGCCGAGTGTGCATCAATGACCATAAACTCCAGTCTGTACAGTTTTTTGTTACGTGGATTTCTCAGTTTCAAATGGCATTTGCCTATTGGTTTCAGTGTACTTTTGTTGTACATAACAAGCACCTGATCCGTTTTCTCCACGGGAACATCTGGATTCACCAGGTTTATGGGGATAATGTTGCACGTTGCCCCACAGTCCAACTGAAATTTGACTAAGTTTTTTCCAAGCAGCATACCTGCGAACAGTTGACAGGGCTGTCCATCCAGGCTCTTTGTGACTTTGTTCACTCTGTTGTGATGCTCCAGATATCCTCATACTGCTCACTCTCAGTTTCTGTCACATTATTCACAACTTTTCCACATTCTCGTTTGAACTTGCACAATGCAGCGAAATGATTTGCTTTTCCACATTTCCTACATGTTTTTCCATAAGCTGGACATTTTCGTTTATCTCTTTCATGTGTCTTTCCACAAAATTTGCATGTAATTTCACCTTTCTGTTTCACATCCATTAGTCTTTTATGTGTCAGTTCCCGCTGTAAAGCGTGAATCTCCTCCACCACTTTACCCTCAATCGTTTTGCTGTTTTCTCGGGACAACTCAGTAGCCCTGCAAATCTGGACACACTTCTGCAGCGTCAGCTTCTCCTCTCTTAACAGTCTCTCTCTCAAACTTGGACTATTTGTACCACACACAATCCTGTCACGGATTAGGGAGTCTTTAATGTCACCAAAATTACATGTGCTAGCGAGCATTTTCAATTCAGCAACATATTTGTCAAATCCTTCATCAGTCCCTTGATTTCTCATAAAGAAACGATATCTCTCAACTGTTTCATTTAGCTTCGGATTGCAGTGTTGATCAAATGCCTCTAATAGTAGCTTTACAGTCCTGTCCTCCGATGATGAGCCCATTAACGTTTCACATAACTCTCTACCGGTTTCTCCTACCAGATAGTAGAAAAGTTTCACCTTCGTGCCTTCCGCCGCCTCCGTCAAAGTCAGATCAAGATACAGCTGAAATTCTTCTTTCCACGCCTTCCATGTCTTTGCCAGATTGCTTGAGTCTAGCATCAATGTCGGCGGTGGTTTTAATCCGAGTGTGCCGTCCATTTTATCCAACGAGGCTCGTGTAGGCATAACAGGGCCCGCGTCTTTGCTTGCACGTTATCTTCCCTCGGCGAACTTCACACCGCGTCACTAAAACAAAACTCGTTCACCATCCGCAAACAAAAACAAAACCGCTGCCACCATGTTTCACTCTCATTCTCTCGCTAGAGTGAATAAATAAGTCAGACCACTAACGAGTGTCCGTAACTCAGTCTTTACTCAACAGGACTTTCTTATACATGCGTCACATACAAAAGGGTCCGTGCTACAACACGGCTCACATAACAATCACATTGTTACATTCTCTACTATATAGTAGGGGAAAAGCAGTAGGTGAGCGAATAAGTATGTCCGAAATCTTAGTAGTCACAAAAGAGTAGTCGAGAAGTTCCCGGATGGCCTACTGCTTCCGCCCAGATTCTTGAGCGCTTTCCGAAAAGTACTTTTCTATCCCAGGAGGCCACGGGAGAGGATACGTCAATCAAACACGGAGGAGAAAGAGGCGTTCTCAAATGTGAGTATTGAAAACATTCCTTGTGTTAAAATCGCATTTGTTGAACTACTGTAAACTGTTGGAAGTGTTGAAGGTGTAAAGACGCTAGGCAGTATAGTTGTGATTTTGCTGTAAAAACACGTTTTATTACGTACAGCTAACAGGAGCTCTAGTAAGCTCACGAATGTCACCAAAGTGGATTTACATGACTTCTGAACCATATACATCAGGAAGACGCTTATTTAATGTTTATTTAACATCTGACAGGGGAATATTCAATAAGTATTGCTGATAATGAGCACATCACAACATGAATAGACATTTGAGTGTGTGCTATTATGTAGAATTCAACACGGCTTACATTACATGAATGTAAGTAATATAAATAAACAAATGTACAAGTAACTCGACATTAGTTATCTGTTTTATTTGACCGTTTGTACCGTTGATAAATGAAGGAACATTTGTATTGTATAAGAAGTCAGTTAACACGAGTGACTTGCTCAAGGACGCATTGGTGGTGGCGCTGCAGAGATCGAACTAGCAACCTTCTGCTTATCATTTCAGTGGTTCAGCCTACTACACCACAAAAGTAGTAAAAGTACATCAATAATTTGCATGAAAAAATGGCAAGAAAAGGAATGCTGACATGGATTGTAAAATGTTTTTTTAACAGGTAGTCATGTTCTTGGAGAGCAGGCACACAAATGTTTGGAGCAGACACAGCGGCAGCCAGATTGTCTCGCACATCTTCTCCGACTCTTGCTTCAAGGTTGTGGGGTTCAGGGGTCCATCATCATGGTCTTCCTCATCCTCTGGATCAGTTATGTCCCCATTTAGAAGAGCAGTAATGAGGGACATGATGGATGGCAAAGACAGGTGAAGATGTTCACGGTGATCAGCTGCTTCATCAAAATAAAGCTGCAGAATTGGCACAGCTGTGTTGAGATGGCAGAAGGATGGACAGTAGGGGTTCAACGCCTGTAAATATGTGATTATTAGTACAATAAGTCTGAATAAAGCTTTGTTTCATGTGTTGTTGACTTGTATATGCATTTATTTATTGTGGTTAGTTTTATTCATTCACTCATTTGTTTCCTATTGTTGTCAGTAAATAAAATATAATTATTTTATTAATTCATCCTTTAAATCATTGCTTGACTGAAAATTGAGATGTATTCCCCTTGACTGCACTTGTGTGTTCATGCATAGCTGTTATATGACAAAACAAATGACATTTCACTTGTTTTACTAAAACATCATTTTCAGTAAGAAGTAATATAATGAAGTATTAGGCAGAATTTTCATTATTATTGTGTGTAAGTGTTGGGGTGGGCTGGTAATTCAGTTCATTCTGGGGTAATCTTATTTTTAGTAGTAATACTTACATTTTCTGAGTACAAAATCAACATTCTTCTCCATCTTACTTGGTTTTCTCACATTCACACACATGTGAACAAAGCGAGGCAAAGACTATACCATCTGCGACAGCTGAGGAAATTCAGGGTCTCACCAACGATCCTAAAAACTTTCTATTCAGGGGCCATAGAAGGGGCCTATTCATAGGGCATCACAGTGTGGTATGGAAACAGCTCCAGTCAAGACTGCAAAGCCCTTCAGAGAGTTGTGCACTTAGCTGAGCGCATCTCTGGGTCCTCTCTCACACCCCTGCAAGACATTTATATCAAACGCTGCAAGAACAGAGCCAAGAAAATCATCAAGGACTCCAACCACCCATTCAATCGTCTCTTTAACCTGCTGCCATCTGGTAAGCGCTACCGCAGCTTGAGGACAAAAACTGAGAGACTGAGGAGAAGCTTCTTCCCCCAGGCCATCAGTCTCCTAAACTCGGTCTCTTAACTTCATCTGCACTCTGGACTTTATACCTGCACTCAGCACTGATGGCCCTTACTATAATGCTGCTACTTTTTAAATATCAGGCGCTCTTGCACTTTACATTGCTGCTGTAACTACCTTGTTACTATTGATCTGTACATAATTAGTCACATTTTGGCCCATATTCATAGAATTTATTATATATATTATTAGTAATTTTATCTTACAGTATATTGTTTAAATTGTTAATTTATGTTTAGTAGTTTAATTTATGTTTAATAGTTAATATTGCATCTTGGAGTTGACCTGATCTACATTTCACTACTGGCTGTATATCCATATACAACTGTGTACGTGACGAATAAAAATCTTGAATCTTGAATCAAAGGCAGGATCTTCAAGCAGCTGCGAAAAACCATACGAGGTAGGGTTGAGTTACTGATGCTGTGAGGTGTTAGTGCAGCTGTGACTCGTGTCTTTTTTATTATTATCTATTGCAGAACTTATAATTACATACAAGATCAGGGAAAATACCATGGTTGTATCTTTAATAATAAACAATCAAACAAAAAAGACAAAAATTGATTTGTGTACATCATAATATGAGATTAAATGCAGAGCACAAAAAAGCACAATGATAAGGTTAAATATCTGAATAATTCATCGTTGTAAGACCCAGACACAAAGGATTAGTTCTCACAAGGTTTTTATTTAACACGGATTCTGAATACAGTGAATGGACCTAAGTAGCAGGGACTCAGCTTACGACAGGGCAGGCGCAGACGAATGTCCCGGGTAGAGAGCCATACTTGCTGGCCGGGCTGAAAACTAGGTGTTGGACCCCGATGACGATCAGCCTGGATCTGGTGTCTGCGCACTGCCTGTTGTAGGTGTACATGTGCTGAGTCCCACACCCTCTCGCTCTGCTCGAACCAGTTCTGGACGGCTGGGACATCGGTTTGTTCACCGGACCAGGGAAAGAGGTTGAAGGGTGTTAGCCGAGTCGTAGATTGTTGTAAGGAGTTTTGGGCATATTCGGCCCAGGGAAGGAACTGGTTCCAGGATGACTGGTTACGGTGGCAGTATGACCGCAGGTATCTCCCGATCTCCTGGATCTTCCGCTCTGTCTGTCCATTAGTCTGTGGATGGAAGCCAGAGGACAAACTGACGGTGATACCAAGGAGTTGAAAGAAGGCTTTCCAGACTCGGGAGATGAACTGGGGACCCCGATCCGAGACAATATCCTCTGGGAGACCGAAGTTGCGAAAGACGTAGGTAAACAACATCTCGGCAGTTTGAAAAGCCGTTGGTAGACCCTTGATGGGGATGAGTTTACACATCTTAGAGAACCTGTCTACTACCACAAGGATACTGGTGTAGGTATTCGAAGGAGGTAGGTCGGTCAGAAAGTCAACTCCAATATGAGTCCAGGGACGATGTGGTATTGGTAAGGGCACCTGTTTGCCCGCCGGCATTTGACGAGGTGTATTGGTAATGGCACAGACAGAGCAGCCCTTGACGTACCGGGAGACATCCTGGGTCATACGGGGCCACCAATAGCGTTGGCGAAGGAGCGAGAGGGTACGCTGGCTGCCTGGGTGTCCAGAGCCCGGAGAGGTATGTATGGATTCCAGGAGGAGCTGACGACAGGATGGTGGAACATACATCAGCTCCTCCGGTCCCCCCGGCGGAGCAGGATTGGTCTCTTGGGCTTGGAGAATGTGGTTGTCCCACTCCCACTGAATGGGACTGACGATGACGGCCGGAGGTAGAATCGGCTCAGGAGGCGACTGGCTAGGATCAGAAGTGTGAGTTCGAGAGAGGGCATCAGCCTGGATGTTCTTCTCTCCTCTTCGGTAGGCGACTAGAAAGTCAAATCTAGTGAAGAACAAGGCCCAGCGGGCTTGACGGGTGTTGAGTCTCTTGGCTTCCCAGAGGTATTCGAGATTTCGGTGGTCTGTGATGACTTCGAATGGGTGGTTAGCTCCCTCTAGCCAGTGCCTCCATTCTTCGAGAGCAAGCTTTATTGCGAGAAGTTCTCGATTCCCCACGTCATAGTTCTGCTCCGCCGGGGATAGCTTGTGTGAGAAGAAGGCACATGGATGAGTACGAGGTGGGTCACCCTGCCGCTGGGAAAGGATGGCTCCAACGCCGGTCTGAGAAGCATCAACTTCGACACGAAATGGTAGATGTGGATCGGGGTGTCGCAGGATAGGCGCCGAGCTGAATGCTTCCTTGAGTTGGTCGAAGGCCGCCTGTGCGTGCAGATGCCAGGACAGAGACTTGGGACCCTTCTTGAGGAGTGAGGTAAGTGGTGAAGTTAACTGGCTGAAGTTATGGATAAACTTTCTGTAGAAGTTAGCGAACCCCAGGAATCTCTGCAGTTCCTTGATGGTCTGAGGCTCCGGCCACTCACGAATGGCATCCACCTTCCTCTGGTCCATACTCACTCCATGGTGATTGATCACGTACCCCAGGAAGTGGACCTCGTGGAGGTGGAATTCACATTTCTCTAACTTAAGGTAGAGCTGGTGATCTCTGAGTCGTTGTAGGACCTGACGAACATGATTATGATGGTCTGGTAGGTTCTGGGAATATATCAGGATATCGTCGATGTAGACGATGACAAATTTCTGGAGGAGATCGCGGAAGATCTCATTCATATAATTCTGAAAGACTGAAGTAGAGTTCGCCAGGCCATACGGCATCACCAAGTATTCATAGTGCCCAGATGGTGTAACGAACGCGGTCTTCCATTCGTCTCCTGTGCGAATGCGGATCAAGTTATAGGCACTGCGAAGATCTAACTTGGTAAACACTCGAGCTCCACGAAGTTGTTCCAGGGCTGCAGGGACCAGAGGAAGGGGATACCGAAACTTCACAGTTTGGGAATTGAGCTTCCGATAGTCTATACAGGGTCTCAAGCCTCCGTCCTTCTTTGCGACGAAAAAGAAGCTTGAGGCGGCAGGGGACGTAGAAGGTCGGATGAACCCCTGGAGTAGAGCCTCGGAGATGTAATCATCCATGGCCTTCTGCTCCGGGATGGACAGTGGATAGACTTTCCCCTTAGGTAGGATTGTCCCAGGCAGCAGGTCTATTGCACAGTCCCATGGCCGGTGAGGTGGAAGTCGCGTTGCCAGCCGCTTACTGAAGACATCCTGGAACGCCCGGTATTCCTCAGGAATCTCCCGTTCATGAAGGGGTTCAGGACTCTCGATGGATGTAGAGCAGATGGGTAACGTGACCGGATTAGAACTGTGGGTTGAGGAAGAGAGAGGAATCTTCTGTACTGGATGAAGACAGGCTTGTTGGCAATGTTGACTCCATTTCAAGATCTCACCGGTGTCCCAGTTAAAGACAGGATTGTGTTTGGCTAGCCACGGGCGTCCCAGGATGATATCTGTGGTGGAACCCTCCAGCACCAGAAACGATATCCTCTCATGATGTAGACAACCGGTTTGCCCAGAATGGTATGGATTTTCAGAGGATAGTGGTAGCGCTTGCGTTGTAGGCTTAGCGCCCGGGGGAACTGGCGTGAGATGAAGTTCCCCGTGGAGCCTGAGTCGACGAGAGCTTGCGCTGCAACATAGGATTTTCTAATCAGAAAGTATACTGTAGTTCGAATTAAATGGGAAATCTGTGGCTGAATTTCAATAGTACTCACCGCGGGTCGATGGGGTCGGATGGTACAGTTGAGGAGCTGATGTCCCTCGCCGCCGCAGTAGAGGCAGAGATGATTGGTGATGCGTCGTTGTCGTTCAGCATGAGAGAGATGGTAGGTGTCAACATTCATGGGTTCTGGTGCTGGATGAGCGACTGGCAAGCTGACTGGCGGGGACTGCGATACGGGTGCAAGAGGTTCGCAAGCGGATAATCGTTGTGAGACGCGCACAGTCTTCTGAAGGAAGGTTTCCAGTCCGAGAGAGTCGTCGTAAATGACCATGAGCTGACGGATATCTGGGTTTAGACCAAGGCGATAGGCAGTGAGTAAGGCTACCTCGTTCCATCCACTATTCGCGGCGAGAGTCCGGAAGCGAAGCGTGTAGTCTCCCACTGATGATGTGCCTTGGCGTAGATGGAAGAGTTGATCAGAAACAGATAATGTGGAGGTGGTTTGACCGAAGACCTCTCGGAAATGGCTTGTGAATGCTGCTAGGGAATTTAGGATGGTAGCGTTGGATTTCCATAGCGCTTGTGCCCAGCGCAGCGCCTTTCCGGTGAGTAAATTCACCATGAAGGCCACTTGAGCTTTCTCCGTAGCAAACAGATGAGGCTGGATTTCGAAGAAAAGCGAACATTGCATCAGGAACCCGTCGCAGTCCTCCGCCTCGCCTGAGTAGGGCGCTGGTCTGGCCACGGGACATGCAGAGGCAGCGTTAGTTGTCGAAGAAGTCGCGGGGAGCGATGCAGGAAGTGTCGCGGGACCAGCTGGAACAGATGTGGTAAGCATGCTCGTGGTACTGGTGGAAGCGGTCGAATCCATGATAAAGTTGTGGTCTGATCTTCTGTAAGACCCAGACACAAAGGATTAGTTCTCACAAGGTTTTTATTTAACACGGATTCTGAAAACAGGTGAAATGGTTTGGTATGGTAAGTCAATAAAGTTCGTGGTTGATAATAGGTGACTTAGCTTGCAGAGTAACAATGTCCTTTTCCCGTTTCCTAGGGATGACAGAAGATAATCCAGCGGTCCGCGAACACTCCTGGAGACGAGCAGGTTGAAGACGAGATGATCGATGAGATACACAGGGCAGGTAAGTCGGGCAGGTAAGTCGGGCAGGTAAGTCGGGCAGGTGAGTCTGTAGTCCATGTAAGAACGAGATCAGACATCTGGCAGTGTGTGAGAGTGCGTGTTATATGGGGTGAATTGTGATTGCGGGCAGGTGTTGATGATCAGTACTCCGGTGAGAGTGAACAAGTGGGCGGAGTTGTGCGTGTAGGAGCTGTAGACGGTGTGACAATCGTAATGCATTATATATATATATATATATATATATATATATATATATATATATATATATATATATTATAAGCCTGATGAATGAAACGAATTCTTAAATTCAAGAAAAAGAGGGAAACAGAAGATTTAATTCACTTTTTCTTGTGGATGAAAATGTTTGCATATAAAATAGAGATTGCGATTTTGGGTTTTTATAATAAAAAAATATCTTTAAGGATAAAACTGGGTCACATTAGGGTTGAAAATATAAAAACTGAAATTAACCGCAAATTTATTGCTACAATCACAAAATAAATGGGGAGCCATTTTTTCAACTAGACCAGAAAATTAGCAAGTTTAATCAATACCAAGATATTTAAAGATAGATGAATTAAACATATCTTTTAAGTTGTTGCGCTTGCGGTAGCGTCGTAGGTCACATGATAACGTCAACATGGCGGATGATTTCCAGATCGCATTCATACTCAACGAGGTTTCATTCATACTCTTTTAGCACTCGTTAAGTACCTACTCATTGAAATTAAGTACCTACTCACTGAGTAGGCGATTTCGGACGCAGCCACTAAGTCGCTGAATGACCTCATCAAACGTAACCCAAATCCTTTCATTTATTGCACAACGACAATTATCCGCTGCATTTGCCACGTCTTCCCTCAACTGTAAAACTCTTTTACATATAAAATGGTAATCGAGAGGAGAATTTCTTTCGCAAAAATCTGCTAAAGCTAACAAATCCTCTACAATACCTCTAAAAACACGTTCAGATTCTCCTGACTTTTTGCGTGATTGCGTTGCTCGAACTCGTCTTCAAACTCCCGCTGTAATGACGTAACGTATAGTTTTTCTAACTGTCCAATGACAGTGAGTGTTACAAGTGGGAGAGGGTTGGCTCTTCAAATTGAGGTGAAAGTTGATTGGTTGCTCCCACGTGTGTACTGTCCAATGGCATTTTAGCACTCGATTGACAAATGGATGAAGAAAAGCATTTGGCAAACCGAGAGAGAAAAGCATTTGGCAAATCCTTTTTTAAAAAGCGATTTAAAAAGCCATTTAAAAAGCCATTTAAAAAGTGATTTAAAAAGCGATTTAAAAAGCGCTTTAAAATGTTTTACAAATGTATTTTTTTCAATTAATCTACGTTTAAAAACAGGAATTAAATAAACTTTAAATATGTCTATTTATTTGCCTATATAAAAGTGATTTATTTATATACAGTTTTATGTGTGAATTATTAAATGAATTAATTGATTCATCGTTTTATTTTTATGTGTCACTCCTGGTCCTCCATACGGATGACGGCTGCGGCGGTCGCGTTCAAAACTGGACCTGTTTGAACAAGTCGTTTAGACACAAAAATACGTAAAAACAAGGCTAATATACTTTTCTTTGCAACGTAAACGGGTGATTTGGGCTCAGAGAGATTGGCTATTGGTACCAGTTTCATATTTTACTTCGTTTGAGTTAACTTTGATGGAAGACCCAGTTTTGCGTTGTGATTGTAATGACAAATATTGATTGATTAAAAATATGAATACAGGTATAAATTACCTTTTATCATAGTTAATAATGATCTATTAGTCAACAAAGACTCATGCATGCTGAAAAAGTAAGTTAGAATTTTTAGAAGCAGAAGCTTATAATTTTTTACTATAGATGTGTTGTTGGAGTGCATGAAATACAGTGATGTGTTAGTTTACACATCCTCAACAAGCAACACATAACTGAATAAAATGTATTTTGATTTCTTACAGCTCTACAGTGTGAGACAGTTATCTTTGCAGCCTGGGAATGAGTTTTCTTTAAGTATTAGCCATTTTAATGCAATGTTTTAAAAAGTGTAAGATAAAAATAATTTGGATATTGAATATTTCAAGAAACCTTTTGAGGTTGAGCAATGCAGCAAGAAATACAGGATCGATCCCGGGTGCCAAGAAATGAGACTGACACAGAGTGTAGTTCAATCATGGACACAGTTTATTCGCTGTCCAGGGGTACAAATTATAGGTGAAAAACAAGAAGTGAAACCATCCATTTAGCAACTGGAAATACATATAAGGACATGATTACAATCACATGGTTTCTGGGTTAGTCTGAGGGGCAAACAAGATGAGACAATGTCTAGATATTTGTCCAATGGGACACAAGAAAAAGTCTCAAGTCATCAGAACAGAACACATGGTCATCAGTAGACAGGCACAAGATGTTTTGAACCTCACAAAAAGTTAGTTCGCCCAAAAATGAAAAGTATATTAATTGACTGGTATGATATTGCTAACAGGTTCCTGGTCAACCCTGACGATGGAAATGCCAGACAGAAGAAGTGTACTGCTAGACAGGGAGTCAGAAAGAGGACCAAGAGGGTGGTGCAGAGGAAGGTGACGGCCATCAACCCATGCACATGCCAATAGTTTTATTCGGTCCTTGATGAAGTTTGAATGGAAAACTTCAAACTGATGCCTGCACCCACCATTAGTGAGACACTTGTTGTTTTTTTTAGTTGTTGTTGCTCACTTGTCATTCTTTTACCCAACCCAATCCTCAAGTTCTCATTTCTTATATATTTTTTTGTTTTATTTACAGATTTGTGCACACTTAAAGGGATAGTTGACCCAAAAATACAAATTCTGTCATCTACTCACCTTCAAGTTATTCCAAACCTGTACAAGTTTCTTTCTTATGCTGAACACAAAAAATAAGATATTTTAAAGAATGTTTGTAACCAGACAGTTGATGTTTTTTTCCCTACTGTGCAAGTCAATGGCTACAGTCAACTGTCGTCTGGTTACCAGCATTCTTTAAAATATCTTGTGTTCAGCAGAAGGAAGAAATTCATACAGGTTTTCATACTGTTTGACGGTGAGTAAATGATGACAGAATTTAAATTTTTGGGTCAACCATCCCTTTAACAGTCGTTAATACCTGTAAATTGCTGATTCACTGAACATGTAAATAAAATGATTTTAATATTTTTTAATAAATTTTGATAAATTTTTAATAATTTTAATAGTTTAATTGACTGAATAAAACATATTTTTGACAAGAACATTGATTGGATTGTCTTTTGATTTGCAGGTATTCTGACATAGCATTATAATATTACTTCCTGTAAATGTATATATTGTAATAACTACATATATAATTAATATAATATATACATTATTAGTAATTATTTTGAAAATTATAGTAATGTTTTGCAGTAATGGATCAATATATATTACAGTACAATACTGTATTAATTACAGCAGAAGTAGACTAAAATTAGAAAATGCTGTAAAAATACAGTAAAATACTGTTTTGTAGAATTACAGAAAAATTAAATTACAGTACGATTACTGTATATGAAAAATACAGTAACTTGCTGGCAACCGTGCTGCCAGTACTGTACTGTAAAAATACAGGAAAATTGTTAACAGTGTATCCTTATATTGTAATCATTAGTCCGGTTTCACAGACAAGGCTTAGATTAAGTCAGGATTAGGTTTTAGTTAAATTAGGACATTTAAGTAGCTTTTTTAAACGCTGATTCAAAAGATTCAAAAGATTCGTAAAGCTTCGTGAAGCAGTGTTTTGAAATCATCTCTAGATATTGTTGAAAAGGCATTATTTTGTTTTTTTGCCACACAAGAAGTATTCTCATTACTTTATAATATTAAGGTTGAACCACTGTACTCACATGACCTGTTTTAAATATGTTTTAGTATCTTTCTGGGCATCTGAAAGTGTAAATTATCTTGCTGTCAAAAGTGACTCACTTAACCATCAGATTTCATCAAAAATATCTTAATTTGTGTTCTGAAGATGAACGAAGGTGTTACGGGTGTAGAACGACATGAGGGTAAGGAATTAATGACAGAATAAACCCTTTACTACTCGCAATTATGATATTTATCTCTCGCAATTCTGAGAAAAAGTCAGAATCGTGATATAAAAAGTCACAATTAGCTTTTTTATTTTTCATTTCATGTCAGAAATAAGCTTCCATATATCTCAGTACATGTAAATCAAAGAAAGAGTAAACATTCTTCATTTACATTTATTACCAACATTGTAACAAAACAAAGTGAGTTGAAAATCTGCTAACTTGCCCTTTAAAAATGTTGAATTTTGTGTCTTCATCTGAACACAACTTCGCAACTGCTATTGAGAATGGTGTATATTGATTCATTATAGTGTGAAAGAACATTTTGGAACTTCTTATAAACCGTGGACTGACCGTGGGCCGCCATAAAACATTTATTATAAATCAGGAATAATAATGGTCCGCTGGAATAACGATGAGCAAAACACCAGGACACCGCCGGTGGCGGCCGCTGGTGGGCCGCCCACTTTGCCACCGGTGGTTCGCTGGTTTTATGTTAGCTGGGACATACACTAGATGTCGCCTGGGGGTTCTCAGCATGAGTCAAAACTTGGAACAGGGGTCTTGTCATAGGAAGTAGCTGCTGTCTCCGCCTGTACTTTTGAATTCATGGACGATGCCGGACTTTTTTGCTGCGTATGGGTGTTCAAATGAAAGAAATCTAAAAACCAGACAGCAAGGGATTACATTTCACAAGTGAGAATGTGTTTTATGATATTGAATGTTACAAAATGATATTTTGGTTTGTTTCAGTCTTTGGTTAACGACCGCAGCTAATCCATGCTAGTTACCCATTAGATTTTGACAGTTAGGAAAACCGACAATGAACAGAATGTATTTATATCAATGTAATGTGATTGTAAGATGTTGGAAATGTGGACAGTTGATTTGGTCTCTAGTCAATAGTTTCTCCGACTGGCGCTGTGTGTCCGAGTTCAGTCTCCGTCTATTTCCAGTCAGCATTCTTGGCTAACGGAGATGAGTCTTAAGTTAAAACAAAGTAACAAGTTTACCCAAACATACTAGTTCTGGCTGTTTACCCCGATTGTATCTGATGAGCTGCGACGTGACAGGAAAAACAGAAACTGTTTACAACAACAAAAAAACGGGAACAAACTCTGTCAGCCAGCCTCTACTCTGCTCTCATTTGGCTGTGTCCCTGGAAGTACACTAAATACTATGGACTTATGGATTTGTTTTGTTTGTAGATTGCTGAAGCTCTTAATAAGGACATTCAAAATTGACCCATGATTTTTTGCTTAAAGGTGAAGACCCAACTTTATGTATGTTTTGTAAGATTCACTTATCTGTCAAACATATTTTATTAGATTGTCCTGGACTTAACATAAGCAGAATGCTCTTTTATGAAGTTGCTTCACTTTAGGACATATTTAATGATATTATGCCTGAAAAGGTTTTGGATTTTTTTTTTTATCATATGTTAATTTTTAAAAAAAAAGTATAAATATGACTTGCCTTTTATATTTGTTTTGTTTTTATTGTATTTATATGATATTTGTGTTTTTGTAATTGAATTTTTGCCATGGAAATAGCTTTGGTTGCTGACATGACATTAAATAAAATAATCTGAATCTGTTTGTAGATTCCCAAGTGATAAACAGAGACGTCAATGATAAATGTTCCTCTCAAATTTGTCTGAAAATTGCTTTGTGTATCATATAAACCAATACAATTTAAATGTTTAAATTAACATGTATAGTCACACCATTGTAGCAATTTTGCATGCAGTAGGCTAAGGTAAATAGCGATAGTTCATTCGAAGTTTACGAGTCAAAGATAAATACATGTCTGACCGTTGGAACGAGCCAAAAAAAAAAACTAGAAAATCGCATTCATGACGATTTATGGTGATCTTATTTCAGTAAGACCTTTGCCTACATTGACACCGATGCATTAAAGAGGAGGAGTCCCCTGTTCCAAGATGGCGGTGCTATTGACGCATTCGTTCCAATGAACTGCCGTAGCCAGGCGACGTCTAGTGTATGTCTATGCTAATTACCATAGACATAATAAAATACATAGACGCCCCATTGGCCTCTGGATCGTACATCAACAGCGCCGCCATATTGTGGCAATATTCCCATAACACTCATAACTGGAAATGAGAAAAATGCCTGTTTCGTGTGCTGATTGGGGCTGTACAAATCGCCTCACAATTGAATACAGGTCTCGGGGAATAACCTTTCACAGGTAAGGCTAAACATTTATTTCTGGTTGTATTTGGTCATTATATAATTATGTTGATAGTAGTTGGGCAATGGAGTCAGTCAGAAAATGCGATGTCGCTACTTAGCTATGAAAGTCGAGACATGAGTTTATATGATTTACATTATAGTTTTTAGCATATATTATCATATTTTAT
The DNA here is from genome assembly GCA_038088235.1 of Zacco platypus. Classification (NCBI taxonomy): domain Eukaryota; kingdom Metazoa; phylum Chordata; class Actinopteri; order Cypriniformes; family Xenocyprididae; genus Zacco; species Zacco platypus. The sequence continues at coordinate 17,820,648 of CM076064.1, forward strand.
AAACTAAAATAAAAATGCATCTTTACTTTCTTAAAATCGACTTTTAAGACAAGCACTCGTTTCGATTGACATTTTGTGAATTACTGTAACATTAGTTAGTTGGCTAGCTTACTTTTCTGACATATTGAAGGTTTCCCAGAGACAAAGAGTTGAGGAGACAGTGGGAAGTAGCTATAAGAAGGGAAGGTTTTTCCAGCGTGTGTGATTTGTATTTGACGATTTGCTTCATTTTCACAATGGTGGTCAATTCTAAACACAAGAAAAGCTAAAATGGGATAAAAGACCGAAAATGCCTTTTCCACAAAAAATAAATCTTTTTTTTCAATTAATGTGAAAATTTAAATTGTCTCATTTTGGGCGTCTTCACAATTCTTATCCAAGGATAAAGCAGCCAAATACAGGACAAGTTTGAGCTTTGACTATTAAATTAAATATTTTTTTAAAGTAACTAGACATGGAACTTTTTGTACACCACGTAGGCTACATCATAAACCACTGAAATCGGTTGATAAATGTAAACGTTATTTTCGTTTTTTATCCAGAAAAACCTGTCTTGCCCTCAGCAATATGGCGAACGCGTTGACGTATCGCAGCAACATTCCAAAGCGGCCAATGGGGCGTCTATGAATTTTATTATGTCTATGCTAATTACCTCAGACGAACGCAGAGTCATTGTGCAGGAGAAATGGTTTCACAGCAGAAGCTTTGTTTGCTGATGCTTGGGCCAATTTTTCTTAAAAGATTATCAAACTGGTCCTTGTCAACTCTGAAATAGGCTTTGAGTCTCTCATCGTCCAGATGGAGCTCTTGGATAGGTTTGTGAAATTCTCCGTGGAGCACCCAAACACTGCGGGAGTTTGTTTTTTTCTTCTCCATAAATAAATCTTGTAATAGAGCTTCTGCAAGGGCTTTTCGGTGATGTAAATTACCGTGTAGTCGTGGAGAAAGCTATTCATGGTTGCATAGCAACGACAGACGCCACAGAAGCGCAAGCTCCCGAACGCTTGCAAAAGAAGGAGGGAGCGACGCGGCCGCTTTTTTTAGGCGCGATATGTGAACGGCCCCATGAACGGTACCAGTCAATGACGCAAAAATACCTGCCCTAACAATCCCTACTCAGGAAATCATGCCTAACCTACCTATTATGTCACACTAAGGTCCACCCTGACATCTTCATCTGTTAGGAAAATAAACAAATTATTTTAACTAGTTAGCAAAACCTTTTGTGTGATTTCTTTATAAGGGCCAGTTATCATTGTTTGAAAGTTTGACCAGATATCTTTGTTGTTAGATGTTATTGAGAAAAGTGCAACTATTGCATATTTTAAAGGGAAACAAATATTTTGCAGTAATTTAATTATCAAAAGACTTTTCCGGTTAATTAAAATGTATTCTTAAGAAAGAGACTTTCTGAAAATCTACATTTTATAATCACTATGCAAGGAAAATGTATTTAAACTTCTTTGATTTTGCCCATCACAGGGTAGACATATTTTGTGGTTTGCTCGTTCATTTTCTTGTAGTTTTGAATTTGCTTGAATTTTTGAAATTGTGAAGTCTCAAAGGTACTGATGATGAATGTAATGTAATGTAATATATTTCTCTTACAAGAGATCGTGGATGGGACGGATGGAGGACAGATGACAGCACACACCTCAGTATTGGACAGTAAAAGTACTATGACAGTATTACATAGTAATACTATGGTTCTGAATGATTACTATAAACTATATTAAATACACTAATATTTATATAGAATTCCAAAGTCACTCAAAGAGCCCTATGGAATTATTGTAGTACATATTGTAGTATTTTAAAACTATTTTCGTTAGTGTTTAAAAAAAAAAAAAAAAAAACTTTTCAAAAAGTTTTAAAGCAAGTGTGTTTGTGCTTCTGGGTGTTCTCTAAGTGTATGTGTGTGCTCATGTTCCAAACCTACCTGTATTTTTCTGCCGGTGCTGCTGTCTGATACCCCATAAACCCTGTCAGCATAGGCAGCAACCCCCGAGTCCCCTGCAATATGGTATTTTTTAAGACTAACTCTGCACTAACCCAGGTGCCAACTGTCAAGGCCTGCCACAATGCACAGTTACGGCACAAACCTACTAATGATTCCTTTTCCGCCAGAGCGTTTCATCCCTCCGTTAACCTGTCAATTAGAGCTCAGCGACAGGGCAGCCCAAATATCAGTGGTAGTAAACGCACATGTGGGAGAGGTGGGGGGGCTCTTTCTGCCCTGGGGGGGGGATGACTGACTGTGATTGAAACCCACTCATCCCCCTTGCTCTTTGGACCCGTCCCTCTCTGCTCTCTAGGCTCCGGCTGCCCTAACAAGCTCTGACACGCAGCACTGAGCACAGGAGCAGGCCTGCAGGGCAGGGGAGGAGTAGCACTATGCTCATTGATAATCAGGTCTTGTCCCCTGAGCAGCGGTCAAACAGAACAGCCTGCATCTCTAATCCCACCCGCATGGCTCCGCATAGGTGTCAAGTTGCCGATATACCTGCCTCCATAATGCATGTCAGAAACAGAGTGAAGCGCATGTGCTCACAAACGTGTCTGTTTTGTATCCCGTTATGTCTTCTGCTCTGTTTAATTGGTTTATCTGTTTGCAGAAGTGCATTAGTGTTTTGGAGTATAGGCTATGTGCAGTCTTGCGAATGACAAGGTTTTAGTTTGTCTTCACCATTATAATGGACTCACATTTGATCTCATCGCACCAAGCCTTTTTCTTCTGTTTTCTTTGTTCTGCTAATTGGCAAAAGATCTGATTTATGTAGGCCTACTTCCAGATAAGAGGTTTTATTATGGCATTGCTTATTATTAAAATGCATGACTCAAAGAAGGCAAACTGAGCATGCCACCTTCTAGAATAATAAAACCCAAGGCAACACTCACAAAATTCACTCCACTTGATTCCTCTTCCATCTCATGGGCTTGCTAAAACAACCCTCTAATCAAACATAGATTGTATTTTTATATTTCCTATTTTAATTTTAGTTTTAAGTTTTAATAATTTTGTTATGTGCTCTTTTGTCTTTTTTTTCAGAATAAATTCTGTTTAGCTTTAAGTTTATTGTATGTTTATATTTTAGTTCAGCTTATTTTTATTTTATGAATTAGCAGTTCACAAATACCACCATGTGACATTTTACATCCTTAACTAACTTTGCCTTTCCACAAAAAAGTCAAATTACCTGATATTTGATGAGACTTATTGACCTTGACATTGACCTTGATGTAATTTCATGTAATTTCCTTTTTCTGGCATGCTTCTGCATATTGGTCACATCAAATGATTTCAATTTGGCAGACATATTCTTTCTAATATTTATAATAACTACTTCACTGCTTATTCTGGCTTATTTTTGTAATGATAGGTCAGTTGACTTTCAGGTGACTCAGGTCTACCTAATATGACTCCTATCACAGCATCAATATGTAAGCTCTTCAGTATGATCAGTAGCTATCACAGGAGCTAATTGTATGGCGAATTCGACAGGTAAAACCGCATTATCTCACTTTTTGAACACCCAAATTTGCTGCATTGATCATAAGCCGCCTGATTTGAAAGGGACTAAGTTAGCATTGCTTCTCACATCGCTGCAAATTGACATGGACTCGCTGAAGTTATGCTAATATGACTGACTCAAGAACAAGTTCAGATGGATCTGCATTCTGCACTGCATGAAGAATATCAAGAGAAGATCAAGTCACAGCAGGCTATTTCAGATGTTCCTTCATATCTGAATGTTTTCACAAAGCTAAGCTAAGTTCCTTTTAATGCTCATTAGTCAAGTTTCCATCCAGTGTTTGCGATGTTTTGTTATCAATAAAGCAAATATGCGCTAAAATATATTTTTTTTTCTCAAGGCTGTTTCCATCCAGTTGGCCTTTTACTGATAAAAGGTTGTGCGTGATGACGTCATTACTAAAAAAATGCATTGTCACAAAAGTTTTCCTATATCGCTAAAAAAAATGCTCATGAGCCGTTTCCATACACAATTTCTGTTCATCGGAGTGATGAGATACTTAGCAGGCTATCAACACTCAGTGGCTGGCTTTCTAAGTGGTGTCCACAGAATAATATAGGGTTCACAGACAATAGGAAATTTTTTTGTGGCAGACCTGACCTGTGGAAAAGAGATAGTATTCATCCCTCCTGGGATGGTGCCGCTCTTTTCTTCTTCTAGTAATATGGCACATAGTCTTAGAGCTGAACCTTGACTAACTGGGGCCCAGGTCAGGAAGCAGACAGACTGGTTAAACCGTCCATCTGCTAGCTGTCTGACATCACAGAAGTCAGATAAATCCTAACACATAGAGACTGTGCCTGTACCCTGAATTAGTAAATACAGAAAACTCTCAAACCCATTTAAGGGTAAAAGTTTAATTGATGTTCAACAAATAAAAAACAGAGATAGAACTGATAAACAAATGATAAAGCTTGGGAGGCTGAATATTAGATCCCATTCTTCAAAAGCACTTATTGTAAATGATATTATCACAGACAATAATCTAGATTTGCTGTGTTTGATAGAAAGCTGGCTAAAACCAGACTGTAATGGGGTTCAAGGCTTGGAAGGAAGAAGACAGGGTCGGCGTGATGGGAACTTTATTCACACTTGTCACAAATGTAAGAACAACACAAAAGACAGTGCCCACTGCACTTCAATATAACTCAATCGATATTCAGCAAAACTCCAGATTTAGCAGTTGATCCTGCTCACACTTTCCAGGTCCGAGCTCCCAGTCATTCTCTCTCCGCCAGTTCCCTCTCTCAAATGGCTTTTTATCCGGTCTTTCAATGCCAATTGAATACTGTCAATACTGTAACGATATACAGGTGTTTGTCATTAGCATTTGACTCACTTACACACCGCTCCTCTCCTGCCTCTCTCTCCTGCTGCAGCCTCCGCTGAACCATGCCCCCTATTATGTCTGAATAATGCGTTGAATTTCGACACAGCATTCACCTTGCGATAATCCACACAAAATCAAACAGAGCTGTCCGTTTTAGGTACTAAAACTATCGGGCTCGCCCAATCACTGTTGGACTCCTCTATTGCTCCCATTTCTAGCATCGCCTCTAATTCGGTCTGAACTACCTTTTTTTGTGTTCAGGCAAACGATATGGCCGACTGCGCACCACCACGCCCGGCTCGGTCTCGATGTGGTGCTGAATGAGGTTTGTGCGACCTGGCAGGGGCGAGAACACATCTGCAAATTCTGCTTGCAACTTGGCCACATCAGTGAGCTGGGAGGGCGAGAGGTGATCTCCTCCCGGGGCCAGGACAAGAGATTGACTTGTTGTGCTTACTTCGCTCCATTTTGTAAGGAGACTGAGATGGTAAATCTGATGTGTTCTACCCCTGTCTGTTCGCACTACCTCATAATTGAGATCTCCAACTCGACGTGTGACTTCAAAAGCTTCTTGCCACTTTGCGAGTAATTTAGAACTATAAGTTGGGAGCAATACAAGCACTTTATCTCCTTGTGTAAATTGGCGCAAAGGCCAAGGAGGTCCGTGGCTAAAGGGGGAAAGGCCAAGGGGGCCACATCTCCCTGGACTCCGTCCAAGACTCTGCCCTGGCCACCTGAGCTCCCAGCTCTGCCCCTGACTCTGCCCTGGACTCCTCCCTGGCTGCCAGAGCTCCCTACTCTGCCCTGGACTCCCCGCTGGCCATCGGAGCTCACGGCTCCGCCCCTGACTCCGCCCTGGTTGTCAAAGCTCCCGGGTCAACCCTGGAGGTTGTGGACGGATGTAGGCGGGTCAAGTGACCTGCAGGGTGGAGATCCGACTCCCTGTCAGTACTCTCTTAGGTGCTAGGTCGCGCCTTCTGGGAGGGGGCGGAAATGTTACGTGTATTTCCTTGGATTGTTTCCCCTGTGGATTGTGATTAAACGTTTGTTCATATGATGCTCCGTCTTTGCACTCCTCTGTTTACCCACTTGAATCACTTGTGGCCTGGGCTCCTTCAGGTAACTGCATTTTAAGGAAAAATGGCATAAGATTTCTGCAGTCAGTTTGTGTTGGGGGAGATCAGCATATGGTTTTGTTTTGGGGGGTTATTGCTGCTCTCTCTGCTCTTATCCATGCTAGGCTGCAAGAAGTTCTTGCCCAGAACAGAACCATGCCATCAATACAAACTCTATGCAATTATCAATCATATTTGACGATAGTGGTCCTGACAGAAATCAAATGATGTGTCAGTTCTGGCAGGTCAGTTCAGTCAAGCTTGCATCAGCTGACTTCCAGGCGGCTTATGTCTACCTATAGGAATATGACGCCTATCACAGCACCAGTATGTAAGGTCTTCAGTATTATCAGCAGCTATCGCATTTCTCAGGAGCTAATTATCCTTCTCCATCCCCAGCTCCTCTTCTCGTCAGTCAGGATTTGACCTTCTGATTCTCCTCAATAAAACTAATTTTTGAAAAATGTTTACATGTTAAATTATTGACATTAATTATATCTGCACATTTATGTTGGTTCCGTTTTGTTGTAGGCTGCATGGATGCGCAGGGAGTTCTTGCCCAGAACAGAACCATACCAGCAATACAAACTCTATGCAATTATCAATCATATTTGACGATAGTGGTCCTGACAGAAATAATAATGATAAAAGTTTACAGGAAACTACTTACTTCCAGTTTTTATTTTCAAGAATTGCATTTTTTCATGAGCCATTTTTGTTCATTATTATATCAAGCCAGCTGTACCACATTTTGTATTTTAAGCCCTTTAATAAATTGCAATTCAGAAGTCAAAAACATGCTCATCAAAGATACGATATGTATTAAAGTAATTTGTATGAACTGCATTTTAATGCTTTTGATTAAATTAATGTATTCAATAAATTAAAAGTTAATAAAGCATCACAGCTTTTTGGCATAAAAAGTCCACTGGTGGCACACCTCAGAATCTCATCAGACCCAGATCATCATTAATACTGAGATTTCAGACATCCTCTTCGTTTGATGTCAACGTTGTTGACGGTGTATATATTTGGTCACGAGGATTGTAAAAGGCCCTTGTCGATGTGTTTTGAGCCAAACCTGCATAGACAATGGCACACTGACACATACATGTTGACAGACAGCTCTTAACACACACACACACACACAAACACACACACACACACACACGCACTCTCACTCTCTCTCTCTCTCTCTCTCTCTCTCTCTCTTGGATGTTCAGACAGGTATGGAAGCAGGAGCTCTGGTCCCCAAGGTTTGAGGAAATCTGGATGTACTTTTTGAATTATTGATGCAATGTAGACTATGCATAATGCAAAATACATGTGCTGGGGAGACCTGGGGCAATGCTTTTGAGGCAGGCACTCAGGCAGGCTGTTTTCAGCGCAGCCAAAATGGGCACTAGATCCCAGTTTAGAAGTCTCACCTGACAAGACCCGCAGCCCTAAAGTGAGTACAGCTCATTGTGGTGTAGAAAGGTTTTATGCCCACTATATAGCTTTACACTCCAGCCATTAGATATACAGTTGTGTTCAAAATTATTCAACCCCCACTGAAATTGATTGTTTTGGCCGGTTTGACATTGATTTTGATCATTCAGTCATCCTGCTTACAATTAAATCAAAGAGGCACGTGTAGGTCAGACAAATATAACATAACATTTATAATGAAATAACCACAAATGTCTTTTCTCTGCTCACATCATTATCAGTTTTATTCAACCCCCAAGTGACATTCAATCTTAATACTTAGTACAACATCCTTTTACAGTTATAACAGCTTTTAAACGTGAAGCATAGCTTGACACAAGTGTCTTGCAGCGAGCTACGGGTATCTTCGCCCATTCATCATGGGCAAAAGCCTCCAGTTCAGTCACATTCTTAGGCTTGCGCACTGCAACTGCTTTCTTTAAGTCCCACCAGAGGTTCTCAATCGGATTTAAGTCTGGTGACTGCGATGGCCATTTCAAAATGTTCCAGCCTTTAATCTGCAACCATGCTCTAGTGGACTTGGAGGTATGCTTGGGATCATTGTCCTGTTGAAAGGTCCAACGTCTCCCAAGCCTCAGGTTTGTGACGGACTGCATCACATTGTCCTCCAATATCTCCTGGTACTGAAGAGAATTCATGGTACCTTGCACACGCTGAAGCTTCCCAGTACCTGCAGAAGCAAAATAGCCCCAAAGCATGATTGACCCCCCGCCATGCTTCACAGTAGGCAAGGTGTTCTTTTCTTCATAGGCCTCGTTCTTCCTCCTCCAAACATAGCGTTGATCCATGAGCCCAAACAGTTCTAATTTTGTTTCATCAGTCCACAGAACACTATCCCAAAACTTCTGTGGTTTGTCCACATGACTTTTGGCATACTGCAGTCGACTCTTCTTATTCTTTGGAGACAGCAAGGGGGTGCGCCTGGGAGTTCTGGCATGGAGGCCTTCATTACGCAGGGTGCGCCGTATTGTCTGAGCAGAAACTTCAGTACCTACATCTGACAAATCTTTTCTCAGTTCTTCAGCAGTCACACGGGGACTTTTCTCCACTCTACGCTTCAGGTAGCGCACAGCAGTCGAAGTCAGCATCTTCTTTCTGCCACGACCAGGTAGCGTTTCAACAGTGCCCTTTGCCTTGAATTTGCGAATGATGCTTCCTATGGTGTCTCTTGGTATGTTTAACATCTTTGCAATCTTCTTATAGCCATTGCCCTTCCTGTGAAGAGTAATCACCTCTTCTCTTGTCTTCCTGGACCATTCTCTTGACTTCACCATGTTTGTAACCACACCAGTAAATGTCTAGAAGGAGCTGAGTATCACAGTCATTTTAAAGCTGCCTAATTGGTGCTTATTAGGCTTTATTGCTGCTCCCTGACATCCACAGGTGCTTTCAATACCTGATTGAAAACACTTCAATGGACCTCTGTTCTTCAGAGTGGTAGTCTTTAAGGGGTTGAATAATTGTGTCAATGAAGAATTCACAAAAGAAACATTTACTACTGTATTACAAAACCAATTGATGTCATTTTAGTTGCATATGCTTCTTTAAGAAGTCCTTGTAGGATTTCATTCTGAATTCAATTACAAATGTACTCTAAATTCTCTAAAACCATTTACAGCATTGGGGGGTTGAATAATTTTGAACACAACTGTAGTACACACATACATTTAGAAATATTCTGGTCATCAGGTCATTTCAATAGCTGCCTTTTTGTTTCTGTAAGAGCTTAGGTTTTGTGAACTAAATCTGAACAAATTAATATTTCAACAAATGACTTAGTGCTTCTCTAGACAGCAATAATGTACCAGGCAATTATATATATAATTTTGTTTGTTGTGCTTGGCAGCTTTATTATCATAGAGTCTGTTGGGTATATCTCAACTGAAATGTATCCAAAGACTGAATCAATCACGCTTTTGCGTGATGTTGCTCATAGTTGATTTTTAAAAAGTGTATTAGTAAATGTTGAAATTAACATTAACTAAGAGTATTACAGTTTTTCTCAATTGTTTACACACAAATATTGGTACTTGAGACACAATGACCACAACATGTAACTCATGCACCAACCCCCTGAACCAATTCTGCTAAACTACAAGCACAATTCCTGCTTTACACTCACATTGCAGTTCTAAAACACACTTTTTTCAAAACACTACACACTATTCTCTGCATTTGGCACAATTTTCAGGCAGAAAATCTCTTGTTTTCACAAGGAACACACTGCCATTCAAATATGCACACTGACTCCTCACATGCCTGTCACACATTTTTACAATTAGCAAACAGAGCTTTAGCATAAAAGGGCAACAGGTGAGCTCTTCTGTTTTGGAGCAATGGATGCCAAGGATGGAAACAGAGGCAGAGGCAGAGCCAGAGGAGTGAGAGTAAGAGGAGGAGGACGGGGAGGACGAGGAATGATGTGGATGAGGTGCTGTGGCCAGACCGAAACCGAAGAGAGGATGCAGCATAGTTTTTTTTTACTGTATACAGTAAATTCTTCTGTTGTTTTGTATGTACACCACTGTATGTGCAACTTTGGGTTGGGATGTTTTTGTTGGAAAAATAAAATATATTTGTTACCGTATATTTGTGTGTTCTGACTATAAAAACTATTTTATATACATATATATATATATATATATATATATATATATATATATACTACAAGTATTTTACAACACACTTATGTATGTACTGTCTGTAGTAAGTGTAACACTGAACCAAATAAAGACCAAAGTCATTATGATGAATGGAGAAGTGTTTTCCATTCATCATAGTGTTTTACATAGAGCACATCAGTGTTCAACTGGTTCTTATAAATGTTTATTCATATGATGGTTTGTGTGTGTCATTTGAAAACAAAATACCATTTTGAGAAGAAAGAACATTGTTTTCAATGTAAAGTTTCATTTTGGAGGAGAATTGAGGGGTTTTGCCCATTGTGTGTGTGTTTTTTGATTTGTGTGTAGAGTTCTGAGAGTATGAGGCATGCTTTCAGAAAATGTGTGTAAACAATCAAGAAAAACTGTAATTACTCACCCTCATGTCATTCCAAACCTGTAAAACTTCCGTTACAGTTTTTTCTGATGGCTTAAGTAAATTTTTTGTAACTATTGGCTATTTTTGCAAAACTCTACTCACAAATTAGAAAACCCTTCACCAAATCAGCAAAACATTGTAGTTCTCTTGCAAAAGCTAATAAACCTTGCTTAACTCTTCAAACCTTTGTAAAAATGGTATTTTCGTATCAAACTGTTAACACAAGCCATCACATTAATAAGCACACAATGCGCCAACTACACACTGATGGTATGAATAAAAAACACATCTGGCTTTTGCTTTCTCTGTGCACAAGGTAGGCTATGTCAGTTTGAGGTCATACTTTTGTCATAGTTTTGTAAACATACAGGGATCCAAACTTCAAGTACTGGTGTTTATTTACACACATCAAAACAAACACAAGTGTTTTTTTCCAACTCAAAATACAAAATAGTAATTTCACTGAAAAAAAAAAAAAAATCAGTCTACATCGTGTCGTCTCTCTGGGTCCGGCCACAAAATTTCGTCTACATCACATGCAATGTCCTCTAGTCCAAGGCACCGGGGAAAATATCGTCTGGAATGCCGTATCCAGGCCTGGCATGATGCCTGGTCAATATCCCCACATGCCTCCTCCATTGCCTGTAAAAGGGCTATGCGTTGATGGGGATGACGGTCATAGACCTTCCAGCGCCAAGCAGAGAAGAACTCTTCAATTGGATTCAAGAATGGAGAGTATGGGGGGAGGTTGAGTACAGTGAAGAGTGGGTGATCTGTAAACCAGTTGCGGACCAAAGCAGCCCTATGGAAACTAACATTGTCCCATATGATGACGTATCTGGTCTGCTCTGGTCTCTGAACATTAGTGAGCATATCATGTAAGGTGTCCTGGAATGTAATAATGTGTGCAGTGTTAAATGGGCCTAGGGTTGCATGATGGTGAACAACACCATTTTGACTTATAGCTGCACACATAGTTATGTTACCACCACGTTGTCCTGGGACATTGATTATGGCACGGTGTCCAATAATGTTCCTGCCACGTCTCCTTGTTTTACTGAGGTTAAAACCTGCCTCATCCACAAAAAGCTGCTCATGACCCATGGCATCTGCCTCTAGCTCCATCACTCTCTGGACAAGACAAAACAAATTCAGCACAGCAGGCCCATGCACAGCACTACAGTATGCACTTCCAGATTCAGTACCAATGATATTATAGCTTACCTGCACATAGTCATATCGCAGTTGCTTTACACGTTCACTGTTTCTTTCAAAGGGGACTCTGTAGATTTGTTTCATTCGGATTCTGTTGCGGGCAAGTACACGAGATAATACAGAAATGCTCACATTGTGTATGTTTTGGAAGGTCGTGTCATCCTCAATAATGCGCTGCTGAATTTCTCGTAGCCTTATGGAATTATTTGCAATCACCATATTGACTATATGGGTCTCTTGTTCTGCAGTGAACATTCTTCCTCTGCCCCCAGCATCTGGACGTCTAGCAATTCTGTAAAGCAACAATTTCAGTATTTTTACTTGTATGGTATTGTTGTGTTTCTCATTAGAGTATGGCAGTGCTACAAAACTTAGTGTAAAATGACTGTACTAACCGATTCTCATTTCAAAATGTCCTTATGATGCTTGCTACAGTGTAGCGGCTCAAGTTAGGCTGAACCCGTTGGCCAGCTTCCCTCAGGGTCATTCCATGGTTGATTACATGGTCCACTTGTAGCTCTGGTGTCATCAGTAATTCTATTTCTTACTCTTCTTACCCTTCCTCTTCCCCCTCCTCGTCCTCCTCTTGCTCCTCCTTGTCCTCTTCCTCTAACTTCACCTCTTTGTCCTTGTCGTCCTCTCCCTCTCGCTTCTTCACCTCCGCGTCCTCTTCCTCCTACTTCTTCACCTCCACGTCCTCTTCCTCCTCCTCTTCCTCCTACTTCTTCACCTCCGCGTCCTCTTCCTCCTCCTCTTCCTCCTACTTCTTCACCTCCACCTCTTCTTCCTCTGCCTCCTCTAATTCTCACTCTTCTCACTCTTCCGGCTCCCTCCATTGTACTCCACACAGACAGCTTTACCTGTGGCTTATTTATAGTGCTTAGGCTGATTGCAAAGTGAACTAATTATCTAAAACAGTTTTCACATGTGACAGTGTGTCAGACAGTTGACAAAATAGTGTAAATAATAGCCATACATGTGTATAGTTTTGCTAGCAGTGTGTTGATCATTTGGATATGAAGTGTAAAGCAGTGAGTTGTGTTTACAGTTCCCCAAAAAGAGTGCTGTGCAGTGGATTGTACCTACAGTTTTGCAAAGTGTGTGTTACAAAATTGCAAACTGAGTGCAAAGCAGTGTTTGTGCTTTTAGTTTTGCAAACTCAGTGAGTGGTTTTGCTATAAATATTAATAGTTTTAGAAATTGTGCTATAAGAATCACGGTTAGGGTTTAAGCATTCAGAAAAAACTGTAATCTTTTGGCCTGGCAGATGATAAGGAAACTTATTGAAGGAAGGGGATCTAAACCATTTTTAGAAACCTGGGGCCGTATTCACAAAACATCTTAAGGCTAAAAGTGTCACACCCATGGACTGTCATGTTTACTTTCTGTCATGTCTGGTCATTCTCTGTTCATCTGCCCTCATTGTGTGTAGCCTGTTCAGTTAATCTCCCCTATATATTCTCCCGGTTATGTTCAGTGTTTGTCTATTCTCGTCTTTATGTTGCTGTGGTTTAACTTTGCCTACCGGATTGGACTTGGACTTGGACTTGGCCCCTTGGATTAAACTACTTGTTATATTATCTTCTTCGTCCTCGTCTTCCCGTCAGTATACTCCTCTGCGTGACAAAAAGTAGCTCCTAACTTGCTGATTTAGGAGAAACTCTTAAAAATAATGGGTGTGTCAGTCCTGATGGACTCTAAAATTCTTTGTGAAATAATCTTAAAAGCAAATTTAGGTGTTAAAACTAGCTCCTAAATCTGAAATGTTAGGAGTAGTCAAGAGGACTCCTGAGTAACTAAGACCAAATCACAAACAATCCTAATGGCTATTGCTGCCAATCAGCCTCAGCAATCCACCAGAGAAAACTGTATACTATTGATAATAATTCGTTACATTTATATAGCGCTTTTCTGGGTACTCAAAGCGCTTTACATATGGAAGGGGGAATCTCCTCATCCACCACCGATGTGCAGCATCCACCTGGATGATGCGATGGCAGCCATATTGCGCCAGAATGCCCACAACATACCAGCTTATTGGTGGAGAGGAGACAGAGTGATTAAGCCAATCAGTGTATGGGGATGATCAGAGGCCAGTGGGCAAATTTGGCCAGGATGTCGAGGTTATACCCCTACTCTTTTCAAAGGACATATTGGAATTTTTAATGACCACAGAGAGTCAGGACCTCGGTTTAACATCTCATCCGAAGGACGGTGCTTTTTGACAGCATAGTGTCCCCATCACTATACTGGGGTGTTAGGACCCACACAGACCACAGGGTGAGCACCCCCTGCTGGCCTCACCAACACCTCTTCCAGCAGCAACCTAGTTTTCCCAGGAAGTCTCCCATCCAGGTACTAACCAGGCTCAGCCCTGCTTAGCTTCAGTGGGCAACCACTCTTGGGCTACAGGGTGACATGGCTGCTAGTTATTGAGGTAATAGCGATAGAGCCTTGGGTGCTGAAACCTTTTCTTCATAAATGCAATACATATTTCACACTGCACATACTTCTCTGCATGACTTGAACTGGTTGACAGCTGATGATCTAACACCCAGGTAGGCATGCCCTCAGGTGATAATGATTGGTCGATTGATAAGATTCAATCTGATTAGCTAAAGAGTACGAATGATCCGGGTGGAAGGTGTGAGCTGCCAGGGAAGTCTTAAAATACGCACACACAAATCCAAGGTTATTCACACACGAATGTGAGGATAAACTTGTAAATTTCAAACATTCAAAACTTTTTGTGCACATTTGTATATCAATGAATTGTGTTTTGTATTTGTGAAATATATTTTATGAATATATAATTTTATTTTGCGCACATGAATTGCTTTTTAAGAATGTATTTTTTTTTCACACGTGAATTGTTTTTTTGTGCATGCGTGTGAAATTGGCTATGCATATGTGTATTGTTTTATGCTTGCTCCATAGGTACACTTTCAAAAGGTACACCTTTCGACTTAAAGAGTGCATAATAGTACTTTAAAGTTACACATTGGTACCAAAAGTGTACATATCAGAACCTAAATGGCACAGTACATGTATTAAGACCTTTTTAAAGGGTACTATCCCAGTGACAGCTTTTGTACCATTGTTTTCTGACGTCATTCATGCTTCTATTAAAATATTAATTCATCCATCATTTGCAATGGTAAGAAACAGAAACAATATGGATTTTGATTATGATTGTGTAAGGAAATATCGGAAAGCAAAAGGGCTGATGATATACAAAAACTCATTCATGTCAAACGCACAAGGAGCAGACAAACAAGCAGACAGTGTTAATTCGAACTCAGAACTGCCTGTGAACTCTTTTTGACCCTCTTCATTTAAATGCACACAAACCCAGACAGACAATGAGATCATATCTCCCCTCCCATCCACCAGAAGCCAGATCTTTGATTATGTAGCTTGAAAGAAAATATGTATACCTTATAAAGACATGCCCAAGGTCAGAATAACAGTGCATAAGGGTCTGATTTCCATATATCCAATAGATTATTTTACAATGGGGCATTTCCACTTTAAACTTAAGATATACAAATATTGAAGATGTCTACAGGGATATATTAGGTCATGTATTGATTTTTTTTTTCTCCTAAAGACAGTTGTCTAAAATGCACATATGTGAGATGTGTTAAAAGTAGGAAATGTCCCACAATTATGCATAAAAAAAAATCTATGTGAATATATTGATTAATACGTTCTCATTAAAAAGTCCTTCCAATGCAGCTACTTTTATTTTCAAATGTGATAAATTATTTCTTGTTTGTGTTAAAGTTAAAATTATTACATTTTTGTTCAATTTCATTCTTTTCAAGTATAAACACTATAATGTGTTTACTGATATGTTAATTTCCGAATAAGGTTACTGATTATTACACAAAATATAAGGTCCAAAAAGAGGGTTTCATGGCAATTCCACAGAAGAACCATTTTTGGTTCCACAAAGAACCTTTCAGTGAACAGTAAGAACCAATTGTGTGTGTGTATGTGTGCGTGTGTGTGTACTTGTTTTGACTATATTTGTGAGGACCAAATGTCTTCACTTATATTGTGAAATACTTTCACAATTAAAGGTGCAATATGTAAAGATTTTGGCCATTAGAGGGCGTACAATCAAAACAACAACAACAATGGCGTAGCTTGAATTATGGGAACTGTCATCTTCAACCTGACTGAAGTGACCTGCCAACGCTGATTTAAATCAGTCAGATGGGAATCGAATATCATGTTCATGGATGAGGTACAGTAGTAGTTTTATAAATGTTGCGTTTGATGACATGATTTTATTTCATTATAATGAATTAGCCACAAGTAAAGCAAAGTTTAACACTAAATTGGTTGTCATAGATGTTACTGCATTTGTCCAATTCATTGGTTTAATACGTTGCACAGTTTTATGTGTTCAAAACAATCATGGTTAAAGTACAGTTGAACGTACCCACATCATTTGCAAAAAGGCTGATTAATATTTATGTATAACACTATTAATTTCCATTATCACGTCCGGTGAAGTGTATGGCAATGTCAACAAACTAATCACAAACCAAATGCAATAACGCTGTCCTTAATAAACATTACTCGTACAGAATGCAACTTATTCGCAGTTTTGACATTTGACACATTTGATGTAGTAACAAGTATTTCACTACAGCTACAATACAAAACAAAATTACAGCCAACAGTTCATAACATGCCTTGAAGTATTCGTAGTGAACATCACCTCACCATTTTTCACATCATATGAATAGACAAGAACAAGACATTCAAACAATAAGACTAACACTGTTGATCGATATAATAATCACAAGTTTTCTGTCAGTAAAGGAATCCAAATAGTTACTCACCTGTCTATTAACCCTTTGACGCGTACGATCACACCGGTGTGATAAGTCTTGGCTGGTCGCTGGAGTGTGCATCACATGATCAACTGCCAAATTCAAAAGTGCTTGCGCGCGTTGGCTGGCGCTGAGCCAAAGACAGATGAGCTCAGCGCTGTCAATATACCACAAATATGCAGTGTTTTCAACCACATAATGTTTATTTTAGGTTTCAGATATTTAAATGCACATAAATGCACAGTTTGTAAAATACACAATGACGTCTATGGAAGCGGCAATAACAATCTTCCCATAATAATTAGGCGACAGGTTTTATTCATATCTGATACACATTGTGTAAGCAATTTAAAGTTTACTCTATTCTTCTCACAGTTCACCAGCTCACTTACTTTCATGTGTTTCGGGAGAAGCAGATGAATTCACGTGTTGTAAATCCAACAGATGCGATTCTTTGTACTGTAGTGAAAACCAGTGGTGGACGAAGTACACAAACCAGGTACTTGAGTTAAAGTTGAGATACACTAGGTAAAATATTACTCCAGTAAAAGTAAAAGTACTCCCTTTTAAATTTTACTTGAGTAAAAGTACAAAAGTATTTGCCTTCGAATGTACTTGAGTATTCGAAGTACTATAATTTATTAAGGCTATAATGGCCTCAATTTTTGTCACAAGTCTGTTGCTTATTCATCTCAGTTTATGTGAAAAGACTCTGTTACTCTTAGCACACTGATCTATTAACAGAATATTATTATTCAGACACTGCTATCTATTAAAATTACCATGAGCCCAAAACCTTGAAGCCAAACAATTTCCTTTAGAACCAAATGAAATAACAGGATTTGAGAGTTTATTTTAAGGTTTATTTGTAACAGTTGCAAGTTTAAGTTTAATAAAAGCTTGTATTAAACACAGGTTCACATGAGTTTTCTTTTACTATATTGTATCTGAATGTCTCTTCAGAAATATCAACTGACCATATCAGATTTACTGTAACAGTAACTAGTTTTTTGTATCGAAAGAAACACACTTGCCAGTAGGGGTGTGCGATATTGACAAAAAATTATTTCTCGATATTTTCTAAGACTTTTCTGATAACAATAATCAGACAATATTTTGCATCATTCAAAAATGTTTTATTTGGCAATGTAATTGGTGACAGTGTTTGTTATATCTTTTCATCTGTTGCTTTTCCTGTCATAAGGAACTTTCTTGCTAAATGATTCGGCCATTTGTTGCGTTTGTGTTTTTGACTTTGCTCTGTCTGCTGCAGACGCCCCATGTTCAGATGACTCCTGAAGCTTTTCATAATCCTCATATTAGGGTAAAGGCTGCGATTATTTAATGCACAGCTTGTCAGAGCTGTACTGCTCTGTGATCAGCAGTAAATGCTTCTCCATCTGAAAGCCAGAGGGCGCTCTTGCGCAGACACTCCAAATATGCCCTGCAGCAGAAGAAGATAACACGCGTCGTACCGCTGTAGAATAAACAGCAGATTGAAACGCTTTGATTGATTAAACATGACTAATAAACACACGACTGCCCTATTATCTCTCAGAAGGATGCTCTAATAAATGCTTCTCATGTCTGGAAAGATGTTTTATGCGCGCTGCTTTTTCAAATGTACATTATAAGTGACTCAAACTAGACTAAAAATAAGCCCTGCCATGCTGAAAGGCGATCTCTATTAATAAGGGGCTCTCCACTCCACCTGCCAACTGTTTTAGCATCATACGATGCATGCAAAACTAGTCAAAATAGAATTTATATTCCAACAAAAAGTGCTAACATCAATATCGGAGCACTGAGCTTCAAATATTTCAAACTTCGGTGAACATAAACAATGAAACTTAACAAACAATGAAACCGTTTTCTGCAAGGTACTGTTAGATTACTAATTTAAAAATGACCACTAGAATAAAAATGGTATACCTCAACGTGTTTCCTAAGATTGAAAGGAGAATTCTTGTAAGAAGAAATTCTACAATTCCGAGGCAGGCAGAGGCAGTTGAAAATGAAAGACTCCTTATTCTGTTCAACGATTTCAAAAAATTGCGCAAATAAGGCCACGGGTGTTGTGGGACGTTGGAGTCAGGAGTTTGCGATTCTTCCATGATGAAGGCACTGGTACTCTCAAAGTTATGTCGTTGCACTGACGCTGAACTGCTCGTGCTAAGTAAACAGCAACCAAACCAAGTTCAGAACAGAGCGCACGCTGAACCCTGATTGGTGGTTTTCCACACGCTTAACCAGCTCAGTTTTTTTATCCACTAATAAATAAAAAGGAACGACTGTTTTTGCAAAATGTAGTTGAGTAAAAAGTAAGAAAATTGACTGAATTGAAATGTGAAATGTGCAGATACAAAAAAAAAAAAAAGCTACTTAAGTACAGTAACGAATTACATTTACTTCGTTACTGTCCACCACTGGTGAAAACTAACATGGCGGCGTCCATCGGGCATATAGCTCAACTAACGTGATCATTATAAGGGTGTTTAAACAGCAAAACACATCCACTTGCACATATTTGGCAATCAGAATATCATATATTTCATGCTATAGTTAACAAATTTGTGAATATTTTGAATAAAGAAGGAAAAATGTAATAATAGCAGATCATCAGTCATACAGCGCTATTGTGGCTGCCATGAGTTTTGTGACAAGCAATGACGCGTCACCATGGAAACAATAAAGTGACAAGTTAAACTTACGTGTGAAAGGGTTAAAACACATGCAAGATGCGTCTCTGTCTAGTTGAAGTTTGTCGCACAGTTCTCTCATTTAGGAAATGCGACTCCAATGTTGTTCCTCGTTTTATTTCTCTTCTTTTCCCAAAATCTTCTTTGATCATTTGGTTGATGTTTACGTTTATGGGACTAGTCTTTGTTGACAGAACCAGCTACAGACAGGTAGTCGTGGCCTAATGGTGAGGGAGTCGGGCTTGTAACCTGAAGGTTGCTGGTTCGATTCCCATGCCGGGATTGAAGGAGGGGATTGTGAATAAACAGCACTCTCTCCACCTTCGATACCATGACTAAGATGCCCTGGAGCAAGGCACCTAACCCCTAATTGCTCCCCTTGTAAGTTGCTTTGGATAAAAGTGTCTGCTAAATGTAAACAATAATTATGTTCCATAACGACTGTGTGAAACAAGCTGGTTGCTTGATAGACACTTCAACTACTATTTCCGCATTTATCCATATCCATGTCATGGTTTCTACGGAAGTAAAAGCGGAAACCGAGGGTAACACGGATATGATGTTGTTGACGGGGTATTCCTGCACACGTGCCGGAGCCTTGGTTAAAATCACAATTTTCTCATGATTTACAAAGAGTTTGAAACATTTGGGATATTGTAAGTACTCCACTGAACAAAATATATAACACTGGCCTAGTGGTTTTTGGATATTTTACTGCAATAATTTTACATATTGCACCTTTAGTGCATGTATAGCCACTAGTGAGGACATTGACTGGTCCTCACTATTTTAAAAGGCTTATAAATTAACCAAAATAAGTTTTTATTTAAATCTAGTGATGGTTACAAGTTTCTGTAATAGTCAGGTTTAGGAGTAGGGATTGGGTTAGGTTTTTTGTTTTGCACTACCAGAAGTCGATTGGGAAATTCAAGCAAAGCAAGTCTTTAAGATTCATATAAAAGCATATTAAAACATAACTGAATCGAACTGTTGTTCAGAATATCAAATTGAATTCCAATATTGTATTTGAATCAACCTGAAAAAACTAAGAAGTTAATTGAAACAGTTGTTGCTGTTGACTCAAAAATACACACCTCAAATTGTTGTTCTCAATACATTTGAGAACCATATAATAAAAATGCTAAAAGATGCTTTGATAATCTTTTCACAAAATATTACAATGTAACATTCAGTTCTGAATGTACAATGTAAATAATTTAGTCTTCATTACAATGAATTTTAAAGTTAAAAAATTAAAACTTTTAACCAGTATACGATCAAAGAATCATGTCTCCCATAGACAAGATTTTGTTAATCATTATTCTAAAATTATAAGATAGTCTGGTGATATGTGAAAAAAACAACACAGCAACACAGCTTAAAAAGAATGTCAGACAAAGATTTATTTAAGAAAAAAATCTACACTGCTCAAAAATAAAATAAAAATAAGGAAAAACTTAAATCACACACCGGACCTTAATGAATGAAATATTCAATTTGAAAAAGTATCAGGTTATGTATGTAACCATGGTTCCATAGTAACGAATGTCTGTTATGTGAAACTAGAACACACATCAAGATGACAGAACTCGTGACCCAGGGGTCGAGGTCAAGTCCAGATTATAAAATCTGACAAACGTATACGGTGAAGACCATCCAGCCGCATCGCACACTTCTTGAAGAGAAACTACAGAAAGAAGAGCTTTAGAGGCAGCCATACTCCACGTAGAATGTGCTCGTACCAGCATAGGTGAAGGCCGGCCAGCTGATTCATAGGCAACTGATGAGTGAAGTCCAGGCAGGGAGGGGATACCAACAAGGCCTGAAGATATCCAATTGTTTTGAGAGATGAAATAGCCAGAAGGAACACAATCTTAAGTGTTAAGAATTTTTCCAGCTCTAAAGAGCTTCAGAGAGGCCTTCCAAAACAATGGCCAGGTCCCAAGTCGGCACCCTAGAATGTGTCGCAGGTCTAAGCCTCAAAAGTAAACGTGGAAATGGAGGAAACGTGTAACCCATGGGTATCTCCCTAGAGAGACCCCCTCAACTGGAATATGATAAGCAGCAATAGCGGCCACATAAACTTCCAGGGTAGATTGGGACAATCCTGCATCAAATCTGTCTTGCAAGAATTCTAAAATTGTACCAACCGGGCATTTTACTGAACTATGAGAATGATCCCCGCACCAGGAAGTGAAAAGAGAAACTTTAGTGCATAAAGTCTCCTCGTGGACGGAGCACTGGAGTGAAGAATGGGCTCCACAACCTCAGTTGGGAGACCTGAACTTATAAGCTGGGCCCCCTCAGAGGCCAAGCCCAAAGTTTCCACAGCTCCGGGCGGGGGTGAAGCAATGAGCCCTCCGCCTGAGAGAGCATGTCCCTCCTGCACGGAATATCCCAGGGGGAGCCGTCGAGGAGGCATATTAGATCCGAGAAACAAACTTGGCCCGGCCAGGACGGGGCTCCTAACAGCAGTCGAACCTTGTCCTTTCTCCAGAACTTCCAGGAGCAGAGCAATTGGGGGAAAAGCGTACAGGCACATGATGGCCTCTCAGGTCTGGGAGGAAGTGTCTGAGTGCCAGGAACATGGCCATCATCGCCAACTGGTTTATGTGCCATGAAAGATGATGGTCCGGCAACAGACCCTGAGCTGAGCGACCACTCATGATCGCCCCCCAGCCAGTGAGAGACGCATCCGTCGTGAGCAAAACGAGACTGCATGGAGCTCCCAACACTGGTCCTTGGGAAAGGAACCAAGGCTTTTTCCACATGACACAGGCCCAAAGGCATCTCCGCGTGATTCTGATCATGCGACACGGATTTCCCTTCGGGGAAATCTGCAAGTTTCTCATGTACAGCAGGCCGCAAGGTATAATGTTGGAAGCTGCTGCCCTCAGTCCGAACAGTCTCTGAAACTGTTTTACAGTGCATGACTGGCCTAGCTTTAACCTATTCATGGCTACGAGAATCATATCTATGCTTGTATTGCCACCGAATCCCATATCACGCCCAAAAAAGAGGTTCTTTGAGCTGGAGATAACACACTCTTTTTGCCGTTAAGCCTAAACTCCAACACCTTCATATGGGCGAGAACAGCATCTTGATGCTAAACCACCAATTCCCTTCACTGTGGCAGAATCAACCCTGGAGTTGCAAAGGAGCCAGAGCTGCATCCACGCATTTCGTGAGGGTGCGGGGAGATGAAGCCAGGCTGAACGGAAGAACTTGAAACTGGTGCACTTCGCCCCTGAAAGCTGTAGGGATTGAGGACGAACCAGACAAATGAATCTTCCAAATGATTCATTCAAAATTAATTCCACATATAAACTCATCTCAGTCATTCAAAGCGTCACTGGACCCAGGACCAATCAACGTATTCGTGGCTCCAGCCCGTCTGAAACCCCCCCCCCCCCCAGCTATGCCCAGCTGAGGTGAGAGAGCAAATGTTTAAAGACAATGCAACTGGAACCACAAAAGGATAACATCAGAATGTTGATCTTCAAAGACAGAGATGAAACAGGCCACCTGGTGTGAACCCTTGAGTGTCACAATCAAAATCCACAGAAAACTCAACAGTGACTCCTACGAACTGCTTAAATGGTTCCAAAACCATTCTAAACGGACTTGTAATCAAAAAGTGTTCGATTACATAATTCCATGCCATGCATACACACTATACATGTGACCTGTGATGCGTAGATCACTCACAATTCATGTAATTGTCATAACTTTTGAATAGTTGATTGAAAGTATGTGTTGTTTGTAATGAAACTGAATCCCCCTCATAACTCAAAAGATGGCTTGAATGAAATCTGTGTAAAATGCATTGTATTCCTTTTAGAGTAAACTAGACTAAACTGTACTCTCTGTACCCCAGCTGAGTTCAGATAACAGTTTGTAAACGACCAGAGGAGGAGACAATCACCTCTGAAACAAAGACCGAATCTAATTGGTTAGAACTCCTCAAAGAGGTGGGACAAACCACAGTTTAAAAGTTCAGTACACCAGAACTTTGCGCTCTTTTTTTTTTTTTTAGCTCTTCTTTTTTTTTGAAGCTCTTCTTTTTTTTGAAGCTCCTTGAAGCTCTCTCCTGGAACCTTTAGCCAAGCACTTTCATTCAAGCCATCCAACGGACTTTCGTCTCACTCGCTTTCCTTTCTTTTACTTTAATTTTCTTTCTTTTCGTCGAGAGTCTCGTGTTCTAAGTTAAGTTTTGTCGCAAAGTTAAACGACTCTACAATCTTTGCCGCCTCAACTTCAAACTTCAGCCACGAGGGAACCTCCATTTCATCTGCAGCAATCAGTACCGGAAAGACCTTCAACAGATCAACGAACCCGGGGAACCCCTTCCTCCAAGCCAAAGGACGTCGACAAGGAATACCCATTTAAAGACACACGGCAAGCGCAAGTACCTCCAGATTCTATAGCTGAACTGGTGCATTTATTTAAAATATAATAACCTGCCTAAGCAGCGATAAAAGGGTTAAATTAGTGATTGATGGTTCGTTCAGATCAGGTCTCATGAAATGCATATATTGCTAGAAACTTGATCATTTCACTCCCTTAAACTCATTCTTTCCTCTCTTTCTTTCTCTCTGCAACTCGTGTGAATGTGTGTGTGCGTGTGTGTTTGTATTAGATATCAGTTTACGTGTTAGTATAGTCAATAAAGTGTCCTTCATATTTTAAAGAGAAGTGTCTTGTGTTATGTGCTTTTTAATTTAATGTCTTAAACTGCCGATCTATGTTACCTTGCTAAAGGGTATTTTAAGATAGTTGAAGTCGCGACAGAGCTTGTTTGCGGCCCGCGCCACTGAACGCTGGACGATTCAGTTGCTCGGTCGGTAAAATAAGTGACTCGTTTAGAACTTCATATAAATAAACTAATTAATAATTAATTTGAGCTTATTTCGCTTACAAAGCGAACCTTAGGAACTTCCTGTGTTGCTGAAGGATGGAGATGTGAAAATAAGCATCCTTTAGATCTATTGTGACAAACCAATCCTCTGACTTGATTTGTGACAATCTGCTTCAACGTCAACATTTTGAACTTGAGCTTTTCTGACACAACGATTTAGCTGTCTTAGATCTAAAATTGGCCGAAGCCCTCCATCCTTCTTTGGAACTATGAAATACCGACTGTAAAAGCCTGACTTCCTGCTGTAAGGAGAAACCTGTTCTATAGCCCCCTTTTGCAGCAGAGCCTGTACTTCTAGTTACATGAACAGAGCCTGCTCGGAATTCACCACTGTGGGCAGAACCCCATTGAACCTGGGCGGGCGAAACCCGAACTGAATTCTGTACACTTTTTCTGTCGTCTGCAGGACCCACTGAGATATATTTGGTAGAAGTTTCCACACTGCCAAAAAAATCTACTAAGGGAAGCAGCCTCTCGAGGCTGGCCTCTGGTGACATGTGAGCAACCAGCTCGGTGCCCTGAAGCGGCAAACCGGCAGGAACTGACCGAACTGGCCCCACTAAACCCCTCCTCGGAGGGAGCGAATGTTCCAATGCTGCTATGTTTCTGGGTGGACACTGGGACAGAGGTTCGCTGAGAACCACTGCGCCCTAAAGCACACGAGGTGGCAGGGTTGGCAGAACGGCCCCCTGAGGGCACGACAGTTGAGACAGGCGCCGTATAATGAGGTGTCGACCAACTCAACGTGGAGGGTACTGCCCTCAGAAGCCCAACACCACTGGCGTCAGGGCTTCTTTGCCGAAGCTTTCCTGGCAATGAGGACAGTCCTCAGATCCGGCCTCCCACCAGTAGGCTTCGGCTGTGAGTGCCCACTCGATCCCCAGTCTCTCTGCGGGGGAGCTCGGGTGGTGACGCTCACTTTCTGCTGCGCTCAATGTAAGGAGCTCGCACATTCGGCTGTACACTCAGATATGAGAGCGGTGAGGAAGGATCTTCTGGAACGCCACCGCCTGCTTATTAGCCTCCTGAAACCTGTCAACAACTGTGTTTACTGTGTCGCCGAACAGGCCAGAAGACGAAAGCGGGCGTCCAGAAGGAAACTTTTGTCATGCTCCTTGATGTTTGACAAGATGAGCCAGAGGTGTCTCTCTGTGGCCACCAGGGCTGCCATAGAGCAGCCAATGGATTTGGCCATCTCCTTAGTGACTCAGAGAGACAGATCTGTTGCCCTTCTGAGCTCAACAAAATCATCATGACTCACTTCCTCACCCTCATCAATATCTGTCAGCAGGTCGGCTTGATATGCTTGTAGAATAGATATTGTATGTAAGCACGCTGCAGCCTGACCTGCTGACGAGTAAGCTTTACCCACTAATGCTGACGTTTGTTCTCATAGGCTTAGTGGGAAGCTTCGGGGCTTTAACTGACGATGCCGCTTCAGGCGAGAGATAGCCTGAGTCCCGCGATATTAGAATAACTGGACGTTTGGGGACTGAATACATTATAGGATATGGGTTTTCTCCACAATCTCAAAACCTCAGTATGGAGATCGAGGAAGAAAGGAAAGCCTCAGCGAGGAGGTTGTGATTTTGGCATCAGAAAGCGTTCGTCTAATAGAGTTTGATGACCAACCTCCTGTTTCTCAGCCGGCCAGTCGATGTTTAATCTAACAACGGCACGAGTCACAACCTCCAAGAGCTCCTCATATGCTTGGGTGTGAGGTGGCGAGTCCTCGACATCCCCAACATTGATCCTAACAACAGGGGCGGAATAAACTGCAGCGCATGCTTCCAACCCTTGCGATCCACTGCAATGGGCAGGTGAGGGCAGAGATAGGGTAGGACCCGGCTCTAATCCCTCTGCCACATCCATCTGCGATTCCCCAATATGAAAGCCTTCGCTGTGCAGCAGCGGGACCTGAGCCATGGGGAACGCGATTCGAAGCCATTTCCTCGAAAAGTGAACGACGGGAGCGGAGCGTTCTTAATGAAAGCTGCTCGCAATGCTCACAACCAGCCACCTCGAGGGCTGCCTGAGTATGCTCCGCTCCCAAACAAACAACGCAAAGCTTGTGTGCATCCCCACTCGTAATGAAACGCGGGCAGGGAGAGGCACACGGTCTAAACTGTTGTTTGCTTGCCATAATTTCCTACAAATCCTTCAACCGATCCAGGAACTAATCACTTAGTTTGAGTCAATGAGAAAAAAAAAATATGTGAGTGGAGATCCCACCTCAACCTAAAGAAAACAGCAGAGTTCACCATAGAAAGTCTGGGTCCTACTCGGTCAAGTTAGTATCCAGATCCGTGGGAGGCTCGCCATCAATTAAAGATCCAGTCGTGTTTTCACAGGAACAAAAACCTGACCTGTATTTTAGGTCAAACGATAAAGTTTGTCAAGGTTCAGCTGGCTTATTGTAAAGAGAAATATTTAACAGCAATACGCTGAACTAGCTTCTCATTACAAGGATAAACCAAATAAATCACACATATAACAAATTACACAAACAATTAACGACATAAACTCAAATATAACAATCGCAAAGAATATATATATGTATATATAAATATATATATATATATATATATATATATATATATATATATATATATATAAAGACAAAACTCATATTAAAACCATAAACATTATGATGAACTAAAGATTTCACTTAAAACACATACATTCAAAGGACTTCATCACACAATTGCGCAGATTCATTTACTGATCGTAAATTAGATTGACATTTGCCTTACTTCAACCAAAACATACTAAAAACTTTAAACACTCACCAAATCCATGTTGAATAGTGATTATATGATTGTTTGGGTCTCAAAGCCAAAGTTGGAACACATTATCACCAACAGTTCAGCTCTAACTCTTTTTACAAAATGGAGGATTTTAATCTCCCTCTGCTTGAGAGCACGTTCTCGAAGGGCAGGCTTAAAGCGCCAGTACCACCCTTTATAAATATGTAACAACTAAGATAGACACCTTAAAAACACATACAAAGCATGTTTTCTCCACTTTTTTCCCGTTTAGAAACAAAAGCATAGTAAGACAGAAAGAAATTTTTTTTTTCTTTTTGGTTTACAACAAATGAATTGTGAAATTAATAAAATAAACATGAAATCAACTAAAGCTCTGCTATGCTCTGTCTCTCTTTTTTTATTATCTTTATTATGATTATTTAGCTAAATCACCTGTGTTATATCCTCCCGTCCTGAATCTATGCACGTCCCCGTTGCATTAGCTCTTATTGGCTGGCATTTTACAGGCACATAAAGGCATTGGTAAGGCCATGGAAAAGTGCTTGGGCAATGGACACTAATGGGATACCCAATTCTCTATCCTGAAATCTCTCTGGTTTTCCTCTTTGCCTTTGAGAACGTCTTATTGAACATTCTGGGTCTTGAGAGGGCTCAAATTTTTTAACATTGGATGCAGTATCACCAGGAACATTTGAAATGGGTGTCCTAGTTCCCTCTTCAGGTTCCACCTCAATACTCCCTTCCTTTTCCTCAGCTGGACATTCAGACAACCTTTCACTCAACTGACCCTCCGACAATTCAACACTTTCTGACATTTTATCCGATTCAGTCTGATGAATCCTAACTTCAAGCAATTGTTCCTCATGTGAATTGTCCAAGTATGCCTCTTGTCCTGCAGAATCCATCATCACAGGTAGCCTGTCACCTCCTGGAACTGCTGAGGACGATTGAGGATCATATCCCACATAAATACTCGAAGTAGGTGTCAAAGTACTAAATTCCTCTTCATGGGATGTCCCTGTATTAGGAATTCTTATCCAGTATCCTGGAATATCATCTTCCATTGACTCTGCAGTATCTTCCATGACATCCTCATTAGAATCTCCCTCACTAACTTGTTGACGTGTTCTAGGCCTTGAAAAAGGCCTTGGTTTGTTGGATTGGGCACCTTTTCATTTGCCTCAGAGAGAAATCCACATGGGAGCAGAAGATCACGATGCAAGGTACGTACTGGTCCTTCTTTCCCTTTAGGTCTTACTGTGTACACTGGGAGTTCACCAGCCCGACGTATCACGATGTAAACAGATAGCTCTCATTTATCAAGTTTGTGTTTTCCTCGCAAACGAACCTGTCTCACTATAACTCGGTCACCATCTTCCAAAGTAGAATCATTACGAGTAGCAATTTGATAGCTCTCCTCAAGGTGCTTTTTAAGGTTTGACACATATTGGGAGTGTGACAGTGGCTTGGTGGTGGTAGGGAGACCAAAGGCTAAATCGATGGGAAGTCAGGGCTGCCTCCCGAACATCAGTTCAAAGGGGTAAACCCTGTAACATCATTCTTCGTACAATTGTACACGTGAACGAGAGGTTTAACGAAGTCACGTCAGTGAACTTTCTGTTCGTCATTCATGCTACCCAACATGTTCAAAAGTGTTCTTCCCTTTTTTTATTCCGGAGATGGCACAGAGCTCCCTTATAGTGTGTGACTCAAAATTAGGACCTTGGTCACTCTGTAACCTTTCTGGAAAACCATAGTGAACAATGAAATTTTCCCATAGAGCTTTGGCGACCATTCGAGCCTTCTGATTGGCAGTTGGTATTGCTACTGCATGCTCAGTAAAGTGATCTGTTATTACAAGTATGTCTTTAGTGTTGCTTCGATCCGGCTTCAAAGAAAGAAAATCCATACACAGCAACTCTCAAGGTGGTTCATATGTTGACAAGCGGAGCTGCTTTCTCTGGATGGGCTCTGTGAATCACACAACGAGGACAAGTTTTGATCTTTTGCTCAACATCCAATGCCATTTTTGGCCAGTAAAATCGGGACCTTAGTAAATCAAGGTTTGCGATCCATCCCCGTGTGGCCTATCTCATCATGGAGACTTGTTAGGACAATTGGTCTGAACTCTCTGGGTAACACTAACTGACGAGTTAGAATCTCTCCATCCTGTCTCTTTCTGTACAATACCCCATCTAGTAGCACAAATCGATTCCACTCCCTCATCATAATAGAAAGCTCTGGGAATTCTCTCCTTAAGGTGGGAGAAGGTGTCTCGACTAATTTTAGGTCGGCAATATTAATAATAATAATAATAATAATAATAATAATACTGAGAGATAGTTCAGTCAGCACTTTGCTTATCGATTAGATCCTGAACTGGCAGATGAGGTATAAGTGAAACTCCAAGTTCTTCTTCCTCATAGCTGCTTGGCACAGCACTAGAACTCATAGCAAGAGACTGGACCAGCACTGCTCGATCACCTGCACCTTCCACAATATCTCCAGGCACGGAACAAATCATATGCTTGTCACAGATAGCTTCAACCTCATCCTGTGAAAGGGTCGTTGTTTCTGGATTCTCCAGATGTAATGTCAGGAACTTATCAATCATCTCTTGTTCCTTTCTTGAGATAAGGTCAGCAGTCACTTCATGAGGACGCCTAGATAAACCATCAGCATCAAGGTTAAGTTTCCCTGCATGATACTTCAAAGAAAAGGAGTAAGTAGAAAGAACAGATAACCAGCGATAGCTGGCTGCATCCAACTTTGCAGTAGTTAGGACATATGTAAGTGGATTACTGTCTGTGACAGCTGTGAACTGACTTCCATAAAGATAATCGTGGAACTTTTCAGTCACAGCCCACTTCAAGGTGAGGAATTTGAGTTTGTGCGCTGGATAGCGACACTCGCTGAGTGACAAACCCCTACTTGCGAAAGCAATCTGCCTCATGATTCCCTCCTGCTCCTGATATAACGCAGCTCCCAAACCAGTGGTGCTCGCATCTGTGTGTAAAATGTATGGAAGTTTAGGATCTGCAAAGCCTAAGATAGGAACATAGGTGAGTTTGTCAACGATTGCATCAAAAGCTTGCTGGCAGGTAGCCGTCCAACGCTGTTTAAATGGTTCTCTGGGGTTCAGATATTGATGTTTTTTCTCTTGCCTCTTCCTTGTTTTGCGAAGTGGTGGGTATCCAGAGGTAAGGTTGTTAAGAGGTTTCACTATTTTGGAGAAGTCTTTAATAAATCTCCTGTAATACCCTGCGAATCCAAGGAAAGATCTGAGTTCCTTCAAGTTCGTCGGATTTGGCCAGGTTTTTAGGGCCTTGATCTTATCAGGATCCGTCTCAACACCATTTGCAGACACAATGTGCCCTAGGTACCTCACCGATGTCTGGAAAAATTAACATTTTTCCGCTGACAACTTTAGACCGTAATCTTTCAGATGCTGAAGTACTCACAGGAGCCTCTTCTAATGTTCTTATAATGTCGCAGAAGCGATTATGAGATCATCTATAAAGACCAGAACCTCTTTAAGGTTGATGTCCCCCATGCAGCGCTCCATTAGATGCTGGAACGTGCTAGGTGCGTTTGTGACACCCTGGGGCATCCTAGATCAATTTTAGAGTCGTTTGGCGACTTCGTCTGGTTAACGGAAGATGATGTCAATACAGTATCCTGACTGTCAGGTATGACACTCTGAATAGAATTCACTTCAGCCACCAGAAAGACCACATCGTGCTGAGACGCATTCTTCAGCACAATGGGTAAACGATTACCTTTGACAGGAAGAGTAAGCAAGCAACTTGACACAATATTCCACCAGGCAAAGATGATGTGTGTGGGGCTTCCACAAAAACCCATCTGTCATTCACTGGGCTAGACATTCGGACTGACCCTTCAAGAACTACTCTCTTCCCAGCAGGAATGGTTTCAGGAACTTGACAGTTTAAAATCACTCTTCCCAGACTATCACAGACATCCTGTTTCTGCATGAACTCAAGAACCTGGAAAACTGCTCTGTACCCCTGGGGAACAGGCTGGTGACACAAAGGCTTCGTATATGCATACTCAGAATACAGGAAGTTCAGGGTGTTAGTGCCTTTGAGCACTTGAGCATTAGGTCTGCTATCTGGGATGATCAACGCAACGGTTTGCACTTCTGTATCTGATTCCACAAACTCCTTTGGAGAGGTTATCGATGTTTCAATGTAACCCAAGTAAGGAACTTGACAGCCAATTGCACCTTCAATTTCAAGCAGATTGTACAAAGGTTGTATGGCTCGATTTGCAAAAGCATCTTGATAGAATGAGAAACTATCACTCTCGCAGTACGTTTAACTCCAAGAAGGCCAGGTGGAAGTCTTTTGCATTCACGAGTGGGATCATGGTCAACCGAGGTAGATAATACAAGGTCATCTCTAGGACATTGAATGATTTCTCCAGTTCCTCTTTGTCTCATAACAGGAACTGTAATCAGTTTAAATCTTTGGAATCTTGGAATATTCAGAATACGGGGAGTTCAGGGTGTTAGTGCCTTTGAGCACTTCAGCATTAGGTCTGCTATCTGGGTGTTAGTGCCTTTGAGCACTTGAGCATTAGGTCTGCTATCTAGGAATCTGGAGCATTGCTGCATCTTTCCCACTGTAACTGCTTTTCTTTCAACTTCCGGTTCTTGGTACCAACCAAAGAAGGATTTGGGCTACCCTCACAGTGAGATGCTATATGGCCATCCTCCCCACAGCGAAAACAGTACCAGGGTCTTGGCTTAGTTAGCTTGTCGTGTTGGGGGTTGCTTCCTTTGTTTGGTTTAGAAGGGAATGTCTTGGCTGACTTTGGTTTCACACTGGGTTCTTTCAGGTTGAATTCTTTGCATTGCTTAGACTGTTTCATTGAGGCGATTTGATTTTGTAGCTCAGTTTAATTCCTCCACTTCATCACGCTTCTCAGCAGAAGACTCATAACTGATGGAATGAAGGTTCGACACAACGCGCCTTATGGGTCCAGAGGACTGCTTGGCAATGCCTAAGTTTTGGTTCATGCGCACTGCTTTTATAGCTTGCTTATTTTCTTCTGTTCTCAATACCAGCAGTAAGTCAGAGAATGCAGGGGGATTGTTCTTTTTCTGCTCTAGCTGGAGCTCAGTTATCAAAACATTGTCCCAGCACCCCCGACAAAATTGTTTTAACAAGTGCCGATCACGCTCAGCAGCAGAAACACCACCTCTTTTTTTGGCTGCATTCAATATCTCTTGCAGCCTGTGCAAGAATTGTGACGGTTTCTCACCAGCATTTTGGAATGTGCTCATAAACTTTGCAAAGAGCTCATCTCGGTCCTCCACAGTACCAAAAGCTGAGTATAGGAGCTCAAGATAATTCCTTGGAGGGGAATGAGGGCTTAAGTGTTTCACAATATCATCTGCAGGTGGAAGGAGACTGTCTAACATTCGTCGCGAGCGTTGCACATCCGAGTGAAGAGGAATTCAACATTTGTGCTCCAAGTATCATAATCTAACTCATTAGCTGAGTCTGAGGGTTTTCCTGAGAAAGGTCTCAAGCGCATAGAAGCAAGGGAATGTGAAGGAGTATCTTCACTCCTCCCAATATGCTCCACGACTAGATGCTGTAGGACAAGCGTGAGATCACTGTAGACGGCGAAAGCGCGTAAGTGTTTACTTAATACCCGTTTCTGCTCTATTGCTAAGTTATTATTTGCTGCTAGGAAAGATTCGTTTCAATTCTTTGCTTATTTGTATGTTTGCGCTTTTGACTTGTATCTGTTTGTAATTGTATTCGCTGCCATTTAGAAGAACTGTAGCGGTTGTTAGTTTTGGCATTGCTGGGCTGTGCACTTAAGTGCTGTACGTGCGCTTCCTGCAGTAGTTTCGATTT
This sequence comes from Zacco platypus, assembly GCA_038088235.1. Lineage (NCBI taxonomy): Eukaryota > Metazoa > Chordata > Actinopteri > Cypriniformes > Xenocyprididae > Zacco > Zacco platypus. The sequence continues at coordinate 17,853,497 of CM076064.1, forward strand.
GGCCCATTCACGGCAAAACTCTTTTGCTGAGCTAATTGTTAGGGCGGGCTCAGCGACTGGAAGCATATACAAACTTGAATTAGTTAGGAACAAGCAGGACAAGCGTGAGATCACTGAAGACGGCGAGAGCGCGTGTGTGTTTACTTAATACCCGTTTCTGCTCTATTGCTAAGTTATTATTTGCTCCTAGGAAGGATTCGTTTCGATTCTTTGCTTATTTGTATGTTTGCGCTTTTGACTTGAATCTGTTTGTAATTGTATTCGCTGCCATTTAGAAGAACTGTAGCGGTTGTTAGTTTTGGCATTGCTGGGCTGTGCACTTAAGTGCTGTACGTGCGCTTCCTGCAGTAGTTTCGATTTGGCCCATTCGCGGCGAAACTCTTTTGCTGAGCTAATTGTTAGGGCGGACACAGCTGTTTTCACTCATACGTTGGTAAGAAAGCTATTTATTTAGTGTGTCCGCGCTGTCGCGGAAGCGTTCAGCCGTCGTTTTCAGCCTCCTCGTGTGAAGACCAACTCGGGTAAAGACCTGTGACTCTACCTGCGTGACTCCACCGAGCAAGGACACCGACAGGACACTAAAGTATCCCCCTTCCCCCCCTTTTTCTTTGCTCCCATACTCAACATGTGCTTTCAATACATTCCTGTTGTCACTCGCCTACGCACCACTATCACCCATAGAAGGCCGTGCAACACTACAAACCTGCGTCCTATTTTCTCCTCTTCTAACAAACCTCTATCTGTTTCTGTAGGCCTATGGAATTGTCAGTCAGCTGTTAACAAAGCTGACTTCATTCCAGCCTTTGCCACTAACTCTACTCTCAATATCTTAGGCTTGACTGAGACATGGATTCGTCCAGAGGACTCCTCAACCCCCGCTGCTCTTTCTAACAACTTCACTTTTACTCATAGCCCTCGTCAGTCAGGAAGAGGAGGGGGCACAGGTTTCCTCATTTCTAACAATTGGAAATACTTAACTCACCCTACTCTATGCAACAACTATTCATTTGAATCTCATGCCATTACAATTACATACCCTGTCTAAATTCATCTTGTACTCATCTATCGCCCCCCAGGTCAATTGGGTACCTTTGTCGAGGAATTGGACATGCTGCTGTCCTCATTCCCAGATGATGGCAGTCCACTTGTACTACTGGGCGATTTCAACATTCACCTTGATAAACCTTATGCTTCTGACTTCCTCTCTCTCCTAGCCTCATTTGATTTCAACCGACCAATCACCACAAACACCCACAAATCTGGCAACCAACTGGACCTGATCTACACATGTAACTGTATCACTGACGACATTCTGGTCACACCTCTGCACGTCTCTGACCATTTCTTCATCACTTTCAGTCTGCAACTTATTTGTGCACCACCAACCACTTCACACTTCACAACCACTTCGTTTCCATCAGAAGATACCTGCGCTCTCTTTCCCCTTCTCATCTTTCCTCTGTTGTGTCATCTTCCCTTCCCTCACACACACAATTCTCATCTTTGGATGTAAATACTACAACACACACTTTATGCTCCACTTTATCTTCTTCCCAAGACAGAATCTGTCCTCTGTGAATTCTTTCCTCAAGGTGGGAGAAGGTGTCTCTCCTAATTTTAGGTGGGCAATATTATTAATAATAATAATAATAATAATAATACTGAGAGATAGCTGAGTCAGCACTTTGCTTATCGGCTAGATCCTGAACTGGCAGATGAGGTATAAGTGAAACTCCAAGTTCTTCTTCCTTATAGCTGCTTGGCACAGCACTAGAACTCATAGCAAGAGACTGGACCAGCACTGCTCGATCACCTGCACCTTCCACAATATCTCCAGGCACGGAACAAATCATATGCTTATCACAGATAGCTTCAACCTCATCCTGTGAAAGGGTCGTTGTTTCTGGATTCATGAGGACGCCTAGATAAACCATCAGCATCAAGGTTAAGCTTCCTCTCTCTCCTAGCCTCATTTGATTTTAACCGACTCATCACCACAAGCACCCACAAATCTGGCAACCAACTGGACCTGATCTACACACGTAACTGTATCACTGACGACATTCTGGTCACACCTCTGCACGTCTCTGACCATTTCTTCATCACTTTCAGTCTGCAACTTATTTGTGCACCACCAACCACTTCACACTTCACAACCACTTCTTTTCCTACAGAAGATACCTGCGTTCTCTTTCCCCTTCTCATCTTTCCTCTGTTGTGTCATCCTCCCTTCGCTCACACACACAATTCTCATCTTTGGATTTAAACACTGCAACACACACTTTATGCTCCACTTTATCTTCTTCCCTAGACAGTATCTGTCCTCTGTCATCCAGACCAGCACAAGCAACTCCTTCTAACCCTTGGATAGCCAATGCACTTCGCGAAGACCGGACCAAACTCAGGGCAGCAGAAAGGAAATGGCGCAAATCACAAGACCCATCTGACCTAGGTTCGTACCAAGATCTGCTATCATCTTTTTCTGGTGGAGTCCATGCAGCTAAGTCCTCATACTTCCACGACAAGATCAACGGCGCTACAAACACATGCTCACTCTTCAAGGCACTCCTCTGTCCCCCTCCACCACCACCCACCACATCTTTAACTGCTGATCAATTTGCCAATTTCTTCACTGACAAGACATCTTCCATCAGTAGCCAATTCCCTGCACCACTCACACAGGAACTCAGCCCCTCCTCATCCACTAATCTTCTCTCTTCCGTCTCCCTTCTCACGGAGGCAGAAGTATTAAAACTTCTCCTCTCCACTCATCCCACCACCTGCCCTCTAGACCCCATCCTCTCACACCTTCTACAAGCCATCTCTCCCACTCTTTTACCAGCACTTACACAATTATTAACTCGTCTCTCCACACAGGCACTTTCCCTACCACATTCAAGCAGGCTCGAGTAACCCAACTGCTAAAAAAACCCCACGTTAAACACATTACTCGTAGACAACTACAGACCTGTCTCTCTCCTACCATTCATATCGAAAACACTTGAACGAGTTGTGTTCAACCAGGTGTCATCCTTCCTCACACAGAACAACCACCTGGACGTCAACCAATCTGGATTCAAGAGCGGCCATTCCACCGAGACTGCGCTACTGTCTGTCACGGAATCCCTGCGAATTGAAAAGGCTGGTTCCAAATCATCTGTTCTCATTCTACTGGATCTATCTGCTGCCTTCGACACCGTAAACCATCAAATTCTTCTGTCCACCCTCTCGTCACTTGGCATCTCAAGTACTGCGCTTCAGTGGTTTGAGTCCTATCTCACAGGTAGGTCTTTCAGAGTCGCCTGGGGAGGGAAGGTATCCAAACCTCATCAACTGATCACTGGAGTTCCTCAGTGTTCAGTTCTTGTTCCCCTCCTATTCCCCATTTATACTACATCACTGGGCCCTATCATACAGGCACATGGTTTCTCCTACAACTGCTATATGCTGATGACACACAAATCTACCTGTCCTTCCAACCAGATGATTCCACAGTAGCTACAAGGATCTGTCTGGCGGACATCTCGACGTGGATGGAAGAACACCACCTGCAGCTCAACCTGGCAAAGACTGAGCTTTTAGTCTTCCCTGCCACTCCTACTCCACAACATGACATCAACATACAGCTTGGTACAGCCACCATTACCCCATCAAAGTTGGCCAGAAATCTTGGAGTTATCTTCGATGACCAACTGACCTCCAGAGACCACATCTCAAAAACGGAGCGGTCATACAGATTTGCACTTCACAACATCAGGAAAATCCGGCCCTTCCTGACTGAGCACGCAACACAACTTCTTGTCCAGGCCCTGGTCATTTCAAGGCTTGATTACTGCAATGCTCTTCTGGCTGGTCTGCCGTCAAGTGCAATCAAACCTCTTCAAATGATCCAGAATGCTGCTGCACATCTTGTCTTCAACGAGCCTAAGAGAGCCCACGTCACGCCCCTCTTCAACTCTTTGCACTGGCTACCCCTTGCTGTTCGCATCAAGTTCAAGGCACTGATGCTTGCTTACAGATCCACCACAGGCTCTGCACCTTCCTACCTCCACACACTGCTACAACGCTACGTCCCCACCAGAAGCCTGCGATCACTAAAGGAACGAAGGCTTGTGGTACCGTCACAGAGAGGCACAAAATCACTCTCCAGAACATTCTCATTCACTGCTCCCTGCTGGTGGAATGATCTCCCTACTTTCATCAGGAACGCAGAATCCCTGGCAATATTCAAGAGACAGCTGAAAACTCATCTCTTCCGTGAACACTTAATCCCCTAAAAAAAAAAAAAAAAAAACCCTATCCTTCCCTTATCCCTTCCTACTCTAGCTTTTGGTACTAAGCAATGTATGAAACTTGTATTGTGAGCACTTCCTGTGTTATTTGCCAATTCATGAAGAATCGCTTGTTTGTTTTCCTCACTTGTAAGTCGCTTTGGATAAAAGCGTCTGCTAAATGACTAAATGTAAATGTAAATGGTACTTGTAACTGCTCACCTTCTCCACAGGGGTCCCACTGATCATTAGAGGAGTATAGGCCTGCTGTCTTTTTCTGAAGTCCACAATCAGCTCTTTGGTTTTGGTCATGTTCAGAGAGAGACAGTTGTCCTGGCACCAAGATGTTAGTTTCTCAACCTCTTCCATGTATGTGGTCTCGTTGTTGTTAGAGATAAGGCCCTGAACCCCTGTTTCGTCAGCGAACTTGACAATAGAAGTGGAGCTGTGAGAAGCCACTCAGTCATGTGTGTAGAGAGAGTAAAGTAGGGGACTCAGAAAGCCACCCTGTGGCGCTCCTAAGCTCAGGGTGATGGAGTTGGAGGTGAACCAGCCTACTTTCACTACCTGGGGTCTGTATGAAAGAAAGTCTTGAATCCAATTGCAGAGTGAAGAGTTCAGACCAAGATTTAGGAGTTTGGAGGTTAACTTGCTGGGAATTATAGTGCTGAAGGCTGAGCTGTAGTCAATGAAGAGCAGCCTTACATAGTTCCCATTATTGCTGTCGATGTGGGTGAGGGAGGAGTGCAGAACATGAGAGATGGGATCCTCAGTAGATCTGTTTGGCCGATAGGCAAACTGAAGAGGGTCCAGTGTATCTGGTATGAAGGAGCAGATGTAGTTTTTAACCAGTCTCTCAAATACCTATCATGACTGTGGATGTGAGGGCAACTGGACGATAGACATTCAGGTAAGAGGGTATATTGTTCTTATGCACAGGAATGATGACAGATTTTTTTGAAGGATGAAGGGACCACAGAGGCAGCAAGGGACTCATTGAAGATTGATGTAAACAATCCAGCGAGCTGATCAGCACAGGACCCCAGAACACGACCAGAGATGCCATCAGGCCCGGCTGCTTTCCTGACGTTTACACCGCTTTAGCACCCACCGAAGCTCATCCTCCGACATGGTGATTACAGGGTTGCCGCTCTGTCCGCTACTTTCTCGCGCGCCAAGAGGCAGAGTTGCTCTGCCGCGGTTACAATCAAAGCGAGCGAAGAAAGAGTTTAACTCGTCAGCCAGCGATGGATCAGCTCTCACCTCTGTGGAGGAATTAGTTCCGAAGGTGCAGATGGTCCTCAGTCCCTGCCACATGCGTTGGGAGTCATTAAGTTGGAAATGAGAGTCCACTCGATCCCTGTAGCGTAGTTTGGCGTCTTTTACTGCGCGGCGAAGAGCATAACACGATGATTTGTACCCGTTCAGTTGTATGTTGTAAGTTTTATGTTGCAGTGCGTTTGTTCACTGCAGCACAGATAGTTTTGTCCACCCATGGTTTCTGATTTGAGAATGTCTTAATAGTTACAGTTTCCGTTGCTTGTTCTGTTAGTGTTCACAAAACTTAATGCTACGTCCGTAAACTCGCTGACATCAGATGAGCTCGCCCCCTCTGCACTGGGGGTCTTGGACGAGCTTTTGTTTATATTCCGATGTGAGGAAAATAGTGGCATGGTCCGATTTGCCAAAAGCGGGTTGTGATCGGGCTTTGTAGGCATTTTTAAACTGAAAGTAGCAGTGATCCAGCGTATTGTTCCCTCTAGTAGGACAGGACACATGTTGGTAAAAGTTCGGCATGACTTTCCTGAGATTGGCTTTGTTAAAGTCCCCCGCGATGATAAAAGCAGCATTAGGATGTTTGTTTATGTAGCCTCTTAGCTCATCATGAAGTTTAGACAAAGCCTCACCAGTGTCGGCCTGTGGTGGGATGTAAACAGCAGTCGCGACGATCGATGAGAACTCCCGGGGTAGATAGAATGGACGGCAAGAGATGGATAAATGTTCCAGGTGGGGCGAGCAAGAGCTTGACATCTTATACTCCAAGGATTGGACATTGGCTAGTAAAATACTAGGCAGCGGAGGGCTGTGAGCTCTTTGCCTCAATCTGTTGCGAATACCAGCGCATTTCCCACGGTGTTTCTTGTAGCGTCGTCTCGGTGGGTGTCCATTGTTTGTTGGAACAGTGCAAAGAATCTCTGGCGGAAATGAAGAGTTTGAAGATAAAGTGTCCCAAAACAGGTCAGTACAGTGATATCCAATATCCAAAAGTGTCAATTTCTCGTAAGTTATCAGTGCAGATGTAATTCGGGTGGAAAGAGAAAGAAAATGTAAGTAAAAATTTAAGTAAAAGCACAATCTAAGAGGAGCGACCTGGACGGCAACCAAACGCAGCGGCAACATCTTGTTGATGATGGACCAAGTGCTGAAGAAATGTTGGATTTTGACTGACTCATTTGGGGATGTGACATCACCATGTGGGGGTACTGTCATAGTCTGCGCTGATTCTTGAACTCTTTTCTGACCAACTTCCTGGTCAGTTGATGGAAACTCTGATTCAAGTCTATGGGAGAGATACAGCAGAGACTGTAAGTTTGGCTAACTCTTGTTGCAAGAGCTGCTCCATCGGCCGGCCTGTTACTTTCAAAATTTCTCGTAAACTTTTAATGAAAGTATGGGTTGCACTACTGCTGGCTGCAGGTGTATACACACTAGCAAGCGACTTAATACTGTAAGTAACTTCAGATGAGGTAGGGCTCTGAAAAGTACCGGGAAGTGAAGGGTCTACCGACTGCATCGCTGAGTCATGACTGATATCAACAATGAGTTGTCTGTGAAACTCCGTCTTAGGGTCATCAATGCATATCATGCGCTCAATTGAGCCATAACCTGCCAGGTATTTCAGCACTTCTTCATCTTTCTCAGTGTGAGTGAGACCACTGATTGTCACAGCATTGCGGACGAAAACACCTTCAGTCTGCACAATCTCCATCTCTGAATTAGTTCAATAAGCTCCTTTATCAAGCTCGTTCTGCAGTATCTACACAACAGGCTCCTGGCTGGCTCGCCAAGTTTTCTGTAACACCCGTGTGCACTTATAATGAATGTCAATGTTATTTGGGATTTGTTTCGATGGTAAATGCAGCCACGAATGCTATTGGACCAGTTAGGTTCGAACTATAGAGCCTGTAATAAATGTAGTGACTTGTGCTTCTAAAATGAACAGAGCTTTTCTCTTTTCTTGCCAGCTGGTTATTTACTATTATAGATAACAAAACGATAGGGAAGACTATAAGAAAAAGACTAAAAAAAATAAAAAAATAAAAAAAAAAACAGTTGAATACACAATTAACAATAATAATATACACAGTATACCGGTAAAAAGAAATAATGGTTAGAAGGAAAAAAACTACAGGTGCACCTTGAAAATTAAACACACATATGTCTGCATGTACACCAAATCAGTTGTTCAGATCAATTCCATGGAATTTGTAAATACAAAATGATAATGTTTATCACTTTTTTTTTTTTCAAATAAAACCAAAATATCAATAAAGTTTCAGTTCGTTGGCGTTTTCTTTTTTTCAACCTAATCAGTTTGTGCTTTTTTTTTCAAGGGAAAAAAAAAACGTGATGGAAAACAGTTCAGTCCAATCATATCATATCCCACCTCAACCTGAAGAAAACAGCAGAGTTCACTATAGAAAGTTTGGGTCCTACTCAGTCAAGTTAGTATCCAGATCCATGGGAGGCTCGCCATCAATTAAACATCCAGTTGTGTTATCACATCACAGGAACAAAAACCTGACCTGTATTTTAGATCAAACAATAGAGTTTGTCAAGGTTCAGTTGGCTTATTGGAAAGACAAAACTCATTAAAACTATAAACATTATGATGAACTAAAGATTTCACTTACAACACATACATTCAAAGGACTTCATCACACAATTACGCAGATTCATTTACTGATCGTAAATCAGATTGACATTTGCCTTACTTCGACCAAAATATACTTAAAACTTTAAACACTCACCAAATCCGTTTTGAATAGTGATTTTATGATTGTTTGGGTCTCAAAGACGAAGTTGGAACACATTATCACCAGCAGTTCAACTCTGACTCTTTTTATAAAATGGAGGATTTTACGCTCCCTCTGCTCGAGAGCACGTTCTCGAAGAGCAGGCTTAAAGGGCCAGTACCACCCTTTGATACATGTGTAACAACCAAGGTAGAAAACTCAAAACAGCTTAAAAACACATACAAAGCATGTTTTCTCCACTTTTTTTCAGTTTAGAAACAAAAGCATAGTAAGACAGAAAGAAAAATTATTATTTTTTTTTTCTTTTTGGTTTATAACATAAATGAATTGTGAAATTAATAAAATAAACATGAAATGAACTAAAGCTCTCCTATGCTCTGTCTCTCTCTTTTTTTTTTTTTTTTAAATTTGATTATGTAGCTAAATCACCTGTGCTGTATTAATGTCACATTTCTGAGCATTTCTTTTAATTTTCCTCAATTATGAGATGCTTGCAATTGAGGAGGTTTGATCTATCCATCTCTCTATACTGTTATCCTTTCAGTCAGAGGGACAACAGAGGGAGCTCACGAGAAGAAAACAGGAGTTATGAGTTATACGAGTTAACCGGAGTGTCTTAGTGTAACAGATATATGGATGTATTAGTCTGGTATCAACAAAGGCACAGGGAAGAGACAGCTAAAACATTAAATCAAATAAATACACGATTATAATCATATATGAGTTGTCTATGTTCCCCAAGCAATTTCTGGTATTTTCCATAAAGGTGAGTATTTATTATCACTGTGTATGTATTATCATAAGTCATAAGTAGACTTTAGCATCACATATTCTTTTTTCACAGGGTGATCTCTTTAAATCATTTTCTTGCAGAATCTTCCACATTGGAGTAGCATTCTTATATCTGCCTTTTCATGTATGCAAGAAGCAATCTGATATGATTTTGTGCAGGCCAGTGTAACAGAAACTGAGGACTTTCATGGGTAAGACTTTATTTTACAGTGTCATTGTTTCATATGTTACATGTAGTTACTCCAGCAATAACTATAAACAATGCATGATTACTTGAAAATAACCCTAAATCAAACCCTAATCCGAACCCTATAGTAAGTCCATGTAGTTTCCTAATATTACGCAGTACTTAAATGTATAATTGACGTGTAACAAAGACACCTCAAAATAAAGGGTAACAATTTATTTTAAAGGGTCCATGTTACAGTGTAATTAAATCATTCAAGTACTGAGTAATAATAATTAACTATATATACTTACAAAAGGGTTAGGGTTAGGACGAGGGTTTGGCTTAGTGTTAATTGCATGTAATTATGCATAATTTATAGTTATTACTACAGTAACTACATGTAACATGTGTAACAATGACACTGTAAAATAAAATGGTACACCATTTGTCAATGGTGACAAGCAGATCACCAGATAGTCTTGATTTGGTGTACTTTTTAGGCCCATGTCATCAGGATGTGGAGACTACTGGCAGTTACAAATCCAAGGCCCTTCCTCTGTTCTATACCTTCGCTGGCTATGACACAGCATTTGCTGCATTTGCAACCCAGGACAAGAAGGCCAAATCCCCCCAACTAAGGATGTCCTGGTGGCAACAGACTGGAGTTGGTTGGACACAAGCATTTGGAGATCATTTTGGTCAACTGTTCCACAGCTAAGCCAGACCATCCTCGAACTATTAAGCTGTGGCAGAAAATGCAAATGTAAAAAGATTCCTTAAATTGAACATGTGTCAATGTAGAGGAGATTGTGAAGAAGACTGAAGAATAGGTTCAACAACAACAAAACAATCAAACAAACGTGTTTCTGAAATAAATTTTTTTAAGTAAATCTTTGTGTCTGACATTGTTTTAAGCTATGTTGCTGTAACGAAGGGCGAATCAGCAGAATGAGATCCAATAGCAGGCTTTATTAAAACACAGAATGGTCGTAACAGGCAAGGTCAAACAGTGGCAAACAGGAATATCAGAGGTAAGCAGGTTCGTGGTCAATAAACAGGAAAAGGGGCCGATACAGGCAGCAATAATCAAACAGTCCAGAATAACAGGCAGTAAATCCAATGGGGCAGGCAGAGACTTCGAAGACTTTGCAGAAGACTTTGCGGTTTGTGTATGTGTGAATGGTGCTTAAATAATGACGAATAATGTGCTGCAGCTGTCTGGGGTGATCAGTGACAGGGGACACAGCTTCTGGGAAATGTAGTGCGCAGGTGTGAGTGAGTGGGTGTGCAGTGCATTGTGGGAAGTGAAGTCTGGGAGTGAATGTGGTATTCACGGGCACTTCAGCTGATGATCATTACAGTTGCTAACGTGTGGTAAGATGGTCGATGCAGAGGTTAACGGACAGCAAAAGAAGTGGCAAAACTCCAGAAAAAGTCCATGGAAAGTTCCTTTATTTTCAGAATCCACAATTTCAGGTAGACATAGCCAAGGCAACTTATCCAATATATGGGCAAGTTTAACACAGGAAAAACACAAAACAAACCAAACTAAATAATAAAAAAACTATTTAAAGTACAACTCAACACATAACAAAACAAAAAACAAAGAAAAGACTAAATAGTTGGCTACTGTTCCAACAAACACCCGTCCTTTTTGTTCAAACATTTCCACCGCTTTTTATACTCTTGGTCCCCTCCCTTCATGTTTAAACGGACAAATCATAACACTCCATTTGTTAAACAGTACAATTCACACTTCACATAGACTTTCAACCTCACAAGTCACACCCAAGATGAAGTTTTCCTTTAACCAAAGGCTTCTCTCTGTAGTATATGTAGTGAATGGTTCTGTCCAGGACACCCCCTATATAGTTTGTGTAGTTGGTATGACCCAGTGTGTATGGCATGTTGCCAACTTGGCGAGTTAAGGACAAGCGTGAGATCACTGAAGACGGCAAGAGCGCGTGAGTGTTTACTTAATACCCGTTTCTGCTCTATTGCGAAGTTATTATTTGCTGCTAGGAAGGATTCGTTCGATTCTGTGCTTAGTTGTATGTTTGCGCTTTGATTTGTATCTGTTTGTATTTGTATTCGCTGCCATTTAGTAGAACTGTAGCGGTTGTTAGTTTTGGTATTGCTGGGCTGTGAACTTAAGTGCTGTACGTGCGCTTCCTGCAGTAGTTTCGATTTGGCCCATTCACGGCGAAACTCTTTTGCTGAGCTAATTGTTAGGGCGGACTCAGCTGTTTCCACTCATACGTTAGTAAGTACGCTATTTATTTAGTGTGTACGCGCTGTCGCGGAAGCGTCAGCGGAAGCGTTCAGCCTCCTCGTGTGAAGACCGACTCGGGTAAAGACCTGCGACTCTACCTGCGCGACTCCACCGAGCAAGGACACCGACAGGACACTTAAGTATCCCCCCCCCTTTTTTTTTGCTCCCATACTCAACATGTGCTTTCAATATATTCCTGTTGTCACTCGCATACGCTCCACTATCACCCGCAGAAGGCAACGCAACACTACTAACCTGCGTCCTATTTACTCCTCTTCTAACCAACCTCTATCTGTTTCTGTAGGCCTATGGAATTGTCAGTCAGCTGTTAACAAAGCTGACTTCATTCCAGCCTTTGCCACTAACTCTTCTCTCAATATCTTAGGCTTGACTGAGACATGGATTCGTCCAGAGGACTCCTCAACCCCCGCTGCTCTTTCTAACAACTTCACTTTTACTCATACCCCTCGTCAGTCAGGAAGAGGAGGGGGCACAGGTTTCCTCATTTCTAACAATTGGAAATACTTAACTCACCCTGCTCTATACAACAACTGTTCGTTTGAATCTCATGCCATTACAATTACATACCCTGTCAAAATTCATCTTGTACTCATCTATCGCCCCCCAGGTCAATTGGGTACCTTTGTTGAGGAATTGGACATGCTGCTGTCCTCATTCCCAGACGATGGTAGTCCACTTGTACTACTGGGCGATTTCAACATTCACCTTGATAAACCGTATGCTTCTGATTTCCTCTCTCTCCTAGCCTCATTTGATTTCAACCGACTCATCACCACAAGCACCCACAAATCTGGCAACCAATTGGACCTGATCTACACACGTAACTGTATCACTGACAACATTCTGGTAACACCTCTGCACGTCTCTGACCATTTCTTTATCACTTTCAATCTGCAACTTATTTGTGCACCACCAACCACTTCACATGTTTCCTTCAGAAGAAACCTGCGCTCTCTTTCGCCTTCCCATCTCTCTTCTGTTGTGTCATCCTCCCTTCCCTCCCACACACAATTCTCATCTTTGGATGTAAATACTGCAACACACACATTATGCTCCACTTTATCTTCCTCCCTAGACAGTATCTGTCCTCTGTCATCCAGACCATCGCAAGCAACTCCTTCCAACCCCTGGATATCCGATGCGCTTCGTGAAGACCGGACCAAACTCAGGGCAGCAGAAAGGAAATGGCGCAAATCACAAGACCCATCTGACCTAGGTTCGTACCAAGATCTGCTATCATCCTTTTCTGATGGAGTCCTTGCAGCTAAGTCCTCATACTTCCACAACAAAATCAACGGCGCTACAAACCCACGCTCACTCTTCAAGACATTCAACACACTCCTCTGTCCCCCTCCACCACCTCCCACCACATCTTTAACTGCTGATCGATTTGCCAAGCTCTTCACCGACAAGACATCTGCCATCAGCAGCCAGTTCTCTACACCACCCACACAGGACCTCAGCCCCTCCTCATCCACTAATCTTTTCCCTTCCTTTTCCCCTCTCACGGAGGCAGAAGTATCAAAACTTCTCCTCTCCACTCATCCCACCACCTGCCCTCTAGACCCCATCCCCTCACACCTTCTACAAGCCATCTCTCCCACTCTTTTACCAGCACTTACACACATCATTAACTCGTCTCTCCACACAGGCACTTTCCCTACCGCATTCAAGCAGGCTCGAGTAACCCCACTGCTTAAAAAACCCACGCTAGACACATCGCTCGTGGACAACTACAGACCTGTCTCTCTCCTACCATTCATATCAAAAACACTTGAACGAGTTGTATTCAACCAGGTGTCATCCTTCCTCACACAGAACGACCATCTGGACGTCAACCAATCTGGATTCAAGAGCGGCCATTCAACAGAGACTGCGCTACTGTCTGTCACGGAATCCCTGCGGATTGCTAAGGCTGGCTCCAAATCATCTGTTCTCATCCTACTGGATCTATCTGCTGCCTTCGACACCGTAAACCATCAAATTCTTCTGTCCACCCTCTCGTCACTGGGCATCTCAGGTACTGCGCTTCAGTGGTTTGAGTCCTATCTCACAGGTAGGTCTTTCAGAGTTGCCTGGGGAGGGGAGGTATCCAAACCTCATGAACTGATCACTGGGGTTCCTCAGGGTTCAGTTCTTGGTCCCCTCCTATTCTCCATTTATACTACGTCACTGAGTCCCATCATACAGGCACATGGTTTCTCCTACCACTGCTATGCTGATGACACACAACTCTACCTGTCCTTCCAACCAGATGATTGCACAGTAGCTGCACGAATCTCAAGCTGTCTGGTGGACATCTCGACGTGGATGGAGGAACACCACCTGCAGCTCAACCTGGCAAAGACTGAGCTTTTAGTCTTCCCTGCCACTCCTACTCTTCAACATGACATCAACATACAGCTTGGTACAACCACCATTACCCCATCAAAGTCGGCCAGAAATCTTGGAGTTATCTTCGATGACCAACTGACCTTCAGTGACCACATCTCAAAGACGGCGCGGTCATGCAGATTTGCACTTTGCAACATCAGGAAAATCCGTCCCTTCCTGACTGAGCACGCAACACAACTGCTTGTCCAGGCCCTGGTCATTTCAAGGCTTGATTACTGCAATGCTCTTCTGGCTGGTCTTCTGTCAAGTGCAATCAAACCTCTTCAAATGATCCAGAATGCTGCTGCACGTCTTGTCTGCAACGAGCCTAAGAGAGCCCACGTCACGCCCCTCTTCATCTCTTTGCACTGGCTACCCCTTGCTGCTCGCATCAAGTTCAAGGCGCTGATGCTTGCTTACAGATCCACCACAGGCTCTGCACCTTCCTACCTCCACACACTGCTACAACGCTACGTCCCCACCAGAAGCCTGCGATCGCTAAAGGAACGAAGACTTGTGGTACCATCACAGAGAGGCACAAAATCACTCTCCAGAACATTCTCCTTCACTGCTCCCTGCTGGTGGAATGATCTCCCTACTTTCATCAGGAACGCAGATTCCCTGGCAATATTCAAGAGACAGCTGAAAACTCACCTCTTCCGTGAACACTTAATCCCCTCATAAAAAAAAAAAAAAAAAAAAAACCCTATCCTTCCCCCTTTTTCCCTCCCTACTCTAGCTTATGGTACTGAGCAATGTATGAAACTTGTATTGTGAGCACTTCCTGTGTTATTTGCCAATTCATGAAGAATCGCTTGTTTGTTTTCCTCACTTGTAAGTCGCTTTGGATAAAAGCGTCTGCTAAATGACTAAATGTTAAGTTCTTGGCATACTAGTAAATAAGCTCAGCATCATAACTCCTGTGCGTACGTGTCTTAATGTTAACTAAAGTTCAACAAAGACCACAACATGGTGTCAGAAGCCACTGTATCCACTGAATAATACTGAATAATAGTAGTGACTGAAGATCACCGCGACGCGGGTGAACAGTGACGAGCAGCACTGCCAGATTATTCTAGCGAGCCCTATGTGCAAAAGAGACGGACAAAATGGAAATGCTTCATCCGCTGCCAACTTTGTCTTTGATGGGGAACTTGGCTGAAAATTGGCGTAAGTGGGAACAAAGATTTAATTTGTATCTTACTGCCTCAACTCTAGTAGACAAATCTGAGACGAGACAGATCGCTGTGCTGCTGCATTGCATAGGAGAAGACGCGCTAGACATTTATAACTCGCTCGAGATTGAATACGAGGATCCAGAACATAAAAAATGATCAGAGGTCCTCGCAGCACTCCGAAAATACTGTGCTCCGCGAAAGAATACCGTTTTTGAACGACATCAGTTCTGGGCCCACACATTCTCTGAACAAGCAGGCATAGATAAATTTGTCACGGAGCTAAGAAACAAAGCACGCACATGCGAATTCGGAGAAACTGAAGATCTCATGATACGAGACAAAATAGTATTCAGCATAACTGACTCAGGGCTTCGTGAACGATTGCTGTCCATATCTGATTTGACACTTTCAAAAGCCATCGATATGTGCAGAACTAAAGAAGTCACGAGGGCGCAAGTTACAGCTATGGCAGCATCATCAGAAACACAATTTGTGCATGCTATTACCAAAAAGGGCCAGCAGCCCAATTGGAAATCAAACAAACCAGCAGTGCACAAACCAATGGCAGCGCCAACTAGAGGACATTCAAAAAATTGCGGCAAATGCGGACGCATTCACATGCCAAGACAGTGCCCTGCCTTTAATGAAGTGTGTAAAATATGTGGCAAAAAGAACCACTTTGCACTTGTGTGCAAATCGAAGGCCAAAATGGACACGCTTGACATAGATACTGAGATATCTGGGATAGATGCACTGTTTGTTGGTACTGTAGTTCACTCAAACACATCAGACACAGGCTGGCACACAAATCTGCGTATGGCAGGCACAGTTGTCAACTTCAAGCTTGACACGGGCGCTGAAGCAAACGTCATTCCAAAGAAAATCATTGATCAGCTTCAGGTTCTTGTGAACATCCGAAAGACAAACACAGTGCTTGTGTCGTATGGAGGCACCCGCATCAAACCAGAAGGTGTTGTTACACTCCACGTGCAGGCTAAAAATAAAACAACTGACATGATGTTCTTTGTGACTACAGCATCAGATATAGCCCTACTTGGGAGACAGGCATGTGTGCAGTTGGACCTCATAAGAAAAGTAAACGCCCTCATACCATCATCGCCCACCACTAAAACTGAGCTCCTCACCCGCTATGCATCAGTGTTTCAAGGTTTGGGCCAGTTTCCAGGATTGCACCATATTCATACCGACCCTTCCGTTCCTCCGGTAATACACGGCTGCAGGAAGATACCATATGCAGTCCATGACCGACTCCGAGAGACACTGGATGAACTGGAGAAAAGGGGTGTCATAAGCAAAGTCTCCAAACCTACTGCATGGGTTAGCAGTCTGTGCATCACAGAAAAGAAAAATGGTGCACTGAGAGTCTGCCTGGACCCCAGAGACCTAAACAGGGCCATACTCCGCCAGCACTACAACATTCCCACCCTGGAGGACATACGGAGTAAGTTAGCTGGCTAAAAGTTGTTCACCATCGTGGATGAGAAGGACGGCTACTGGCAGATTCAACTAGATGAGGAGTCAGCAGAACTCTGTGCTTTCAACACGCCGTGGGGCAGGTATCGTTTTCATCGCATGCCTTTTGGTATAAAGTCAGCGAGCGAGGTATTTCAACGCTTGAACACAGAGAGCTTTGGGGACATTGAAGGTGTTTTCATGGTGGCCGATGACATGATCATAGCGGCATCCACCAAAGCAGAGCATGATGTCATCCCAGAGAAAGTGATGAACAGAGCGCTGAGTCTAAACGTGAATGTAACGAAGTTCTTCAGAACGGGAAGAAGGAGGCGGGAACCGGCGAACGTTCAACAATGTTTTTAATAAATAAATAAACCAACAATAAACCAAAAAGTATAAGGGCGGCAGTTCCTCACGGCGACTGCCGCCCACACCAACAAAATAAAACACAACATAAAATCCAGGCCTGGTCCTCTCTCGTCCTTCCCTGTCGTCGCTCCTCCTTTATGCTTCCGGAGCTCCTCCGTGGGAGATACGAGACCGGTGCGCCGAGCACCTGAAGCTCGTTAACACTCGCGTCACCGGCCTCGCGCCGTCCCCCCACGGCTCTCGCCCGCCGTGCTCGTCACATACCCCCATCGCCCCTCGCAGGCCGGGGGGTACCCGCGAGACTGCGCTTACACCCCCCCCGGGGGCCAGTCTCGGCGGCCGCAGCGCCTGGGGGTAAGGACAGACGAGACGAGAGAAAAGGAGACGGAAGCACAAGGAGCGACTAGGACGAGAGAGTGGAGAGAGGAAAACAAAACAAAAAAATTCTTGGTCCGGCTCCCCGACACACTGCCGCTCGGTCCTCAGCCCGCCGAGAGGCTCTTCCTCGCGGTGCCATGCGATGGCACTGGACGCTCGGTGGACGGCCCGATCCTCCTCCGCCCCCTGGCGGCCGGCGATGACGACTCCACATGAGGGCAGCCGGCAGCGAGCCCGCCGTTCCCTGCTCCTCCCCGCTCCGGCGGCAGGCAGCAGGCCTCGGCCCACGGCGGACGGCGGCTCCTCCCCGTTACGGCGGCAGGCAGCAGGCTTTGGCCCATGGCGAACGGCGGCTCCTCCGCTCCCTCCTGGACGGCCGCCACCCCACCTCGTCCCAGGGGCGCGACAGCGAGCTTTCCGTCCCACCGATTTCTCATTCGCTCCAGTACCACCGCTTCGGGCAGCCACTCGCGGTCTTCTCTCCCGCGCTGCCCGACCTCCTCAGCACCGCGATCCCCCTCAGCAGCGAGGGCTCTTCGACAGCATGTCCCTCCTTCCTCCCGGGTTTCGGCACCAGTGTAACGAAGTTCTTCAGAACGGGAAGAAGGAGGCGGGAACCGGCGAACGTTCAACAATGTTTTTAATAAATAAATAAACCAACAATAAACCAAAAAGTATAAGGGCGGCAGTTCCTCACGGCGACTGCCGCCCACACCAACAAAATAAAACACAACATAAAATCCAGGCCTGGTCCTCTCTCGTCCTTCCCTGTCGTCGCTCCTCCTTTATGCTTCCGGAGCTCCTCCGTGGGAGATACGAGACCGGTGCGCCGAGCACCTGAAGCTCGTTAACACTCGCGTCACCGGCCTCGCGCCGTCCCCCCACGGCTCTCGCCCGCCGTGCTCGTCACAGTGAAATTCAACAAAGACAAGTTGCAGTATATGGTCAATGAGGTGACTTACCTTGGCCACGTTATCAACGCAGAGGGAGTGAAGCCTGATGAGTCCAAGGTTTCAGCGATATTGCAATTTCCCCCTCCCACTGACAGAAAAGCCCTTCAACGTCTGCTAGGTATGACACGCTACCTGTCGCAATACATTCCCAATGAAGCCACCCTCACTGCACCGCTCAGGCTGTTGCTGAGGAAAGATATAGACTGGCAGTGGCATCCTGAACAGCAGTCAGCACTTGAAAAACTCAGGACAGCCATAGCAACTGCACCTGTTCTAGGGCATTTTGACCCAAAGGAGCCTATAGAAGTGCAGGCAGATGCCTCAAAAGATGGCTTGGGGGCTACTCTAATGCAGAAACGGCAACCGATTGCATATGCTTCGAGAGCGCTATCTGCTGCTGAAAAGAACTATGCCCAGATAGAAAAAGAACTACTGGCCATAGTGTTTGCTCTGAAAAAGTTCCACCAGCATGTTTACGGTGTGCCCATTAGAGTTCAGTCGGATCACAAACCACTTGAGGCAATATTCTCCAAACCCATAGGTGCTGCGCCAGCACGTCTTCAAAGAATGCTGCTCCAGCTGCAGAGGTATGACATTCACATTGTTTATACTCCAGGCAACCAGATGCTCATAGCAGACGCCCTGTCCAGAGTGTACATTCAGTCTGAGGCAACAGAGGGTCTAGACCTGAGCAAAGAGAAAGTCATCTACGCAGTGAATGGAGAATCGCCCTGTGGTAACATCATGCACATGATCCAACAAGCCACACAGTCAGATCCTGAGCTTAACCTGATACGGCAGCTACATGAGCAAGGATGGCCGGACAGAAAGAAAAACGTCCCACTGGCTGCTCAAGCTTACTGGTCAGTCAGACATACTATTAGCATAGATGATGAGCTACTTATGAAAGATGATCGCATTATCATCCCTTGTGCACTGCGACCAGAAGTGCTGAAACGACTTCATGCGGCACATCAGGGTATACAGCGGTCTCTAGCTCACGCCAGATCATGCTTCTACTGGCCAGGACTCACTGAAGCCGTACGTCAAATGGTGGAAGCCTGTGGTTGCTGTCAAGAGAGTTGTCCTGAAAATCAAAAGGAGCCACTCTTCTCACATCCAGTTCCAGAGGGACCCTGGCAGAAAATAGCCGCTGACATTTTTGACTTTCAAGGGCGTTCATTTCTCCTGATTGTGGACTATTTCTCTAAATATCCAGTCCTACAGCTGTCAGACAAAACATCAGGCTCACTGATAGCACAATTCAAGGCGGTGTTTGCAAGACACGGTGTGCCTGAGCTCCTGATTGCCGATCATGTACCCTTTGCCAGTGCTGAAATGGCTCGATTTGCTCATGACTGGGGTTTCAACATCACACACTCCAGTCCAAACTTCCCTCAGTCCAACGGCATGGCCGAGCGAGCCATAAAAACCATCAAGACTATGCTGAAAGCTGCTGCTCAGTCTGGCACTGACCCTCACCTAGCTTTATTGACTCTCCGCAACACCCCTGTCACTGGTCTCAAATACTCTCCAGCCCAGATCCTCATGGGTAGAGTTTTACGTTCCACTTTACTGGCCAGTAAAGCTGTTCTGCAACCTTCTATACCTAAACACATCCAGGAAACGCTGCAGCAACTTCAATCACAGCAAAAGAAATGGTATGATAGAACAGCAGCTCCACTTCCAGCCTTAAAGGGGGGACAGAGAGTATATATGAGAATAAAAAACACATGGAAACCAGCTACAGTTGTCAGTATCCGAGATGAGCCCCGCTCATACGATGTTGTCACATCATCGGGCACAATCTACCGCAGGAACAGACGCCACCTCAGGCCTGACAGGTCAATTAAACATGATTCACAACCTGACTGTTCCATGTACACTGACAATGATTTGTGCAACAACACTGTTCCAAAAGCTGCCCCAACTGAGCTACCTCAAGATGTGGAAAGGAGTGCACGAAGTACGGAATGCACAAGAGCTGGACGTATCGTCAGACAACCGGCACGGTTCAAAGATTATGTGCTTACTTAAGTATGATAGACTAGTGTTTATATTGCTTGTTCATAGCAAATGTTTATTTTATAAACTGGTGATATTTACAGCATACTATACTTTCTTTATGTCTGATTAATACTTTGTTTAAAGCTTAAGAAGGGGGATGTAGTATATGTAGTGAATGGTTCTGTCCAGGACACCCCCCATATAGTTTGTGTAGTTGGTATGACCCAGTGTGTATGGCATGTTGCCAACTTGGCGAGTTAAGTTCTTGGCATACTAGTAAATAAGCTCAGCATCATAACTCCTGTGCGTACGTGTCTTAATGTTAACTAAAGTTCAACAAAGACCACAACACTCTCCATAATAATTCAGCCAAGTATACATGTAAAAGACATTTTACTCCACACATCCTTAATTAGGTAACTCCTCCCCTTCAGGATGTCATAAAACTGGTTGCATGTTCGCGGGCCATTCCTTTTTGGGCTTCCAGGAACCTGTAAGACTGAAAATATCCAAAGATACTTTAAAAATGAACAAAGACATTGGCTTTGCTGTTTCAGTCCCCTCTCTCATGCTACAAGGGCCATTTGGGAAGACACAAAGGTGCTGATAGTGATCAAGGCCTGTAGGCCAAGATGCCTGTGCATCAGGGGTCTATGAATTGTCACACCTTCAGTACAGTTGGGGAAGTTTTACTTCTGATTGGTCAGTTTGAATGTCTCACATTTGGGTTTCAGTCACATGGTTAAGGGAAGGAAGATTGTAACAGTTGCTCTGTCGCTTCTTTTGACTCTCTGCTCTCTTACTTGGGCACTCTCTGTCCTTCTCTCTCTCTCTCTTTGTCTTTCTCTTTCTTTCTATCTATCTATCAGGTAACTTTTTACATACATGCTAGGTACGATTAATGGTATAAGGTTTTTTAACATCTCATCTATTTTGTAATCATTTTAAGTGTAACCATAAACCAATTTATTGTCATTAAACTGTTTGACTACAAATGATGTGCTAACTAGTTCTGATTTGGTATTAACTTTGATGTGCTACTTATTGCAATATAATATCATCACACTATAGCAATGCTCTCCCACATATTTAGCTATTATAACTGCGCTTATTTCCGTCGTTGGTATAAGTAGCAGTGGGTGGTAATAGACAAGAAATGTACAGTTTTCTACCATCTTGCTGATAACGTTTTTTAGTCATTCGGCAACCCTGCAGCTTGAACCCCTGTAGGCGATCCACCCTTACAAACCGGTAAGACACAGAAACGAAACACACATTAATATTCACACATTTCTTGATTTGACCTGTTCACCTTTTGAATGTTCCACATTACCAGCAGTCACCATGGGATGTGCACCTTCCATGTTACTGCTTCTAAGTAATACAAACAAAATAAAGATCTTACCAAAGATGTCTATGGTGTTTTCATTTGAACCATGTGTGCTACATCACATAACGTCATATTGAATATTCTACTCTTTACAGTTACTATATTGTCAGGGTTACTGAATGAATTCTGATATTCATGGTATTATAAAATTATAAATATTATAAAGTCTAGCCTTTGTTCTCAGATACTGTGATTTCTTTCTCATGTCACTGAATTCACAATTAACTCTTCACCTGAACAGTTTATGATGTTTTATATGGTATCATTGTAAGCCTTGACCATCAAAACATAGCAGTAGACCTTTTCTGTGTTATCATGTATGATTCAGAAGATACCATACAAAACACATAATTTGGTTATGGCGGAAAGTAAATGGCTACCTTTCTGAAAAAGTTCAGGGCCCCACAAGTGTACCAAATTTCATGCTTTTATGAAAAAGTGAACATCTCACCTCAAATTGTGCACATATCACCTGGACTAAGATGTTATACCATCTTTTTGTGAATCTTGTGTTACTCAATACTGAGGAATATGAAAAAAAAATTTCAGCTTTAGCTGAGGAAAAATTAAGAAAAGTTCCTTCATTTGTCTCTCCACTAAGACCTGAACAACCATACAGCCATATTGAATTGTTGGACAGAATGGCACATGGCAGCAGAGAGCAATGCTCTCATTAGGGACAGAATGTAATAAAAAGATGATGTCTGTGGGGGGAAAACAAGCCTTCCTGATCGATATATTGCATCGAGCGAGTGTCCTGTTTCAGTTGATGGAACGGATTACAATGGAATACAATTTTAGTCCCTGTATTTTATGAGAAGTGGTAGAAGAGAATGTCAACGCATGTGGAACAACTGAAGTGCTGGAATCTTTAGAGTTCTGAAAGGATACCTAAGCAGGGGGCACCCTGTTTGTCGGGTTCAAACGTTCTTCTGGCTTTGCTAGAATGGGTGGAAAAATCATTTAACAATCGTCTGTTCAGAGGTTCTCAACTGGATAACTACAAGTCTTTCACGGACAACGGAGAACAATAATGCTAAATACAAAGAATAAAATGTAACTAATAAAATAAAAGCAAAAATAAACAGGTTTGTCACATTTTATAAAAGAAATTGATGTCAAATACTGTGTCCAATAATACTCTTTTTGCAATGGAGTATTGATGCGAAATGCCTCCGTCAGGCCAAGAGTTTGTGGAGAGTTTGCTGTGTTGCATACACCATTATAGCACCACTGAATGTCTAAATTAGACTTCTCTGCTAAAGTCTCCAAGATATGGCTTTGCTAGCAGCCAAAGGGATGTGTCTTAAAAATCCAGCCAATGGCTTTTAACTTGATTGACAAATGGATAAAGAAAAGCATTTGGCAAATAAATTAATTAAAAGCAACAGACCTTTTTAAATGCAATTTAATAATTGCTTTTAAAATAAGTTGTTAATGTATTGTTCTATCATTAAATTTAACTGACAAAAAAATTGAATATCAATTTTAAAAAATATTTTATTAATTTAATATTTAACAATTTCTTTGAAACATTTAAATATGAAAAACCACTTGAGAACCACTGCACTAGGTCATAGTTAGCATCTTCTCAGCCACTGGACATGGTTGAGAACATGGAAAAAACTGAAAGAGAATCTGCACCTTTACACATTTTAATGTAAATCTTTTAATCTCTAGCATGTTGTTATTAGAGGAGGATATCAAATGGATGGTAGAAGAAAGCACAGAGGTGAAGTTACTTAAACAAAAGCAGAACCTTATAAATGTATCAGCTGCATAGCAGCAAAGTTCAAATCAATTATGGGTAGAAGTAATTTTTTCATACAACCCATAAAGCACTGCAGACGGAGAGATTGCCTGTAATGTTGTATGCAGCAGACACTGGTTAACAGCAGGAGGATAAACAATAATACTCAGGTACAACAAAATTTGTCAGGAGAGGAAAGTCAACCCCCAACCTGCAGTTTTGCACTTTAGTAGCTGGTGGAATGTTCTTGCAATCAAACATTTGCTTTGCTAAACAATCTTCTTGATGTAGCACCTTTGCCACTTATCTCAGATAAGCTCAGGCTTTAGACTGGAATTGTGTGGAAGATCTCACCTCATCTCACCACAGATAGAAATTCTACTACCCAAAGGAAACAATTGTTGCTCAGTGGGTGCTTTTCTTAAGCTCATGAGACTAAGTTGTGATTCTCATATATCCCTCATTTTAGTATTAATAGAGTTTCAGATGTTTCTCCTAAAATTCCTCAGGAAAAACTAAGAGTAGACAGAAACGAGACAAGAGAAATATCTAAGAAAAAATTGTCAAAACTGAGACGGTGGAAGAAACTTAGAACATCTCTTTATTGTCTTGCTGCAGTCTCTTTCAAGACTCCATTTTGTTGCTCAGAGGTTGCTCTTTCTAAGCTTATGAGACTTAGTTGTGATTCTCACATCTCTCTCATTTCAGGATCAGCAAGGTTTCAGATGTGTCTCCTAAAATTCCTAAGGGGGAATAAGAGTAGACACAGTTGAGATATGAGAAGTAAAGAGGAAGAATGTCTCATCTAGGATGGACGTGACTGAGCATGGATAAGCTTGTGTTCAGGTGTTATAAAAATAACTTTGGACACGCCTATTTTGGTCGTATGGACCAATAGAGAACATGGACTTCTGACGGGAGAACTTTTCTTTGTCTCTTTTTATGGCCTAATTTGGATGTTCTTCTGAGTTGTTTGACTGAGTCCTTTTTCCTCCTAAAGGACCTTAAAAGTAGAATAATACATATTATCATGATATAACACCAATATCTAGTTATGAAATTCACAGAGTAATGTTTTAAATCCAAGAATCACGAGTTTTGGACTCTCTTTAAAGGACTTATACATTCTTACATTTGAATATGAGCATTTTACAGTGAAACTAACACAACTACAAGATGTAACAAAATGGGGGTAATATAGACATGTGTAACCCGCTGCACCAAGTACTGCAGACACTATGGGTTCTAATTATGGACCAGTTTTCAGTAGTTCAGGTTCGCCTACAGAGAATAAGGATCTCAACAACAACAATGAATCACTCAGACAAGGTAAGATGTTCAACTCTGTGTTATTTGTCAAAAGCAAATATTTAACCAAGCAATTAAAATGCACCAAATAAGAGAAATTTGGAAAATAATAAAAATTACAATAGGTGACTTTCTCAAAGAAAAGAAACTAACAAACCAAATAAATATTTCAATTCAAATTGTTGACAATATGTCTTCTTTTTTTCCTTTTCCTTTTATAGATCTCAAGAACTGTAAATGAAACTCAGAAAATCTTAAATGGGGACTACAATCACCCTCCAACCACAAACTTCACATCAGTTAATCACGTTAACCTTTTGTGTGCTCCCTCTTGGGCATCACTAAACTAATTTCTGTTTACTCTTGTGAAAAAAATAAAATTAAAATTAAAATAGAATGGGGATTGTATCCTTTGTTCAATCTTTCAAAAAGAAAAAATAAAGAAAATTAAACCTGTATCACTAACTCTGTGTGCTCACTTTTTTTTAAAGTGAAAGCTTGATTCCAGGAAACTTT
Source organism: Zacco platypus (assembly GCA_038088235.1). Taxonomy (NCBI): domain Eukaryota; kingdom Metazoa; phylum Chordata; class Actinopteri; order Cypriniformes; family Xenocyprididae; genus Zacco; species Zacco platypus. The sequence goes on from CM076064.1 coordinate 17,878,757, forward strand.
AAAACTTAACCTTTATTTAACACCCTTTTTGAATTGTAAGGAATACATTTCTTTTTCTTGTTTCAATTTTGTGGAAAAGTAAAAAAATAAAAACAAATACACTCAATCAAATAAAAATAAAAAAAACACTTAGGGAGAAAACCCAAATAAACTTGAATAAACTCACATATGAATTCAAAGCTCAGTTTTCAAAGAGTCTTGTGATTCACAAGTTTGTGAATGTAGCTGAATTCAGTTAAGGACAATGAAATTGTTGTTGCTGAAATTGAGACTGTCACTCAGTCTCTCCCTTAAGATCCTTCCAAAAGAGAACTGTGAAATGTGTGGTTTGTGCTACCAATTCACTTTCCTACCGTCCAGTTCGGCAACAGCAATGTACATATCACTCCGTAGCACTTGTTACGAACTCACTGCGGCTTACCAGTCCAAATTCAGAATTTGCAGAATTTGCTGATTTTCTCTCGGAGTTAGTACTGGCTGTGGATAAAGTCCTTATTGTTGGTGATTTTAATATACATGTAGATAATGAAAAAGACGCTTTGGGATTGGCATTAACAGATATTTTAAGCTCTATTGGAGTTAGACAACATGTGTCAGGACCAACTCATTGTCGTAATCATACTCTAGATCTAATATTGTCACATGGAATCGATATTGATGCCGTTGAAATTCTGCAGCAGAGCGATGACGTCTCAGATCATTATCTAGTCTCATGCGTGCTACATTTAACCAAGGCTGCAAAACCGCCTGTCGGCCATAAATATGTTAGAACCATCACTTCCACCACTAAAAACTGCTTTATAAATAATCTTCCTGATCAGTTTCATCAACTTAGCAAACCAGACAGCTTAGAAGAACTCGATGTTGCAACAGAAACTATTGACGCTCTCTTTTCCAACACTCTAGACTCTGTTGCTCCTTTGCGCTTAAAAAAGATTAAGGATATTAGTCCAACGCCATGGTATAACGAGCACACTCGGGCCCTTAAGAGAGCAGCAAGAAAAATGGAGCGCAGCTGGAAGAATTCAAAACTAGAAGTTTTTCGGATTTCATGGAGAGAGAAAATGATAGAGTACAGAAAGGCCATAAAAACCGCTAGATCTGCTTATTTTTCAAATCTTTTAGAAGATAATAAACACAACCCTAAGTATTTATTTAATACAGTGGCTAAATTAACGAGAAATACAGCCTCAACTTCTGATGTTTCCAAACAGCACAGCAGTAATGACTTTATGAACTTCTTTACTTGCAAGATTGACAACATTAGAGAGAAAATTATAGCCATGCAACTGTCTACTACAGTATCACATCAGACAGTGGATTGTAGTATCCCTGAGGAAAAATTCCATTCATTCGCTGTTATAGGAAAGGAAGAATTGTCTAAACTTATTAAATCATCAAAATCAACAACATGTATGTTAGACCCTATACCGACTAAGCTATTGAAAGAGATGCTTCCAGAGGTCATAGATCCTCTTCTTAAGATCATTAATTCATCTTTATTACTAGGTTACGTACCGAAAAATTTTAAGCAGGCTATTATCAAACCTCTTATTAAAAAACCACAACTTGATCCTGGTGAATTAGTCAATTACAGACCGATTTCCAATCTACCTTTTCTGTCAAAAATACTAGAAAAGGCAGTATCATCTCAACTTAGTTCCTACTTGGAAAGAAATGGTATCTGTGAGGATTTCCAGTCAGGATTTAGACCGTACCATAGTACTGAGACTGCTCTCATTAGAGTTACAAATGATTTGCTCTTATCATCAGATCGTGGTTGTATCTCTCTATTAGTGTTACTAGACCTCAGTGCTGCTTTTGACACTATCGACCACAATATTCTTTTGAATAGACTAGAAAATTATGCTGGAATTAGTGGAAATGCATTGGCATGGTTCAAATCATACTTATCTGACCGTTATCAGTTTGTAGTAGTAAACGAAGAGATGTCATTTCGATCACAAGTTAAACATGGAGTACCACAAGGCTCAGTTCTAGGACCGTTGCTTTTCACTCTGTACATGCTACCCTTGGGAGATGTCATTAGGAAGCATGGCATTAGCTTTCACTGTTACGCTGATGATACTCAGCTCTATATTTCCTCGCGCCCTGACGAAACCGACCAATTCTCAAAATTAACAGAATGCGTAGCTGATATAAAAAATTGGATGACTAGTAATTTCCTACTACTAAATTCAGAAAAAACAGAGATTCTAATTATTGGACCAAAAACTTCTGCACATAATAACCTAGAATACTGTCTAACACTTGATGGCTGCTCTGTTAAGTCGTCTTCGTCAGTTAGGAACCTGGGTGTGCTCTTTGATACCAATCTTTCATTTGAATGCCACATTTCTAGCATATGTAAAACCGCATTCTTCCATCTTAAAAATATATCTAAATTGCGACATATGCTCTCAATGACAAATGCGGAGCAGCTAGTTCATGCGTTTATGACCTCGAGACTAGATTACTGTAATGCTCTACTGGGTGGTTGCCCTGCTCGCGTGATAAACAAATTACAGCTGGTCCAAAACGCAGCTGCTAGAGTCCTTACTAGAACCAGGAAGTATGAACATATTAGTCCGGTTCTGTCAAAACTGCACTGGCTCCCTATTAAACATCGTATAGATTTTAAAATCTTGCTAATTACTTACAAAGCACTAAATGGCTTAGCTCCCCAGTACCTGAGTGAGCTTTTAATGCATTATAGTCCTTCGCGTCTATTACGATCTCAGAATTCTGGCCAGTTGTTAATACCTAGAATATCAAAATCAACCGCGGGCGGTAGATCCTTTTCCTATTTGGCACCTAAACTCTGGAACAATCTTCCTAGCATTGTTCGGGAAGCAGACACACTTTGTCAGTTTAAATCTAGACTAAAAACGCATCTATTTAACCTGGCATACACATGACGCACTATAAACTCTTGTCCTCATATCCGTTAAAGGATTGTTAGGCTGCATAGATCAGGTCAGCCGGAACCGGGAACACTTCCTATAACACCAGATGTACTCGTTACATCGGAAGAAGAATGGCGTCTACGCTAATTTTTTGTCTCTCTGCTTATCCCGAGGTTTACCAATTAACATGATTGGCTGGATCCGGGCTGTGTCCGGGTCGGACGGGGAACCTGTGCCTGTGTGCGGCAGCAGTGTGGCCCTGTGGTGTCGGCGGAGACCGTGTGAACGAGCTCATCCTTTGTGAAGACCTTACCGACTCATCAGCCAGCGGCACATATCCCAACAAACCGTCCCATATCGGCGTGATCAAAAAGATCTTAAATTAGATGGAACTAGATTAAATATTTTGACTGTTGTGATTCCAAATCAGTTTAATGACCTGTAACTCTGCCTGAGTATCGGACAAGTGTTCACTGTTGGCCAGAGGAGAACTGGCCCCCCAACTAAGCCTGGTTTCTCCCAAGGTTTTTTTCTCCATTTGTTGGAGTTTTGGTTCCTTGCCGCTGTTGCCTTTGGCTTGCTTAAGTTGGGGACACTTGCTTGATATTCAGCAGTGTTTTTGATATGCCTGCATTGGCGCCGTTGTATGCAAACTGATCTGAGCCGGACGATTACGTCACTGTTTTCTCCAGTGCTGCTATACCTAAATTACCTAGACTAATAACTATTGATCTTTGCAACGGAATGAATCAATAATATATAGAATAAGCTGGACAATGACACCATTTTCTTATTAATGTAAAGCTGCTTTGCCACAATTTGCATTGTAAAAAGCGCTATATAAATAAAGATGACTTGACTTGACTTGACTTGACACTCCCTCCGCGAACACGAGAGCTTGGATGAAATCCGGGAATCCTGCGAATCCATTCCGTGAAGCAACGATGTCCATCCAGCTTGCAGCACTCACTCAATGGGGCAACGATGAAAACGGCATATGTGTTAAACGAGGCCTCCTCTCTACAATCGCGTAATTCCAACTGATTTAACAGTTACATCAAACTTTACTCATAGTCTCGATACCGCGTCTCTGGTAATTATCGCTGTTTTTAAATCAGGTATTTCTACTTGATTAATCAATTTTTTTTTCTTTCATTTTAATCGGAGAGACCTGAAAAGCCTCTGCTCACTCCCGTTCCAACAAAGCGAGAGAGCATTTGATCTGAGCTGATTCCGATCTTTCTGAAGTCAGGGAGAATTCCAGAGAGATCCTGTCTTACCTCACACCTAGCCACATTAAAACGTCACTTGCCCGTGGGGGGGCAGGACAGGCTGGAGCCAACTAAGATTTACCTATTTTAAGTAGGGTTGGGTATCGTTTGGGTTTTTTTCGATACCGGTGCCAAATCGATACTTTTAAAACGTTACCGATGCCAAAACAGTGCCTTAACTGATACTTTAAAAAAAGCCACAAAATGATGGTGGATGACTCGGTCAAGAATACCTTTTTACTGGACAAAAAAAGTTCTTTAAATTGAACAATATATTAAAAGTTTAAAGTATACATGAATATATAAGTAAATACAAAACACAACAACAGTAAAACCTTTGCCAACTAGCTCAACTACAATAATTTAACAGCTTCAAATTTCAGCAATTTTTTTGCAGAAATATGACCATATTTGCCTTCTCTGGCAAAATACGACACCTCCTGACTTATTGCATGTCCGGCACAGGAGAAAATTCTCTCCGATGGTGTCGATGAGGCCTGTTCGAAAGTGCAGAAAATATGGGAAGACTGTCCCGCTTACTGAGGCTGGGGTCATCCACACTGATAGTGCCAGCTGATGTCCGCAAGCTGTCAAACACGGTGCATACTCCATGTGCCCTCAAATGTTTCATTAGGTTTGACATGTTTCCCCCTTTACATGCAACTGTTGCTGCACGTCGCAGTGTTGGAATCCTTTCTGGTGAAATATAACCACACTTTGGAGCGTTTAGTTTTAGGCATTTTAATTTAAGCGCTTTTAATTTAGCTAGCTAAGCTAACGGTAGACCACCTGCTACACTGCAATCAGCGCAAGTGTAGTTGCTGCGTTCACGTGCTTCACGGATGGTCTCACTTCTGACGATTTGTGATTTTTTGTTCGAAATGTGAAAACAAAATGGACAGTAACATTACTACAAATATGTATTGGGTTTGTAGGCTATCATTAAAGCTTTCCAACGTTCACGTGAGTTTTCTCATTCAGGAAATAATTTTTCCGAGCATTCTGACACTCCATGAAAGCAGTATTTAAATTTAACTAGCGATCAGGCGTGTTGATGAATCTGATGCTTCTTACGTCTGTGTCATAGCACCAGAGGACAAATATTTCAATCACTTCAGGCATTTAAGTGGCACCGAAATGAGGCACCGACATTCGCATTCTGATTCGATCCAGTACATACTGGTTATATAGGTACCGATGCCGTATTGGCACCGGGTTTCAGGACCCAACCCTAATTTTAAATCAGAGGGTTAAAAGCTTTTCCTAAAACCTAAAAATGAATTGATCATCAGTGATCCAGTCCAGACGCTACAGTCCTCCTTTCGGCCGACGAAGTTCATGTTTGGAACATCGTTGGATGTTCCTCTAGCAAGTGGATCATGATGGTCAGGCAGCAGGTGGATTTCAGTTGTCCTCAGCCTTTGTTCCCTTAGGCTGAGTGCCCATCTCGATGAGACTTGGCATGTTCTCTGTCTTTGAACCTCCTTCCCTCAGTTTCCTTTTGAAGCCTCGAGGAGGGCCAGCCAGTCGCATCCCATTGATCCTTTTAAACAGGATGAAGGCCAGGCCCAGTGTCAGGGTGTAGCCTATGGCCGTAGAAAGGCAAATTGCTGTGTTGGCATCAGTCCACGCTCGGATAACAGGTGAGCTGGTCGAAAGGGGCAGTCGGGACAGTGCTTGGAGGACCGTGTCGATGGGAGTAATGTCAATTAGATGGAACCCCCCTTCCTCAATCCTCAGTTCCAGTTCTGGACCGAGGGCGAAGTTGTGATTCTTGAAGAAGGATGAGACTTCCAGCTCTGACTGGTACTCTTCACTTGGGAGGTGGTACAATGCCAGATCATCAAGGTGGAGGATGGCACCTGTAGTTACTTGAACCCACATATTCTGATTGGGTAGGCTGACACAGGTGGCAGTGTCGTGTTGGTCATAAGTCAGGGTGGCAGTGCGAGTGGGGGAGTTGACGAGCCACCAATCACCCACAATCTCGGCTTGTGTTCCGATGACTTGGGTGCGAGACTTGGCCTCAGCAGGACAACGTGTGTCACCGCTCATGGGCTGCAAACCACAGATTCCTTCAATGTTGTCTCTGAGAAAGGGCTTGCTAGGGCAGAGGTAGTGAATGTCTTTGGTTAGAATACACATGCACAGGTTCGGAGCCAGGTACAGCTGTGGATTGCTGTCGTGGTAGGCTACCACATCTGGTGTGTGTATCTTGATGTGAGTGTTACCTTGCCAAAACCCGACATTGACAACGTCTTTGAGTCTATAGATGTTATTGGCTTCAGTGATGGGTAGATTTAGGAGAAAGGCCACCTCACTTTGATCTGGGTCGACGTGTTGTGGGATGGCACTACCCAGAGATTAGGCGAGGTGGGTTTGAAGAGGGTCGGTGGGTCTGACAGTAGCAGATGCCACCACATTTTGCACAAGTCCCAGGGGTACAAGGTACGAGGGGATCTTACCCATGGCGAAGCTGTCCATGGAGCTCACCTTCCACAACATGACAGACATCAGGGCTATGACCATCTGAGTTTGGGCAAAATCATTCTGAAAGACTGTAAACAGTTGCTTCACTGAGTTCAAAGTCTGGTTCAGCAGGACACTGTGAGTATTGAGAACTACCACAGTGCCTTTCAGGGATTTGCCTATGGTTTGCAGGGTCTTGCTCTGTGTTGTAAGTTGTTCTCTAAGCTGGGGAATTTCAGTCTAAATTTCGGCCATGTGCCGCCTTACGGTGGCCAGGCTCACTGCTTTGACACTAGATATGCCGAGGCTGAAAAGGGTTCCGACGGCAGCGGCGGTTCCAAGCAAAGCTCCCAAGAACCGTTTGGGGTGTCGGTTGTGTCCACTTAACTCTGCTTGTGTGACAGTCATTTTCTCCAACTGGGAGAGCATGTGTTTGATATCAGCCTCTGCGTGAGTGAGGGAGTTTTCAGTCCAACGGGCACCTGCCCAGCTGTATTGTGTGACTTGGTGTTGTGGGTTGTGTGCCTTGTAGACACTGCGAGGGTCGAGCCGAACATACACTTTCTGGGTGTAGGTCCTGCAGTTTGTGATCAGGAGTCCAGGTTGTTCACTCAGTACAATGTCGGATGTTGGACCTGGTGATGTTAAGTCGGACAGCTGTCCTTTGGTTGGCTGGAGGTACAGGAGGGTGAGCCACAGCAGCATCCTGGCACAGAAGAGAGAGAGGAGGGGGGGGGGTAGGTCAGCGAGGGATGTCCTTTGTTGATGAAGACAGTCTTTTCGCATCGAAGATTGCAACAGAGTTTAGCTTGCATTGTCCCCTCCCTGCTTTTCTCTGTCAGCAGCCACATGTCTTTTGATTTGATTACGATGGACCCACTTGAAACTTGGGTCTTTCTGTCCCCGGCTCAGTTGGATTCGGTACGCAACAGGGGAAAGTTTGTCCAGAATCTCATGAGGTCCCGTCCAGTGAGGCAGGAATTTCTTTGACAACCGCTTGGCGGCTGTCTTGGGTGGCTGGATGAAACGGTAGTACCAGACCCTGTCACCCACCTCCAGTTCCTGGTGTGTCGCTTTCCGGTCATAATAGTCAAGTCAAGTCATCTTTATTTATATAGCGCTTTTTACAATGCAAATTGTGGCAAAGCAGCTTTACATTAATAAGAAAATGGTGTCATTGTGCAGCTTATTCTATATATTATTGATTCATTCCGTTGGAAATATCAGTAGTTATTAGTCTAGTTAATTTAGGTATAGCAGCACTGCAGAAAACAGTGACGTAATCGTCCAGCTCAGCTCAGTTCGCATACAACGGCGCCAATGCAGGCATATCAAAAATACTGCTGAATATCAAGCAAGTGTCCCCAACTTAAGCAAGCCAAAGGCAACAGCGGCAAGGAACCAAAACTCCAACAAATGGAGAAAAAAACCTTGGGAGAAACCAGGCTTAGTTTGTTGATGAAGACAGTCTTTTCGCATCAAAGATTGCAACAGAGTTTAGCTTTCATTGTCCCCTCCCTGCTTTTCTTTGCATTGTCCCCTCCCTGCCAGTTCTCCTCTGGCCAACAGTGAACACTTGTCCGATACTCAGGCAGAGTTACAGGTCATTAAACCGATTTGGAATCGCAACAGTCAAAATATTTAATCTAGTTCAATCTAGTTTAAGATCTTTTTGATCACGCCGGTATGGGATGGTTTGTTGGGATATGTGCCACTGGCTGATGAGTCGGTAAGGTCTTAACAAAGGATGAGCTAGTTAACAGTCTCCCCCGACACCACAGGGCCACATTGCTGCCGCACACAGGCACAGGTTCCCCGTCCGACCCGGACAAGGCCCGGATCCAGCCAATCACGTTAATTGGTAAACCTCGGGATAAGCAGAGAGACAAAAAATTAGCATAGACGCCATTCTTCTTCCGATGTAACAAGTACATCTGGTGTTATAGGAAGTGTTCCCGGTTCCGGCTGATCTGATCTATGCAGCCTAACAATCCTTTAACGGATATGAAGACAAAAGTTTATAGTGCGTCATGTGTATGCCAGGTTAAATAGATGCGTTTTTAGTCTAGATTTAAATTGACAGAGTGTGTCTGCTTCCCGAACAATGCTAGGAAGATTGTTCCAGACTTTAGGTGCCAAATAGGAAAAGGATCTACCGCCTGCGGTTGATTTTGATATTCTTGGTATTAACAACTGGCCAGAATTCTGAGATCGTAATAGACGAGAAGGACTATAATGCATTAAGAGCTCACTCAGGTACTGAGGAGCTAATCCATTTAGTGCTTTGTAAGTAATTAGCAAGATTTTAAAATCTATACGATGTTTAATAGGGAGCCAGTGCAGTTTTGACAGAACCGGGCTAATATGTTCATACTTCATGGTTCTAGTAAGGACCCCAGCAGCTGCGTTTTGGACCAGCCTCGTATTTGTTTATCACGCGAGCAGGGCAACCACCCAGTAGAGCGTTACAGTAATCTAGTCTCGAGGTCATAAACGCATGAACTAGCTGTTCCGCATTTATCATTGAGAGCATATGTCGCAATTTAGATATATTTTTAAGATGGAAGAATGCGGTTTTACATATGCTAGAAATGTGGCTTTCAAATGAAAGATTGGTATCAAAGAGCACACCCAGGTTCCTAACTGACGAAGACGACTTAACAGAGCAGCCATCAAGTGTTAGACAGTATTCTAGGTTATTATGTGCTGAAGTTTTTGGTCCAATAATTAGAATCTCTGTTTTTCTGAATTTAGTAGTAGGAAATTACTAGTCATCCAATTTTTTATATCATCTACGCATTCTGTTAATTTTGAGAATTGGTAGGTTTCGTCAGGGCGCGAGGAAATATAGAGCTGAGTATCATCAGCGTAACAGTGAAAGCTAATGCCATGCTTCCTAATGACATCTCCCAAGGGTAGCATGTACAGAGTGAAAAGCAACGATCTTATATAATAAATAGCCTGCTTAAAATTTTTCGGTACGTAACATAGTGATAAAGATGAATTAATGATCTTAAGAATAGGATCTATGACCTCTGGAAGCATCTCTTTCAATAGCTTAGTCGGTATAGGGTCTAACATACATGTTGTTGATTTTGATGATTTAACAAGTTTAGACAATTCTTCCTTTCCTATAGCAGTGAATGAATGGAATTTTTCCTCAGGGATACTAAAATCCACTGTCTGATGTGATAATGTAGTAGACAGTTGCATGGCTATAATTTTCTCTCTAATGTTGTCAATCTTGCAAGTAAAGAAGTTCATAAAGTCATTACTGCTGTGCTGTTTGGAAACATCAGAAGTTGAGGCTGTATTCCTCGTTAATTTAGCCACTGTATTAAATAAATACTTAGGGTTGTGTGTATTTTCTTCTAAAAGATTTGAAAAATAAGCAGATCTAGCGGTTTTTACGGCCTTTCTGTACTCCATCATTTTCTCTCTCCATGAAATCCGAAAAACTTCTAGTTTTGAATTCTTCCAGCTGGGCTCCATTTTTCTTGCTGCTCTCTTAAGGGCCCGAGTGTGCTCGTTATACCATGGCGTTGGACTAATATCCTTAATCTTTTTTAAGCGCAAAGGAGTCTAGAATGTTCGAAAAGAGAGCGTCAATAGTTTCTTTTGCAAAATCAAGTTCTTCTAAGCTGTCTGGTTTGCTAAGTTGATGAAACTGATCAGGAAGATTATTTATAAAGCAATTTTTAATGGTAGAAGTGATGGTTCTAACATATTTATGGCAGACAGGCAGTTTTCCAGCCTTGGTTAAATGTAGCACGCATGAGACTAGATAATGATCTGAGACGTCATCGCTCTGCTGCAGAATTTCAACGGCATCAATATCGATTCCATGTGACAATATTAGACAATATTAGACAATACAGTATCTAGAGTATGATTACAACAATGAGTTGGTCCTGACACGTGTTGTCTAACTCCAATAGAGCTTAGAATATCTGTTAATGCCAATCCCAAAGCGTCTTTTTCATTATCTACATGTATATTAAAATCACCAACAATAAGGACTTTATCCACAGCCAGTACTAACTCCGATAGAAAATCAGCAAATTCTTTGATAAAGTCTGTATGGTGCCCTGTTGGCCTGTATACAGTAGCCAACACAAATTTCAAATGAGATTTGTCACTTACATTATATAACGTTACATAAAGCACCATCACTTCAAAAGAGATATATTTGAAAGACTTTTGAGTAATACTGAAGATATTACTATAGATTACAGCAACACCTCCCCCTTTCCGACGAGGTTCGTGTCGATAATAGTAACCTTGAGGGCTAGACTCATTTAAAGTAATGTAATCGTCTGGTTTTAGCCAGGTTTCTGTCAAACACAGCACATCTAGATTATTTTCTGTGATAATATCATTTACAATAAGTGCTTTTGAAGAAAGGGATCGAATATTCAGCAACCCAAGCTTTATCATTTGTTTATCTTTATAATCTCTGTTTACTACTTGTTGAACATCAATTAAATTATCACCCGTAAATGGGTTTGGACGTTTTCTGTATTTATTAGTTCGGGGTACAGACACAGTCTCTATGTGATGATATCTAGGTGAAAGAGTCTCTATGTGTTGGGATTTATCTGAATTCTGTGACGTGAGACAGCTAGCAGACGGTCGGTTTAGCCAGTTAGTCGGGCCCCAGTTAGTCAATGTTGAGCTCTAAGGCTATGTGCCATATTACTAGAGAGAAGAGCGGCACCACCCCAGGAGGGATGAATACCATCTCTTTTCAACAGGTCAGGTCTGGCGCTCTGGCTCCCGGCAAACATGTGACTATGGTGGCTGGTGTCTCTATTTTCACGTTCCGTGTAATAGAATCGCCAATAACTAGAGCACTTTCAACAGGATTCTCAGTGGGTGTGTCACTGAGTAGGGAGAACCTGTTTGATGTTCTAATCGGAACGGAAGAGTGGTGTTTTTTCCCATGACTAGGCCGCCTCACAGTCACAAAGTTGCCCTGCTGCACGGGCTCTACAGCCGGAACCGAACAATGTACGGAGTGCGCTAAGCTAGTCGCATCCAAAACAGTATCTGAAGCCCTTGCATTCTTACTATCCTCAATTAATGTTTGGATGCGTGTCTCTAATTCTAATATTTTCTCTGTCAGCCTGACTATTTCCCTACATTTATGACATGTGAATCCCTCGTCGCTGACAGAGAAAGCTATACTATGCATGTGACAGGCAGTGCAAGTAACAATGAAAGGAGAAGATGACATAGCTTACCGTGTTCGTAGACCGATCCGACTTACCAGTTGTTTGATGAACTTGTAGAAAAAGGAGAGCGCGACAGAAATGACGGTGGGCACGGATAACACAAACTAGCGTAATGCTAACGCGTTGTGATGGTGATTTAGATTAAAAGATTAAAAACTAGCAATGTCAGATTAATGTGATAGGCAATATAAGACAATATCAGATATATAGTGAAGATATAATACTACCATAATATGCTTTCTGGCCCTCAGCACTCTTTTTAAGCTGTTGTTAGGGAAAAGCAAATCCTGTTCTCAGGTGTCTGTGTAGTTCGTCAAGGTACTGGTGAGTTGTGTAGGCTGTGAAAAGGCTGGAGTCTCCTGGTTGATACAGCAGGTCCAGCGGCAGTGTCATCTGCCGGCCTGTCATTACTTCAAAGGGAGACACACATGTTGACTCCTGCGGGGTGACTCTGATGGCCATAAGCACCAGAGGGAGTTTCACATCCCAGTCTTTCTGGTTCGCCGACACATATTTCCTCAGCATGCTGACCACAGTTCGATTGGTTCATTCCACTTGGCCTGATGAGATGGGATGGTGGCTGATGTGCAGTTGAGCTTGTACACCCAGGAGTTTCCAAATCTGCTGCATGATATCAGCTGTAAAGTGAGTGCCTCTGTCAGAGTTGACTCTCAGTGGCAGTCCAAACCTGGAGAAGATCAGGAGATATGCCGTGGTCTGGGCAGTGTCGTTAGGTGCTAGAAGACACTCTACCCACTTGGTGAATTGGGTTAGGTTTAGGGTTAGGGTTAGGGTTACATTAGCATGACCCCCTTTTGGCACTGTGGCACCACAAGCCTTGGTGCTGTGAGGACGTCAGGGACATACCAGAGGATGTTTTCGTCCACACGCAGCATGTCTTTGATCTCCAGCAGGCGTTTGAGGCCAGGGGCCGCAGTGTGGTCAGAGGCTATAATCGGGTGGTTGGAGGAGTCTGAGAGGTGGTCAATCATAACCTGTATGGCCGTGTCAGAAGCTTGTAGGTCAGCTATGTCATTTCTGGAAATTTGTGGGGTCAGCGAAAGTGGCTGTGAGGCAGGCACTGTTGCAGGAACAGTTCGCTGACTTCGAGTTATTGCTGCCACACTATGGGTGGGCAGCTGGGTTGGAGGTGACCATAGTTTGCCATGTAATGCGCCAGTCTTGGCAAGGGCATCAGTTTGGTCGTTCAAGTCTTTGTCAAGGCCTGGTTGCTTTGAGTGGCCCTTCACCTTATTCCAGCAGATGATCGTGTCGTGTGTTCGAGTGATGTCATCACATGCTTGGAACAGTTGTTGGTATTTGACTGGCTTGTTGTTTGCGGTCTTAAAGCCATTTTGTTTCCAGCCCGGAAGGTGGCATGTGAAACTGAGTCTGGCATAGTTCAAGTCTTTGTAAATGAGGATTTCTCTGATGTTATGGGCCGAGGCGATTTGAAGGGTTATGAGGATGGCTGCAACCTCAGCATACTGCGATGACTGGGGACCCAACTTGAAGTGTCATGGTGAGCACGGTAGGTCATTTAACCATAGCACCCCTGCACCTGCCTTTAGGGTGCCCTCATGGTTGTAGGAGCATCCATCGACTTAGGCAGTGGGCATGCCCTGGCACGGATTCTCTTCGAAGTACCTGTGACAAGTCAGTTGTTGTTGTTGGGGTCCCTCTACATCCAGCGTCGCAGCTGGTGTGTCATCAGAGCAGTTTTAGCAGGCGGCCAAGCCATTGCCCAGCACAGACTTGTGATTTTGAGCGTGTCGTGCCTCAACGCTGCACCCCTGGAGGGCCATCAACCATGTGGCTATGCGTGAATTGGTGACCACACCATCTCGAATGTGTTGGCTGTTGAGGAACGTGACAGGCTGGTGACAAGTCTCTATAATAACCTTTTGTGCTCCAATGTAGTTGGAGAATCTTTGGATGGCCCATACAGCGCAGAGCAAAGCCTTTTCACAGTCTGTGTATTTACACTCTGGTGATAAAAGTGTCTTACTGGCATATGCAACCACTCTTTTGTCCTGGTCGTATCGTTGGTAAAGACCAGCACTAAGACAGTCATTGGAGAATCTAGCGTCCAAGTAGAACTCCTTCTGTGGATCAGGGTAAGCTAGACATGGAGCTGTACACAAATGTTGTTTCAGTTCATTCATGGCATTTGCTTGAGCTTCTATCCAGACAAATGGGCAGTCCTTTTTCAGAAGGGCAGTTAGAGGTCGTGCGAAGTCTGAATAGTTCTCAATGAACTGCCGTGAGTAGTTGCAGACACCTAGAAAATTGCTCTGAGACATTAGTGACCAGGGTGTAGACCTCTGGAATAGTCTGGCCTGACAGGAGGTTCTCAGTGTCGACGAGAACAACAGGGGGCTGTGAAGTCATTGGGGCCCACACATTTACATTACATTTACATTTAGTCATTTAGCAGACGCTTTTATCCAAAGCGACTTACAAGTGAGGAAAACAAACAAGCGATTCTTCATGAATTGGCAAATAACACAGGAAGTGCTCACAATACAAGTTTCATACATTGCTCAGTACCATAAGCTAGAGTAGGACGGGAAAAAGGGGGAAGGATAGGGTTTTTTTTTTTTTTTGTTTGTTTTTTATGAGGGGATTAAGTGTTCACGGAAGAGATGAGTTTTCAGCTGTCTCTTGAATATTGCCAGGGAATCTGATGAAAGTAGGGAGATCATTCCACCAGCAGGGAGCAGTAAAGGAGAATGATCTGGAGAGTGATTTTGTGATTCTAAGCAAAGAATCGAACGAATCCTTCCTAGCAGCAAATAATAACTTCACAATAGAGCAGAAACGGGTATTAAGTAAACACTCACGCGCTCTCGCCGTCTTCAGTGATCTCACGATCTCACACGACCTCATTAATAAAGTCTACATGAGCTTTGAGGCGAATCAAAACAGCCGCTCCAATGTAGACATCATGTGGCAGGTCCCGAAGGATCAGGAAGTAATGAGATAAACACCAGTGGTTCCATTTCAAGTTCAAAGCGCAGATGCCCTTGGCAGTTGTCATGGTTGATAGACGAGGGTCCAAAGGGAAGCGGGTGTGCTTGTTGGCAGACGGAAGGTTAGGTGTGTCCTCAATGAGAGCATTGAACAGTGTGTGACTGATGGCTGAGTTGTCAGCCCACAGTGTGAGAACAATGTCTGTTGTCTTTGCATCATTCAAATGCAGGTCTGCCATGACCTTAGGGCAGTATGAGTCAGAGTCTCTGGTAAGTTGCAGAGTGCAGAGTAACGAACTTGAACTTTGCTCTGATGCTGTTCCCACACCTAGCTATGAGATTTCCCGTGACCTCGGTGACCTTGGTGACCTGACAGTCTGGCTCAGGTGATCTGGGTCACTGGAGAGACAGAGGTTCTCGTACATGAGCCCAAATTTTCATTTGTCTGAAGTCTAATAAGGGCTCAAAGCGATCTAGCAGATCTTTGCCAATGAGAAGGGGAAATGTGTCTATTTGTGATATGTACACAGGGTGTATCAGGCTCATTGGACCAATTGTCAGGTGAATGGGAGCTATCTGTTCAAACTGGATCTCATTTTGGCTGTACGACTGCACATTCAGCTCACATTTTTGTGATTTAAGAGTTCGATTCTGTCTCTTAGCTCCAGCTCTGAGTGTTTCACAGAGGTCTGATGACATCAAAGTGAGATCTGCTCCGGTGTCTACCAGAGCTTCAATTTTCACGTCATTTTCCATAGTGATGGCAAGGTAGAGTTTCTGGGCCACCCCCTTTTCAATCAGATTTCCCAGGAGTCTTGGTACTGGAGCTCGTGTGCTGACCGATAGGCAGTTGGGGCTGGTCTCTTGCAGTTCGTTAGGGAGGCAGACAACCAACACAGCACTTTCGGGTACCTTGGAGTCTTTGTTGACAGCGTGATGAAATGGGTTGGTCTGCTCCGGGTGTGCAACCATCAGCTGAGGTGATTGGGAGATGCTGTCATTTGGTGATGTGTGAGCCGTTTCTGTGGTCAGTGGCTGGTCAGCAGGGATCTGGGATTGTCAGAGCTGATGTTGGGGACAGGCCTTACTCCTAGTCATAAGGAGTCTGGCTTCTCTGTCTTGTCTCCCTTGTGGGGTTTCTTCTGGATCAGTTCCTTGAGAACCCTCAGGATCTCTGCAAACTTAGACGCTGCTGCCTTGTTCTGCTCTTGCGAGGGCTCAGATTTAGGCTTGTTTGGGACCTGTCAAGAGGCATTCCGTTGCTGGCTGTTGAGACTTGATGCTCTGGCAGATGAGTGTCTGCCATTTCTGGACCGTCGGCTGGCACTCCTCGTGGCATCACCCTTTGGGTTGTTGGATGGACCTGATTGGTTCCAGGATCTTTCAGAGCGTCCATCCGGGTGCTTGGGACAGGCACCCTCAGCGTGAGGCTGCCCTCTGCTGGCTGGGAACGGCTTTGACTGCCTGTTATATGCTCTGTCACTGTGGGGTGGCTGTGCGCCCTCTAGGGCCAGTTCTGGACAGTGAGCAGAGACAGGGTAGATGGTTGAATTTTTCACAGTCTTTTCAGAAACAGTCTTTTGCTTGACATAGACCTTATGGACTAAGTCTCGCAGCTGTTGGGTAGACATGCTGTGCGGACAGGCCAGGACTCCTAGGTGTTGACTCACTGTAGGATGCAGGTTTCGGAGGAACAGAGTTCTGAAGTTGAAATCGTCCTCCATGCCGGGCTCGTTGCGTGCTACGAAGTAGGCCCGTTGTAGCCTGTTGTAGTAAGCCTGTGGAGTTTCAAGTCAGCCCTGTTTAAGGTCCACAGCAGCGATGAGCCCTTGGTCCGATTCGGGGTCAGAAAACTCTCTGATCAGAGCCTGTCACAGCTTCTGGTAGTCTGACTTGACAGTTTCTGATTGCCGATCTAGGAAACTTCGCACATCACGGCTGGAGGTGATTCTGAGCAGATACAATCTGTCCCATGCATTCACGGTGGCCACATTTTGCAAAAGAAAGTCTATGTCCTGCAAGTAGGCGTGCACGTCGTGGCCTCCTGCAGGGTTTGGGGTGAATGTGGGAATGTTTCTGGCCAGCTTGTCAAGTTCTTTGGGACTCATGCTGTGACTTGTGGCACGGACTTTCTGGAAAGGCTCCCACCCCATTGTTGCTGACGAAGGTTCTGGGATGCCGGAGGGTGGCATCTTGCACAGTGGGCTTTCACCCCCTTTTTGCACAAGGGACTCTTGACTGGGAGGCCTGGGCCCACGGGCCAGGGAAAACTGTGTGATGGGTGTTTCCCCTTCCTGGTAACTTTGCAGGCTATAAGAATATTTCAATTCTCTGTGAACAATGTCAAGTTCATCTTTTAACCTGTTAGCTGTCACCCCGTTTTTGAAAAATCCCAAGAAATGACATACCCAAACTAAAACATATGCAGTTCATGAACCCTTTGCACTAAAAGCATAAGTATGGTCTCATTTCAAAGCAGACACTTTGCAGTTTATTGTAAAGTCATAATTAATTATTGTCATAATGAAAAAAATAGTTATAAATAGCTTCAAAATTTTGTATAGTTATTAGAAATTTATTTTTATGGAAAATCTTTATGAAAATAAAATTGATGTCAGCCCCTCTGTTATCTGGAAATGCACTCCAGCTAAAGCTACATGTCTGACCATGTTATATTTCAAATCTGAAGATGATGCGTTTAAAACTCTGAGTTTTATTGAATGTTTTATAAGATTGTCATGTGATTTTATTTTGAGAAAACTCTAAAATGCTAACTAATGTTTATAGCCTTCTTCCAAGCACCCATTCAGTGTACTGTCCATTGTTTTGTGTTGCAAAACTGCCCCATTCAATTTCAATGCACCATTCACACAATTCACACCTCTCCGGCCTGGTTATGGCTCTAATTATTCATTTCTTTTGTCTCTATTATAATCACTGACGATGTTCTATTCAAGAAGACTTAATCCCATCATTTCTTTCATCAAACTTCTCACTTCACCTTCTCTGAAACTGTATCAAATGCCCTTCATGGAAAAAAAAGAATCATTTCAGTGAGCTTTACTTTTGAAAATTATTCGTTATAACAGATAGGTGGCAGCATGACAGGTGCATCTATTAGCATGTAGCTTAGCACACCATCAAAACATGACAATTTATGAGATTACAACCAAGTTTTTGCTCCAAATTTACTTTATATCACAAGTCGAGTGTTTTAAATAAACTTCTGTGATGTGATGTCGTTTTGGATCTAAAAATCGGACTGAAAATACATTATTTTATGGTATTCTGCACAATGAGAAAAGGTATCGCGATTAGCATTGCATTATGAATATAAAGTATTATGAAAATACCTGACATGGCATGAAGGACACATAGATCATACATCGTCACAATCGTGTATTTATAGTCTTCAAAAGTGTCTATATTATACGTTTTCTGCATGTTATAGCGATCTCTGGAAGACTGTGTTAGTTTCTGATCACATGGTGTGCCTGTTCTTCACGTGTGCCATTTGTGGACTAAGTGTGCAACGCAGCGCCCTTCTGCTGCAAGTATGAATCAAAAACACAGTACATCAGAGTGTCCAGCGCTCGTAATGATTACAACGGCGCTTTTTGGGTAAAAAATGAATAAATATTACTCCTCTGTATAAAAATTTGACATAAACATATGAGAATCCATCAATATTTCTCCAAATGTGCATGCTTTTGAGCTAAAAGCGCAGAGGGATGTTGTTTTGATGACGATCTCACAGGAGTTTTTTCTCAATGGATGTGGCTGATGCTCATATTTCAAAGAAAAGGTATCGACTCCGTTTTTCACATTCATAACTCCTGACGCATATTAACAAATTACGTTCACTATACGATATTGAGAGTAAAGCAGCGATTAAAAATTGAATCTTGAGTTTTAGATCATTTTAATGATGTATAGTTTGTCAAGGTAATTACATTGCATGTAACAGTAAATTTGAGTTAATTTAAAAAAAAGAAGCTGCAGTGCGTCGGCGGGAGGTTGTCGACTAACAGGTTTAAATAGTCTCTTTGTTGTACTAAAGAAAGGATTTCAGCTCGGGCCGCCTGCAGGTGGTTTTCACAGGCCTTGTCCTTAGCGTCCCTTTCTTTTAGTTCAGTCTCTTCTCTTGCAAGGAGAGCACCACTTTGTTGGAGTTTTCCAGTCAGTTCCTCTCTGGATTCGTTCTCCAACTGCTCTTTACGCTCTGTCTCTAGATGGAGCTCTGCCAGGGCTTTTTGGAGTCTTTCCACCTTCTCTTGTAGCTCTGGGTCCTTTTCATCCACTGTTCCGCGCTGGTTCTGGGTCTCGAGGAGTAGCTGGTCTAGGCACTGTTGAGCATGGGCCTGGTTTCTCCGGGCCTCCTCGGCCTGGAGCTTGAGCACTGCTGCTTCTTGCTCCAGGTGGATGTTGCTCTGTTCGCTGAGCCTTGCCTGGATGATGAGGTTGTGGGCGAGTCCACCGACGATCTTGGCCGATTCTTTGTTGTTGTAGCTCTGGGTCGGATCGTGGGCCATCAGCCTGTTCAAGTCGTCGTCCAGTTGTTCTCTGCTCAGTTGCTGTAGGTCCCCAGCGACATTGGGCAGGAGAACATGTTGGTCATGTTGCACAGCCAGGTCTCTAGATGATCCCAGTGGGTGCCAGGGCTGGATGATCGGGATATAGTGGCTCATTGTTGGCGAGAGAAAGACAGCACAAAGAGACCAATGCAAGTCCGTGCAGAATTAACGAGCTATGGTAATATGTAATTCTGTGCATGTAGTGTAATTATGACAAACTAGGGTAGACAGTTAGTGGAATATAGGCCAGACACTTAACGTCTTTGGCCGTGAATGGCCAGGTGGGGCCGGTTTGTGTGGGTGAGCACCGCATCTAAATAAAGATTTCGACGGGTAGCTTAGTTGGTCATCTAATGACTCTGGCTGCTTGGGTCATCAATCTATTATTCGGCTTTCCTTGATGGCTCTCATAGGTTCTGCCTTTACGTGAACTGAAAGAAACAAACACAACAGAAAAGCAACAGAAAACCGAACAAATATACCAAATGATAAACAAATAAAAATAAAATAGGAACAGAAAGAGATAAAGGGGATGAAAAGGCTTAAGCTTGCTATCACTGCTAGGGTTTATGGCAGGCCTGACGAGGGCACTGTTGAGTTATAAAGCCTAGGGGGATGGTATGGCTTAAGAACAGAAGGATAAGCCAAACACTTAAATAATCACAAATATCTAATATTCTATGGATTATTTCAAGTGAATGGGCAGTATACCATTTAACTATGCCTGGAGTGAATTGGAATTGCTCAGGTGAGAACTCAGTGGCAGGGCTAACCTCTCTGACGGCTCCAACCACTCGACTGCGGTGTCCCCGGGCACCCTGCTCCCCTTGTACAATGGTGCGACCACTCAAACAGCAATGACTTTTAGCACAATTGGACAACACTCAAGTGAGGGATGTCAACGGCAAGACTGCCGAGTCAAAATTGGGTTTTCGCCTGATAAACCCTTTGGAGTCAGTCACCATAGTGATGTGTCGCTGCAAATCGTGCGGTTCCGTCGATGCGGAAACCTAATCAGGGTAATTAACCAAAATTGTCCTTGTGGACGGCTGAACTCGTTGAGGTTGGCACTCAACCTGAAAACAACCGTCACTTCACTACAGAACACTAGGGGGAGTACTATCCGCAAGTACACAAAATGGCTGAACAAATGCAACTTAATGTTAATTTAAATTTAAATTCTTGCTTAAAAATTAAAAAATTTAAATCATTAAGTATATGGGGTAAGAGAATGGAGCTTATAATCATAGTAATCAGAATAAACTAGCTGAAAAGCATAAATATAAATAAGCAATAAAGCAGAAATAACACAATTGACAAAGTGAAATCTCAAGAGAAAAGAGAGAGAGCCTTCTCTGTCTGGGACTGCCCAATATGGGGAGTGCTACAAAATGAGCAAATGCCAATGGATGGCACAGAGAAACTTAATTTAAATTTAAATTAAAACTTTGTTTAATTAAATTTAAATAAGTGTGTAAAGCAAGAGAGGCTTAACTCAAATAATAAAACAGAGTAGAGGAATGCAGGTGAAACCCTAATAAAATTACAAAAAATAACTGAGATGGGAGAAATTGCAGTAAAATAATCCTAACTGAAAATAAAAGGAGAAAGAGGAAGGAAATTGACTTATCTGGGGAAGGCCCACTAGGTGGCGTGCTTCCAGTAAGTGAATTCCCAGTGTTGGAAGGGGAAACTTAATTTAAATTTGAATTCAAACTCGTTAAACCAAATTTAAATAAGTATGCCGAATTCGAAATAATAGCAGATAATAAAGTAAAAGAAACAAACATAATCCGGATAGTAAAAAGGATTAAAAATAGCCAAAGGGAAAATTGAAATAACCACAATGGGATCAACAAGAGAAAAGAAAAACATCAGACCTAACAGAGAATGCCCACGAGAATGCCCACGTCAGCCCACACAACAACGACGTCACGAAAGTGGGGTGTGTCCCACACTTGCACAGGTTGCCCTCTGGTGGTTAGTCAGAGGTACTGTGACCTACCCTCAACTTTGTCATGAGTAAATTAAATAATAGCGTGTTTGTGCACGCAAATAATGTTTTAGATCTCAGCGGATCCTTTTGCGCCAGTTTACAGCACAAGAATGTGTAACTTCTCTACAAGAAGAATGTGTTCTTCTCTGTACCACTCACACAGGAACTCAGCCCCTCCTCATCCACTAATCTTCTCTCTTCCTTCTCCCTTTTCACGGAGGCGGAAGTATCAAAACTTCTCCTCTCCACTCATCCCACCACCTGCCCTCTAGACCCCATCCCCTCACACCTTCTACAAGCCATCTCTCCCACTCTTTTACCAGCACTTACACACATTATTAACTCGTTTCTCCACACAGGCACTTTTCCTACCACATTCAAGCATGCTCAAGTAACCCCACTGCTAAAAAAACCCACGCTAAACACATCACTCGTGGACAACTACAGACCTGTCTCTCTCCTACCATTCATATCAAAAACACTTGAACGAGTTGTGTTCAACCAGGTGTCATCCTTCCTCACACAGAACGACCATCTGGACGTCAACCAATCTGTAGTATCCAAAGTATCCAAACCTCATGAACTGACCACTGGGGTACCTCAGGGTTCAGTTCTTGGTCCCCTCCTATTCTCCATTTATACTACATCACTGGGTCCCATCATACAGGCACATGGTTTCTCCTACCACTGCTATGCTGATGACACACAACTCTACCTGTCCTTCCAACCAGATGATTCCACAGTAGCTGCACGGATCTCAAGCTGTCTGGCGGACATCTCGACGTGGATGGAAGAACACCACCTGCAGCTCAACCTGGCAAAGACTGAGCTTTTAGTCTTCCCTGCCACTCCTACTCTACAACACGACATTAACATACAGCTTGGTACAACCACCATTACCCCATCAAAGTCGGCCAGAAATCTTGGAGTTATCTTCGATGACCAACTGACCTTCAGAGACCACATCTCAAAGACGGCGCGGTCATGCAGATTTGCACTTTGCAACATCAGGAAAATCCGTCCCTGACTGACTGAGCATGCAACACAACTTCTTGTCCAGGCCCTGGTCATTTCAAGGCTTGATTACTGCAAAGCTCTTCTGGCTGGTCTGCCGTCAAGTGCAATCAAACCTCGTCAAATGATCCAGAACGCTGCTGCACGTCTTGTCTGTAACAAGCCTAAGAGGGCCCACGTCACGCCCCTCTTCATCTCTTTGCACTGGCTACCCCTTGCTGCTCGCATCAAGTTCAAGGTGCTGATGCTTGCTTACAGATCCACCACAGGCTCTGCACCTTCCTACCTCCATACACTGCTACAACGCTACGTCCCCACCAGAAGCCTGCGATCACTAAAGGAACGAAGGCTTGTGATACCGTCACAGAGAGGCTCAAAATCACTCTCCAGAACATTCTCCTTCACTGCTCCCTGCTGGTGGAATGATCTCCCTACTTTCATCAGGAACGCAGAATCCCTGGCAATATTCAAGAGACAGCTGAAAACTCATCTCTTCCGTGAACACTTAATCCCCTCATAAAAAAAAAAAAAACCCTATCCTTCCCTTTTCCCTTGCTACTCTAGCTCATGGTACTGAGCAATGTATGAAACTTGTATTGTGAGCACTTCCTGTGTTATTTGCCAATTCATGAAGAATCGCTTGTTTGTTTTCCTCACTTGTAAGTCGCTTTGGATAAAAGCGTCTGCTAAATGACTAAATGTAAATGTAAATGTAACTTTGCAGAGTTTCTTTGCTGCTGTTACAAATTAACACTTGATCAATGTGTTAAAATAAATGACTCCAATTTACAAATAATTCAGATAACTGTGTTCTTCTAAATAAATTTGCATTAGGCGAACACTGGTTAGCTAAGCCAGTGGTTTGACCTAACCGAGTCAGATCGCTTAGTTGAATACACTGGATATATACACAATGAATCAAATCTAGCGATACAAATAAAGGCCTTTTAGAAAGATACGCGGAACATCGCTCGAATCAATCTGTCTTTGCGCTGAAAGAAGGTTTCTTCGTTCTAAGAGGCGGAAAAACTAATATTAAAATGTGCTGTGAAGAGATTTGATCCTCTTTACAGGAACAATTTTAATATTATGAACTGCAGTTAATTTTAGACGGTTAACAGTGGCTACAATGTTAGACAAATATAGCAGTTGTTACCGCACGGCAATGTGAGACACGCGTTGCGACTTTCACTGCATGAAGCACGCATGAACACAGTAATAAACACACAAAGATTGAAATTGTGTTGCTTGACACAAAACCAAGTTTAAAATGTTGCCTGCATTCTCCACCAAAAATATTTGTAGTAATTTGCTCAAATGGATGAAATATATTCACAACTGAATCATAACACGTTATGACTAATTATGAATATGAATCAACCACAAAGGCAATTAGGTATATATGGATAATCAATTACAACGAATTATAATTAATCATGAACATATCTGGTCTAAAATTATTTCTAGGTTTAGAATTAATTTAGAAAGACTTGTTTGTTTTGTCCAGCAAAACTATCAGTCCGATTTTCTTATCAATTCTAGAAAGGAAGTTTTCTTCTCTGGCCACGAAAAGGAAACTTATTCTACTACTTAAAAAGCATATAGCTAGCGAAATCAAACGTTAAAGGGACTTGGTTCATGTATGGTTCATGGTTACAATCAGAGACAATGAACTGTGTGAATACAATGTGTTTAATATATGAATATATGATATATACACAAATACATACAACTAAATCTAAGCAGAGCATACAATAAAATAACGAAAGGAAAGATAGGAAAAGTTGATCAAAGAAAGCAAGATTACAAACAGTTCAACCTTTTGAGAGCCAGCAACGAAATCACTTCAGACAATAAAGTTAAAGCACATCGAAATTAATTCAGATACTTGCTTTAGTACTTTGTGCTGTGGTGAATGCCGTTCAAACTTCCCTGCGCGGAGCTGGAGTTTCTATTGGTTTCTTTCTCAGGTGATTCTTCAGCGGGAATTTCAAATCGGAATTAACTGTTTGCAAAATGCCGGAAAATAAAAGAGGAAGAATGTCTCATCTAGGATGGAAGTCACTGAGCATGGATAAGCTTGTGTTTAGGTGTTATAAAGATAACTTTGGACACGCCTATTTTGGTCGTATGGACCAATAGAGAACATGGACTTCTGGCGGGAGAACTTTTCTTTGTCTCTTTTTATGGCCTAATTTGAATGTTCTTCTGAGTTGTCTGACTGAGTCCTTTTACCTCCCAAAGGACCATAAAAGTAGAATAATGCATATTATCATGATATAACACCAATATCTAGTTATGAAATTCACAGAGTAATGTTTTGAATCCAAGAATCACGAGTTTCGGACTCTCTTTAAAGGACTTATACATTCTTACATTTGAATATGAGCATTTTACAGTGAAACAAACACAACTACAAGATGTAACTAAATGGGGGTAATATAGACATGCATACAAAAAGAAAAACACAGGAAAAACACTTGGGAATATTCATATTTTGATGAATGTCTCTATGTGTGTGCGTGGACTCCTTGTCCCACAAGCACTGGTCTTGTGTGGGGGAAAGAATTTGATCTGAGCTGAATCCGATCTTTCTGAAGTCAGGGAGAATTCCAGAGAGATCCTGTCTTACCTCACACCTAGCCACATTAAAACGTCACTTGCCCGTGGGGGGCCAGGACAGCCCGGAGCCAACTAAGATTTACCAATGTTAAGTCAGAAGGTTAAAAGCTTTTCCTAAAACCTAAAAATGAATTGATCATCAGTGATCCAGTCCAGACGCTACATCTTTATTGTCTTTATTATAACATAAAACCAAGAGATGAGACCCAAACTTTTCCTACCTCTCTGCACAGTCTCTGAAATGTTTTATCACCCTGGTCGCCCCTTTTAGGGTTAACATTGCAAAGTTTCTTGTACAACCCATTTTACATGCATGTAAATATAGGTCATGTTTTCCTTTGTTAAGTCATTGTGCAACCAACAAAATTCTGTCTACACTAAACTTCTAATATGAGAATGCAAGTATTGTACTTGATTGAAATGGTGTGGATGAATGAGATAGAAGCTACCCAAAGGAGAAAACATTTCAAATGTTTCTGCTAGACATAAAAATGGGGTTAAATTAACATCAAATGGAGACTTTTACTTGAGTCTCCTGCTTCTCACATTTGTCTCCTGAGACAAAATATCTTACACACTCACAATGGTCTCTATTAAAGTTTTAGAAGTGGTCTCAGTAACATCACACTGTGAACTTGAACACTATAGACCCATGTTTAGACTAAAGTAACGCAACTTGAAGCTTTTGTTACCATACCTCAAACACATGTACCCATACCTTAAACAAAAGCGCTGCTTTGCACTCTAGTTGCAATTCTGCAACACACTTACTCCTTTATGCAACACACTTGGTCCTGCATACTACACTCTATTTCATACTTAAGACACTTTGTTCCAAAAATGAAATCTCAGGGTGCCATTTAGAGAACACATGTATCCAAAATACAATACCAATCAGCGAGCTACAAAAAGCCCTCAGTTTAGCCATTTCAAGAACTTTGCAAGCATGGATGGAGGGAGAGCAAGAAGCAGAAGCAGTGGTGGAGGAGGAGGAGGAGGAGGAGGAAGAGGAGGAGGAGGAGGAGGAAGAGGAGGAGGAGGAGGAGGAGGAGGAGGAAGAAGAGGAGGAGGAGGAGGAAGAGGAGGAGGAGGAAGATGAGGAGGAGGAGGAAAAGGAAGAGGAAGAGGAGGAGGAGGAGGAGGAGGAAGAGGAGGAGGAGGAAGAGGAGGAGGAAGAGGAGGAGGAGGAGGAGGAGGATGAGGAGGAGGAGGAGGACAAAGTCGAAGAGGCAATGCACGGACCCCTATTTCTGATAATATAAGAGCAACTTTGGTGGACCATGTCATCAACCATGGCCTGACTATGAGAGAAGCTAGGCAGAGAATCCACCCACATCTAAGCCGCTTCACAGAACATTCCGACTAGAAAACAGGTATGTCTTCACCTCTCTACCTTCTACTCTACTCAGATGGTATTTACAGCACTGTACTACAGTATATCACAATACCACATCACGTGTACAGGGTATTGCAGGGTGCTAATGCTCCTTTTGCAGCCAAAGTGGTAGTTTTTGTGAAACATACCATGATTACTTACAGTATATTGAGATGTTTCAGTACAGTGGATGATACAGTATATACAGTAAAGTACTGTAATAAAAAGAAGCAAACCGATGACAATTTGTGGCTGCATTTCTCTAGGACGACTAGAAGACCTTCTGGGAGAGGACGCCAACGCCTGTTCACACAACAGCAGGAACTTGCCGTTGTGGACCTAGTGAGGGCAGACAATGCCATCTGTCTCCACCAGCTACGGCAGAAAATACTTGCAGACAGGCAAGTGTTCAACAACATAAACCATGTGAGCATCACATGAGAATCTTGGCCATGGATGGAGCTGCACTGCCTCATGAATTCATTTTCATTGATGAAGTTGGATTCAACCTGAGCAAAACAAGACGACGGGTCGTAATGTAATTGGCCAAACGGCAATTGTGCACGTCCCGGGGCAGCGCAGGGGAAATATCACATTGTGTGCCTCACAATGTGGGATACTGTGGGCCCACAATTAGCCCCAAGCAGGCCTACTCTGCTTAGTGTGGGCCAGCCCACACTTTGGGCAGTCCCACTAGGGCCCCACCTGTGTGTGTCTAGTGTGAGTCCCACATGTACCCCGCATTTCACGCCAGTATCTGGACCCATAGTGGGCTGTCTGCAATTACCCCACACGGGCCCTTAATGGCCTCACACTAGTAAGAGTGTCAAATGATTCCCATTTGTAGATCATCTTACTGTATCATCAACACAAAGAAGACACAAGTGTATTAAAATGAATTTTATTAACAAAAAGATAGACAAGAGTAACTAACTTCTAAAAGAATACCATGAATGAATAAGGGAGTAAAGTGCATGAGATTGATAAATGCAAGTGAGGGAGTTGACTATTACTATGGCAGTTACACATTATCTTATGGAAAGATAAACTGTTGTTTCTCTGCACTAATAAGGTGAAGAACCTTATTCTGAATTCAACAAATTAACTGAATGATTATTTTTATTAACTGACATCAACTATGCAAAATCTAATGGAAATTAGAAAATCACAAACTGGCGGTACACACTAATCCCACTAGTCTCTGGAAAGGGGTTTGCTAAAGTGATATTTACATTTAGCTTGAACATGTGATGAATCCGGTGACAGCGACATTTTCCACTGGTATTGTGGCACCGTGTTGCAGTGGGAAGAAAAGTGTTGGATTCCATTTATACAACCTTGACTGAAAGAGTGAAAACATCTCAGGTTACATATGTAACCATGGTTCCCTGAGAGGAAACGAGAGGCTGTGGGAATGCCTCTGCATGATTGCGTCAGTCCAATGCTGTGACGGAACGTCATCAGGAGGATGACGTCATGACCAGTAAACTATAAAGCACACCTGAACCAAACAGAGTTTGCTTCTGATAGGTCGAAGTTAGTAGGTCATAGGCATGCCGGGAGTATGATACAGCGACGCAGCATCCTGAGATGTTCCCTTTCAAGTGAACTTGCACTGCATCCAAAGCGTTGTGGGAACACAGTACCCACGCCACAAAGTGTATGTCTGCGTGAAATCATATCACGCACACCTAGATAAAAGCACCCATGACCCTGGGGTCGAGACCAGGTTATAATATCGTTGAGTGAACTCAGACCCTAAGAGGTGAAGGTTGGCTAGCCGATTTATAAACAAGTGATATAGCTTCAACAATCCACTTACTCAAAGTTTGCTTAGATGCGGGGTACCCTTTCCACGGCGACGTAAGCATCTAAGGCTCTAACTGGATAGAGCAGATTTAGTTCCCTTTCAGTCGGTCACGTTCGACATACATCAGAACTGAACTGACGAATCGGGATATCGCATGAGAGCCCTATCACCTTCAAGTGTAAACTAAACAAGCCAATGCAATGCCCCTGCGAGCGGGTGTAAATGCGGAAGCGGGAGTGCCCGCACTCTGAGCACGCTCTGCAGGCTGCAGTTATTCCTGCAGCAGCGACACGGTTGTTCGCTGTGTGCTTCAGCACTACTTATATATAACTATATATAAATATATGTATATATATCTATACATACATATATAGATAGATAGATAGATAGATAGATAGATAGATAGATAGATAGATAGATAGATAGATAGATAGAGTGGGTACGGAAAGTATTCAGACCCCCTTAAATTTTTCAGTCTTTGTTATATTGCAGCCATTTACTTAAATAATTTAAGTATTTTTTTCCTCATTAATGTACACACAGCACCCCATATTGACAGAAAAACACAGAATTCTTGACATTTTTGCAGATTTATTAAAAAAGAAAAACTGAAATATCACATGGTCCTAAGTATTCAGACCCTTTGCTCAGTATTTAGTAGAAGCACCCTTTTGATCTAATACAGCCATGAGTCTTTTTGGGAAAGATGAAACAAGTTTTTCACACCTGGATTTGGGGATCCTCTGCCATTCCTCCTTGCAGATCCTCTCCAGTTCTGTCAGGTTGGATGGTAAACGTTGTTGGACAGCCATTTTTAGGTCTCTCCAGAGATGCTCTATTGGGTTTAAGTCAGGGCTCTGGCTGGGCCATTCAAGAACAGTCACGGAGTTGTTGTGATTCCACTCCTTCATTATTTTAGCTGTGTGCTTAGAGTCATTGTCTTGTTGGAAGGTAAACCCTCGGCCCAGTCTGATGTCCTGAGCACTCTGGAGAAGGTTTTCGTCCAGGATATCCCTGTACTTGGCCGCATTCATCTTTCCCTCGATTGCAACCAGTCATCCTGTCCCTGCAGCTGAAAAACACCCCCACAGCATGATGCTGCCATCACCATGCTTCACTGTTGGGACTGTATTGGACAGGTGATAAGCAGTGCCTGGTTTTCTCCACACATACCGCTTACAATTAAGCCCAACAAGTTCTATCTTGGTCTCATCAGACCAGAGAATCTTATTTCTTACCATCTTGGAGTCCTTCAGGTGTTTTTTAGCAAACTCCATGCGGTTTTTCATGTGTCTTGCACTGAGAAGAGGCTTCTGTAGGACCACTCTGCCATAAAGCCCCGACTGGTGAAGGGCTGCAGTGATGGTTGACTTTCTACAACTTTCTCCCATCTCCCGACTGCATCTCTGGAGCTCAGCCACAGTGATCTTTGAGTTCTTCTTTAGATCTTTGAGTTCTGCCTCTCTCACCAAGGCTCTTCTCCCCCGATAGCTCAGTTTGGCCGGATGGCCAGCTCTAGGAAGAGTTCTAGTCATCCCAAACGTCTTCCATTTAAGGATTATGGAGGCCACTGTGCTCTTTGGAACCTTTTTTTTTGTAACCTTGGCCAGATCTGTGCCTTGCCACAATTCTGCCTTTGAGCTCTTCAGACAGTTTCTTTGACCTCGTGATTCTCATTTGCTCTGACATGCACTGTGAGCTGTAAGGTCTTGTATAGACAGGTGTGTGGCTTTCCTAATCAAGTCCAATCAGTATAATCAAACACAGCTGGACTCAAATGAAGGTGTAGAACCATCTCAAGGATGATCAGAAGAAATGAGTGTCACAGCAAAGGGTCTGAATACTTAGGACCATGTGATATTTCAGTTTTTATTTTTTTAATAAATCTGCATAACTGTCAACAATTCTGTGTTTTTCTGTCAATATGGGGTGCTGTGTATACATTAATGAGGAAAAAAATTAACTTAAATGATTTTAGCAAATGGCTGCAATATAACAAAGAGTGAAATATTTAACAGGGTCTGAATACTTTCCGTACCCACTGTGTGCATATATATATATATATATACATGTATTTATATTTGTATATTGTTCTCCCTACGAACGTGTAGTGCGTCTTTTTCTAGATGTCATTTCATTCGTGTGTTACTGGGTATGGTCGTTCCCTGACACCAGCTGACGGGCACAATTGCTGCATCAAGTGTTTGGGCGTTCAGCAAGCTGAAGCAGTGTTTGTCGATAGTTCATGTTCTCATTGTGGGAACATGACTATCGCGATGTTGAGGTCGAAACTTATGCCCCTATGCCCCGATCTAGTGGTCCTTCTAGGTTCGGCCAGAGGATTGCTGCTTTGGCAAATAGGCCGGGAGACCTGAAGATTACGGTCAGGGCTTCCCTGCCGAGTGAGTGGGTGGGTTTGATGGCCAACTGGATTATGTACCAGGAAAGATGATGGCCCCACCACAGACCCTGAGACGTTTGACCACTCATGATCGGCCCCCGGCCAGTGAAGGATCTATCCCAAAGCCTTCCTCGTGATAATGACATCCTTAGATCCGTCTTACCCTTGTAAGGCTTCGGTTATGAGCACTGCCCCGACCCCCAGTCTCATTGTGGCGGAGCTCGGGGTGCTACACTCACTTTCTGCTGCGCTCTGTGTGAGCAGCTCATACTTCGCTGGGGCTGCTCCCACCCAGCAACCTGACAATGGTGAGGGAGAAACTTGTGTAAGATGCGGAAGATGATCTTAATGGCTTAGTGGGTAAGTTCGGAGCTTTTAGGCTTGGCCATTGTTGCTGTTGCTGTTTCCAAACTCCAAAAAATTCCCTTCTTGCAGAATTTCCTTGTTTCACTTTTTAGTGCTTCAACAGCTTAGTTTCATGATAGAATTTTTACAATAACTTACAACAACCAATTTTATGATGACTTTCAGCAACAAATTTTACAATGACAATTTACAACTAATATCCTACTCTCAAAGAGAACCTTTTTAACCTTTTTTGACTGGTGTTGTCAGAGGTGGTCACAACTCTGGTGACAGGTAATTTGCATAGTTTAACAGTTTCTTTAAGGTTGTTTCTATGCATAATTCACTTTTCGAACAAATTCCAGATTAACCTATAGGCATTGTGGTAATGGCTGTGCAATGTTGAATTTTCACCCATGCATTCATATGCACCTTCTTAGGTAGTTTGTACACATTGTTATGTCACAAACAAAGATATTAAGAGGATCTGCTGCTTTGTGTCCAGTTTTTTGTTGTAATATTGTCTGTGAATTCACACTTGTAGATGAAGAATGAGGGAGAAAAAAGGGGTGATTACTCTGATGCTGTTTTCACCTGTTATTAAGAAGCATTTTTGTCAATCCCATCACAAGTGAACGATGCTTAATACAGATGTAAACTGGGTCTAAAAAGTTTTGAGCTTGTCCACTTTCGACCACTTCAGGGGTTGTCAAAAACAAATTCGACCAGATTCGTAGTGTAGACACTCATGTGATCAAATGTGTTCGAACAACCACAAAAGACCATCTACTCTCTGCCTACTGACTTAATGCGTGAACATTATGGGAAGCACTCCAGACAGGATTTAAACTTTATCGACTGAAGTTCTAAGTTTGGTTTGAAGATGAAAATCGTACTGAGCACAATGTTCTCTCACCATTCCTGATTTCACTCATTGCATTCGGTGTGGTCTTGCAGCAGAAATAAAAGCTGCAGCTCTCCATATGATTTTCTGTCATCACCTATTATATTCATATGTTAATTGTGCAAGCTTATTTCCAAGCTTACCTACCCATACACCATTCTCCTTGAAGAAATCAGGACATAAGCCTTACACATGGCCTCTGTGTAAATAATGTATATTGAAATTTCTAATTTATTTCAGTTTCTCCAAAGCAATATAAGGGGAACAATGTTAGACAAAGTTGATACTAATTAAACATCTACTGAGCAATGAAAAACACAACTTCTGAGCAATAAAATCCTCCTCTGGATCAGTAAATGCCTTTAGCTGTGAGTAATGATTTACACTGATATTGTTGTAAGACAAAGGAACTCGGCTGACATTTCAGAATGCTTTCAAAAAACAGAGAATCCATTGTCACCATGTCGTCCTTTCATTTATCCTCAAAGTATGTGTCCTAGTGACCTGCTGCGCTTTCAGTCTGACAGCAGATTCCCTCTGTGCGTAAGTGACAGCAGACGACTGAAAGCAGATGCTGTAACATCTCTCTGCTCTTCTATGTCACCTTACCCTCACCATAACAGATTCCATATTACACTTTCCTTTATTCACTTGGCTTAGATCATCCTGGGATGGCAGACTGTCTAATGAATGCATAAGACCCCTTCAAAGACATTAAGAGGAAGCTGTGCCTTTACAATAAATTTTACTGACAAGCCTATTTGGAGATTTTCCAGAGGCCGTTTTCCCACAATAGCTAAAGTCACAGCCTCCTCTTTTTTTCCTCCTCTTTTAGTACCATTTGTCCTGATTGTTAAGGTGATGACAATGTCCTGGCTACAGCTCAGGTAATTAGTGGTAATTTAGCTGAGACGCTGCCCAGCAACAATGCAGAGATTTTTCCAAGAAAACACTTTTACAACAGAAGTTGTAAATAAATTTTGGGGAAGTAAAAGGAACAACAGAGCAAAAGTGAATGTCCGTCCTGACTGGTGAAGAGAACATTTCTTCATTAGATATTTACCATCTGTGCCAGGCCCACATGTATTTCCACAAAATTGGAATGTAACTGGATTGAACTTAAGTCCTTGTGGTCCTTTTCATTTATTAAACCTTTTTAGGATCATTTTCTTAAGTTTATGCCAAGCTATTATTTGATTTAAGTTGTTTCTGTAGTCCTCAACACTAATGTTATGGGTTCAGTTCCTGCTAAATTTCCTCTGAAATGTAAGGTTACAGCTGTGGTTGTCAAAAATTCAATGTAAATAAATAGAGTGTATTACTGTCACAACAAGTCCAAAACACAACGATAAGAATTAAGATACTAAATAGTCTTTAATAGTAAATATTCACAGAACAAACAAAGATAAAAGTAGAATAACCACATAATACTGACAAAGCCTGACACATGAGGATACAAACACAGGAACTTAAATACATAGGTTAATGAGGTGAACAGGATAATACAATCAAATCAGAAACCATGGCAACACATAGACATGCAGACATTAAATGAACACAAAGACAGAAAACTAAACCAAACCTAATGTAATTGTGACAATAACACATTGGTGTAACGATCATGATTAAGTTTTAAGTTTTCCCTGTTTCACATTTTTCTGAGTTCTCATTAGTTCAGTAGCTTGGATCCACCTTGGGCTTCCAGGTCTCCAGCTCAGTTTACGTTACTGCCTATACTTTTGGCCACAGCTGTAAAGTATGACATCAAAAATGAGAAGAAACGAAATTATTCATATAAAATAAAATCATATGCAATGTTTCATGCATGCAGGGACTTCTGGAAATGTAATTCATAGTTTTTATTTTTTTTTAGACCATACATTTGACAATATTTTACAGTAAAATTGCATACAGAATAATGTGATGTTAAACCATTTACCGTTTTTCAAGTGTAAGGTAACTTAAAGTTTTGTAGCATTTGTAAATTTTTTCTGTAAATATTAAAAAAAATAATTTACTGTGTATGCTGAATGCAATGTTAGCCACTTGAAATAAAAGAGTCTGCTAAA
Source organism: Zacco platypus (assembly GCA_038088235.1). Lineage (NCBI taxonomy): Eukaryota > Metazoa > Chordata > Actinopteri > Cypriniformes > Xenocyprididae > Zacco > Zacco platypus. The sequence goes on from CM076064.1 coordinate 17,912,719, forward strand.
TGCCTAAATATAAATGGAAATTAAGTCTACTTCAGATATCTAAATGACACAAAGTAACAAAACAAACTATGGTTGGTTAATGTCAGCCAGATAGTGGCTCATGGTGACAAAGACAGACAACAAAGAAGACCACATTTTGGGTTAGATTCATTTTGCTGCCATTTGATCAAATAGGCTATTCCTTTAAACAAAAGGAAACAATTTAGATCACTCACATTGAGTACGCACAGCAGCCGCTTCATTTCCAGTTAATCGATTCAGTAGGAAACGGATTCTTCTGGTCAAAATGCTCCTGTAAATACAGATGTATGTGGTAGGAATAAGTGTGACATGTTCGAAGAGTAAAGCATCTCCTGGGCCTGACGGTTGGAGTGAGTTTAAAAACATGCTAAAACTCAGCTAAATGCAGCAATCAATACAACACTATACATGGAGAAAGAGGGAGTGTGTGGAAAAGAGGGATGGAAAAGAGTCCAGCGCTCTTCCTTTGATTCACTGTTATCCCAAAAGTGCTCATGTGGAGCAGGAATGATTATATGTCTACTGATTGCATTACAAAGGCACATCTGACTAAATGTGTATGAAAACAATCTCCTCACTGCTCCTTGTTAATTCTTCAGCTGGATAGGTAAACAACCTCCAACATTTTCTGTTGAAAAAAATCACTTTTATTTTCTTTTTTCTTTTTGCTCATCAGTTAGAGAGAATCAGTATAGACAGAGGCAGAGAACATTTTTATTTGAGTCAATGAAAGATGTGCAGGATGGTGAAAAGAAAATGTTTTACCATTTTCAACAAATAAGGTAAATAAATATGTTAAATAAACATTTATTCATTTAACGTCTGCTAAATTAATTTCTAATTATTAAATCCTTACCGTCTGATCGTTAGATCCCGCGAACGTGGGGCTGAGGGTGTCATGACGTCATCATGTAGAAAAGAAGTCTGATTTCATTGGCTAGGCGCCAACCAATAAAATGTAAATTTAAAATAAAATTCAATAAAATGTAAATGTAAAATTCTCTCTCTTGCTGCCACTGCTGCAAGTGCACAAGTTAATTATGCATCAGACATATCACGAAAATAGTTGCAAAAGTCAAGGCGTGAAGATTTGATAAGTTGCAAGAGCCTATTTGAGGTTGTACTGCGAATGTAAGAATAAGTACAAATATGTTCTACAAGTTTTTACACATTTGTGACTATTTTTCTGCAACTTCAAATTCAGAATACAGTTGTGACTATTGTCTGCGAGTGCAGATTTTTATTTTACAGGTTTTCACATTAGAGCTGTGAGTGTAAATTTTAAAGTACAAGTACAAATATTTATAGTACAAGTTCTCAAATTCACATCTTCAAGCTCTGGAGTTTTGCTACTGATTTACCTTCATAAAAACAAGCCAATGCTCCTGCCCAAAGGTCAGAATGGTCAGAATTCAAATTTGAACCCTACAGTGAATCCTATAGTGATTTTGCATATAAACTCAAATGAGCTGGGAGACATTTTTCAACTATTGTTATTAAAATGGTTAAAAAGACCACTTGTCACAAACTCAGTTACACCATCAATCCAGCCATCAACACCAGATCCGCCCACTCGTTCACAATCACCAGAATACTAATCACCTGCACCTGCACGCCCTCATCAAGACACCCTTCAAAAGTAGCCTACTCTGTACTAGGGTTCCAGACTGCGACCATTTTTTGAGGGTGTGTGAGTTAAAATTTTATCTGTTCGCATTTGTGCGAGTGCATGATCATGTTATTCACGCGTGTGTAACAGAATGAGGAATCAGCAGCTACTGCCGTCCGTAACTTCAAAATGAACAAAATTTATATAATGAACGAGTACATCATGAATCCATTTTCCAAACCGTGTTTTTGTTTTATCCTGAATCACTGTGGTACACCTATAATAATTGTTTATATTCGGACTGTTTCAGACCGGTCTCTTCTGGAGGCTCAGGGGCTGGAGCTGCTGTGTGTGCAGCTCACACACACAAAATAGCCATCGCTATCATGGGCAAAGCTGCATCTTCTAGCAGCTCAGGCGTGATGTGAGCATTCGCTGGTGGCTGGACAGGCGTGACATGAGCAGTCTGAGGCTGAACAGGCATGAAGTTAGCTGTCTGAGGCTGGACAGACGTGACATTAGTCGTCTGAGGCAGGACAGGCGTGACTTGAGCTGTCTGAGGCTGGACAGGCGTGGCTTGAACCTTTGGCTGCTGGGCAGGCGTGGCTTGAACCTTTGGCTGCTGGGCAGGCGTGGCTTGAACCTTTGGCTGCTGGGCAGGCGTGGCTTGAACCTTTGGCTTAGGCGAGTGAGGACCTGGAGCTGCGGTGGGCTCGGGTAGCGCGGGAATGTGCTCATGGATCGATGGAGTGGGCTCGTGGAGCGTTGGAGTGGGTTTGTGAGGCACTGGAGCGGCCTTTTTATGGCACGGCTTGCGCTTACGTCGGGGTTGGAGATGTTCGATGGTGACTTGACTTGGTTCACAGTGATCTGCAATGACTTGGCTTGATTCACAGTGATTTACGATGATTTGACTTGACTCACACTGATGTAGGGTGACTTGACTTGACTTGCGATGATTTAGGATGACTTGACTTGCGATGATTTAGGCTGACTTGACTTAGTTCACATTTATTTAGGGTGACTTGACTTGCCTCTGGACGAACAGCGGCGGCGCGCTGTGACTCTGGACGAACAGCGGCGGCGCGCTGTGACTCTGGACGAACAGCGGCGGCACGCTGTGACTCTGGACGAACAGCGGCGGGGTGCTGTGACTCTGGACCATCTGCTATTTTGTGCACAGGTTTAGTGGTGACCGCCATATTGTGAATGAACTCAGGTGTGGGAATCACAGGGCAGAATTGTTCATTACACACTGAATGAGGCGGATTCGAGGCTGACTGAACTGGTGGTTGTGCACGTTCAGGCTCAGCTTCTCCCACAGTGAATGGTGACCCAGACAAAAGCAGTGCATAGTCTATAAAGTCCTTAAGAGAGCAATTAAAGTCCGCATCGGGGAGGCAGATCTTCAAAGACTCGTTCAATCCCCGACGAAACAAATGTTTTAACAGGGCTTCATCGTAAGGGACATGATCCGATAACTCAGAGAATTTGGAAACATAATCCTCAATTGATGAATCTCCTTGTTGAAGCCACAAGAGCTGTTCGAAATAATCCATACTGACTGGAACGTTGATGAAAGCCGCTGGATCTTGTTTGCCGAAGTTTTCTGTAACGAGGAGACCGTGGGTTGAAATTCAAGCGCAGCTTTATTAACAACATAGTCAAACAGGCAGTGGTCAATACAGGGGCAAACACGTATATGGGGATAATCAGAATCGAAGAAACAGGCAGTAAATCCAAGGACAGGCAGAGAATGATTGGGAAAGAGGGAACAGGCAAAAACAGAACCGGGAAAACAAACACAGGAATAAACGCTCGGAATTGCCATGGAATCTAGCTCAAAACTTTGCGGTGTGTGTGTGTGTGTTAATGTGCTGCAGCTGACTGGAGTGATCAGTGACAAGGAACAAGGCTTCTGGGAAATGTAGTGCAGTTGTGTGAGTGAATGGGTGGTGTAGTGCATTGTGGGAAGTCAAGTCAAGTCAAGTCATCTTTATTTATATAGCGCTTTTTACAATGCAAATTGTGGCAAAGCAGCTTTACATTAATAAGAAAATGGTGTCATTGTGCAGCTTATTCTATATATTATTGATTCATTCCGTTGCAAAGATCAATAGTTATTAGTCTAGGTAATTTAGGTATAGCAGCACTGGAGAAAACAATGACGTAATCGTCCGGCTCAGATCAGTTCGCATACAACGGCGCCAATGCAGGCATATCAAAAACACTGCTGAATATCAAGCAAGTGTCCCCAACTTAAGCAAGCCAAAGGCAACAGCGGCAAGGAACCAAAACTCCAACAAATGGAGAAAAAAACCTTGGGAGAAACCAGGCTTAGTTGGGGGGCCAGTTCTCCTCTGGCCAACAGTGAACACTTGTCTGATACTCAGGCAGAGTTACAGGTCATTAAACTGATTTGGAATCGCAACAGTCAAAATATTTAATCTAGTTCCATCTAATTTAAGATCTTTTTGATCACGCCGATATGGGACGGTTTGTTGGGATATGTGCCGCTGGCTGATGAGTCGGTAAGGTCTTCACAAAGGATGAGCTCGTTCACACGCACAGGTTCCCCGTCCGACCCGGACACAGCCCGGATCCAGCCAATCATGTTAATTGGTAAACCTCGGGATAAGCAGAGAGACAAAAAATTAGCGTAGACGCCATTCTTCTTCCGATGTAACGAGTACATCTGGTGTTATAGGAAGTGTTCCCGGTTCCGGCTGACCTGATCTATGCAGCCTAACAATCCTTTAACGGATATGAGGACAAGAGTTTATAGTGCGTCATGTGTATGCCAGGTTAAATAGATGCGTTTTTAGTCTAGATTTAAACTGACAAAGTGTGTCTGCTTCCCGAACAATGCTAGGAAGATTGTTCCAGAGTTTAGGTGCCAAATAGGAAAAGGATCTACCGCCCGCGGTTGATTTTGATATTCTAGGTATTAACAACTGGCCAGAATTCTGAGATCGTAATAGACGCGAAGGACTATAATGCATTAAAAGCTCACTCAGGTACTGGGGAGCTAAGCCATTTAGTGCTTTGTAAGTAATTAGCAAGATTTTAAAATCTATACGATGTTTAATAGGGAGCCAGTGCAGTTTTGACAGAACCGGACTAATATGTTCATACTTCCTGGTTCTAGTAAGGACTCTAGCAGCTGCGTTTTGGACCAGCTGTAATTTGTTTATCACGCGAGCAGGGCAACCACCCAGTAGAGCATTACAGTAATCTAGTCTCGAGGTCATAAACGCATGAACTAGCTGTTCCGCATTTGTCATTGAGAGCATATGTCGCAATTTAGATATGTTTTTAAGATGGAAGAATGCGGTTTTACATATGCTAGAAATGTCGCATTCAAATGAAAGATTGGTATCAAAGAGCACACCCAGGTTCCTAACTGACGAAGACGACTTAACAGAGCAGCCATCAAGTGTTAGACAGTATTCTAGGTTATTATGTGCAGAAGTTTTTGGTCCAATAATTAGAATCTCTGTTTTTTCTGAATTTAGTAGTAGGAAATTACTAGTCATCCAATTTTTTATATCAGCTACGCATTCTGTTAATTTTGAGAATTGGTCGGTTTCGTCAGGGCGCGAGGAAATATAGAGCTGAGTATCATCAGCGTAACAGTGAAAGCTAATGCCATGCTTCCTAATGACATCTCCCGAGGGTAGCATGTACAGAGTGAAAAGCAACGGTCCTAGAACTGAGCCTTGTGGTACTCCATGTTTAACTTGTGATCGAAATGACATCTCTTCGGAAGTGAGTGAGAGTCCGAGGTGAAGTGCCCTCTAGTGTCTATATATATATATATATATATATATATATTGAGCGTGGCATGGTTGTTGGTGCCAGACGGCCCGGTCTGAGTATTTCACAATCTGCTCAGTTACTGGGATTTTCATGCACAACCATTTCTAGGATTTACAAAGAATGGTGTGAAAAGGGAAAAACACCCAGTATGCGGCAGTCCTGTGGGCGAAAATGCCTTGTTGATGCTAGAGGTCAGAGGAGAACGGGCCGACTGATTCAAGCTGATAGAAGAGCAACTTTGACTGAAATAACCACTCGTTACAACCGAGGTATGCAGCAAAGCATTTGTGAAGCCACAACATGCACAACCTTGAGGCGGATGGGCTACAACAGCAGAAGACCCCACCGGGTACCACTCATCTCCATTACAAATAGGAAAAAGAGGCTACAATTTGCAGGAGCTCACCAAAATTGGACAGTTGAAGACTGGAAAAATGTTGCCTGGTCTGATGAGTCTCGATTTCTGTTGAGACATTCAGATGGTAGAGTCAGAATTTGGCGTAAACAGAATGAGAACATGGATCCATCACGCCTTGTTACCACTGTGCAGGCTGGTGGTGGTGGTGTAATGGTGTGGGAGGTGTTTTCTTGACACACTTTAGGCCCCTTAGTGCCAATTGGGCATCATTTAAATGCCACGGCCTACCTGAGCATTGTTTCTGACCACCATGTAACCATCCTCTGATGGCTACTTCCAGCAGGATAATGCACCATGTCACAAAGCTCGAATCATTTCAAATTGGTTTCTTGAACATGACAATGAGTTCGCTGTACTAAAATGGCCCCCACAGTCACCAGATCTCAACCCAATAGAGCATCTTTGGGTTGTGGTGGAACGGGAGCTTCGTGCCCTGGATGTGCTTCCCACAAATCTCCATCAACTGCAAGATGCTATCCTATCAATATGGGCCAACATTTCTGAAGAATGCTTTCAGCACCTTGTTGAATCAATGCCACGTAGAATTAAGGCAGTTCTGAAGGCAAAAGGGGGTCAAACATGTATGGTATTCCTAATAATCCTTTAGGTGAGTGTATATTAGGTTTTATATACAATTATTAAGGCTTTATGTATATAAATTAATTTAATTATCATACTTTTCATATTTCTAATTTATTAAATATCAGATTAAAATAAATATAAATATCAGATTTATATTAGCCATCAGCCACTGTGATTTAATATGTTTAAGACTAAGAGGACTATTCATCACGCATGCATTGCGACCAAATCATGTGCTGGTGCGACCAACTGAGAAAGTTGGTAGCATCAGTGCAACCAGTGGAAAAATTAGTCTGGAGCCCTGTGTACGCTCCACCACTTTGTCTGGTCTCTTTGCATAACTACACAAACTCACCTAGCTGCTTACCTGTTACCTACCTTCGGATTCTGATCCTATCTTCTGCCTGAAGATTTTTTTTTTTTTTGGCCGGTTCGACGTGTTGAATCAGCGTCGGCCCGTCATTAAGGTAGAGAACCCTGATTGGCTGTTCAGTATAGCAAACGAATCAGTCCACGAGAATATGAGCAAAAGTTATGAAAGTAAGCAAATACGTCATGACGGCACAGACAGAAGGTTGTTCTACAACCTTCTAAAGTTTTACATCATCTTACCTGAGCCCTCGAATGCACGAATATTTTAATAATAACATGAGCGGAGTGGAATAAACAACGTGATCAGCATGATTGATATTCAAAGTGCTGCTTTGTTTATGGTTTGTTTACATGCAGTCTCCTTTATACGCAGGCATAGCACGCATATGCTAGATGACAGTCGGGTGTCGAGCGTCGGTTTGGTGTGTCAGGGCAACTTTGGACCTAGATGCTGCCGATCGTGAGCCAACATTGCGCACTGTTTTCGTCGCCACTAGTTTGTTGGTATCGGCTTGGTGTGTTCCCGGCTTTTACATAAATTTGCATTTCCGCTCTGCTTTGCCTGCTTTCCTGAAATAAAGACTTAAATGAAATAAAGAGTTTAATTTTTACGCCTCTTGGCTGCCTTTTCTTCATGACAGAAGACCAGACCAAACTAACGATGCAGAGTACTGTAGGCCCAAGCGGAGATCATCCAGCAGATCACTACTCCCTTCAAGGAGGTATTCGGTCAGATGGATTCTGCTCTATCCATCCACGACCAGTTGTTCAACCTTTGTCAAGGTACAGATACAGTCAGCACTAATGCATAAAGTTTTGTGGTTCTTTCTGTGTGGGTTGGATATTTGTGTTGCTTATTGAAATGAGACTGTGGTTCTTGGCAGGGATAAATAATGACTTGGTTTTCGATGACTTCAGATGATGGGTGTTCATCCAGGCAGAGGTTCTTGCCAAACTGCTGTTATTCATGAAGACACCTGATTTTCATGGGGTGAAAAAGAAAAAGCATTAACTGAGTGTCATCTAAGTTTGGCAAACACTTTAATCCAAAGCAATTTACATTACCAGTGAATCGAACCCATGCCTTTGGTCCTGTGCAGAATATTCACTGTCGCTTGAGCTATACATGACTGTAGAAGCCATAGCACATGATTTGGTCTGCAGGGAGAAAAAAATGGTGGCTATTCTACTTCTGTTACATGCCACATCCGGTTAATATCACCTGATCAGTGGCAGACAGAAACACAATGTCATAACCATCCATGATCCTGCTAGATATCTTAAAAGAAAAAAACTCTTAAAAAAAGTGTCTGCTGTCACAGGGCAAAGGGTTCAAATCAATTGGCTAAACTGCAATGGATCTTGATGTGCAATTGGCAGTGTCAGATCTCTGTGGTGGCCAGAGAGAGAGTCAATATACAACTTCACCAAATGTCCTAAGACTATACAGGTGAAAAGCAGAAAGAGATGGCAAAATGTATTTTAGTGTAGTTTATATAATTTATAGGGGTGTGACGAGATCTCGTGCCACGAGATCTCGCGAGACTAAAACGTGACGAGATTTCTGGTCGAGGTGAAAAGTTGTCTCGTCGTGCTCTCAGTGTGAGGGTGAAATTATTATTGAAGATGCCCCCGCCACTTTCAAATCCTTTGTGTGGAAACATTTTGGTTTTCCGGTAGAAATAATAAACGGCGAAAGAATAACACACAATACACAAACAATATGTAAAGATTATAATAAAACTATGCTGTACACCTCGGCAAAGGTTGTACAGACTCTTAGGGGCCGTTCACATATCGCGCGCAATTTCATTTGCGCAAAATGGAAGCGACGTGGTCGCGACACGCATGCGGTGCGGCGCGCTCGTTTTTTCCTGGCACACCTTCCTCATGGTAGTGGAGAGCACAGTTCATGGTTGCATAGCAACGACAGACGCTACAGAAGCGCAAGCTCCCGAACGCTTGCAAAAGAAGGAGGATGCGACGCGGCCGCGCTTTACACGCTTTTTTAGGCGCGATATGTGAACGGCCCCTAAAGAGGCAGAAAGCATCGCTGTTACTGCTGACGGTTGGACTTCTCGGTGTACGCAGAGCTATATAACAGTTACTGCCCACACAATCAATAGTGACTGGGAAATGGTCAACTTTATACTGTTTATACTGTAATTTATGTTCAATCTGTAGAAAGAAGTTCAGTGAGATTTCTCATGTGAAATTATACAGGGCAGAAAACAATTGGTTGATTTTGTGGCAAAACATTTAGCAGTGTTTGCATGTTGTTTTACTGCAAATAATTAATTAAAATAGAAGTAAAATGACATGCATTACAAGTTGATTTCAAAATGCACCAACATTTTTGCATTTTATGATTTTCAGTTGAATAAAAGACTATTTTCCCTTCATACGTTTCATTATTGAGGATTTCTTAAAAATACTATAAAAATCTCGTCTCGTGAACCCAATCTCGTGTCTCGTCTCATCTCGTGGGATAGGGGTCTCGTCACACCCCTAATAATTTATATAATCATTCAATAACTACTAATTTACTCTTCTCTTTCTGAACAAAAAAGAAGCTTCAAAAGGCTATATCTATTGTGACTGCACCAAAAAATGATGTGATGGCAATACAATTTGTAATTTTTTTGCATATTTATGTAATTTAATTCAATGACTTCCTCTTGTTGTTGTTTTTTTTTTTTGGGGGGGGGGGGGTTCGTAGCATAATGGTTGCAAGGTTGCAGGTTCGATTCTCAATACAGGCAGGAAATGACTGAGGTGCCTTTGAGCTCCCTGGGTGTTTGCCTCCCTGACCTGTTTGCCTCTCCAGAAACCTCCCACTGCCGGTTGTTTTACTCCCTGTCCGAGGGAACACTCGGGACAGACGCACTGGCGCACAGGTGGCCCCGGGGCGTTTCCCCCAGTGAGCCTACTTGCACAGACGCTGTGCAAAGTCAGCGAGGACGAGGAGCAGGTCATGTTAGTTGCGCCCTGGTTCCCAGAACTCTCACTCCTTGCGACAGCCCCTCCCTGGCCCATTCCTCTGAGGAAGGACCTTCTTTCTCAGAGATGGGGCAGCCTCTGGCACCGACGTCCAGACCTCTGGAAGCTCAATGTCTGGCCCCTGGATGGGACGCGGAGGTTCTAGGTGACTTACCCCCCGAGGTACTTAACACCATCGCTTTGGCACGTGCACCGTCTTCTCGCCGAGAAGACCCCCGAAGATGCTCGATTGGAGTCGTGCTTTCCTTCTTGCAGCAACGGTTGGAGCGTAGGCTGTCCCCCTCCACCCTCAAAGTCCATGCTGCTGCTATATCTGCATACCACGACTACATAGATGGCAAATCCGTTGGTAAGCACGACCTGGTCGTCAGGTTCCTTAGGGGGGCGAGACGGTTAAACCCTCCTCGTCCCCCCTCCATACCCTCTTGGGACTTGGCTCTGGTGCTAAGAGCACTCCAGAATGCTCCCTTTGAGCCTTTGCAGTCAGCAGACTTAAAGATTCTGTTGATGAAGACTTTGCTGCTGGCTGCATTGGCCTCCGTCAAGAGGGTAGGGGACCTGCAGTCTTTTTCGGTTGACGAATCATGCCTAGAGTTCGGGCCGGGTGACAGCCATGTGGTAATGAGACCATGGCCACGCTATGTGCCCAAGGTTCCTACCACTCCCTTCAGGGACCAGGTAGTGAGCCTGCAAGCGCTGCCCTTGGAGGAGGCAGACCCAGCCCTGGGACAGGCAGAGTATGACTGTACGACTGTGCGACTGTACATAGACAGAACTCAAAGCTTCAGGACCTCAGACCAGCTCTTTGTCTGTTACGGAGGCCAACAGAAGGGAAAGGCTGTCTCCAAGCAGAGGATGGCCCACTGGATAGTGGATGCCATCGCCCTGGCTTACCAAGATCAGGACGTGCCCTGCCCGCTCAGGTTGCATGCACACTCCACGAGAGGTGTTGCATCCTCCTGGGCGCTGGCTCGTGGCGCCTCGCTGACAGACATCTGTAGAGCTGTGGGCTGGGCACCTAACACGTTCGCTAGGTTCTATAGCCTTCGTGTTTTGAGTCAGTCTCCTGACTCCTGACTCCTGTGTTCTCGCCTCAGGTCAGAGGCATGGAGAGGCCCCGGCTTAGTGTCAGCTTGCTGCGCTTATATGTGCTTATTTCTCCAGAGAGTCCCTACAAGGCAGACCCTGTTGAGTCCTCCGATCTCCCTTCGGAAGCCGACGTGGCGGAGCATCTGGCACCAGGCCTATACTCTGCTGCATCCTTGAGAACCGGATTTAGGCTGGGTTCCATATGAGTGACCCTACGGGGATCCCATATGTCTGGTTCCACTGTTGCTCCTAATCGAAGCCTGTGACTTTCCCTCTAGGAGAACCCACCTCTCATCGAGTGGAGTCACCCCAGTTCTTCCATACGACAACCCCACGGTTAGTCCATTTGTCTTCCACGTAACTCCTTCGGGGAAGGATGTGGCTTCCGCAGTGTCCCTTTTACATGAAGGGTAAGCTTCCCAGTGTTATCCAATAGTCTCACTGAATGGGTTTTTGGGAACAGCAGTGACCGACACTCTCTGTGTTAGCCCTGTCCCACCGTCCTCAGGCAAGGGAGTTCAGGTGGCTTACTACAGAGCGCTGGAAGAGGGCAGCTCCTGTGGCGCTTTGGTAGGGATTTCTATTCGTTGGTCATCCGACGTACGTCGAAGTGACCGACTGAATGGGAACGTCTCGGTTACATGGGTAACCCTTGTTCCCTGAAGGAGGTAACAGAGACGTACGTCCCGTCGCCACAGTTGCTGTACCCCGCTGATGCTGCCGACTGTCTGGTTCGGCTCCTCAGCGAAAACCTAAAGATGCAACGCACCTGCTGCTCATTATATACCCGCGCTGCGAGGTGAGCAGCTGTTGCATATGATTGCATGCCAATGTGCATTGGCTCGTTTCAGTTACACTCAAAGTAGATTGGCCTCTCTAGCGAGATTCCTATTCGTCGGTCATCCGACGTACGTCTCTGTTCCCTATTTCAGGGAACGAGGGTTACCCATGTAACCGAGACGTTTCACATCATAGCTGTGAAGTAGGCCTATATAGTTGACTTTCATTGTAACAAGGAGGGATCCATTATAACAAAACTTAGCAACTTAGCAATATTATTTATATTTGCGGACGGAGAAGTGTTGGATCAAAACTGTGGCTTTTTTGTTTTTTTCTGACTATGCTGTTAGTACCATTAGTCCTGTTGGAAAATGAAATCCGCATCTCCATAAAGCAGCAGCATGAAGCATGAAGTGCTCTAAAACTTCCTGATATATGGCTGTATTGACCTTGGACCTCAGAAAACACAGTGGACCAACACCAGCAGATGACATGGCACCCCAAACCATCACTGACTGTGGAAACTTTACACTGGACCTCAAGCAATGTGGATTGTGTGCCTCTCCTCCCTTCCTCCAGACTCTGGGACCCTGATTTCCAAAGAACATTTACTTTCATCAGAGAACATAACTTTGGACCACTCAGCAGCAGTCCAGTCCTTTTTGTCTTTAGGCCAAGCGAGACGCTTCTGACGCTGTCTGTTGTTCAAGAGTGGCTTGACACAAGGAATGCGACAGCTGAATGTCTTGCATACGTCTGTGCGTAGTGGTTCTTGAAGCACTAACTCCAGCTGCTGTCCACTCTTTGTGAATCTCATTTTTGAATGGGTTTTGTTTCACAATCCTCTCCAGGGTGCGGTTATACCTATTGCTTGTACAGTCGTGGCCAAAAGTTTTGAGAATTACAAGTTTTCACAAAGTTTGCTGCTAAACTGCTTTTAGATCTTTGTTTCACTTGTTTTTGTGATGTACTGAAATATAATTACAAGCACTTCATACGTTTCAAAGGCTTTTATCGACAATTACATGACATTTATGCAAAGAGTCAGTATTTGCAGTGTTGGCCGTTCTTTTTCAGGACCTCTGCAATTCGACTGGGCATGCTCTCAATCAACTTCTGGGCCAAATCCTGACTGATAGCAACCCATTCTTTCATAATCACTTCTTGGAGTTTGTCAGAATTAGTGGGTTTTTGTTTGTCCACCCGCCTCTTGAGGATTGACCACAAGTTCTCAATGGGATTAAGATCTGGGGAGTTTCCAGGCCATGGACCCAAAATTTCAACGTTCTGGTCCCCGAGCCACTTAGTTATCACTTTTGCCTTATGGCACGGTGCTGCATCGTGCTGGAAAATGCATTGTTCTTCACCAAACTGTTGCTGGATTGTTGGAAGAAGTAGCTGTTGTAGGGTGTTTTGGTACCATTCTTTATTCATGGCTGTGTTTTTGGGCAGAATTGTGAGTGAGCCCACTCCCTTGGATGAGAAGCAACCCCACACATGAATGGTCTCAGGATGCTTTACTGTTGGCATGACACAGGACTGATGGTAGCGCTCACCTTTTCTTCTCCTGACAAGCCTTTTTCCAGATGCCCCAAACAATCGGAAAGGGGCTTCATCGGAGAATATGACTTTGCCCCAGTCCTCAGCAGTCCATTCACGATACTTTCTGCAGAAGGTCAATCTGTCCCTGATGTTTTTTTTGGAGAGAAGTGGCTTCTTTGCTGCCCTTCTTGACACCAGGCCATCTTCCAAAAGTCTTCGCCTCACTGTGCGTGCAGATGCGCTCACACCTGCCTGCTGCCATTCCTGAGCAAGCTCTGCACTGGTGGCACTCCGATCCCGCAGCTGAATCCTCTTTAGGAGACGATCCTGCCACTTGCTGGACTTTCTTGGACGCCCTGAAGCCTTCTTTACAAGAATTGAACCTCTTTCCTTGAAGTTGCTGATGATCCTATAAATTGTTGATTTAGGTGCAATCTTAGTAGCCACAATATCCTTGCCTGTGAAGCCATTTTTATGCAACGCAATGATGGCTGCACGCGTTTCTTTGCAGGTCACCATGGTTAACAATGGAAGAACAATGATTTCAAGCATCACCCTCCTTTTAACATGTCAAGTCTGCCATTCTAACCCAATCAGCCTGACATAATGATCTCCAGCCTTGTGCTCGTCAACATTCTCACCTGAGTTAACAAGACGATTACTGAAATGATCTCAGCAGGTCCTTTAATGACAGCAATGAAATGGAGTGGAAAGGTTTTTTTGGGATTAAGTTAATTTTCATGGCAAAGAAGGACTATGCAATTCATCTGATCACTCTTCATAACATTCTGGAGTATATGCAAATTGCTATTATAAAAACTTAAGCAGCAACTTTTCCAATTTCCAATATTTATGTATTTCTCAAAACTTTTGGCCACAACTGTACACTTTTTTTCTACTACATCTTTTCCTTCCCTTCGCCTCTCTATTAATGTGCTTGGACACAGAGCTCTGTGAAAAGCCAGCCTCTTTTGCAATGACCTTTTGTGTCTTGCCCACAGATTTTCCTTAGTTGTCAGTTATAATCATCAAAATTTAAAGAAATAAACATTTGAAATATATCAGTCTCTGTGTAATGATTGAATATTACACAGAATAATGAATAATGAAGTTTCACTTTTTGAATGGAATTAGTAAAATAAAACTTTCTGATGATATTGATATTCTAATTATATGACCAGCACCTGTATAAATATAGGTGACTTGACTTTTTCTTTTTCAGGATAAACTCATTTGTTTTTTTTACACATCTGAATATTTCTCAGTGAAAATAACTGTTTTTAAGTCGAACAGTTTCAATATATGTAATTTTTCATCAGTAATTTAGCAGACACTTTTATCCAAAGTGACACATCACGCAAATAAAGCCTGTTACAATGTTATTCAAATATAGGGAAATGTGCCTAGCACCTGTATAGCAGCTGGCTGTATGACAAACCTATATGATATCCACACAAGTGCAACAGCTGAGCAATTTATTCAAAAAGTTCCCTGGGAGTTTCTCACTGTTACTGATTGTAGGATACAGTAATTAAGAAACCCTTTTAAGAGCTGCCAAGCACCCTGGCTATTTGAAACATACTCTATTTGTTTAAGGTTTGTGGTTCATTGGCAAACAGATGTTGCAAGACCAGCATGATTAATACTAATTGTTCCAGATGAAGAATAGTTTAAATAAATTACTGCATAAATAAAATAATTTCAAACTGTAATGTATTGTTTTTAGATGTCCTGAAAGGTTTCCCAAACCCATTTTCCTTCATTAAATCTACAAGAGCATCTCTGAACACACGATCCATGGAGCCATTTGAGTGTGAGTGTTTTCATATTCAATATATGCACTGATGGCACATCCATATTAGTGTCCAAATGAAAATAAAAATGTGTGTGATATTGTTGGTGAAACTATATAAATGCAAATGGGCGTCGGGCCTGATGGGTGTTTCCTGTCCCTGAACATCACCTTTCAGTCTGCATGACTGTCGCACAGATTCATATACAATTTGCAAAACCAAATTGTTTTTTTTTATTATTAAATATTATGCTCATTTTAAATGGCAGTGAACTACTTTTCTAGAACAAGAAAAGTTTGATATATTAGTTCTCAGAAGAGATAGAATTTTTGGTATTATAATAATCCTTGAAGAATTAGTCCAAGCAGCAAGCCCTTTATGTATTAATTAATTCATGAATTTCAAGAGCTGCAAAGAGCCAGTTACTGGTGTAATGCTACTAGACATTATACACATCTGTCTTCGGGTAGTGGAGTGAGGGCGGGCGGGCGGGCGGGCGGGCGGGCGGGCGGGCGGGGGCGGGGGCGGGGGTGGGGGGTTACTTGACTATTAGTTAGAAAAGCCTACTGCCATTAAGTATAAAAACAGAGCAATGCACACATAATGTAAATGCTGCTTTAAAAATAAATACAATTTCACTGAATATTTCAACCAGTGTTTTATGTATCTATTGATAATTGTTTTTCAATAACTTGACAGTGAAGTACATCCCTTCATATGCATCTCTTTTGGTGGTGGAAAATAGCAATGCATTTCTATTACAGCCCAAGCATCTGTTTGCAGTCAGCCTCAGGTGCCAGTGTTTAATTTAGTTTACCACTCTGTATCTATTTATTCTGATCCCATAGCTGGAAAATTGATTTCCTTGCTTTGTACTGTTCATTATTCACCTGCCAATGAGCCTAAATGGGCTGAAATAAAACATGAAACACTTGTGGAGTTTAATTAGCTTTCTTTGTGCTTACCTTCCTGTACAAAGTGACAGACCATTTGAGAGGAGAGGTTGATGAGAAGAACAGTAATGTTAGAAATGAGCTCAGAGAGCACAATTGCAGTAATAATTATAGAATAATTTTAACTTTTATAGTCCCTTCATTTAAGCAAAACCCTATTGTGCACTCTGCATTCTGTTTAATCATACATTATTCTGCCATTCCAGTCCCATCGTGGCAAACAGGCTGACATCAAAACAGTCCCAATTTAAAAGCTCAGAGAACAGCCAAGGCTGTCCTCAAAGAACACATGAATTGCTTCTAACAGACCTCACACTCATTTACAAAGCTTGTAAAACCTCTGGGGGGATTTTCTGCATCAAATTAGCCTGCGCAATTTGAGGCACTTACAGTGGTCTGAAAATGTGGTAATTTACTTGAATCCCAAACAGATGAATCACTAAGGGTGATAGGCCTTTAGAGGCAGTGAACTTACAGTGGATATAATGAATATAAAACAAAAATCTTAAGTAAAGCATATTTGGAAGTACAGGAGGAGTCTGTGCCATTATATTGTCATAAGTTCATATCCTGCTCTTCGGGAAGATTTTATAGGCTTCCGTCTATACCAAATAATTGCTGCATTTTAATTTTCAACTGTGCGAGGGACCATGGTTTGGTGAGTTCAATAGATGATGTAACTTGTGCCTTTTTGGCTTTGCTTATGATTTATGGTGCCTCAGACACATAAAAACCCTTGCATGTGGGTTTAAGCACACATGAGTATTTCACACCTCACTCCAGAATCTGAAGCTGGAGGGTAGTTAAAAGGATTCTCCGTGTCTTAGTATTTGCTTCCATCTAGTGGTTAAAGTATATATTGCACATGAGGTTAAAGATCCATTAATGCAATAATCATTGAAGACTTTCTTTCTAGTGTGTGCATTATGTGATTTTATGTGATTATGTGATATGATTAACAAGAAGACTAAGTATGAATATGTCTATTCAGTTAATATTGCATAAAAATTTTAGATAGATTTTAATTGACTTAAAGACTGTATTGTTGAATCTAGCTATTTATATAGACTGTAAATAACTGGTCTCACTACATTTTTCATGACATGTCATGCCTGTCTTGAAAATAATTATTCCTTATTAACAGGTTTCAAACAAATCAAGAATTTTCAATGTACCTCAGTGTCCGTATCCTTATATTACGGACATTGCAGTTTATTGCTCTGTTCACATCTACAGTCCCTCCCTACAGCAGTCATAAGTTATTGCAAATCTGACTTCATTCGTCTACCTCCTGTAAACAGTGCATATGCAATAATTGTTAATGGTTCACTGAACAAGCATGAAATACATTATTTAAACTCTATATCCAATGAAGATATGTAAAGCTTTTTTAGATTTTGGGGACACAATGGGGGCCTGCATGATATTATTACACAGACTGTGGCTAATCTATATAGCCTGTACACAAATAAATAAATTAATAAATAAACTAAAAAAAGAATATTTTATTTGTTTTTCTGCACGTCATTTGACCATTACCTGCATGTCATAAGGCCAACATCAGAGAACCGTAAATATGCGAATGTATTGTTAAGTTACACTATTGCTTCAAACCACTTAAAATCCCAGAGGGTACTTCAAGTAAAAATGTTAGGTCAAAGGGGATCATCACGGGTTACTTGACTGTAACCCTGTTCCTTGTTTTTTGTGTGTGTTTTGTCCATGTACAGGCGCAAAGCTCGGACGGGACAGAGTAAAGCCAGGGCTGTGTCTGCATCCTCTGGGTAGTGCTTGCAAGTTCACTACCTGATTCAGTCTCCTCACCCCCCTCAAGAACCTGATGACCAGGTCATGTTTTCATAAAAGACTTACCATCGACTATGTTGTGATGTGCAGCCATAGTGGCAACATACACCTTGAGGGTGGAGGAAGACAGTTTTCACTCCAGCCCCTCTTGCAAGAAGGAAAGCACTAACTTGACTGAGCAAGTTTGGGGGTGCTCTCTGTGAGAAGAACACCACATGAATCTTTTCCACTTCAGAGCATGGAGGTTCTTAGTTGAAGGAGCTCTTGCAAAAATGAGGGTGTCTACAACCGACTGGGGTAGAGCACCAAGAACCCCGTCCAGGGACCAGACACTGAGTTTCCAGAGGTCTGGACACAGGAGCCATAGTGTGCCTGTCAGAAGGTCAGGCGGTCCTTCCTCAGAGGAATGGGCCAAGGAGGTGCTGTTGCAAGGAGCATGAGTTCTGGAAACCAGGTCCGGGTGGTCCAATAGAGTTCCACTAGCAGGACCTGCTCCTCGTCCTCCGTGACTTTTCACAACAGTTGTGCAAGAAGGCTCACTGGGGGAAACGCATATTTGTGAAGGTCCCCGGGGCCAGTTGTGTGCCAGTGCATGCGTGCTGAGGGTGCCCTTGGTCAAGGAGTAGAACAACTGGCAATGGCCTGTGTCCGGGGTGGCAAACAGATCTACCTGTATGGCCTGAAATGCTGCCATATCAGCTGGACCACCTGGGGATGGAGTCTCCATTCTCTCGGAAGCTGCCATGACAGCTTGTCATCTGCATAGGTAAAGCACACCTAGGATGTGGATGGCACAAGGTGACCTCAGATGCTTCTGACTCTATAAGAGGAGATGGTGGGTGAGTCGCGACATGCGACGGGAGCGTGAACTGCCCTGGTGGTTGATGTACGCAATGGCAGCAGTGTTGTCCATACAGACTCGTTCATGCCTGCCTTGGAGCAGCTATTTGAAGAGGCCCAGCGCTGGACATACTGTTAGCAACTCAAGGCAATTGTTCTGCCACTGCAATTGGGGCCCCATCCACATACTTGAGACTACATGCCCATTGTACGTGGGTCCCCACCCAGTAGTGGAAGCATCTGTGGAGACCGACCCAAAGACCCAACCGGCAGGTTGGAGTCACAGATCTAAGATTGGCCATAACACACCACCTTTCATGGGTACATTGAATTAGGAGCTCTAGAACCCTAACTTAATATTGACTAGAGGGACCGACTCAATTGCATCCTTTGCCAGGAGGACTTCAGTCTCCACCCAAATCACAGCGGCATCATTCACAGATATACGAGTGAAGTGAATACCCCTGAACACCGGGGGATGCCGGGTGAACTGAATTGTGTAGCGGGATGGTAGGGGAAGCGTTAACCAATAACCAAGCTCCCAGAAAAGCTACCAACGGCACCACAGACATACGAAGCAGAGCAGAGGGACTCGACTTTTGCGGGGTGACAGGATTAATGGGACCTGGAGGATTGGGAAACTGCTTTTAATAGAAGTTGTGGGAGCCAGTGGTGGAACAGAAACAAAACGAAACAAAATATTTTCCATCCGAAACTCCTCCAAGGGAGGGAGCAAAGTGGGCATCGTCTCCCGAACAGCTGTCTTCCTCTCCTCCAGATCGGAGGAGAACCTACAGGCTCACGTAGGTCCCACCATCCAGGGTGGTGAAGGCGGAAAGGGCCAGGTCGACATCGGATGGAAAAAGGCATCTTCCATGATCTGGTCACCTCCTCATGCACTTCTGGAAAGAATGATACTGGTGCGGGTTGCCCCGAGAAACTAATAGTCCAGCCGAGAAGGTTCGGGAAAGCATAGCCATCAACTCTGGATCAGATTCGGGCAACACAAAGAGGCAGCGCAGCCGAGTCTTGGCTCCCTTCTGCCCTAAAGCATTCATTAACCAAGTCCTGCCTGCTGTCCGCGGTGCTGAAAATGAAAGATCTCATCTCAACGTTACAGGCCGCCCTATTTTGATTGGTCTTCGTTTTAATGTTTTGCTTTTCCTGTTTCCTGTTATTCCCATCTTGATCACGACCGCTGTTCCTTTCTTGTTCTAATTATAAAAACCGTAATCTTTAAATTTCATCATCCGTAGATTGCTAGCAGGCATCATTTTTATGCAAGGTATTTTAATCCTAAATACCAAAGTCTTTTCTCCATACCATCTATTCGTTGGCCACCCAAAGGCATAGCCGAATCCTCCTGTAAACCTTCAGTTAAATGCCTGCCAATCACTTCGTCTATTCTGCAAAGTATCAATACTATGCTAGAGGCCGTGTTTTTTATCAGCTTTTATGGCTCTATGTGTCCTGAGGAATTTACCACAGAATTTAAACATTTCAGTCTTGCTCGTGGGCTTTCTTTTTCTGATCTACGCTTTTCACCTAATTTCTTAACTCTTTTCCTTAAACACTCCAGAGTGAATCTAAAGGATCTGGTGTCACTTTAACTTTTTCTAAAATTAATAACAATTTCTGTCCCTTCACTTCCATGATTAAATATATAAAAGTTCATTGAGAACCCTTTGATAAAGCTTTGTTCAGGACTCAATTAGCTACTGTTCTAGGATGCCACGACCTTTCTCCCCTTCTACATACTGGCCATTCATTCAGAATTGGGGCAGCAACCACTGCAGCTGAACGAGGAATTTCAACATCAGCCATCAAGCCCCTGGGAAGATGGTCTTCCTCTGCAATTGAATCATACATAAGACCAGATTCCAAAACCATCCTCGAAGCTCAGCAAGCTCTCTCAAGCTAAATTAAGGCAATTTTATGCAAATACTGATGGTGGTGTACGTTCTCGCACTTATTAATCATTAATTTAGTTTAGTTCGTCTCTATAGTTTTCATGTTTCTGCGGACTATCGTGGACTCCATAGGTGGCCTCATGCAGCCACTTAGGCTTGTAGTCACCTTGTCTATATGTTGCTAATGTGACTCTGTCTGCATGTCAGTGTTCAAAGCTGTTGTGTCGCTATCGTGTATATGTGGCTTAATGTGGCCTTTATCGCCATTCGTGTCTATGTGGCCTAACGTGGCCTTTGTCGCCGTCAAGGCTATTGTGTCTATGTGGCCTATCGTGGCGTTTGTCGCCGTCAAGGCTTTCGTGTCTATGTGGCCTAACGTGGCCTTTGTTGCTGTCAAGGCTGTCGTGTCTATGTGGCCTATCGTGGCCTTTGTGGCCGTTCAAGGCTATTGTGTCTATGTGGCCTAACGTGGCCTTTGTTGCTGTCAAGGCTATCGTGTCTATGTGGCCTATCGTGGCCTTTGTCGCCGTCAAGGCTACCGTGTCTATGTGGCCTATCGTGGCCTTTGTCGCTGTCAAGGCTATCGTGTCTATGTGGCCTAATGTGGCCTCTGTCGCCGTTCAAGGCTTTTGTGTCTATGTGGCCTAATGTGGCCTTTATCGCCGTTCAAGGCTTTGTGTATATGTGGCCTACACTGGCCTTTGTCTTTATTGATATTGTTACCTCTTTTCTTTTCTTCTTTCTTTTCTTTGCTTTCTCTCTCACCTCTCAGTGGTATTTTTTCTTCCTTGCCTTTTCTTACGCCATGGTTAAGTGGCCTTTTCCACTGATAAGTACAAGTCTTTATAAGTCAATAATTTTTGTTTTTCTGTTTCAGGAACTACAAGAATCACTACTGGCATATTTCCTTTCCTCTCACAGTTCTTTGTGGGGTAGGCTCTGTCACAGGATAAATCTCCTTCACCATTTCTGGGGGTCGGCTACGCCCCTGCCTTCATCTTTAGGCAGGAAATGCAGAGTCCGCAACCCTCAGGATCTAAGCTACGGACGTGGCCTACGCCAAAGAACTCTCTTACAATATTTGCTTGCTGATTGTTAATAAATATCATTGTTACGTTATCTCACCTCCCGAGTCTTTCTGGTAGAAATGAAAGTTCTAGCGCAAGTTCTGCCAGGAAGACTCAAATGTTTCGTCACTATGAGTTTAGATCTAGCCAATCATTATCTAACACTTGTAGTAAATAAGATCGGTACTAACACATGTCTGAGTTCGCAGATGCTGACGTCAACCTTTAGGATGGTCCCTGTCCATACCGCCCGCCGGTCAGCTACGTCCCTGCCTTCATCTTTAGGCAGGAAATGCAGAGTCCGCAACCCTCAGGATCTAAGCTGATGGACTATGGACGGGAACTACGCCAAAGAACTTTTGCTTGCTGATTGTTAATAAATATCATTGTTACGTTATCTTACCTCCCGAGTCTTTCTGGTAGAACTGTATGCTTTGCATTTATTATTAGAAGAATATCTCTGACAACTCACCGTATTCTCTGTCATGTATGTTCTGTTGTGAAATGTCTTATTGGCTTAAATGCACTTTTCACTTGTTCATTGATTTGCATTGATTAAATACAGTATATTTGACTTTAAATGTGCATACTCATGTCTTTTTGTAGCTACAATTTGAAACAACATGAACATAAAGGAAATAATGTTATCACATGATACAAACAAATGGGAAACTTTTTACAATACAGTCATTTCATCATAAAGATCATATATATATATTTTTTAATTGCTTTGGTGTAATTTTCACAAGCAATTGGTAAATTTTTGGACCTCTTAGTACTAATAACAGATTATCAAAAGGGCACTTTTTTTCAAACATTTCAGCATATTTTCAATTGTGTTAGTACAATACAGTACCTGCCTTTCATAGTGCTATTATCAAACTTATGATTTGCATCTCTTTTTGTTTTAAGTTTAATGCATGTGTTTATTATTTAATCCAACTGAACTTAATGGTTAATCAATTAATCATTTGATACACCAACATATTTCTATGTATATTGATTCTATAGACATAGTTTCTATAGAATTTATTTGGAATTTCTGATAGGGATAACCAAAAATATTGAAATCTTTTTACATTTTAAGCAATTTATCTTAAATGATAACCACAATTTTCAAAGTGTGTCCTGGTGTGGATGGTCCTGGTAAACACTGAGTTGTGCACCAAATACAAATACAAGGATGGTAATATCAGTAATTTTATAACTTGTTTGGGCAATTTTTTGGTCTCCATGAGGAAAACAGTTTATAAATCATACGAAATTATATTTTTATAAAATTTAAAAATGCTTAAAGTTTTCTGTGATGGGTGTCACAAGTAGTGTGTGGAGAAACAGGCACTGAGAACGAAGACTGAATTAACACAGTTTAATTACTGATCAAGCGAAGAACAGGAACATCCGCAATAACACACTAAGTAACTTTAACAACAAACAAGGACTGGAAAGACACAGAGGGTATAAATGCACATGAACACACGAGGATAATGAGCGGGGCACAGGTGACAGACATAGCTAATGACAAGACACAGCTGACACAAATGAACTAATAAAGGTGACAATGACAAGCAGGCATCAAAACAAAGACCACATGACAAATGACAGGACCAGGGAACAGATAACCAAACAGAGACCTAACCCTACCAAACAGAGACAATGGGTAGGTTTAGAGGTATGGGGGATAGAATATACCATTTATATTGTATAAAAATCATTTTGTCTATGGAAAGTACCCATAAAACATGGAAAACCATCCCATCGTATGTGTGTGTGTACTGTAAGGGAACTTGGATCAATATAACTCAAAGGTGATTGAATTACAGTGAATAAGAACCGATTCAAAATATAAATTATTCAGAATTAAAATTTAACACTTTCTCAATTATTCGTCAAGTCAAGTCAAGTCACCTTTATTTATATAGCGCTTTTTACAATGCAAATTGTGGCAAAGCAGCTTTACATTAATAATTGGTAAATAATTTTGGCTGCACAGCAGCTCCCAAAGAAAATGGTGTTATTGTCCAGCTTATTCTATATATTATTGATTCATTCCGTTGCAAAGATCAATAGTTATTAATCTAGTTAATTTGACTAACTGGTACTCAGGCAGAGTTACAGGTCATTAAACCGATTTGGAATCGCAACAGTCAAAATATTCAATCTAGTTCCATCTAGTTTAAGATCTTTTTGATCACGCCGGTGTAAGACTGAAAATATCCAAAGGTATTTTAAAAATGAACAAAGACATTGGCTTTGCTGTTTCAGTCCCCTCTCTCATGCTACAAGGCCCATTTGGGAAGACACAAAGGTGCTGATAGTGATCAAGGCCTGTAGGCCAAGATGCCTGTGCATCGGGGGTCTATGAATTGTCACACCTTTAGTACAGTGGGGGAAGTTTTACTTCTGATTGGTCAGTTTGAATGTCTCACATTTGGGTTTCAGTCACATGGTCAAGGAAAAGGATAAAAGAAGATTGCAACTATTGCTCTGTCTCTTCTTTTACGCTCTCTTCTTTTGCTCTCTTACTTGGGCACTCTCTGTCCTTCTCTCTCTCTCTCTTTGTCTTTCCCTTTCTTTCTATCTCTCAGGTAACTTTTTACATACATGCTGGGTACGATTAATGGTATAAGTTTTTTTTATCATATCATCTATTTTGTAATCATTTTAAGTGTAACCATAAACCAATATATTGTCATTAAACTCTTTCACTGCAAATTATGTGCTAACTAGTTCTAATTTGGTATTAACTTTGATATGATACCTATTGCAATATAATATTGTCACATTATAGCAACGCTCTCCCACATATTTAGCTATTATAACTGCGCTTATTTCCGTCGTTGGTATAAGTTGCAGTGGGTGGTAATAGACAAGAAATGTACAGTTTTCTACCATCTTACTGATAACGTTTTTTAGTCATTCGGCAACCCTGCAGCCTGAAAACCTGTAGGAGCTCCACCCTTACAGTAAGGCTGGAGTCGAATTGTCTGGACTGAAGGACAACTTTTCCTGACAATCAACATTTGAATGTTCTTCTGCATAAGTAACAGCACCATCCGAGACGCCCCATGCCGAGCAGTTCACACCTCACCACTACACTCTCCCTACCATCCTCTGTTTCCCATCCTTCTCCCTCACCTAAAACTCAATCCAAATCTGAATGTGTACAACAAATGAATATACATGTTTGGTATCATTTGAAATGTCTCAGTGCGCCTGGTAAAATGGTCTCATTCTCCCAGACATAGTACGAACTTCCAAGAAGTTCTAGAAAGCAAGCAATATTGTGTGCCACTAAAGATATGCCGGCCCCCAGAACCTTCATTCAAACTACATTCTGTATGCAAATAAGTGCCCCATTCTACAGGTACCAATAACCCATTCAATCTGATTGCCCATTTGTTACCCCCTGAACAGGAGACCAAACCTAATTACAATTGCAGACACCACCATTTGGTCTTATTGAATTTTCTGGGTATTTAGTGAGAGCTGGAAAAAGGTTCTGGGAATCTGTAGACAGATCTCCCGCACAATCGCTGTGTGTAGTCTATTTCACTGCCAGAATGCTTTTATGTTCTTTTATTATTGAAGAATATGTTTTATTCTTTGAATTGGATTTGAATTATTGTTATATTACCTGGTTAATAAATTGTTATGTTTGAATTTATTCTGATTGACTCTGAAATTATTAACTCTAGTAGGTGACGTTAACTCCACAAATCTACGCTCAGGTTAGTAACGGACCAAAACTCAGTTTTGGAGCTCTGACTAACACATTGGCATTAGTCACGTGTACTTAGACTGTAGAGGCTAATATGGGTTTTTCCGTTCAGAACAACAAAAGGGTTGTCAGACCAATCTGAATTCGGGTCAGCCTCAACCTCTGATTATTGTAATATTATTCTAACTAAGTGTACGGGGGAAACTATGGCATGATTATGTAAAGTTATCATCAGAGGGAGTTAGATTGGTCAACTTGGTTCTATGATAATGGTCATGACCTCTGGATAGATATAGTGTTATTCTAATTAAGTGTTTAGAGATCTATGGGGACTGAATAACATATTTTTAGAAATATGCAAGCATGGTGCGGCGTCTAAAAGTATCAGTCAATTTGCCTCTGTCTAGATGACCAAGACTGACGAGGTTGTGATAAGAGATCGTATTCCCGATCGGTGCGAGACTCAAAGGGTTATAGGAATCCGAACGAACGAGTATAAAGGGTTAAAAGGAATAATCAAACATTTATTCAAATGCATAGCTAATCAAATATGATTTAAACCTTTTTCATAATTGGAGTCAGATGAAAATACAGGGGTAATGCATTTAATTCAGTTGATATTGCGTTGTATAAAGGAAGACAGCAACACGCAGATCCCTTCCCTGCTCTATTGGAAACCGTCATTGGACCAGTGGGCGGGCCTTAAACCGGTATGGGACGGTTTGTTGGGATATGTGCCACTGGCTGATGAGACGGTATGGTCTTCACAAAGGATGAGCTAATTAACACAGTCTCCGCCGGCACCCCTGCTGCACACAGGCACAGGTTCCCCGTCCGACCCGGACACGGCCCGGATCCAGCCAATTACGTTAATTGGTAAACCTCGGGATAAGCAGAGAGACAAAAATTAGCCTAGACGCCATTCTTCTTCAGATGTAACAAGTACATCTGGTGTTACAGGAAGTGTTCCTGGTTCCGGCTGACCTGATCTATGCAGCCTAACAATCCTTTACTGGACTACAGACTTACCTGCTCTGCTTAGATTGCTCCTGTCTGCTCCTTGATCGATTGCTCCTGTCTGCCTCACTGCTGAATTGTTTGAGTCTGTTGCTCCGTATAGCTTTGTTTTGAATCTATTTATTGTCATTGTTTGCTGTCTACTTTATCTTCACTATATATCTGATATTGTCTTATATTGCCTATCACATTAATCTGACATCGCTAGTTTTTAATCTTTTAATCTAAATCACCATCACAACGCGTTAGCATTACGCTAGTTTGTGTTATCCGTGCCCACCGTCATTTCTGTCGCACTCTCCTTTTTCTACAAGTTCATCAAACAACTGGTAAGTCGGATCGGTCTACGAACACGGTAAGCTATGTCATCTTCTCCTTTCATTGTTACTTGCACTGCCTGTCACATGCATAGTTTAGCTTTTTCTGTCAGCGATGAGGCATTCACATGTCATAAATGTAGGGAAGTAGTCAGGCTGACAGAGAAAATCTCAGAATTAGAGACACGCATCCAAACTTTAATTGAGGATAGTAAGAATGCAAGGGCTTCAGATACTGTTTTGGATGCGACTAGCTTAGCGAACTCCGTACATTGTTCGGTTCCGGCTGTAGAGCCCGTGCAGCAGGGCAACTTTGTGACTGTGAGGCGGCCTAGTCGTGTGAAAAAACACCACTCTTCCGTTCCGATTAGAACATCAAACAGGTTCTCCCCACTCAGTGACGCACCCACTGAGAATCCTGTTGAAAGTGCCCTAGTTATTGGCGATTCTATTACACGGAACGTGAAAATAGAGACACCAGCCACCATAGTCACATGTTTGCCGGGAGCCAGAGCGCCTGACATCAAAGCAAATTTAAAAGTGCTGGCTAATGCTAATCGTAAATACTCTAAGATTGTTATTCACGTCGGCGCTAATGATGTTCGACTTCGCCAGTCGGAGATCACCAAAATTAACATTAAAGAGGTGTGTGAAACCGCACGTATGATGTCAGACACTGTAATTTTTTCTGGACCCCTTCCTGCTCGTAGGAGTGATGAGATAATTAGCAGACTTTCATCACTCAATGGCTGGCTGTCTAAGTGGTGTCCACAGAATAATATAGGTTTCATAGACAATTGGAAAAGTTTTTGGGGCAGACCTGACCTGTTGAAAAGAGATGATATTCATCCCTCCTGGGGTGGTGCCGCTCTTCTCTCTAGTAATATGGCACATAGTCTTAGAGCTCAACCTTGACTAACTGGGGCCCAGGTCAGGAAGCAGACAGACTGGCTAAACCGACCGTCTGCTAGCTGTCTCACGTCACAGAATTCAGATAAATCCCAACACATAGAGACTATTTCACCTAGATATTATCACATAGAGACTGTGTCTGTACCCCGAACTAATAAATACAGAAAACTTCCAAACCCATTTACGGGTGATAATTTAATTGATGTTCAACAAGTAGTAAACAGAGATTATAAAGATAAACAAATGATAAAGCTTGGGTTGCTGAATATTCGATCCCTTTCTTCAAAAGCACTTATAGTAAATGATATTATCACAGAAAATAATCTAGATGTGCTGTGTTTGACAGAAACCTGGCTAAAACCAGATGATTACATTACTTTAAATGAGTCTAGCCCTCAAGGTTACTATTATCGACACGAACCTCGTCAGAAAGGTAAAGGGGGAGGTGTTGCTGTTATCTATAGTAATATCTTTAGTATTACTCAAAAGTCTTTCAAATATATCTCGTTTGAAGTGATGGTGCTCTATGTAACGTTATATAATGTAAGTGACAAATCTCATTTGAAATTTGTGTTGGCTACTGTATACAGGCCACCAGGGCACCATACAGACTTTATCAAAGAATTTGCTGATTTTCTCTCGGAGTTAGTACTGGCTGTGGATAAAGTCCTCATTGTTGGTGATTTTAATATACATGTAGATAATGAAAAAGACGCTTTGGGATTGGCATTAACAGATATTTTAAGCTCTATTGGAGTTAGACAACACGTGTCAGGACCAACTCATTGTCGTAATCATACTCTAGATCTAATATTGTCACATGGAATCGATATTGATGCCGTTGAAATTCTGCAGCAGAGCGATGACGTCTCAGATCATTATCTAGTCTCATGCGTGCTACATTTAACCAAGGCTGCAAAACCGCCTGTCTGCCATAAATATGTTAGAACCATCACTTCCACCACTAAAAACTGCTTTATAAATAATCTTCCTGATCAGTTTCATCAACTTAGCAAACCAGACAGCTTAGAAACTATTGACGCTCTCTTTTCCAACACTCTAGACTCTGTTGCTCCTTTGCGCTTAAAAAAGATTAAGGATATTAGTCCAACGCCATGGTATAACGAGCACACTCGGGCCCTTAAGAGAGCAGCAAGAAAAATGGAGCGCAGCTGGAAGAATTCAAAACTAGAAGTTTTTCGGATTTCATGGAGAGAGAAAATGATGGAGTACAGAAAGGCCATAAAAACCGCTAGATCTGCTTATTTTTCAAATCTTTTAGAAGATAATAAACACAACCCTAAGTATTTATTTAATACAGTGGCTAAATTAACGAGAAATACAGCCTCAACTTCTGATGTTTCCAAACAGCACAGCAGTAATGACTTTATGAACTTCTTTACTTGCAAGATTGACAACATTAGAGAGAAAATTATAGCCATGCAACTGTCTACTACAGTATCACATCAGACAGTGGATTGTAGTATCCCTGAGGAAAAATTCCATTCATTCGCTGTTATAGGAAAGGAAGAATTGTCTAAACTTATTAAATCATCAAAATCAACAACATGTATGTTAGACCCTATACCGACTAAGCTATTGAAAGAGATGCTTCCAGAGGTCATAGATCCTCTTCTTAAGATCATTAATTCATCTTTATTACTAGGTTACGTACCGAAAAATTTTAAGCAGGCTATTATCAAACCTCTCATTAAAAAACCACAACTTGATCCTGGTGAATTAGTCAATTACAGACCGATTTCCAATCTACCTTTTCTGTCAAAAATACTAGAAAAGGCAGTATCATCTCAACTTAGTTCCTACTTGGAAAGAAATGATATCTGTGAGGATTTCCAGTCAGGATTTAGACCGTACCATAGTACTGAGACTGCTCTCATTAGAGTTACAAATGATTTGCTCTTATCATCAGATCGTGGTTGTATCTCTCTATTAGTGTTACTAGACCTCAGTGCTGCTTTTGACACTATCGACCACAATATTCTTTTGAATAGACTAGAAAATTATGCTGGAATTAGTGGAAATGCATTGGCATGGTTCAAATCATACTTATCTGACCGTTATCAGTTTGTAGTAGTAAACGAAGAGATGTCATTTCGATCACAAGTTAAACATGGAGTACCACAAGGCTCAGTTCTAGGACCGTTGCTTTTCACTCTGTACATGCTACCCTTGGGAGATGTCATTAGGAAGCATGGCATTAGCTTTCACTGTTACGCTGATGATACTCAGCTCTATATTTCCTCGCGCCCCGACGAAACCGACCAATTCTCAAAATTAACAGAATGCGTAGCTGATATAAAAAATTGGATGACTAGTAATTTCCTACTACTAAATTCAGAAAAAACAGAGATTCTAATTATTGGACCAAAAACTTCTGCACATAATAACCTAGAATACTGTCTAACACTTGATGGCTGCTCTGTTAAGTCGTCTTCGTCAGTTAGGAACCTGGGTGTGCTCTTTGATACCAATCTTTCATTTGAATGCCACATTTCTAGCATATGTAAAACCGCATTCTTCCACCTTAAAAACATATCTAAATTGCGACATATGCTCTCAATGACAAATGCGGAACAGCTAGTTCATGCATTTATGACCTCGAGACTAGATTACTGTAATGCTCTACTGGGTGGTTGCCCTGCTCGCGTGATAAACAAATTACAGCTGGTCCAAAACGCAGCTGCTAGAGTCCTTACTAGAACCAGGAAGTATGAACATATTAGTCCGGTTCTGTCAAAACTGCACTGGCTCCCTATTAAACATCGTATAGATTTTAAAATCTTGCTAATTACTTACAAAGCACTAAATGGCTTAGCTCCCCAGTACCTGAGTGAGCTTTTAATGCATTATAGTCCTTCGCGTCTATTACGATCTCAGAATTCTGGCCAGTTGTTAATACCTAGAATATCAAAATCAACCGCGGGCGGTAGATCCTTTTCCTATTTGGCACCTAAACTCTGGAACAATCTTCCTAGCATTGTTCGGGAAGCAGACACACTTTGTCAGTTTAAATCTAGACTAAAAACGCATCTATTTAACCTGGCATACACATGACGCACTATAAACTCTTGTCCTCATATCCGTTAAAGGATTGTTAGGCTGCATAGATCAGGTCAGCCGGAACCGGGAACACTTCCTATAACACCAGATGTACTCGTTACATCGGAAGAAGAATGGCGTCTACGCTAATTTTTTGTCTCTCTGCTTATCCCGAGGTTTACCAATTAACATGATTGGCTGGATCCGGGCTGTGTCCGGGTCGGACGGGGAACCTGTGCCTGTGTGCGGCAGCAGTGTGGCCCTGTGGTGTCGGCGGAGACCGTGTGAACGAGCTCATCCTTTGTGAAGACCCTACCGACTCATCAGCCAGCGGCACATATCCCAACAAACCGTCCCATATCGGCGTGATCAAAAAGATCTTAAATTAGATGGAACTAGATTAAATATTTTGACTGTTGCGATTCCAAATCAGTTTAATGACCTGTAACTCTGCCTGAGTATCGGACAAGTGTTCACTGTTGGCCAGAGGAGAACTGGCCCCCCAACTAAGCCTGGTTTCTCCCAAGGTTTTTTTCTCCATTTGTTGGAGTTTTGGTTCCTTGCCGCTGTTGCCTTTGGCTTGCTTAAGTTGGGGACACTTGCTTGATATTCAGCAGTGTTTTTGATATGCCTGTATTGGCGCCGTTGTATGCGAACTGATCTGAGCCGGACGATTACGTCACTGTTTTCTCCAGTGCTGCTATACCTAAATTACCTAGACTAATAACTATTGATCTTTGCAACGGAATGAATCAATAATATATAGAATAAGCTGCACAATGACACCATTTTCTTATTAATGTAAAGCTGCTTTGCCACAATTTGCATTGTAAAAAGCGCTATATAAATAAAGATGACTTGACTTGACTTTAACGGATATGAAGACAAAAATTGATAGTGCGTCATGTGTATGCCAGGTTAAATAGATGCGTTTTTAGTCTAGATTTAAACTGACAGAGTGTGTCTGCTTCCCGAACAATGCTAGGAAGATTGTTCCAGAGTTTAGGTGCCAAATAGGAAAAGGATCTACCGCCTGCAGTTGATTTTGATATTCTAGGTATTAACAACTGGCCAGAATTCTGAGATCGTAATAGACGCGAAGGACTATAATGCATTAAGAGCTCACTCAGATACTGGGGAGCTAAGCCATTTAGTGCTTTGTAAGTAATTAGCAAGATTTTAAAATCTATACGATGTTTAATAGGGAGCCAGTGCAGTTTTGACAGAACCGGGCTAATATGTTCATACTTCATGGTTCTAGTAAGGACTCTAGCAGCTGCGTTTTGGACCAGCCTCGTATTTGTTTATCACGCGAGCAGGGCAACCACCCAGTAGAGCGTTACAGTAATCTAGTCTCGAGGTCATAAACGCATGAACTAGCTGTTCCGCATTTGTCATAGAGAGCATATGTCGTAATTTAGATATATTTTTAATATGAAAGATTGGTATCAAAGAGCACACCCAGGTTCCTAACTGACGAAGACGAATTAACAGAGCAGCCATCAAGTGTTAGACAGTATTCTAGGTTATTATGTGCTGAAGTTTTTGGTCCAATAATTAGAATCTCTGTTTTTTCTGAATTTAGTAGAAGGAAATTACTAGTCATCCAATTTTTTATATCAGCTACGCATTCTGTTAATTTTGAGAATTGGTAGGTTTCGTCAGAGTGCGAGGAAATATAGAGCTGAGTATCATCGGCGTAACAGTGAAAACTAATGCCATGCTTCCTAATGACATCTCCCAAGGGTAGCATGTACAGAGTGAAAAGCAACGGTCCTAGAACTGAGCCTTGTGGTACTCCATATTTAACTTGTGATCGAAATGACATCTCTTCGTTTACTACTACAAACTGATAACGGTCAGATAAGTATGATTTGAACCATGCCAATGCAATTCCACTAATTCCAGCATAATTTTCTAGTCTATTCAAAAGAATATTGTGGTCGATAGTGTCAAAAGCAGCACTGAGGTCTAGTAACACTAATAGAGAGATACAACCACGATCTGATGATAAGAGCAAATCATTTGTAACTCTAATGAGAGCAGTCTCAGTACTATGGTACTGTCTAAATCCTGACTGGAAATCCTCACAGATACCATTTCTTTCCAAGTAGGAACACAGTTGAGATGATACTGCCTTTTCTAGTATTTTTGACAGAAAAGGTAGATTGGAGATCGGTCTGTAATTGACTACTTCTCTAGGATCAAGTTGTGTTTTTTTAATAAGAGGTTTGATAATAGCCTGCTTAAAATTTTTCGGTACGTAACTGTGACGAGCACGGCGGGCGAGAGCCGTGGGGGGACGGCGCGAGGCCGGTGACGCGAGTGTTAACGAGCTTCAGGTGCTCGGCGCACCGGTCTCGTATCTCCCACGGAGGAGCTCCGGAAGCATAAAGGAGGAGCGACGACAGGGAAGGACGAGAGAGGACCAGGCCTGGATTTTATGTTGTGTTTTATTTGGTTTGTGTGGGCGGCAGTCGCCGTGAGGAACTGCCGCCCTTATACTTTTTGGTTTTATTGTCTGTTTATTTCTTTATTAAATATGTTGAACGTTCGCCGGTTCCCGCCTCCTTCTTCCCATATTTACGAACTTTGTTACACTGGTGCCGAAACCCGGGAGGAAGGAGGGACATGCTGTCGAAGAGCCCTCGCTGCTGAGGGGGATCGCGGTGCTGCGGAGATCGGGCAGCGCGGGAGTGAAGACCGCGAGTGGCTGCCCGAAGCGGTGGTGCTGGAGCGTCTGAGCAACGGGTGGG
This sequence comes from Zacco platypus, assembly GCA_038088235.1. Lineage (NCBI taxonomy): Eukaryota > Metazoa > Chordata > Actinopteri > Cypriniformes > Xenocyprididae > Zacco > Zacco platypus. The sequence continues at coordinate 17,946,103 of CM076064.1, forward strand.
ACGGAGAGCTCGCTGCCGTGCCCCTGGGACGAGGTGGGGTGGCGGCCGTCCAAGAGGGAGCGGAGGAGCCGCCGTTCGCCGGGGGCCAAAGCCTGCTGCCTGCCGCCGTAAAGGGGAGGAGCCGCCGTCCGCCGTGGGCCGAGGCCTGCTGCCTGCCGCCGGAGCGGGGAGGAGCAGGGAACGGCGGGCTCGCTGCCGGCTGCCCTCATGTGGAGGAGTCATCGCCGGCCGCCAGGGGGCGGAGGAGGATCGGGCCGTCCACCGAGCGTCCAGTGCCATCGCATGGCACCGCGAGGAAGAGCCTCTCGGCGGGCTGAGGACCGAGCGGCAGTGTGTCGGGGAGCCGGACCAAGAATTTTTTTTTTTTGTTTTGTTTTCCTCTCTCCACTCTCTCGTCCTAGTCGCTCCTTGTGCTTCCGTCTCCTTTTCTCTCGTCTCGTCTGTCCTTACCCCCAGGCGCTGCGGCCGCCGAGACTGGCCCCCGGGGGGGGAGTAAGCGCAGTCTCGCGGGTACCCCCCGGCCTGCGAGGGGCGATGGGGGTATGTGACGAGCACGGCGGGCGAGAGCCGTGGGGGGACGGCGCGAGGCCGGTGACGCGAGTGTTAACGAGCTTCAGGTGCTCGGCGCACCGGTCTCGTATCTCCCACGGAGGAGCTCCGGAAGCATAAAGGAGGAGCGACGACAGGGAAGGACGAGAGAGGACCAGGCCTGGATTTTATGTTGTGTTTTATTTGGTTTGTGTGGGCGGCAGTCGCCGTGAGGAACTGCCGCCCTTATACTTTTTGGTTTTATTGTCTGTTTATTTCTTTATTAAATATGTTGAACGTTCGCCGGTTCCCGCCTCCTTCTTCCCATATTTACGAACTTTGTTACAGTAACCTAGTGATAAAGATGAATTAATGATCTTAAGAATAGGATCTATGACCTCTGGAAGCATCTCTTTCAATAGCTTAGTCGGTATAGGGTCTAACATACATGTTGTTGATTTCGATGATTTAACAAGTTTAGACAATTCTTCCTTTCCTATAGCAGCGAATGAATGGAATTTTTCCTCAGGGATACTACAATCCACTGTCTGATGTGATACTGTAGTAGACAGTTGCATGGCTATAATTTTCTCTCTAATGTTGTCAATCTTGCAAGTAAAGAAGTTCATAAAGTCATTACTGCTGTGCTGTTTGGAAACATCAGAAGTTGAGGCTGTATTTCTCGTTAATTTAGCCACTGTATTAAATAAGTACTTATGGTTGTGTTTATTTTCTTCTAAAAGATTTGAAAAATAAGCAGATCTAGCAGTTTTTACGGCCTTTCTGTACTCCATCATTTTCTCTCTCCATGAAATCTGAAAAACTTCTAGTTTTGAATTCTTCCAGCTGCGCTCCATTTTTCTGGCTGCTCTCTTAAGGTCCCGAGTGTGCTCGTTATACCATGGCGTTGGACTAATATCCTTAATCTTTTTTAAGCGCAAAGGAGCGACAGAGTCTAGAGTGTTGGAAAAGAGAGCGTCAATAGTTTCTGTTGCAACATCGAGTTCTTCTAAGCTGTCTGGTATGCTAAGTTGATGAAATTGATCAGGAAGATTATTTATAAAGCAATTTTTAGTGTTAGAAGTGATGTTTCTAACATATTTGTGGCAGAGAGACCGTTTTGCATCCTTGGTTAAATGTAGCACGCATGAGACTAGATAATGATCTGAGACGTCATCGCTCTGCTGCAGAATTTCAACGGCATCAATATCGATTCCATGTGACAATATTAGATCTAGAGTATGATTACGACAATGAGTGGGTCCTGACACGTGTTGTCTAACTCCAATAGAGCTTAGAATATCTGTTAATGCCAATCCCAATGCGTCTTTTTCATTATCTACATTATCCTCCGCGCTTTTTCTCTTTTCCCGTTTCTCAGGGAGAATCCCCCCCCCCCCCCCCCCGTTCGTGGACGAGCCCCCAAACTGTTCGATAAAAATAGTTTGGATATTAGATATTTCAAGAAGATCTTTGAGGTTGAGCAGTGTAGCACAGAAGAGCGGGTACCCAGGTGCCAAAAAAAGAGACCAACACAGAGTACAGTTCAACCATTGACACAAAATTTATTGTCCAAAGGGGTGCATAGTTATAGGTAGAAAACAATAAGTGAAACCATCCATTCAGCAACTGGAAATACATAAAATACATATAAGGACTATGCGTTAATAATCACATGATTTCTGGGTTAGTCTGAGGGGCAAACAAGATTACACAATGTCTAGATATTTGTCCAATGGGACACAAGAAAAAGTCTCAAGTCAGCAAAAACAGAAACACATGATCATAGTGAGACAGAGCACAAGATGTTCTGAATCTTATAGTACTCTAAAGTTAAACAACTATGATACTAATGTTTAATGATGTGTTTGCTAGTACTGTAGGTGATTGTCCTGATAAACCAGTGTAGTTCTCATAAGTCATAATTAAATCAGGAAACACCCACCCCTACAGTGCTTTAGGATGTCAGGTCTTAAGATTTCTAGACTGTTTTACTAGAATTGAATTCTGAGCAGTCAAGATTTTTAGCCCATGCCATAAGGAGCAGTTTAATATTTTTTATTGATCTCTATGACAAAGGTAAAGGTGAGTCCCCATGAATCATCATGGAATTTGATACGGGGAAAAGTCCTTATAAACCACCTGTGTGTGTGTGTGTGTGTTTTCATGATTTATGAGGACAAAAATTTGAATAAGGAGTAGGGTTAGTGTAGGGAGATAGAATGTACAGTTTGTACAGTATAAAAACCATTATGCCTATGGAATGTCCTAACTAAGATAGCGAAACAAATCTGTGTGTGTGTGTGTGTGTGTGTGTGTGTGTGTGTGTGTGTGTGTGTGGGTGTGTGTGTGGGTGGGTGGGTGGGTATTCCCTACGTTATGAGGGCCAAATGTCCCCACAGGCATAGTAATACTAGTAAATATTTGATCTTGCGGGGACATTTTTTGGTCCCCATGAGGAAACAAGCTTATAAATCATACAGAATTATCTTTTTTTGAAAATCTAAATTAGCAGAGCATTTTCTGTGATGGGTAGGTTTAGGGGTAGGGGAGAGAGAGAGATTTGTGAACAAAGAGCAGGACAGAAGTCAAGGGAAAAGAAATTACTGTAATGACTGTTGTTTAAATTAATGTACAGTATAGCATCAGAGTTATCAAAGATGTATCAGAAGAAGGGAGACCGATGGCATCATTTTAAGCCATGTAGACATGTGATAATGTAAACAGAGGTATTACCATTGTAGAGATTGCCACATTACTGTAACTCGCCCTTATAAAGGTAAACTACAGTACTGATGCAGTCATGGTACAGGTAAAACATTTACTGTATTGGCAGCAAACTCTGTTCTACACAAACCTCATAACTGTGTCATACTTTACACCTTTTGCTAACACACTGAATAAATATTACAAACATGATGGATTTTATGTCAATTATGTAATTTAAGTAAAGTAAAGTAAGGGAATTTTCTAACTGTCATCTGTAGCCTGTGTAATTATTTTAGCAGCAAGCGTGATTTGAAATAAGTATCTTGAAATTTTGCTGTTGAATTAACTGATTGTTAAATACTAAACTGAAAGAAGAAGATACTGTTGTTTCAGTGATTAAACGTTCTCATTAAATGTCACAATGATCTTGTGTTTTGAAACAGTGATTATGTAGAATGAAAATGTGTACAAAAGCATGAGATCAAGTTTTGAAAGAATTACTAGCTGTGTTAGAAGTGTTAGACGTTTTGAATTGTGTACCAAGAGTTTTGAAAATATACACCTTACTTGAGAAAATAGTGCCAAAGCAAATTAAAAAAAAGTAAAATGTGAAAAAAATCGTTCTCCTCTGAAAATATACACCTTACTTGAGAAAATAGTGCCAAAGCAAATTAAAAAAAAGTAAAATGTGAAAAAAATCGTTCTCCTTAGTTTAATTAGTTCATGCAGTAAATAACACCAAATATTGTTTGTATTATTCATTAACATAATTAAAATATATTTCTCATTGTACATCATATCTTATGCACGTATGAACAGAAAAGGGACTTTATTTAAAATCGTTGTTAAATATTGTAGATATCGATCCGATCAAAACTCATGTAAAAACAGCTCATGTTTGATGAAAGAACGTTACATGTAGGGGTGAAACTCTTAACTGTTTAAGCTCCGCCCCTAACTTCCGTCCTGTGGCGGCTAGTCTGAAACTACTGGCGCTGCAGGGTTCTGCAGCTGGATACTATTGGGGAAGGTGCCTTTACATTCACATCAGATACATTTAGAGCACCACCAAGCTGTCATTTTGCTAAGACGGGACAGTCTGAAACAAGTGGAGCTGTCTGAGGTTCTGAAATTAGCCACGCACAAGTGACTGTGAGCAATTACGCGTGTATTTGATTACGGGAAACAGTTTTAACTGTGATATGTAAGATGACTTAAACGTGATATAGGGATAGGATTCGTGAGAAATTTGTATTTGACTCTTCTTAACGATTCCGTAAGAATGCACATCTGTTATTTTTATTGAATATTCCGCTTCCCATTTCCAGCCCACAGTGAAAGCCAGGGATTGGGAGAGAGGCTGAGAGGGCGTGTGTATGTGAATGTGTGTGCGCGCGCGCGTGTGTGTGTGTGTGTGTGTGTGTGTGTGACAGACCCCCTCTCTTTCTCCACCCCTTACCAGCACAAACAGCAGTGTGATATTTACATTAGAAACGACATTTACTTCATCTTCACCCTGCTAATTCACGATATTCATCAGCTTTTTGGGAAGCATCTGAGAAATAAGACGCGGATCTGTTGTTTTTTTAATTCTGGCGAGGACCAAAGCAAGGAATCTTTCATCATCCTGTCGCTTGTGACATCGGGAATCGCAGGATTATGATGTTTTCTTGAATGCTGTGTGTCGTTGGAGATTTAGGGGTAGGGATCTATGAGGCCCTTTGGAAGCTGAAGACCCACTTTGAAAACAGCCTTTGTATTGTTTTGAGTAAACGAGTAAAATAATTATAATATATGAGATATATCTTCTTGTTAACGTAGGATATATATCAATTTAAAAATAGACTGGATTTGGAGATCAACTCCAGCCCACAGTGATGCTTTAGTGATGCTGACTTTTAATACGCGCACTCAGACGGAAATGGAATCCTGGACATTTTAAATCATTGATCACTTGGAACAGCAAATTCATAAACATAGACTAGCAACCATATCATAGCTTAGGCTGACATCCAGATGTAAAAGTGATCAAGGTTTCCTGGGCTTCCCTGATCTAAGGGATTAGTTGTATTCATTATAAAAGAAGAACAGGCCTCGGAGAGTCCATCATGCCCACCTCTCGGTCGGGCGCGTGCACTGTGGAATACTGGGTCGATGGATCGCGCCGAGATGCGACAGTGGAGGATTTCTATCACATGGGCCCAGAATTAGGCAGGTAAGTACATTACTGCATCCAATTTACATTTGTTTTGATATTATATTGTAAATTCACAGGTTTATAGGTTCACACTATGTACATATGATTTCATACTTAATTACTTGTTGACCTATATTGTTTTTATGACAGTGATAGCAATTAATGACATGCAGAATGAATATTTAATTATTTTATTTTATTTCTGCTTTTTAACACAATAAGTAATCACCAGACTGCAACAGTAAAAAATCTAACATATTTATAAGTATCATTGTTAGAATTAGTTATCATTGTGTCAGAAATGAAATTGTAACATAAAAATTTAAATAAAGAATAAATTAGAATAAATGGTAGTAATTTAAATATAGATAACTGATTTAAAATTGGTAAATATCGGTAAAATAAACCAATTATTGGTCTTTCGTTATGCTTAATATGTATTTTCTATGCGGAGCTGTTATTATAGTGTTATTACTGCAGCTGGTTATATTTATATGTGATATGCGTTAATATTTGTATTGCTCATGTCCGTATGTGAGCAGGGGGTTTTGTGTTGTAATCAAGGTTATTTTGTACTGCTAATGAGTGTGATAGGTGGTTTCTAAACTAAGTGAGCTAAAATTTTATCTCCCTGTAAACTAACACCAAATCTTTGCAAATGTCACCAAGTATTTTAAAATGTTATCATTATCTCCCAGGATGTGCAACTGTCTTAATGCGGTTTATTGTTCAAAGTGTATTCAGAGATAATCTACCACCATGTGATGATATGATGAGAGAGAGAGACCGAATTTTGACCGGATCGATATCTACAATGTTTAAAAAACAACGATTTTAAATAAAGTCACTTTTCTGTTCATACATACATAAGATATGATGTACAAAATGTTGACCAGTTGATGCGGTCACCTGATTTCACTCTGTCATTATAGCTGTGTGGCCTGGCGTGAAATTCAGCACAGAGAATGAATTCTATGGGACTCGTTTTCACAGAATGAAATATTTTTAATGTAGTGCACATTTCAATTCCTGCACATTGTATGACCGTCAGTAGTTTGGTGTCTATGCTGAAGATTTTTTGTCAAATACTGATATGTTGAAGTGCTGGATAACAAGGCATCAGATGGAGAAATGATGGCCTTCTCTTTAACTGCTCGTCTGATTGAATCATTCAATGACCATGAAAAGCAAAGACAAGATCTGACAGAGAAAATGAGGACCATATATGGTCATATATAACACACAAGTATTGTATATTACGTATATAACATAACACAGTCATGTAAAAAGCCTTATGCTCTAGAGAAGGAAGGTAATTTTGTAATACATTACAATACGTATTATGTTCAGGCTAGTACATCAGGCTGAATGCCATGTCGTGAGTATTTGTATATGCAAGCATTTTAAGAGCTTTGTCTGAAGTATATTCTCATTGTACATCATATCTTATGCACGTATGAACAGAAAAGGGACTTTATTTAAAATCGTTGTTAAATATTGTAGATATCGATCCGATCAAAACTCATGTAAAAACAGCTCATGTTTGATGAAAGAACGTTACATGTAGGGGTGAAACTCTTAACTGTTTAAGCTCCGCCCCTAACTTCCGTCCTGTGGCGGCTAGTCTGAAACAACTGGAATGAAATATTTTTAATGTAGTGCACATTTCAATTCCTGCACATTGTATGACCGTCAGTAGTTTGGTGTCTATGCTGAAGATTTTTTGTCAAATACTGATATGTTGAAGTGCTGGATAACAAGGCATCAGATGGAGAAATGATGGCCTTCTCTTTAACTGCTCGTCTGATTGAATCATTCAATGACCATGAAAAGCAAAGACAAGATCTGACAGAGAAAATGAGGACCATATATGGTCATATATAACACACAAGTATTGTATATTACGTATATAACATAACACAGTCATGTAAAAAGCCTTATGCTCTAGAGAAGGAAGGTAATTTTGTAATACATTACAATACGTATTATGTTCAGGCTAGTACATCAGGCTGAATGCCATGTCGTGAGTATTTGTATATGCAAGCATTTTAAGAGCCTTGTCTGAAGTATAGGCCATTCATTTTTGGTCCAGTTTAATTTAGTATTGTGTCAATAAATCTGTATTTCCTACTTTAAGATTTCATGTCCTCATGGAGACTGATTGTTTAGACTCAGTTGTCTTGGAAATGCATGGACATAATAGTGGTCATGGGGGAGGTAGACTGTAGGTTGGAACCTCCATGATCAGGTGAGCGGTGGAGGTCACAGTTGTGAAATGCCAATATTTTTCTTTCATCATACTTTTTGGTTTTATTAGCATCTTCCTATCTGTTACTTTGTGATATTTGTTATATGGTACTTTCTGTGATGCATGTTTATAAAATTTAAGATCCTTATTTAAGTATATATAAGAGTATATATAAGTATATTATGATTGCTTTGTGTTAACCACCAGGGGTGCCACATCTGTTGTGTTTCGCTGTGAAGAGAAGCAGACTGAGAAACCTTATGCTGTAAAGGTCTTGAAGAAAACTGTAAGTTGATTGGTGATTTTATAAGAGCATATTTTCATTTTTTCAGAAATCCCAGATTGACTGTTTGAGGTTATTTTCATTGTGTCATCAACTCAGATTGACAAGAAAATTGTGAGGACTGAGATTGGAGTCCTGCTGCGTCTGTCTCATCCAAATATTGTAAGATATTTGTGTTCCCCTCAATACATTGTGAAATTCTCTTCACATTGTTATGAAATATTTAATGGTCATTATTTTCCATGAGAATATGAATGGGCTTGTTCTGATGTGACTATTCTCACTATGTTTTCATTTAGATTCGTTTAAAGGAAATTTTTGAGACAGAGACAGAGATCTTTCTCATCCTAGAGCTGGTCACTGGTGGAGAGCTCTTTGACAGGTATTATGTCCTCCATTAATTAGAGGCAATTCAAGTGTGAAAAAAGGCTTTATGTCATTCATCGTCAGCTTAAAGGGTTAGTTTACCCAAAAATAAAAAAAATCATCATCAATTCACCCTCATGTCATTCCAAACCTTTTGCGGAACACAATATAAGATATTTAGAAAAATGGTGTTAACTGTTTTTACCCTCATATTGAAAGACAATGAAAGTGAAAACTTCATTATAAATCACAAACTATTATAGTATTTATTAATATTTTAAATTAGCTTTTAATTTTATATTTTTCAGTTTTCATTGTAATTTTAGGTTTAGCCATTTTCTATGTGATTTTGACATTTTTACAATTTAGCATATACAATTTTTACAACTTTGTCTATTTAGCATTTATTTATTTTCAATTTCAGTAATTTAGTACTTCAACTTACTTATTTCAGGTAGTTTTGTTTAATTTATTTATTTATTTTTATTATTGAGGTTTTCCATCTAATATTTATAATTTATTTTATTTTATTTCAGCTTTATTTCAAATCTTGAAAATAATGTCCAATTGTTTTAGTGTCAGTTAACAATAACAACACTGTACAGAAAATCATACTGGTTTGGAATAACATGTGGGTCAGTAACTGATGATATGGAGAACTATCCCTTTAAGCAACTGTCTTAATGCAGTTTATTGTTCAAAGTGCATTAAGAGATCACATCATCTAATGTGATGTGATGATATGAGGACCAAGTTTCTCACCTTAGATCTTATGGTGGTATCCACCACACAAATCTCATTCTTTCTTTATTATCAACACCTTCTGGCTCAAGTTTTTACAGCTCAGTGGGCTTTCTATTTGCTCTTCTACCGAACAGTGAGACGTAATTGAATAAAACAAGTTCACGATTGGTTTAAGTGAGTTTGGTGCAGAGCAGGAAAAGGATGAAGCACACATCTACACACTGCTAAACAGAGCAGTAAATGCTGCATGATTCAGCAACAAATTTTATTTTATTTTATGTTTTTGCTGAATTTGTCTCTAACATGACCTGTGTGTTGTTTCAGGATTGTGGAGAGGGGCTACTACAGCGAGCGTGATGCAGCTCACGTTATCAAACAGATTCTGGAGGCTGTGGCGGTAAGACCATATGAGTCATGGGATTTAAAAATGTGCCTTGCACCTGCATATTTTCTATTCATGTGTGAATGGCGACAATGGTAATGTGGATGTTTATCATTTAAATTTTCCTGGGTACTGGGTAGAAGTACCTGTACTCTAATGTTCACAATACAAAACTGTAAAAAAAACTGCATTCAGAAATCTCCATGGTTTTACTGTTATAACATACTTATTCCCATACTTACAGGTTAATGCCTGCTTAACGTTCATCTACTTAGCCTACATCAAAAAAAAAAAAAAATAGTGTAAGAATAATGTGATTTACACAGAAGGACAGAAGTTAGTAACAAGGATAATTTACATACAGAAGCCTTAAAGGAATATTAAACGTATAAGCATGTTAACATGATTTTAGTGTGTGAATTATATGCAGTTTTACAATTGCATTTCCATTAGAACAGAAAGCCATTAACCCCAGAATGACCAGAAAATGATATTCAAATAATACTTGTTTTAACAGAAAAGATAATGTAAGTGCTTTTATTAAATTATAAGTTTCTACATTCTACTTTTACATCTCATTGTAAGTGTGTCATCATATCTTTGATTTTTGGTTTTCTTTAAAGATAACAAGTGATGCATTAAAATAACTTTTGTGGTAATCAACATTATGCCACATATGTTGTTGATTGAGTTTACTAAACCAGAAAATTCCTTTAAACATGCAGTAGAAGCCTTAAAGTTGCAGCATATATTTTAAAAAATATATATTTTTAGGGATCAGAGAGAAGTTATAAAATGTAATGTAAAACGTAATCATGACTTGTTAAAGCAACATTACAAGACTTTAGAGAAATAATGAAATTCTACAAAAGGTGTATAATATTTAATGTTTAATGTATAATATATAATGCCCCTTTAATGTGAGGCAACTAATATGACCAAATAGCATGATATAATGAAATGTGTCATGGGGGACAGCATTTGCTTTAATGCAATCTCAGATTATTGTGAATGTGTTGGTGTGGCTGAACACATTTCCAGCGTTGGGCTGACAGTGGAGAGATGTGGGTCAGTCTTGTCGTCACTCAAAAGCGGATGGTAGAGTAAGCAGATGTGTGCACAGAGCTGCTAGTGAAAAATAATCTTCTCAGAAAAAAAAGAAAAAAAAATACATTGGAATATTTCACTTGGCTTTTAATCTCCTTGAACAAGAGGAATGTGGGGTGTGTTACATAACAGCTCAGCAATCTGACAATGAAGCAACAATGCGGAGGCCACATGTGCTGATTTATGTGTAGAATGTTTGTGTGTGCAGGTTGTATCTGTTTAATATGTGTTGTCTATGACATAATCTCTAGTGCTTGATTGTGACATTAAGTTTTATGTATGTGCATATATGACAGTTTTAGGAAGACTTTGTATCTGTCTCTGACCCGTGTTGACCAGGATCGTTTTGTTTTTTTCAGTTGCTCAGCTAACCCAGAAAATCCCATTTTGATTTAGAAAACCCAGAAACCACAGAAAACCCTAAAAAATGCATATCAATCTGCAAAATCCACTCAAAACAGCAACCTTGCAAACACCTTAACATTAGATTGGTGATTTTGCTCACATTTTCTTTAGAAAATCTAACTTTGTTCACAATTTTTAAATTTCCCACTGAAGTACCTTGAAACATGTTGCGTGATTCCATGTGTTTATGTAATTCCACTGAAACAGGAAGACGGGATGGAATATATTGAGTAGCTCATCATGTTGAACTTGGCAAATCCGCATTTAGACAGCTTATGATAACCACATATTGCATATAAAATTAAATCTAATAGACTCGCTGTTTAGATTTAAAATGAACCTGTTACTACAAAACAGTGATCATCATCGTCATCAGGCTGAGGATACACAGGGGTGTGTGTGTGTGGGGGGGGGTAAACCCTGTGTTGTGGGGACAAAATGCTCAACATTCTTTGGTCCCCATGAGGAAAATAGCTTATAAATCATATTACAGGTGCTGGTCATATAATTATAATATCATCAAAAAGTTGATTTATTTCACTAATTCCATTCAAAAAGTGAAACTTGAATACTATATTTATTCACTACACACATACTGATATACAGTACTGTGCAAAAGTTTTAGGCAGGTGTGAAAAAATGCTGTAAAGTAAGAATGCTTTCAAAAATAAACTTGGTAATAGATTATATTTATCAATTAACAAAATGCAAAGTGAGTGAACAGAAGAAAAATCTAAATCAAATCCATATTTGGTGTGACCACCCTTTACCTTCAAAACAGCATCAATTCTTCAAGGTAAACTTGCACAAAGTCAGGGATTTTGTAGGCATATAGTTAGGTGTATGATTAAACAATTATACCAAACAGGTGCTAATGATCATCAATTCAATATGTAGGTTGAAACACAATCATTAACTGAAACAGAAACAGCTGTGTAGGAGGAATAAAACTGGGTGAGGAACAGCCAAACTCAGCTAACAAGGTGAGGTTGCTGAAGACAGTTTACTGTCAAAAGTCATACACCATGGCAAGACTGAGCACAGCAACAAGACACAAGGTAGTTATACTGCATCAGCAAGGTCTCTCCCAGGCAGAAATTTCAAGGCAGACAGGGGTTTCCAGATGTGCTGTCCAAGCTCTTTTGAAGAAGCACAAAGAAACAGGCAACGTTGAGGACCGTAGACGCAGTGGTCGGCCAAGGAAACTTACTGCAGCAGATGAAAGACACATCATGCTTACTTCCCTTCGCAATCGGAAGATGTCGAGCAGTGCCATTAGCTCAGAATTGGCAGAAAACAGTGGGACCCTGGTACACCCATCTACTGTCCGGAGAAGTCTGGTCAGAAGTGGCCTTCATGGAAGACTTGCGGCCAAAAAGCCATACCTCCGACGTGGAAACAAGGCCAAGCGACTCAACTATGCACGAAAACACAGGAACTGGGGTGCAGAAAAATGGCAGCAGGTGCTCTGGACTGATGAGTCAAAATTTGAAATATTTGGCTGTAGCAGAAGGCAGTTTGTTCGCCGAAGGGCTGGAGAGCGGTACACGAATGAGTGTCTGCACGCAACAGTGAAGCATGGTGGAGGTTCCTTGCAAGTTTGGGGCTGCATTTCTGCAAATGGAGTTGGGGATTTGGTCAGAATTAATGGTATCCTCAATGCTGAGAAGTACAGGCAGATACTTATCCATCATGCAATACCATCAGGGAGGCATCTGATTGGCCCCAAATTTATTCTGCAGCATGACAACGACCCCAAACATACAGCGAAAGTCATTAAGAACTATCTTCAGTGTAAAGAAGAACAAGGAGTCCTGGAAGTGATGGTATGGCCCCCACAGAGCCCTGATCTCAACATCATCGAGTCTGTCTGGGATTACATGAAGAGAGAGAAGCAACTGAGGCTGCCTAAATCCACAGAGGAACTGTGGTTAGTTCTCCAAGATGTTTGGGCCAACCTACCTGCCGAGTTCCTTCAAAAACTGTGTGCAAGTGTACCTAGAAGAATTGATGCTGTTTTGAAGGCAAAGGGTGGTCACACCAAATATTGATTTGATGTAGATTTTTCTTCTGTTCACTCACTTTGCATTTTGTTAATTGATAAATATAAACTATTAACATGTCTATTTTTGAAAGCATTCTTACTTTACAGCATTTTTTCACACCTGCCTAAAACTTTTGCACAGTACTGTATATATATATCACATACTGCTTTCAAATGTTTATTTCTTTTCTTTTCCCAAATTCAGTATCTTAGAAAATTAGAATATTGTGAAAAGGTTCAATATTGAAGACACCTGGTGCCACACAATTAGTTAACGCTAATTAACTCAAAACATCTGCAAAGGCCTTTAAATGGTCTCTCAGTCTAGTTCTGTAGGCTACACAATCATGGGGAAGACTGCTGACTTGACAGTTGTCCAAAAGACGACCATAGACACCTTGCACAAGGAGGGCAAGACACAAAAGGTCATTGCAAAAGAGGCTGGCTGTTCACAGAGCTCTGTGTCCAAGCACATTAATAGAGAGGCGGAGGGAAGGAAAAGATGTGGTAGAAAAAAGTGTAAAAGCAATAAGGATAACCGCACCCTAGAGAGGATTGTGAAACAAAACCCATTCAAAAATGTGAGGGAGATTCACAAAGAGTGGACTGCAGCTGGAGTCAGTTTCTTCAAGAACCACTACGCACAGACGTATGAAACACATGGGTTTCACCTGTTGCATTCCTTGTATCAAGCCACTCTTGAACAACAGACAGCGTCAGAAGCGTCTTGCCTGGGCTAAAGACAAAAAGGACTGGACTGCTGCTGAGTGGTCCAATGTTATGTTCTCTGATGAAAGTAAATTTTGCATTTCCTTTGAAAATCAGGGTCCCAGAGTCTGGAGGAAGAGAGGAGAGGCACACAATCCATGCTTGAGGTCCAGTGTAAAGTTTCCACAGTCAGTGATGGTTTATGGTGCCATGTCATCTGCTGGTCCAAGGTTAACGCAGCCGTATACCAGGAAGTTGTAGAGTACTTCATGCTTCCTGCTGCTGACCAACTTTATGGAGATGCAGACTTCATTTTCCAACAGGACTAAGGCAACCAGTACCTGGTTTAAGGACCATGACCATGGTATCCCTGTTCTTAATTGGCCAGCAAACTCGCCTGACCTAACCCCATAGAAAATCTATGGGGTATTGTGAAGAGGAAGATGCGATATGCCAGACCCAACAATGCAGACGAGCTGAAGGCCACTATCAGAGCAACCTGGGGTCTCATAACACCTGAGCAGTGCCACAGACTGATCGACTCCATGCCACGCCGCATTGCTGCAGTAATTCAGGCAAAAGGAGCCCCAACTAAGTATTGAGTGCTGTACATGCTCATACTTTTCAGTTGGCCAAGATTTCTAAAAATCCTTTCTTTGTATTGGTCTTAAGTAATATTCTAATTTTTTGAGATACTGAATTTGGGATTTTCCTTAGTTGTCAGTTATAATCATCAAAATGAAACAAAATAAACATTTTAAATATATCAGTCTGTGTGTAATGAATGAATATAATATACAAGTTTCATTTTTTGAATGGAATTAGTGAAATAAATCAACTTTTTGATGATATTCTAATTATATGACCAGCACCCGTATATGATGTTTTCTGAAAATGTAAAAATGCAGACAATGAGGATTATGTTTAGCAGTACGGTAAGGAGAAAGAATATACAGTTTGTACAGTATAAAAAAACAAAAAAACATTGTGTATATGGAAAGACCCCATAAAATATGGAAACACAACAGGCTGTAGAGGTTTGCATGACACTGCTGTGAAAACAGACGACTTTCATCTTAATGGAAAGAATACAATTAAATTGTTTCTGATGAGAAGCTGGAGTGCAGAATGATGTCAACAAAATTATTGACTATTACATTTTGAATGCATATATCTTCTAAATGTGAATTTTGTTTTTGATTTGGAGCACATTAGCTTATCGATAGGACTTTAAACAGCATATAAAAACAGCACCATCTTAACTCTGTTCAATACATCCTACAGAGTATTTATAATTAAATGTTTTCCAATGTAATAAAACTGCAGAACTGTACTTCAACAAAACACAGAGTGTGTAGTTCTCTAAGGTTTACATATAGTCGTGGCCAAAAGTTTTGAGAATTACATAAATATTGGAAATTGGAAAAGTTGCTGCTTAAGTTTTTATAATAGCAATTTGCATATACTCCAGAATGTTATGAAGAGTGATCAGACGAATTGCATAGTCCTTCTTTGCCATGAAAATTAACTTAATCCCAAAAAAACCTTTCCACTCCATTTCATTGCTGTCATTAAAGGACCTGCTGAGATCATTTCAGTAATCGTCTTGTTAACTCAGGTGAGAATGTTGACGAGCACAAGGCTGGAGATCATTATGTCAGGCTGATTGGGTTAGAATGGCAGACTTGACATGTTAAAAGGAGGGTGATGCTTGAAATCATTGTTCTTCCATTGTTAACCATGGTGACCTGCAAAGAAACGCGTGCAGCCATCATTGCGTTGCATAAAAATGGCTTCACAGGCAAGGATATTGTGGCTACTAAGATTGCACCTAAATCAACAATTTATAGGATCATCAGCAACTTCAAGGAAAGAGGTTCAATTCTTGTAAAGAAGGCTTTAGGGCGTCCAAGAAAGTCCAGCAAGTGGCAGGATCGTCTCCTAAAGAGGATTCAGCTGCGGGATCGGAGTGCCACCAGTGCAGAGCTTGCTCAGGAATGGCAGCAGGCAGGTGTGAGCGCATCTGCACGCACAGTGAGGCGAAGACTTTTGGAAGATGGCCTGGTGTCAAGAAGGGCAGCAAAGAAGCCACTTCTCTCCAAAAAAAACATCAGGGACAGATTGACCTTCTGCAGAAAGTATCGTGAATGGACTGCTGAGGACTGGGGCAAAGTCATATTCTCCGATGAAGCCCCTTTCCGATTGTTTGGGGCATCTGGAAAAAGGCTTGTCAGGAGAAGAAAAGGTGAGCGCTACCATCAGTCCTGTGTCATGCCAACAGTAAAGCATCCTGAGACCATTCATGTGTGGGGTTGCTTCTCATCCAAGGGAGTGGGCTCACTCACAATTCTGCCCAAAAACACAGCCATGAATAAAGAATGGTACCAAAACACCCTCCAACAGCTACTTCTTCCAACAATCCAACAACAGTTTGGTGAAGAACAATGCATTTTCCAGCACGATGGAGCACCGTGCCATAAGGCAAAAGTGATAACTAAGTGGCTCGGGGACCAGAACGTTGAAATTTTGGGTCCATGGCCTGGAAACTCCCCAGATCTTAATCCCATTGAGAACTTGTGGTCAATCCTCAAGAGGCGGGTGGACAAACAAAAACCCACAAATTCTGACAAACTCCAAGAAGTGATTATGAAAGAATGGGTTGCTATCAGTCAGGATTTGGCCCAGAAGTTGATTGAGAGCATGCCCAGTCGAATTGCAGAGGTCCTGAAAAAGAACGGCCAACACTGCAAATACTGACTCTTTGCATAAATGTCATGTAATTGTCGATAAAAGCCTTTGAAACGTATGAAGTGCTTGTAATTATATTTCAGTACATCACAGAAACAACTGAAACAAAGATCTAAAAGCAGTTTAGCAGCAAACTTCTCAAAACTTTTGGCCACGACTGTACTAGTTATGTGCTAAAACACAAGAATGACTTCATTTAACACTTTGTCGTCTTCCAAACACTTTCATCAGTTTCTGCTGGGCTCACATTTGAAAGGAAACCACTTGTCGTGATGCTCTTTTATATTTTTGGAATTGTGTTAAAGGAACAACATCTGTCTTGGGCCTATAACACAAAATTAATTAACATGACCTGACACTGAATGAGTCATCCTCGCACTTAACAGACTCCAGATCACAAATGCCCATGCACCAATAATGGGGAACGACCCCATGATCTTATCAGAGGCTGCGTCCGAAATCGCCTACTCAGTGAGTAGGTACTTAACGAGTGCTAAAAGAGTATGAATGGAATCTCGTTGAGTATGAATGCGATCCGGAAATCATCCGCCATGTTGACGTTATCATGTGACCTACGACGCTACCGCAAGCGCAACAACTTAAAAGATATGTTTAATTCATCTATCTTTAAATATCTTGATATTGATTAAACTTGCTAATTTTCAGGTCTAGTTGAAAAAACGGCTCCCCATTTATTTTGTGATTGTAGCAATAAATTTGCGGTTAAATTAAGTTTTTATATTTTCAACCCTAATGTGACCCAGTTTTATCCTTAAAGATATTTTTTTATTATTAGAAAAACCCAAAATCGCAATCTCTATTTTATATGCAAACATTTTCATCCACAAGCAAAAGTGAATTAAATCTTCTATTTCCCTCTTTTTCTTGAATTTAAGAATTCGTTTCATTCATCAGGCTTATAATATATATGTATAATGCATTATGATGAATTATTCAGATATTTAACCTTATCATTGTGCTTTTTTGTGCTCTGCATTTAATCTCATATTATGATGTACACAAATCAATTTTTGTCTTTTTTGTTTGATTGTTTATTGTTAAAGATACAACCATGGTAATTTCCCTGATCTTGTATGTAATTATAAGTTCTGCAATAGATAATAATAAAAAAGACATGAGTCACAGCTGCACTAACACCTCACAGCATCAGTAACTCAACCCTACCTCGTACGGTTTTTCGCAGCTGCTTGAAGATCCTGCCTTTGGAGAAGAATGTTGATTTTGTACTCAGAAAATGTAAGTATTACTACTAAAAATAAGATTACCCCAGAATGAATTGAATTACCAGCCCACCCCAACACTTACACACAATAATAATGAAAATGCTGCCTAATACATTATATTACTTCTTACTGAAAATTATGTTTTAGTAAAACAAGTAACATGTCATTTGCTTTGTCATATAATAGCACTTGTCTAGTGTGTATGAACACACACTAGACAAGTGCAGTCAAGGTGAATACATCTCAATTTTCAGTCAAGCAATGATTTAAAGCATGAATTAATAAAATAATTATATTTTATTTACTGACAACAATAGGAAACAAATGAGTGAAAGAATGAATAAAAGTAAGCACAATAAATAAATACATATACAAGTCAACAACACATGAAACAAAGCTTTATTCAGACTTATTGTACTAATAATCACATATTTACAGGCGTTGAACCCCACATCCTACTGTCCATCCTTCTGCCATCTCAACACAGCTGTGCCAATTCTGCAGCTTTATTTTGATGAAGCAGCTGATCACCGTGAACATCTTCACCTGTCTTTGCCGTCCATCATGTCCCTCATTACTGCTCTTCTAAATGGGGACATAACTGATCCAGAGGATGAGGAAGACCATGATGATTGACCCGAACCCCTCAACCTTGAAGCAAGAGTTGGAGAAGATGTGTGAGACAATCTGGCTGCCGCTGTGTCTGCTCCAAACATTTGTGTGCCTGCTCTCCAAGAACATGACTACCTGTTAAAAAAACATTTAAAGATTAAAACATTTTACAATCCATGTCAGCATTCCTTTTCTTGCCATTTTTTCATGCAAATTATTGATGTACTTTTACTACTTTTGTGGTGTAGTGGGCTGAACCACTGAAATGATAAGCAGAAGGTTGCTGGTTCGATCTCTGCAGCGCCACCACCAATGCGTCCTTGAGCAAGTCACTCGTGTTAACTGACTTCTTATACAATACAAATGTTCCTTCATTTATCAACGGTACAAATGGTCAAATAAAACAGATAACTAATGTCGAGTTACTTGTACATTTGTTTATTTATATTACTTACATTCATGTAATGTAAGCCGTGTTGAATTCTACATAATAGCACACACTCAAATGTCTATTTCATGTTGTGATGTGCTCATTATCTGCAATACTTATTGAATATTTCCCTGTCAGATGTTAAATAAACATTAAGTAAGCGTCTTCCTGATGTATATGGTTCAGAAGTCATGTAAATCCACTTTGGTGACATTCGTGAGCTTACTAGAGCTCCTGTTAGCTGTACGTAATAAAACGTGTTTTTACAGCAAAATCACAACTACACTATACTGCCTAGCGTCTTTACACCTTCAACACTTCCAACAGTTTACAGTAGTTCAACAAATGCGATTTTAACACAAGGAATGTTTTCAATACTCACATTTGAGAACGCCTCTTTCTCCTCCGTGTTTGATTGACGTATCCTCTCCCGTGGACTCCTGGGATAGAAAAGTACTTTTCGGAAAGCGCTCAAGAATCTGGGCAGAAGCAGTAGGCCATCTGGGAACTTCTCGACTACTCTTTTATGACTACTAAGATTTCGTACATACTTATTCGCTCACCTACTGCTTTTCCCCTACTATGTAGTAAGGAAGTAGGCGATTTCGGACGAACTTTAAGTAGACGTACATCCGAATCTCACGAGAAATAGTACGTCACCAAGGTAATTCGCGCCTACTCTTTTATGACTACTAATGTTTCGGACATACTTATTCGCTCGCCTACTGCTTTTTGCCTACTCAATAGTAGAGAAGTAGGCGATTTCGGACGCAGCCAGAGTGCTAGAAAAACCTCTTCAGGGAAGACAGAAGGTTTCGAAGGTTCAGAAAGAGACTGTCTGCAATTTGCAGTGCTGAAAACTGGAGCCCAGAGATGATTTGTTAAAGGAATATTTCGTCCATAAAAGAAAATTCTTTCAAAATTTTGTCATGTCACTTCATGACATGAAACTTATTCGGAACAATTCATCCATGCATGTTTCCATTTAAAAAATGTGTTTTGACCTCATAAATGTTCATTAAAATACCATCTCTGTCCTCCGGTGAAACTACAGACTTTTCTATATGCCTTTCTTCTTAAAGTTGATTGCAAACTCACATTTAGATCTGCCTCCAACCAATGAACAATTGGCTTAATAGAACCAATTACATTTTTTGTTCAATGATTTTGTTTCACTCAGATGTACATCACAATACAAAAGAAAAGATGTGTGTATTTTTACGCAAAGTGTGGTTCTACCACATGTACGTTTACTTACGTTTTCATACACACAAATACATACAATATTGACGTATTTATAGCACTAAAACATAAAAATATGTACATATTAACAGCAATAAAACATAATCTAGTGTGAATGTGGATGCATTTCCATATATTAATATTAAAATCGAGGCATTAGTGTTTGAATCTGTTGTATTCAATTGTCATATCAATCAGGGTTGGGGAAAGATACATCAAAATGTATTTTAAAATGAAATACCAAATGTCGTAATTTTAAGAGTATCAAAATAAACTACTGTATGTAAAAAAAATAAAACATACTTTTTCAAGGGAGCATGAAATTTCTTTGCAAACCTTCCTTCAATTGACCTATTTGATCTATTCCTTCACCATTACACTGACTTAGTTGATTAAAGGGATAGTTCACCCAAAAATGAAATTTGTTCCATGATTTAATCACTCTCAAGCCATCCTAGGTGTATAATACTATCTTCTTTCAGATGAACACAAGTTCAGATATATTTAAAAATATCCTTAGTCCTCTAAGGTTTTTAATCCTTATGAATAGCTGCCCAAATTTTGAAGACAAAAAAACAAAAGAAAATGCATCCATCCATAAAAAAAAAATAATCCATTTGGCTCCAGGGGGTTAATAAAGGTCTTCTGAAGTTAATTGATGCGTTTCTGTAAGACAAGTGTCCTTATTTAAAACTTTATAAAGTTAAACACCATTATGTTCAGTTTAGCTTTAGTTTCATTATCATGGACTTTTATTATGATTTCTCTTTCTTGCCATGTAACTTTGTTCCTGTTTGCATGTTGTCAATCAGTTGTCATGGTGATTCATTATGTTCCTGATTAGAGCCCACCTGTTTGTATTTGAGTTTGTCACCTTGTGCATTTAGTTCCTGTTTCTTTCAGTCATTGTTCGGTATTGTTTGTGAGTGACATGCTGCCTCGTATCTATGTGGATTACCTGAATTTTCTTTGTTTTAAAAAAAAAAAAAAAAAAAAAAAAAAAACACGCTTCTTCTTCATCTTTGGACTATACGTGACAATAACAAGCTTCCGGCGTGACAAGCATAGGTTGACATGTATGTCCAAAAAGCGTTCCACGACATAGTAAATAATGCCATGAAGTTCTACACAATGATACGACGTACTACGCATTATAGATTATATAGATTTTTTTTTTTTTGATGGATGCATTTTTTTTTCTTATGTCTACAAAATTTGGGCAGTCATTCACAACCTTTACAAACTTGGAGGACTAAGGATTTTTTTAAATATATCTCTGATTGTGTTTGTCTGAAAGAAGATAGCCATATAAATCTAGGATGGCTTGAGGCTGAGTAAATCATGGGATAATTTTTATTTTTGGGTGAACTATCTCTTCAAGTAAATAATGTTTGATAGCACCATCTTTTCTCTGCCCGAGTCATCCAATAACCTGCCATGTGCAACCAGTTAACAGTCATCAGCAACACTGACTCTATGACAAACAAGTTATTTATAAGAAGACCACTTATGGCACCTGTATTCATTGCAACTAGTTTCAAACTAATTAATCATTTGATTGTTAATCATAAATATAGGGGGCTGCTGCTCGGTATAATAGTTTTCAAGAACTTCATGTAAATTGGTTAACTATTTAGCCTAGGTTACTAAGGCTACTGAAATGTTAAAAAATTATAGCAATTTATGCAAAAAATTGATTTTGTACCTTGACCACCTTCTTCCATATGGATCAATTTTAGGTTCTGATCTCAACAAGTCTGGGCAAACTACTTAGTAGGCATCAATCAGAGGCCACATTTTTTATGATGTCATCATGTAGACTTCTTACAAAGTATTTTACAGTATTTTAAAATTACAAAAATGCAAAATGCTAAAGTATTTCGATACAAAATATGAAGCCATTTTCATCAATCCTATCAAATACAAATTACAAAATACTATTTTATATTTGATATACGTATTTGAAATACATGTATAATAAATACTGCCCATCCCTGATATAAATAACGTTACATGTTTTTAGTCTAATTTATTGAATGCAGTTTACTCAACTACTTAATAACAAATAACATTTCTGTTCATGAAATGCTGCAAACTGGTTTCGGAGGATTAAAATATTGTTAAACAGGATTACAGATCCAAATTTCATCTTCATCTTCATTCTGAGCAGCGCACCATCACGTCAAAGCCCATGCTTGTTATGGTTTAAATTTGAAAGTTGCACCCTAGAGAACCTTTACGACATGGTTTATGGCACTGAACACTCATTGGTCTTCACCTGCTCCGTCACAGATTGCGACGTGGAGTGATGTTTCAATGGAGTGACATTTGAAATGAGTGCACACCTTCATATTTTCATGGATTAATAACTTAAATTCTGCCCTGTACTCCATTAAAAAAAAGAATAGTTTATATATATATATATATATATATATATATATATATATATATATATATATAACCACCACAGAGGACTGCAACTCATCATCACTTGAACTACTTTTGCTACCACTTTTGACATTTTCACAAATAAATAAATTATTGCAAGTAATAATTAAAAAGTAACGTTACATAGTTTTAAGAAATGGTTATGGGCAGGTTTAGGGGTAGGTATAGGAGTAGTGGCTCAAAATATTGTTTTAATGTTATATTTTTACTAAAATGTTCATTTTCCTACACATTCCTGTCCATATTGTTTTATTCTTTTAACATTCTGTATAAAATGGGTATGTTTAGGTTCAGGATGGGGTTTAGAGATCTTACATATATCTACAAAACGATTAAACAGAAATTATACATATGTCTTTATGACATGAAAAATTTGTAAATTAGTATTTTTACATTTTAGTGCTGTAAATACGTGAATATTGTACATTTCAGCACCTTTCTAAACGTACGAAAATGTATGTTTTGTGTCTTTGAAAGTTACATATTTATACCTACATACAGTATTATCAATGAGATCAGGCTGGTTACTCATGACCAACATATGACTCATGCTATTTTATCCTTTTTAAAGCTTGAAAGCCTCAGTTAATATTTATTGTGACTGCATGGAAAAGAACAACCAGGAAATACTATAAAATATTAATAATAATAATAATAAAAATAATCATTTTACATTACTCAGATGAAAGAAAGTCATACAGGTTTGGAACGACACAAGTGAATGATGACAGTATTTTCTTTTTTTTTTCTGTGAACTATCACTGTGAAGCTGAATACACAGTCTGTCTCTACCTTCATGACAGCTGTTTTAACAGAACTGCACCCGACTGCCTCAATAAACTCATCTTTCCCACCTTCACTCCATCAGGACTTCAGAGAACCGAGGATGTCATCTACAGTCACAGACAATCAGACACACAAACATGCTCCCAGAGCTGCATAATAAGTTCTAATGAATTCAATAAATATAACAAATCACCTATTAGAGTAGCTAAATGAGGAGTGGTGGGGGCTTTGTAGACATTCTGATTACTCTCTGAAATTTTCCATGTTGCCTCAATCTGTCTCGGAAACAAACTAATACAGACGAGAGTGTATAAAACAACAGTGTGTATTGATCAGAGTCACAGAACTGAACAGGTATTACTTACTGGTGAGTAGACACAAGTGTGATGAACGAGATGATGACTTATAGAGTTCCAGACTGCGACCAAAATGGTTGCATATGCAACCTTTTTTTGAGGATGTGCGAGTTAAAATTTTATGTGGTCGCATTTGTGCAAGTGCATGATCATGTTATTAGCGCGTGTGTAACAGAAGAGGTATCAGCAGCTGCTGCCGTCCATAACTGTTTTGTTTTCAAAATGAACAAAATTTATATAATGAACGAGTACATCATGAATCCATTTTCCAAACCGTGTTTTTGTCTTATCCTGAATCACTACGGTGCGCCTATAATAAGTGTTTATATTCAGACTATTTCAGACCGTGATTGGGAGGAACGGCCCCCCTGATCTGAACCAGAGAGGTGTTCTGTTATTGGACTTCTGTGCTAGTCACAGTTTGTCCATAACGAACACCATGTTCAAGCGTAAGAGTATCCACCATTACACGTGGCACCAGGACACCCTAGGGCGGAGGTCGATGATCGACTTTGTAGTTGTTTCATCTGACCTCCGGCTGTATGTCTTGGACACTCGGGTGAAGAGAGGGGCGGAGCTGTCAACTGATCACCACCTGGTGGTGAGTTGGATCAGATGGCAGGGGAGGAAGCTGGACAGACTCGGCAGACCCAAACGTACTGTGAGGGTCTGCTGGGAATGTTTGACCGAGTCCCCTGTCAGAAAGATCTTCAACTCGCACCTCCGGCAGAGCTTCAACCAGATACCAAGGGAGGCTGGAGACATTGAGTCTGAGTGGACCATGTTCTCTACCTCCATTAACGATGCGGCCGCTCGGAGCTGTGGCCGAAAAGTCTCCGGTGCCTGTCGTGGCGGCAATCCCCGAACCCGGTGGTGGACACCGGATGTAAGGGATGCCGTCAAGCTGAAGAAGGAGGCCTATCGAGCCTGGTTGGCTTGGGGGACTCCTGAGGCAGCTGACGGGTACCGGCAGGCCAAGCGGACTGCAGCCCGGGTAGTTGTGGAGGCAAAAACTCGGGTCTGGGAGGAGTTCGGTGAGACCATGGAGAAGAATTATCGGTCGGCCCCGAAGAAATTCTGGCAAACCGTCCGGCGCCTCGGGAGGGGGAAGCAGTGCCCTGCCAACACTGTTTACAGTGGGGGTGGGAATCTGCTGACTTCAACTGGGGACATCGTTGGGCGGTGGAAGGAATACTTTGAGGATCTCCTCAATCCTACCGACACGTCTTCCACTGAGGAAGCAGAGGCCGAGGACTCAGAGGTGGGCTCACCCATCACCCAAGCTGAGGTCACTGAGGTAGTTGGAAAGCTCCTTGGTGGCAAGGCAGTGGGACTCAGAGGTAGGCTCACCCATCACCCAAGCTGAGGTCACTGAGGTAGTTGGAAAGCTCCTTGGTGGCAAGGCAGCGGGGGTGGATGAGATACGCCCTGAGTACCTCAAGTCTCTGGATGTTGTGGGGCTGTCTTGGCTGGCATGCCTCTGCAGCATCGCGTGGCGGTTGGGGACAGTGCCTCTGGACTGGCAGACCGGAGACTCTTAAAAAGAGGGACCGGAGGGTGTGTTCCAATTACAGAGGGATCACACTCCTCAGCCTCCCCGGGAAAGTCTATGCCAGGGTACTGGAGAGGAGAATAAGGCCGATAGTCGAACCTCAGATTCAGGAGGAACAATGTGGTTTTCGTCCCGGTCGTGGAACACTGGACCAGCTCTATACCCTCTCTAGGGTGCTGGAGGGTTTATGGGAGTTTGCCCAACCAGTCCACATGTGTTTTGTGGATCTGGAGAAGGCATTCGACCGTGTCCCTCGTGGCACCCTGTGGGGGGTGCTCCGGGAGTATGGAGTCCGGGGCCCTTTGCTAAGGGCTGTCCGGTCCCTGTATGACCGGAGCAGGAGCTTGGTTCGCATTGCCGGCAGTAAGTCAGACCTGTTCCCGGTGCATGTTGGACTCCGGCAGGGCTGCCCTTTATCACTGGTCCTGTTCATAATCTTTATGGACAGGATTTCTAGACGCAGTCAGGGGCCGGAGGGAGTCTGGTTTGGGGACCACAGGATCTCATCCCTGCTTTTTGCGGATGATGTTGTCCTGTTGGCTCCATCGGGCCAGGACCTCCAGTGTGCATTGGGGCGGTTTGCAGCCGAGTGTGAGGCGGCTGGGATGAGGATCAGCACCTCCAAGTCTGAGACCATGGTTCTCAGTCGGAAAAGGGTGGCTTGTCCTCTTCAGGTTGGTGGAGAGCTTCTGCCTCAAGTGGAGGAATTCAAGTATCTTGGGGTTTTGTTCACGAGAGAGGGAAGGAAGGAGCGTGAGGTTGACAGACGGATCGGTGCAGCTTCTGCAGTAATGCGGTCGATGTACCGGTCTGTCGTGGTGAAGAAGGAGCTGAGCTGCAAGGCGAAGCTCTCGATTTACCGGTCAATCTACGTTCCTACTCTCACCTATGGTCATGAGCTTTGGGTCATGACCAAAAGAATGAGATCCCGGATACAGGCGGCCGAAATGAGCTTTCTCCGCAGGGTGGCAGGGCGCTCCCTTAGAGATAGGGTGAGGAGCTCGGTCACTCAGGAGGAGCTCAAAGTAGGTCCGTTGCTCCTTCACATCGAGAGGAGTCAGCTGAGGTGGCTCGGGCATCTGTTTCGGATGCCTCCTGGACGCCTCCCTAGGGAGGTGTTCCGGGCATGTCCCACCGGGAGAAGGCCCCGGGGAAGACCTAGGACACGCTGGAGAGACTGTCTCTCGGCTGGCCTGGGAACGCCTCTGTGTCCCCCCAGAAGAGCTGGAGGAAGTGTCTGGGGAGAGGGAAGTCTGGGAATCTCTGCTCAGACTGCTGTCCCCGCGACCCGGCCCCGGATAAGCGGTAGAAAATGAATGAATGAATGAATGAATGAATATTTCAGACCAGGCTCGGCTCGGCTGTGGAGTATCACAGTACCTGCGTGACTCGTAATAGACAAACAGAGAGAAGTAGCTCAGGCTACAATGTTCTTCCGCAAGACACATGCGGTTCTATTTATTAACAGCTAGAGAGTGAACGTACACGTGCATCGCTCAATGATGATGAAACGCGCCAATTAGGAATTCAGGAAATTTAGGAATTAAGCCATATAAAAATTAAAAGGTTAATAGCTGAATAATAACCATAAAAAAAACAAAGTTTGGAGGTCAAGGATGCTGTGGAAAGGACGAGCCAGCATACAGACACAACTGATGATGAGAGCACAGTAGAAAGGCATTAAGTTACTTCAACAGCAATGGCTTAGACCAGGGTTCCTCAATAGGCCGCAAGAGAATGTTTGGCCCGCGGTAATGTCAAATAGTGTTGTCAAGGTAATGTATGTAAGGTAATGTATGTAAGCACGTCAGTTACGTTGTGTAACCACTGGTGCGCTGAAATCGCTCGCGCTCCGCGCCAGTGGTCACGCACAGTTAGTCTGTCAGTGACTCAAAAACTGACTGGGCAAAATAGACTTAAATGTGAATGGACTGAAAATGTTTGGTTTATTTTGTCTGACCAACCACAACAAAGAAAGAAAGCAAACTGTATGTGAGAAAGTACAGTGTTTGCTTTTATATTATTAGTTACAGAAAGGCAAACTAAAGGCTAATATTTTCTCATTTACCATAAACATTCAGAAAATACACATGTATATCATTAAAACAAATCTCTGAATATCTAATTAACATTTAATTTCACAGACCTTGCAGATTTATTCAAATACAAAAGTGAGATTTTCTGAAGTGTTTGTAACCCGCGTGAACGCGTATATTCTGTGCGTGACAGTCGATCCGTGTGAAGTGAATTCAGACTTCAGTTCAGTTACACTGGAAACGCGATCAATATTATATATTATATTAATATTATATATAATATTGATCGCGTTTCCAGTGTAGCTGAACTGAAGTCTGAATTCACTTCACACGGATCGACTGTCACGCACAGAATATGAAAAGCATGAATTAATCAAAATATTTTATATATAAAATATATAAAATATTTTGATTAATTCATGCTTTTCATATTTCTAATTTATTAAATATGAATTAAAATAAATATAAATTATACATACACTACCAGTCAAAAGTTTTAGAACGCCTCCATTTTTCCGGTTTTTATTGAAATTTACTCAGTTTAATGTCTCAATGTACTCTGAAATTAAAGCATAGAACAAATAAACAATTGGAGATAAAAAAGAAATCATGGAATCGTTTTGTTTAACAAAATTTAATCTAAATTTTTGACTCATCAAAGTAGCCACCTTTTGCAGATATAACAGCCAAACACACTCGTGGCATTCTTTCTACAATGGAAATCAAATATTGTTCGGAAAGTTCTTCCCAACACTGTTGCAGAAGTTCCCACAAATGTGTTGCACTTGTAGGTTGCTTTGCTTTCACCCTTCTGTCCAGTTCATCCCAAACCAGCTCGATGGGGTTTAAGTCTGGAGACTGTGCTGGCCATTCCATGATTTGAAGCCTACCGTCTTGTTCTTTTCTTCTAAGGTAGTTCTGACATAACCTGGAGGTATGTTTTGGGTCATTATCTTGCTGTAGGATGAACCCCTGACCAACTAGGCGTATACCAGAGGGTATTGCATGGCGCTGCAAAATGGTGTGGTAGCAGTTTTGGTTCAGGGTGCCACTCACTCTGTGCAAATCGCCAACTCTGGATCCACAAAAGAGCCCCAGACCATCACACTTCCTCCTCCATGTTTGACAGTTGGTGTCACACACCGAGGAACCATCCTTTCGCCTACTCGACGGCGTACAAAAAATCTGCGTGACGATTTCAGACCGAAGATTTCAAATTTCGATTCATCAGTCCATAACACCTTCTTCCAGTCTTCAGTAGTCCACTGGCGGTGCTTCATGGCCCAGGCAAGCCTCTTTTTCTTATTTTGCCATCTTAGCAATGGCTTTCTTACTGCCACTCGATCTGTCAAACCTGCAGCTCTAAGTCTTCTCTTCACAGTTGAAACTGAGACTTTGACCAGTGTTAAGCTGTGCTTGAAGCTGTTGTCCTGTGAGCCGCCTATCACGCAAGCTGTTGACTCTCAGAAACTTGTTTTCTGATTCTGTTGTGGCTTTGGGTCTGCCAGACCTCTTCCTGTCAGAGTTTCCTCCAGTTTCCAAATGCCTTTTGATGGTAGAGGAAACTGTACTCACTGACACCTTGGCTTTCTTTGCAATTTCTCTAAAGGAAAGACCTACACTTTTTTAAGGGTTATAATGGTCTGTCTGTCTTCCTTTGTTAATTGCCTTTTTCTCGCCATTATGAGAGCAATATACTACTTCCTGCGGTACAATACTGTCCAAATAATGCTTAAGAGGGTGTAGTAACACAGTCTGTTCCAACACTGCTTTTATACAGACAGAGGGTTTGTAAGTAATCAACAAAAGTTGGGACACCTGTAGGAATTGTTAGCATCAACTTTCAAGGCTTAATTTACTTCCATTGCTGCAGAACAGCTGTAAGTTGTTAACCCATTACTTTTTCCCTGAAAAAGGCCTTATTGTATAACTCTGAAATGTACATTATTTTTCAGTTTTTGGTAACCTAAACATTTTTTTTAACCTCTGGCAGTTTACCGCTTACCTTTGTACCATTTCAGGTTATTCACTGGACTTGAACTGCTTAAATTTCAATAAAAACTGGAAAAATTGGGGTGTTCTAAAACTTTTGACCGGTAGTGTATATACCAGATTTATATCGGCCATCAGCCACTGTGATTTAATATATTTAAGATTAAGACGACTATTCATCAAGCATGCATTGATTAAAATTGTTGTAGCAAAAAAAAAAAAGGTGTGACCAAATCTTGTGCTGGTGCGACCAACTGAGAAAATTGGTAGCACCAGTGCAACCAGTGGAAAAGTTAGTCTGGAGCCCTGACTTAGCTGAGCATTACTGATACTCTATTTGCAGATGGACGGATCAGGAAAGGAAGGCAGATGGATGAAGGCAGACAGAAGACGGGAGGCAGGTAAGTAGACCACTGGCAGGTAAGTAGCAGATAAGGAGTCTGTACGTGCATGTTGACGATAACAGACAATGAGGTGCAGGCTGAGTGTTCCTTATGTTGTGACTGTGGCTGATGTGGTGCAGGTGCAGTGAATTAGAATACAGGGGAGAGTGAAAGAGTGTGTGTGAAAGAAGAGCGTGTTGATCTGGTGACGATGGTGTGTGTGTGATTTGCGATGGCTGTGACTCCGTGACAGTACCCCCTTCTCCACAGGCAGCTGCTGACGACCAGATGGGACGACGACGACGACCTACCTCACGCTCTGGGAGCTGGACGATCCGGATGGTCTGTGTGGAACTGAATGAGCTCCTCAGGACCATAGTCCTCCCAGTTTACGAACTACTCTAGCCCCGCTGATGTGAATTGAGGATAGCCCGGACCCGGTAGATGGTTTCCTCGTCGGCGATCTCGGAAGGAGGAGGTACCTCATCACCACCAGGCTTAGTGGGTGAAAACAATAGGGGAGGACAACTAGTGTTAGGTCTGAGGAGGGATACATGTAAGGAAAGTGACATTTGATAGTGTGGTGGAAGGTATAACCTGTATGTAATTTTGTTGAGCTGTCTCTGCACTGTAAATGGACCTATGTACTGGGGACTCAGCTTACTGCATGGCAGATGGAGACAGATGTCCCATGTCGAGAGACACACTTTCTGATCTGGCTGGTAGCGAGGAGTTGAAGATCTCCGGGTGTCTGCCTTTGTCTTTTGTCTCCATACTGCCCGCTGGAGATGCACATAAGCTGAAACCCACACTCTCTCACTCTGCTGGAAACAGTGGGTGACAGCTGGAACCTTTGAGGGCTCAACTGATCATGGGAATAGTGGAGGTTGTTATCCCAGAATGCATTGGAAAGTGGTGAGGCCTGTAGTGGACTGTTGGATGGAGTTCTGGGCGTACTCCACCCACGGGAGGAATAGGCTCCAGCTGTCCTGGTTCTGGTGGCAATAGGATCTCAGGTACCTCCCGATCTCCTGGGTGTTCCGCTCAGTCTGACCGCTAATCTGAGATTGATAGCCCAAGGATAGGCTCACTGAAACTCCTAGTAGCTTGAAGAATGCCTGCCCTGGAAATGAAACCCTGCCCTGGAAACCCTGGAAATGAACTGAGGGCCCCTGTCAGATACGATTTTCTTTGGGAAGCTGTAGCGGCAGAACAATGACATAAGACCAAGAAGGTACGTTGACTACCTGGTTGCCCAGAGCTCAGAGATATGTGAGCTGAATCCATGAGGGGCAGATGAATGGTTGGTGGTACAAACAGGAGCCCCTTTGGACGTCCCGGTGGAGCAAGTTCGGAGCAATTAGCTTGGAGGATTTGTTCATCGATGGACCATTGTATAGGCTGGCGATCATGGCTGAAGGGAGGACTGGTTTGGGAGAAGGATTTTTGAGATCAGGTTGGTGAAGATGTGAGAGGGTGAGAAAGCTGTAAGTGTGTGAGTTCGCAAATCCAAGGAAGTGCTGGAGTTCCTTGACATTATCGGGTTTTGGCCAATTCTGGATGGTGTCCACGTTCCTCTGGTCCATCTAGATACCCTGCTTATCGATGACATAGCCAAGCAACTGTACGGAGGTGGTATGGAACTACCTACTACTTCACTAGCTTGAGAAATCGATATTGATGGTGGAGCTTCTCAAGGATCTGCATCACGTGATGGCGATGTTTGACCTGGTTCCGGAAATAAATGAGGATGTCATCTATGTTGACGATGACGAATTTCTGGAGGAATTCCCGAAACACCTCACTCATATAGCCTTGGAAGATTGCGGGTGAATTGGACAGGCCATACGGCATAACCTGATATTCATTGTGACCAGAGCTTCCATTCATCTTCTCGGCATATACAAATGAGGTTGTATGTGCTTCGCAGGTCCAGCTTGGAGAAGAGACAAGCTCCCTGTAGCTGTCCCAGAGCCGCCGGGATCAGAGGAAGAGGAACTTGAGAGTTGAGATAATGGTAGTCGATGTACTGCTTCAAGCCTCCATCTTTCTTTGTCAAGTCAAGTGATCTTTAATTACACAGCGCTTTTTACAATGCAAATTGTGGCAAAGCAGCTTTATTGTAATAATTGGCTAATAATTTTTGGCTGCACAGCAGCTCCCAAAGAAAATAGTGTCATTTTCCAGCTTGTTTTACATATTTTATTGATTCTCATTCCGTTGCAAAGATCAATAGTTATTAGTCTAGTTAATTTATATATATCAGCACTGGAGAAAACAGCTCATCCAGCTCAGCTCAGTTCACAAAGAACTTTGGCAATGCAGGCATACCAAAAACACTGTTGAATATCAAGCAAGTGTCCCCAACTAAGCAAGCCAAAGGCAACAGCATCAAGGAACCAAAACTCTAACAAAATGGAGAAAAAAACTTTGGGAGAAACCAGGCTTAGTCTGGGGGGCAGTTCTCCTCTGGCCCACAGTGCACACTTGCTTGATATTCAGGCAGAGTTACAGGTCATAAGTCCGATTTGGGATCGCAACAGTCAAAATATTTAATCCGGTTCCATCTAGTTTAAGATCTTTTTCATCACGCCGGAATGGGACAGTTTGTTGGGGATCTGTGCCACTGGCTGACGTGTCGGTAAGGCCTTCACAAGGGATAAGCTAGTTGACAGTCTCTGCTGACACTTCAGGGTTGCGTTGCTGTCGTGCATAGGAGCAGGTTCTCCATTTGACCTGGATGCGGCCCGGATCCAGCTAATTACGGTAAATGGTAAACCTCAGGATAAGCAAAGAGACTAAAATTAGCGTAGGCGCCGTTCTTCTTCTGATGTAACGAGTAAATCCGGTATTATAGGACGTGTTCTGGCTGACCTGATCTATGCAGCCTAACAATCCTTTAATGGATATGAAGATATAAATTGATAATACAATTGAAAGATACGTTTCCACGAATACGAAAGATTCGTAGCCGACGTGAAGGACTATAATGCATTAAGAGCTCACTCAGGTACTGGGAAGCTAAAACCATTTAGTGCTTTGTAAGTAATTAGCAAGATTTTAAAATCTATACAATGTTTAATAGGGAGCCAGTGCAGTGTTGACACAACTGGGCTAATATGGTCATACTTCCTGGTTCTAGTAAGGACTCTAGCAGCTCCGTTTTGGACCAGCAGTAGTTTGTTTATCAAGCGAGCTGGGCAACCACCCAGTAGAGCGTTTACAGTAATCTAGTGTTGAGGTCATGAACGCATTAAACTAACTGTTCCACATTTGTAAATTAGAGCATATGTCGTAGCTTATATATATTTTTAAGATGGAAGAATGCGATATAAACATATACTATAAATGTGCTTTTCAAATGAAAGATTGGTATCAAAGAGCACACCCAGGTTCCTAACTGATGAAGACCACTTAACAGAGCAGCCATCAAGTGTTAGAAAGTATTCTAGGTTATTATGTGCTGAAGTTTTTGGTCCAATAATTACAATCCCTGTTTTTTTATTAATTTAGTAGTAGGAAATTACTAGTCATCCAATTTTTTATATCAGCTATGCATTCCGCTAATTTTGAGAATTGGTAGATTTCGTTGGGGTGCGAAGAAATATAGAGCTGAGTATCATCAGCGTAACATTGAAAACTAATGCCATGCATCCTAATGATATCTCCCAAGGGTAGCATGTACAGAGTGAAAAGCAACGGTAACTACTGAGCCTTGCGGTACTCCATATTGAACTTGTGATCGAAATGACATCTCTTCGTTTACTACTACAAACTGATAACGGTCAGATAAGTATGGTTTGAACCATGCCAATACTAGTCCACTAATGCCTACTTAATTTTAGAGTATATTCAAAAGAATATTGTGGTCAATAGTGTCAAAAGCAGCACTGAGGTCTAGTAACACTAATAGAGAGATACAACCATGATCTGATGATAAGAGCAAATCATTTGTAAGTCTCAGTCTCAGTACTATGGTTCGGTCAAAACCTGACTGAAAATCCTCATAGATACCTTTTCTTTCCAAGTAGGAACAAAGTTGCGATGATGTTGCCTTTTCTAGCATTTTTGACAGAAAAGGTAGATTGGAGATCGGCCTGTAATTTACTAATTCTCTAGGATCAAGTTGTGGTTTTTTAATAAGAGGTTTGATAATAGCCAGCTGAAAAGTACGTAACCTAGTGATAAAGATTAATTAATGATCTTAAGAAGAGGATCTATGACCTCTGGAAGCATCTCTTTCAATAGCTTAGTCGGTATAGGGTTTAACATGCATGTTGTTGATTTCGATGATTTAACAAGTTTAGACAATTCTTCCTCTCCTATAGCAGTGAATGAATGGAATTTTTCCTCAGGGATACTACAATGCATTGTCTGATGCGTTACTGTAGTAGAATATACAGGGAGTGCAGAATTATTAGGCAAGTTGTATTTTTGAGGATTAATTTTATTATTGAACAACAACCATGTTCTCAATGAACACAAAAAACTCATTAATATCAAAGCTGAATATTTTTGGAAGTTTTAGTTTTTTGTTGTAGCTATTTTAGGGGGATATCTGTGTGTGCAGGTGACTATTACTGTGCATAATTATTAGGCACCTTAACAATAAACAAATTTATACCCATTTCAATTATTTATTTTTACCAGTGAAACCAATATAACATCTCAACATTCACAAATATACATTTCTGACATTCAAAAACCAAACAAAAACAAATCAGTGACCAATATAGCCACCTTTCTTTGCAAGGACACTCAAAAGCCTGCCATCCATGGATTCTGTCAGTGTTTTGATCTGTTCACCATCAACATTGCGTGCAGCAGCAACCACAGCCTCCCAGACACTGTTCAGAGAGGTGTACTGTTTTCCTTCCTTGTAAATCGCACATTTGATGATGGACCACAGGTTCTCAATGGGGTTCAGATCAGGTGAACAAGGAGGCCATATCATTAGATTTTCTTCTTTTATACCCTTTCTTGCCAGCCACGCTGTGGAGTACTTGGACGCGTGTGATGGAGCATTGTCCTGAATGAAAATCATGTTTTTCTTGAAGGATGTAGACTTCTTCCTGTACCACTGCTTGAAGAAGGTGTCTTCCAGAAACTGGCAGTAGGACTGGGAGTTGAGCTTGACTCCATCCTCAACCCGAATAGGCCCCACAAGCTCATCTTTGATGATACCAGCCCAAACCAGTACTCCACCTCCACCTTGCTGGCGTCTGAGTCGGACTGGAGCTCTCTGCCCTTTACCAATCCAGCCACGGGCCCATCCATCTGGCCCATCAAGACTCACTCTCATTTCATCAGTCCATAAAACCTTAGAAAAATCAGTCTTGAGATATTTCTTGGCCCAGTCTTGACGTTTCAGCTTGTGTGTCTTGTTCAGTGGTGGTCGACTTTCTGCCTTTCTTACCTTGGCCATGTCTCTGAGTATTGCACACCTTGTGCTTTTGGGCACTCCAGTGATGTTGCAGCTCTGAAATATGGCCAAATGGTGGCAAGTGGCATCTTGGCAGCTGCACGCTTGACTTTTCTCAGTTCACGGGCAGTTATTTTGCGCCTTGGTTTTTCCACACGCTTCTTGCGACCCTGTTGACTATTTTGAATGAAACGCTTGATTGTTCGATGATCACGCTTCAGAAGCTTGGCTATTTTAAGACTTCTGCATCCCTCTGGAATATATCTTACTATTTTTGACTTTTCTGAGCCTGTCAAGTCCTTCTTTTGACCCATTTTGCCAAAGGAAAAGAAGTTGCCTAATAATTATGCACACCTGATATAGGGTGTTGATGTCATTAGACCACACCCCTTCTCATTACAGAGATGCACATCACCTAATATGCTTAATTGGTAGTAGGCTTTCCAGCCTATACAGCTTGGAGTAAGACAACATGCATAACGAGGATGATGTGGTCAAAATACTCATTTGCCTAATAATTCTGCACTCCCTGTATTGTAAATAATAATATTGTAAATCTTGCACGTAAAGAAGTTCATAACGTCACTACTGCTGTGCTGTTTGGAAACTTCAGAATTTGAAGCTGTATTCCTCATTAATTTAGCTACTGTATCAAATAAATACTTAGGGTTGAGTTTATTTTCTTCTAAAAGATTTGAAAAATAATCAGATCTAGCGGTTTTTAAGTTCTTTCTGTACTCAATCATTCTCTCTCTCCATGAAATATGAAAAACTTCTAGTTGTTTTGATTTCTTTTAGCTGTACTCCATTTTTCTGTCTGCTTTCTTAAGGGCCCGAGTGTTATCGTTATACCATGGCAATGGACTAATATCCTTAATCTATTTTAAGTACAAAGGAGCAACAGAGTCTAGAGTGCTGGAAAAGACAGCGTCAATAGTTTCTGTTGCAACATCGAGTTCTTCTTAGCTGTCTGGTTTGCTAAGACGATGAAACTGATCAGGAAGATTATTTATAAAGCAATCTTTAGTAGTAGAAGTGGTGGCTCTACCATATTTGTGGCAGAGAGGAGGTTTTGCAGCCTTGGTTAAATGTAGCATGCAAGAGACTAGATAATGATCTGAGACGTCATCACTCTGCTGCAGAATTTCAATGCCATAAATATCGATTCCATGTGACAATATTAGATCTAAAGTATGATTACGACAATGAGTGGGTCCTGACACGTGTTGTCTTACTCCAATAGAGTTTAGAATATCTATAAATGATATACATTTATAGATATACATAGATATTAAAATCACCAACAATAAGGACTTTATCCACAGGCAGTACTAACTCCGAAAGAAAATCAGCACATTCTTTAATAAAGACTGTATGGTGCCCTGTATACAGTAGCAAGCACAAATGTCAAATGGGATTTGTCACTTACATTATATAATGTTACATAAAGCACCATCACTTTGAAATAAATATATTTGAAAGACTTTTGAGTAATACTGAAGATATTACTAAAGATTACAGCAACACCTCCCCCTTTACCTTTCTGACGAGGTTCGTGTCGATAATAGTAACCTTGAGGGGTAGACTCATTTGAAGTAAAGTAATTGTCTGGTATTAGCTAAGATTCATCTAGATTATTTTTATGTGATAATATCACTTACAATAAGTGTTTTTGAAGAAAGGGATCTAATATTCAGCAACCCAAGCTGAATCTCTATGACATGATTTCTAGGTTAAAGAGTCTCTATGTGTTGGGATTTATCTGACTTCTGTGACGTGAGACAGCTAGCAGACGGTCGATTTAGCCAGTCTGTCTGCTTCCTGACCTGGGCCCCAGTTAGTCAAGGTTCAAGGGCCTCATTTATAACCATTGCGTACACACAAAACATGCCCTGAAAGAGGCGTATGCTACTTCTTACGCAAACGATGGGATTCATAAAAACAAACTTGACGGGAAAATTTGCGCACCTTCACGCAAACTTTGACCCATGTGTACGAACACTTTTACTAGAGTGAGAAAAGTAATGAAGTAAATAGAAGAATTTTAAACTCAGGTGCTGGTCATATAATTAGAATATCATCAAGTTGATTTATTTCACTAATTCCATTCAAAAAGTGCAACTTCTATATTATATTCATTCATTACACACAGACTGATATATTTCAAATGTTTATTTCTTTTCATTTTTATGATTATAACTGACAAATAAGGAAAATCCCAAATTCAGTATCTCAGAAAATTAGAATATTGTGGAATGGTTAAATATTGAAGACAACTGGTCCCGCACTGTTATCAGCTATTTAACTAAAACACCTGCAAAGCCCTTTAAATGGTCTCTCAGTCTACTTCTGTAGGCTACACAATCATAGGGAAGACTGCTGACTTGACAGTTGTCCAAAAGACGACTATTGAAACCTTGCACAAGGAGGGCAAGACACAAAAGGTCATTGCAAAAGAGGCTGGCTGTTCACAGAGCTCTGTGTCCAAGCACATTAATAGAGAGGCGGAGGGAAGGAAAAGATGTGATAGAAAAAATTGTACAAGCAATAGAGTTAACCACACCCTGGACAGCATTGTGAAACAAAACCCATTCAAAAATGTGGAGGAGATTCACAAAGAGTGGACTGCAGCTGGAGTCAGTGCTTCAAGAACCACTACGCACAGACGTATGCAAGACATGGGTTTCAGCTGTTGCATATCTTGTGTCAAGCCACTCTTGAACAATAGACAGTGTCAGAAGCATCTTGCCTGGGCTAAAGACAAAAAGGACTGGACTGCTGCTGAGTGGTCCAAAGTTATGTTCTCTGATGAAAGTAAATAGTGACAGTGAGGATTCATAGGAGCACAATAATTCCCCTTTAAACTAGCGAGAGCAATGATCAGTGATACACACTTACTTCGATATTATGAAAGACATAGCTGGATTCGATGGTCAAATGGTCTATTGTATATTAGTCTATAACGGTTTGAATAGGTTCAATGATAATAGCTTACTGTACAAACCGCAGCTGCACAAGGGCGTTGATGTCATGTACAGGTATCTTCAAACAATTATGAACACCAACAATGTATTTGAAGGATACAACTTGAAGAAAATGGTAAGATTTATACGTTTCCTTTTTAAAATACTTTGTTAGTGAAGCGCTGCGTCAGACAATTGTATTTACACTGCAATAAATAAGTAGGCCTATATCTGTATCCACTAAAATAGCCTAAACATCCTAAAAGATATGTTCACCAGCAAAACTGTGTAACGAGGAGTCAGTGAGTGAGATCCAAATGCAGCTTTTATATGTAAACATGGTCAGACAGGCACAGGTCAACAACAGCAAACAGCAACAGCAAAGGGCAGACAGACTCGTGGTAATATCCAGGCGGGAGGTCAGAGGCAGGCAGAAAAACATCAAACAAGACAAGGAACAGACAGGATCAGAAACCAGCCAATCAAACAGGGAAATAACGCTCAGAGATTGTGACACGGGAATCAACAATACTTCGTGACGAGGAATGGGGTGAGTGATCTATTTATAATGGAGTGATGAGACTAATGAGTGGTGATCATGAGGAACAGCTGGTGGATGATCAGTGACTGTGTGAGGGATTCTGGGAAGTGTAGTGTGGTGACGGGGAAGCATGGTGCGAGCGGGTGACGTCTAGTGGTAAAAGGGTGGAAGGATGAACCGAACTCATGACAAACTGCATACATTCAAATTGTTTCAAACAATTAAAATACTATTTGGAAATTAATGAATCAACTCTATTATAAAAACTTTATATGAGAAGTAAGCTATTTTATAGCAACAATTTTGTTTTTATGGATATTTTGATATATTTATTATAAAACAACAAGGATATTAGATGATTTTTAGTAATATGTATGGCACAAATGGCATTTATTTTCAGTATGTAATTTTTCCCAATGTCTTGTATTTTTGACGATGTTAATAATCATGTCACGTGGATGGGAATATGCATGGAAATGATATGCAGATGAGGTTATTCAAAAATAACGTAAAACTAGGTGTTGTAAGCTCCATATATGGTGATTCCGAGGTGGAGACAGGGTGGAGATGCACATACGGACAATCTTCAGCCGACTGGGATTTATAAAGAGATTTTGCACAGATTCTAGTGTACGCATTATAAATCTTTTTTTTTTTTTTTTTTTATTTGCATACACCATTTTCAGATTTATGTCGTTCACTTTTAGTAAGGTTTAGTAAAGTTTAGTAAGGAACGTAAAGTTTTACAAAAGAGGCCCCAGCTCTTTTTGCCACAAAGAAGAAGCTGGAGCGGCAGGGGATGTGGATGGTCGGATGAAGCCTTGTTGCAGTGCCTCCTGGATGTAATCGTCCATGGGCTTCTGCTTCGGGATGGACAGTGGGTAAACCCTGCCTAAGGGTTAGGTAGCATGTCGATGGCAAGTTGGGTTTCCAGTCTCTTGCTGAAGGCATCCTGGAACCCCCGGTACTCAGAGGGAATCTCATTGTTTACCTCAGGATTCTCGATGGTGGTTGAATGGAGAGGTATTAAAGTGTGATCCTGCTTGGAAGTATGTCTTGAGACAGATGACAGGCAGGTATGAAAGTAGGACAGCGAGAGCTTGTGCTGCTACACAAAGACGGGGAGTTAAAATATGTACAGTAGTTCGTGATAAGGGTGCAATGAGGAGGAAGTTGGATGGTAGGAGTGGTGGTTGGATGGGACAGGCAGTGTTGATATGACCCTTTCCCCCACAGTACAGGCATATGTTGTTAAGAATGCTCCGCTGATGCTCCACATGCATGAGGTGATACGAGTCCACACATTTGTCGTCCACACACAAGAAGTCCTTCACTTAAAAACTTACAGTAAAAACTGGTCTAGACTAACGATGTCCTGTTTCCATTTTGTATCTTTCCATTGAACTTATGTCCTTCCTATAAAGTACAGTACATATTACATTCTGATGAACTTTCTCTTTCCTATGTTAATGGTGATATCATGTTCCATTGGGTATATGGTAAAGCAATAGTGACTTAAGAGCTTACAAGAGACAGCAAGCAAGAGGGTAGCAGTGACTGGGTACATGACAGAGACCTGATGTTTTGATCATGACCTGATAAAAGATGTTTTGTGTTTTTGTCAACAAAAGTCAATGAGTCAAATGTTGTTTTGGACCCTGTTGGGTTTCATTCTATCTATGTACAAAAAACAGTGCAGTTAATCACTTAAATGATCGTTATATGTACACAAAATTGATCTGCTACCTTTGTTCTATTTCTGTTGCAGTACTTACATGAGAATGGAGTTGTTCACAGAGACCTCAAACCAGAAAATCTCCTCTATGCTGACTTGTCAATAGATGCACCTCTTAAGATTGGTAACAAACTGTATTCTCATACATTTAATCCGTTTTGTCTTTGATGTGGGAAAAATGAGGCTGAACAGTGAACTCTTCACTCTTCAGGTTTTTATTGATTCAATGATTTCTGTAATGTCCACAGCGGACTTTGGCCTTTCTAAAATAATTGATGAGCAAGTGCCGATGAAGACAGTATGTGGGACACCCGGCTACTGTGGTGAGTCAGAATTTAAGATAACATTTGTGTTATGATTTAAGCACCTAATCACTAATGACTAATACATTTTTATAAGCCAATTCATTTGCTTCTATTCTCCCATCCACTCAGCTCCTGAGATCCTCAGAGGAAATGCTTATGGTCCTGAGGTTGACATGTGGTCGGTGGGAGTCATCCTTTACATTTTGTAAGTAATACATTTACATTAATGTTTATGCAATTTGCAGACTCTTTTATCTGATGTGCAAGTAGATGGAAAAATGCAAACACAAGTGCTTAATCAGGGATTTCAGAATGATCATTAAAACACAGATGCAGTAGATCGAATCCCTCAAAACCCCCAAAGCTTCACAGTCCTATATCTCGTCCTGAGTCGATATTTCATTCAATATCACTAGGCAGTTTTTATTTACATGCTGTTTAATGTTTCATGATCGCATTAATTTATACAGAAAATCGTGCGCATGATTTACTAATTTGTTTCCTTGATTTACTAAGTTGTGCGCACGATTTACATGTCATGTGTGGGGTCTGTAATTTTACATTTGTGTGAGCAATATTATATCACTTGCTTCAGCTTCTTCTCCTATATTTTGATCTGGAGATTATGTACTGTATAAAAGAAAAAACAGTGATAGCCGGAAACTTCAGTCAGTGGAAAGTAGATTTGAAGTAAATTCATGTACACTACCAATGGACTAGCCTACACACAAATTCAGATACTCAGAATTACATATGTTTTCTTAATAAATCAACATTTTCAAACAGTGTAACCGGTCTAAAACAACTAAAAAATATAAAATCTATTTAAAATACATATTTCATAATAAGTACACATATTTATTAAGTGACATATAGTTGAAGTCATAAGTTTACATACACCTCACACCTACACCTACATACACCGTAGAATCTGCAAAATGTTAATTATTTTATTTAGTATTATCCTGAATAAGATGTTTTACATAAAAAGATGTTTACATATAGTGCACAAGACAAAAAAATAGCTGAATTTATAAAAATGACCCCTTCGAAAGTTTACATTCCGTTGATTCTTAATACTGTGTGTCGTTACCTGGATTAACAACGACTGTTTTTATGTTTTGTGATGGTTGTTCCTGAGTCCCTCGTTTGTCCTGAACAGTTAAACTGCCCAATTTTCTTTGGAAAAATCTTCCAGGTCCTGCAAATTCTTCAGTTCCCCTTCAATATTTCACTCATACTAAGTCTGCACGTCTCGGTTACGTATGTAACCTTAGTTCCCTGAATACGCGAATACTGTGGGAACGCGTAATTGCATTGTGAAACAAGTATGAAATTGGCGGGTGATGTCACTGACCAGTAAACCATAAAGCACCCTGCGATCAAACACAGTCAGCTTCTGATTGGCTGAAGCAGGTCGTAAAATCTGACAAAGGTGTGCGGTGAAGACCATTCTGCCACATCACATCACATCTTGGATAGAAACTCCTGATTGTAAAGTTTTAGAAGCAGCTATACTCCTCGTGGAATGAGCTCATACAGCCATAGGGGATGGCTGACTCAACTCTTTGTGGAGATTGGGAAAAAATGGGAGGCACGGGTGTGGAGGTTGTGCAAGTGAGGGCAGAAAGCGTTTGTCCAGCTTGCTTTTCTTCCTCATTTCTTGCTTATCAGCGGGCCAGTCGATATTTAATTTGGCAACCACTTGAGTGACAACCTCCACCAGCTCCTCACATGCAGGAGAGTGAAGTGGCGAATCTTCACACTCTCCTGCCTCGATGCTTACAACTTCTAGCTCCTCAGAACTAGATATGTGAAGCCTCTCCTTTTTCTCATCTTACTGAAGTCTTTTTCAATCACACAGTGAAACTGCAAGGCTATTTGTTTGTGCTGTTGTAATGAAACTAACCAATGACATGCATTAGACTATGGCGGTGAAGCCTGCCAGAGCCCCTCTGAAATGGTTGTGGTCATCTGGCAATATAAGTGGGTATCTTAGCAAAAGATGTCAGAATTATTCTCCTTCAGCAATGACGATATTCTCTTCACTGCACTACGGGACTCGAAGCCTTCTCGTCACTGACACGCCTCGCAGTGGATCAAGCTGACTCAGTTCCTACTGTGCTTCAGTTGATCGCCACTCTGCAACCAAGCTCGTTCAGTGCTCCGCTCTGCAAGCAGCCTGATCAACACGCCCCTCACGAGCTGCCTTCAATGTCCAAGAGCACCTGTTTCAGTGAGCCATCCATCAAGTGAGCATACAGAGCTTATTTTTCTAAAAGAACATATTCTCACCGGCGTTTGTTTTAAAATGCTGAACCTCTGAGCGTGTTATTTGCCACCTCTGCCCCCATAAGGCATGTTATTTGAAGACGAGCACTCTCACTATGAGAGTGCAGGAGCGAGCTCTACGCTGACAGAGTTCAGCTGATTCCAGCTCAGCTGGATGTGACATGACATTCTCCCTTATGACTCGGGTGAGACTCATGGAATATATTTACACTGAAAGAACATATTTCACCGGCGTTTATTGTAAAATTCCGAACCTTTGAGCGTGTGACTTGCCAGCTCTGCCCCTGCATGTAGCATTCATTGAGGACATGCGCTCTCACTATGAGAGTGCGAGTCTCGCCTCCCTGTGTTCACGGACTGCTTTCTCTACGAAGTGGCTTCTTCCTTCTTTCTCCGCTGTTCTCTTTCTCCAAGGCTGCAAAACCGCCTCTCTGCCACAAATATGGTAGAAACATCACTTCTGCCATTAAAGATTGCTTTATAAATAATCTTCCTGATCAGTTTCATCATCTTAGCAAACCAGACAACTTAGAAGAATTCGATGTTGCAACAGAAACTCTCACTCAGATGCTCTCTTTTCCAGCACTCTAGATTCTGTTGCTCCTTTGCGCTTAAAAAATATTAAGGATATTAGTCCAACACCACGTATGAGACTAGATAATGATCTGAGACGTCATTGCTCTGCTGCAGAATTTCAACGGCATCAATATCGATTCCATGTGACAATATTAGATCTAGAGTATGATTACGACAATGAGTGGGTCCTGACACGTGTTGTCAAACTCCAATAGAGTTTAGAATATCCAATTATTATTGGTTAATGCCAATCCCAATGTGTCTTTTTCATTATCTACATGTATATTAAAATCACCAACAATAAGGACTTCATCCACAGCCAGTACTAACTCCGATAGAAAATCAGCAAATTCTTTGATAAAATCTGTATGGTGCCATGGTGGCCTGTATACAGTAGCCAGCACAAATTTCAAATGAGATTTATCACTTATATTATATAACGTTACATAGAGCACCATCACTTCAAAAGAGATATATGTAAAAGACTTTTGAGTAATACTGAAGATATTACTATAGATTACAGCAACACCTCCCCCTTTACCTTTCCGATAATAGTAACCTTGAGGGCTAGACTCATTTAAAGTAATGTAATCGTCTGGTTTTAGCCAGGTTTCTGTCAAACACAGCACATCTAGATTATTTTCTGTGATAATATCATTTACAATAAGTGCTTTTGAAGAAAGGGATCGAATATTCAGCAACCCAAGCTTTATCATTTGTTTATCTTTATTATCTCTGTTTTTTACTTGTTGAACATCAATTAAATTATCACCCGTAAATGGGTTTAGAAGTTTTCTGTATTTATTAGTTTGGGGTACAGACACAGTCTCTATGTGATGATATCTTGGTGAAAGAGTCTCTAAGTGTTGGGATTTATCTGACTTCTGTGATGTGAGACAGCTAGCAGACGGTTGGTTTAGCCAGTCTGTCTGCTTCCTGACCTGGGCCCCAGTTAGTCAAGGTTGAGCTCTAAGACTATGTTCCATATTA
Source organism: Zacco platypus (assembly GCA_038088235.1). Taxonomy (NCBI): domain Eukaryota; kingdom Metazoa; phylum Chordata; class Actinopteri; order Cypriniformes; family Xenocyprididae; genus Zacco; species Zacco platypus. The sequence continues at coordinate 17,990,477 of CM076064.1, forward strand.
CTAGAGAGAAGAGAGGCACCACCATCTCTTTTCAACAGGTCAGGTCTGCCCCAAAAACTTTTCCAATTGTCTATGAAACCTATATTATTCTGTGGACACCACTTAGACAGCCAGCCATTGAGTGATGATAGTCTGCTAATTATCTCATCACTCCTACGAGCAGGAAGGGGTCCAAAAAAAATTACAGCGCCTGACATTGTATGTGCAAGTTCACACACCTCTTTGATGTTAATTTTGGTGATCTCTGACTGGCGAAGTCGAACATCATTAGCGCCGACGTGAATAACAATCTTAGAGTATTTACGATTAGCATTAGCCAGCACTTTTAAATTTGCTTTGATGTCAGGCGCTCTGGCTCCCGGCAAACATGTGACTATGGTGGCTGGTGTCTCTATTTTCACGTTCCGTGTAATAGAATCGCCAATAACTAGGGCACTTTCAACAGGATTCTCAGTGGGTGCGTCACTGAGTGGGGAGAACCTGTTTGATGTTCTAATCGGAACGGAAGAGTGGTGTTTTTTCCCACGAATAGGCCGCCTCACAGTCACAAACTTGTCCTGCTGCACGGGCTCTACAGCCGGAACCGAACAATGTACGGAGCTCGCTAAGCTAGTCGCATCCAAAACAGTATCTGAAGCCCTTGCATTCTTACAATCCTCAATTAAAGTTTGGATGCGTGTCTCTAATTCTAAGATTTTCTCTGTCAGCCTGACTATTTCTCTACATTTATGACATGTGAATCCCTCATCGCTGACAGAGAAAGCTATACTATGCATGTGACAGGCAGTGCAAGTAACAATGAAAGGAGAAGATGACGTAGCTTACCGTGTTTGTAGACCGACCCGACTTACCAGTTGTTTGATGAACTTGTAGAAAAAGGAGAGCGCGAGAGAAATGACGGTGGGCACGGATAACACAAACTAGCGTAATGCTAACGCATTGTGATAGTGATTTAGATTAAAAGATTAAAAACTAGCGATGTCAGATTAATGTGATAGGCAATATAAGACAATATCAGATATATACTAAAGATGGCACCTGTATTCATAGCAGCTAGTTTCTAACTAATTAATCATTTGATTGTTAATCATAAATATAGAGAGCTGCTGCTTTGTATAATAGTTTTCAAGAACATTATGCAAATTGGTAAACTATTTAGCCTAGGCTACTAAAACAAACACCAAAGCTTAACATGAACTGTTAAAAATTATAGCAATTCATGCAATAAATTGATTTTGTACCTTGACCACCTTCTTCCATATGGATCGAGATTATATTCTGATCTCAATAAGTCTGACCAGTAGGCAGCAATCAGAGGCTGCATTTTTATGATGTCATCATGTAGACTTCTTACAAAGTATTTTTCAATATTTTATAAATACAAAACACTGAAGTATTTTGATACAAAAATATGAAGCCATTTTCTTCAACCCTATGAAATACAAATTACAAAATACTATTTTACATTAGAAATACGCATTTGAAATACATGTATCATAAATATTGCCCATTCCTGACTGCCTTCGTGTACAGAGCTCCACCAGTCTACCCCGCCGCAGCACATGCTCTGCCTACCAACCTTGACGTCCTCTGACATGGTTTAGATGGCAAAAAGGTAGCCTTCATTATTTGCTAAATTCCTTTCCACCCGAGGAATCCACCCATAAGCCTGCTTGCACAGCCCCTCTACATTTGAGTAAGTCAAAGCCAAATGGACCACACGGGTGTTACCGTGAAATGCCATATATGGTTTGTATCCTGTTGTGATGTGGGTTCTGGCACATACACAGTTGGCGTTGGGCCATGTTAATAAAGACGCACACTGATTCAGCTCCTGAATGTTTATTGTATAGTACACAAACATGGTATCAGAAGTGATCACTAGATGCCTTGGGAGATTACTTCAAGCTGTGATCTATGAAAGGTATATGTTCGGGTGTTGCAAGCAGGAAGTGGGCAAACCTATTGACAGCTTTCTCATGAGGTTGCAAATACTGGGATCTCAAAGATTAATTGATTCACGATATACTTTGTGAATGAGAACACCAGGTGGCGCCTGTTGTGTGAAAGTAAACTTTGTCACAGTCTGTGGAAATATGCCAACTGGTAGAAGCGACGGAACACGTAAAAGCAGTAGATAACACATTCAGTGACACTTTAAATATTGCACAAGCACGAGGCCTGTCAGCTAGACACGGGAGCAACTTGTAATGTCATGAGCCATACAATCAAAGAGAAACTGGACCCTAACCCAAACCCTGCAGCCGAGCACAACAAGACTGAAATTGTATTCTGGTGCCACAATGCTTTCATCACAGACCGGTTGTATGCTCAGCATGCCACTCACAAAGAAATAGTTAACTTACATCTTCATGGACAAGTTTAATTACCCAGTCAAGTCAGTTCCAGGAGAGGTCCTGTTTGTGCTTGACAGCAGCGTGTTGCCTGTGCAATGTGCGCCACAGAACGTGCCAATGGCCTTGAAAGCTAGAGTGAAAGAACAGCTGGATAAGTGCATGGCAGATGGACACCACAAATGTCACTGAACCTACACCACGAATAAGCAAAATAGTAGTCATAGCTGAGCCAGACAAAGTAAGAATATGTATAGACCCAAAGCAACTGAATCAAGCATTTCAAAGATCACATTACCACATGCCGACACTGGAATATAAACTACCCAAAGCACATCTGTTCACTCTGGTGGACATTTTTTATGCCTTCAAAATAGACAATGAAAGTAGCCTAATGACAACTTTTTGGACCCCATGGGTGCAGATGAGATGGTGTAAAATGCCTGTGGCGAGGGGGGCGTGGTTCAGCGAAAGCTGCAGCGGGAGAGAGAGACGGGAGAGGAGCGGTTTGTAAGTGGCTCAAAGTGATAATAACTAACACCTGTGTATCCTTGCGAACGAGAAAGCCTTCTTGGAGATTGAATTGCTGCTGATTGAAACAGTATATTATAAGCTTGTGAAACCTGCGTGGTAGTTTTTGTTTGTTTGATTTTTGGACCCTGAATAAAGCCGAGTCCCAGTCACGCCGACCCTGTCTTTTTTCTTCCTTTGCATTGAACCTTATCACAATGCCCTTTAGCATTTCCGTGGCACCAGAAATCAGTGTAAGCAACACAAGCTGTTGATGGGACTCCGAGGCATAGAGCCCATTGTGGATGACATATTGGTTGTTGGCTGTGGTGATCCGAGCGGAGAAGCCGAGTTAGATGACAACAGAAATCTCCACACCCTGATGGAACGATGCAGAGCTGTGAAACTCTGGCTGAGTGAAAAAAAGAAGATGTAAACTTCCATGGACACATATTATCAGTAGGATTACAAATTGACCCAGAAAAAAAAACGAAAGCCACAGGATGTCAAAGCAGTTCAGCATGTCAACAGATTTGTGACATACCTGGCCAAGTTCCTCCAACGGCTTTCGGAGGTGTGTGGGCTGCTTCACAGGCTTCTGAACAAAGAACATGATGAGGCGGATCAAGAAATTAAACCTATGATTATGGACATGCCCGTTTTGAAATATTATGACATTGACAAGTCAGTGACAATACAAAGTGATGCAAGCAAGAACGGCAAGAGAGACCAGTGTCTGGGAAAGGAGTTGTAAGGACCACCCGTCAGCCCAAGGACGGAATCTGACGGCCTGGGCAAAAGTATAATTGGTGTGTGCCTTATCAGCGCACATGTGAAGTTCACTTAATTTTTAGGATTTGGTTTGACTTTTTACTTTAAATGCTCACTTAATCTGACTGTAAACGACCTCTAATTTGTAATTTTTCTGATGTAACGTTAATATCTGATCGTGTGAATAAACGTGAATTAATTTAGATCTTTGATTATTTCGATTCTCTTATTTTCAATTATCCTTTCATTAGGGCATTGCATCCCTTAGAAAACCGTACGGCCGAATAGGCTTTCACAAACACAAACTCGCCAGTTTAGAATCTTAGTCTGAGGATTTAGCGTGTGCTAATAACACAAATTGTGGAATATTAAATAAAATATAGAATCTGCTTATTCGTACAAAAGTGCCGTTTGTTTAGCCACAATACTACAACATGCTAAGTCATGACAAGCAGAAATCTAAAAATCTCAATTCATGTGCCACCTGCTCCATTTATTGCGATTTTAGTATGACCATATCCTGACGCTTCTAGCTTCAGAAATAATCCCCTTGCTGTTGTGCCTTTTCCCTTAAATACCCAGACCAGAACAAAAGGATTGTAAATATTTATTGGTGGTGACCAAATACTTATTTTCCATCATAATTTGCAAATAAATTCTTTAAAAATCAGACAATGTGATTTTCTGGATTTTCTTTTCTCATAAAATACACTTCTCATAGTTGAAGTGTACTTATGATGAAAGTTACAGGTCTCTCACTTTTTTATGTGGGAGAACTTGCACAATTGGTGGCTGACTAAATACTTGTTTACTCCACGGTATGCTACGACAGAAAAAATGAAATGTTTCAATTGTGGAGAGATGGGCCATATAATTTGGACATGTCCTAGTAAAGTTAATGAAGATAGATCAGTGGCTGTCGATGGAGTGGGTAATGTTGTTGAGTCGGCTGAGGCCGGACCGTCAAACGATGCTCCGTCTGAGGCAGAGTCAGGTAAAAAGAAAGGGAGAGATGATGCGAGTCTGCCCGTGAGTGAGAGTGCAACAACTCAGGTAACTAACTCCAAGATCGTGGTAGAAAAAAACAGCTCAATAAATTCTGATAATCTGATATCTAAACCTGTTACAGAAACAATTGAAATGGAGGCAGAACAAAGTGAATTTTAAGTTCCAGCAAAGAGGAAAAAAGCTGGTGAATTTCAAGCTGTGAAAGCAAAGAAAGCAGATGTGGAGGATGTCTAATGTGATGATGGAATGGAAAGCTTTATTCTAGCATTAGTTTGTCTAAGAACAACTTTTCTACCTGCACTTATGAAACTGAGAATATTAAACTTTTTCTCAGGGAAATAATAAGTTTTATTTATATAGCACCTTTCCAGTGCTCAAGGATGCTTTACAATGTACATTTAACAAGGAAGGAATAACACTAGTAGTGTCACAGATCTGACAGGCTCACTCAATAACCAATCACAACGGATACCATCACCAGAGTACTGATCATGCTCACCTGCATCTCATCAACCAATTACTCACCAGCTTTATAAGCACACACCTCAACTCACCTCATTGTCCGGTCTCGTTCATACAAAGAGGACGTACGCTCTATGCTCCTGTTGATTACCTGCCTGTTCTTCTGTTCCGATGGTTCCTGGTGTCATCTGTTCCTCACGCAAGTTTATTCTTCCTGTTTATTCACTGGACAATATTACTGTGGAAACTACTCATCTGGTCTTCTGAGGTGTGTGCATTCCATTAACTGGTCTCCCGGGATTACTTCAGCATCTGTAAGACAAGAGACTTTGTTAATACCATCATGCTTGTCGATGCAATATCCCTTTACTGTCAACTTACCTGTTTGTGCCTCATTGCTGTGAATAAACAAACGCTGTTATTTAATATCCTCTGCTTGAGTGTCGTTCCGTAACAGAAGACCGGACCAGTACAGTTTCCAGCATGAGTGCACCTCACTAACTAAAGGATATCATCGAAGCTCTACAATCTCTTCTTCCGTCAACAACAAATTCTCCACCCAGCACTTGCGTCATCGCCGCTTGTACTTCTTCTCCACCGGTTGTTGTCAGTCCCATGGCCCGACCAGCACCCATGCTCGGCGGAGGATTGCAATGGTTTTCTACTCCAGTGTTCGTTGACCCTGGAGATGCAGCCGCACCTTTTCCCAACACACTAAGATCGCATACATCATATCCCTGCTGTCGGGGCGAGCACTCCAATGGGCTGGAACTATCTGGACCCTAGAAGGTACTGTCACACAATCTCTTTCAAATTTACTAGAACATTTTCGTGAAGTATTCGGTAAACCTGCTGGTGATTTTTCCATTGGTAAACAGTTATATCATCTTCGTCAAGGTCAAATGTCAGTGTCTGATTATGCTCTCAAGTTCAGAACTCTTGCTGCTGCTAGTAGCTGGAATGAGCACTCGCTCCTCACCTCCTATTGGCAGGGATTGGATCCACGTGTACGGCTGCATCTCACTACATACGACAACACCATCGGACTAGAATGTTTTATCCAGCTTTCCATCAGGCTGGATAGTCGTATGCAGTCGTGTCTGGAAGAACACCAGGGTCAAACATTCTCTACTTTCCTCCGCCAACATCAGAGTCCTCCAGAACCAGGTCACAAACCCATACAAGTGGAACATAAAAGGCTGACATTTACTGAGCGGCAGAGGCGACTGACCCAGGGCTTGTGTTTATACTGTGGAGATAAGGAGCACATCATAAGTAACTGCCCCATATGACCACTTCGTTGCATGGTCAGTGTTATTGAACCCTCTATTATCAATATGTGACCACTCACCACTGTTGTTATGCTTACTGCTTCCAATGTCTCAATTACAGTATACGCCCTCTTGGATTCCGGGTCAACTGGGAATTTCATCTCCGAGACCCTCTGCCGCCAGCTCCATCTCTCGACCACGCCCACCAACTCCATCTCTCGACCACGCCCACCAAAACCATCTACCAAGTTCAATCGATAACGGGAAAACCCTTAAGCCGAAGACAGAAGAAGAATCATCTCCTGGTTCTAGAGGAATCCACCGCTGATGTGATTTTAGGAAGACCGTGGTGAGTGCAGCATAACCCTATCATCTCTTGGAGATTGGGAGAAGTCCTAAAGTGGGGCAACAACTGTTTTCCTCATTGTTTCACTCAGATTCTACGTCCTGTTCCTCGTTCAGTTGTATCTATTCCGGTAAATTCCACCTTCGTTGAAAGTCCTTTTGAGAAACGGTTTGTCACGATCCCCTCCTGTTACTCCCACTTTAGTGACATTTTCTGCCCAAAGAAAGCTGCTCAGCTGCCTCCACATCGGCCATGGGACTGTGCTATCGAACTACTTTCAGGGGAGCCAGTGCTCCATGGGAAGATCTACCCACTATCACTTCCCGAACAGAAGGCCATCGAGGAGTATATAGAGGAGGCTTTACAACAAGGCTACATTTGCCCTTTCACGTCCCCTGCTGCTTCGAGCTTCTTCTTTGTGGCCAAGAAGGACAGAGGCTTACGACCTTGCATAGATTACCGACCTCTAAACAAAATCAGTCAAATTCCGTTATCCACTTCCCCTCGTACTGGCGGCATTGGAAGAGCTCTGTGGTGCTTCAGTTTTCACCAACTTGGACCTCCACAGTGCCTATAATCTCATCTGAATATATAAGGGGGATGAGTGTAAAACGGCTTTTGTGACCCCTACAGGACACTATGAATACCTGGTAAATGTCGCATGGGCTGATCAGTGCCACCTCCGTGTTTCAAGACTTTATGCATGAGGTACTCCGGGAGTTTCTCCATCATTTTGTCCTCGTCTACATGGACGACATTCTCATTTACTCCCTGAGCTTGGCTGAACATACCAGCTCATAGCGGAGGTCCTAAGACCCTTGAGTGAGTTCCCACTCTACCTCAAAGCTGAAGAATGCACATTTCACCAATCCTCTGTACAGTTTATTGGCTACAACATCAGTCGGAATGGACGATGGGAAGTTGGAAGCTATCCGTAACTGGCCTACTCCAACTACAGTCAAAGAGCTCCAGCTCTTCCTTAGCTGTAATATGAGCAGAACGCTTGGTGTGGGTGAGTATTCTAGCAGCAGAGTTTAGAATGTATTGTAATCTGGAAATGTAGCTGGCAGGTAAACCAATGAAAAGGGCATTACAGTAATCAAGGCGTGGTTAAAAATGCATGGATGACAGTTCCAGCGTCTTTGATACTGACGAAGAGAAAGAGCTTGGCAATCTGATGTAGATGAAAGAATGCTGATTTGGTGATAGAGTTAATATGAGCCTGGAAGGAGAGAGTCAAAGATTACACCTAAATTTTTAACAGTAATAGATGATTTGATGCGAAAACAAGCAATCTCATAGCTGAAATTGGTCGGAATATTGCTTTGAGTATATTTATTTAAGAAATGCTGCTGACTGGGCAGACGAGTGAGATGGAGCTTCAGTTTTGAGTCACACCTCACTTAGTGGAGGGGTTGCTATTCTTTTTGCTAAAAAATTGTATTCCTCACACTTATCAGGTTGAAGAAGTTGTTACGGGTAGGCTTTTAAAAGTAAGAGCCACTTTTGAAAAATTTTCAAATTTTGTTTTTATTTATGTGTACGTCCCTACTTCAGCTGTAGAAAGAATGGTGTTTTTAAAAGTACTTTGTTCTGCTATGAAAAAATGTTGTGCTGAAGAATACTTATTCCTACCAGAAGGACTCGGGAGGAAAATAACGAGACATTGATATTTTTCTCGCTGATTGTAAATAAATATGTTAAGATAAAGTTCTTTGGCGTAGGCCCCGTCCGTAGCTTAGATCCTGAGGGTTGCGGACTCTGCATTTCCCGCCTAAAGATGAAGGCAGGGGCGTAGCCGACCCCCAGAAATGGTGAAGGAGATTTACCTACCCCCCAAGAACTTGTGAGAGGAAAGGAAATATGCCGGTAGTGAATGTTGCGGTTCCTGAAACAGAAAACAAAAACAAAAATTATTGACTTGTACAGACTGTGCTTATCAGTGGAAAAGGCAAGATAGAAAGAATACCGCATGAGTGGTGATGAGAGAAAAGCAAGGAAAGGAAGAAGAAAAAAGAGAAAAGGTAGTGATAGTAAGAATGACAAAGCCACAATAGGCCACATAAACACAAGAGCCTTGAGCGGCGACAAAGGCCACGTTAGGCCACTTAAACACAAGAGCCTGTTTATGTGGCCTACAAAGGTCACGTTAGGCCACATAGACACAAAAGCCTTAAACAGTGACAAAGGCCACAATAGGCCACATAGACACGAAAGCCTTGAACGGCGTCAAAGACCACATAGGCCACGTAGACACAAGAGCCTTGAACAGCAACAAAGGCCACATAGACACAAGAGCCTTGAATGGCGACAAAGGCCACAATAGGCCACATAGACACTAAATCCTTGAACGGCGACAAAGGCCACGATAGGCCACATAGACACGAGAGCCTTGAACGGCGACATGCTGACAAACCCCATGTAGACAGAGACTACAAGCTTAAGTGATGAAACCACCTGCGAAGGCCACGATAGGCCTCAGAAACAGGAACTATAGAACAACTAACAAATTGATTATTAGTGAGTAAGATAGTAACACCACCACCAGTATTTGCATGAAATTACCTTAGTCGAAACTTGAAAGAGCATGCTGAGCTTCAAGGATGGTTTTGGAATCTGGTCTTATGTATGTTTCGAATGCAGAGGAAGACCATCTGCCCAGGAGTTTGATGGGTGTTGTTGAAACTCCTCGTTCAGCTGCAGTGGTAACTGCCCCAATTCTGAATGAATGGCCAGTATATAGAAGGAGCGATAGGCCACAGCTTTCTAAAAGAGTTGCTAATTGAGAATTGAACCAAACTTTAGTAAGGGGTGTTCCATTAAGTAAAAGAAAAAGGGGGAAATAATTGGGAGCTCTAGGACAAACTTTCAGATATTTAATCATGGAAATAAAGGGGACAGAAATTATTATTAAGTTTAGAAAAAGTTAAAGTGACACCAGATCCTTTAGAGTCACTCTTGGAGTGCTTAAGATCAAGTGTAAAAGAATTCGGTGAAAAACTTGCATAAAATTGGATGCCTGCTAGTAATCTGCGGATGGATGAAATTTTAAGATTACGCTTTTCGTAGTTAAAAACGAGAAAGGGCAAGAAGTTGATTCCAGATTGGCTGAGGGGCAAAGATTTCTGAAAGTCTGAAAACGAAAACGAGAAAGCGCATCAGCTATGACGTTGCGGTGGCCGGGAATATGAGCAGCCTTAATGATGAAATTATGAACAACAGATTGCCAAATTAAACATCTTAAAAAAGGCATAATGGAAGGGGAAGAAGATCTACATTTGTTGATAATAGCAACCGTGGCTTCGTTATCACAGAACATCATGATGCGTTTCCGTGACCATGCCAATCCCCAGAGAACACTTGCAACCACTAAAGGATAGCTTGTATGCAGAGCGGACGACACAGAGCCTAAAACTGGCTTTGGAAAATCGATTGGCCATTTCTCTGCAAACCATTCATCTCGAAAGAATCCCCCGAAGCCAATGGAAGGAGCTGCGTCAGTGAATAATTGCAATTCCTCAGACGATTCGTGAACGTCATTGTAGAAAAAAAAAAACATTCCAATTATTTAACAAGCAGATTTTGAACTTGTTAAGTTCAAAATCTGTGATCAGACAGACACTCTTCGTCTAGCTGAACTGGGTCACTTAATTTTTCCACAGAGTGAGCCAGCATTAACAAGCGAGAAATAAAAGCCCTGCCTTGAGGAATAATACTCATAGCGAAATTAAGGTGACCGAGCAGAGAAAGCATATTGCGCTTCGATACGGAGCGTAGCAAGAAAAAGGATTCGATAAAACCCCTGGTCCTGAGAAACTTTTCATTAGGGAGTGAAGCTTGCATATGGACAGTATCGAGGAAAATGCCAAAAAATTCTAGTGAAGTCGAGGGATTCAGGGTTTTCTCTTCCGAGAGGGGAACGCCGACGTCACTAAAAATCTGTCTAAGCGTGTCAAGAATGAAAGATTGGGAAGTAGGAAAATCGATTAGCAAAAAAACATTGAACAAGTGTAAAATGAAAGGAAGCTTACAGACGTAAGCAGTATCCAACACAGCGGTTCTGAAAGGCAATTGAAAATATGGGGACTGCTTCTACACCCGAACGTGAGCCTCACTGCAAAATAGAATTTAGAGTTCCATTCGATGCTGAAATAAGGCCAATCGGAAGGGTAAATTTGCATGATCTTGAAAGCATCAGTAATGTCAGCTTTAGCCAGCAAAGCGCCTTGACCAGCTAACTTAATTAGCTGGATGGCGTTATCGACCGAAGTGTAATGCAGAGAAAAGGGGGCCAAAGGAATAAATTCATTAACACTAGCAGTGTGGTTAGAATGTAGAGAAGACATATCGAATATGAGACATTTTTTACCAGAATATCTGGTTGCAACGCCGATGGAATTAATTTGAAAAGGAGAGAAAGGAGGAGAAGCAAACGGGCCAATGACATAACCTTTATTTACTTCTTTTTCCAGCAGAGTTGAAACAACTTCAGCCTCTGATAAGGCTGATTGCAAGTTTTTAGCAACGTAGGAAGTAGTAAGATGGGAAACGATGCCCACCCAAAACCCTTGAGACAAACCAGTGATTAGGTAATCGACAAAAGTCTGATCAGGGTGAGGAGAGATAACGAGAGAGTACGGAAAAATTATTTGGAGTTAATGGGTGTCTATTCAGAATTTTTTCCGAATTGGGGCGTTCCCATGGGTTGCAGGCCTGTACCAGCGTTGGCAGACAGATTTCATGTGCAGATCCTTGCAAAAACTACAAACATGAGCAAATTTGCATTGGGAATAAGAACAAACAGATTCATTAAAATTATTACATAATGGAATTCCATTAAAATCAGAAATAGGGCGGCCTCTTCTGTCAAGATTAGACCTTACATTTTCAGCACCACAGACAGCGGGCGGGACTTGGCTAGCGAAAGCTTTAGGGCAGAATGAAGCCGAATGTCCGTGAGAGCTACAAATTGGCATAGGCCAAAATCTTTTGACCACCAAAATGACGGACAAGCAGTTCGGTGTCAGTAACAGACCAGTCTATCCTTGTATTAAAAAGGGAAATGAAGGAGGCAGATTTTGCTGAAAAAGACTTGTGGTACTCATAAAATAACGTGCCCCCGTAACATTGGTTAAAGTCTGCCATCATAGATAGGTACAGATCTAACTAAATTAGATGTTTCATTTGGAGCAGAGACGTCTTAAAATGGCATCTGGATCATATGATGAGACGTTGGAAGAGTAGATGAAGTCGAAGCCACGCACTGGGGATCACTTGATCCGTAAGGAGTAGGGAAGATCGGTGGAAATGCTGATAAGTGCGTAAAAGGAGTAGTTGAGAGGTTAGAATTGGCAAAGGTATGTTCGAATTTCGTCACCTGCGATTCTAAACCTTTAACAGTCTCTGAAAGGCTTTGAACTACTTGGATGAACTGTGAATTTACGTCCTCAGGTTCGGGTATCCGTGCAGGCAGCGTGGGTTTTTTTGGCTGGACGAGCTGAAGCCGATTTGGCCGTTCTCTTCCTGCCGGCTAGTTTGGTCTGACCTGATGACGCAGAAGTGGTTGGAGTGATGTCAGCAATGGAAGGTGGACTAGCCAGGGTGTTTTGGGCCAGGAGAAGATCTTCTCTTGACAGTCCTTCACTGATAGGTATACCAGTGGCCTCGAAAGTGCTGGTAATTTTTTCGGAAGACCATTGAGCCCATAAGGAATCACAGCACTGAATGCACATACTGCGATGCACTGGAAGAAGAGATGGCAGGACGAAATCTTTGTGGGAGTCTGAATAATCAAAAACGGCGAGATTATTCAGAGGCATATTTGGGTTTGCAACTGAGCGCTTAACAATTCAGTTTGACTTCAGCATCTGTGAACTCAGACATGTGTAAGTACCAATCTTATATACTACAAGTGTTGGATAATGATTGGTTAGATCTAAACTAATAGTGATGTAACATTTGAGTCTTCCTGGCTGAACTTGCACTAGAGCTTTCATTTCTGGGAGGTGATTTTAATTGTACAGTGCCAAATTTGGATAGAAACCATATTGAGCCCCATTTGCCCTCTCGTAATCATTTAATTCAACTTGTCAAAACGCATGAGTTATGTAACATTTGGAGGCAGTTTAATGAGGCTCAAAAGCAGTCCACCAGGACTCATGGCCGTGTCCGGGTCGGACGGGGAACCTGTGCCTGTGTGCGGCAGCAACGTGGCCCTGGGGTGTCGGCGGAGACTGTGTGAACTAGCTCATCCTTTGTGAAAACCTTACCAACTCATCAGCCAGTGGCACATATCCCCAACAAACCGTCCCATACCAGCGTGATCAAAAAGATCTTAAACTAGATGGAACTGGATAAAATATTCTGACTGTTGCGATTCCAAATCGGTTTAATGACCTGTAACTCTGCCTGAGTATCGGACAAGTGTTCACTGTTGGCCAGAGGAGAACTGGCCCCCCCGACTAAGCCTGGTTTCTCCCAAGGTATTTTTCTCCATTTGTTTTGAGTGAACTCCATTTGAGTTTTGGTTCCTAGCCGCTGTTGCCTTTGGCTTGCTTAAGTTGGAGACACTTGCTTGATATTTAGCAGTGTTTTTGATATGCCTGCATTTGGCGCCGTTGTATGCGAACTGAGCTGAGCCGGACGATTACGTCACTGTTTTCTCCAGTGCTGATATACATAAATTAACTAGACTAATAACTATTGATCTTTGCAACGGAATGAATCAATAATATATAGAATAAGCTGGACAATGACACCATTTTCTTTGGGAGCTGCTGTGCAGCCAAAATTATTTGCCAATTATTAATGTAAAGCTGCTTTGCCACAATTTGCATTGTAAAAAGCGCTATATAAATAAAGGTGACTTGAGTTGACTTGTATAAGCATCATTATAATATAATGGGTTTTACTGATCACAGCATGGTACAGTGTTTTGTGTTTTTAAACTCTATTAAAAACCAAATAGACCAAAATAGCCATAATAAACCAAAGAGTGCATACTGGCAGCTAAATGTAAACTTGTTAAGTGACAAGTATTTCAAAGACATGTTTAAGATGTTTTGGGGTGAGTTCAAAACCACAAAGGGAACTTTTCCTTTATGACAATGGTGGTATTTTGGAAAAATCCAAACGAAATAGATTTGTATACAATATTCTCAAAACGTCACTAAAAAGGCTACTTCAGTTATGGACACCTTGGAGGCTGATATTCTGAAATTTAAAATTTAGCTGAGTCAACTGGTGTACAAAGCTATTTTAACTCTTATGGTCAAACCCACACAGTTGGCTGTTGGGTTTTGTTGGGTTTTAAAACACAGGGGGGCTCTGGTCATATTGTGGTTCCAGAGTATGAACCAGAGGGATGCTCCTTCCAGGTTTTTTTTTTTTTTTTTTTTCAATTTGGAGAAGAAGAATGGCCAGAGTAGGGCCATTCATGCCCTGTGCTCTTAATCTGGAAGATTATTGTCAGATCCTGCAGAACTCCGTAAGAGAGCAGTTACTTTCTATGAAAACTTGTAAAAAATGGATTTGGAGCAGGCTGTGAAGGTGAAAATGAAGTTTTTGATGACTTACCTCAGGTGCCAGAGAAAGCAAATGATGAAATCTCAGGTGCTTTGAGTGAGGTGGAGCTGTATAAGGCTCTCCAAGCAATGGATTCTGGGAAGGCCCCGGAAATTGAAGGTTTGCCAGTTGACTGGTACAAGTCATTCTGGGCTGAATTGAAAGAGGACCTGCTGGAGGTATGGAACGAAAGTCTGGGTGAAGGCCAGCTCCCTCTGAGCTCACGCAGAGCAGTTTTAACCCTCTTGCCCAAAGAAGGGGACCTTACTGACATAAAGTGTTGGCAACCTGTATCACTGCTCTGTAGCGACTATAAACTGCTCTTTAAAGTGTTGGCAAATCATTTAACAGGGGTGATGAATTGTGTTATCCATGCTGACCAGACCTACTGTGTTCCCAGTAGGTTTCTTTAATCTGTGATGTTTTTTGAGGTCTCCAAGATGCTTAATCTTGACTGTGGTTTAATTTCCTTGGACCAAGAGAAGGCTTTTGACCATAACATTGTTATCTTTGGAAAGTTTTAGATTCTTTTGATTTTTGCCAAAAGTTTATTGATTTTATCAAAGTTCTTTATAGTGGCATTGAGAGTATTCTTAACATCAATGGTGGTTTATGTCCTCCTTTTAAAGTTCATAGAGGTGTTAGTCAGGGCTGCTCATTATTTGGCGTGCTCTGTTCTTCAGCAATTGAACCACTTTTACAACAAATAATTACTAAACTATACAGTATATGTTTGCCAAATTGCTAGGAAAATCTGAAATATTGTCAGCTTGGTGATGTGATAGTTATGATTAGCAGGCAATGTGATATACAAGTTTTGTTAAAACAACTACTACTTCAGTCTTTAAGGGTTTGTCTTCTGTGTAAACTGGAGAAAAAGTGAAGCGGTATTATTGGGCAAATGGGCAGAAGGAGAACCGAAACTTCCAGAGGGTTTAATTTGGGGAACATCAGGTTTTAAATATTTAGGTGTGATTGTGTGGGTGATGATTTAACAATGCAAAAATATTGATAAGGAGTCATCGAGAAAATTAAAGGTTGACTTACAGATTTACATTTAAATTTATTCATTTGGCAGACGCTTTTATCCAAAACGACTTACAAGTGAGAGGTTGCCCTTGGTGGGGATTGAAGCTGACTTTCTGGTGCGTTAGAAGTGAGTAGTTACTCACTGATCCTTCCTCTCACTTGTTAGCAAAAACCCAGGCTATTTTAGTAGATTTCTTTTGGGATAAACTGCACTGGGTCCCACAGAGAGTGTTATTCATGCCTAAAGAGGAGGGTAAGACAAGGCTTTTGCAAAGCAGAATAGCAACTTTTCGGTTGCAGCACATCCAAAGATTATTATTTGTTTCAGTTGATATTAAATGGTATGCTGTTGCATTGATTTTATATAAGCTAGAAAATTTGAGACTGGATAAAACTCTTTTTCTGATGGACTCCATGAAACGTCTTGGTTACATAGGTAACCCTCGTTCCCTAAAGGAGGGAACGAAGACGTACGTCTACTTCGAGTGTAACTAAAACGAGCCAATGCACATTGGCATGCAATCATATGCATCAGCTTCATGGAACGAGAGTTACCTATGTAACCGAGACGTTCCCATTCAGTCAGGTAACTTCGACGTACGTCAGATGACCGACGAATAGGAATCCGTACCAAGCCACAGGAGCTGCCCCCTTCCAGCGCTCTGTTGTAAGCCACCTGAATCCCCTTGCCTGAGGACAGTGGGATAGGGCTAACACAGAGAGTGTCAATCATTGCTGTTTCCCATAACCATCGTGGAGTTGCGGTCTAAGTTGCGTAGGACTGTGCCACATATGGAAGAACTTGGGTGACTCCAACTCGATGAGAGGTGGGTTCTCCCAGAGGGAAAGACACGGGTTTTGGTTAGGAGCAACAGTGGAACCAGCCATATGGGATCCCCGTAGGGTCACTCATATGGAACCCAGCCTATGTCCGGTTCTCAAGGATGCAGCGGAGTATAGGCCTGGCGCCAGACGCTCCGCCACGTTGGCTGCCGAAGGGAGATCGGAAGACTCAACAGGGTCTGCCTTGTAGTGACTCTCTGGAGAATAAGCACATATAAGCACAGCAAGCCGACACTAAGCCGGGGCCTCTCCGTGCCTCTGACCTGAGGCGAGAACATGGGAGGAGAGCGACTCGACATGCTATATAAGGCTATATAATCTAGCGAACATGTTAGGTGTCGCCCAGCTCGCAGCTCTACAGATGTCTGTCAGCGAGGCGCCACGAGCCAGTGCCCAGGAGGATGCGACACCTCTCGTGGAGTGCACATGCAACCTGAGCTTGGTAAGCCAGGGCGATGGCATCCATTATCCAGTGGGCCATCCTCTGCTTGGAGACAGTCTTTCCCTTCTGCTGGCCTCCGTAACAGACAAAGAGCTGGTCTGAGGTCCTGAAGTCTGTTACGGAAGCTGTCTATGTACAGTCGCAAAGCGCAAACTGGACAGAGCAAAGCCAGGGCTGGGTCTGCCTCCTCTGAGGGCAGCACTTGCAAGCTCACTACCTGGTCCCTGAAGGGAGTGGTAGGAACCTTGGGAACATAGCCAGGCCAGGGTCTCAGTCAAGTCAAGTCAAGTCACCTTTACTTATATAGCGCTTTTTACAATGCAAATTGTGGCAAAGCAGCTTTAATAATTTTTTTTTTTTGAACTTTTTATTTATATTTTTCACAGAGAAAAATACAGAAAAAAACGTTATCTGAGGCAAGTAATAAAATAAAAATAATACATAAAAAGAAAAAAAGTTATAAATAAAAATTCTGTATATCAATATATATATTGTTGCACCTGACATGAATGTTCACATCTCAACCAACATACTACAGTAATATACAGTCATATAATGAAATAAAATATATATTGTGTCAAAAAAAAAAAAAAATAAATAAATAAATAAATACAAGTAAATAAAAATAAATAAATGAAGAGTTATAAATATAAATATTCTTTAACCATGTGCCATCTCTGATTAAAACGGTCAGATTTCAATTGTAATGATGCCGTCATTTTTTCCATCATATAAATTTGTTTTAATCTCTGTTTCCATTCAGTTACAGTTGGTGACTCCATGGACTTCCATTTAGCAGTAATGTTTTTTTTTGCCGCTAGTAATAATACACGTAAAATGTATCTTTGGTCTACCTTGAAAACATCCACTGGTATAACCCCCAATAAGAAGAAAAGGACATTTAAGGGAACTTCTCTTTTTACAATTTTCTCCATCTCTTCTTTAATATTTTTCCAATACTCAAGGATTACTGGACAGTCCCAAAATATATGTATATGGTCCCCTATTTTACCACATTGTCTCCAGCATAAAGCTGCAGAAGGGTCTTTTACGAAATTTGAAATGACCCGAGGAGTATAAAAATAACGTATTTTAAATTTCCAGTCAAATTCCTTCCATTGTTGACTATTAATTCCCCTATGGCTCCTATAACAAAGCTTATCCCATAACTCATCCTCTATTACTATGTTTGCTTCTATTTCCCACTTTTCCTTAATGTTGTAAGTGTTTTCAACCATGTCTGTTGACAATCTCTTATAAAGATGGGAAACGTGTTTACCGATAGGGAAGCGTTTTTCTGAAATCATAATAAAGTATTGTTCTATGCCTTTTGGGATTTTGCCCATTCTTTCCTTTTCCTTATGGTTTGTAATATAGTGCCTAATTTGCAAATATCTATAAAAATCACTTAAGGGAAGATCAAATTGTTCCTGAAGTTGTGTGAAGGACTTTAAATGTGTTTCTTCGAAGAGCTGGTTAAAAATAAAGAGGCCTTTAGCTGCCCATCTCTTAAAACCATAGTCACTCATTGAAGGTGGAAAATCTACATTACCCACTATGGGCATAGCTCGAGAAATTGTTCCAATATCCTTAAGCATTTTCTTTACTTCTGCCCATACCTTTATTGTATGTTTTACCCATTCGTTTTCAATCTTCATTTTATTGACCTGTTTTAGATCCATAAAGGGTAGAGCGAACAGTTGTGCACCCTTAACTTCCCCTTGCTCTATTTGAGTCCACTTTGCTTCCTCATCCCCCCTGATCCATGTCACAATTGCTGATAGTTGAGCAGCCCAATAATAAAATCTTAGATTCGGCAGAGCCAGGCCTCCCTTATTTTTCGCCAGGTGAAGTGTTTTAAGTTTAATTCTGGGTCTTTTGTGTTGCCATATAAATTGAGAGATTAGTTTGTTTAACATATTAAAAATAGTAATTGGAACCCTTATGGGCAATGATTGGAATAAGAATAGGAAGCGTGGAAGTAGGTTCATCCTTATGGTCTCAACTCTGCCAAACAGTGTTAGAGGAAGAACTTCCCAACGGATTAAATCACTCTTTATTTGATTAATTAGCTTATTATAATTTGCCTCAAAAAGTCTTGTATTTTCAGGTGTGATATTAATCCCCAAGTACCTAAATCCATGTTTAGCCCAGTGAAATGACACCATCCCATTTAGATGTTTAGGCCATATTCCTGATATCATCATTGCCTCCGATTTATTTTGATTAATTTTGTATCCAGATATCTCCATAGTCTTTTAGGCATTGCATTAATCTAGGTATTGAAGTAAGGGGATGTTTTATAAAAAGCAAAATATCATCAGCGAAGAGAGAAATTTTGTGAACTCTCCCCCCACCATCCTCCACCCCTTCAATCTGGATATCCTGTCTTATTGCCTCCGCCAGGGGCTCGATACTAAGAGCAAAGAGAATGGGTGAGAGAGAATCACCCTGTCTTACGCCTCTCTCTATATCGAAAAAGTCAGAGCAATGACCATTAACTCTAATTTTTGATTTGGGGTTCTTATACAACAGCCGAAACCAAAAGGTAAATTTTTCATTAAAGCCCATCTCCGTTAATGTTCGTTCTAAAAATTGCCAATCTACCCGATCAAATGCTTTCTCAGCATCTAAGCTGAGAAGCATTGACGTTTGAGTACCCTTTGCCATAAGTGACTGCAGGTTTAATGCTCTCCTTATATTATGTATCCCCTGGCGACCTGGAATGAACCCCGTCTGGTCTGGTTTTATTAATTTCCTAATGTATTGTTGTACTCTAGTTGCTAAAATAGATGTCAATATTTTATAATCCACACACAAGAGGCTAATAGGACGGTAACTAGAGCACTGTAATGGGTCCTTTCCTTCCTTATGCAGGACTGTGATGGTAGCCTCAGACCATGACTCTGGAGGGTTCCCTGAATTTAACACATAATTATATAGCTTGCATAATATCGAGGTGAGATCATCAACAAACACTTTATAATATTCCCCTGCAAACCCATCTGTTCCTGGCGTTTTGTTATTTTTTAATTTAATAATTGTTTCTTTCACCTCCTTTTCACTAATTGGCTCTACTAATGTCGAGGCTTCATCCACCGTCAGCTTGTCTAATTTAAGATTTTTAAAGAAATCATATATTTTTTCTTCTTTCAATTCTTGGTGATGACCTTTATATAATTGTTCATAATATTTGGCAAAAGTATTCACTATTGCTTTTGGGCTGGTTTCCACCTCATTAGAATGAGGATGCTTAATTCTAAGAATTGTTCGGCTAGCTTGTGCTTTCTGTAGTTGAAATGATAATAACCTACTAGCCCTATTTCCCAATTCATAGTATTTTCTATCAATAAACCTAAGGGCCCCCTCTGCCTTATATGTCAGTATCTCATCTAACTTGGCTCTATTCTCCTTAAGTTTATTAAATACTTCTTGTTTTCCATTTCGTTTATGTTCATTTTCCAATCTCTCAATTTCAGTTTCTACTTCTAATTGTTTTTTAAGTCTGTCTTTCTTTAACTTTGATCCTATAGATATTATTTTCCCCCTTATTGTGGCTTTTCCTGCGTCCCATAAAACAGTAGGTGAGACCATTCCATTGTCATTCAAATCAAAATATTCCATTATTGCTGACCTTATTTCCTCTCTTATCTTAACATCAGTCAACAGTGAGACATTAATTCTCCAATACTTCATATACGACTCCAATCCCATATCAAGTGTCATTTGTACTGGGCTATGATCTGAAATAGTTATTGGCCCAATAACACAGTTTTTAACTCGGTATGTGTCCTTTTTGGATACGAGAAAGTAATCCAGCCGTGAATAGCTTCCATGTACTTGTGACATAAAGGTGAAGTCTCTCTCTTTTGGATGAAGATGGCGCCAAGCATCTATTAACCCTAATTCCTTCATCATATTTATTAAACTTTTCGACATTCTGCTTTGAGATTTTGAGGATGGTGGTAGTTTATCTATTCTATTATTCAATGTGCAATTTAAGTCCCCCCCCATTATAACAAAGCCTTCCCCATGATCCGCTACCAAATGTGCAAGCTTTTTAACAAATTTTGGACAATCCTCATTTGGTGCATAGGCATTTAGAAGGGTTAATTTAATACCGGCAATCCTTCCTATGACCATAATGTACCGACCCTCAATATCCTGGAAAACTTGTTCGCAATGAAAGTACACAGACTTACTAAATAATATAGCTACACCTCTTTTTTTACTTTTCCCATAAGAACTACTGTAAACCTGATCCACCCATTCTCTTTTTAATTTTTGATGTTCTGTTTCCGTGAGGTGAGTTTCTTGAAGTAGGGCTATAGAGCACTGCATTTTCTTCAATTAAGTAATGCCATTATTGTATTTATACTGATTCATGTAGCACAGCCCGAACCTCTCATAAGCAACTATTAAACAAAAACAGATAAAGTAATTTAACTCCAAATGTACAAAGTTAAACAAAAATAAATTTGCAACCTGCCTCCTATAAAACAAAACAATAATATTGTAAACATAAAACATATGCTTCCACATTTCCAGTCAGACACAGAGAATAAACTGTCCTCCTGTCTGACCCCCGGTGATAATGGGACAGAGAATGGTGACCTACTCCCTCTGTGGAGAAAAGCACCCAATGTGCAGTAACGACCAGTATTACACTAGCATGTAAAAAAGGCCTTAGTGAGTGTAAACCACTCATGTATACATCAAGAGTCCGTCAGAAATTTTTTATTTTTTTTGTGACAACTTTTCTTTTTTCTTTTGTACTATATTATTATTGCTTTCAGCTTATGCATTATTCGTATACATTTCAGCAGGATGTGTACCTTTAGCAGTCATAGTCTATAATCAAACTGAAATGCATTTTTAATGTGATATACCTCCGATTACTCCTCTTCTTCCTGGATCATATCCTTCAAGTCCGCTAACACCAGCATGTTGGTTCTCCTCTTCGTACTGGTGTTCCATCCTCCAGTTAGTTTCTCCTCTATGCGCTCTTTCTCTCCGCACTGCACCCATCTCTCTCAAAGTATCCGCGGCGCTTGTCAGCGAGGAAAAAGTTTTTTCTCCCGAGTCCATCTTGATTTTCAGTCGTGCTGGATATAGGCACTTTGCCTGAATGCCCCTCTGTCTTAATTGCTTGATGATTGCATGGACCTTAGCTCGCTTCTTTTGTAGCTCAGGAGAATAATCTTGATCAAAGAAGATCCTTTTGTCTTGAAACATCACAATTCCTTGACTCCATGCTTGCTGCAAAACAATATCTTTCACCGTTGCGTCAAGGAATCTCACAATGATTGATCTGGGGGGAGCCGCTGGATCCATGGGTTTGGAATGAAGTGAGCGGTGGGCTCTTTCAATCCTAATATCCAAATTAGGTGGTAACGTTAGTACTTTGGGAAGCAGGGCTTTCACAAACGCAACCATGTCTCCATGTTCACTCTCTTCCGATATTTGAAATATTCGGAGGTTATTTCTCCTCAGCCTGTTTTGTAGATCATCACAAACAGCTGTGAGTTGTTTTTCGCGTTGAAACAGGTACCATATAACACGGTGCTGTCCTGTCCCCGCATCTTCCACATCACTCACTCTCCCCTCCAGCTCCCCGATCCTCTGCTGATGGTCACCTAGCTGTTCCTTAATATCTGTCACCGTTTTTTCCAAGCGTTCAAGAGTCTTTGTTGTTCGTTTATGCCCCTGACTGTTTTCTTCTCGAAGTTTTCTCATTTCTTGTAGCAAAGACACTTCTCCCTCACGTGCTACCAGCTCATCGCGGCTAATAGCATCTAAGCTAACGCTGTTCGCGCTCAGTGTTTTGTTGTCTGTTTCTTTCGAGTGTCCTGATTTTCCTTGTCCTCTCGTTTTCGATGTAGAAGTCATCTTATTCACGGGATATTTTCCAACTTGAAAGCTTTATATATCTGCAATTATCACTGTTTTCTAACTTTTTTCTGACGGAGCCTCGTCTCTAACCTGTTCTTCCCGCCATGACGTCACCGGAAGCATATTTATATATAATAATTTAATAATCGGCAAATCATTTTTGGCTGCACAGCAGCTCCCAAAGAAAATGGTGTTATTGTACAGCTTATTCTATATATTATTGATTCATTCTGTTGCAAAGATCAGTAGTTATTAGTCTAGTTAATTTATATATATCAGCACTGGAGAAAACAGTGACGTAATCGTCCGGCTCAGCTCAGTTCGCATACAACGGCGCCAGTGCAGGCATATCAAAAACACTGCTAAATATCAAGGAAGTGTCCCTAACTTAAGCAAGCCAAAGTACCACTCAGTACCACATGGCTGTCACCCGGGCCGAACTCTAGGCACGATTCGTCGAGGTCCCCTACCGTCTTGATGGAGGCCAATGCAGTCAGCAGCAAAGTCTTCACTGACAGAATCTTTAAGTCTACTGACTGCAAAGGCTCAAAGGCAGCATTCTGGAGTGCTCTTAGCACCAGAGCTAAGTCCCAAGAGGGTATGAAGGGGGGACAAGGAGGATTTAACTGTCTCGCCCCCCCCTAAGGAACCTGACGACCAGGTCGTGCTTACCAATGGATTTGCCGTATATGTGGTCGTGGTATGCGGAAAAAGCAGAAGCATGGACTTTGAGGGTGGAAGGGGACAGCCTACACTCCAACCCTTGCTGCAAGAAGGAAAGCACGACTCTGATCGAGCATTTATGGGGATCTTCTCGGCAAGAAGAGCACCACTCGACGAACAGGTTCCACTTCAGCATATCTCGTAGACGGTGCACGTTCCGAAGTGGTGTTAAGTACTTCAGGGGGTATGTCACCTAGAACCTCCGCGTCCCGTCCAGGGACCAGACATGGAGTTTTCAGAGGTCTGGACGTGGGTGCCAGAGGGTCTCCTGTCTCTAAGAAAGAAGGTCCTTCCTCAGAGGAATGGGCCAGGGAGGGGCTGTCGAGAGGAGTGATAGTTCTGGGAACCAGGTCCGATTGGGCCAATAGGGCGCAACTAACATGACTCGCTCCTCGTCTTCCCTGACTTTGCACAGTGTCTGTGCAAGTAGGCTCACTGGGGGAAACGCATATTTGCGGAGGCCCCAGGGCCAGTTGTGTGCGTCTGTCCCGAGTGTTCCCTCGGACAGGGAGTAAAACAACTGGCAGTGGGAGGTTTCTGGTGAGGCAAACAGGTCTGCCTGAGCCTCTCCGAACTCTCTCCAGATCAGCTGGACGACCAGGGGGTGGAGTTGCCACTCTCCCCCGGCAGCGCAGCTCGTGAGAGCTCGTCGGCCACACGGTTGAGCACATAGAGGATGTGAATGGCACGAAGCGACCTCAGATGCTTCTGACTCCAGAGGAGGAGATGGCAATCGAGTTGTGACATGCAACGGGAGCGTAGACCACCTTGGCAATTGATGTACGCAACGGTCGCAGCGTTGTCCGTACGGACCAGTACATGCCTGCCCCGAAGCAGCCCTTTGAGGCGGCTCAGGCCAAGACGTACTGCCAACAACTCGAGGCAATTGATGTGCCAATGCAGTTGGAGGTCCGTCCACCCCCCTGACACTGCATGCCCCGGTGGCAGAGGCAACCATGAAAACCACAGCATGCCGGGACACCTGTTTTAGGGGCACTCCAGGCCAAAGAAACAAGGTGTCCGACCATGGGCTGAAGGTATTGTGACAGTCTGGAGTGATTGCCACCCGGAAAGTGCCACATTGCCACACCCATCTCGAAACTCGGCCGTGGAGCCAGTGTTGAAGCGGTCTCATATGAAGCAGACCGAGCGGGGTTACTGCCGCCGCCATATGCCCCAGGAGCCTCTGAAAGAATTTCAGTGGGACCGCCATCCTGTCATTGAACATATTCAGGCAGTTCAACACCGACTGAGTACGTTCCTGTGAGAGGCGTGCTGTCTGTTCGACTGAATCAAACTCCATACCAAGAAAAGAGATCCTCTGCACGGGGGCGGGTTTTGCTGAGCACCAAATCCCTGTGTTCGCACAACTGATCCTGTGACTGAGCTAGATTGAGCAAGTCGTATAGGTAGTTGAGGATGCGAAGACCCTGTTCTCTCAAAGGTACAAATTTCGTGAAGACGCGGGGAGACAGGGCCAGCCCAAAGGGTAAGACTCTGTACTAATGTGCTCAACCTTCAAACGCAAATTGCAGGAATGGTCTGAGTTGCGGAAGAATCTAGACATGAAAGTACGCACCCTTCAGGTCGATCGCTGCAAACTAATTTCGGGGACGGATGCACTCGAAAATGCGTTTTGCGTGAGCTTGTGAAGGCACCAATTCAAAACTCGCAGGTGCAAGATCAGTCGTAACCCACCGCTTTTCTTGGGTACAATGAAATAGAGTCTGTAGAACCCCGACCTCATATCGGCTGGAGTGAACCCCGACCTCTATCGCCTCCTTCGCCAGTAGGACCGCGATCTCCGCACGCAAAACAGGAGCATCGGCAGCTTTCACTGAAGTGAAGTGGATGCCCCTGAACCTCGGGGGACGCCAGGCGAACTGAATCGCATAGCCGAGCCTGATGGTCCGAATGAGCCAGCGAGATGGGCTGGGGAACACTAACCAGGCTCGCAGAGACCGTACAAGCGGGACCAGAGGGGCGTAGCCGCAGTGGGGCAGCGAGGTGGAACACAGGGACGCGGCCTGGGGGGCTCCATTTGTGAGGCAGCCCAAGGCGGGGTCACAGTGTTCTGTGCAACACTTACCTGGCTCCACGAATGGACAGCGGGAGCAGGCGAAGCCTTGGCTGCCTGCTGCACGCTGCTGTCCGCTGGCGACAGAAGAGGAGAATGAGAGTGATGAGATTCTTACCCTCCCACTGCTCTCCGAGTCCTCTTCAGACTTGGAGATGAAGGAAACTGCTCTTTTATTGAAAATTTGGGTACCAAACAAAACACAACAAACAAACAAAACACAACAAAGGATTCTCCACCTGGCCCTCCTCCTCCACCATCTTCTGCAGAGCAGTCCCATCCATCTCTGGGTCGCCCGTCCTAGGGCCTCTTGGACTTGGCCTTGCCACCCTTCTTCTTGGAAGGGGCCTGGACGGGCTGGGCACCCCGACCACGACTGGCTCCACGGTGCCGCTTCGAT
Source organism: Zacco platypus (assembly GCA_038088235.1). Taxonomy (NCBI): domain Eukaryota; kingdom Metazoa; phylum Chordata; class Actinopteri; order Cypriniformes; family Xenocyprididae; genus Zacco; species Zacco platypus. Next base: position 18,016,168 of record CM076064.1, read on the forward strand.
GACGGCTGCTGCTACTGGGGCACGGGAGCGGGGGCAGCCACAGAGAGGGGCGCCCTCAGCGACAAGCAGACTGAGGCCCTGCTGGCGTCGGAGGTGCAGCAGCTGACCTCCTTGGCAGGATATGGCTGATGGCCTCAGACTGCTTATGTACAGCCGAGAACTGTTGGGTAAAGTTCTCGACCGCGTCGCCGAAGAGGCCGGTCTGGGACATGGGGGCATTAAGGAACCTGACTTTGTCGATATCCCTAATGTCCGCCAGACACAGCCAGAGATGTCGTTCCTGGACCACCAGCGTGGACATCGCACATCCCACTGACCTTCGTCGCCCGAAGCGCGAGGTCTGAAGCACGAAGTTCCTGGTGAACCTGTGGATCATGGCCACCCTCGTGCAGGTCCCTCAGTGGCTTGGCCTGATGGACCTGCAACAACGCCATAGCGTGTAAGGCGGAAGCGGCTTCCCCGCAGGCCTGGTAAGCCTTGCTGGTTAGGTTCGACAAGTGTCTATAGGCCCGGTAAGGGAGAGACGGTTCCCCCCGCCAGGTGGAGTTAGGGCACAGTTGCATAGCAACGGCCCGCTCCACAGGGGGTATGCACGAATATCCCTTCGCCGCTCTGCCATCAAGAGTGGTGAGGGAGGAGGTCCCACCGACACGGTTTTGGGCAGTAAAAGATGCCATCCACGTGCCAGTGATCTCTTCATGCACCTTCAGGAAGAAAGGAACCGGGGTGGGGGGCTGAGAACCAGCCCTTGCCACCCTGAGATACCAATCGTCCAGCCTCGAGGGCTCGGGACACGGTGGAGGATTCCACATGAGCCCGACCCTGTTCAGCCACAGTTATCACTCCGACTGAGTACGTTCCTGTGAGAGGCGTGCTGTCTGTTCGACTGAATCAAACTCCATACCAAGAAAAGAGATCCTCTGCACGGGGGCGGGTTTTGCTGAGCACCAAATCCCTGTGTTCGCACAACTGATCCTGTGACTGAGCTAGATTGAGCAAGTCGTATAGGTAGTTGAGGATGCAAAGACCCTGTTCTCTCAAAGGTACAAATTTCGTGAAGACGCGGGGAGACAGGGCCAGCCCAAAGGGTAAGACTCTGTACTAATGTGCTCAACCTTCAAACGCAAATTGCAGGAATGGTCTGAGTTGCGGAAGAATCTAGACATGAAAGTACGCACCCTTCAGGTCGATCGCTGCAAACTAATTTCGGGGACGGATGCACTCGAAAATGCGTTTTGCGTGAGCTTGTGAAGGCACCAATTCAAAACTCGCAGGTGCAAGATCAGTCGTAACCCACCGCTTTTCTTGGGTACAATGAAATAGAGTCTGTAGAACCCCGACCTCATATCGGCTGGAGTGAACCCCGACCTCTATCGCCTCCTTCGCCAGTAGGACCGCGATCTCCGCACGCAAAACAGGAGCATCGGCAGCTTTCACTGAAGTGAAGTGGATGCCCCTGAACCTCGGGGGACGCCAGGCGAACTGAATCGCATAGCCGAGCCTGATGGTCCGAATGAGCCAGCGAGATGGGCTGGGGAACACTAACCAGGCTCGCAGAGACCGTACAAGCGGGACCAGAGGGGCGTAGCCGCAGTGGGGCAGCGAGGTGGAACACAGGGACGCGGCCTGGGGGGCTCCATTTGTGAGGCAGCCCAAGGCGGGGTCACAGTGTTCTGTGCAACACTTACCTGGCTCCACGAATGGACAGCGGGAGCAGGCGAAGCCTTGGCTGCCTGCTGCACGCTGCTGTCCGCTGGCGACAGAAGAGGAGAATGAGAGTGATGAGATTCTTACCCTCCCACTGCTCTCCGAGTCCTCTTCAGACTTGGAGATGAAGGAAACTGCTCTTTTATTGAAAATTTGGGTACCAAACAAAACACAACAAACAAACAAAACACAACAAAGGATTCTCCACCTGGCCCTCCTCCTCCACCATCTTCTGCAGAGCAGTCCCATCCATCTCTGGGTCGCCCGTCCTAGGGCCTCTTGGACTTGGCCTTGCCACCCTTCTTCTTGGAAGGGGCCTGGACGGGCTGGGCACCCCGACCACGACTGGCTCCACGGTGCCGCTTCGATGACGGCTGCTGCTACTGGGGCACGGGAGCGGGGGCAGCCACAGAGAGGGGCGCCCTCAGCGACAAGCAGACTGAGGCCCTGCTGGCGTCGGAGGTGCAGCAGCTGACCTCCTTGGCAGGATATGGCTGATGGCCTCAGACTGCTTATGTACAGCCGAGAACTGTTGGGTAAAGTTCTCGACCGCGTCGCCGAAGAGGCCGGTCTGGGACATGGGGGCATTAAGGAACCTGACTTTGTCGGTATCCCTAATGTCCGCCAGACACAGCCAGAGATGTCGTTCCTGGACCACCAGCGTGGACATCGCACATCCCACTGACCTTCGTCGCCCGAAGCGCGAGGTCTGAAGCACGAAGTTCCTGGTGAACCTGTGGATCATGGCCACCCTCGTGCAGGTCCCTCAGTGGCTTGGCCTGATGGACCTGCAACAACGCCATAGCGTGTAAGGCGGAAGCGGCTTCCCCGCAGGCCTGGTAAGCCTTGCTGGTTAGGTTCGACAAGTGTCTATAGGCCCGGTAAGGGAGAGACGGTTCCCCCCGCCAGGTGGAGTTAGGGCACAGTTGCATAGCAACGGCCCGCTCCACAGGGGGTATGCACGAATATCCCTTCACCGCTCTGCCATCAAGAGTGGTGAGGGAGGAGGTCCCACCGACACGGTTTTGGGCAGTAAAAGATGCCATCCACGTGCCAGTGATCTCTTCATGCACCTTCAGGAAGAAAGGAACCGGGGTGGGGGGCTGAGAACCAGCCCTTGCCACCCTGAGATACCAATCGTCCAGCCTCGAGGGCTCGGGACACGGTGGAGGATTCCACATGAGCCCGACCCTGTTCAGCCACAGTTATCACTCCCGAAGGAGGCAGCAGCGCCGAATCAGCGATCAGCGAATGCAGCAATCGATATCCGGCCGTCTTGGGGAGCCCTGAAGGATATGGATGATACACACCTCTGGGGTGGTCCACCGCGTTACCAGAGTGCAGAGTGCGGGAGGAGTGAGGGTTCCCAGGGGGTTGGTTCCCCGAGGGAAGTGAGCTCACCCTCTGAGGAGGATTGGAACGAGGCAGCGGCACTGGGACTCCACCCCTTGCAGGAGGCGGAGTCTAGACTGCAACTCCACGATGGTCATCTTCCCGCAATGGGTGACTTGTTGAAAACCTTGGGGCAATTACTGGTGTTACCAGAACTTGATTTTCAAAATGATGAAGCAATTGCTCAACAGGTTCACTCATTTGTTTGCATAGTTATTATTGATGTGCCAGGCTGCCTTTAAACCAACAGAACAGTCTTTACTGTCTAAATTTCATGGTTGCCTCAGTAAGCCCAATCCCGCGGTCTCTTTCCCTTATTTGTTTCTTTCTGTGAATGTGGAAGGGTTTTCCAGAATTTTTTTAGGGACTGAATCTTTGTATGTGGAGTTTTTATCTCGTACTGGGAAAACACTGTATAAGTATTGTGTGATCAGTGTTAACAAAAAAAATAAAAATAAAATAAAAAAGGCTAGATAGGAAGATTGATACCCCATGGTGTTTTTTTTTTCAAAGTAGATGTAGATAGAAAATCTGAATGGAGGGTATTATAAACCACCATTGATTAATAGAGCAGCTGACTTGCCTTGGAGGATCCTTCCTGGTGCTGTTGCAGTCAAGTCGAGATTGGTGCTGAATGTCCTTTTTGCAATGAGTGAGACCATTTTTCATGCTTTTGAAAAACTGTGCTAAATAGGAGTTTTGTTGTTAAGAAATGTTTTCACAGGTTTTGAAGTGTTTATGTTGTTTGTTTGAAGCTGACGTGGTTACATTTATACAATTTATTTTTGTCTTTATGTGAATTAATTTTTTTTGACTGAATTGTGGTTTTCTACTTGTATTAAAGTTTTGTTTAAAATTCAAATTCTCTCTCTCTCTCTCTCTCTCTCTCTCAATTTTCAAGATTCAAATAGCTTTATTGGCATGGTGAAAGAAATCTTTACATAACCAAAGCGTTAATAATGGTGCTGTTGCAGTTCCGATTCAGCGCCACATCTTTTAAGGTCCTGGCGAAGACTGGAACAGCTGTTTTGTACAGATGGACATAGTCGTAGAGGCATGTGAAGTCCAGGTTAATTATAGATATCTACACACACCTGACACCTCAGTGTTAGATACCATTCATCTAAATGAATCTTATGAGCAGAATCAGTTTAAACAGTTCATCTGAGATTCCCACGATCGTAGCCTGCGTGCTGCCTCAGGCAATGCGAAGCTAGAGCCGCGGCTTGACTCTCCTCACTCGTAAAGAGAGTCGGCCGGGAGCTGAGTTTCTCTGTGAGAAATCGTCGTAATGAATGCATCCAGCACCCCTCACCCGAAGGCTGATCGTGCATGCTCCGCTTCCAGACAAATAACACACAGCTCATGACCATCACCAGGTGTTAAAAAACGCAGGCACGGAGGAACACAGAACTGAGCTGGATGATTGCATCACTGTTTTTTACAGTGCTGATATATAGAAATTAAATAAATTAATAATAATATTGATTTTTACAACGGAATGAATCAATACTGAATTTATTTAAGATGGACATTTGCTGGACAGCTTTGACACAATTTGCATGGTAAAAGGCGCTTTATAAATAAAGGTGACTTGCCTTGACTTGAAAGGGAACAGAGGTATACTGTGGAGTCAGTATGTTTTTTTTAATACTCAATTCAATATTAATTTTTAATACTTTTATTCAGCAAAGATGCATTGCTAACAAGCATTTACCAATACTAATCTCTTAACACAGCAACACACCTACATCACACAATTCGCCAAATAGTTAATTTTGTTCTGTTGGAATCTTTTCCTTCGTCGAAGGAGAGACCAGGAGATCTTGGGATATATTTTAAGCAGAAGTTGTTCTTTATTGAGAAAACGTGCGTTGCTGTAGTCATCCAAGTCTCTCTGAGCTAGTGTACATTGCAGTTTTAAATACATTCAACAGTATAGGTGGAGACAATGGGTGGGGACAAAATGTCTGTTCCCGTCATTTCCCCAGCCATGATTTAATCAGCATAACAGTGTCATTCAAAGGGGGGTGCTAATCAGATCAGTCTGAAGGGGGTGCTAATCAAATCAGTCTGACAGTATAGCCCATACCTTAACATTATCATAGAGACAAAGTAGGCCGCTGTTCCTCAAACTTGTCATGCCAAATAAACAGGAAGATACCCACAGACCAAAGGTTAATGTCTGCCTGAATTAATCCCCTTAGACTGTAACACAAAATGTAAAAAACCACCATGTACATAACTTTTTATAAATTTGTAATCCCACAGTTCCCCCTTTGAGAGTTCTAATAACTCTCACAAAAATACAAATTTAGACACTTAAAAGTTTCATTCTTGTAACTTCTGATCGTTACAGGCACATTTACTTGCTCTGTGTTGATTGTCTGTAGTAATGGGTGCATGTCGACACAGAAACAGACATGCAGCTAGGATCCGTGTAGTTTTTACGGGTAATAGTCTTTTCTGGTTGGAATGGTCCTTTCCTCGCGATGGGAGTGGGTCATTTGTTGGGTGAAACATTTGATACTGTGGATGCATAGATAGTACAGCAGTAATAACAACAACAGCAGCATTGCTATTTCCTTGATCCACAGCCAAGGTTTACCTAACCAGTTTCCGAACCATGAAGAATTATTTTCAGTCATCTGGTGTAATTTTGCCGAGAGATCAAGAATGTCTTGTTGGATTTTGTTCAAGTTCTCTGTTGGATCCACTAACCCGGTACAGCACTCAGGTCCAATAATGGTGCATGCTCCCCCTTGCGTTGCAAGAATGTAATCTAAGGCCACTCTGTTCTGTAAAATCATTATTTTGTGCGAAGCGAGAGCGTCCGTGATGTTACCCAGGGCCAAAGCCGTATCATTGGCCAGTTTCTGTACAGAATTTGATAAGCTTCTGACTTGATCAAGGGCCTGTATGACACCCTAAGATGGGATTAATGCTCCAAGAGTTCTGGACCACCATGTTTGTGTACAAGTGAGTCCTGGAATGCAGCCTTCTTCTTTGTTTGTAGTAGGAACTGAATTATGTAGACGTGGAAAGCTTGGGGTGGAGTGTGTGTTTTCTCTGACAGCCGGTGGAATATAAACCAGGGTGCACCTGCCGTTGAATTGGCTGGGTAGGATGTTGTAGACAGAAGTACCACATAACCAAAAAATGCCAGTTGGTGGAGGAATCATACACCACCGATTTATTGCGAAGAGTTTTTGGAGAGATGGTGCTCTGCGGAGACACCCTTCTAAGTCTTTTTCCTCTCTCCATGCTGATGGAGTAATGTCCACATGGGCTGTTCTCATTTTGACCACAAGGTTGCAACGTTCACGAGGAATTTCACCCAATGGAGTTGAAGCTGGAGCATAATTTTCCACGCACCAAGGAAATGTAATTGGCAAGAGTAGATCTGTCATGATGGGAGTAGCTGAAGTTAGGTTGCAGGATGGTAATCCAGGAATGCAACACTGAGAAGTTGGAGGAGTTGTGATGTTGTGACATGTACTCTTGTTGTATATTCCACTTGTATGAACTCCAAATAAGGTACATGTGTCGCAGTTGGAGATGGGGTGTGCCACCCATGGCATTCCTGCTCCTACTGAAGGCGGGTGTGGCATGCAAACGTTCTTTTCTGCAAACAAGGCATTTCTTGACATATTCAACAGCTCTAAGAATATGTTGTTTCTGTAGTCTACACCTTGTGCAATGTCCATGATGATTACTAGTACGGCAATCTTGATCATGCTGACGAATGACTGAAGTTCCCGTATGTGATTCTCTGCATTGTGTATTTTTTTTCTTTTCGTGACAGTTGGCTCGGTAGTGGGTCTTGTTGTCTTTTAGAGGTTGTGGCTTCATACGCAGGTCAGGAGGTTGGGACGTATGGGTCTTGGGACAGCCATCAAGTGGTATCTGCACAGAGTAAGAAAGAAATCAAAAGACAGCAGAGCAGTATTTGTTGTAAAAGACTGCAAACATTAGGGTTTTATCCTCTGTTCAATCTGAGTCTGCTATTTTTGTTCCTTCTTTCCCTATTTCTTAATTCCTGCGACACCTAAAGAACAGTGAGGTAAGGATGGACTAGTGAGTGGGGGAAGGCCTATGAGGGAATCTTCACCACAGGATTGGCCCCCGAAGCTTATTGCATTCGGTTCTTTCCTGGGCTCCTCACTGGTCCGTGTGTCCTATCCTATCCCTGTAGGTGGAAGAACAATTTTACAGTGTGACACATGAGTCCAAGTTTTCCTTCCCTGACACAACACTGCAGCTGCTGTAATCAACATCACTTGATGTGGTCCGTGCCACTTAGGCTCTAACGGCTTGTTTCTGAATGACTTTATCATGACCCACTGACCTGGGATGATTGTGTGTCCACCTTCTGGTGGAGTCTGCCAGCACGACTCAACTCTCTCTCTGGCACTCTATACTGCCTTTGTGAGGTTTTCACAGTAAGTTATCAGGGCATCTGAGGCAATGTGTACATCAGCATTTCTAAGATCAATCACACCTGGCATCTGCATTGGCCGTCCTGTAATAATCTCATGAGGGCTCAGTCCTATTGTTCTGTTAGGTGACGCTCTCATACTACACAGTACCACTGGCAGTGCATCAACCCATGGTACTCCTTCCTGCTGCATTTTGCTTAGTCTGGTTTTGATTGTTCTATTTGCTCGTTCCACCTGTCCTGATGCTTGTGGTCTGTAGGGGCAGTGAAGATTCCACTTAATCTTCAACATTTTAGCCACTTCCTTGACTACCTGTCCTGTGAAGTGTGTACGCTGATCTGAGTCAATGTAATCTGGTAACCCCCATCTGGGAATGAAATCAGTGACAAGACATTTAGCAGTATGTGCAGCTGTAGCACGCCCTGTTGGATAAGCTTCTATCCATCTTGAGAACTTGTCTATTACTACCAAAACGTCAGTTTTTCCCTTACAAGGAGGCAACGATATGTAATCAACCTGCAAGTGACGGAATGGTCCTGGTGGAGCTGGGGTATGTGTTGCTGTTGTAGTTGCTGCTGGCACATCATTATTTTTCTGACATGTCACACATCTCTTGACTGTTTCAGTGGCTACATTTCTGAATTTTGGATTCCACCAGTGATTTGAGAACCTGTGATTCATTGTCGCTGGACCACTGTGACCTAAATTGTGTATTTGTTGAGCCAAATATGGCAGCAGTGATTCTGGAGCGACATACTTTCCCCCTTTGGTCCAGCAGCCGAATGAATCCACTGTGGCTCCTTTGTCTAACCATGTCCACGCTTCATATAGAGGAGCGTCTTTGTACAGATCCATTATTGATTCAGGAGGCAAAATTGTCTTCTGTGCTGTATTAACTGAACACACTTGTACAGTAGCATAGGAACAAGCTTGTTTAGCAGCTACATCAGCAAGAGCATTACCTTTAGCTTCCACAGTATTAGTTGTGAGATGTGCTTTCACTTTGATCACTGCTAATTTCTTTGGAAGTTTCATGGCAAACATTAGATCTTTTACTAATCCAGCATGTTTAATTGGGGATCCAGCAGAAGTTAGAAACTGTCTACTTTGCCAAATGACACCAAAATCATGAATAACCCCAAAAGCATACCTGGAATCAGTGTAGATATTTGCAACCGATCCTGAAGCTAGCGTGCATGCTCTAGTTAAGGCTACTAGTTCTGCAGCTTGAGCTGAAAAGTGATCTGGAAGACGACCTGAAGCTACCACTTCAGTGGTGGAAGTGACTGCATAACCTGCTCGTCTGTTACCTTCAATGACTTGAGCTGAACCATCAACAAACAACTCCAATTCTGCATTCTCTATGGGAGTTTCTGTTATTTCACTAGTAACTGCATATGTAAGCGTAACACAATCATGAGTCATTTCTCCTTCATCCTCTAACACAACTTCAGTCATAGCAGACATCATACATGAGGATGGGTTCGTGACTGGTGCACGCTGTAAAACAATGTTCGGGGCTGTGAGGGTTGTTAACCAATTTCCCCATCGAGAGGAGGTGACAGAAGTGACTTTTGCTTGATTCATTAATGCGGAAACTGCGTGAGGGCATCTTACATTTACAGTCTGTCCTAACACCATTCCTGATGACGCCAGAATAGCTAAATGAACTGCCTGCACTGCTCTAAGACAAGTCAAGTTTACCAGAATAGTAATGAATTGGGCGTAAACTGCCCCCATGATCTTGCATTAGACATGCAGTCATAAAGCCTAAGTGTTCATGGACATAAAGCACAAATGGCCTATCAGATTGTGCAATTCCTAATGCTGGTGCTTGACATAGTGCTCTTTTCAAATCATTGAAAGCTTTGAGTTGGATTTCTTCCATACAAACAGTATCAGAATCTTTAACTTGGCCTTTCAACAAATCATAGAGAGGCCGAGCAATCGAGGCATATTCTTCAATCCAAGGTCTACAGTAACCTGTTGTTCCTAAAAATGATCGGAGTGTTTTAATTGTATTAGGTGGAGGTATAGCTTTGACTGAAGCAGCTCAATCCTGTGTAATAGATCTTTGTCCTGCACCAATTGTTTGACCCAGAAATGTGACTTGGTTTTTAGCAATTTGAGCTTTGTGAAAGCTGCATTTGTGTCCTCTTTTATGCAAATAGTCCAACAATGCTTCCAATTCAGTTTGATGTACCTCATGATCTGTAGAGGCAATCAAAATATCATCAACATATTGAATCATAGTGGACTGCTTGACTGGACATTCTGGGTCACACAAATCACGTCTGACAGCCTGATGGTATATGGTTCGGGAATTCTGAAATCCCTGTGGCAACCGTGTCCACTGGTATTGCTCATAGTCAACTGTGAAAGCTAACCATGCCTGGCTGTCAGAGTGCAAGGGTACAGAAAAGAATCCATTAGACATATCAATTACTGAAAAAACCTTACAATCTAATGGTAAGCCATTACAAATTGTAGATGGATCTGCTACAAGGGGAGTGATTTTATCAATATGTTTATTGGCTACTCTGTAGTCTATGGTACAGTTGTGTTCAAAATTATTCAACCCCCCAATGCTGTAAATGGTTTTAGAGAATTTAGAGTACATTTGTAATTGAATTCAGAATGAAATCCTAGAAGGACTTCTTAAAGAAGCATATGCAACTAAAATGACATCAATTGGTTTTGTAATACAGTAGTAAATGTTTCTTTTGTGAATTCTTCATTGACACAATTATTCAACCCCTTAAAGACTACCACTCTGAAGAACAGAGGTCCATTGAAGTGTTTTCAATCAGGTATTGAAAGCACCTGTGGATGTCAGGGAGCAGCAATAAAGCCTAATAAGCACCAATTAGGCAGCTTTAAAATGACTGTGATACTCAGCTCCTTCTAGACATTTACTGGTGTGGTTACAAACATGGTGAAGTCAAGAGAATGGTCCAGGAAGACAAGAGAAGAGGTGATTACTCTTCACAGGAAGGGCAATGGCTATAAGAAGATTGCAAAGATGTTAAACATACCAAGAGACACCATAGGAAGCATCATTCGCAAATTCAAGGCAAAGGGCACTGTTGAAACGCTACCTGGTCGTGGCAGAAAGAAGATGCTGACTTCGACTGCTGTGCGCTACCTGAAGCGTAGAGTGGAGAAAAGTCCCCGTGTGACTGCTGAGGAACTGAGAAAAGATTTGTCAGATGTAGGTACTGAAGTTTCTGCTCAGACAATACGGCGCACCCTGCGTAATGAAGGCCTCCATGCCAGAACTCCCAGGCGCACCCCCTTGCTGTCTCCAAAGAATAAGAAGAGTCGACTGCAGTATGCCAAAAGTGGACAAACCACAGAAGTTTTGGGATAGTGTTCTGTGGACTGATGAAACAAAATTAGAACTGTTTGGGCCCATGGATCAACGCTATGTTTGGAGGAGGAAGAACAAGGCCTATGAAGAAAAGAACACCTTGCCTACTGTGAAGCATGGCGGGGGATCAATCATGCTTTGGGGCTGTTTTGCTTCTGCAGGTACTGGGAAGCTTCAGCGTGTGCAAGGTACCATGAATTCTCTTCAGTACCAGGAGATATTGGAGGACAATGTGATGCAGTCCGTCACAAACCTGAGGCTTGGGAGACGTTGGACCTTTCAACAGGACAATGATCCCAAGCATACCTCCAAGTCCACTAGAGCATGGTTGCAGATTAAAGGCTGGAACATTTTGAAATGGCCATCGCAGTCACCAGACTTAAATCCGATTGAGAACCTCTGGTGGGACTTAAAGAAAGCAGTTGCAGTGCGCAAGCCTAAGAATGTGACTGAACTGGAGGCTTTTGCCCATGATGAATGGGCGAAGATACCCGTAGCTCGCTGCAAGACACTTGTGTCAAGCTATGCTTCACGTTTAAAAGCTATTATAACTGTAAAAGGATGTTGTACTAAGTATTAAGATTGAATGTCACTTGGGGGTTGAATAAAACTGATAATGATGTGAGCAGAGAAAAGACATTTGTGGTTATTTCATTATAAATGTTATGTTATATTTGTCTGACCTACACGTGCCTCTTTGATTTAATTGTAAGCAGGATGACTGAATGAGCAAAATCAATGTCAAACCGGCCAAAACAATCAATTTCAGTGGGGGTTGAATAATTTTGAACACAACTGTAAGTCTCCATGTCCCATTGGATTTCTTGATGGGCCATATGGGTGAGTTACAGGGACTATTGGTCTTAATTAGCACTCCTTGCTTCAGCAATTTTTCTACAATAGGTTTGATTCCCTGTATGGCTTCCCTATTGGACTAAGGGTCCCTTGTCATCGAGCACACATTCAGAATTCTCAACTATTCCACTGTAAGTTACAGCTAACTGACAAAACCTTTCAGTGTATTCACTCACAGATTCTTCTTTCCTTTGCACACAGTTAGTGACTCTGGACCAGTCTATTTTGGGCCCCAAGATATTCTTTAGAATTTTTACAACACCTTCTCTCAAATCGCCTTTACTGACATGTTGTAGTTCAGAAGTGACAGCAGATTCAAAACTGTTGAATTCAGATTCAGTTAGAATTTGTGACTTCAGCTGTGTGACTTCTGTTAACGACATGTCATAGAGACGCATTTTACTTATCAATGCCCTTCTAAATTCAGAAAAATTTCTGTGTGCTGAGGGTAAACTCTGGGATAGTCTCTCTATATCTTTAGGTCCTAGCACTTTGGCAACAGTTTGTACTTGGACAACAGAAGAGTTTGGAGGAACACTTTCAATTCCCTGAGATCTTCTCCTAGCACCACATACCTTCACTGAGTCGACAGGCACATCAGTTACTGATTGGATGGCTGTTTCTGTTTCAAAAAAAGCTTGTAAGTCAGGATAATTGTTATCAGGCTGACTAACTTCATCCACATCAATTTTTGTTGCAGCTTTGTTGCGATTCAACTTCTTAGTCAAAGAGGCTACTCTAGCATGGAGCTCTTTGTTCTGTTCCTCTAGCTCTGAGATACGCTGAGACTGTTGTCTAGCTTGCGCTAAACCAAATTCTCTATGGCAGCAGATAATGCCTTTCACATTGTTCTTGCGAATACATGCTCCTAAAACCTTTTTACACTCATCTATAGACCAAGTCTTGTCTGGATGGATCTCATATTTCTGCGTTAGTTCTTGCCTAACTTTCTCGTGACTATTATGTCCATTTGCACTCCTAACTTTGATTTGAATTCACTGTCTGACCACAAAGGAGTCGCGAGACCACCTTTTTCAGTTGTTGGGGTCAGTCTAGCATTCTTTCTAAACATTTTTGTGAGTTTCATTTGTTACCACACAGTCAAAACACTAAACTTCTCTGAACAACAGACCCTTGTAAACACAGATCAACTATTGTTAACCTTCCTTGGCAAAACAGAGGAAAACACAAAATATTAGCACTTGATGCTAACCTTCCCTGCCTAAAACAGAGGATAACTTCTTCCCTGCCTGAAAACAGAGGATAACTTCTTCCCTAAAAGAATATTTTTAGAGGATAACTTAGTTAACCAAACCCTACAGCTGTCTGGTAACTCTTCTCTGACGGCACAGAGGATCACACAAATTTGTACTGGTCTTAAAGGTTCTTTTGGATAGAGTGGAACTCACCAACCCTTGGTTGTACAGCAGAATTTAGTCTGGCTTGAAGTTTCAACAGGATTCAAGTGAGGAACTCTATCCGGGTCACGGCACCAAAACTGTAGGAATCTTTTCCTTCGTCGAAGGAGAGACCAGGAGATCTTGGGATATCTTTTAAGCAGAAGTTGCTCTTTATTGAGAAAACGTGTGTTGCTGTAGTCATCCAAGTCTCTCTGAGCTAGTGTACATTGCAGTTTTAAATACATTCAACAGTATAGGTGGAGACAATGGGTGGGGACAAAATGTCTGTTCCCGTCATTTCCCCAGCCTTGATTTAATCAGCATAACAGTGTCATTCAAAGGGGGGTGCTAATCAGATCAGTCTGAAGGGGGTGCTAATCAAATCAGTCTGACAGTATAGCCCATACCTTAACATTATCATAGAGACAAAGGAGGCCGCTGTTCCTCAAACTTGTCATGCCAAATAAACAGGAAGATACCCACAGACCAAAGGTTAATGTCTGCCTGAATTAATCCCCTTAGACTGTAACACAAAATGTAAAAAACCACCATGTACATAACTTTTTATAAATTTGTAATCCCACAGTTCCCAAAACCATATTTCGTTAAATAGGTACAAACTCTACTCTAATTCAAAATACTAAAAACCTTTTTCTACATATTCTATCAAAACATAGAAAATGTGATTTAAAATCAAGTTGTTTTGTCAAAACACTAGCACTAGTTTTCTATACAACATGAACATATAATTGTTAATGCTAATTGTTTGGAGTTTTGAAAATCTGACTATAGATTGGACAAAAAGTAAGTTAGCAACTGAAAAAAACAGTTCTATATCATGGTTTACAAGGTTTAAAAATCACGGTTTACACAAAAACATTAAGCACCACAACTGTTTTCAACTTTGATAATAATAATGTTAATGATAATATTTTCACCAAATTGGCATATTAGAATGTTTTCTAGAGGACAATGTGAGTGAAGTAATGGCTGCTGAAAATTCAACTTTGCATCACAGGAATAAATTACATTATGAATTACATTATTAAAATGGAAAACAGTTGTTTTTAACCCACTGAGGTCTGAGGCTGATTTGGAGTCCTGGAGTAGTTTGACATGTCCTGACATTTGTGCTTTTTCAGTTGCTTATAAACATATTAACATTTAAATGAAGTCTCACTTCACCGTATTCAGCAGAAACTAGGCTACAATAATATGTGAGCAACAAGTATGTACATGTTTGCAGGGGCGTAGCAGCCATTATAAAAGTGGGGGGGCAGCTGTATGGTGATGTGACCCAAAGGTGATGTTTATAATAATACATTCTAAATAGAATATCAATTGACATTTTGCAGCAGCCTAGTGGCATTTTTGGGAACATGCCATGATAGCTTACAGGAACCTATTTTTGTGAAATCATACTCAAAATTTAAAAAAAAAATACTGCAGGACTTGGGACTTTGAGACCACTGTGGACATCTATACTTTATTTTATGGTATTTACCATATTTCAGTTAGACTACACTTGAACAATAACTTTTATCTTACTTCATAACAGTTGGACGACAAAAAAGTGTTCAATGAGTATACAGATTATATCTACAGTAATTTTAGACATTTTATGAAAAATATATCAATACAACCTAAATCAGTGTATTTACATTTTAATATTTTCAAAACTGAAGTAAGATTTTTAATCAAAACTTCCAAACTGAATCTTTCGGCTTTCTTTGCAGGCCACAAATTGTTGAGCAATCTTTTTTCTCACTAATTGATCAAGTTTTTCCTTGTGTATATGACACACAGCAACACTATTCAGCCGTGTTGGTGTCATGGTACTACGAAGCCATGTTTTTAGCCTTCTGAGACCACTGAAACTTCTCTCAGCTTCTGCTGAGGACACGGTAGTGACAAGAAGCAGTCTGACAAGTGTTTCCACCTGATCAAAAAGTCTACGGACTTCTGGACACATCCCCTGAAGGATGCTTGCTGCTTCACTGCTGGACTGCATATTATGCTTTGATCTGAACATTGCCAATTGTGTGTTAAGGGATATTTTGTCCAGTTCTGGGTACATTTGCACCACATTATCGACCACCCCTGTTAAGAGGATGTTTTCCAGATTCCTTAGCATCAGCAACCCTTCCTGCTCAAAACGGTCTCTGAACTGCATATCCACAACATCAAGCACTTTGTAAAACTCTGTTTTGTAATATTCAGATGGCGATGAATGCACATGTGCACAAGCCTGACCAGTTAGACGTTTCGGAGGATTACGAGTACGGGACAGTGCAATCGGAGAGAGATCAAGGATTTGGCACATTTCTGATGCTTTGGTGTAGACAATTTGAGTGTGTTCGACTTTGGAGAGATGTGTTGAGATTCTCCAATTCTTCTATAGCCTCTAAGGCAAGCAGAAGACCAAGAACTACATTTCCCTGCTGGAATCTGTCATGTAGTCCATTTGCCCTGTTGGCCGTGTCTGAGCTGCCAGCTGCCATTTCATTCAGAGCAAGCATTACAGACTCATACTGATTCAGCACTGCATGGATAGTACTGGAGCGAACTGTCCATCTTGTGGGACAAAGGGGCCTTATAGTTTGAAAGGACCCTTGAACAGATTTTGCAACTTCCTTGAACAAAGATTTAAATTTACCTGACTGCCCTAACTCATGAACCCACTGTAAAGCACTGTGGACAACACGTGAGGCAGTACAAGCATGCTGTGTAATGAGATTTACACAATGGGCACCACAGTGGATGTATGGAGCAAGAGGTTGTTCCTTTTTAATGATGGCCTGTGCTCCAGAATACCTGCCAGCCATATTTGCTGCACCATCATATGCCTGCCCTCGTAATCCAGAAATGGGCAAATTTAAACGAACCAACACATCTTTCACAACCTTTGCAAGATTCTCTCCTGTACCCACAGATACCTCATAAAGGCCAATAAACTCTTCATGAATCATCAAATCATTATCTACATATCGGAGACAAATTGCTTCTTGCTCTTTGCCTGAAACATCTTGTGTTCCATCCATCATTACAGAAAACTGCAACTGAGGGAGTGATCTTATATTGTCTGCGATATCTCTGATAATAGAACTGCTCAACAAACTAAGGAGCTCATTCTGAATTTGAGCAGAAGTGTAGTCCTTTCTACCTGACAACCACTTTCTGAGACACAGATCTTCTTCTGCCTTGTATTTCAGCACCTGATGAAGATTTCCCTCACTATCATCATGCCCTCTTAGGGCCATGCCCTGCCTTGCCAACAGCTGCACAGCACCAATGATTTTTAACAGATTTGCTCTCGTTTCCTCTTGTTGTGATGCCTGAACACTACACAGCTGTGCCTTAACTGATCTGTCTTCATATACATATGTTGTTACTGCTGTCTTGTGACAATCTGATTTTTCATGTGAACTGAATCGTTCAAGAGCTTTCTTCCAATTCTTGAAACCAGTTGAAATAAATGCTGGTTCTGTATTTTTCGCAAGGGAAGATACTTGTGTTTTAAAAGCTTTGCTACAATAAAAACACAAAACGCCTTCAACATTTGGATCGAAATGGAGCCATTTAAATTTGCTGTACCACTGTGTCTGAAATGAAAGGGAACGGTCTGACAGTGTCTGCTTTATGATAAATTTGGGATCAGGGTGGTTTGGTCTTGTTGCTGAGAAATGTTGATCAGAGTCTCCAGATTCTTCCCTGTTCATCAAATCAGTTCTCTCTTCTCTTCGGTTCTCACATGGTTCCTCACTTTTTCCCTCATCTCCCTCTCTCTCATCCTCTTTTTCCTTCCCTTCCTCACACATGACTGACACTACCTCACAAACATCCTAAAAACAGATATAAACAGCATATAGGGGGCAGGGATCACTCATTTATTGACTCATTTGCCATTTCCATAGTTAAACAACTTTACAAGTTATTCATTTAGATGCATATTTAGCAACCCATAAATAGCCTACAATACAGTACTTAACACTGTTGGAACACACTGCCTTTATACATAAAACTAATTTTATTTAACAGTTTGAACATAAAATAAAAAATGTAATATTTTGTTTTATGGAATTAAATTGATTTAAAGTAGTCTCAATTAAGAAAAGACTGCCTTAAAATTGTCAATCCTCTTTTTTTATTCAAATCTCACCTGTACACATTCTGGAGGGGTCGAGCAACTGTCCTCCCCTCTCTCTGTCAGTGACGTCACAGCCTGCCTTTCCTACAGACCAGTTAGGACATAGCAGTAATAAATTAAAAGACTAAAATTTGATAAAGTATGATAAGATATTCGGCGCAAAACAAATTTGATTTATTGTGAAAGGATAAATCTACTCCGGATGCAAGCAGCACGTAGGCAACAAAAGACAGCAGAACCCAACGTCAGGTTGACGTTGGACATGACGTCGGACAGATGTTGCATTTCGGTTGAAAATGAAAATTGGGTTGGATTTTGGTTACACAAAAACAACAAAATCTCAACGTCAGCTGACCTCGGTATCGGACATCAATTTAACATTGACATTAGACGTTGAATTTACATTGAATTTTGGTCACCCGACGTCGCAACTGAAATTTAACCAAATATCAACGTTTTATGATGTTGTGTGCCTGCTTGGAATAATCTGTTATGTCTCATTTAGCATACGATGTTATCCAAAGTGACAAGTAGGAGAGCATTTAACACACACTCGGCACAATCTGGCGCGACGTGAAGAGGTCCGTACGGGTTCTGTTGTCTTACACGTCTTACTATGTTACAGTAGGTTAAATCATAACATTGAAACTTTATCGTGTGATTCATGTCGTCGCGACATACTGTAACACATACTTACAGTGTGTGTTTGAAAAAAGGATGTAATCGTTCTCTGCTTTTTTCTGGGGTGCATTTTACCCCAGACAGCCAAACAGCAAAGTAATTGAACGAACGAAAATTCGCAAGAGCAACAAAAGATTTGAAGCTCATGACAGACACGCCCAAGAGATGATTCACGCTGTGATTGGCTGAATGTTAGTTCACTCAAGTCTAAGTAACAAATCAGAGAACACGGGCGAAAATATTGGCGCTGGGTCAAAAAAAAAAAAAAAAAAAAAGACAGGCGGGGGATAGAATCACATGTTTCTAAAAGTGCGGGGGACTTGTCCCCCCCGTCCCCCCGGTTGCTACGCCCCTGCATGTTTGTATTTTTGAGAGAATTACGTATATGCGTGATTTTTGAAAAAAATAAAAAAAATATGTCACTGAAATAAAGCCTCAAAACACTTACTAATATATTTTGTATAGTCAGCAACATTCTGTATGTTTTAGTCTAGAGTTTTAGCTTCAAAGTGATGTAAAAATCATTCGGCCTACTAGGACACATAAAACAATGTATTGATTTTAAATTTCTAAGACACTTTTTGTTTAGGATGGCAGTATGCGAGGAGGTGTGAACCTTCACAAATCTTCATGAATATACAGTGATTCACATCTGAGGAGCTTACGGCCCTGCCCCTAAGAAAGAATGCAATGACAAAAGAAATATATAATTTTTTTTTGTAGTTTATTTAAAATATAGTTAACTATATCTATGAGAGTCAGACACATTTTGAGTAGACAGCTATACCTGGAAATAAATCTTGTTCAAAGATAGAAGTGAACATCACATACCTGGCATTTGGTGTTTCTGCACTGGAGAGAAAAACAAACAAACAAGCAAACAAAAAAACAAAAAACAGAAATAAAACACACATTTTCCTGCTTCCAGTCTCAGTATCACATAGATGCAGTCCAATGTGGGCAAATATCTGGTCACTATGATTCTCAAATCTGTGAGATTAAAAGCAACCCTCTGTGAGCATGCTAGCAAGATCATTTCAGCTATTGTAATGTCCACTCTTAACAGAAAACATGATTATTGTGATCTTATGCATGCATATTATTGCACATCATGTGATCATGTCCACTATTTCTCAGTAAACACTTTACAAACTGATCAACCCAGCCAACACACCCATGTGGGACCCAGGTGGGTCTGAGGTGAGTTGCCTAAGTGGAGCCCAGACAGTTTTGTCCCCGGTTTCTATGTACGCCCAACATGGGTCAGCCCAGATGAAATGAACACTGCCCAGTGTGCACACTACAGGCTGTCAAATGTAACACTGAATCAGTGTTGGAGTTAGTGAGATAATGAAGTGATTGAGTGATAACTGAACATCATTGAAGAGAGCTGATGATAACACGCAGAAACACTGAAGAAAAGATGAACAACAAGAACAGAAACTACAGCTTCAGCCACAGTCTTAGATGAAATCAACTGAAGATAAAAGACATTCAATCTCTGAAGATCTGATTAATCAACTCCACAAACAGCATTACCAGCTTCACTTATTACTGACTAGACTGACTTTATTTTCACATGTCTATAGAAGCTCTTATTGAGAATTAACAGAGGTTTAGATGTTGTTTTATTGGTCAAGAAAAATAATATAAAATAAAAAATGACACAACCATCATGGAGATCAGTGTTTGCTTAAGTTGTGCTCTTGACCCTTCATTAATTAAGTTTGATTTTTCTCTGTAATAATGCATGCATTGTTTTAAAACAGTGAGGTCACTGCCTTTCTGTGATGATATAGTTATTGTGAGATTGCATTACAGTATCTGATCATATGTTTATTGATATCTTCTGGTTTTGCAATACCAACCATGTGAAACTACAGCTTGAGTAGAAAGTGTAGAAACAGTTATATTAATTCATTTTAAATTGATACGGTTCATAAAAAAATTGAAACTACTGCATCACCTCGACACACACAGACATCAAGAATCAGCATATGAATCTCAACAATGTTGATGAAAAAAAAACCACTTCACACTGCAATGCATGCTGGGTATCACCATAGAACAAAACTCCCATCATGCACTGCCGGTTGAATAATTATTGTCATCACTGTTGAGGATTGTCTGCAATGTTTTCATGTATAAGCCTGAGAGGTAATAGTTATCCTTTTTCAGCACTGAACCATTATGGTGGCACCTGTCTAAGATTTTTTTTTTTTCATAAATGATGATCAAGACATCAAAGAGAAAGAGCTCTCTTTATGATCTTCACTTGAAATGGCTTTCAAGCAGAAAAGCTAATCTACTCTTCTTTTTTATTATTTTAATTTAGCAATGTACTAGCGTTTGCTGTAAAACACTGTTGTATTCAGTCATACATAAATTGTTTTGTAAACATAAAAGGGTAACTATCCCAATTAAAACAAATGATGGTGGTATAATTTTTGACCAATAAAACATCTAAACCTCTGTTAATGCTTTATAAGAACTTCTGTAGACATGTGAAAATAAAGTCAGTCTGGTCAGTAGTAAGTGAATCTGGTAATGCTGTTTGTGGAGTTGATTAATCAGATCT
The DNA here is from genome assembly GCA_038088235.1 of Zacco platypus. Classification (NCBI taxonomy): domain Eukaryota; kingdom Metazoa; phylum Chordata; class Actinopteri; order Cypriniformes; family Xenocyprididae; genus Zacco; species Zacco platypus. The sequence continues at coordinate 18,036,737 of CM076064.1, forward strand.
TCAAAGATTGAATATCTTTTATCTTCAGTTGATTTCACCTAAGACTGTGGCTGAAGCTGTAGTTTCTGTTCTTGTTGTTCATCTTTTCTTCAGTGTTTCTGCGTGTTATCATCAGCTCTCTTCAATGATGTTCAGTCATCACTCAATCACTTCATTATCTCACTAACTCCAACACTGATTCAGTGTTACATTTAACAGCCTGTAGTGTGCACACTGGGCTGTGTTCATTTCATCTGGGCTAACCCATGTGGGGCCTACATGGAAACCGAGGACAAAACTGTCTGGGCCCCACTTAGGCAACCCACATCAGACCCACCTGGGTCCCACATGGGTGTGTTGGCTGGGAAAACAGGCCAAAGAAATCGTCTAAACATTCATATTACCTCTATGACATTTCATGTTCATGTTTCATATTCACATACAGTCTATATCGCGATTAGAATAAAGAACTTAAGAATAAAAAAACTTACCATTCACAATCATCGGCCTGATCAAGTTGATCCTCCATCAAAGCCTTCCAGAATTATTCCTCACCGCATCTCAGAACGATGTACATAACTCTGACTAAACTTGATACATTGTAACGCGCTGATGTAGGCGTTCTTTCTCTGTTGCATTAATCGCCTCAGAATTTGTCTTTGAATAGGGCGCGCTCTCCATGGGTGTGGTCGCATTAGAGGATAATGAGCTGACTCGCGAACGACTCACATCTCTCTCTTTTCAAACTGATTACATAAACAGAGAATATTTGTTTTAGATTTGACTTACATGATTTAAAACCTGACATTTCAACGTTTATTTAGACATGCGTCCCATATCGGTGTGAATAGTATTCACTAACTTAACGTTCATTTTCTTATGGCTATCAGAATGGACTTCATTCGGAGAGAGATCGCAGCTTACGCATCATGTTGATTTTCTTTATTTTGCAAAAAGCACAATATTTTATTTTTACTCTTGTTTTATGTTAAAGGTGGTATTGTGTTTTTCCAGTAGGGGGCGGTGATTCATTGTGTGGTGGGCTGTAGCACTGTTAAAATCAGAGAAGAGCGCGTAGTGTGGGCGTGCTAATGTGTTTGTGCTTGCTGTCACGATGGGCCCTCAATAAACGAAAACTCCTCAAGAAGTTGTTCCCTCAAGTTTTTTCTATTGGATTCAAGACACAACATATGGCGACGAGGTTAAAAGCAGGAATGGTGAAGCAGCTATTTCCTGAGTGCAAGTAAAAGAAACAGGATGCCGACTGGTGAGCTGAAGAAAGTTAATAGCTACTACCTGAAGTACTGATTGAATTGAACGATGGCTGATATGGTGGGATCCGTGGCATCATTTAATAATAAGGCACAATCATGGGAGGAGTACTGTGAAATATTGAACCATTTTTTCGTGGCAAATGATGTTGAGGAACCAGAGAAAAAACGAGCCATATTGTTAAGCTGTGTTGGAGCACAGACTTACACATTGATGAGGAATTTGAGTCCTGAAAGACCAGGAACAAAGAGTTATGAGGAACTGGTGAGTTTGCTAAAAAAAATCATCCGAAGCCCAGTGAAATAGTGCAAAGATGGAAGTTTAATTCACGAAACAGACGCTCTGATGAAAGCATAGTAGAATATGTGGCTGAACAGAGAAAGCTTGCACAAGATTGTAATTTTGGAGATACATTCACAGTTATGCTGAGATACCGATTAGTGTGTGGTGTTAATGATGACAGCATACAACGGAGATTATTGGCTGAGGATGGACTGACGTTTGAGACCGCGCTAAGGAAAGCTCAGGCTATTGAAACTGCTAATTAGGATTTGGCTGATTTGCATAAAGATAAAGGAAATCGATTAAGTACCACTGTCTTTAAGATTGACACAAGAGAACAAAGTAAGGCAAGTGTTACAGGAATGTGCTATTGATATGGTGGAAATGACCATGGACCAAAAGACTGTAGATTTGCCAAAGAAAAGTGTTACAACTGTGGTAAAATTGGACATGTGAAAAGAGTATGTAGAATGAAATCACAAGAAACCAGTGTTGATAGAGGTAGGAAAGCATAGAAATGGGGGAGAGGAAATCAATCAAACAGGGCAAGTTACCTTTGTAAGGCTTGTAGCTTACGCTGCTATTTTGAACCAATAATCGGTAACAAAAAGCAGTTGAAGGACGGCGTGCATAATTCAGTTATTTATCTGACTCCAATATAATTTATCTGACTCCATTAAAGTTGTTATTCTTTAACCTCTTATTCTTTAAGGGTAAAAGTCTTTCTTAGAACTGATAGGAAAATGTAGGATTTAACCTGAACGTTTAGATAACGAAAGTTACGAACACCTTAGTTTTCAACATTATCAGTGATAAAAGGAAAGATTCTCAAGACAGATGTGTCATTGAGGTGTAAACGACTCCGTCTCCCCAGACAGAACCATCCTTTTCCTGGAGTGTCCCAACAGTCCTCAATCAGCATGTTGATGAATCCCTCCTACTTGATAGCATACTGTGATGATGAAGGCCATTGTGCCATGTCTATACCTTTAAAGGGATTTCTGAGGTACTAGGATAGTAAAGAGTTTTACCCATATTTGCTCAGCCCTACACCTTCAAGAGAAGGAAGAACAGCCTGAAGAAATTTACACCATGTATAGTATAGAGACACCACAACCGCATGTACCCCCTATCACACAGATGCTGCTTGTAAATGAATGCCCTGTGAAGTTTGAGATTGACACTGGATGTAGTGTGACTGTATTATCACAGGTGGAATATGGCAAAATGAAAGCTAAAAAGAAACTGCCTGAACTGAAAACAAGCTCTTTAAGTTTAAAAACATACACAGGACAGTCAGTGAATGTTTTAGGTACCACAAGTTAAAGTTAAGCACAAAGTCCTTACCAAAGAACTCACAGCCGTGGTAGTGTGCAGGAGCTGGACCTAACTTATTAGGACGATCGTGGCTCACAGAGCTGGGATTCAGCTGGGAAAATGTGAGTAAAGTTCAAGAGGGCTCAGAGTTGTTCCAGGACATTTTGAGTGTACACAAATAAAAGAAGACTTAATTGTATTTCCAAAATTGACGGAGCATTTTGAGTCTCTTTCAAAAAGTGAGTAAATCACACAGGCATGACAGCCGACCTCAGAGGATTAATAATATTTCACCATATTACTGTTATTAATTTATTTTTGATCAAATAAATGCAGCCTTGGTGAGCATAAGAAACGTCTTTCTAAAACATTAAGAAATCTTACTGACCCAAACTTTTGAACATTGGTGTATATGAAGACTGTCACTGAAGATATAGACAGTATATCTTCAGTGATATATATAGTGCTCAGCGTAAATGAGTACACCACCTTTGAAAAGTAACATTTTAAGCAATATCTCAATGAACACAAAAACAATTTCCAAAATGTTTTCAAGAATAAGTTTTATATAACATCTGTTTAACTTATAACATGAAATTAAGGTTAATAATATAACTTGTAGAACAAAATTTTCAGTTTTACTCAATTTAGGGTGATGCAAAAATGAGTACACCTCACTGAAAGTCTCTGGAGCAAAGCTAAATTATAAACTACAAATGTGTAATTTAACAAGAACTCAACCACAAGTGAGTCTAATTATTCATTACACAGGTGTCCAGCAGACTAAATGAGTGTTACTTAAAGAAAATCCCTTCCCATGTAATGCTGTCAGCAATGGCACCACATGGAAGAGAAATGTCACAAGACCAGAGAAAGAAAATAATTTCTTTACACAAGAAAGGTGAAGGCTACAAGAAGATCAGCAAAGCTTTACTTATTAGTCAGAACACTGTAGCAAAAGTAGTACAAAAATTTAAAAAAGATGGAACTGCAAGCATCTCACAGAGACGTCCAGGTCGTCCACGGAAGTTAACACCTCGACAGGAGCGTCTTCTGATGCGAAGTGTTGAAGAAAATCAGCATGCAAGTTCACTACAGTTATCTAAAGAAATAGAAAGCCAAACTGGGGTGATTATTTCCCGTGACACAATACGGCGTACACTGAAGAGGAAAGGCATGCATGGGTGCCGTCCACGAAAGAAGCCTCTCCTAAAGCCCAGACACAAAAAAGCCCGCCTTGAGTTTGCCAGGGCCCATGCTGACAAAGATGAAGTTTGCTGGGACTCTATACTCTGGAGTGATGAGACCAAGATAAATATTTTTGGAACTGATGGCTTCAAAACTGTATGGCGTCGTAAAGGTGAGGAATACAAAGAAAAATGCATGCTGCCTACAGTGAAACATGGTGGTGGCAGTGTCCTTATTTGGGGCTGCTGGTGTTGGGGAACTGCATTTCATTGATGGCATCATGAATTCACAGATCTACTGCTCTATACTAAAAGAGAAGATGCTACCATCACTCCATGCCCTTGGTCATTGTGCACTTTTCCAACATGACAATGATCCTAAACACACACCTAAGGCCACTGTTGGATTTCTGAAGAAGAACAGGGTAAAAGTGATTCAGTGGCCAAGTATGTCTCCTGATCTGAATCCAATCGAACACCTATGGGGAATTCTGAAGAGACAAGTTGAGCATCACTCTCCATCCAGCATCCAGTCTCTAAAAGAGGTCATTCTTGAAGAATGGAAAAAGATAGATGTTGCAAAATGTCGCCAACTTGTTCATTCCATGCCTAGAAGACTTGGTGCTGTCATTAAAAATCATGGAGGCCATACAAAGTACTAGATGTACTAGTTTTAGTTGTGAGGTGTACTCATTTTTGCATCAACCTAATTTGAGTAAAACTGAAAAATGTGTAATCTAAGTTATATTATTAACCTTACTTTCATGTTATAAATTAAACAGATGTTATATAAAACTTAGTCTTGTCAACATTTTGGAAACTGTTTTTGTGTTCATTGATATATTGTTTAAAATGTTACTTTTCAAAGGGGGTGTACTCATTTACGCTGAGCACTGTATATATATCTCTCCTCAGTTACATTGTGCATATTCAATCAGTGTTTTTTCCCTCCAGTTCACTGTCCAAATTATAAATTGCCATTTTTATCTACTTCTGTTCTGTCTTTCTTCACCCTCAGGCTGTGTGGGTTTGAACCATTTTTTGATCCAAGGGGGGACCAGTACATGTACAGTCGCATTCTGAATTGTGATTATGAGTTTGTCTCCCCCTGGTGGGATGAAGTCTCTCTCAATGCAAAGGATCTGGTGAGTAATGGTTGCTGCCCACACATTATTTGTCTTGTTTGTAATGCTAATGATGTTCGTGCACTGCAAGTTGATTTCAAATGAGATATGTCGAAATATCAAAGACCAACTCAGATGCTTGTTTGATTATTCAATCATTCGAGTTTTCTCGCTTTTTGTTTATTTACTATTAATTGTTGGCTATCTTTTTTATGTTGTCTGTAGGTTAGTAAGCTCATAGTGCTAGACCCTCATAAACGTCTCACCGTGAAACAGGCTTTGGAACACCCATGGGTGCTTGGAAAAGCAGCACGGTTCTCCCACATGGACACAACACAAAGGAAACTACAGGAATTTAACGCTCGCCGCAAATTAAAGGTCAGTCATCAGTGCTCTGCTATGTGTTAGCAATAGCAAATAAAAGTGTTCACAAAAAATCGAATCTACAACACATAACACACTAAATCTAATGTAGTCTACAACATATTTGCCGAGTTCTTAGAGATGTCCTCTTTGTAATTATGTTGCTCTCATATAATTTTGAAAAACTTTTATACCATTCAGAAATTTAAATGACTCGCAACCTATTACCATTCAAAGAGTGTGCATAATGACCACAGTATAACTTCTGACAGGACAGTAAAGTTCATTTTTTTTATTTCGCAACAAGTTACAAAAAACAAAATGCGTTTTTCTCAGGCACTCTGCTTAAACTACGTATGACAAAAGAGTCAACAGCATTCACGCACATCTTTTGGAAGAAGTTTAAAAACAAATGAGAATTGAAAACGGTCTTGCGACCCACTTTTGGGTCATGACCCACCAGTTGAGAAACACAGTTTTAATGTATTTTTGAATCTATTATATTGGGCAAAAAAGAGTGCCATGTCATTGACCTTTTAACTCTTTCCTTGCCAGTGTTTTTGTTTTTTTTTGTTTTTTTTTTGTTTTTTTAAAGGTTGCCAGTCAGCGCCACCATTTTTGATAATTTTCACAAAACTTTAATGGCCTTCAGAACATTTAGTTGTATGTATATCTGAACATACAATAAAAGAAAGAACAGAGCCTCTGAGCCAAGAAAACAAAACAAACAAATTTATTCTAGCTTCATGCATTCTTTTTTATCAACACACATTTTTATCAAATATTGAGTGTTACAATATTTTGAACAGAAAGCTGAGAAAATTGTTTTATTTATTTTGTTTTTTGTGTTTCACCAAAGACTACAACAAGCATAAGCAACACTTTTATTGATTCTTTCTGCTCCCTTTTTGCCTTTGTTTTGATCCAGAGATTCTGTAGGCCTACTCTTTCAGAAGATGCGTTATAGCACCCCTTACCAAATAACAGTGAAAACACAGAAAGACGGAAAATTCAGCCAGTCAGTGGTGGGGAAGCATTGTCTCATAAATGACAGAAAATGTCATCAATGACAAGGAAAGAGTTAAGTCAAATGTTGTTTAGTGTAGGATATTGTGCTGTTTGAGAATATGATTTCTGTGCTTTTTATGAGCAGAATCACAAGTATTTTCCTGAAACAGTTCACAGTAAAGAGTTACTCTGTCTATAGGCTGCTATGAAAGCTGTAGTTGCCACAAGCCGCATGCACGAGGGCTCACGACGGCGGACGGACAGCTGCGAGATGCCCAACACAGACAAGACCTCACGCCAGAGCAGCATGCAGCAGGAAAACGCCTTGGATTCTCAAAGGGAGCCTATTCCCATTAAAGAGGGATTTAAGCAGGTTGAGGATGGGGCACAAAGTCCTTCAAGTACCCCCCTCCATCCACCACATAAATCTAAATCTTCTGCCCTATCTGGGCCCATGCCCACTCGCCCACCCTTGATAGCAGACGGACACAGGCAGACCTCTGTCATACCGGTGGTGCGGCCCAGGGTGCCCAAGAAAAGCTGCTCAGTGGATCCCAAAGGCAAACATGAGCCTTTGCCAGTGAGCACCACCCCACCCAGTCCCAAGAACCTCAGTAATGGTTTCTCCATGGGTGTTGAGACGGGCAGCAGTAGAGCAGAATGTCAGTAGACTATATGAATATTTGATGAATATTTGGATTCTTATAGAAGGGCCTCATGAGAGTAGGAGAAACGATGCTTTAAAAATACACTAAGAATTTCTTCTCCTCTTCCATTTTTGCCATGAGATATTTTGATAGAGGACCAACACATAAGTTACTTGTTTGTTAAAGCTCTTCATGTGGAGGCATGTGGCTTTCATGACAACTTTAGGTTAGCAGCACAGCGAACATTGTTATTTTCTCTTTGCACAAGCATTATGAAAAAGATTGTCTATGATCTGAACTGAAATTAATTTTTCTCTTCTTTTACTATCATTTGCAAATACTCATACAATCTTATCTCTAAAGGTAGTGAGGATCATGTATCTTTGATGTTGTGATACTATTCGTATATGTTTAGGAATGACTGCAAAATGACCCTATACATACTGTGTGTATATACACATACAGGGTTGGGGAGTAACGAAATGCAAGTAACTTAGTTACGTATTTAAAATACAAAATTTGAGTAACTGTATTTCATTACAGTTACATTTTAAATGGGTGGTAATCAGATTACAGTTACATCTGAAAAGTATTTTAGATTACCAAAGTGATTACTTTGAATTTTAATGTCATTTAAACAGCAATTGGTGATTCTCTGACTCTGACAGTCTGAAAAGTTTCATGATTTTGACTGTTTTCATGTTTTTTGATAGTTGTTTGTGACTCATTTTATAATTGTAAAAAAGGTCACTGCAGCTTTTTCTCAGAATTTGTTTTTTTCCCCTCACAATTCTGACTTCTTTTTCTCAGAATTGCGAGATTTAAACTCAACTTCTGCAAGTTATAAAGTCAAAATTGGGCGATATTAACTTGCAATGCTGACTTTTTTCTTGCAATTGTGAATTTAGTATGTGAGTTTGTCATAATTTTGACTTTTCTCAATATTGAGATTTTATATCTCATAATTCTGACTTTATAACTCACAAATGCAACTTTATATCACACAATTCTGATGGAAAAAGTCAGAATTGTGAGATGAAAACGTGCAATTACCTTTTTTGTGTTTGTTCCACACTTATTAGTATTCTAAAGTATTTAGATTAAGTTACTAAACTTGAGTAATGTAACGAAATGCATTACAAATTACTTTTTAAAGCATGTATTTTGTAGTGAAATACATTTTAAAAGTAACCTACCCAGCCCTATATATGTATATATATATATATATTATAATTTTTATATGTCTTTTGCCCAATTCACCATTTTGTATTAGCAAAAAAAAACAAAAACTAAAGGATATGACATCATACCACAATCAAGGATTATGTTTTCCTCCGCTCTTCTTTGGCAGTTTATCAACCATCAAATCAATTTGATGTCATTCAGGGTTACCACACTGATGTCAAATTCAACATCAACATCCAGCTTCAAGGTGAAAATCACACCTAAACTGCCACTGTACTATAAGAAATCTTCTCTATGAGGTGGAACAACAAGTACGCTTCAGCCAGACTGTCTACCTCTTCTACTGTACAGGGGCTTCCAACTTCTCAAATAGGAAATTCTGTAGTAATCTACTCTTAGGATAGAAAGCATGGAAGAATATTTTTCAATGTTGAAGGGCTGTTTTTTTAACTATATGTAAGCTAAATTTATCTGCTTCTATGAACATGTAACAGAATCACAAAATGTTTCAGTATATAATATAGCTGCTTGTCATTCTACCTTACTTCAATCTTTGCCAAAAAAAAAGAAAAAAAATGCTTTGTACATGCTGTTGACATAAACAGTAGCCTGATTAGACATCACTGAAACATTATGACTAAGTATAAATAATAATATTTTGAAGTTAAAATTAATCGTCTAATAACTGTGTACAAGTTCAATCCAGTGTAGATGCTCTTTATGTTTGAGCAGGAGTATCGATGTTTCCAAGATTAATAAATTGTGCTATCAGATGCTTTCTAGTGAGTTTATATGCTTTTTGGTATAGTTCATATCTGCAGACAGTGACAATTATTTGCTATATTATCAGGACACATTTACCAATTGTTGAAGCAGCAGCAGAATATTCTGTCAGTTGTCCACTTTAATAAGCAGTCTAAGAAAGGGTCTTTATGGACCTCACTATTTTTAAATATTAGTCCCTAAAAATAAAGACCCTAAAACTCTAGGCCACTGTAAAAAAGAAGGAAAAAAAAAGAATGAGATAATTTACTTGTATTATGTCATGTTATAAAAATGGTCCAACTGATGTTACTTGATTGTCAGCTTTTTGATCATTAAATTTAGTACATGAAAAAAGAATATTAATTTCTCAAATTCTGATAGTCAATTTGATTCGAACAAATGAACAACAATTACAACACACACACGCACAAAATAATTACAACATTCCCACTGAAACATATAAAAAAGTTAAAAATAATTATATAAATAAATATGTAAATTAAATAAGAAAAATAAGTACTTACAGTACAGTTACATCAGTACAGTATGTAATGATTGATTACATTTCTGAAAATGATTACATTTTGCATTGTTGCATGAGTTTAATTGTTTATAGTTGAGAGGGTCATCGTCATTTAAAGGGAGTGGGATACAGATTGGCAGACATTATATGTGTTTAAAACTATCGGATTAGATTTGCGGCAAAATATATTGAACATAACTTTTCAAGAAACTAATGAAAATATAAATTGAAACTGAATAAAACCGGGCTAGCAGTGGTGTGTTTTCATTGGCTACTGAGTTTTTGATACTGCTTCTTGACCTGGAAGTGAAGATGTCAGTGTTGTTTATATTATGTGGATGTGATCATCTGTATGTGGCTTCCTATTTCCTTTTAGTGATATAAAGATAGGAATTTTGTTTTTTGAATTTTATCTGTATTTATCTGCTGCTATGACTTTGTCGGAGCGTGAGAGATCAAACGCAAGAGAAAATGAAAGTCTTGAGGTTTATTTTTAGGCTACATTAAAGTACTATATATACTGAAAATATATAGTATTGAATGTTTACTGAAAATATTGCATAATGTCCAGTGTTTTCAGAGAATATTTGTTTATTCCTGATGATTCGTCTCTATTGTTGGGTCTGATTAGGCTCTGCGGTTACAATTTAAAGAGAATACTTGTTTAATGTGTGTGTTTGTGATATATTCAGCTATCAATAAAGTCTCACTCCAACCAGGTAAACCAGGTAAAAGGTTGGCAACCCTGGCCATCACACTAATCATTAGTAAGATGCACTTACATCATCATGTGGCTCTTTTGATCACTTATGAATTAATGATCACTTAATTCTGACGAATTCAAAAAAATGAAAATTACAATCATGGCTTGCTGTCACAAAGATTGTTGTTGCCATTTTTTATTATTCTGATAATTTTATTTAGTTAGCATTATCATCTAACATTTAAAATTGGAAATACTTTAACAATCATCAACAGTTTCAATTGTGACTTTTATAAAAAAAAAAATTAAAAAAAAAACAGTTGAATGTAAATGAAACTACATAAATTCAAATAAATTTACATTCTTTATTGTCACTACAACATGTACACAAGTATCAAAGTGAAAGTCTTGGATGCAATTATGCCGTTACAGGAAAGACAAGAATCCACAAAACATGATTGCATAGTATTAATGTAATGCACAGTATTCTAATGATTTACATTACCTTAAAATGCACAAGTAGAATACATGTGTAAAATAAATATATATTTTAAATGAAACGATGATCCTTTGAACAGTTCCTGTTACAGTGAAAAGTGACAAAACGGTGACTGGGTGGGTACATTATGTGGTAATGGAGTGAAATATTAGTCTTTACAGGGATAGTCTATTCAAAAACATCTAAATTCTCTCATCATTTACTCATCTTCATACCATTCCCGATGTATGACTTTCTTTTTTCACATAAACACAAACATTTTTAAGAAAATAGTCCATTTCTATGACTCTATGTAAGTGCATTGTAGCCCAGTTGGTCTGAAGCGATCGTTAATAGTTAAAACAGTTTAAATTATTAGTATTTTTCTTATCTATTGTTTCTATTCAGAAGACCCCATCCACTGGGGTCAGATGGATTACCATCACAGTTTTAGGACTCTTTAGAACTGATTATTTTCTTTCTACAGAGAAATACAAATTATGCATCTGTGCATCTGGGATGACATATGGGTGAGTAAAATATTTGAGAATTTTTATTTTTGGGTGAACTATCCCCAAATGAAGTGCAACCTCTTATGTATTTGTGAGCGATGTTTGTTTTAATCAAGAACTCTAAAGAAATTAAAATATTTCCATAATATCAGGTGTCTGTAGATCAAGATCCCAGTCAGTCAAAGGTGATGTGCCTGAACAAAATAAGATTCTTGTCTGATGGGGATAATGGATCTCTGGTACTACCACTCCACATATAATAAGAATATCATCAAAAAGTTGATTTATTTCAATAATTCCATTCAAAAAGTGAAACTTCATTACAAACAGACCGATATATTTCAAATGTTTATTTCTTTTAATTTTGATAATTATAACTGACAACTAAGGAAAATCACAAATTCCCAAATCTCAGAAAATTAGAATATTATTTAAGACCAATATAAAGAAAGGATATTTTGAAATCTTGGCCAACTGAAAAGTATGATCATGTACAGCACTCAATACTTAGTTGGGGCTCCTTTTGCCTGAATTACTGCAGCAGTGCGGGGTGGCATGGAGTCGATCAGTCTGTAGCACTGCTCGGGTGTTATGAGAGCCCAGGTTGCTCTGATAGTGGCCTTCAGCTCTTCTGCACCGTTGGATCTTCCTCTTACAATACCCCATAGATTTTCTATTGGGTTAAAGTCAGGCGAGTTTGCTTGGCAATAAAGAACAGGGATACCATTGTCCTTAAACCAGGTACTGGTTGCTTTGACACTGTGTACAGGTGCCAAGTCCTGTTGGAAAATGAAATCTGCATCTCCATAAAGTTGGTCAGCAGCAGGAAGCATGAAGTGCTCTACAACTTCCTGGTATATGGCTGCTTTGACCTTGGACCTCAGAAAACACAGTGGACCAACACCAGCAGATGACATGGCACCCCAAACCATCACTGACTGTGGCAACTTTACACTGGACCTCAAGCAACGTGGATTGTGTGCCTCTCCTCTCTTCCTCCAGACTCTGGGACCCTGATTTCCAAAGGATATGTAAAATTTACTTTCATCAGAGAACATAACTTTGGACCACTCAGCAGCAGTTCAGTCCTTTTTGTCTTTAGCCCAGGCGAGACGCTTCTGATGCTGTCTGTTGTTCAAGAGTGGCTTGACACAAGGAATGCGACAGCTGAAACCCATGTCTTGCATATGTCTGTGCGTAGTGGTTCTTGAAGGACTGGCTCAAGGCTGCAGTCCACTCTTTGTGAATCTCCCCCACATTTTTGAATGGGTTTTGTTTCACAATCCTCTCCAGGGTGCGGTTATCCCTATTGCTTGTACACTTTTTTTCTACCACATATTTTCCTTCCCTTCGCCTCTCTATTAATGCGCTTGGACACAGAGCTCTGTGGACAGCCAGCCTCTTTTGCAAGGACCTTTTGTGTCTTACCCTCCTTGTGTAAGGTGTCAATGGTCGTCTTTTGAACAATTGTCAAGTCAGCAGTCTTCCCCATGATTGTGTGGCCTACAGAACTAGACTGAGAGACTATTTAAAGGCCTTTACAGGTGTTTTGAGCTAATTAGCTGATTAGAGTGTGGCACCAGGTATCTTCAATATTTAACCTTTTCTCAATATTCTAATTATCTGAGATACTGAATTTGTTACAAATTTTTCCTTAGTTGTCAGTCATAATCATCAAAATGAAAAGAAATAAACATTTGAAATATATCAGTCTGTGTGTAATGAATGAATATAATATACAAATTTCACTTTTTGAACTGAATTAGTGAAATAAATCAACTTTTTGATGATATTCTAATTATATAACCAGCACCTATGTATATGTATGTGTAGGGAATTTTACAGTTAAGACCCAAAAGACCAGATATGATAAATGAAGACCCGGAGTCAGTTTAAAAATATAAATTGAAGAAAATTTTACTGAAGAGTAGTTTGCAGTTTCAACAGCAGAAGCAGCTTCAAGTCTCACAAGGAGGTCGTAGGCCGCTCTCCTTCTCTTCGCATTTCCACCACAATTATACTCTAACAGAGTTCACTAACTACGTCATTACTAAGATTCTGATTGGTTTAGAAAACTAGACAAAACTGGTAATTTTCCACACATGGACAGATAGTCAGAATCATATCTCCTTAGTCACAGAATGTCCTGTTAAGTCAGGACAAGCCGTCTGCAGGTCTCAAGCAGTCCCAGTTACCCACCAGTTCCCATAATGGACCTGTACAGAACACTTAGCGCACATACAAAGATACACATGATTCACAGCTTCTTCAAGGCTGAAGTTGATCTGAGCTCTGCACTGAACAGGAAACTTTCCCAAAATATACTGATAAGTTGTACTTTTCTCTCAGTTAGCGGTACAGACAATATACATCATTATTTTCTAGCGTTTGAAAATGAAAAGGAAAATAAATGCTTTAACATAAGTTGAAGTTAGTCATTCTAAATAATTCAATATTTAGAAAAATAACTTTCATGATAAATCACTCTATATATACATATATATATATATATATATATATATACACAGTGAGGAAAATATTAAGTATTTGAACACCCTGCTATTTTGCAAGTTCTCCCACTTAGAAATCATGGAATTTGCCATCGTAGGTGCATGTCCTCTGTGAGAGACATAATCTAAAAAAAAAAAATCCAGAAATCACAATGTATGATTTATTAACTATTTATTTGTATGAGACAGCTGCAAATAAGTATTTGAACACCTGTCTATCAGCTAGAATTCTGACCCTCAAAGACCTGTTAGTCTGCCTTTAAAATGTCCACCTCCACTCCATTTATTATCCTAAATTAGATGCACCTGTTTGAGGTCGTTAGCTGTATAAAGACACCTGTCCACCCCATACAATCAGTAAGAATCCAACTACTCACATGGCCAAGACCAAAGAGCCTCGAACACCGGTTCGTTGGGCCCTCGGTAACGAGATGCTAGAAAACCGCACTCCTCGGATTTTGGGAAGGGTCTTAAAAAAAAACAGTATTCAATATATATCAATATTCAGTGAAAATTGTATACATGTGTTCGTCCCTGATTTGACTTCTCGACCCCTGAACGATTTCGTAGAGCCGCCAAACTTTTACGCCCGCCTCGGGGGGTCGTGACGAAAAGAAAGACGCCGCCCCCTGGTGGATCGGACCTTTCGAAGTGCCGTCCACGAACCCACTACGGCAAACAAATTGGAATAATGGGAGAATGGGATTTTTCTACAAGGGTCCCACAGGCCCCGAATTTTGCACCGTGGCTCATGGGGGCCCCCCCGAGCGACATACCAAAAGCGGGGTAGAGTGCAGGCAAAAAAATTTTGGCCTTTAACTCCAATTTCTCACAAGATCCTCTGTCACTCTTATGATGACAGTGCATTTCGATGGATTTTTTGGTTATAAAAGAGATCCTAGAGTTTCACGATTCAGGGCCATGCGTCGGGGGCCCCGAGAGGTTCGGAATCTCATATCTTGAGACGCCACGGCCTTTCGTCTCTGCGAGGGGCCGATCCCACGCTACATTTAATGTGTAATGGGTTAGCGGACGCCCGCTTGCTTTTTTGACCTTTTGACCCCTGAACTTAGTCGTAGGACCACTAAACTTTTCCACCATCCTCGGTGGGTCGTGACGAGAAGAAAGATGCCGCCCCCTGGCAGATCGGACCTTTCGAAGCGCCGTCCGCGAACCCACTATTGCAAACACATTGGAATAATGGGAGAGTGGGATTTTTTACAAGGGTCCCACTGGCCCCAAATTTTGCACCGTTGCACCAAATTCGAATGGGGAGTTCATGGGGTGCCCCAGAACGACATATCGAGAGCACGAGTCGATCAGGGAAACTTTGCTTCGAACGTCAAAAACCGGCCACTATGAGACGCTCCGCACGCAGTGTCGCAAGTACCTGTCGGACCACCGGGGGGTGCCTCCTGTAAGTATAATGGGTAATTGGACAAATAATGGGTCCGTGGGACGTGGGCAGGGGTCCCCGGGTCATTTGCCAACTTTAATGGGTAATCGGACAAATAGTGGGACGGGGGCGTGGCTTGGGGGCGGTGGGCGGGGCTCCCTGGGTCATTTGCCAACTTAAATGGGTAATCGGACAGATAGAGGGTCCGTGGGACGGGGGTGTAGCTTGGGTGTGGTGGGCGGGGGCCCTGGGTCATTTGCCAACTTTAATGGGTAATCGGACAAATAATGGGTTCATGGGACGGGGGCGTGGCCTCCCGCTGCACCCTGGGATGGGGAGAAGGATGAATAATTAGCTTCTGGAAACATTTAATGGGTAATCGGACAAAATAATGGATTTGTGGGACTTTGGACACCTCCCCTGACTGACCTCTCCACAAGACCAATGGTGAAATTGACAAATAATGGTTTGGCAGGATAGGGTCAGTGAAAACACCATTCACTCAATGAGAGAACGGACGTTTAGTGGATATCTGGGATCGACCTACCCCTTTACCAGTGTATTACCTTAGAAACGGACATTTAATGGGTTCACGGGAGATGGGGGGGTCCCACGTTGGGGAGGGGTGGTCCCTCGAGCCCGGGGGCACCCCCTATAGATGTCTGGTAAGCCACTGTTCCGGGGGAATCTCGGAAGTGTCTAGGTAATCGTAAAAGGTAAGATTGGTCCATTAATAAATAGACTTTGTGGATTCCATTTCAGACTACGGTCCCTCCGAGTGATTAAGCTTCCGTTGGCAGCTTATTAATATGGGCCTTTGTCCGCGAACCCATTAAATTGCCAACTGAGTCACAAAGGGTCTGTGCTGACAGTGAGCGACGCACTGCTTCCTCACTCTCAGCCACTCCCTTCTTCGCCACAAGCAGGTCACAGGCGCTCCGGGGATGCACTGCCTCCCCACGCCCTCCTGCCCCGTCCCTTACGGGACAAACAGAGCCAAGTGAGTTCACATCACTCACTGCCTCTACCTCGGGATGCCCTGCTTCCTAGGTTGGGCCTCAGTGTTCCATGCTGCCCCCCCCCCCCCCCCCGCGGGAACTTCTGGTGCTCGGATGGTGCCACTCGTACGGTGTTTGGGGGCCTGGCTAGGTCTTCCAAACCCGTCCCATTGGCTCATTCGAACAGTCAGACTCGGCTACGCGATTCAGTTCTGCAGGCATCCCCCCAGGCTCAGAGGCATCCTGTCCACCTCAGTGGTGGGCAGAGACGCCACTGTCCTGCGAGAGGAGATTGCGGTCATGTAGGTGAAGGACGCAATAAGGCCTGTCCCACCAGCCGAGATGTAGTTAGGGTTTTACAGCCCGTACTTCATAGTGCCCAAGAAAGGCGGGGGGCTACGGCCACACACCTCAGCCGGTTGTGGCTTCGGGGTCAACTGGGAAAAGAGCAAACTCTCTCCAGTGCATCTCCATCTCTTTTCTCGGTGTGGTGCAGGACCCGGTCAACATGATGGCATGCCTCACCAACGAGCGTGTACAGTCGGTGCTGAGCTGCCTGAATTCGTTCTCGCAGAAAACAGCGGTCCCACTGAAGCTTTTTCAGAGGCTTCTTGGGCATATGGCATCTGTAGCCACGGTCACGCCGCTCGGATTACTCCATATGAGACTGCTTCAGCACTGGCTACACAGCCGAGTCCCGAGGTGGGCATGGCACCATGGCACGCTCTGTGTGGTCATCACACCGAGTTGTTACCGAACATTCATCCCAGGTCGGACCTTGCTTTTCTACGGGCCGGGGTGCCCTAGTGGTCATAACAGATGCCTCCACCACCGGGGTGCTGTATGCAATAAGCATGCTGCATCGGGCTCCTGGACAGGACCCCAGCAGCAGTGGCATATCAATTGCCTCAAGTTGCTAGCAATACTGCTCGCGCTGCGCCACATGTACTGGTCCGCACAGACAACACATTGACAGTAGCATACATCAACCACAGGGTGGTCTACGCTCTCACCGTATGTTGCAATTCACCCACCACTTTCTCCTCTGGAGTCAGCGGCGGCTCAGGTCTCTGCACGCCATTTATATCCCAGGCGAGCTAAATCGTGCGGCCGACGCGCTCTCACGACAGCTCATGCTCCCGTGGGAATGGAGACTCCACCCCCAGGGTGGTTCAGCTGATCTGGAGCAGATTCTGGGACGCACAGGTGGACCTGTTTGCCTCTGAAGAGTCTGCTCACTGCCAATTATTTTACTCCCCTCCCTGAGGGGACCCTCGGCACGGATGCACTGGCACACAACTGGTCCCGGGGCCTACGCAAATATGCGTAACCCCCAGTGAGCCTTCTGGCACAGACACAGTGCAAGGTCAGGGAGGACGAGGAGCAGGTCCGTCGTGACAGTCCCTCCCTGGCGAATTCCCCTGAGGAAGGATCTGCTTTCTCAGGAATGGAGCACCATATGGCACCCACGTCCTGACCTTTGGAACCTCAACCAGTGGTTCCTGGACGGGACACAGAGGACTTAAGTGGCCTACTGCTCGTGGTAGTTGACACGATCATTTCGGCTCTACGAGGCGTGCCTATGCTTTGAAGTGGAGTCTCTTCGCTGATTGGTGTTCTTCCCGTCGGGAAGACCCCCGGAGATGCCCAGTCAGCTTAGTGCTTTCCTTCCTTCAAGTGGGTTTGGAGCGGAGACTGTCCCCCTCCACCTTGAAGGTTTATGTGGCCACTATCGCAGCACATCACGATGTGCTCGACGGCAGGCCACTAGGGAAGCATGATCTGATCATCAGGTTCCTGAGAGGTGTTAGGAGGCTAAACCCTCCTAGACGTCCCCTAGCTCCCTCTTGGGACCTTTCTGTCGCCCTAGCTGGCCTACAGAAAGCTCCCTTTGATTCCCTCGAGTCAGCTGAGCTGAAACATCTTCATCTTCAGTCTTTGAAGACAGTGCTCCTGACCGGGCTCGCTTCCTTTAAGAGGATAGGGGACCTGCAAGCATTTTCGGTCAGTGAAGCATGCCTGGAATTTGGGCCGGCTTTGTCTCACATGATCTTGAGACCCCGGCCTGGATACGTGCCCAAGGTTCCCACCACTCCCTTCTGGGACCAGGTGGTGAACCTGCAAGCGCTGCCCCTGGAGGAGGCAGACCCAGCCCTTGCGTTGCTGTGTCCTGTTCACGCTCTGAGCGCTTACATGGATCACATGCAGAGCATAAGAAGCTTTGAGCAGCTCTTTGTTTGCTTTGGAGGACAGCAGAAAGGAAAGGCTGTCTTAAAGCAGAGGTTGGCCCGCTGGATAGTGGATGCTATCGCCTTGGCGTATCATTCCCAGGGCGAGCCGTGCCCCCTAGGGTTGAGAGCACACTCCACTCGGGGTGTTGCTTCCTCCTGGGCGTTGGCGCATGGTGCCTCTCTGGCAGACATCTGCAGAGCTGCAGGCTGGGTGCCACCGAACACATTCGCCAGGTTTTACAACCTCCGAGTGGACCCGGTGTCCTCCCGTGTGTTGTCTACAGCTAGATTGCCACGGGAGTCCGCTTGCTGCGCCATTCTCCCCTCACAGGGAGATGCGAGCGCTTATCTTACAACCCAGTTCAGTTCCACACTTGGTGAACCTGTGGAGTTCCTCCTGCATCCTCCGGCAGTCAGACGCGGTGGAGGCATCCGAAGCCAGGTCCAGTACTCGTGTACATGCCCCAGTAGTCAGTCCTTGTACTGGGCTAGATGCCCATATATTGTGATTCCCTGCGGGTACTCCCATATGTGTATAGTCCACGGTACGGTTTCCCCGATGGTAAACCCGTGTCTTCCCTGGGCGGCTCAGCCCTACCCCTAAGGTGTAGTGTTCCTCCCCAAACCAGAGCAGGACCTACCTCAGGGAGCTCCATAGCCCAGCAGGTCAGTGCATATGTGCTCCACACGTTACCTCCCTTTGGGCAGGGTGTGGTCTCCGTAGCTTCCCTACAAGGGATGCTTTCCTAGCGTTTTGGTCATGGCTGAAAAAACGTGGGAATTGAGTCCCGAAGCACTCTTCCCCTGATGTAAGGAACAACAGCTTCGACCATCTCCTGAGTAAGACCCACTGGTATGGAAGACATCCTAGGGCTTACTCCAGGCGCTGGAGGGTTACGACATTTGTGGTAGCACTTTCAGGTGGCATGCCTAAGCCTGCCAGCATCTGCTAGGTTACCAATGTAAACCCCCGAAGGAGGGAACGGAGACGTTACTTCCCCTTGCCATAGCACTGAGTCACCACTGAGTGGCTGGGATCAGTATCTCGGCTCCTCAGCAAAATATGAATGAAAGTGAGTATGCCTGCCCTATTTATACCCGAATGCCGGGGTAGGGGGCCGGCATGTAAAACTCACTGGCCAATTCTCATTGGCTCGTTTTGTACCACTTGGAGGTGATTGGGCTCCCAAGCGAGACCCCATTACGTCAGTTCGACGTAACGTCTCCGTTCCCTCCTTCAGGGAACGGGGGTTACATTAATATGAATGAAAGAAAAATAAAACTTAAAAGTTATATTCACTCCTTTATTTGCCCACCGGCCTTCCATAAATGAGGGTGCTCTCTAGATATAGTATTTTAATAGTGACTCAGCCAATGTGTCACTTTGCCACTGCCGTCAAATCTTATAACATGTACGTTTACCATTCTGATCACACATAACTGACAGTGTTTAAATTTAGACCCACAGTTGAATTTAGACAAGGGTTTTTAACCCATGGACAGCAATCTTCAATTTCACATTACAATTTACATAAATACTAATCCAAAGTGTAATACAAATCAACAACATAAATTACAAAAGTAGTCATAATTACCATTAGCAGACAGAGCTGGATAACCAATCCACTTAAAGCGCGTAAAATTATTGTTGTTTCACTGTACCCATCAGTAATGATAAAACACTCATTCCAGAGGTTAATGACATGCACACACAATGAGGATAAAATAATTACCCAAAACGAATACATACAAACATAAAGGGCAGTCACCATCACACATATTCATATTAGACATATGAATATGAACTGCTCATTTTCAAGGTTAAAAACCATATTAAACTTCACACTTTTCCTATAGGTTTTATTTACTTTCTATATAATCTCTAATCCAGTCTCAAACCATGTCTCTTCACTATAATTTGTTTTTAGAAAATTCAGCTAGGTTCTTTTAGTTCTAACATCATTCCTTTGTTTTGTTTAAAGTTTAGCAGGCCGATAACAGACACAGTACCTCCCTTCCCTCCACCCCAGCACTCTCTTTCTCCCTCTCCTAATTTCAAATAATCTTTTTAATGGCCTCAAGACTGTAACTTAGACAGAATGAAATATGTAATTCATTACTGTATACAAAACTCTTAATCATTAACCAGGCTTACAACATATGTATATTTTTCAGATAAAAAAAAAACATTACCACAATACTTTTATGTTATCCTTGGAGTCTTTTTAAGGTTATCTTTAATTTAAATGCTGAATTCAATTAACTTCCTCTAGAATCTGCAAAAGTGGTCTTCATCTTAGGCACCACCATGTCTTTACATTTCTATGCTATGTCTTTACATTCCTATGCCACGTCTAATGACCTGCTAGAGTAAAAATATGATGCAGACATATTATTTCAAAATCAACACAGTCTCACAGATTCAGGGATTCACAGTAATACTGAATCCAAAAGTTATACAGTTTTTGCCAATAGGGCAACCAACATAATGCTAATAAATTTTGCTCTGGTCTCCCCAGAAATTACGGACAGTCACCTCATGGTCTCTTGAAAGCTCATTCCCATCAGCTCTTTATAAATAATCTTCTCTTCCTCAGGGTGTTGTTCCCAGGCATAGTTGCATCAAGTTGTGGACACTTGTCACAATGAAAAACAAAGCTGTCCTAGGAATGCGGTTTCTGGTGAGTGGTATGGAGGAACATTTTTGGGTCAGACTTCTGTACTTCTCACAGATCCCCCCTTAACGATGCTGCTGGCCTCACAGGCATCCGCTCCACTCTCATACCCATCTCACATAAAACACCTCCCTTCAGGGTAGATGCCCAGTGGCGGCGGTAACCCCCTGCCTTAGGTTGTCCCCTGTCTGGCCAAAGAGGATCTTACCCGTCATTGAGAAATCACCTCATGCACACTGGAAACCGCTCTTTCCCATTTCAAAATCTTTGACAGTTTTCTTCAACCGAATCAGGTGTTTTCTGGAGCTTAAGGAAGATGCATTCAAGAGCCACCAGAGCCAGTGCCTAATAGTGTTACAACAAGGAAACAGGTTAATTACAGCAGTATTAAATCATTAAAAGTTATTAGACATCTTCAAAGCAGAAACATATCAATGCTGAGATTATAGTGAATTTAGTTCTCACAACCATCCATTCAGTGTAATGTTCTGCTACATCTTTAACTGGAACCATTGGCCCTGTGCATGGAGGTGACTAGGATCAGACAAAAATAAACTTGTAGTATCATACTTTATCTACTATCTTTTGACTGTACCCCAGTTTAAGACTTTGCCAGAATTGACATGGATTTTTGAATAAACATAATTTTTATATTTACTTTTACCCACATATCAGGGAATTTAGAAATGACAAATTTCCCATCAGGTCGAGTCTCTGTGACACTGGCAGTCTCATTTTTGCCATTTAAACTATATATGTCAATAAAATACTAAACATTTAGAACTTAGAGGTCCTACATCATTTTAGTTCTTTACACTACAGTAGTGATGTGCTCATCACATAGAAAACATGCTTGAGACTGTTCAAATACTTTCCCATTAAGTGAAAAATTATTTCATAACATCCAATAATCAATTATCATCTTCTATACTTCTTATATTTTTGTAACATGTTTTTGGAGTCATTGTCTGAAATTTAACATCAACCTGTAAATTCCATTCACTATAAAATTTATTATTATTTTTTTCAAAAAAGACTTCAATCTTATGACCTTTTTCTCTTGTTCTCATACAAAAACTTTAATTTTGACACATTAACACTGATTCTTCTTTTAAACCCACATTAACCGCAGACATATCTGTCACTTTATCACATTTGGCCATTAAATTGTATTATCCCTCAGTTACTTCTGGGAATTTGTCCATCAGGGGTTAGTGGTACCCTGCCCATTTTACAAATCCATGAATAAGTACAAACAGCTAAACATTTAAACTTTTCTAGTTCTTTTTTTGTAGGCAGTCAAGTCCAATCAGAATTTAAAACCCAGGCTGACCATTCTCTTAATAAGTTATGCAAATTTCTTTTAAGTGAGCGATCCAGAGCAGATCTGCTTACAGCATTTGCTCTCTTCTGTCTCATTATCTGTTTCGGGACTGATCAAGTTACTGATCAAGTTATTGATCAAGTTACTAAATTTGTCAGCCATATCTTAGTCATTGTTAATACTCACCTGATAGAGATGGAGACGACAACCTTTGAAAAACACAGCTTTGGCTTCTGCATGATGAAACTGCAAAGTATACTCAAATCCCAAAGTCACACATACTGGTCCAATCCAATTAGGGTCACAAAAAAAATTCTTACAATGATCAGAATCGTTTCAGATGCATCCCCGGCAAACAAACAACCCTATTATCTTTTTATATTTTGTATCTAATTAAAACTTTGTCCCTACCTGTCTGAATCTCTAAGCTCGGGGTACCCCTATTTGGAGTGGAAGAGGTGAAGCATCCGGCTCACGATTTTACACACGTAGTGTCTTTTCACTCTGGTGGGGGTGCCTCCACACCGAACGCATCAACATAGTGCACACCAACCCAGTGTCCACACCAGAGTGCGATTCTCCGGGGCACACAGTAGTGTCATTATACTCTGGTGGGGGTGCCTCCACACCAAACGTATCAACATAGTGCACACCAACCCAGTGTCCACACCAGAGTTTTCCCCGGAGAGCCCACTTTTTACAGCGTATCAACATCGACCCCTTGTCAGATGTCTGGGTACTCACGTCTGAGTCAAACCCCACCACTCGCCTTTTTCTCCACCACCTCCATTTCCACTCCAGCAAAAATAATAAAACTCTTCCTACCTTTGTTTGTTGTTTAGCCAGGGATGTCACAGAGGAATGACCGCTCGCTGATTCTCCACCATAAACTGTAGGGGATTTTACAGTTAAAGACCCAAAAGACCAGATATGATAAATGAAGGCCCGGAGTCAAGAGTTTAAAAATATGAATTGAAGAAAATTTTACTGAAGAGTAGTTTGCAGTTTCATCAGCAGAAGCAGCTTCAAGTCTCACAAGGAGGTTGTAGGCCGCTCTCCCTCTCTTTGCATTTCCACCACAATTATACTCTAATAGAGTTCACTAACTATGTCATTACTAAGATACTGATTGGTTTAGAAAACTAGACAAAACTGGTAATTTTCCACACATGGTCAGATAGTCAGAATCATATCTCCTTCCATCATGATGCTGACGATCAGACCCTGAACTAAGGCACAGAATGTCCTGTTAAGTCAGGACAAGGCGTCTGCAGGTCTCAAGCAGTCCCAGTTGCCCACCAGTTCCCATAAAGGACCTGTACAGAATACTTAGTGCACATACAAAGATACACATGATTCACAGCTTCTTCAAGGCTGAAGTTGATCTGAGCTCTGCACTGAACAGGAAACTTTCCCAAAACATACTGATAAGTTGTACTTTTCTCTCAGTTAGAGGTACAGACAATATACACCATTATTTTCTAGCGTTTGAAAATAAATGCTTTAACATAAGTTGCAGTATATATACATATATATATATTGTATATCAGATATATATATATATATATATATAGAAGCGGCAGTGGATTCCAGAATCCACCCTTCACATGTGTGTGCATGTATATATATATATAATATATATAATTATATTCATTTGATTAATTTGATAATGTTTGAGGTAAATAAATCAGTAAATATTGTAGGAGATTTTCATGGGTAAGTGTGGGTAGGTTACAGGATGAGATTCGATTCATTCAAGGCTTAAGCACTCAGCATTGGTTTGTTTTTGTTTTTTATTTTTGTGCAGACTCCTGAGTTGAGTACACTTGCGGATTGTGCACATTTGCTCACTTCTCTTCCAGCGGTATTTGTATTTAAAGGGGCTCGACTCTGGGGAGTTGCATGAATATTTGGTTTAGGAAATATAGTGGGGTGGTATGTGTCATGGATTCAGTCACGTCATCACAACCAGCTCCACCCACTCATTCATCATCTCCGGAATACTAATCACCTTCACCTGTCACCTATCACTCACACCCTCTAGTGCCCGAAATAGACCATGTTAAAATGCTTTGTGTCCCGGCAATGCGATCCCAGCTGCCAGTGTGCTGAGAGGGGCTTCTTTGACAAATTCTCCAAGTGACTCAGTGACTCAATGACAACAGAACGAGCACATACTCACCTCACCTTCAGTTCAGTGTCTGGTCTCGTCGTTACAAGACCACACAGACTCACTTGGATTCTGTTACCTGTCAGTTCCTTGTATCCTGCTACTATCCTGTTCCTCGTCATCTCGTCATTCCGGTTTCCCCTTGCTACTATTCCATTCACCTACAAGACACGGATAAAGACTGTTACCCATCAGCTAAGTCACCTGTTTGATTCAAAGATGGTTACAACTTACCATACCTAGCCTGTGAACTTACTTTTGTGTTGTTTGCAAAATAAAGACGTTAAACTAATATCCATCCCAGTATGTTGTAGTTTAGGAGGGGGAAATTATGAATGAATTCTCATCTGTATTTTTACTGTATATATATATATATATATATATATATATATATATATATATATATATATATATATATATATATATATATATATATATATATTTGTGTCTATGAATTTGTGAATTGGAAATTAAGAATGGCATCCATTGAAGATTTTATTAAAGCTCAGTCGTAGGGATTATTAAATTTGTTGGATAAAGGACAATTGTGGGAACTTTTGAGAACTTCTTGACACATTGAGATTAAAGAATTAGATAAACGCTTGAAAAAGAATGAGTTAAAAATGACTTAAAAAGCGAAGTTGAGTGAATTTTCAGAACACAAATGAAGATATTTTTGAAATCCAAGAGCTTTCGGTAGACTGCAACGTTATTACCACATTCAAGGTCCAGAAAGGTGCTAAAGACAATATTAAAACAATTGACGTGACTGCAGTGGTTCAACCTTAATGTTATGAAGAGATGAGAATACTTTTGTGTGCCAAAAAACAAAATGACTTTGTTCTGCAATATTGAATTTTGTCTGTTTTGGATTTTTTAAAGTCGAAGGAATTAATGGGCATTTTTTCAGGCTTATTATCAAAAGAAAGAGATTCTTGAAATACAGCAAATGAATGATCAAGAGATGGCTAAAGTAATTAAAGAACCTTCAGAATTCGAATAGGAAAAATTAAAAATGGACAATGTGCTTAAACGACGCAAAGCTGAATTATTACCACTTAGACATGTTCAACAGTTGGAATCTGAAAAGTTGTCAAGAGTATTTGAGCTACTAGTTCAACGGTTAAAGCTAATTGTTTCAGGGTTCTGCCCTGGCAGCTTTTTCTGTGTTGTCTTTGTTTCATGTCTCTATGTTTGTGTTATGTGTCAGCACATGGCTTTGTCTTTGTTTGTGTTTGCCATGCGCTCCTCTTGTCCAGCCTCCTTGTTTGCTGTTACCACGCCCCCTTGTTTAGTCCTGTCTAGTCCTTGTTTCAATAATTGTGCTTACCTGATCCTCATGTTCTCTGGTCCCTTTACATTGTGCTTCCCTTCCTCATATACTTGCTGGTTCGTTGTATTCATTGTGTGTACAGTCGTGGCCAAAAGTTTTTAGAATTACATAGTTTTCACAAAGTTTGCTGCTAAACTGCTTTTAGATCTTTGTTTCAGTTGTTTCTGTGATGTACTGAAATATAATTACAAGCACTTCATACGTTTCAAAGGCTTTTATCGACAATTACATGACATTTATGCAAAGAGTCAGTATTTGCAGTGTTGGCCGTTCTTTTTCAGGACCTCTGCAATTCGACTGGGCATGCTCTCAATTAACTTCTGGGCCAAATCCTGACTGATAGCAACCCATTCTTTCATAATCACTTCTTGGAGTTTGTCAGAATTAGTGGGTTTTTGTTTGTCCACCCGCCTCTTGAGGATTGACCACAAGTTCTCAATGGGATTAAGATCTGGGGAGTTTCCAGGCCATGGACCCAAAATTTCAACGTTCTGGTCCCCAAGCCACTTAGTTATCACTTTTGCCTTATGGCACGGTGCTCCATCGTTCTGGAAAATGCATTATTCTTCACCAAACTGTTGTTGGATTGTTGGGAGAAGTTGCTGTTGGAGGGTGTTTTGGTACCATTCTTTATTCATGGCTGTGTTTTTGGGCAGAATTGTGAGTGAGCCCACTCCCTTGGATGAGAAGCAACCCCACACATGAATGGTCTCAGGATGCTTTACTGTTGGCATGACACAGGACTGATGGTAGCGCTCAACTTTTCTTCTCCTGATAAGCCTTTTTCCAGACGCCCCAAACAATCGGAAAGGGGCTTCATCGGAGAATATGACTTTGCCCCAGTCCTCAGCAGTCCATTCACGATACTTTTTGCAGAAGATCAATCTGTCCCTGATGTTTTTTTTGGAGAGAAGTGGCTTCTTTGCTGCCCTTCTTGACACCAGGCCATCTTCCAAAAGTCTTCACCTCACTGTGCGTGCGGATGCGCTCACACCTGCCTGCTGCCATTCCTGAGCAAGCTCTGCACTGGTGGCACTCCGATCCCGCAGCTGAATCCTCTTTAGGAGACGATCCTGGCACTTGCTGGACTTTCTTGGACGCCGTGAAGCCTTCTTTACAAGAATTGAATCTCTTTCCTTGAAGTTGCTGATGATCCTATAAATTTTTGATTTAGGTGCAATCTTAGTAGCCACAATATCCTTGCCTGTGAAGCCATTTTTATGCAACGCAATGATGGCTGCACGTGTTTCTTTGCAGGTCACCATGGTTAACAATGGAAGAACAATGATTTCAAGCATCACCCTCCTTTTAACATGTCAAGTCTGCCATTCTAACCCAATCAGCCTGACATAATGATCTCCAGCCTTGTGCTCGTCAACATTCTCACCTGAGTTAACAAGACGATTACTGAAATGATCTCAGCAGGTCTTTTAATGACAGCAATGAAATGCAGTGGAAAGGTTTTTTTGGGATTAAGTTAATTTTCATGGCAAAGAAGGACTATGCAATTCATCTGATCACTCTTCATAACATTCTGGAGTATATGCAAATTGCTATTATAAAAACTTAAGCAGCAACTTTTCCAATGTCTTGTTTTATTCCCTTTTGTTTTTATGTTTGTTATTTCTAGAGTTTTTATCTTAGCTGCTTTAGTAATTTAGTTAATTTTTAGTGTCCTTTGAGTCATAGTTGTCAGTCTTGTTTCTGTTCTCTTGTTGTCTTGTTTTGTGTGTGTGTGTGTGTGTCGGTTCCTGCCCTGGCCTGTGCCCTGATTTTCCCTGGCCACTGTTCCCAATGCCTGGCAACCAAGACTGGAGCTACTTCTTCTGAGAGATTAAGCATTGAGGCTCTGGTTCCTTGTGTTCCTGTCTGGTTCTTTCCACCATCGTCCCACCTGGTACTGCTTCCCAAGCTGTCAAGTCTGTTTTCTCCTTAGACCGGTATCCGTGGTCATCCTCCATGCCTCCTAGTGTCGTCTGCGCTGCTGTCTCACTTTCCCTGTTGTCTCAAGAATTCAGTATTGTTAATAAAACCCCTTGTCTGCTCACTTGCATCTGGGTCCTCATTCTGTATCCTTGACAAATAGTCAAGGTAAATTAGCTCCCGAAGGTGCCAAAGGTGTTTTTTTCTCGTTGTTTGAGAGTATTGCGTAATTAGCCTATTACACATTTACACGTTTAGTGATGCTTCAAAGTGTCATCGGGGGAGAGCACAAGAGGCTTATGTGGCACTTACTGTGGAGAATCAAAAAAGATTATTATAAAGTTAAGTCTTCCGGAAGTGTATCGCCAGCATTTCAGGAACTGGTAAAAAGGAGAACAGCAAACCCATGTAGAAGTGGGAAGAGAGCTGACTGTGCATTTTGATCGGTAGAGCGCTGCTTCGAATGTTAGTACTTTCGAGGAGTTGCAAGATTTGATTCGGCTAGAGCAGTTTAGAAATATTGTTACTGACAACATTGCTATGTATATTAATCCTCAGATTAAACTCAACATTTTTTCAACACTGGGGTCTATAGGACCCCAATAATTTAAACCTCCAGAATATGATTTTATTTACAAAGTTTTATGTGTCATGTACTTTGTTTTTTTTCATTGACTACTCAAATAGCTCTTTAAATAAAACAACACCCCCATCATTATATATTATAATTATTTTATTTATATTTGCTTTCAAGAGTAATAACATGCATTAAGTTTTGAGGTCAATTTGACACTCCCTTGGAACCGCCTCACTCATGGATAGTCTCAGGATGCCTCATGGTAGCATTCACCTTTTCATCCCTGGACTATTCATTTTTCAGATGTCTCAAACAGTCAGAAGGGGGTTTCATCACAGGGCTTCTTTCAGTCTTCTGCTGTCCAATCCTTATACATCTTGCAGAATTCTAGTCTGTCCTTGATATTTTCTGTCCTTGATAGCTTCTTTGCTGTCCTTCTTCACCAAGCCACTGTCCAAAAGTCGACCTCACTGTGCACAGATGCACTCGTGCACAGATGCTACCAATATTGAGCAGCTCTCCACATGGCTCGGTAGGGACTCTTCAGGAGGTGACAGTCCTGCCGCTTGCTGGATACTCTGGGGCGTTCTAAAGCCTTATTCATTGCAGTTGATTTTATCACCTTGAAGTTCTTGATGATCCAGTAAATGGTTCTTTCAGGTGCTTTGCATTAAAATGGTCTCACATGCAAATAAATTGCTGCAAAGTGATGATGGCTCCATGCCTTTCTTTAGAGGTGTAGGAACCTTTTTCCACATCGAAGCAGAGACCAGGAGATGTTGGGATATCTAGCAGAAGTTACTCTTTATTGAGAAACGCGCTGTGCATCGCTGTAGTCATCCAAGTCTAACTAAAGCAGTGTAAGGCTTGATTTTTCTGCTAAGACAAAAGCTGAGATCAAGCATCCTGCAAAAAAGCAATAAAACTCATCTGGAGAGAAGATTTCAAAGAAATAGGACAAAGCCTTGCCCAAACTGTCCTCACTCATGTATGCAACCAACCCCCCCTCCCTCCACTCCCTTCCTTCCCCCTGATTCAAGTCACTGAAGTTCTCTAAGAACTTCTTGTGAATCTATTGTTTTTCCAATTTCATGTTTAGTATCATTTAAAATGTCTCAGTGTGATTGGTTAGGTGGTCTCAATTTCACAGCAGTCACTAGTATTATGAAAAAGATTGAAAACTCAGGAGCATTCTGTTCTCCTGTATGGGTGGTGTCTCTTCAAGAAAACCTTCTCCTCTCCCCTGAAACCAGGTGTCGGTGCAATAAATATTTACATCCTTTTGTTCTGGTCTGGGCATTTAAGGGAAAAGGCACAACAGCAAAGGGGGACATTCTGTAGCCAGAAACCCCCACGCAGGGATTGGTGAGTGTCTTTGAGAGCATTCACCCACCTCTCTGTGTGTATGCATAACTTTTAAGTACTCTTAGAGAAATCTTGTGAGTAATTAATGTTATGTATTTATTATGTCTGAA
Organism: Zacco platypus; assembly: GCA_038088235.1. Classification (NCBI taxonomy): domain Eukaryota; kingdom Metazoa; phylum Chordata; class Actinopteri; order Cypriniformes; family Xenocyprididae; genus Zacco; species Zacco platypus. Next base: position 18,066,694 of record CM076064.1, read on the forward strand.
TTGGCTTATAAATGTGTAATTATGTAATTGGCATTGATATATTTTTACCTGATTAATAAATTGTTACATTTGATTTTATTCTGACTTACTCTGAAATTATTTTTAAAAAAAACACACACAACTTGATCCTGGAGAATTAGTCAATTACAGACCGATCTCCAATCTACCTTTTCTGTCAAAAATATTAGAAAAGGCAGTATCATCTCAACTGTGTTCCTACTTGGAAAGAAATGGTATCTGTGAGGATTTCCAGTCAGGATTTAGACCGTACCATAGTACTGAGACTGCTCTCATTAGAGTTACAAATGATTTGCCCTTATCATCAGATCGTGGTTGTATCTCTCTATTAGTGTTACTAGACCTCAGTGCTGCTTTTGACACTATCGACCACAATATTCTTTTGAATAGACTAGAAAATTATGCTGGAATTAGTAGAATTGCAATGGCATGGTTCAAATCATACTTATCTGACCGTTATCAGTTTGTAGTAGTAAACGAAGAGATGTCATTTCGATCACAAGTTAAATATGGAGTACCACAAGGCTCAGTTCTTGGACCGTTGCTTTTCACTCTGTACATGCTACCCTTGGGAGATGTCATTAGGAAGCATGGCATTAGTTTTCACTGTTACGCTGATGATACTCAGATGATACTATATTTCCTCGCGCCCTGACGAAACCTACCAATTCTCAAAATTAACAGAATGCGTAGCTGATATAAAAAATTGGATGACTAGTAATTTCCTACTACTAAATTCAGAAAAAACAGAGATTCTAATTATTGGACCAAAAACTTCAGCACATAATAACCTAGAATACAGTCTAACACTTGATGGCTGCTCTGTTAAGTCGTCTTCGTCAGTTAGGAACCTGGATGTGCTCTTTGAAACCAAACTTTCATTTGAAAGCCACATTTCTAGCATATGTAAAACCGCATTCTTCCATCTTAAAAATATATCTAAATTGCGACATATGCTCTCAATGACAAATGCGGAACAGCTAGTTCATGCGTTTATGACCTCGAGACTAGATTACTGTAATGCTCTACTGGGTGGTTGCCCTGCTCACGTGATAAACAAATTACAGCTGGTCCAAAACGCAGCTGCTAGAGTCCTTACTAGAACCAGGAAGTATGAACATATTAGCTCGGTTCGGTCAAAACTGCACTGGCTCCCTATTAAACATCATATAGATTTTAAAATCTTGCTAATTACTTACAAAGCACTAAATGGCTTAGCTCCCCAGTACCTGAGTGAGCTCTTAATGCATTGTAGTCCTTCGCGTCTATTACGATCTCAGAATTCTGGCCAGTTGTTAATACCTAGAATATCAAAATCAACCGCAGGCGGTAGATCCTTTTCCTATTTGGCACCTAAACTCTGGAACAATCTTCCTAGCATTGTTCGGGAAGCAGACACACTCTGTCAGTTTAAATCTAGACTAAAAACGCATCTATTTAACCTGGAATACACATGATGAACTATAAATTTTTGTCTTCATATCCATCAAAGGATTGTTAGGCTACATAGATCAGGTCAGCCGGAACCGGGAACACTTCCTATAACACCAGATGTACTTGTTACATCAGAAGAAGAATGGCGTCTACGCTAAGTTTTGTCTCTCTGCTTATCCCGAGGTTTACCAATTAACGTGATTGGCTGGATCCGGCCCGTGTCCGGGTCGGACGGGGAACCTGTGCCTGTGTGCGGCAGCAATGTGGCCCTGGGGTGTCGGCGGAGACTGTGTTAACTAGCTCATCCTTTGTGAAGACCTTACCGACTCATCAGCCAGTGGCACATATCCCAAGAAACCGTCCCATACCGGCGTGATCAAAAAGATCTTAAACTAGATTAAATATTTTGACTGTTGCGATTCCAAATCGGTTTAATGACCTGTAACTCTGCCTGAGTATCGGACAAGTGTTCACTGTTGGCCAGAGGAGAACTGGCCCCCCGACTAAGCCTGGTTTCTCCCAAGGTTTTTTTCTCCATTTGTTGGAGTTTTGGTTCCTTGCCGCTGTTGCCTTTGGCTTGCTTAAGTTGGGGACACTTGCTTGATATTCAGCAGTGTTTTTGATATGCCTGCATTGGCACCGTTGTATGCGAACTGAGCTGAGCCGGACGATTACGTCACTGTTTTCTGCAGTGCTGCTATACCTAAATTAACTAGACTAATAACTACTGGTATTTGCAACGGAATGAATCAATAATATATAGAATAAGCTGTACAATGACACCATTTTCTTATTAATGTAAAGCTGCTTTGCCACAATTTGCATTGTAAAAAGCGCTATATAAATAAAGATGACTTGACTTGACTTGAAAGAGAATTTGGTTTATTGCTAGCTAGACAACAGTCTCAGCGTAACTCAGAGCTAGAGGAACAGAACTAAGAACTCTGTGCTAGAGTATCCTCTTTGACTAAGAAGTTGAACCGCAACAAAGCTGCAGCAAAAACTGATGTGGATGAAGTTAGTCAGGCTGATAACAATTATCCTGACTTACAAGCTTTCTTCGAAACAGATGTAGCTATCCAATCAGTAACTGATGTGCCTGTCGATTCAGTGAAGGTATGTGGCGCTAAGAGTAGATCTCAGGGAATTGAGGGAATTGAAAGTGTTCCTCCAAACTCTTCTGTTGTCCAAGTACAAACTGTTACCAAAGTGCTAGGACCTAAAGATATAGAGAGACTATCGCAGAGCTTACCCTCAGCACACAGAATTTTTTCTGAATTTAGAAGTGCATTGATAAGCAAAATGCGTCTTTATGGCATGTCATTAACAGAAGTCACAAGGCTGATTTCACAAATTCTAACTGAATCTGAATTCAACAGTTTTGAGTCTACTGTCACTTCTGAACTACAACATGTCAGTAAAGGCGATTTGAGAGAAGGTGTTTTGAAAATTCTAAAGAATATCTTGGGGCCCAAAATAGACTAGTCCAGAATCACTAACTGTGTGGAAAGGAAAGAAGAATCTGTGAGTGAATGCACTGAAAGGTTTTGTCAGTTAGCTGTAACTTACAGTGGAATAGTTGAGGATTCTGAATGTGTGCTAGATGACAAGGGACCCTTAGTCCGCATCTGGTCAGATGGCCTTTTAGCCGAGTATAGAAAAGCATTGCCATTCCTAGACCTAACTTGGTCTAACAAAACCCTCAGAAGTAACCCAGAAAGGTTAGCTACATGGGAAAGAGATGCTGATGTTAAGGCAAAAATGAGAGTAGCAGCAGCTACGTTTAGCACAAGGAATCAAGACCACAATTGGCCTAAAAGTGAAGGCAAAGTAACTACTGTGAAAAATCAGGTCACTGGGAGAAAGAGTGTAGGAAGAAATTGCAAAATAGTAAAAGAAATACTATACATTACTCTGCTCCTTCTCAGGCTGCCTACAAACCTGAAGTCGTTTCGCCAGGGTACACTGAAACTTTAGGACAGCTCGCTCAAGCTCTTCTAAAAGCAAAAAAAGACTAGGAAAAAACCTAATTGTTGGGGCTGTGAGTAGTTACCTTTCCCCTGTAATCCATCACAATGACAAAAGGATTTTTGTGAAAGGTAGCATACAAGAGAAAGAAATTAACTTTTTGCTTGATACAGGTGCAGAAATTACAGTAATTCCTACAAAATTGGCTGAAGATTTAAACATGCCATACAAGAACACTAAATTTTGTTTAACTGGTGTAATATGTGAAGATTCTGTTTTGTATGAAACCCCATTGATAGAGGTACAGTTAGGCCCGAAGACTCTGACTACAAATTTGTTATGTGCTCCATTAAATACAGGTGCAATTCTAGGCATGGATCTACTCAGACAAGTACATCTAACTTTAGACTTCGGAGTTGTAAGGCCCGCCTGTTGGCACAATGACGGTTTCCAATAGAGCAGGTGAAGGGATCTGCGTGTTGCTGTCTTCCTTTATACAACACTATCAACTGAATTAAATACATTTCTTTATGCATTACCTCTGTATTTTCATCTGACTCCAATAATGAAAAAATGTTTAAATCATATTTGATTAGTTATACATTTGAATAAATGTTTGATTATTCCTTTTAACCCTTAGTTTGAATTACACTCGTTCGTTCGGATTCCTATAACCCTTTGAGTCTCGCACCGATCAGGAATACGATCTCTTAATCACAAACTCGTCAGTCTTGGTCATCTAGACAGAGGCAATTGACTGATACTTTTAGACGCCACACCATGCTTGCTTATTTCTAAAAATATGCTATTCAGTCCCCATAGATCTGTAAACACTTAATTAGAATAACACTATATCTATCCAGAGGTCATGACCATTATCATAGAGCCAAGTTGACCAATCTAACTCCCTCTAATGATAACTTTACATAATCATGCCGTGGTTTCCCACGTACACTTAGTTAGAATAATATTACGATAATCAGAGGCTGACCCGAATTCAGATTGGTCTGACAACGCTTTTGTTGTTCTGAACAGAAAAATCCATTATTAGCCTCTACAGTCTAAGTACACGTGACTAATGCCAATGTGTTAGTCGGAGCTCCAAAACTGAGTTTTAGTCCGTGACTAACCTGAGCGTAGATTTGTGGAGTTAACGTCACCTACTAGAGTGAATAATTTCAAAGTAAATCAGAATAAATTCAAACATAACAATTTATTAACCAGGTAATAGAACAATAATTCAAATCCAATTCAAAGAATAAAACATACATCAAATCAATAATAAAAGAACATAAAAGCATTTACCTAGCAGTGAAATAGACTACACACAGCGATTGTGTAGGAGATCTGTCTACAGATTCCCCGAACCCCTTGCCAGCTCTTCCCTAAATACCCAGATAATTCAATAAGACCAAATGGTGGTGTCTGCAATTGTAATTAGGTTTTGGTCCCCTGTTCAGGGGGTCACAAATGGGCAATCAGATTGAATGGGTTATTGGTACCTGTTGTTATGTGACATGAAGTTCAGTAAAACACATGAAGACGAGTAGTAAACATAAAGGTCTCTTTTAATGAGAAAATCCAGGAATACGAATATAATGAACATCAAACACGTCAACACAAGAACGAACACGGACCAGGAGTGAGGGAAACACAGGGTATATATGCAGACACTAACGACAGGGACACAGGTGAAAGACATAACTACAAACAAGACACAGCTGATGACAATGGACTAATAATGATACAATGACGAACTGAAACTCAAAACAAAGACCATGTGACAAATGACAGGACTAAAACTCAAAACAAGGAACAGGTGTCTGAAGACAGGACTGAGGAAACAGATAAACAGAACATGAAACTCTAACACCTGTAGAAGGGGGCACTTATTTACATACAGGAGATAGTTTGAATGAAGGATCTGGGGGCGTGCACACCTTTAGTGGCACACAATATTGCTTGCTTTCTAGAACTTCTTGGAAGTTTGTACTATGTCTGGGAGAATGAGACCATTTTACCAGGTGGACTGAGACGTTTCAAATGATACCAAACATGTATATTGACTTGTTGTACACATTCAGCGTTGCATGGATTTGGATTGAGTTTTACGTGAGGGAGAAGGACGGGAAACAGAGGACCATGGGGAGAGTGTAGTGGTGAGGTGTGAACTGCTTGGCATGGGGCGTCTCGGATGGTGCCTGTTACTTATGCAGGAGAACATTCAAATGTTGATTGTCAGGAAAGTCCTTTGTTCTGGTAGGGAAAAGTTGTCCTTCAGTCCAGACGGTCCGACTCCAGCCTTACAGAGTCCTCGGAATCTGGTAGCATAAGAATTTCCTCAGCACAAGTTTCTAACAAAAATGTAACCATTCCCGAGTATGCTTTCTTACAGAATCATCCAATTTGGGCTAAAGACAAGGATGATTGTGGGTTTTTGACAGGCATAGAACCAGTCAAATTGACAGGAAGCCCACCTCCTGTTACCAAAGAATATCCGATCAATAAGGAAGCTACACAGTGTAGTGATTTTACCTTCGCCCATGCAAGGACGCTATGTAAAATAGAGATTGGTACTCACGTCACTGCTGACTTTGTGATTTTTGAATCATACCTCACTTAAGGTGCGGTTATGAGTACATCAGGTGACCACTTCCCCCTACTCTAGTTCAGGGCACCAGTCAAGGTCTGTTACCTTGGCAATATGAAAACACTCCCAACAGGAAGCTGTTCAGTAATTTGGAATTAATGTAAAGTGGTCAGCTGATTTATTTGAAAGATTGGTGAGATTCCTAACTTGTAGAGCCTTTTCTGTATTATCAGCATAAGGAAGACACACATGTGTAATAAAATAAATTTTATTAACAAAAGATAGGCAAGAATATCTAACACAACTACTAAATTAATACCATGAATGATAAAGGAATAAGGAGCATATGATACATAAAATACAAGTGATTAAGTTGGATGTGGCTATGGAAGAGTTACGTTACCTTATGGAAAGATAAACTGTTTCTCTGTGAATAATAAGGTGGAGAACCTTATTATGCACCACACAAATAAACGTAAGATTATTTGTGATTAACTAACATCAGCTATATTACACCTAATGTGAATTAGAAAATCATACACTGATAATATACAACAATGCCAAGGTCTCTGGAAAGAGGCTTGGTTAAGTGATATTTACGTTCCATGTGGTTGATGTTGATGTTGATGACGATGACGTCTTCCACTGGTTGTGCTGGGTGACAATGCAGTAGGGAGAAGACCCAGAATCTGTTTCAACAGCCTTAAACACGAAGCTCTGTGGGATGCTGATCTCCTGGAGCACCGAAGGGTCCTAAAATCTGGAACACACAGAGGAGGCCCTGGTGTAGGTGCAGAAGGTCCTTAACAATCTGGAGCATGCAGACGAAGGTACCTTGGAGTAAAGGTTTGCTCTCCTGAGCTTAACCTTGTTGCAAGTGTCTCTGTGTGTCTTCTGCCTCTCTGGGCCAGACACTCAGAACTTGATCAATCCGGTTTTGTCTCTCTGGAGTCGTTACGGTCTCGCTGGATGAAAACTCGGAATGTGGTGTTTGTTAATGTCTCTATCCTCACAGGCTGGAGGCTCAGAACGTGGTCTGTTGCTGCCTCACTGGATGAACCGGAGACTCAGAACGGTGTATCTGTTTTTGTCTCACCTTCGCCGGCTAGAGACTCAGAACTTCTATATCTGTTATGTCTCACTCCTTGCAGAGTTGAAACCCAGAACGGTGTTGTATCTGTTAGGTCTTGCTGGACGGGAGACTCAGAACGGGTGTATCTGTTATGTCTCACTGGACGAACCGGAGACTCAGAACGGGTGTATCTGTTATGTCTCAGTGGACGAACCGGAGACTCAGAACCAGTGGTGGACAGTAACGAAGTAAATGTAATTCGTTACTGTACTTAAGTAGCTTTTTCGTTTAATGTACTTTACTGGAGAATTTACATTTGGTGAGAATTTTTATTTTAACTTTACTACATTTCAAAGACAATTATCTTACTTTTTACTCAACTACATTTTGCGAAATCAGTCGTTCCTTTTTATTTATTAGTGGATAAAAAAAAAACTGAGCTGGTTAAGCGTGTGGCAAACCATCAATAAGGGTTCAGCGCACGCTCTGTTTTGAACTTGGTTTGATTGCTGTTTACTTAGTGCGAACAGTTCAGCGTCAGTGCAACGGCATAACATTTTGACAGTGCTAGTGTCATCATGATGGAAGTTAAAATGAGTGAAGAAACTGCGAGGGAACATATCCAAACACCAACCTCACAATCCCATCTGAAAGCGCTGCGAGTTTGAGTCGCTTATAATGTACATTTGAAAAAGCAACGTGCGTCAAACATCTTTCTAGACATGAGAAGCATTTATTAACATCTTGTCCAACAAAAGACAATGTTTTTACTCCATCTTGTCCAACAAAAGACAATGTTTTTACTCCAAACTCACTTCATAACGACAGTTGAGCATCCTTCTGAGATGATGTGGATTCTTACACAGAAGAAGGCAGTCGTGTGTTTATTAGTCGTTTAATCAAAGCGTTTCAATCTTCTGTTTATTCATCTACAGCGATACAATGCGTTATCTTCTTCTGCTGCAGGGCATATTTTGAGTTCCTGCGCAAGAGCGCCCTCTGGCTTTCATATGAAGAAGCATTTACTACTGAGCCGTACTTTTTTCAATATTATAATAAACGTGAATCCAATGTGTAGGCTTACTCGCAACTTTATTAGCAGCGTCCTCGTAACATCGCGCCAACAACATAACATGAGTAACATCCTCTCCGCCCCCTAACTCTCTCTGGCGGGCTTGGTGCGTGTAAATCACCTGTTGCGATAAATCCATATTTCAAGTAGGACTCCTGGTATTGTCTGTTAAATGCAGCTTTCTTTTTCTTGGAAATCGTAGTCTCTTCTTCTGTCTCCTCGCTGGGCCGTTTCCCCTTCGCAAAGAAGCTTTCCAGAGACGTTTGTTTTTTTTACTCATTTTGCTAGCTTGTGTGTTTATTTTTAGCGGTAACGTATCACGTGACCTAAACAAACGTTGCTATGCGCCAAGAGTGAGTCATAGACGGATGTAACGGAGAGAATTTGAAGTTGAGATGCTGATTCGCGATCTTCGCAGTAGTGAACGTGCCAGAGAGAAATGCACATTTCATACACACATGCACATTTCATACTAATTACATAAGTCAGTTTTTTTATTTTTTTATTTTTTTTTATTTTTATTTTTTTTTAAATAAGTTATTTATTCTTTCTGTGCGGCCCGGTACCAAATGACCCACGGACCGGTACCGGTCCGCGGCCCGGGGGTTGGGGACCTCTGGCCTATAGTACTAACTAGTATGAAGAGATGATCTGTTCACGTTTGATCCCGTTTGAAGGATCTGTCACGACACATTAAGGAGCCACTGTACTGTATTTATTTTTTAAACTGCTTTAAAAAATTACAGTATTTTAAACATGAAACTGTTTCATACATTGTCAGTGTCCTCTTTGCTCCGCGATGTATTTTTCACTGCGGGAAAACGTGATGTGTGGCGTGAGAGCGCATGGGTTGTCGGGCCGGTGAAAGGTCAATTACAACATTGCCAAATAAAACATTTTTGAATGATGCAAAATATTGTCAGATTATCGTTATTGGAAAAATTGTAGAAAACATTGAGAAATCATTTTTTGTCAATATCGCACACCCCTACTGGCAAGTGTGTTTCTTCCGATACAAAAAAGTAGTTCCTGTTACATTAAATCTGATATGGCCAGTTGATATTTTTGAAGAGCCATTCAGATACAATATAGTAAAACAATATAGTAAAAAAAACAATATAGTAAAACTCATGAGAACCTGTGTTTAATACAAGCGTTTATTAAACTTAAACTTGTATCTGTCACAAATAAACCTTAAATTGAATCTGCCTGCTCTCAAATACTGTTATTTCATTTGGTTCTAAAGGAAATTGTTTAGCTTCCAGGATTTGGGCTTATGATAATTTTAATAGAGTAAATCAGTGTCTGAATAACAATATTCTATTAATAGATCAGTGTGCTAAGAGTAACAAAGTCTTTTCACATAAACTGATATGATTAAGCAAGAGACTTGTGACCAAAATTGAAGACATTATAGCTTTAATAAATTATAGTACTTCGAATACTTAAGTACATTTGAAGGCAAATACTTTTGTACTTTTACTCAAGTAAAATTTAAAAGGGAGTACTTTTAATTCTACTGGAGTAATATTTTGCCTAGTGTATCTCTACTTTAACTCAAGTACTTGGTTTGTGTACGTCGTCCACCACTGCTCAGAACAAGGTGTGTCTGTTGGAAGGGTACTTTTATCCCTTTCCGATGAGGAGGAGATTACAATTTGGCGCTTCTCCATTCCATTCCATTCCATTCCATTCCATACTGCCATCAGAAGGGACACACACAGTGTGGCCCACCCTTCTTTCCCCTGTGGAACTCGTTTGCATAAAGCACAACGATGGAAGTCTTTAAAGTGTCTTTAAGGTTTACCAGTGCATTTCTCACTTACCAAACCACCACCAAAATACCTTTGTCAATATTCTAAACAAATAGAGACCAAACATGCTGGAAAAAGACTGAACTGTCATGCATTCATTCATTTGTACATTAACAGCTAAATTAGTGTTGCACTACAAATAGCTGTAACTGAGAATACTTATTTCTGTGAAATGAATGTGTAGAATACTGAAATAAGAAAAATGAAATAATGTAGAAAACTGAATAAAATCAGTTTCAAGGTTTCCAAACATAATTATGAATGGATTGGGATGAGTCTTTGTGATCTCTCTTTGTTTCAACCATTGCTGCTGACGTCCAGAGGAATTTTTATAGCAGTCACAGCCTAATCTTAGGAAGGAGGCTCTAGGTGGGTGAAGGGCAGAACTGCATGTGGATCAAAGAGAAGTCCTGTCCTTCCTGGGGTTGGTACCAGGGGTCTTCTTCTAACCCTCTAAGAGATGTCTGGCTATTGTCCTAGCATCTTTATCTGGGCAGTTTGTTTATGTTAGTCCACTAAGATCCAATCAAAATGTAGCAAACCTTTGTCCACTGTTACGGACAGAGAGGGGCCCGACCATAAACTGGGACCTGGAATGTGCTGTTCCCTACAACAGGGAATCAAACCTATTGTAGAAAAATTGCTGAAGCAAGGAGTTCTAGTTAAAACCAACAGTCCATGTAACTCACCCATATGGCCCATCAAAAAATCCAATGGGACATGGAGACTCACCATAGACTACAGAGTAGCCAATAAACATATTGATAAAATCACCCCCTTAGTAGTAGATCCATCTACAATTTGTAATGGCTTACCATTCGATTGTAAGGTTTTTTCAGTAATTGATATGTCTAATGGATTCTTTTCTGTACCCTTTCACTCTGACAGCCAGGCATGGTTAGCTTTCACAGTTGACTATGAGCAATACCAGTGGACACGGCTGCCACAGGGATTTCAAAATTCCCCAACCATATACCATCAGGCTGTCAGACGTGATTTGTGTGACCCATAACGTCCAGTCAAGCAGTCCACTATGATTCAATATGTCGATGATATTTTGATTGCGTCTACAGATCACGAGGTACATCAAACTGAATTGGAAGCATTGTTGGACTATTTGCATAAAAGAGGACACAAATGGAGCTTTCACAAAGATTAAATTGCTAAAAACCAAGTCATATTTCTGGGTCAAACAATTGGTGCAGGACAAAGATCTATGACACAGGGTCGAGCTGCTTCAGTCAAAGCTATACCTATTAAAATACCTAATTAAAACACTCCGATCATTTTTAGGAACAGCAGGTTACTGTACACCTTGGATTGAAGAATATGCCTAGATTGCTCAGCCTCTCTATGACTTGTTGAAAGAACAAGTTAAAGATTCTGATACTGTTTGTATGGAAGAAATTCAGCTCAAAGCTTTCCATGATTTGAAGAGAGCATTATGTCAAGCACCAACATTAGGAATTGCACCATCTGATAGGCCATTTGTGCTTTATGTCCATGAACACTTAGGCTTTATGACTGCATGTCTAATGCAAGATCATGGGGGCAGTTTACGCCCAATTCATAATTATTCTGGTAAACTTGACATAGTCACTCAAGGGATGGGCCCTTGTCTTAGAGCAGTGCAGGCAGTTCATGTAGCTATTCTGGCATCATCAGGAATGGTGTTAGGACAGACTGTAAATGTAAGATGCCCTCACGCAGTGTCTGCACTAATGAATCAAGCAAAAGTCACTTCTGTCACCTCCTCTCGTTGGGGAAATTGGTTAACAACCCTCACAGCCCCGAACATTGTTTTATAGCGTGCACCAGTCACGAATCCATCCTCATGTATGATGTCTGCAATGACTGAAGTTGTGTTAGAGGATGAAGGAGAAATGACTCACGATTGTGTTACGCTTACATATGCAGTTACTAGTGAAATAACAGAAACTCCCATAGAAAATGAAGAATTGGAGTTGTTTGTTGATGGTTCAGCTCAAGTCATTGACGGTAACAGACGAGCAGGTTATGCAGTCACTTCCACCACTGAAGTGGTAGCTTCAGGTCGTCTTCGAGATCACTTTTCAGCTCAAGCTGCAGAACTAGTAGTCTTAACTAGAGCATGCACGCTAGCTTCAGGATCGGTTGCAAATATCTACACTGATTCCAGGTATACTTTTGGGGTAATTCATGATTTTGGTGTCATTTGGCAAAGTAGACAGTTTCTAATTTCTGCTGGATCCCCCATTAAGTATGCTGGATTAGTAAAATTAGTAGCCACTGAAACAGTCAAGAGATGTGTTACATGTCAGAAAAATAATGATGTACCAGCAGCAACACACACCCCAGCTCCACCAGGACCATTCCGTCACTTGCAAGTTGATTACATATCGTTGCCTCCTTGTAAGGGAAAAACTGATGTTTTGGTAGTAATAGACAAGTTCTCGAGATGGATAGAAGCTTATATCCAACAGGGCGTGCTACAGCTGCACATACTGCTAAATGTCTTGTCACTGATTTCATTCCCAGATGGGGATTACCAGATTACATTGACTCAGATCAGGGTACACACTTCACAGGACAGGTAGTCAAGGAAGTGTCTAAAATGTTGAAGATTAAGTGGAATCTTCACTGCCCCTACAGGCCACAAGCATCAGGACAGGTTGAACGAGCAAACAGAACAATCAAAACCAGGCTAAGCAAAATGCAGCTGGAAGGAGTACCATGGGTTGAGGCGCTGCCAGCGGTACGGTGTAGTATGAGAGTGTCACCTAACAGAAAAGTAGGACTGAGCCTTCATGAGATTATTACAGGACGGCCAATGCAGATGCCAGGTGTGATTGATCTCAGACATGCTGATGTACACATTGCCTCAGATGCCCTGATAACTTACTGTGAAAACCTCACACAGGCAGTACAGAGTGCCAGAGAGAGAGTTGAGTCATGTTGACAGAGTCCACCAGAAGGTGGACACACAATCATCCCAGGTCAGTGGGTCATGATAAAGTCATTCAGAAGCAAGCAGTTATAGCGCAAGTGGCACGGATCACATAAAGTGATGTTGATTACAGCAGCTGCAGTGTTGTGTCAGGGAAGGAAAACCTGGACTCATGTGTCACACTGTAAAATTGTTCCTCCACCTACAGGGATAGGATAGGGCACATGGAGCAGTGAGGAGCCCGGGAAAGAACCGAATGCAACAGGCTTCGGGGGCCAATCCTGCGGTGAAGATTCCCTCATAGGCCTTCCCCCACACACTAGTCCATCCTTACCTCACTGTTCTTTAAGTGTCACAGAAATTAAGTAATAGGGAAAGAAGGAACAACAATAGCAGACTCAGATTGAACAGAGGATACAACCCTAATGTTTGCAGTCTTTTACAACAAATACTGCTCTGCTGTCTTTTGTTTTTTTTCTTACTCTGTGCAGATACCACTTGATGGCTGTCCCAAGATGTATACGCACCAACCTCCTCACCTGCGTATAAAGCCACGACCTCTAAAAGACAACAAGAACCACAACCGAGCCAACAGTCACGAAAAGAAAAATACACAACGCAGAGAATCACATACGGAACTTCAGTCATCCGTCAGCATGATCAAGATTGTTGTACTAGTAATCATCATGGACACTGCACAAACAACACAGACACCAGAAACAACATATTCTTTGAGCTGCTTATTATGTCAAGAAATGCCTTGAATGCCAAAGAAGATGGCTGCATTCCAGGACTCACTGGAATGAAACATGGTGGTCCAGAACTCTTGGAGCATTAATCCCATTTTATGGTGTCATACAGGCCCTTGATCAAGTCAGAAGCTTAATTCTGTACAGAAACTGGCCAATGATTCGGCTTTGGCCCTGGGAAACATTACAGATGCTCTCGCTTCACACAAGATAATTATTTTGCTGAACAGAGTGGTCTTGGATTACATTCTTGCAACCCAAGGGGGAGCATGCACGATTATTGGACCTTAGTGCTGTACCGGGTTAATGGATCCAACAAAGAACTTGAACAAAACCTAACAAGACATTCTTGATCTTTCAGCAAAATTACACCAGATGACTGAAGATAATTCTTCATGGTTCGTAAACTTGTTAAGTAAACCCTGTCTGTGGATCAAGGAAATAGCAACTTTGCTGTTGTTTTTCCTACTGCTGTACTATCTATGCATCCACAGTATCAAGTGTTTAATTCAACAAATGACCCACTCCCATCACGAGGAAACGATCATTCCAACCAGAAAAGACGATTGCCCATAAAAACTACACATACCCTAGTTGCATGTTTGTTTCTGTGTCGACATGCCATTTGTCACTACAGACAATCAATACAGAGCAAGAAAGTGTGCCTGTAACGATCACAAGTTACAAGAATTAAACTTTTTTGTCTAAATTTGTATTTTTGTGAGAGTTATTAGAACTCTCAAATCGGGAACTCTGGGATTACAAATTTTATGGAAAGTTGGTTGCATTGTGTTTTACATTTTGAAGTACAGTCTAGGGGGATTAAGTCAGGCAGCCCAGGTGTCTGAGACGTTAACATTTGGTCTGTAGGTATCTTCCTTCCTATTTGGCATGACAAGCTTAAGGCACAGCTGTCCCTTTGTCTCTATGATAATGTAAAGGTATGGGCAATACTGTCAGACTGATTTGATTAGCACCCCCTGCATTTGAATGACACTGTTATGCTGATTAAATCAGGGCTGGGGAAATCCTGGAAACGGACATTTGTCTCCACCCATTGTCTCCACCTATACTGTATGCATCCCTGCCTGTTGAATGAGTTTAAACTGCAATGTACACTCGCTTAGAGAGACTTGGATGACTACAGCGACGCAACAGCACGTTTCTCAATAAAGAGTAACTTCTGCTTAAAAGATATCCCAAAGTGTCCTGGTCTCTACTTCGACGAGGAAAAAGATTCCTTCACTTCCTAATGACATCTTCCAAGGGTAGCATGTACAGAGTGAAAAGCAACAGTCCTAGTACTGAGCCTTGCGGTATTCCATATTGAACTTGTGATCGAAATGACATCTCTTCGTTTACTACTACAAACTAATAACGGTCAGATAAGTATGATTTGAACCATGCCAATGCAATTCCACTAATGCCAACATAATTTTCTAGTCAATTCAAAAGAATGTTGTGGTCAATAGTGTCACAAGCAGCACTGAGGTCTAGTAAGACTAATAGAGAGATACAACCACGACCTTATGGTAAGAGCAAATCATTTGTAACTGTAATGAGAGCAGTCTCAGTAATATGGTACGGTCTAAATCCTGACTGGAAATCCTCACAGTTACCATTTCTTTCCAAGTAGGAACACAGTTGCGATGATATTCCCTTTTCTAGTGTTTTTGACAGAAAAGGTAGATTGGAGATCGGCCTGTAATTGACTAATTCTCTAGGATCAAGTTGTGGTTTTTTAAATAAGAGGTTTGATAATAGCCAGCTTAAAATTTTTCTGTTCGAAACCTAGTGATAAAGATGAATTAATGATCTCAAGAAGAGAATCTATGACCTCTGGAAGCATCTCTTTCAATAGCGTAGTCGGTATAGGGTCTAACATACATGTTGTTGATTTCGATGATTTAACAAGTTTAGACAATTCTTCCTTTCCTATAGCAGCGAATGAATGGAAATTTTCCTCAGGGATAATACAATGCATGTGATACTGTAGTAGCAATGTGATACTGTAGTAGACAGTTGCATGGCTATAATTTTCTCTCTAATATTGTCAATCTCGCAAGTGTAGTGATTTTTACTCCACTCACCGGTGACGTAATGATTTTTGATCACGTGTCACTGAAGGTGTGGTTATGAGCGTATCAGATGACCTCTCCCCCCTTTGTAATACGGGGCACCAGTCAAGAATATTATCTTAAAAAATTAAGAACACTCCAAAAGAGCTGTTCTATAATTTAGAATTAATATAATTTGGAGGGACCCAGTCAACTGATTTATCTGAAGGATTTGTGAGATTCTGGCCAACTAGTAGAGTCTTTGATCATCAACACAAGAAAGACATAGTTATAATAAAATCAATGAAATTTATTAACAATAGATATGCAAGAGTAAATACTACGATGACTAATAATGCTAACACTGAAAATGCACTGCTAAAGAACACTAAACTAATAATCAAAGAAAGATACTGAATTAAAGCAAGGAAACAAATACATGAAGTGAACACAGAATGGATAAATGCAACGCTGATGACTGAATGTAGAATGGAAGAGGATTATATGGGAATGCTTATTATGGAAACCAACTAATGGCTCTGGTAGAATGGTGATAAATAGTGGCTTATTTATCACCCAACAAATAATATCCCTATTATTTGCAACAAGCTGACCTCAAGTAACTGTTATCTAAACAGGTTAGAAAAACATATGCTGCATATATAAACTAATGCCAAGGTCTCTAGGAAGAGGTTTGGTAAGTTTATATTTACGTTCCACACAGTTGGGTGATCAATCCGGCGGCAGAGACGTCTTCCACTGCTGATGCAGGCTGCGTGCAGTGGGAGGGCGCAGAGTTGTGATCCAGTAATCGTGCTGGCCTAGAGGATGCTGAACTTTGGATGCGCCAAGAGGGTCCTTTAAGGATGGACTGGGCAGCTGGGTCAGATGAATCTTCACAGGTTTTCTTGCAGGCTGGCTGAGGAGCCATGTGGTAATGTCTGCCGATGCAGAGGTCCTTTGAGGACTGGACTGGGCTGCTCTGCTGCAGGAGCCATAAGGTTCAGATGAAGTCCCTTAATGGTGAGCTCTTTTGCAGCTAGAGTGCAGCTGGAAGTAATGTGAAAGGTTTTGCTCACAAAAGCTTAACCTTAACTGTCTTGAAGTTTCTTTCCTCATCAGGTCAAAAACTCAGGACGTGGAGTGTCTGTTAATGTCTCCTTCCCCGTCGAGCTGGAAACGCAGAACAAGGCTGTGTCTACCCGGGGGACATATTTATCTCTTTCTGGTGAGGAGGAGATTGAAATGTTGCGCCTTTCCGATCCAGGAGTGTGATTGGCCACTGTTATCTGAAGCAGCCATGGTGTTGCTCACCCTAGTGTGGAACTCATTTGCATAGCATAAAGTACAGTGTTAAAATATTGTCTTTAACATTTTACCCATGCACTATTTCTAAACCAAACCTCTTTTAACCTAATAAAAGCATTTTAGGGAGCAGATAGACACCAAACACGATGGGAAATGGTTAAGTCATCGTCCATGCGTTTGTTTATCTCTTAATGTGTCTGTCCCGTGATCTGTTATGTTAACAGTGAGTAACCATTAACATAAACTGTGCTTTGCATGAAGGTGGAGTGGATGTGATGCAGTTTAAATCAAATTAAGGCCTCCAAACATAGATATGAATGGATTTAGATAGATCTCTATTAGGGGCGTGACGAGACCCCTATCCAACGAGACGAGACACGAGATTGGGTTCACGAGACGAGATTTTTATAGTATTTTTAAGAAATCCTCAATAATGAAATGTATGAAGGGAAAATAGACTTTTATTCAACTGAAAATCAAAAATGTTGGTGCATTTTGAAATCAACTTGTAATGCATGTCATTTTACATCTATTTTAATGAATTATTTGCAGTAAAACAACATGCAAACTGCTAAATGTTTTGCCACAAAATCAACCAATTGTTTTCTGCCCTGTATAATTTCACATGAGAAATCTCACTGAACTTCTTTCTACAGATTGAACATAAATTAAACAGTATAAATAAAAAACTCAAATAACACTTTAAGTGTCACTTTAACTGCAGTACAAAGTTGACCATTTCCCAGTCACTATTGATTGTGTGGGCTGTAACTGTTATATAGTTAGTATGTACACCGAGAAGTCCAACCGTTAGCAGTAATAGCGATGCTTTCGGCCTCTTTAGGGGCCGTTCACATATGGCGCCTAAAAAAGCGTGTAAAGCGCGGCCGCGTCGTTTCCTCCTACTTTTGCAAGCGTTCGGGAGCTCGCGCTTCTGTAGCGTCTGTCGTTGCTATGCAACCATGAACTGTGCTCTCTACGACCATGAGGAAGTTTCAGCAAGGGATAAATAGATTTTTAGCCCTTGCTTTAGCTTTACTACTAGATATATTTATGGAGATGAGATATGATCAGCTGTTCGGCTGAGATTTCCATGTTTTGTTACGGAAAGGTCGAAGATGATCGGTTGGCTCTTGTCACATGACCTGCGGTGCGCTTGCGGCATTCTGAAAAGTTGAAATGTTTTCATCTCGCCGCGGCACAGGCTCGCCAGGAAAAAACGAACGCGCCGCACCGCATGCGTGTCGCGACCACGTCGCTTCCATTTTGCGCGAATGAAAATGCTAAGAGTCTGTAACAACCTTGGCCGAGATGTACGGCATAGTTTTCTTACAATGTTTACATATTGTTTGTGTCTTGTGTGTTATTCTTTCGCCGTTTATTATTTCTACTGGAAAACCAAAATGTTTCCACACAAACGATTTGAAAGTGGCGGGGGCATCTTCAATAATAATTTCACCCTCACACTGATAGCACGACGAGACAACTTTTCACCTCGACGAGAAATCTCATCACGTTTTAGTCTCGCGAGATCTTGTGGTACAAATGTCGTCACACCCCTAATCTCTATGGCCTCTCTTTATTTCAGTCACTGCTGTTGCATCCAGGAGGTCCTGAAGGAATTTTTATGGCAAAATGGTCATTGCCCAAACCTTAGGAATGAGTTTGGTGATTAGAGTCAATGCGTCGTCCAATGAGAAGTCTTCTCCTTGGTGCAGAAGGTTCCCCTTCTCTGGAAGAGGTGTCTGGCAGTTGTCTTATCATCTTATCTGATGTTGCTGATCATTCATGCGTGTTCATTCACCAAAGATCCAATCATGATGTGGCACCTCTTCTTTCACACAAGCAGTTAGAGAGGGGCCCTGTCGTAAACTGGTCCCTGGAATGCCATTTTAACTGTTGTTCACGACATCTCCCCCCTGCACGGACTGATCGAGAACCTGTAGTCATTGATCTGGGCGGTGTACTAAGAGGGGAACAGCAGGAACACAACACAAACCTCACCTCATCCTTTGACCATTGGCAGTTTGAGTAAACTATAATTCAATAGTTACAATTAATTTTAGTGAGTATAATAATGATATCCTTTTTCAGGACTACTAAACAGGTTACCTGAATCTACACGTAAAGAATGGAAAATATAGATAGTAAAGGGGAGAACTATAAAGACTATCTAGTGAGTGGGGTATAGAGGATAGTGTAGTCTAAATTTCCGTCTAGTCGGAATTGCTTGTTATAATGGGAGAAAGCTCAGGAAGTGGCCTACACATATTAGATTTGAGCTCAAGGGCTTCGCTAGGTCTCACACATTTCTGCTCTGACAGGCTAACTTGTAGTTTGTGGATTCATTGATACAGTACCCACACCAGGAGGCCCATTGTAGCCCACCCGCATAGTGTGAAGATAAGTAATAGACTGTCACTGATATCCCAACCCCAGGTGAATGACACCTTCTTAGGTTTTGGTTCCACAGGTGTAGCTTGGAGGCTACCTAACTGGAGACTGATCTTTGCTAATTTAGGTCCCTCTAACAGAACTTGATTCCTGAGTGACTTATCTACTTCCAGAGTATGTCCTCTAAAGGCATCACCTACTTCAAACTCAATATCATGCACATTAGCATCAAGATGATATAGAACTAGATGTTTGATGTGGAGGATTGTTCCTACTGGGATTTGAATTAGCATAGTTTCATTAGGGAGATGTATTGGAGTAGCTGTGTCACGGCCGTTATACGTCATTATAGCTTCACTAACAGGTGTATTAACTAGCCACTTATTTCCTGCTCTCTCAATTCGGGTGGTAGTCACATCGTCTCTGTATGTAGCAACAGCATTGCATTTGTCTTCCATGGTTAACCTTTTAATGCCACATAAGCCTTCAATGGGATCTCTTACAAAAGGTTTACTGGGACAAAGCCAGTGAATGTCTTTAACTACCATACACATATGTAGTTTAGGTGTCAGATATTTGTCAGGATTTTCAACTTGGTAAACTATAAGTGAGGGTGTCTCAATTTTTATGTGTATATCTTGAGACCAAAACCCTACGTTTAACACTGATTTCAACCTGTATATGTTTTTAGTGTTAATTATCGGACGGTTTAACAGGAAGCCAATTTCATGAGTACTTGAACCCTTTGTACATGGGCATAGTCATATTGTATGACATCCACTATCCTGCGGATTGTATAATTCAAGAGAGCTGTGTGTTGGCTTACGGCGAGGATTGTGCCCTCTAATGTTCTGTCCAACTGCTGCAGCTGCTTCTGCTGAACATACATTTTCTCTTGTATCTCAGGCATTTCTCTTTTTAACCCTTCCACATGTTTTTTCAATGTGGATATACTAATGCTGTTAACTGTTGAAGTACCAACTGAGAAGAGTGAGCCTAGGGCTGATGCTGCTGTCAGCAGTGAACCAAGGAAGCGTTTTGGGCGTCCCCTTAGTTCTTCCTGTGTTATGGTGATTTTTTGTAGCTGTGTAAGCATGTGGGTCGTGTCTGTTGAAGCCATTTTTATGGAAGTAATAATATTTGAGTTTATTTTGTATTTTATTAATCTGAGAAAAAAACCTGTGTTGCAAATTAAATGTAAGCAGGTAACCAGGGATCTAGTATAAGGTCATTTGATTTGCTGAGAGATCTGGTATGAAAGAAATAGAACCCTGCGAAACAGTCAGAAGCCACTGGACTTTGGAGCAACATAGTCTTTTGACCTACACGGAACTGCAGTTAACTTGTAAGAAAAGTAAAGATCCTAAGTTTTTATTTCTTTTATGTTTGAGATTTATAATTAAACAGTCAAACGAAGAACTCTGGATTCAAGACTTTTATTCGCTGACGTTTTGTGTTGAGTACAAAAGAACTTTGAAGTCCTAAGCTAGTGAGTAAGCTTGTTGCACTCACAGTGTCTAACTGGGAATGTCCTATGATGTCCTCGCTCCATTGGACGACATGCCAGGGGACCATCCTTCCTACAGTTACATGCTTTTTGTATACGTTGACAGGGTCGAGCCGAACAAAGACTCTCTGAGTGTGCACATAACAGTCAGTCACTAAAATTCCAGGGGTATCCTGAAGTATAATGCCAGTAGGAGGACCTGATTCCACTATTTCCATGGGCTGGACTGTATTGAGTACGCCGATCACTATGATTATGCTCAGCAGGTTCATTCTGAAATTGCACGTATACGGAGGGTCACTTCACTATTTATAAGCAGAATACAACTAACAAATAATACTACAATTAGTCACAGATGCACTAGCTACAGTGCCTGACACAGTATAGACTTCTCTACACTGCCTGAAAACTCACACCTTAAATGGAGTTACTCCTCAGCGGTGTCTACCCCTTGTATTCCCATTTGGGGTTTATAAAGCTTAATCTGGTTGAAGTGGACCCACTTGTGCTCAGGGGATCTTTTCCCTTTTGAGATTTTAATGCGGTATGCTACTGGTGACAGTTTTCCTACAATTTCATGAGGACCAGACCAGTTTGGGAGAAACTTTTTTGGAACGCCTACTGGTTTTGTGAAGTTAAAATACATCACCTTGTCTCCCACTTGACATTCTGTAGAGCTTGCCTTCTGATCATAATATGCTTTCCTACCCTCAGCACTTTGTTCCAGGTGCTCTTGTGCCCATGCAAAAGTCTGTCTGAGGTGAGTCCTCAAGTCTGCCACATACTGGTGGGCAGTATATGCGCTGGCTACACTGACATCTTCAGGTTGGTAAAGGAGATGCAGGGGGAGTGTCATCTGCCGCCCTGTCATCATTTCAAAAGCAATTTCGTAACACCTGTAGATTTATGAGGTGTGGACCTAATTGCCATTAAGACCAGGGGCAATTTTACATCCCAGTCTTTTCATTAGCTGAAATGTACTTTCTCAACATCCCTACAATAGTGCGTTTTGACCTCTCTACTTGTCCTGATGACTGAGGATGATAGGAAATGTGAAGCTTCGCCTGGACTCCTAACATTTTCCACAGTTCAGTCATTACAGTTGCTGTAAATTGAGTACCTCGATCTGAATCTACAGAGAGGGGTAAGCCCCATCGACTAAACACATGATTAATCAGCAAGATAGCCGTGGTCTCTGCTGTGTCATTTCGAGCTGGGAGACATTCCACCCACTTTGTGAATGCACATATCACATTAAGGAGGTATCTGTTACCTCTGGAGGACTTAACTACAGGACCGATCCAATCCATCTGAATGTTGGACCAAGGGAATGTTATTCCTGGATAACCCTAGATATAGGCGACAATGTCCTGTTTCATCTGTGGCCAGTAGGCTAACTGACGAAGGGTCTCATGCGTTGCCTTCACCCCCCGGTGGCCTCCACAAGGTTCATCATGGGCATGTAGGAGCATAACCCCCCTGTGTGCTGTGGGGACCACCCATCAAGGTGGTGAATTCTCATCAGGAGTGTATACTAGCAAACCCTTTTCTAAATTCAGATGGTTTCTGATAAGATACAGTGTTTTCAGATCACTTGACTCTGCAAGATTTTGCTCAGTTATTGGATGCTCTACTGGGCTAGACAGGAATAGGTACATAGTGCTGATCACAGGGTCTTGTTGTTGCATGGCCACAAGGTCAGTATCTGATAGCTGTCTGACTATCACTACAGTCTGAGGGGTGTCATTAATCACTGTCTCCTTTGCTTGTCTACGGGTGACAGCATTAACACTTATTGGAGTAGACTCTGTTGGAAGCCACTCCTCCTGGAACTGCCAGTGGGTTCCTGCTATGGCACCTGCTTTGGCTAGCCTATCAGCTTCATCATTGCCTGCTTTGTCTGGCCCAGGAGCTTGTGAATGCCCTTTTACCTTCTTCCAATACACAGTCATGCCGTTCTGACATACAAGTTTGCCACAGGCAAGGAACAGTTCCTTATGTTTCACTTCCTTTCCTCTGGCATTTTTCATGCCATTCTGTTTCCAGTGAGGGAAGTGAGAGACAAAACTGTGTCTTGATTACCAACAGATTACCAAATCTCTGATCCCATACTTTGCTGCTTGCTGCAAGGTTATGAGTGCAGCAGCGATTTCTGCATACTGACTAGATTTGTGGCCTAAACAGAACTGCTGTGCACCACAGGGGGTGTCAGCCTCCCAGACTAAACCTACTCCAGCCTGTATGTGTTGTTCATGGTGATAAGAGCACCCGTCAATGTAGGCCTTAGGAAGGCCTGCACAGATATTTTCATCATAGTAGTGGTGGCTTGATGTCAGTGAGGGGGTGGTGATTAATGTGCTGGCTTCCTGTGTGTATTCTCCATCAACGCAGTGCTGGCACATAGTTTGTCCATGGCCTAGTGCCATCTTATTGTTCTGTGCATATCTCACCTCCACCACATAACCTTGCAAGGCCATCATCCATGTGGCAATGTGACTGTTTGAAACTCTACCTTCCCTGAGTCTTTGGCTATTTAGGAACTGGACAGGTTGATGACATGTCTCAACAACGATTTTCTGACCCCCAATATAACTACAAAATGTTCAATTGCCCATACTGTAGCAAGCAAGGCTTTCTCACAGTTTGAGAACTTGATCTCTACACTACTGAGTGCTCTACTAGCATAGGCAACAACTCGCTTGTCTTGGTCATGCATTTGGGAGAGGGCTGCACTGAGGCAGTGCTCGGAATAATCAGCCTGAAGGAAAAACTCATTATCTTTGTCAGGGTAGGCAAGGCATGGGGCAGTGCACAACCTGTCCTTCAGTTCTTTCATAGCCTGTGCCTGACTTTCCTCCCAGCTAAATTCTCTTCCTTTCTGGAGCAGTTCATGGAGTGGTATGGCAATGTCTGCATAATCTTCTATGAACTGGCGGGAATAATTGCATACTCCCAGGAAGCTACGCAGTTCAGAGACATTTATGGGAGGTTTAATATTCTTTACTGCTTCTATCCTACTAGACTGATGTTGGATTTCTTCAGGGCCAACCGTGAGTCCTAGATACTCCACTTTTGTTCTACACCACTGTCCTTTAGATAATGACAGTTTAGCACCTGCTTCAGTGAGCTGGGTGAGAACATGTCGTATCTCTGTCAGATGGTCTGACCAGGTCTGACTACGCATCAGGACATCGTCAACATATATCAAATTACCACGTGTAGCTGCATCACCCATTGCCTTGTGTAGAAATATGTTAAACTCTGCAGGAGAGTTTGAATAACCAAATGGACACCTGTTCCAAGTGAACTGTCTACCTCCAAAAGAAAATGCTAGCTTATACATGATCTACCGGGTCTACCTTCATTGTCCAAAATCCATTTGCAACGTCGACTGTGGAGAAGTATTTAGCTGTAGTAACCTTTGCTAGCTCTTGGTCCAGATGTATCATAGGCCAACGTGACAGGGGAACCTGTTTGTTGAGCTGTCGGTAATCTACAGTTAAACGTCACTTCCCACTTGGCTTTAAGACAGGCCAAATCGGAGAATTGTAGGTGGAATTACACTCACGTATGATCTTTTTCTCTATCAGGGAATTAATAATTTCCTGAATGGAGTCAAAAGCAGTGATTGGAATTCTGTATTGCCGCACAAAGGTAGGCGGTGCGTTTGGATCTGTGGGAATACGGACTGTATGGACATCTGTTACTCCACGATCATAGGAATCCTTTGAAAAGATTTCCTTGTGTTCATAAAACACCTGTCTTAATTCCTGACGCTGGATTTCTGTGTTAAGAGCATCTGCATGGTCTAACTGTTGTTGCACTTCTGACTCAAAACCAGGACTCAAAGTCTATTCTACAGATGGCTTCCTCAACCACATCTGGGAGGGTTATAATGGAAATCATCTTGGTAGGGTAGGTGAGATATACTTGTTCACAATTGTCTCTCTCTACAGGCAGGTCAGGAAGCTCTCCTATGACAGAAATAGTTAATTCAAAATCATGGAAGGAGCTATCAATCAAGTATCCTAGAGGAGTGTGTGGATAAATGCGAATATTTCCTCGGGTGAAATTCTGTACAAGTAGGTAAGTTGAGCGGTTATACAATTCAAGTTGTGGGTTACCACAGATGGTAAGTCCCAAGCTGCAAAACTGAGCAGAGGGCTGGAAAAAGGCTAGTACTGTTTGGCTCATCTCTTGACCCCTTTTTATGACCAGTCTAACTGGGACCTCTGCAGTTTGAGCAGGGACCACTGTGTCAAACTCATTCATAACCTGACATGCTTGGGGAACTGTCTGACCAGAACGCATGTTGTTAACATCACAAGACAGTACATTAGGGCCAATATCCGCTCTGGACCACAACACATTGTTGACTGTATCTAACTGCACCCCTAATCTCACTAGCACATCAGAACCAATGTACACTGAGTGTGTCAGGTCAGGTACCACAAGCATGTAATGCTTGAAATTTTTATGGCCAAGCTCAAGGGAGACAGAGCAAACTCCAACACTTTTAATTGTTTTCTGGGAACCATTAGCAAGCCAAAATTTCTGCTTCCTTTCAACAATGGGAATTGTGCTAGGTTCTTTCTGTAACAGTTGATACGGTTCCTGACTTATGGCTGACTTCTCTGACCAAAGTGCAACCACAGCATCCTCAACAAATACTCCATTAACATGTAAGCCCCCCACCACCTGCGGATTATACACCTGGGTGTTAAGAGGTTCCAGGGCACACAGAAATGCATGTTTCTTGTCTAACAACTCTATGGGAATCTTGCCCTCATGAGCCGTGTCTGCTGACTGGGGGCTGATAATTTGCATTTCCCTCACAGCAGGTGCCTCTTCATTAAGATGGGCATCCCTCATTGTCAGCTGTCTAGAGTCAGATGTCCTCTTTACCTCCACTGCCTTGCATAGCTTCTGGCCAGAACAAGTCTCCTCAATGGGTCGTGGGATTCCGACTTGTGCCCACAATTGACAGCGGTGGTAGTCAATTAATGGTGTGAGCCTATTCAACAAATCCTGGCCAATAAGAAGTTGTTCTGTGTCAAAACCAACAATATAGAGAGGGTGAACTATCTTCATCTCACCAAAAGTTAACTCAACCCACACCCGCTGGTTAATAGGGGCTTGATCCTGTGTGTAGCTAGTTATCTTGATCTGACAACTCTCTATCTTGAGCCACTTACCAAGTGAGTTGGTTACTTGGGTGAGTTCTTTAAACAACCCAGGTGACACCAAAGAAATTTCTGAGCCAGTGTCTAGCAGTGCGTCACATATTAATACACCTTCAATGGACACAGAAATGTAAATTCTTCTGGCTCTGCCTCTCTGTGTCAAGTCCCCAAGGAACTGACAGAGACTGGGATTTGGTCTACTGACATCTGAGTGGTTAGGCCTTACAATCTGTTGCATGGTTCCCCCTTCCCCCGGCTCATTCCCCCATCCTATCAAGTACACTTTAGGTGAGGGAGGGGAGGGGTGTCGGCCTAGTCATTGCTTTGAAGGGGAGTCTTTTTCTTTCTGGGATGTGTGCTCCTCTGACTGAAGGTCTTTTGCAAGAATTTTCTGAATTTGCTTCAAGTTATCACGATCCCTTCCTTCAGTTTCTTTGGGCTCCCTTTTCTTCTGACTGCTCTGTTTGTGGCTGTCACTTGATCTATCTCTAAACCTCCTGTGCCTTTCCTCTCTGTTTGTATGTCTGCCACTCTGTATCCTCCATTTCTTGAGGATTTATGGCTCTGCGTGTCCTGTTGGAACTCACCGGACTTTGGCTGTGAGGGACGGCGAGGGCGGGCTGGTCCCCTTTGGGAAAGCTCTGACCCTTCTAGTTCAAGAGGAGACTCCCTGTCATGTCGGAGTTCAAACACATGAGTGCCTGGGTCCCTGTCTTTCTTGTCTGTGTGTAGCTTCTCACTCTCCCAGGCTCGCATTGCCATCTGCCTTAACTCTGCTGCAGTCATGTGATCAACATCTACCAGCAGTGAGAGGGACTTCCTAATTGTTGGATGCAAATTACTAAAAAAAGACTTTTAAACATCACATCCTCTTCTGCCCTAGGGGAATCAGAGCCAGCAAAATGCACTCTGCGTAAACGTTCATAATATTCTCTGGGTGATTCATAGTGAATTTGCTTAGTCTGCAAGGCAGAAAGCCTGGAGACAGAAGGGTTTTGGTATATTGTGTATTCTGATCTCAGGCCCTACACAGTTCATTGTAATTACCAGCAATGGCAGGACTCTGTCACTCTATGAAACCATGGACAGTTCACACTGTTGTTTTTCTCAGGAGGAAAAGCTTATCTGCCATAGTGGCCTCAGGGATGTATGACAATGCATAGTTTACATCCTTAAGGTACAACTCTATGTTGCTTCCAGGGGTGTCAGGATTAAACACTTCAATGTCACGTGCCAATGTTGCCAACTGTTGTTCACGACACAAGTAAAGAAGTTAATTGAGTCATTACTGCTGTGCTGTTTGGAAACATCAGAAGTTGAAGCTGTATTTCTCGTTAGTTTAGGCACTGTATCAGATAAATACTTAGGGTTGTGTTCAGCTGCGTCAATTTTTCTTGCTGCTCTCTTAAGGGCCCGAGTGTGCTCGTTATACCATGGCATTGGACAAATATCCTTAATCTTTTTTAAGCGCAAAGGAGCAATAGAATCTAGAGTGCTGGAAAAGAGAGCGTCTGAGTGAGAGTTTCTGTTGCAACATCGAGTTCTTCTAAGTTGTCTGGTTTCCTAAGGTGATGAAACTGATCAGGAAGATTATTTATGAAGCAATCTTTAGTGGTAGAAGTGATGGTTCTACCATATTTGTGGCAGAGAGACTGTTTTGCAGCCTTGGTTAAATGTAGCACGCATGAGACTAGATAATGATCTGAGATGTTATCGCTTTGCTGCAGAATTTCAACAGCATCAATATCAATTCCATGTGACAATATTAGATCTAGAGTATGATTACGAAAATGAGTGGGTCCTGACACGTGTTGTCTAACTCCAATAGAGTTTAGAATATCTTTTAATGTCAATCCCAATGCGTCTTTTTCATTATCTACAGGGATATTAAAATCACCAACAATAAGGACTTTATCCACAGCCAGTACTAATTCCGATAGAAAATCAGCAAATTCTTTGATAAAGTCTGTATGGTGCCCTGGTGGCCTGTATACAGTAGCCAGCACAAACGTCAAATGGGATTTGTCACTTACATTATATAACGTTACATAAAGCACCATCACCTTGAAAGAATTATATTTGAAAGACTTTTGAGTAATACTGACAATGTTACTAAAGATTAGAGCAACAACTCCCCCTTTTCCTTTCCGATGAGGTTTGTGACGATAATAGTATCCTTGAGGGCTAGACTCATTTAAAGTAATGTAATCGTCTGGTTTTAGCCAGGTTTCTGTCAAACACAGCACATCTAGATTGTTTTCAGTGATAATATCATTTACAATAAGTGCTTTTGAAGAAAGGGATCGAATTTTCAGCAACCCAAGCTTTATCATTTGTTTATCTTTATTATCTCTGTTTTTTACTTGTTAACATCAATAAAATTTTTACCCTTAAATGGGTCTGGAAGTTTTTTGTATTAATTAATTCAGGGTACAGACACAGTCTCTAGGTGAAAGAGTCTTTATGTGTTGGGATTTTTCTGACTCCTGTGACGTGAGACAACTAGCAGACAGTCAGTTTAGCCAGTCTGTCTGCTACCTGACCTGGGCTCCAGTTAGTCAAGGTTGAGCTCTAAGACTATGTGCCATATTACTAGAGAGAAGAGCGGCTCCACCCCAGCAGGGATGAATACCATCTCTTTTCAACAGGTCAGGTGTGCCCCAAAAACTTTTCCAGTTGTATATGAAACCTATATTATTCTGTGGACATCACTTAGACAGCCAGCCATTGAGTGATGATAGTCTGCTAAGTATCTCATCACTCCTACGAGCAGGTTAGGGGTCCAGAACAAATGACATTGTCTGACATCGTACATGCGAGTTCACACACCTCTTTAATGTTACTTTTGGTGATCTCCAACTGAAGAAGTCAAACATCATTAGTGTCGACGTGAATAATAATATTAGAGTATTTACGATTAGCATTAGCCAGCACTTGTAAATTTGCTTTGATATCAGGCGCTCTGGCTCCCGGCAAACATGTGACTATGGTGGCTGAAGTCTCTATTGTCATGTTCCATGTAATAGATTCACCAATAACTAAGGCACTTTCAACAGGATTCTCAGTGGGTGCGTCACTGAGTGGGGAGAACCTGTTTGATATTCTAATCGGAACGGAAGAGTGGTGTTTTTTCCCACGACTAGGCCGCCTCACGGTCACAAACTTGCCCTGCTGCACGGGCTCTACAGCCGGAACCGAACAATGTACAGAGTTCACTAAGCTAGTTGCATCCAAAACAGTATCTGAAGCCCTGGATGCGTGTCTCTAATTCTGAGATTTTCTCTGTCAGCCTGATGAAGGGGTGGATTATGGAATCCACTGCCACTTCAATTTATATATATATATATATATATATATATATATATATATATATATATATATATACAGTGATTTATCATGAAGTTATCTTTCTAAATATTGAATTATTTAGAATGACTAATGTTACGAGTGTCAAACTAGTGTAACTGGAGTAACAAATGAATTTGACTGGGGTGGACTCTCAGCTCTTCTAGTTGTCCGCCCTGGAAAACAGAATCATGTACTCAGTGAGTGAAAGAGCGAACCGCCATCTTCATATGCAAATCTCTGTATCTTTATGACAAATTTTTCAAGTCATGGTATAAAACAATAACATTCCCTTAGTGTAAACATGTTTCAGTTTCAGAGTCCATTTGTTAATTTAAATTTAAACACCTCAATACAGTTTTTTACCCTTTACTCTCCAATTATTTGTTCTTTTCTTTTTTAACTACCGAAATCCACAATAACACTAATCTAATAATGTGAATCATAAACCTTCTTTGGTGATGCGTCACATGAACAGAGTTGTTTAAGCCAGAGCTCCGTCCGGCTGGATCAAAATTTTTCTGTTTTTGCCTCGTAAAATCAAACTTATAACCTACCACTCTTTCTTTTTCGGTGTGGGAACACTTCCCCAACATTATTTTATATAAAAAACATTCGGACTCCCTTGATATCACTAGTTTTATCCGACTTTCCGAACATCCGCTACTAACTTTAGCCCGTTAGCATTAGCTCTACCTTTGTGTGCAGGTGAGGACACGTTTGAGCTGCATGCGGTGCAGTCGGAACTGGAGGCAGTGGAGCGGTAGATCCGGATCCTTCTCGAGAAGCAGGCCGAGCTACGTGAGCGGCAGACAGCGTTGGAAACTTCTCGTGCTGACGCTCGCCATCCCTCGGCAAGTTTGCAGCGCGATATTAACACTCCTGCTTCCTCTACGCCGTGTATTTCTCTGCACAGGGCCTGAGCACCCCGAACGCGTTCATCCCAGCCCTTGTTCACTCCGGCGCCATTATAACAGGGACCCTGGGTGCATCAGCAGCATCTGATTGGCCGTGGCGGTGGTGTAGCAATAATCCATAGTGATATTCTGAATGTTACTCAGAAAACAAACTACAGGTTTAATTCATTTGAAATTCTTGTACTTAATGTTACACTCTCAGATATAAGTAAAAAGTCACTACTATCTCTTGCTTTGGCTACCGTCTATAGACCTCCAGGGCCTTATGTTGATTTCCTAAAAGAGTTTGCAGACTTTCTCTCAGACCTTTTGGTCAGCGTCGATAAAGCTCTGATTGATGGAGATTTTAACATTCATGTAGACAATACAAACGATGCGTTAGGGGCTGCGTTTACAAATTTACTAAACTCCTTTGGGGTCAAACAAAACGTCACTGGACCCACTCACCGTCTTAATCATACTCTAGATTTAATTATATCACATAGAATAAATCCTACTGATATAGAAATTCTACCGCAAAGTGATGATGTTTCTGATCACTATCTTTTAGCTTGCGTACTGCATACTGATGATATTTGTCAGATTGCGCCGCGATATTGACTAGGCAGAACAATTCTACCGACAACTATAGATAAATTCACAAATAATCTACCTGATCTGTCTCAGCTGCTCATCGTACCCGAACACGCAAGTGATTTCGAGAAAATGACCAGCAGCATGTGCACCATTTTCACTAGTACATTAGATACTGTTGCACCGATGAGATTTAAAAAGGTTAGAGATAAAAATACTGTACCATGGTACAACAGTATTACTCACGCAATGAAGAGAGAAACTCGTAATCTAGAACGCAAATGGAGACAAAGCCGTTTAGAAGTTTTTAGAATCGCGTGGAAAGACTCTAAAAGCAGCCAGG
This sequence comes from Zacco platypus, assembly GCA_038088235.1. NCBI lineage: Eukaryota > Metazoa > Chordata > Actinopteri > Cypriniformes > Xenocyprididae > Zacco > Zacco platypus. The sequence continues at coordinate 18,097,964 of CM076064.1, forward strand.
GCCGAGCATCTCCGCAAACTTACAGAAAATAACCAAAACAATCCACAGTTCTTGTTTAGTACAGTAGCTAGACTAACAAATAAACAGACATCACCTGAACAAAACATTTCATTACAGTTCAGCAGTGATGACTTTATGAATTTCTTTACTGAGAAAATCGAAAGTATCAGAAATACAATTGTAAATGTACAACCTTTAACAGAGTTTTATGATTCAGCCTCAATTATCGCCCCTCAAGAACAGTTGCAGTGCTTTACAACTATAGGACAGGATGAGCTAAATAAACTTATTACTGTGTCTAAACCAACAACATGTTTATTAGATCCAATACCCACTAAACTACTGAAAGAACTGTTACCTGTAGCAGAAGAACCTCTTCTCAATATTATCAACTCATCCTTATCCCTAGGACACGTCCCACGACTGTTCAAGCTAGCAGTTATTAAGCCTCTCATTAAGAAACCACAATTAGATCCAAATGTATTGGCAAATTACAGACCCATTTCAAATCTTCCATTTACGTCTAAAATACTAGAAAAAGTGGTTTCGGCCCAACTGTGCTCCTTCTTGCAAAAAAAATGCTATCTACGAAAAATTTCAGTCAGGATTCAGGTCTCATCATAGCACAGAAACTGCACTCGTTAAAATTACAAACGACTTACTTCAAGCTTCTGACCAAGGCTATGTCTCAATACTAGTGTTACTTGATCTCAGTGCTGCATTCGACACTATAGATCATAAAATACTCCTAGACCGACTACAAAATTACACTGGTATTCAGGGACAGGCACTACAGATCCTTGCGGCACTTGCGGTGGTTTAGGTCATACCTATCAGACCGACACAATTTTGTCTATTTAAACGAGGAAAAATCTAAGATAACAATAGTAAACTATGGAGTGCCGCAAGGATCTGTGTTAGGCCCTCTACTATTTTCAATATACATGCTGCCACTCGGCAATATTATAAGAAAACATGGAATTAGTTTACACTGCTATGCCGATGATACTCAGTTATATATTTCATCACGACCTGATGAAATCTCTAAATTATCCAAACTGACAGAGTGTGTTAAAGAAGTAAAACATTGGATGACCAGTAATTTTCTTCTATTAAATTCTGATAAGACTGAAGTATTACTTATTGGACCAAAGACCTGTACACAGAATCTCTCAGACATCAGTCTGCATTTAGAAGGATGTACTGTTACTCCATCCTCGACAGTTAAAGATCTGGGTGTTATATTAGACAGCAACTTGTCCTTTGAAAATCATATTTCATATGTTACAAAAACAGCCTTCTTTCACCACAGAAACATTGCCAAGATACGGAATATGTTATCTATTTCTGATGCAGAAAAGTTAATTTATGCTTTCATGACGTCTCGACTAGATTACTGTAATGCATTATTAGCTTGTTGTCCTGCTTCCTCTATAAACAAGCTGCAATTAGTACAAAATGCAGCTGCTAGAGTTCTTACCAGGTCAAGAAAATATGATCATATAACACCAATTTTATCATCTCTACACTGGTTACCCATTAAGTTCCGTATCGATTATAAAGTATTGCTAATGACCTATAAGGCTCTAAATGGTTTAGCTCCCGTGTACTTAACCGATCTTCTATTGCCCTACAATCCATCACGTTCTTTAAGATCACAAAACTCTGGACTTCTGGTTGCACCTAGGATAGCTAAGTCCACTAAAGGAGGGAGAGCGTTTTCACATTTGGCTCCGAAACTCTGGAATAGCCTTCCTGATAATGTTAGGGGTTCAGACTCATTCACCCAGTTTAAATCTAGATTAAAGACACATCTCTTTAGCCAAGCATTCACATAAATGCATCTCATATCAGATCAATTGCTCATTATGACTATCTTTGCTTAAAGTTATGAACAGCAGCTACGCTAATTATTCTCTTTTTGCTTTTCTGTTTTGCCTCGGGACACCCGCCCCGAGGTGACTAGAGAGCACATCAGCTTCAGTCTGGATCGAGCCTCTTAAGAAGACTTCAGATGATCATCACCTGTGAAGAGACGGCGCCAGTTCCTGCGAGGACTTCAGAAGAGGCAATCATCTGGATCAACATGCACATTGCCCAATTCTATATCCTAATTGTTTATGTAATTTATTTTCCGGGAGCTATTTGCTTCCAACTTCGGTTAAACTGCTAACTCTGATTGTAAATTAATTAACTAAATTATGTTATTTGCTAACTGCATTCTTTAAATAGTAATGTTGACATCCGTTCTCTGTAAAGCTGCTTTGAAACGATATGTATCGTGAAAAGCGCTATACAAATAAATTTGATTTGATTTGATTTTGATTTGATAAATGAATATTTAAATGACTTTAGAGTCACAACATGAATCATTCACACAGGGAAAACTGTTCAACTTATTACACATTGTTAAACTCAGACCAGACACCTAACTGCTTCTGTATAACTTTAGTAATAACTCCCTTTTAAATTTTAAACAACATACCCCCTCTTCTTTTAACATTTACTGTAATTTAAAACCTGTCAGGATACCGTTAAAGCACGACATAATGCATTACCAGGGAGTGAGGACACCAGTACACCGATTTACACATTCAGTCACAATACACTTCTGCTATACAGCCACTAATGCCATTGTTACAAAACCTTTTTCCCGCGATTATAAACGCGGCTCTTTAATTCGGCTTCACCCATCAAAAATTCCACACCCAACTCATCACAGTTTCACTACATCATATACACGTCAGGAGGAAACCGTTTTTGTCATAGCTTTTACAGCGTACGAACCTGTAAAACAGAATCATGTGTAATGGAAATTTTTATCTTTCATTTGATTTTTAACAAGCTTATGGGCATAAGGCATTAAGAAGTTATAAGTGTTCATATTATAGTGTCTCTCATGACATTTTCTCTGTAACTGCTCAAGGCAGAACAACAGGATGTGGCTGTCGGCTGAAAGGACCTTAGGGGAGCGTAGTTCTAAGAAACTTGGGTGACAAGATGGACTTCTCACTAACAAAGGGCAGTTAATAGAAACCACATCCTGGGCTAAGCGAATGATGTTTTGAGAGGTGTAGGCGTAAAGTGTGTGCAAAGCATTAAGATGTTAAGTATAAATGGAACAGGTGAGAGACTAGCTCCTCACTCCTCTCATGCATGCTCTGCTGTATGTGTAAGACGAGTCCTTGCTGCAAGTAAAAAAATTAAATCTACCTTCTCTGATATAACTGACTCTGAGTCTTTCCTTGAATTTCCACAACAGAATGGCGACGAGGATGGGATGCCAATCCTAAGGGAGAGACAACGGCCTGATCAGCTCATCAACTAAAACTGGTGATGACCCAAACCCCCTTCTGAGGGAAGTGGGAGTTGGATTTCCCTGGGAAACGGCATCCCAAGAAAGAACCCGTGGAATCAAGGAATACAACGGTAAAGTGATTTTAAATATTATCAAAAAGGGAGCAGGGCGTCGGGTAACACGCTAGACAAATCAGAAAGGGAGCAGGGCGTCGGGTAACACGCTAGACAAATCAGAAAGGGAGCTGGGCGTCGGGTAACACGCAGACAAATCAGAAAGGGAGCAGGGCGTCGGGTAATACGCTAGAAAGTGCACGTCTTAAAATTACTCAGAGGAATGTATCCGCCTGTGATAAGAATTAAAGTTACTCAGAGGAATAGTATCCGCCTGTGATAAAGTACTTAAAGTTACTCAGAGGAATGTATCCGCCTGTGATGAAATTATAAGTCTTAAAGTTATTCAGAGGAATGTATCCGCCTGTGATAATAATTAAAGTTACTCAGAGGAATAGTATCCGCCTGTGATAATGGGGAACTCTCAAGAAAAAGAAAGGGGCGAAAAGCCCAGGCATAATACTGAGAGTGGTTTATCAGAGAAGGATGAGAAATTTCTCGTGAGAAAATATGGGGTAAAATGGTTAGAACATGTAAAATGGCTAAAAGGAAAAGGGTATACAATAGGTTTTAGTGTCTCTGGAAATCAAAGATTGAGACGAGAATTGGCAGATAAATTAAGACCAAGAAAGGGGGATCCGCCCTTGTCAGAAATTTTAGAAACAATAGATATGTTCGTGGAGGAGGCGAGCGCCAAATTAAAAGCCTCACTCTCCAAAGAATTACCAGGTTGTCCTTACTCCCCCCAAAAAGAAAGAAAAGCGCAACCTATGTTAGGGGCCAGGCGAAAACACAGGGGAGGGGATCCCTATGATCCCTATCCAGACTGGCCCCCCTCTGGAAACTCTCTCTCTCAGTCTTCTTTCCCAGGTACGAACTCCCGACTCCTCAAAACCCACCTGGAGGAAGACGACCGACCCCCTCCCTATAATCCGAATAGACAAAGACCAAACCAGGAAGAACGATCACAACAGCCGCCGTCTTCCTCCTCGTCTGGCCTCTACCCAAAACTACCAGACCCAGAATCAAAGAAACCATCCGAAGACGAACGAAAAGAAGAAAAGAAAGGATCTTACAACTTAAGGAGCAGCAAACTGGTCGAAGTGGTCCTGATGGTGTTATGTACGTACACCAGCGTACGAAGTCCACCTGAAGGTCCATCTCCTACAAGGACTGCTCCCTGAAATAAAGAAAGGTGTTTTATCGTCCTGTGTGGGGTATGAAACGGAATCCTTGGATTGTGTGATGCATCACGCCCGACATAAAGAGAACCAGCTAAACGACGACAAGGACAAGATAGAAAAGAAGGTACGAGCCCTGCACCTCACCAACCTGGAAAGTCAAGTCCAAATACAGAAGGACTGGCAAAGGGGAAGAGGCAGAGGCAGAGGAAGAGGAAGAGGGGGAGCAAGATGGACAGGACAAAGGAACGATGGACAATGTTTCAACTGCGGACAAATGGGTCATTGGAAGTCTGAATGCCCCAACGGGGGAGGGGGAAATCAACACCAGCAAAAGCAACATGCAGACTGACCAGGTGGGAATCAGGAGGAGGGGGTGAGTACTGATCTTTTATTTCCTGCTCTGTGCAATGAAGAAAGCTTACGCATGATGAAAACTGATGTTAGCAACCCCTGGATAATGATTGATGTAAATAACACAAAAGTAAAATTCTTAGTGGATACTGGGGCTGCTATTACAGTAATTAAGAGATCTGAACTACCAAGGGGCATAATAATAAGTAATGAATATGAAGACAGCATTGTAGCCTCGGGTGAAGTGTTAAGAGAACCCTTCACCCGCCCAGTGAAGATCTCTTTCTGTGGTAAACAATGTGAAACAAAAATGCTGGTCAGTGATCAATGCCCCTGGAATTTATTAGGAAGAGATGTAATGTGTAAATTAGGGATCAAAATAGACTGTGATACTGAAGGAATGAATGTACGATGTGCAAAAGAGCCAAAAATGACAGTTTATGAATGGGTATGGCCGGAAGGGTCAGATTTACGGGAATTTGCCATGATGGTGTGTGTAAATAGTGATTTTCAGAAGGTCTCCGATGTGCATGTCACAGCAAGTGTGACGTGGACACCGGACCCCGAATATGAAGGAATTTGGGCAGGAAGGCAGTCAGATGAAATAACCTTGACTAATGCATATTGGAAAGAACACAAGTGTGCAGTGCAGGTGACTCTGACCGAAGAAGCACAGTCAGTGTACAGAGTTGAGAATGCGGTTCCACATCTGTCCCTAGCAAAAGGCAGGATGGATGAATGGAAAGATTTAGGACCCTTCGTAAAAGGGTGTAGTGAAGCCACTGACTGGACTGAGACTCATGACACAGGCATCTATTACTCTGAGCAATGCGCAGCGTATAAAAAAGAAATGATTGAAAGTAAAGAATGTAATCGCATTATCTTTTCTGCACTGGAACAGACAAACACAGGAATAGATCCAAGAGACCTACCAGTTCCAAAAGGACTCTGGGCTATAGTTAAGTATGATGTAGGGCTAATTAAAACCTGCGAGCCGGTCCAAATTACTCCAAAAAGCGAGTTCAGACCAAGGCAACAACAATATCAAGTCAAAAAGGAGGCCCTGGATGGCATAACACCCATGTTCCAGTCTCTGCTGGAGAGGGGAATAATAGTAGAATGTGAATCGTCACCTGTTAACACCCCAATTTTTCCAGTAAAAAAGATAAGAGAAAAAGGGATGCCCACAGAGTGGAGATTCGTGCAGGACTTGCAAGCTGTAAATGCAGCAGTAGTCAGCAGGGCCCCAAACGTTCCAAATCCATACACTATACTGTCTCAAATTCCACCTGACACAAAATTCTATACAGCTGTGGATATCTCAAATGCTTTCTTCTCTGTTCCAGTGCATAAGGACAGCCAGTTCTGGTTTGCCTTCACCTTTAAGGGGAGGAGGTACACCTGGACTAGGCTGTGTCAAGGTTACTGCGAGAGCTCAACCATTTACAACGAGGCCCTCCGACGCAGCCTGGAGAGACTCGTTCTGCCAGAGGGAGTGGCTCTTCTACAATATGTGGACGACCTGCTCCTATGCGCAAGCGACGCTGACGTGTGCATGGAGGCCACCGTGAGCCTCCTGAACCATCTGGCAGAGGAAGGTCATAAGGTCAACCCACAAAAGGTAAAAGTGTGCGTACCAGAAGTGACATTTTTGGGACATGTACTGACGGGCCCTGAAAAGAAGTTATCAAAGAAACGCATAGAAGCTGTGGCTTCCATACCAAGACCAATAACAAAGAAACAGATGATGTCATTCCTAGGAATGGTATCATATTGTCGAACGTTTATAGCAAGTTATGCGGAGAGGGAAAGTCCGCTAACCTCCCTTATACATGGCAATGGTATGAAACCACAGGACAAAATCATATGGACAGCGGAAGCAGAAAGAGCCTTCACTGATCTAAAATTGGCTTTACAGCAGGCCCCAACACTGGGCCTGCCTAATCCACAGAAGCCATTCACCCAATGCGTGGATGAGAAAAGTGGGTACATGACCTCCGTGTTGTGCCAAACACACGGAGACAAATTGAGGCCAGTGGCCTATTTCTCATCCAAACTAGACGCAGTAGCACAGGGCCTGCCAGGCTGTCTGAGGGCAGTAGCTGCAGCAGAAAAAGCAGTCATGTCAAGCAGAGATTATGTGGGTTATAGCCCATTGACACTTCTGGTCCCACACAGTGTATCAGTCATTCTATTGGAACAAAAGACCTCACACCTGTCCGCTGCCAGATGGTTACGGTATAGCACTACTTAACTTGATATGCCAAACATCACTGTAAAACGCTGCACCACAATTAACCCAGCTACACTCATGCCGCTCCCTGAAGATGGGGAGGGACATGACTGTCTTTCCGTCCTGTCCGTCATGTGCACGCCGCGCCCTGATTTACAGGACACACCGCTTACTAACCCAGACTGCACGTTTTATGTAGATGGAAGCTCCACCAAAGTAAATAACACAACTGTATCCGGATATGCAGTAGTGTCAGACCATGGGGTGGTAGAAAGTGGCCCCCTAGGACCACTATCCGCGCAAGCTGCAGAACTAACAGCCCTAACACGCGCCTGCAAGCTCGCTAAAGATAAAACAGTAAACATCTACACGGATAGCAGATACGCGTTCGGGGTAGTGCATGACTTTGGGGCATTATGGAAACAGAGACAATTTCTGAAAGCTGATGGAAAACCAATATTACACCATAGGAAAGTAGCAGCCCTACTGGAAGCAATTTTATTACCAAAACAAATATCAGTCATGAAATGTGCTGCACATACTGGTGCAAAAGATGACATTGGCAAAGGAAACGACAGGGCAGACAAAGCTGCAAAAGCTGCATGCTCCATGCCACTGTCATCACACATGCTAAAAAGCACATTCAGCACAGATGACACTCTTAGTCTAACTGATATGCAAAAATGGGCCACCCCCCAAGATCTATCTGATTGGAAAAACGCCTTTTGTTCAAAAGACTCAAAGGGGGTATGGAGAGGCCAAGTACATGGCAAAAACAGACCATGTCTACCCAGACATTTTTTCCAAATGTATTGCCAAATAACACACGGATTAGATCATGCAGGTAAAGGGGCTATGCTTAACAGTATTAATGAGTCATTTTTCACAAAAGGGTTTTCCACAGCGGCAGGAAAATATTGCGAGAGGTGTGTGACATGTGCCAGGTACAACACAGGAAGGGGTGAAAGAGTGGAGAGAGCAAGCCATCCTACGCCAGGCGAACCAATGGCACACGTCATGATGGACTACATAGAACTGACCCCCCACAAAGGTAAAAAGTACTGTCTGGTCATGGTGGACATGTTCTCCAAATGGGTGGAGGCAATGCCCACCACTAAGGCAGACTCAACGGGGGTAGCAAAAATGTTACTAAAAGAAATAGTTCCAAGGTGGGGAATACCCCAGAAGATATCAAGTGACAATGGGGCACATTTCGTTAATTCAGCTATAAGACAATTGGGGGAACAATTAAAAATAAACCTCGCGCACCACTGCGCCTATAAGCCAACTTCTGGAGGGGCAGTGGAGAAAGGAAAATGGGACTCTGAAAGCAAAATTAGCAAAGATAATGGCTGAAACTGGCCTGGGGTGGACTGATGCTCTCCCAGTGGCATTAATGTACATGAGAATGAGGGTAAGACCTGTGATGTGCCTGACACCATATGAAATGCTCTGGGGGAGGCCACCCCATATGGGGTGGAGCACTCCCTCAGTGGGTACAGAAGGAATTTATGGATTAGAAAGCATGCTGGAATATTGCATTAATCTGGGAAAGGTTGCTCGTGATATCTCTGTCCAGGTGAAACAGGCGAGACCAGACCGCAGCAAAGGCGAGGTGACTCACAGAATCGAGCCAGGAGACTGGGTCGTGGTTAAGGACTGCAGAAGGCGAACGTGGAAAGCAGAGAGGTGGAACGGACCGTTCCTGGTGTTGCTGACCACCAGAACTGCAGTCAAGGTAGCTGAGAGAGCAACCTGGATACACGTAAACCACTGCAAAAGGGTGCCAGGCCCCGACGAGAGCTTACAGGGAGCTGGAAACCCTGGGGACGAGGATACCGAGGACAGGCAGGACAGTTCGACCTCCACCCCAACTGGCCCATTCCAAGGAGCAACCCAGGAGCCACCAGAAGGGAACAACAAAACTTCGAGACCCAGGCCAGACAAGCAGTGCTAAGTGACCCGGCTGTTATAGCCGTTGCTAAAGAGACTATAACTGACTGTGGGGAAGGAGAACCACTGGTAATGAAGATTCTAATGAAAAGGGAAACCAGAGTTAGAATTGGATAAAATGTCATTCGGACAAAGAGTGGAATGTAATGGAAATTTTTATCTTTCATTTGATTTTTAATAAGCTTATGGGCATAAGGCATTAAGAAGTTATAAGTGTTCATATTATAGTGTCTCTCATGACATTTTCTCTGTAACTGCTCAAGGCAGAACAACAGGATGTGGCTGTCGGCTGAAAGGACCTTAGGGGAGCGTAGTTCTAAGAAACTTGGGTGACAAGATGGACTTCTCACTAACAAAGGGCAGTTAATAGAAACCACATCCTGGGCTAAGCGAATGATGTTTTGAGAGGTGTAGGCGTAAAGTGTGTGCAAAGCATTAAGATGTTAAGTATAAATGGAACAGGTGAGAGACTAGCTCCTCACTCCTCTCATGCATGCTCTGCTGTATGTGTAAGACGAGTCCTTGCTGCAAGTAAAAAATTAAATCTACCTTCTCTGATATAACTGACTCTGAGTCTTTCCTTGAATTTCCACAACACATGTACTCAGTGAATAAAAGAGGGAACCGCCATCTTCATATACAAATCTCTGTATGAGAGAAGAGGAAGACGTCCATCACCTAAGCACCGCGGTGTAATGATCCCGCGTTTTGGTTCCGCTTTCTTTGGTTCCCCCCTACATTAATATTGTCCTACACAATGAAGGTTGAAATTCTAATAAACGCTACATTCCACATCTAAACACTAAATTGTGTTATCACACAAAGGTGTATCACACTAGCTTCAACTTATGTTAAAGCATTTATTTTCATTTTCATTTCTAAACGCCAGAAAATAATGATGTACAGTATATTGTGTGTTCCTCTAACTGAGAGCTGTGAATCATGTGTATCTTTGTATGTGAGCTCAGTGTTCTGTACAGGTCCTTTATGGGTACTGGTGGGTAACTGGGACTGCTTGAGATGTGCAGACGCCTTGTCCTGACTTAACAGGACATTCTGTGCCTAAGTTCAGGGTCTGATCGTCAGCATCATGATGGAAGGAGATTTGCTTCTGATTATCTGTTCATGTGTGGAAAATTACCAGTTTTGTCAAGTTTTCTTAACCAATCAGAATCTTCGTAATGATGTAATTAGTGAACTCTGTTAGAGTATAATTGTTGAGAACATGTGAATGTACTAGAGACAGAGCGGCCTATGAACTCCTCGTGAGACTTGAAGCTGCTTCTGCTGATGAAACTGCAAACTACTCTTCAGTAAAATTTTCTTTAATTTATATTTTTAAACTCTGACTCCGGGTCTTCATTTATCATACCTGGTCTTTCAGGGTCTTTAACTGTAAAATCCCAACACTGACTATTTTCCTGCATTTATGACATGTGAATCCCTCATCACTGACAAAGAAAGCTATACTATTTATGTGACAGGCAGTGCAAGTAACAATGAAAGGGAAAGATGACATAGCTTACCGTGTTCGTAGACGGATCCGACTTACCAGTTGTTTGATGAACTCGTAGAAAAAGGAGAGCGCAACAGAAATGATGGTGGGCACGGATGACAAGTTTACAAACTAGCGTAATGCTAACGCGTTGTGATATTGATTTAGATTAAAAGATTAAAAACTAGCGATGTCTGATTAATGTGATTGGCAATATTAGACAATATGAGATATATAGTGATGATAAAGTAGACAACAAACAATGACAATAAATAGATTCAAAACAAAGCTATACGGAGCAACAGACTCAAACAATTCAGCAGCGAGGCAGACAGAAGCAATCAATCAGGCAGAGCTCATTCATGAACCTACTGTCTGTCCAGACATGACCACGAAGGTCATCCAAGAACATCCTACCTGTACAGATATGACCATGGAGGTCACCTATGAACTTCCTAACTGTCCAGATATGACCACGGAGGTCATCTATGGACTTCCTGCTGGCCCTGATACAACCCCTTTTGAGACTTATGAAATGCCTGTCTGTCCAGATATGATATCATCCATGAACTTCCTGCTGGCCTTGATACAACTGTAGCGTCTGGACTGGATCACGAATGATCAATTAATTCTTAGGTTTTAAGAAAAGCTTTTAACCCTTTGACTCGCATAAGTAAATCTTAGTCGGCTCTGAATCTCCTGGCCCCCCCACGGGCAAATTACATTTTAAGTGGCTAGGTGTGAGGTGAGGCAGAATCTCTGTGGAAAGATCGTACTTTCACAAAGATTGTAATCAACTTCAACAAATTCTTTCCCCCACACAAGGAGTCCACGCACACACATAGAGACATTCATCAAAATATGAATATTCCAAAGTGTTTCTCCTGTGTTTTTTTCTATTTGTATGCATGTCTATATTACCCCCACTTAGTTACATCTTATAGTTGTGTTAGTTTCACTGTAAAATGCTTATATTTAAATGTAAGAATGTATATGCCCTAAAGAGAGTCTGAAACGCATGATTTTTGGATGCAAAACATTCCTCTGTGAATTTCATAACTAGATATTGGTGTTATATCGTGATAATATGCATTATTCTACTTTTAAGGTACTTTGGAGGAAAAAGAACCCAGTTTAAGCACCTCTGTAGATAATGCAAATTAGGCCATAAAAAGAAACAAAGGAAAGTTCTCCTGCTAAAAGTCCATGTTCCCTATTGGTCCGTACGGCCAAAATAGGTGTGACCGGGTTTATCTTTATAACACCTAAACGCGAGCTTATCCATGCTCAGTCGCTTCATCCTAGACGAGACATACTTACTCTATATTTTCCCTCATTTTACAAACAGTTAATTCCATTTTGAAATTCCCGCTGAAGAATCACCTGAGAAAGACACCAATAGAAACTCCAGCTTCACGCAGAAGTTTGAACAGCATTCACCACAGCACAAAGTACAAATGCAAGTATGTGAATTAATTTCGATGCACTTTAACTTTATTGTCTGAAGTGATTTCGTTGCTGGCTCTCAAAAGGTTGAACTGTTTGTAATCTTGCTTTCTTTGATCAACTTTTCCTTTCTTTCCTTTCATTATTTTATTGTATGCTCTGCTTAGATTTAGTTGTATGTATTCGTGTATATATCATATATTCATATATTAAACACATTGTATTCACAAAAAATTCATTGTCTCTGGGTAACTCATACATGAACCAAGTCACTTTAATGTTTGATTTCGCTAGCTATATGCTTTTTAAGTACTAGAATAAGTTTCCTTTTCGTGGCCAGAGAAGAAAACTTCCTTTCTAGAATTGATAAGAAAATCGGACTGATAGTTTTGCTGGACAAAACAAACCTGTCTTTCTAAATTAATTCTAAACCTAGAAATAATTTTAGACCATATATGTTCATGATTAATTATAATTCGTTGTAATTGATTATCTATATATACCTAATTCCCTTCGTGGCAGAGAAGAGAAGCCCAGAGAAGAGAGACACATTGAAGATATAGAATAAACTTCTCTCCTGACACACAATAAAAGTTTTCCTTGGCAAGGCAACTTGGTGTTAGGTCCTGTGATTCAACTATACGGGGACAAAAGCTGTAATTTCAGATCAACAATTGGCGTCACACGAACAGGATCTGCATTTCAGACATTTGTCTCATTCAATTAGTCAGGTAAAACATTTTCTTTCCTAGAATTTTAAGTCTACCTGATGATAGTATTCATGTATTGAGACAGTGCCTGAAACTGCTACAAAAAAGAACTGTGTTATTTAAACAAATACCAGTTGTGTTGCCAATGATTGTGTGTCAGATATAGTGCATTTTAAGTAATTTAATTTGATGAAATTTATTGTTGTTCTGATCAGTGGACCTCAAAATATTTGAATGAAGCTGGGGTAAAAGTGGTTCCAAAAAATGGAAAAAGACCATTTAGTCAAATTTTCGGGAGAATAAGCCGTAAAGCGATTTAGCAATTAGCTCGTGTGACTGTGAGGTGGTCGGGATATGGCGAGACTGCAATAGGCAGAGTTCACTCTAAAATATTCCGTCACACCGAAGATCCGTAGGTGCGGTGAAGTGCAAGAGCGGTGAGAGCGGTTTGAAGTGGCGGGTCTGTACCAGAGGGAGTACAGTGTATAAAAAACCCTAAAACATTTAAACACGCTGAAGTATAAAGGCGCCGTTTATACAATAGTAGCTAGAATCATGGGCATTCTGCTTTTGACAATGAAGCTGTTCAATATTTGAGGAGGAGACTGATCTAAGTTCAACTGAAAAAAAGAAAAGAAAAATATAAAAGAAACAAAAAAACAGAAAAAGGAAGAAAAAAGGAAATTATAAGAATATATAAGAGCTAACTTTGTTTTTTGTCTTCTGAGTTATCAGAGAGGGAGAGAGGGAGACAGAGAGGGCCCCTCCCTTCAACACACACACACACACACACACACACACACACATAAACATAGCCCTGCTGCTGAAAGGACAGACACATAACATCTGCAAATGGCAGACAGCAGCTGTAACAGCAGAACAATATCTGCTTGGTACCTGGAAAAGAAGAATAAAAAGCAAGCTAAGTTTTTGAAGAAAGGACTGGATGCTGATGCGTCTTTGGATGAACAGTTTAGATGGTTCATGATGCAAAAAGACTCTGTCAAGCTGAAAGCCTTTCCAATACTGGCAGCCCACTGGATTGTGAAGCAAGGTGGAATTTGTTGCAGAACAGATGGAAGTCCAGCTCCACTTGTTGAAGCAATGAAGCCTCAAGTTGAAGCATATAACAAGTTAAATAAAATCATGTCTATTACATGTCAAGAAAAAGAAAAAACAATTATTGAAGATTCATTTGATCCAGATTGGACAAATATAATAGCAGAGGCTGAAAGAAAATATCTACAAACACCAGTAGACTCAGCAAAAACTGTAATGCCTCCTCCATACAACCCAATATATCCAACTTTGCCTGAACAAAGTAAAGGTTCTGGTAAATCAAATGGAGTGCCAGTTGACAAGATATATATTGCATCTGCACAGGCTGCTCCAGTAATAACCAGATCCAAATCCACCCAGCCAAACAGAGACATGTTGAGATGCACACCAGCTCATAATGGATCTGATTGGGGTGATGACATAAGAGATGACGACATGATCACAGTTGATAAGGTCGGTCCTGAATTCTCTTCACCTGCTGTTAAAAAGGAAGAATTACAGTCTGAAATGATGACTGAAGAAAGACCATTCACACCGGGAGAACGTCAAGCCATCCTAACAGCTTTACCTCCTCTAAAGAGACAAGATCCAAACACAGAGTTTTGGCGAGAATTAGATTCCTTGGTTGAAGCACATCAAATGACATTAAAAGATATACACACCATTGTCAAAGCTAAAACCCCGAGAGACCGATGGGAACGCTTGCCAGCGGCAATAACAACAGCCCAATGGATAGACTTGTGGGTAGATGGCCAGGGACGACCCCTGGGTCTTTGGCAAGCCTTAGATGTGTTCCGAAAAGAAATCCAAGATGTCCTGGGCAGTGGTAAGATTCCTTTCACTTCAGTGACATTGATTAAGCAAAAAGATGATGAATCTCCAGATGAATATGCCCTGCGTAAATGGAATGCTTATGAAAGATGGGCTATATGCGCTAAAAAAGAACCAGATAGAGATGATGTACAATTTATTGATACACTCGTGGACGGCTTTAGCTCGAAATACCAACAAGCCTTGTCACTTGGAGTCAATCCAGGAGAAACATTTGATCAAATTATGCAATGGGCTGGTCGTCTAGAGATGGTGATAAGATCAAACAAAGAAGAAGGAAACAAGCCAAATCGAAGAGGAGTGGCATTCGTTCAATCCAACATTGATACAGATAGGATGGTGAAGGTTTGCCATAATTGTGGGAAAATTGGCCATGTTAGAAAAGACTGTTGGGCTAAAGGAGGCGGAGCAGAAGGTAAAGGTCCATCATTTAAACAGGCCAATGCGAAAAACAATGATGAAACCCCTCAAGGGAAGAAGTGGACTGAAGCACAAGTTCGTCAGCTCCTTGAGGGAATCATGCGTCCGCAATAGGAATCAGCGGCCCCCTGTATGAGTAAGAGAAGAGACAATCGCCTTTTCATCCCTGCTTTGATAGGGGGCCATCCGTGTGACTGCCTTCTCGATACAGGGGCAGCCATCTCCATAACTGATTTGAACCTACCTACAACACATGAAACTATAGAAGTTGAAGGAGTTGGAGGAGGTATCACAACATTTCACAAAAGTATACCGGTTCCTCTGCAGATACATGAAGATGAAGTCTTGTGGACACCTTTCTGGGTGGGACCGAATTCACAAGGAAGTCTCATAGGTATGGACATTTTACCAATGTTAAACATGATCATATTTACTGACAGTCGTCAAATTGCTACAACAGCTGGAATAATACCACATGAAGACCGCGCATGTAACATAAGTTCTATTGGTGTGGCAACACCCATCACCAGAGAATGGGAAAAAGAAGGTGTGTGGGGTCTTCTGTGCAGTTTATATCCAGATGTTTGGGCTAAACACAAATTGGATTGTGGAAAAGCCAACATTGACCCAGTTGTTATTGAGGGACCAACACATGCCCCTCATAAACAATACCCCATTCGACCAGAAGCAAGACAAGCAGTGGCAGAGATTGTGGCAGACTTGGAAGCTGAAGGAATTGTTCGGCAAGCTTCTTCAAAAACCAACAGCCCTGTCTGGCCAGTCAGGAAATCAGACAACTCGTGGAGGTTAACTATTGATTACACAAGACTCAACAGTGTAACACCAAAACCACATCCTATAGTGGCTAACCCTGCAACCATTCTGAATGACATTCCAGGAGATGCAAAAATCTTCACGGTCCTAGATGTGCTGTCGGCTTTCTGGTCTATACCAATTGATGAAAAATCTCAAGAAAAATTGGCCTTTACAGTAGGCGCAAACCAGTATGTTTGGAACAGACTCCCACAAGGTCTTAACCTTTCTCCAGTTGTATTTCACAGAGCTCTGGATCAATTCTTAACAGAGTGGAAAGCTGAAATTGAGAGTTCGGGAAGTGTTTGCCTCCAATATGTTGATGACTTGTTGATTGCAAGCCCAGATGAAAGCAGCCATATATCTGCATTAAATATCACTCTGCAAGCTCTAAGGAGAGGTGGATTCAAAGTTAACCCTGACAAAGCACAGCTGGCCAAAACTAGAGTTATCTATCTAGGCCAAGAAATATCTGCTGAGGGAAGAAGAATGACAACAGAGCGTGTAGAGGCCCTACGACAACTTCCAAAACCTCTGACGGTTACAGGAATGCGAAAGGTAATGGGACTTTTCAATTACTGTCGTCAATATATACCTGATTTCGCCAGTATCACTAGTCCTCTGATCGACTTGTATAAAGGAGGAAAACCTGGAGTGGAAAAGATAGAGTGGACAACAGAAGCTGAGGAAGCGTTTACTTCCATGAAAGAGAAACTGATTTCAGCTCCAGCCTTGGGACTCCCTGATGGTCGCTTGCCCTTTCATCTGTGGACCAGGGTAGGAGATGAGACATACTCAGCAGTGTTGTGTCAAAAACCTGGTGATCGTTATAAACCAGTTGGGTACATTTCCACAAAGATTCCTGTCACCATGATAGGTCAACCACGATGTATACAAGCTCTCGATGGTGCCACATGGGCAGTGAATGCTGTGGAAAATTTGATAGGTGCACAAACTATCATATTACACACTCCACACAGTATAGTGACGCTGTTGAACAACACCAACATCAAAACAATCACTGATGCGAGGAGAGCAAAATGGGAAGTAGCCCTGCTCAACAAGGACTTGAGAGTGGAAATCGTCAGAGACACTTCTCTTAATCCCGCAACAATGATGTTGGAACCACATGAGTGTGAAAAACAAGTAGAAGAGGAAAGCCTTGGCCCAGTTAATCCAATACCTCTTGAAAATCCAGATAAAGAGCTATGGGTCGATGGATCCAGTTACTATATCGATGGAAAACGACACACTGGATGGGCTGTAGTAAAGGCTGATGGAACCGTTGTGAAAAAGGGAGCTCTCCCAGGGCAATTTTCAGCACAAGTAGCTGAGCTCATAGCACTCACGGAAGCTCTTGAACTATCAGAAGGAGATCGAGTCAATATCTACACAGATAGTCGTTATGCTTTCGGTGTGGTTCATGACTACCTTGCCCTCTGGAAAAGATGTGGACTCATCACTAGTAGTGGGGGCGAAATACAGCATGCCTCCATAATTCGTCGGTTGATTACAGCATGTCACTTACCGAGAGAAGCCGCCGTAGTCAAGGTAAAATCACATCAATCTGACAAGTCCAAAGAAAGTCAAGGAAACGCGGCAGCAGATGCAGCAGCTAGAGAAGCAGCTTTACTTTCCCCTACTCCTATCACCTTGGTTCAGGAAAGAAGAAAGGACAATCCTGAGCTCCAACTTCTGTCATATCTCACAGAAACAGATGAAGAAAAGGAACAGTGGATAAAAGTGGGAGCGAAGGAAGATGATCAAGGTATCTGGAGAATTCCAACAGGACAAGTAGTGATGCTTATTGGAACAAGGAAAGAACTGATGCAGCTGTATCATGGTAAGGTGCATGCTGGAGCAAAAGCAATGAAAGCTCAAATCAGCGAGACTTGGTGGTGGCCACGAATGATGAGAGACATTGATGATTATTGTAGGAGATGTTTGATTTGCATGAAAGCAAATGTGGGAAAATCTGTCAAGGTGCGAATGTCACATGCACCCAGACCAACAGGGCCATGGACACATCTCCAAATCGATTTCACAGGACCATTGTCACCCAGTGGAGGGTACCAGTACATTCTAGTAATCATAGATCGATTTACTAGATGGGTGGAAGCATTCCCAACAAAAACTTGCACAGCTGAAGCTGTAGCCCGAGTAATGGTGGAAGAAGTTTTTCCTCGCTGGGGTCTTCCATATGAAATTGATTCAGACAATGGAACCCACTTCACTGGAAAATTGATGAAAGAAGCAATGAAACTGATGGGGATTAAACAGAAGTTCCACATTCCCTATAGGCCACAGAGTTCGGGGATGATTGAGAGGATGAACAGGTCTTTAAAGACATTCCTTACCAAAGCTATTCTGCAGACTGGCCAAGGTTGGCATAAATTGTTACCTGCTATATTGTGGAACTTAAGAGCAACTCCAAACAGAGTAACGGGACTAACCCCTTTTGAACTGATGACTGGAAGAGCAATGGTCCTACCTCCTGATGCTCCGCCGCCAGCGGGAACAGGAGGGGATACTACGTTGTTCCAAGAAAAGTTAAGACGGTATCTCACAATGCTGGACAAAGCTACCAAAGAAAACAACCAGAAAGTGCGAGAAGCCCAGCAGCAGTGGGATGAAAAACACACCACTACTGATATTCCACACATTCCCGAGTTAGGCAGTTTTGTTATGGTCAAACGTATTCCTAGGAAAGGTTTAGAGCCTAGGTGGGAAGGACCGTACGAGATACTTCTAACAACAGACACGAGTGTGTGCCTTAAAGGGAAGGGGGTGGGAACAGATAGATGGTATCATTGGTCGCAAGTCAAACCTTGTCTAGTGAATGAACAAAATGAGGACGATAACTTATGGCCAGAAAATGAGCACTGTTCGTCCATCAGTTTTAAATCCTGGATAACAAAGGAATGATGTTTAATTATTTCTCTGCTTCCATTTCAGGAATCAGTTCCACTGACATTGATTAGAGATGGTTGCAAGTTATTCTCGATACACAACGACAATGGTATGCTTGTTTTTAATTTTATTTGGCATCTACCAAGAAAGCCAAGCTTTATGGACCCCTCGAGTTCAAGAAATAACTCAGAATGCAACTTTGAAATCTGGCCAACATTTTACTCTACCCTTTATCTCCAAATGGGGATTATGGGATTGGGTGCCTAGAAATGATAAAGACCTTGCTAAATATCGAGAGGACATCTATGGTGGATGTAATTATCACCATGAATGTTACAAAAGTAGAGTAATTTGGCCAGTTAAAGATGGGGGATATTCGAGTAGTGCACAAAGACGAGAAATTTGTTCAAAGGAACAATGCAAAGTTTTGGGTTTAGACCTCATAACTTCTACTAACGTGGAAATTAACTTTGTCATGAATCGCACCCACATGCTTACAATATGGGATTCATTGACTCAAGGGTGCATTTATCCCATAGTGTTACCTTGTGAGGGGTTCCTAAGGGATACGGTCCCTGGGACAACGCGATTTAAAGGAAATTATTTAAGAGTATGGCATTCAGAAGATGAGAATGAATATTGTGAAACTGAATTAGAAACTGGAGAATTTGGACGGTGTTTCTATCTTTCTGCGGGAAAGACAAACAAAGCTAAAACATGCCCAATTACAACTGCTGCACCAGCTCATGGTATCTTGTTAGCAAAAGAAACCAAAACCTTGATAAACGAGGCTCACATGGTGCGACAACGTATCAATTATAATTTAAATTCCCTTCTTACTGTCTTTGATCAGTCCTATTGTGGGAATTTTACACAAATTCGGATTTGGTTGGACAAAGAAGTAAAATATTATACCTCTAAAGACCCTCTGAGTAGTCAAAGTCGTAAACCTCGAAATACATGGGGAGACAGCGGGGGTATTTGGTTCTGTCAATTCAATTAGAAATACCGCCCAAGTGAGTCAACTAAGTGAATATACTCAGTGGGTGGGGAAAATGACAGGGAAAGGACTTATTGAGGCTCTTCAAGGTTCTTTACATATTATAGCAGCGGGCCAGCATCTTAAAAATGCTGCAAAGGAATTGGCAGACGCATTGGCAAAATCATCTAATTTCGAGACACACCTTGCAGCATGTTTGTTTTTAGCTCAAAATCTAAAGGATCAAATGGTCGAAGATGTTCAAGTTATTCGGATGGGTCAAGTTCCTGAACGAATAGCTGAATCTTTGCCCCTTGTTTTTGGTAACCAACTTAATTTGACTTCTGCCAAACATGTTCCGTTAGTGAAAATCACAATAGATGAGAAATCTTTGTCAGGTTCTGGGACATTACCATTAATTATGGTATGGCCTCAATATGGAAAGCGCAACATAATGACAGTTAGACAATTCCAATCAATGGGTATTAGACAAGGAAATTCAGTAATAAGATCAGGGAAAACCAGATATTGGGCTGAAGGGGATACACCGATGATTTCTACTACAGACTGTTGCGTTGAGGAACATGAATGGGTAATTTGCTCATGTTCTACAATGTTTAGTTTATCTCTTAATGGATCTGCAGTTTGGGAAGTAGTTCCTTTAGATCAAGCCACAGGTGCATGGCAATTGTCAGAAGCACAGTGGTGTATATTACATGATGGAATAAGTGAGAATATGATATATGGAGGGAAGTTATGTCCAATTCCTCCTGATCCATTTTGGGTTGAAATTCTCCATCCTCTTTATTTGGGTGGAATTCATGTCCCACATGTGCAATTGCTGCAATTAGAACCACAGTGGTGGAGTAATGATTTAGTAGAGGAAAGAAACTATGAACTCTTTGAAATGGTTAAAAGAGTTAAAGAGAGTGTTAAAGCAGCTCAAGAGGAGGGAATTCAAGCAATGGGTCATGTGGTCGTAGCAAATGGAATAGCTCAATTGATGTCTGAAAGAAAATTAACACAAATTCCAGGGAATTTATCGTGGTCAGACTGGATAGTTTTGACTATGGTAGGAGTTCTTGTGTTCATGCTCGTAATAAACATTATCATATGTGTTACTAGATGGAGAGATACTAAACCTATTAAATTGGTTATTTCTAACCAAATGGATAAGGTCGAGAATGGAAAATATAGGGTGAAATAGGAGATTTCATACACTACACCACATACAAAACACAACCCCACAAACACTTAACACCTGCTTACTGATTTACACCCCAAGGGATAGGATTCTTTAACATCAACCTTTATGTTAGTTTGTTATTTTGGCCAGGAACTGGAGGAGTTCAGGTACTGTCCAGGCACTGGTGAAGATTTATTAGTTTTTCCTTTCCTTTAGAAGACTGGGGTTCATTTTAAATACATACACATAGACGTAACAACACACATAGTATGCGGGAACATAACATGGGTTGGGGTCATTTTATTTTGTTGTTTTTGTTTTATTCCCATTTCCTTATGTTTCTATTCTTTTGTCCTTTGTATGTCTTTTGGTCTGCTATTTCTCTCCTCACTATCATTCCATTAGGTTGGCGATGGTGTGGAACTGACGGGCGGTAGTTCTAGTGGAGGGAGATGAAGATTAAAATTTCATTGTTTTAATATTATTATAATCTATATGTATCATTATAATCAAATGTATATTCTATTTGAAAGAGTGTAATGCATGCGAGTTGAGTTTGCATGTTATGCAGGGGAGAAGAGATAATTTTGGTTTCACAGGAATGTGTACTGTAGGCTGCACGCTTCAGTTGAAGCAGGGGCTCCATGATGATGTACCTAATCTAGTACCTAATCTAGTGTATCTAATGATGTACAGTATTCCCTATAAGGAAGTAGAATGTGTAAGCATGAAGTATACGTTCCATTGTAAAGAAACCAACTTGTTTCTTTACCTTAAAAGGAATTTTAAGATCTCTAGTCATGGCATATAAGATCAATGTAACACACTGCCCTCCCAGAGAAGAGAAGCCCAGAGAAGAGAGACACATTGAAGATATAGAATAAACTTCTCTCCTGACACACAATAAAAGTTTTCCTTGGCAAGGCAACTTGGTGTTCGGTCCTGTGATTCAACTATACGGGGACAAAAGCTGTAATTTCAGATCCACAGCAGTATTGCTTAACCTGTTTCTGATGAAGGAATCTCAGTACAGTGTAAATGTAGATTTGGGCGATGCT
Organism: Zacco platypus; assembly: GCA_038088235.1. Taxonomy (NCBI): domain Eukaryota; kingdom Metazoa; phylum Chordata; class Actinopteri; order Cypriniformes; family Xenocyprididae; genus Zacco; species Zacco platypus. Next base: position 18,120,003 of record CM076064.1, read on the forward strand.
CCCCTTTCTACAGTGTAAAGGCCCCAGATATTATAGTTAGAGTGATGCCATTCATCTAAACTTTGGCTGCATCTACAAGCAAAGCTACCTTCTGACCAAAACTGTGTTTCACTCACTGAAAGGGACATTAGTGTTCATGCATTAGACTAACGTAACTATGTACGCTTAAACAAGCTTTGACTTACAGAAAATCTGTTTAATTATTCCTCAAACAAGTACAAGAAGTTGTTTAAAGTAGAGAGAAGAGTTTACATGTGTAAAATTTGCAAATGCCAAACCATATTTGCATTTTACTTAATTTAATATCAAGTTTTGAAAATCTGAAAGTATAAGAGCCACATTTTAATGCTATGCATAACGCGTTTCAAATGTGCAGACGTTCTTCATGAACTTTTTCAATTGCTCTGACTTGCACTGGTTCCCATGACAACGACTTGTCACAAGAAGTGCTAACTCATTACCTTGTGGCAGCACATTGTAAACAAACCAGCCGAGATGGCTAAGCTAACAGTAGCGGTTAGCATCATCTACTTGGAGCCTTTAATTACAGCTGTGTGTATGGATTGTGAAGTGAACTAAACCATTTTCCCCTAGTCCCAGTCCTGGGTTATGCTTCCTCACTGTCTCTTTCCATCCCTCAAATTTTTCTTAGCCAATTTTACCTTCACCATTTTATGCGTACTCTTTCCCGTACCCTGTCCATCTAAATTTGCAGTTGCTATAATTACATTAAATTTTAATTACATGCAAACTGCCTAGCTTGAGAAGAATTCCTGTAGCAGTCATCTATTCATTTTTTTTATTATTATTATTATTATTATTATTACTATTTCTTCAATCTATTTAAATTATTTACATTTTCCCTTCTTGTTCTAGTGTGGTTTCATTTCCTCATAGAACCACAATAGTAACTAGACATACTTTCATTCTTGATTTTGTTTATTTAAAACAGTTGCTTCAATTTTATGAGCCAACTTCACAAGTAATCTAAACGATTGTTATGGCATAATTATGAGCACCTCTAATAAACACAATCTAATAGGAAAGCTCTCCTCTTCTCTCTTTCTCTTTTACATTTGTTCAGAGATCAAGCCTGTTGTGAGCCATCAGTAAGTTCTGAGAAATAATTTGATCATAAGAATAATCTTAAGTCATTTATTAAACCTAGCTGTACTCCTTGCTGCCCCTCTGTGTCTTCAGCTCCAAATTCTGTTTGATCTTGCATAAGTCTCTTGCCCTTACTCTCACCACAAGTGAGACAAAATGTTGCAGATGCTCAGCCTATCTGCCTAGATGGCAGACCAAAAGGACTGGCTAGGTGGCATAAAGAACACCTTTCTAACCAGGGCTGTTGATGACCCGCAGCACTGGAGCCAAAGCATCCTGCTAAACACTTCACCAGCCAGTTTCCTGAGAGCCTCTGCAGCCGCAGAAGGAGAAGGATTAATTCAGACAAACCCTGAAACGGCACATGAAGTGACACGCAAAGACCTCCAGCGAATGGCCAGACACATCCCTGCATTCACACCTGAGTCTGCAGGAGACCACGACGTCCACGCCTATCTACAAGACATTGAGTTTCACCTGTAGTCTTTGAACATGAGCAAAACAGCTCCCTGACAGGACTCATCCGAGGAGTACTGTGAAGTACAAGCTTCTGACTCCTTGGCCAACATAGCTCAAGTCTGCACTGCCACAAAAGCAGAGCCACCCTCCAACCTTCAAACTTCTGGTGAGTTCTTGTTAGCGGAGGCCAACAAGCACCTGCTGACCTCCTGCCACCTGCACTAGGTCAGTCTGAAACCCTCGTCATGATACACAGAGACCTAACCACTTCCTGCAACCACAGGCAAACACCTTGCCCAAACTTCAGGATGACAAGTGACACACTGTCAGGCACTGGCCTCCTCGACACTTTCAGCACAAGCTCAGAGACATGAACTTGTCTACTGTCTACATCATCCGCCATGGAACGACCACCACTCCAGGAGAAACCAAACACCCAGAGCCCAACAAGGACTTCCAGCCTTGTGTGGCAGAGGCGTGTCTGATCTTTCTACACCTTAAATGTCTTTGGTTGTTGCCAATGGGAAGGACAACAGCGATCAAAAGGGGGGAATTATGTAACGACTGAGACAAATCAGACACGATTATTTGACTTACTTAAATAATCTCTAAAAACTCACTCTGAGGTCTGTGGAACCCTCCCCCATGGACACCATCTGATAGGGTTTTACGACCGTAAAGAATGTGCAGAGAATGTGACTCTGAATTTATTCTTGTTGAGAAGGACAAATAAACCATTTTAATCCTATAAATTCTATATATAACCACTCGAGAATTGTATAAACGTGTATCCAATTTTTCCCTCTCATAATTTTCATTTTATAGGGTTCGACCTATGTATTAATTCTCTCTTTTGAACTTTTTGTATTAATGTTTCAGAGTTGCATATTATGACTAACTATAATCACATGGGTAGCACGTTTGGTCTCTCTGGACTCCAATCTTCGCTCCCAATCTGTTAATTTACATTACATTTTGTTAACTCTGACACATCAAGTATAATAAGAATCTAGAAGGTTCTTCTCTCATCCATCCAATCAGATTGTCTTATGCAAATATCTTGCTAGAGAACAAAGGGTCGTAAAAGTTCCCTCCGAAGGAACAAATCCTTATTGGCTCAGTCACCTCCAGAGACTTCACACTTTAAAAATCACAGATCACAAGATCACGTCCTCTTCCTCTTCTGGTACTAAGGAAGCGCTGTTGTGAAGATGACGCTGAGCTAGAAGTTCTGAAGACCCCCAAGTTTGTGCTAGGCTGCGGCCTTGTTTTTCCCTTCACCAATGATCCTCTGAATCCAACTGGTTCTCTCTCATCAAGACAACATCAACAAGATCAACGGAGCCGGCACAAATTGCATCAGGACAGTTTAATTCAAATGGGCGAGACATGCAAGTATCACACTTAGTCTCATTATTTGATACATCAACTATCCTTACTTCTTTTAAAGAATGGCATGTTAGAACTAAACTGATGGTTTGCTCAAGGCTGTTGATCTGTTGACTTTCAAACAATGCTATAACTTGCTTTCCTGTATTCTGCATCAGCTCTCTTTTTCCCTTGGTACACTGTATGCATGTATGTATGTATGTGAATGTTAGAGTAGTTTAAGTGTTTAGTCTAGTTAATAAAGTCTTGTGCATGTCACATGCGAAGTTGTCTGTGTTTCATGCTCATATACTGGAGTCCCTAATCATGCAGATTTTGACTACATGCTCTAAGTACTGTAGAGTAAGAATGTCATTTCCCATAACCAGGATTCTTAGAATTAATAAACAATTAACCAAGTGCCCACTGGACAAACAGGTTAATTGACTATAAAATTGATTTTACTACGTTAAGTTAATTCTATTAAATGATCCATATATTTATAGTTAATTATAATAAGTTATAATTAATTATTCATATTTCTTTTGAGCTAAACACAACCACGGTCGACACAAACATAGAGGTCATCCCTGAGCTCACTGTCTGTCCTGATGGGTCTAGGATGATCACCCATGAACTTACTGTATGTACTGACATACCCATGAAGGCCTTTCCTGAGCTTTCCATCAGCCCAGATAGGACTACTGAGATGGTTTCTGGGGTATCTGTCTGCTACGACACAACTGCTGAAGTCACTACTGAACTGTCTGCTTACCTTCACAAGAACAGAGAGGAGGTTCTAACCAGAACTGTTATTTTGCTGCCTGCCTCGATCTAGCTGCCTGTTTACGACCACGACTCTGCCATCCCTCTGTTATACCTGTTTGCTGTTCCATGACCTATGCCTGTGTGACTACTCTGGTTAATAAAAGCCTGCTTTTGGATCCCATTCCATTGACCGTTCATTCATTACATGTGAGTCTCATGCGAACATTGAGGCTGGATGGGAAGCTGTATGGCCATTCTTGTTTGAACTGAAACTTGCAGAGGGTGATTGAGCTTAAATTAGAACGCTTCATACAAATTTGGTCTGAATATGCCGGTGTGAACAACAATGAAGATCTCAATAAAGATACTGGAATGCCTCTTAAAACCGCATTTGTACATTTGTAAATGGACTGAAACCTGAGATTTCTAAAACCCTTAACAGGTATGATGAATGGGACAGCATTCATGCAGATTGTTGAATGGTCAGCAAAGATTCAAAGAATACAGGAAGTCAATCGCAGAGCTTTGCAAACCAAAACCTTGTCATTCAACAACACAACGGGGTATGAAGAAAGTGAATATGTGAGATACCCAAAAGCAAAAAGTCAAGGAAGACATTGGGTTCATGATTGCAAGTTTATGTTAACACATCAAGGCTAGGACAACCTGTTGAAGAGATTTCAGCAGTTTACAGACAAGCAAAAACTAACTCTGCCAAAAGCTTTTCAGCCGCAGGAAAACTGAAGAGCCTCTTTCTGCAGTACCACCTAGTGACATCTCATCCAACAACTGATGTACTCCACGGGTATGCTAAAACGACAAATGAAGACACCATCCCAAAGGTGAAAGCACACACAAAAGTCTCAACAACTGAAAACAAGGATGAAGTCCTAGTAGATGATGCTGCTAAAGAAGCCGTAAAGGAGAGAGGTGCACATACAGCGGCATTAAGACAACTGGAGGAAGACGGACAACCAGACAGTAAACAGATGCAAAATGAAGTGCACAAGAAGAAGTAACATCACTGATGGAAAATGGAGTTGAACTGCATGAAGACAATCAATGCAGTGAGGATGACCACAGGAATACAGGACTATGCTTCTTTGAACATGTCACAGGCTGGCCCGTGTCCAATGAAAATTTAACATCTGGCAGCCTTGTCCAAACTGATGAAAGACTCAGCCTGGCAGTACACAATGCCAAGAATAAAGTTGACACCTCCAAAGTGGGGCCATGGCATGGTAATGATTCAAAAACCTCAGAGGTCAACCCCTGCACGTCTCTGACCATTTCTTCATTACTTTTAATCTGCAACTCCCTATTTGTGCACCACCAACAACTTCACATGTTACGTTCAGAAGAAATTTGCTCTTTCCCCTTCTGATCTTTCCTCTGTTGTGTCATCCTCCCTTCCCTCACCCACACAATTCTCATCTTTGAATGTAAATACTGCTACACACACTTTATGCTCCACTTTAAATTCTTCCCTAGACAGTATCTGTCCTCTGTCATCCAGGCCAGCACGTGCTACTCCTTCCAACCCCTGGATATCTGATGCTCTTCGTGAAGACCGGACCAAACTCAGGGCGGCAGAAAGGAAATGGTGCAAATCAAAAGACCCATCTGACCTAGGTTCGTGTCAAGACCTGCTATCATCTTTTTCTGGTGGAGTCCATGCAGTTAAGACCTCATACTTCCATAATAAGATAAACAGCGCTACAAACACACGGTCACTCTTCAAGACATTCAACGCATTCCTCTGTCCCCCTCCACCACCACCAACCACATCTTTAACTGCTGATCAATTCGGCAATTTCTTCACTGACAAGACATCTTCCATCAGCAGCCAGTTCTCAGCACCACTCAAAAAGGAACTCAGCCCATCTACATCCACTAATCCTCTCTCTTCCTTCTCTCTTCTCACGGAGGCGGAAGTATCAAAACTTCTCCTCTCCAGTCATCCCACCACCTGCCCTCTAGACCCCATCCCCTCACACCTTCTGCAAGCCATCTCTCCCACTCTTTTGCCAGCACTTACACACATTATTAACTCATCTCTCCACACAGGCACTTTCCCTACCACATTCAAGCAGGCTCTGGTAACCCCACTGCTAAAAAAAAAAAAAACACATTAAACACATCACTTGTAGACAATTACAGACCTGTCTCTCTCCTACCATTCATATCGAAAACACTTGAACAAGTTGTGTTCAACCAGGTGTCATCTTTCCTCACACAGAACAACCATCTGGACGTCAACCAATCTGGATTCAAGAGCAGCCATTCAACCAAGACTGCGCTACTGTCTGTCACGGAATCCCTGCGGATTGCAAAGGCTGATTCCAAATCATCTGTTCTTATTCTACTGGATCTATCTGCTGCCTTCAACACTGTAAACCATCAAATTCTTTTGTCCACCCTCTCGTCACTTGGTACTGCACTTCAATGGTTTGAGTCCCATCTCACAGGTAGGTCTTTCAGAGTCGCCTGGGGAAGGGAGGTATCACTGGGGTTCCACAGGGTACAGTTCTTGGATCCCTCCTATACTCCATTTACACTACATCACTGGGTCCCATCATACAGGCACATGGTTTCTCCTACCACTGCTATGCTGATGACAAACAGCTGTACCTGTCTACCTCTAGCTTCCAACCAGATGATTCCTCAGTAGCTGCACGGATCTCAAGCTTTCTGGCAGACATCTTGACGTGGATGGAAGAACACCACCTGCAGCTCAACCTGGCAAAGCTTTTAGTCTTCCCTGCCACTCCAACTCTACAACATACTTCAACATACAGCTTGGTACAACCACGATTACCCCATCAAAGTCAGCCAGTAATCTTGGAGTTATCTTCGATGACCAACTGACCTTCAGAGACCACATCTCAAAGACAGCTCGGTCATGCAGATTTGCACTACACAATATCAGGAAAATCTGTCCCTTTCTGACTGAGCATACAACACAACTTCTTGTCCAGACCCTGGTCATTTCAAGGCTTGATAACTGCAATGCTCTTCTGACTGGACTGCCGTCAAGTGAAATCAAACAAATGATCCTGAATGCTGCTGCCAGTCTTGTCTTCAACGAGCCCAAGAGAGTCCACGTCACGCCCCTCTTTATCTCTCTGGACTGGCTACCACTAGCTGCATGCATCAAGTTCAAGGTGTTGACACTTGCTTACAGATCCACCACTGGCTCTGCACCCTCCTACCTCCACTCACTGTTACAACGCTACGTCCCCACCAGAAGCCTGCGATGACTAAAGGAGCGAAGGCTTGTGGTACCATCACAGAGAGGCACAAATTCACTCCAGATCATTCTCGTTCACTGCTCCCTGCTGGTGGAATGATCTCCCTACCTTCAACAGGAATGTAGAATCCGTGGCAATATTCAAGAGACAGCTGAAAACTCATCTCTTTTGTGAGCACTTAAACCATTCATAAAAAAAAAAATCTATCCTTTCCTTTTTCCCTTCCTACTCTAGCTTATGTTACTCTGAGCAATGTGTGAAATTTGTATTGTGGGCACTTCCTGTGTCTATTTGCCTCTTCGTGAAGAATTGCTTGTTTGTAAAAAAGGTTTTCCATGGGCCAACCCACTGTGGGCTTGCCCACAGAAAACCCAAACAGGCCCAGTGTGGGTGAGCCCATGCGGGCCCCACATGGGTTTGCCCTTTTGGGCCGCCATGAAGGTTTTCCATGGGCCAACCCACTGTGGGCTTGCCCACAGAAAACCCAAACAGGCCCCGTGTGGGTGAGCCCATGCGGGCCCCACGTGAGTTTGCCCTTTTGGGCCCCCATGAAGGTTTTCCATGGGCCATGGTTGGGTTACCCCACTAGCCAATAAAAGATTATTATGGATTTATTTAACCCTAAAAGGGGTGAATTGGGGGACACAAACATTTGAGAGGCTGCGGGGAGAGGCAGGGAATGTTTGGGTCTCATTTTTTGGTTTCAATATAATTTACTTGTAAACAGAATGCTTAGTTGGGAATGCACATTACAATATTATAGCCAGATTCTTTAAACATTTTTTTCCTCTTATAACTTAAACTAAACATTCTTTGTAAAATTCTGTTGAAAAATAAGTATAATGCCTAATTATGAATATATTAGCCTACTGTGTAATATTTAATACGCATATTTCTAGAGAGAATAAATGGTTTTAAAATGTTGTAACACATTGCCAAACAAGCATTCTGTATTCACTTAATAAATGGGCGACATATCCTGGGAGATACATTAAAAAAACATTAAAAAAACATTAAAAAAATAAAGTCATGTTTAAAAAAAAAAAGAAATCATGAAATTTTATTATTTCTGTCCTAAAATGATGGAAAATAGCAATAAAATAATTTTCTGATGTCTCTATATGGTCTTGCCCTTTTTAGAGTTAAAACTTCCACCAAAGACAGGTGTAGACATTTTAGAGGGCCGGTTCCCAAATAAAAGTAAGGGGCATCCATTCATAATTATTTTAAAATAAATAAAGTCAGTTGAATCAGTACCAATAAAATCCTTAAGCCATTCAGAAATCCATATGTAATGGTTTTTAAATCCAGTTCAGCGAGTATAAATGCATTTACAAGTGAAATTACAACTGCTTTAATATACTGTGATGATTATTACATTTGAAGACTTCAGATGCAAAAGCCTCTATGTGCCATCTGAAATTTTCTTCTAAAATGAGCATTTTTATTAAGCTTGTATGTTTAGGGTCAGTAATTTCATTCTAATGGCAATTAATCATTCCTTTTCATTGCCATAGAGTGAAATTACTGACTCTTATATTAATGAGATTTTTATTTATGTAATCTATGTAATTTATGTAAATCTGGATGTTGATTTATGTAAATGATGCATGACTTTGACGTGTTTTAATGCGCGTGCACGTCCAACATTCTAACTGGAGCGACGCAGAGTTGCCATTGAAACGGAGAAACAACAAACTGACACGCTGCAAAAACTCCGTCTCTCGCTGTTGTTTTCTCCCGTTTCAGGTAAGTTTACTCGCTAAAATCACACGAATAATACACACAACTGTTCTTGACACTTCTCTTAATTGTAATTGACAGACTTCCATTGAATATTTACTTCAGAGAAATTATTCAAAAGTCTGTTAGCATCTCAGCCGTTTTCAGAAGGTAATTAGGCTAACTCTATCGATTGAGCTCTTGTTTACGATAGTTTAAGCTTTTAATCAGTGGCGGTTCTACACGGAGGCCTAGGGAGGGCCGTGCCTCTGTAGACATGTCCCTGGCCACCCCTGTGGCCCCCCTGTGCTGACCAAAAAAAAAAAATATATTAATTATGAATTTAGTATGATTTTACACGCGAGCGTCAAAAGCGGAGCTAATGCGACGGAACGTTCTACACGGGTAAATTAGAGCGGCGCCGGCCGCGTAAGTGACTCGTATCTCGTAAGTGACTTGTTGTTCTTGCACATAACCATGTTACTTTTGTTCCTCACACTGATAATGAAATTAAGTTTGTAAATGTCTGGTCTCGATATGTTCAGAAACTTAATATCTAAGCAAACTCATCAAAGCAGAAGCGAATATACAAATGTCCCTATCCTTGCTAGGTCTACACAATGTTGTGATGTTAACCACGTAACTTCATATGTCTTGGCTGTTGTATTGCGATAACATACATTTGAGTAAAGTAATCAACAGGCTATCTGCCCGTGTTAAGTAGGGAGGGATGGTTAGGCAACGAAATGTAATGCACGTTTTTTTTCTTCTGATAGTTATCATGAAACGAGGAAGGGACATAGCGTCCTTTTTTTGCCCCAGTAAACAAAAAAGTGAGAGAAACAAATCAAGGTATTGGGAGAGTTGAGGAGCAGAAAGAGGGAGAGCCAGAGGAATCAGTGGAGGTTGGAGAGAGGGCAGATGATGAAAGTGAGGACTCTGACACAGAGAGGGAAATTCCAGACGGTGAGGAGGATCAGGAAGATGAAGAAGAGGGTGAGGAGGAAGAAAACATACAGGGACAGAGAGAGGAACAGCCAGAGGGACAGAAAGTAGATCCATGTGGATCAAGTACTGCACCATCAGGTTTGTGATGAAGAAGGTTATTACTATTTGCAAAGCAGTTCAATTATAATTTTATTGTATAGGCCTACTGTATGTCCTTAAAATGGTGCTTTCTCCTGTAAATAATTTTTTGGGTCAATATGGATCTTATGTTTCTTTTTTAAAGTAAATACTAGGCCTACATTTTAAAATACATGCAGTACATGCAGATATGCACTACCAATCAAAAGTTTGGAAACTGTACTATTTTGGTTGTTTTTGAAAGAAGTCTCTTCTGCTCACCAAGGCTGCATTTATGTTATTAAAAATACAAAAAAGCTGTAATATTGTGAAATATTATTAAAATGTAAAATAACTGTTTTCTATTTGAATATATAGTAAAGTGTAATTTACTGTATATCCTGAGATCAAAGCTGAATTTATCATCATTACTCTAGTCTTCAGTGTCACATGATCCTTCACAAATCACTGATAATAATCTTCAACATTGATGAACCTACCTTTTTTGTACAAATGTTGTACAATGTTGTAATAAATGTTTATATGATTGTAAAGTAAACTAAAGTTTATAATCTTTAAATATAATTTGTTATCATTTTTAATGTGCCCCTCTGGTTAAACACTGGCCCCTTCTTGGCCCCCCTAGTAAAATTTGTCTAGAACCGCCACTGCTTTTAATCACAACTATATGTGTAGATGAGAGGTTCTGATAGTTTTGTAAAGGTTTTGCTGGCAATTTGTCAATGGGTGATTAGAAGTTGGCTAATTTAACATAAACGTATACTGTTAGCTTTACTGTGACGTCACTTGCACGGAGTTTTCAAAAGCGTTTTAAGCTCTCATGGCAAACAAATATAAAAATTGTTCTGTGCTTTCAGCAGCGAAACAACAACTCCTTTACAACAGAGGGGAAACTCCAAAGATTTCATCATTTCTGATGGAAGCTGCTGACACAGAAGGAAACAGGTGAGCTGAGGAAACTCACCAAATAACTTCATATCCATTTTTTCCACTATTTTTCACCTATACCATGAATCTGTTATTTTCTTCTTTTTTATTTTCTCAAATTTACATTTTTTATTTATTTAATTTGTTTTAAGAAGGCTCTGCTTCGTAGCAGAGTTGAGCAGATAAAAAGTTCCTGTTGGACAACATCTGTAAGGCGCTATAAACCACATGACTAACAAGTAAAACCTCTTAAACACACTAATGTTCAAAAGTGTGGGGTCGACAATGTTTTTAACAGAAGTCTCTTCTGATCACAAAAGCTGCATTGATTGGATCAACATACAGTGAAAACAGTAACATTCTGAAATATTATTACAATTTAAAGTACTTTTTTATTGTGTGAATATTGTAAAATGTAATTTATTCCAGTGATCAAAGCTGAATTTTCAGCATCATTACTCCAGTCTTCAGTGTCACGTGATCTTTCAGAAATCATTCTGATATGTTGATTTGATGCTCAAGAAACATTTATGATTATTTTATTACAAAATTACATTTTGTTGCCTGGGTCTGTGGAGTGTATTTGGTTTTAAATATTTGGTATTTAATACCTCTTTAAAAGTCGCTTTTGAAAAAAAAGCCTTCTAAACAAGTAAATAAATTTAAATGAATACAGTTTTGTACTTTTCATAGCTGTCTTGTAAATCACTAATGTATTACTGCTTTAATTTAGGCAAAGTATCTGGCAACAGTTGGGGGTACAAGCCCAACCTCCAACACAAGACGTATCCTGGTCTGCATGCTGACCACCCCACTGGCCCAGCAACTGTGCTGGAAGGGCTCTGGCCAGAAGAAGGCCTTTGGGAAGATGATGGTCTGCAAAGCAGTTATAGGTACAGTATGTAATGTTTATATGGGATAAGCCCTTAGAGCTGTAATAAAAAAAAAGGAAATGGAAAGGAAATCAGTATAAATGAACAATTAATCTATCTCTATGTTACCCAGTTATCCTCATTTATTTGTCAGCAAATGTGTAACGTTGGGAGTCATGACATCAAGGGGTAGATCCAAACGCAGGCTTTATTAGAATGAGTGTAGTCGTACAGGCAAGGATCAAACACCAGCAAACAGAAACATAAGGGTAAGGCAGAAGAATAATCCAAGTCACAGGCAATGGTCAAGGCAGACAGCAAACGACCATCAAACAAGGAATAAACAGTCCAGGGTCAAAAACAAGGCAAGGCTAGGAACTAGGAAAACATACGACTGAACAATACTCAGCCTTGGGTGTGTGTCTGGGTGCAGCTTATAAAGGGTCCACTGATGGGAAATAGGTTTTTAACATTTATATTTCAATTGTATTCTTTCTAGATGCTGTGACAAAAAAGGAAGAGCCAGAAATGCAGTGAGGGAAATACCGACTGGTGCCCCTGAGGGGATTGATTTTTAATTTGCTTTTACCTGTGTTTTAAGTGTTCTAATAATAGTTCTTCAATAAACTGCTATTAAATTATAAATTATATACTACTATTCAATAATAAATTATTGCTGTTTTTATTGCTGGTTAAAATAAATCTCAATATATTATTATTATATTAATGTCTGTTAATAAATTATTTTAAAAACCATGACCCTCTGTTTATTACTGCTACTGTTAACAAGTGCAATTGTTATGTGTATGAATTAATAGTAATTGTGGTATTCTGCAGGTATAAAGCAGAACCAAGCTACAATGGCCCTGCACAGATTTTCGGGAAAGTGTATTCTGTGGACAACTGGGGCACAGAACCACAAAGCATGTACATACCCACAGTGTGCCCACACTTTCCCTACAGTGTACCCACACCAGCCCACAATGTGGGATACTGTGGGCCCACAATTAGCCCCAAGCAGGCCCACTCTGCTTAGTGTGGGCCAGCCCACAGCCAGCCCACACTTTGGGCTGTCCCACTGGGGCCCCACCTGGGCCCCATAGTGTGGGGCCCACACGTACCCCGCATTTCACGCCGGTATCTGGGTCCACAGTGGGCTGCTCGCAATGGCCCCAGACGGGCCCTTAATGGGCTTGCTGTGGGCCCACAATGGGCCCCAATGGGGACCCACTCTGCTTAGTGTGGGCCGGCCCACAGCCAGCCCACACTTTGGGCTATCCCACTGGGGCCCCATAGTGTGGGACCCACACGTGCCCCGCATTTCACGCCGGCATCTGGGCCCACAGTGGGCTGCCCACACGGGCCCCATATGGGCCCCAAAGAAGCACGTTTGCTGGGAACATGCCTGAATGTCCACAGAACACAACACTATCCGCCACTTCCTCAGGATCACAATGTCAAAATAAGAAAGAACTTAAGCATAAAAGAGAATGCAGATTTCATCAATGAACACTTTTTCTGTCATTATCTTAAGTAATGGGACCAGTATGCAGCATGCTGTATACATGATTTATGAAAGTTTGTTTTATGATCAAAGATGATCAAAGGGGGGGATTGAAAGATTATGTTAATTTTCATCATCTTTAGCTAGATGCATTTACACTGTGACTGTGCCTCAGATACAATCAATAGTCTGTGTTGGTAAAGGTGTAAACCAAATGGCCCATAGAAACTCAATAACAAAGCAGCATTGCTCAGAATAGATTGCAATGTAGATCAGCCTCCTGTAGGAGGTCCTAACAGTTTTCTATTGTTTGTAGCCCTTTTGTCTTCATGTATAAAGTTCTATCCTGCAGACAGAACTTTGGGTTGACACACTGACCTCTCAGCCAAATTCAGCAAAATCTAACACTGCTTGAGTTTGTTAATAGCTAGAGATAGCATCAAATTAGACAGAGGCAGCCACTTTGTAATTCACTATGCAAGAAAAATAAAACCCTGCCTTAAATGAAACACATTTAATATGTAAGGGAGAAAAGCCTTGTTCAGTGCTTGGACACATAGCGTAGTTGTGGTTTGGGTGATCAATGGAAAGACAGTCGCAGCTCTAGTTCCTTTCTGATGCCGTCCCCTTCTCTCTTCACTTGTCCACTCTTTTTACTACTGTGTATAAATCAAAACAAAAATATTAAAATATATTATCATTTAATACTTACACCGTATTGTTCAATTACAGCAGGACTATACAACAACACTATTCATTCTAAAACACTTATTAATCTTAATTTAAGGTAAGTTACAGAAACTTAAACAGGTGCATTTGCCTTTCTCTTTGGGTGCCTGCTTGACAACGAAAGAGCTTTTCCGATGCTTGATCTAAAAAATTGTGAACAAATATATTAGCAGTTAACAGTATTTAAAAAGGTGATGTACATTGGTTGTCTTCACAAATGTATCAGATTTAAGTCAAATAATGTTACATTTCATATACAGGTCTATTGCAAACAGTGTTTCCTGGTCCTCTGTCTAAAATGACAGTTTTAGTAGTCACTTGCTCATTCCGAGGTTCCTTCTCATGTATTTTAGTTTTAAACTAACTGAAATTAACACATACTGATGACACACAGGAACATCAGTTGCTATTACCCCGAAATGTGCGCTAGTATTAGCTAACGTGCTAATCACGATTAGCATCTCTATAACATCTTTGATAACGTGGCACAAAAATTAATATGCGGATTTATCTTCTTTATGTTACATATTTGTTACCCCTTTGTAAACTTGTGTGCTATTTTTAAAGTTGTGATACACAATGTTACATTAAATTTGCTTGCCTGGTTCTTTCAACATTGAAAGAGTAACTGACATAATTTCATGATTTCATAATTTCATGTGCCGGCTGGTAAAGGTATAAAACATTTATCTTTTGTTCCAATGTAAATCTAAAAAAAAAAAATTATACATATATATATATAGCCCTCTATGCCCTGATTGTAATCAGAGCAGCGCACCGGGTTCTAAAGATGTCTCTCGACTATGCACCAATGCTATTCCCCCCTTATGTCAGCTAGGAAATGTCACTGACTCCAATCAAGACAAATAGGTAATTATACCAAATTAACCATTGGGTTTATTTATACATGGTAAAATAAACTAAATAAATATGTAAATATATGTTCCAATGTCAAACGTTGAAAATAAACTTCAAATTAAACCATACACTTGTCTTGCGTCTTTCTTTTGAACAAATAAAACAACAACCTATCAGCAACAAAAAATACTAACTTGCTAGGAGAAAGCACATTTTCGCAAGTGCATTACATTCAAACTTTAAGTATCACATAATTCTTAAAGAAACAGGGCTTTAACATGTAGTACTCAACTGAAACCCCAATATCACATGTACATAAGCATACATGATGTACTTCCATCCAATGTATTCCAAATGAACCCTTCTCATGAATTAGATATTATTCACTCAATAATAACTGGTTTATTTTAACTCAACATAATATTAAAATGATAATAACCCTACCTGGGTTACACACACACACACACACACACACACACATATATATATATATATATATATATATATATATATATGTATATATATATGACTGGGTGTGTCTTGTGTGGAGTAAATTCACTCGGAGAACAGGTGGATGGTCACTCGTGGTTGCTTTATTGTAACTCGTCAGCAGGACGAGCTACGAGACTCTGGGAAAACAGCACCAATAGCTGATGAGAATACAGCACAGTAATGTCGCATACACAGTCTTAAATGAAATAAACAGAAGTTCAAAGTTTACAAGCCATTCAACACACTCTTCGTTGTATAGGTCACAAATAACACATTTGACTCGACTAGCACAACTAGGAGTTAACAGACAAACTTGTGTGTAGTTCACAGTTCAATTTGGGCTTGAAAATGATCCAAACTTAATTATAAAGACTGAGCAAACATTCATGCGACTTACCAGCAGGACGAGCTACGAGACTCTAATTGAATAGCTCCGCGCTAACAAGACTGACGCAACAGCCAATGGAGAGTTTCCCAATTTATGCTAAATTTAACAATAATATTTGTCAAGTGTCTCCTCACTATATTTTTGCAAGACTCTTAATACAGAATTCTCCCACTTGAAGAAGATTGCCCACTACTCGAAGAATTCAACTGGACTTCACTCATTGACCACACTTTTGCTTTCTTTTCCTCTTTTTTATTTTTTGGAAATTCGATGCAGTGATCAGACAGTCAATAGGTGATCAGTTAGTTAGGTGAAAAACCTTTAAACAGATAAACACCATTTTTTAGAAACAACTTCATGCAGTAATTTTTTTTTTTGAATTTGGACATTCGTCTGCTGAGAAACAGCAAATAAACAGCCAAAAAAAATTTTTGGAAAAAATGAAAAAAATTCATGTATTTATATTTAAAAAGGAATTAAAAATGAAGAAAATATGGTTGGGAGTTCATTCTTTTTTTGTTATGTTCCTCTATATGTGTGCTGTATCTGGCTCAAATTTTTGAGGTGATTGAGGTGATTGGATGAAGTTTTCAAAAGTTACAGCATTTGGAACAAATTTAAAATTTAAAAATTTTTTATCTTATTTTTGACATGCACCGAAATAATGACTCATAACTCCAAATCTCTTACAAGGAGAGTCAAAAGGTTGGTATCATTTGAAACATAGGTTTTTACTCTTTTAAATAAAAAAAAATAATTAAATTCGGACAATGTCTTGCTGAGAAACCGCTGAAAAAAAAAAATTAAAGTTTTCTCATTTCATATTTCAAATATTTCATATTTGATATGCAATAACTAAGAAATTAAATGAGGTAGGAGGAAAATTCTTTTTTGGGGATGTTCCTCTATATGAGAACTGTATCTGGATATCTAATTTGTGGTGATCCCATGAAGTATTCAAAAGTTGGAGCATTTGGAATCAAGGTGGCCTTTTTTGTTTAGCCCTTGTCGCCCCCTAGTGGGTATTTTTAAAATCGCACTTTCACGTGGTGTAGCTCGTGATCCACACGTGGGAATCCGTTGATCTTGGAGTCATTTCAATCGGGAGCATCCACTGTAAGTAATGATGTGCCATTTTCCACAATCTATGCCTGTTTCATGAAGTTTTATGCTGAAATGCCACTTGATAGCTACATTTAGTTTTAGCTATAGCAGCTGTGCGCCTGTGGGGGTTTATGTGTCGTAATTACGTGATCGATATCTCGTGATCGCTTCATTGGATTATGACGATGTTGGGCTCATTTTAATCATGAGAATCAGCTGTAAATAATGATGCCCAATTTTCCACAATCGGTGCATGTTTCATGACGTTAGGAGCCAAAACGTGACATAAATGCTGCATCAGTTTATTTTTTACATTTGGGTCTTGTGGGGTTTCACGTACAAAAAAATCACTCAAGTTTAGTCAAAGCCCAAAACAATTATGCTCGTTGTATTCTACTCCATGAGACCTTTCAAATGACATATAACTCATGATTATCTGAGCTATATTATGCTTTTGACACATTGGCGTACATAATAATAATAAAAAAATCATAAATTATGAAAATATTTTTTTTTACTTTTCAGTAAATAACTCTGCAGTACTTTGGATTTATTCAAAGTGCTTACATTCATTGTAAAATTCAGACTCTAAGCTTTCAAATGACACCTATTTTGTGATGAAGAAGGCTGGAGTTTTGAAAAATATGATTATTAATATTTTTATAGGTATGATTTGCCCGTGGGCGGTACACTCCGTTTTAGAGTGTTAAATCAGCACTCGTTAAGAGTTGAAAGCAATGAGCATTAAAAAGCTGAGTTTCTAAGCTTTAAAATGATACCTCTTTTGTGTCATTCCTCCTAGTGGTTGCTTAGTAATATGATTATGAATTTTTTCACGGGGGGGGGGGGGGGTTGCCCGCCGGCGGAACAATTCGGGTTTAAAGGGTTAATTTAATTAGTCAATAGATTCAACATTTATACAGAAAACAGTCTTTTAAATTGATACTTTTTCACACAAGAAAAAATATAAAACTTTGAAAGCTCACCGGCTGCTACTTCAATTTTTGTAGTGGGCTTAATTCTGCTGAGTTTTTACTCCAATATAAACGATAGTTTGCAGTTCAGTGTTCACTTCAAGATCCTGCTTTCTACTGCTGCTTTTTCCTGAATGTGTTACTACCCTGCTAATTAGCAAATCAGCTTCACCTGGTGCAAACTGGTTGGTGCATTCTAGCTGGGAGGGGCGTGGCCAGCAGTTTGTCACCACACCTCCCACTCGATCTCCCAGCGCAACTGCTGGAAAGATCGCAAAAATCCACGACAAACTTGCGGTCAAAGCCTCTCATCTGGGCCTTCTGCCTGCTCCTCCACTGGCAGCAGGATAACCAGACATCGAACATCTCTATGTAGGACTGTGGACTGAAAGTCCTTCTTGACCCTGGAGCCAAGATGCTTGGATGCTGATCTTGCAGGTCTCACTATAGGGACACAGTAGCTTGGAACGATTCGAACATTAACATCCCGCACAACGCCTCTGGAGTCAGGGTTAACATTAATGACTCTTCCAAGCTTGAACTGTCCTCTCAATGCATTCTGGTCACACAGCCAAACAATATCTCCAACAGCAACATTTCTTTGTGAGGTATGCCACTTGCTTCTCACAAACAGGTTGGGACCAGCGAGCTGGCTCCAAGACCTCCAGAATCTGTTGACCTGGCACTGCATTTCCCAGAGTCTCTTGTAGGGGTAGCTTGTAAAGTCAAATGTCTTAAAGTCACCACTTGTAGATGCTCGTCCCAGTAGAAGAGTATTGGGTGTGATGTACTGCACGCTGTCTTCACGGCTTTGCACCCTAGCATCTATTGGATGTTCATTAGCAAGGTTGGCGGCGATCTGAAGGGTTGTCTGGAGCTCACTGTGGCTGAGGCCTGACTCTTTCCCCAGACTCTGGAATGCCTTCTTCAAAATGCGAACAGCAGCTTCCACAGCATCATTATGATGTGGCGAATCGGCTGGTTGGATTTTCCATTGCCAGTCAGTTCCATTTTGAGCCGAAGCTTCCTCCACAACAGACCTGTCCAAACCATTCAGGAATTTGTATAGTTCTTCTAGGACAGATTTGGCACCGATGAAGTTGATCCCTGGGTCGGACCAGATCTTCTTTGGATGCCCTCGGGTTGCAGTAAATCTCTGATATGCCATCAAGAAACTCTCAGTTGACATAGTGTTGGCCAGCTCTGTGTGGATAGGTCTACTGGCCATGCAGCAGAATATGACTCCCCAAACCTTCATTTTGACCCGCTTCTTCACATCATCTTTAACTTGATACGGTCCAAACAGGTCAACAGCTGTGAACTCAAACGGGGAAGCAGGACTGGTTCTCTCTTGAGGTAAGTTTCCCATTACTTGTTGACATATTCTGGCTTTGATTTTCTTACAAATTATACAGTTGTCAACAACTTTTTGAGCAATTCTTCTTCCTTTAATGACCCACGCTTTCTTTCTCATCTTCAGTAGAGTCGCGGCCACTACCTCATGACCTTCATTATGAGCTTCACGAGCCAACAATGTAGAGACCCATGCACTGTAAGGTAAAAGGGGAACACCAAATTTGTCTTCTCTAAAGTTTTGAATTCTTCCACCACAAACAAGCATGCCAGATTCTTGCTCTTTATAGACCACCAGCCGGTCTGTAGTGGTGGTTGGAAAAGTCACACCTTCTTGTGCAGCAAAGAAGAGGTCTCTTAGGGCGTCTTGACGTTCTGTTACAGTAATAACACCAGCGGATGAAACTGCCTCCCACTTTGAAGTTCCCAAGATTTTATTTTGTGCTGCAAACTTCTTTGCTGCTCTCCAGACCCATGCCACTGTCTTGACCAAATGAGTCAGATTACTGAACCGTTTCCATCCACAAGATTTTGAATATATCTGTATATCTGTATATCTGCTTCCCGAACAATGCTAGGAAGATTGTTCCAGAGTTTAGGTGCCAAATAGGAAAAGGATCTACTGCCTGCGGTTGATTTTGATATTCTAGGTATTAACAACTGGCCAGAATTCTGAGATCATAATAGACGCGAAGGATTATAATGCATTAAGAGCTCACTCAGATACTGGGGAGCTAAGCCATTTAGTGCTTTGTAAGCAATTAGCAAGATTTTAATATCTATACAATGTTTAATAGGGAGCCAGTGCAGTTTTGACAGAACCGGGCTAATATGTTCATACTTCCTGGTTCTAGTAAGGACTCTAACAGCTGCGTTTTGGACCAGCTGTAATTTGTTTAGCACGCGAGCAGGGCAACCACCCAGAGCATTACAGTAATCTAGTCTCGAGGTCATAAACGCATGAAATAGCTGTTCCGCATTTGTCATTGAGAGCATATGTCGCAATTTAGATATATTTTTAAGATGGAAGAATGCGGTTTTAAATATGCTAGAAATGTGGCTTTCAAATGAAAGATTGGCATCAAAGAGCACACCCAGGTTCCTAACTGACGAAGACGACTTAACAGAGCAGCCATCAAGTGTTAGATGTTACGCCTGAGAATAAACGGAAAAAGATCACAACACACAATGAGTGACGTTTTCCCTTGATGGCGTTTACTCGTGTGAGCCAACTCTCGCAATCTCACATAACTCATTAACATACAAGTTAATCACAGCAATATATACATTAACTTGTAACCATACACATAAAGTTCTCTAAACACTTCTTTTTTCGTTTCACAATCAGTGAACAAACATGAATATGCGTACATTCCTTTGTAACTCGTAAACAGTTATGACCATAAACAGTATGAAAGTAATACAAAGTATATGCAAGCCTTTGAGCTTTTCCACCTGACGAAAACCATAGTAACATCACGCAAGGCCTAATCACCATGTGCTCTGCGCACTAACACATTCTAAATAAACGTTTACACGTTCAAATAAAACATACACGTCACCAACACTTAAACTCATTGTCTAGATGATTTATATTAACTTTAGTGATCCATTACCTGAGAATAAACGGAAAAAGATCACAACACACAATGAGTGACGTTTTCCCTTGATGGCGTTTACTCGTGTGAGCCAACTCTCGCAATCTCACCTGATAAAGTTCAACCCGCGTGAAGGAATTCTCGCGCTACCGAGAGAGGGCTTGACATGAGCAATCGATCTCAGATAAACGGATCTACTCTAAACTTCGCTATAATAAAAGAATCGATTGCAGACTAACGGCTCTATTATAAACATTACAAAATTAAAAGTTAAACCAAAAGTACTACAAAAATAAATTGGAAACAACTATAACTATATCAACTCTCAGCATTAATGTCTATAACTATATAATATGAGCATTAATGTCTATAATTAGATAATATGAATACTACCCATTACATATATATCAACTCTCAGCATTAATGTCTATAACTATATAATATGAGCATTAATGTCTATAATTAAATAATATGAATACTACCCATTACATATATATCAACTCTCAGCATTAATGTCTATAACTATATAATATGAGCATTAATGTCTATAATTAAATAATATGAATACTACCCATTACATAGACAGTATTCTAGGTTATTATGTGCTGAAGTTTTTGGTCCAATAATTAGAATCTCTGTTTTTTCTGAATTTAGTAGTAGGAAATTACTAGTCATCCAATTTTTTATATCAGCTACGCATTCTGTTAATTTTGAGAATTGGTAGGTTTCGTCAGGGCGCGAGGAAATATAGAGCTGAGTATCATCAGCGTAACAGTGAAAACTAATGCCATGCTTCCTAATGACATCTCCCAAGGGTAGCATGTACAGAGTGAAAAGCAACGGTCCTAGAACTGAGCCTTGTGGTACTCCATATTTAACTTGTGATCGAAATGACATCTCTTCATTTACTACTACAAACTGATAACAGTCAGATAAGTATGATTTGAACCATGCCAATGCAATTCCACTAATTCCAGCATAATTTTCTAGTCTATTCAAAATAATATTGTGATCGATAGTAGGGGTGTGACGAGACCCCTATCCCACGAGACGAGACGAGACACGAGATTGGGTTCACGAGACGAGATTTTTTATAGTATTTTTAAGAAATCCTCAATAATGAAACGTATGAAGGGAAAATAGTCTTTTATTCAACTGAAAATCATAAAATGCAAAAATGTTGGTGCATTTTGAAAACAACTTGTAATGCATGTCATTTTACTTCTATTTTAATGAATTATTTGAAGTAAAACAACATGCAAACACTGCTAAATGTTTTGCCACAAAATCAACCAATTGTTTTCTGCCCTGTATAATTTCACATGAGAAATCTCACTGAACTTCTTTCTACAGATTGAACATTGTTGAGTTATATGTTCTCATTAATTATATTTATGTTATGTTGCTTACTATTATGCTACTGACTGTTGTATGCCAAAAATGTGCAAGAGTTCATAGTGCGCATGTGTGAACAAAACAGGATTTTTTTTTTTGACTCACGTTAAGCGAATGTGTATACTTAGTACTCTGTACTCGCGAGTCGTGATGTTGCTGCTGCTCCCTCGGGCGCTGATGTTATGCCAGTGCGTTGAGATGTAAAACCAGCAAATAAACAATACAAAGAACGTATATCGGGATTGTTCTTTGATGGATGGATGACAACAACATATTGCACATAATGACGGATAGAAATGAAACCTTAACAGGTTATGGGCCCAGGCGCGCCAATGCTACAGGAGGAAGATGGCAGAGGCTAGTTTTCGACGGAGATGAAAACAACTACGAACTATGGGAAGTAAAATTTCTTGGTCATCTGAGAATAATGGGTTTAAAAGAAACAATACTGTCTACTGGGGATATAGACGAGGAAAAGAATGAGGAGTGCTACGCTGAACTAATTCAGTTTCTCGATGATAAAAGCTTGTCACTGGTGATGCGAGAGGCGACTGATGACGGCAGGAAAGCTCTGCAAATACTTCGAAGTCACTACGCCAGTCATGGTAAGCCTAGAATTATCGCCCTATACACTGAACTAACTTCGTTAAAGAAGGAATCTAACGAGACAATAACAGACTACATTATCCGCTGAGAAAAGCTGAGAAAGCGGTGACTTCCCTAAGAAACGCAAAAGAAGTAATAAGTGACGGACTGATAATAGCTATGATCCTAAAGGGCCTGCCAGATTCCTACAAACCGTTCGCTATCCATACTACACAGAGTAGTGAATTGACTTTCACCCAGTTCAAAAGCAAACTAAGAAGCTATGAAGAGACAGAAAAATTTGATGATAAACCCAAATCGGACTATGTAATGAAAGTGGACATAGCATCCGTGACCTGCTACGGATGTGGAAACCGCGGTCATATTGCACGTGATTGCTGCCAAAAAGGCGTACCTAAGTGGTGCAGCTACCATAGAAGTTCAACACACAGTGATGAGACATGCCGCCGGAGAAAGGACGGGCACAAAGACGAAGCAAAACAGGCAGCAGAAAAACAAGAGGAACTTGAGAAAGAACAAACATTTGTGTTCAAAGTCAGTCAAACATTTCTTCCAGACAATATTATAAGAAATGGACTAATGGTAGACTGTGGAGCAACATCTCACATATTAACAGAGAAGAACGTTTTCACAAAATTCGACGAGAGTTTTGACCCAAAGTCACACTACATGGAGCTGGCGGATGGAGCCAGGATGAATAACGTGGCATTAAAGCGAGGCGACGCAGAGGTGTTACTGCTGGACGAAGAAGGGAAATGCGTCAAGATCACTCTAAAGAAGGCCTTGTTCATACCATCATACCCACAGAGCATCATCTCCGTTCAAGCTGCTACAACAGATGGGGCCAAGGTGATCTTCCAGGAAGGACAGAATGAACTGATAAGCAAGGATGGAGCTGTGTTCCGCATAGAAGAGCATGAGAGACTGTACTACCTGAAAACGGTAAATAACAACAAACAATGTGTTGATGCATCAGTTACTGATATGATGTCCAGGGACAAAGTGAATCTAACTTGTGATGTTAAAACATGGCATGAGATCATGGGACATTGTAATGCTAGTGATGTGTTGAAATTACCTGAAGTGGTAGAGGGTATGAAAATCGCAGGTAATACCAAACTAGACTGTAACGTTTGTACTGAGGGAAAGTTCATTAACAGCAGAAATAGGAAAACTGACACAAAAGCTAGTGAGGCCCTAGAGTTGGTACACACTGACTTAGCAGGTCCCATTGAACCAACTTCCCAAGATGGATACAAATATGCAATTTCATTCACAGATGATTTTTCAGGGGCAGTATCTGTTTACTTCCTTAAGAACAAGAGTGACACTACTCTAGCGACAGAGAAATTCCTTGCAGACAGTGCACCTTACGGTAAAGTCAAATGCATAAGATCAGACAACGGCACAGAATACACAGGCAATGCATGTCAGTCACTTTTACGAGAAAAGAGTATAAGACATGATACATCATCTCCGTACTCTCCTCATCAAAATGGTACAGCTGAGAGACAATGGCGAACCATATTTAAAATGGGAAGGTGTCTACTAATAGAGAAGGGATTACCAAAGGTTCTGTGGCCTTACGCTGTCCAAACTGCTACTCACATCCGAAACAGATGCTATAATGACAGAATTAAGAATACTCCATACTTCATGTTGACAGGAAGAAAGCCAGACCTTTCAAAAATGTGGGTTTTTGGATCAGAATGCTATGCGTACAAACACAATCATAAGAAATTGGACCCTAGATGCGAAAAGGGAATTTTTGTGGGGTATAGTAAAAATAGCCCAGCTTATCTGGTTTACAATCCACAGACAGAAAAGGTGTCAAAACATAGATTGGTGAAATTCATTAGGAAGATGAACTAACCGATGAAACCGGTTGAACCGATGAAGATTACTCAGAAATCCGAGGCTACAGAGACAGAACACAGGATAGTGAGAACAGTGGTGATGCCCCGCAAAGTGAAGAAAGCACAGAGAACCAGGTCCTAGATGTAAAAATGCAGAGTATTGATACAGACAATACAAAGGTGTCAGAATATGATGGAACTATGGAAAAAGTAGACACAGAAGACAACAAAAACAGTACAGGTCCAACAGCCACGGCTAGTTAAAAACATTACCACTCAAAAAGAGAAAAGAGAGCCCCAAAGTATTTACAAGATTACCTGACATACTCCAAAGACGATGTAACCAAAGTGAGTGTTGATTATTGTTACAGGGCAGTGTGTGGAGTCCCCCAAACCTATAGAGAGGCCCTTATGTCACCTGAGGCTCCCGAATGGGAACATGCTATGAAGGAAGAGATGGACTCACTTAAAGAAAATGACACATTTGAATTGACAACTCTACCAGAGGGCAGAAAGACAGTAGGGGGGAGATGGGTATATGCCCTTAAAGAAAATGCAGAAACAGGAAAAATCTTCAAGGCTAGGTATGTTGCAAAGGGATACAACCAAACTGAAGGCATAGACTATCATGAGACATTTGCTCCTACTGCAAATCTAACCTCAGTACGGGCATTAATGCAGATAGCTGCTCAGAAAGAGCTCTTAGTTCATCAGATGGATGTCAAAACAGCATATTTACATGCTCCAATAGAGGAAGACATATACTTAGAACAACCTGAGGGTTTTGAAGAGACATCTGACATAGGAGACAAGTTAGTATGCAAGTTGAAGAAATCTTTGTATGGTCTAAAACAGTCTGGAAGAAACTGGTACGAACTTTTAAATGATCATTTGGAACAAAGCAACTTTGAGAGAAATCAGTCTGATCACTGTGTGTATAGAAAGCAGATTGAAAATGAGACAATCATAGTGATCATCTGGGTAGATGATTTGATAATTGCAGCAAGCAGTGAGGATCTGCTCAACAGTTTTAAAGAAATAATGAAGTCCAAATTTAACATGAAGGATCTAGGGAAAATATCTTATTTTTTGGGAATTCAGTTTGAGCAAAAAGAGGGAGAAATTAAAATGAATCAGAAAAGATATATTCTCAAAATGCTTGAAAGGTTTGGAATGTCAAACTGTAAACCAAAAGCTACCCCAAGTGAGTTAAAAGTGGAGTGTAATAGGAATGAGGAAGAAAACAACAACGAAATTGAGAACCCCAAAGAATATCGTGAACTTGTTGGAAGCTTGATCTATGTGTGGTGATACTAAGTGATTGACGGCTGTGTTGGCCTATGGGTGAACGGTGCCTCCTATTTAAAGGCCCATTGGTGTTGCCTGGGTGTGCGTCACATCCGTTTTCCCCTGTGCCTGCGTTGACGGTGGCTGTAGGTAAGCGCGCTGGGTTTAGGTGATTCAGAAACTGTTGGTGTGTATATAACTTTAAATGGTTTGTCAATCTCAGTGCTGCTTCCGGTTTGGTGCTGGTGTCCGGTGCTGTGCTGCTGGGTGCTGTGACTGTTTGCCTCCCCAGGTATGTCTTGTTAAGAACTTGTTGCGTTGAGCGTGCATGATTGAGGCTTGAAGTTTGTTGCATATTAAATAGGCACGATTTCCTGCACCATATCGTGCTATCGATTACAAGGATGATGGTAAACCCGTACTGGTTTAAACTGTTCTCTCTGGTGTGACATCCTGATGGTGAGTGATCGTTAACTTTATTATTGGGAGTGGGAAAAATAATTAGTAAGACCTTTGTTTTTGTGCTCCACTGTAGGTTTCTCCCTCTCGTTCTATATTGGACGATTCGCGGCTTCGTCGCGCAGTTCTAGAGCCGCTGTTTGTACCGCTGCGTTAACGCGTTAAGCCATTTAATAAGAGGGGACTGTTTGTGTGTTTGTGACGTTTTACTCTCCCATTTCATGTTGCTGGTTTTGATTTTCTTTACTATGTCTGTCTTTCTTTTGCTTTAATTATTATTGAAATGGTTTTGATTTATTTTCTTTTTTTTTGTATAACTCAATGACTCAGTGTTGTGCCACCGGGTTAGGTTCGATGCCACTGAACTAGTATTTATTTGAGTTCAAGTTACGGGAACCTCAGGTGCTACCCATATTGACTTGTTTAAAGTGTGTTGCTTTTTTTGTATAAGCTATTAATTCCTATGCATTTATTGCAGGAGCTGAGGGTCCATGGGTAGATTCCCCTTCCTCCTTTTGGTGGTGGTCCTCTGTGGTGTGCAGTGTCACATTTGACTGCTTGATGGTGTGTGCACGTGTGTGTGTGTGCGCGAGGAAGAGCCTTCTAAAACTAACGTCTACATTAATCCTTGCTGTTGGGACCCTCAGCCCTGCTGGTATCTTATACATTCCTTTTGTATTTACATACATCTATGGCTTCATATGCATAATTGTGGTGTGAACAAAACTGGTTTATTTATTTCTGTTTTCCTTTTTTTGTGATTTTGTTTCACTGAAGTGGGTTGTCTCGTGTTTTGTATTTTAAATCATTATTGTATTTAATAAATATTTATACTTTTCTGTACTCCGCTCACGTCTCTTGCCTAATATTGAGGAAATCAAACCTGTGTGCTTTACTGAAATTAATGATTGAGTATTTTTTCCTGGGATTATTTCCCAGGGTGGCGTAGTTGGACTAAGATCTGGTGACAATTTGGTCACGTGATTTAACCCGCACTGCCCCGCCACATTCTGCAGGGTTCCCTCGTGTATAGTGCAGAGACGTGGGTGTTTTGTCTGTATTTTTTTGTTTTGTTGTTCTTTTTTGGTAGGAACCAGACAGCGGCAGTCCCCTTTGGTGGCGGTGGATCGGTATAAGTCAAATTTGATCTTTCATATTGGCGGTAAGTGTTTGCGCGTTTATAGTTATGGAAGATGAACTGCGTGAGTTAAGAGATTTGGTGGCTCAATTACGAGCTGATAACGAAAAGCTGAGACAAGAGCAGGTGTCGGTTGCACAGCCAGGCCCCTCTAATGAGGCTATCCCAGTGGCTGTAGAGCCACCACGCATCGATGTCTGAGCGGTTGGTTTTTGTGCCTCGTGACCGTAAGTGCCCAAAGTTTAGTGGCCGGTCGGGCATTGGCATCAATGACTGGGTGGAGGAGGCCCAGGCTTGCATGCGCCTTCGCCATCTGTCTACGGCTGATCAGGTATTTTTTCTGTTTGATCACCTGGAGGGAGAGGCGAGGGAGGAAATTCGTTATCGGTCAAGGAACGAGAGGGAGGATCTGAATCAAATTATTCAGGTATTGCGTGAATTCTACGGGTGTACCAAGTCTTACGTAGCACTGCAAGAGTCGTTCTTTTCCAGAAGACAACAGGATGGGGAGACTTTGGTGGAGTTCTCTTTGGCCCTGATGAGTCTTTTGGAAAAAGTTAAGAATCAGTCACCTCATGCCATGCCTAACGCCGAAATTTTGCTCAGAGACCAGTTTGTTGAGTATGTTAATGATTGTGCTCTCCGACGTGAACTCAAGCAATTAGTGCGTCGTCAGCCTAATGCCACGTTGTTTGACGTTCGCAGCGAAGCCCTTCGTTGGGAACGAGAGGGCATACCTGGGGGGGGCGCGGGGGCGAAGTCAGTCTGTCCCATCTGCTTATGGCATTCAGTATGGCGTGCAAGGACATCAGCTTATTAATAGTAATAGTGGTTCAGCAATGTCCGAAATGAGTGAACTTCGGGATATGCTGAGAAAGCAGCAACAGCAACTGAATCAGTTGACCCAAAGTATGACTCTGCTTCAAAATCCCCAGTCACGTTCGCGACAGTTTAAGGCTAATCTAATTTGTAGAAGGTGTCAGCAACCCGGCCATTTCGCTAGAGATTGCGATGGGGATCGGATATCTGCTCACCCACCACCGGAACGTGTGAATTCTCGTGCAATGAGGGGTGACCCGCCATCGACCGCACAGCCGTCGGAAAACTAGTTCCCACCGAGTTGCAGGGCCACAACTTGGTTGGGAAAAGGATAGGCCCCACAAATGTGACCGGTTCTGACTTCATGTCACGCTTTATGTCTACTTGTCCTCAGCTCATGGTATCTATGGGTGGGGTTCAGGTACCTTGTTTTGTGGACACTGGTTCCATGGTGTCCACCATTTCGGAGAGTTGGTTTGTGGCAAATTTTGGGTCATGGGGTCAGGAACAGCTAAGATCTTGTCACTGGTTACAGCTGCGGGCTGCAAATGGCCTTTCGATTCCTTATATTGGTTACTTGGAATTGGACGTGAAACTCTGTGGGCAAGTAGTTCTAGGTTGTGGCGTGCTGGTGGTCAGAGATCCTCCTGGTGGTTTGTGTGCGGCGGTTCCTGGGGTGTTGGGCATGAACATCCTGAGCCGCTGCTACCAGGAGCTCTTTGGCCAGCATGGCCCAGCTCTTTTTGATCTACCAGTGGTATCACAGGCTCCTACTTCTGTTTTTCAGGTATCACAACATTGCCTTCAGGTAGACTTTCGGTCAGGTCCCGTTGACGGGGGGCGAGTCAAAGTGCGGGGACGTCGGGCGTGTCGAATCCCAGGTGGCACTATGAAATTTGTTGCGGCAACCTGTTCAGTACAGTATTCACACTATACAGTACTGTTTGAACCACCCGCTTCTGGTCTACCAGCAGGTTTATTGGCCTCTCCTGCTCTCTTAAGGGTGGATGGTGGTACGGTCTATGTGCCCGTAGTTAATGTTGGTACTGTAGATGTTGTGCTGTATGCTAGCACTGTCATCGGCACTGTGAATCAGGTGGATGTGATTAGTCTGCCCCCGGAGGTCGCAGAAGTTAAGACAGTTACGGCTAAGGTGAGTACACTGGTTGTGCAGGTATTCCCTACAGTGCAGGAGCAGATAGCCATGTTAGATCTGTCCGTGTTGTCAGAAGAAGACCAGGGAAAGGTCAGGGCACTACTGGAGAAGTATGTGCCTGTCTTCTCCACAAACGATGGAGACTTGGGCTGTACTAATTTGATATCCCATGATATCCCCTTGTTGGATGACATCCCTGTCAGGCAGCGTTTCAGACGTATTCCTCCATCTGAGTACGAGGTGGTAAAGGCACATATCAATCAATTGTTGGAAACTCAGGTAATTAGAGAAAGCTGTAGTCCTTATGCGTCACCCATTGTTCTGGTCAAAAAGAAGGACGGTAGCCTGCGCATGTGTGTAGACTATCGTCGTTTAAATTCAAAAACTAGGAAGGATGCGTTCCCGTTACCACGTATTGAGGAGACTTTGGACTCGCTGGCTGGGGCTCGTTGGTTTTCGACCATGGACCTGGCCAGCGGGTACAACCAGGTACCTGTGACCGAGGGGGACCGATCCAAAACTGCCTTTTGCACCCCGTTTGGCCTCTTTGAGTGGAACCGGATGCCCTCCGGGTTGTGCAATGCCCCAGGCACCTTTCAACGATTGATGGAGCGGTTGTTTGGGGATCAGCAGTGCCAGTCCCTTCTCTTATATCTTGATGATATTGTTGTCTTTTCCACCTCAGTAGATCAACATCTTGCTCAGATGGAGATTGTCTTGAGCCGCTTGCAGACTGAAGGTTTGAAGGCCAAACTATCTAAGTGTGCAATTTTTAAGAAAGAAGTGCATTATTTGGGTCATGTTATTTCATCTGAGGGAGTTTCTACAGATCCCGGCAAGGTGGAGGCAGTTGCACGATGGCCGTGTCCTACTAGCATTTCAGAGTTGCGCTCCTTTTTGGGATTTGCTAGCTACTACCGACGCTTTGTGGAGGGGTTCGCAAAGTTGGCTGCTCCCCTTCACAGGTTGGTGGCTCAGCTGACAAGTCCAAGACGCCCAAAGCGGGAGTTTACGGGTGCCTGGTCTGCGGAATGTCAGTGTAGCTTTGAGGGGTTGAAAGTGAAGTTAACCACAGCCCCCGTGCTCGCCTATGCTGATTTCTCGATACCGTTTATTTTAGAGGTAGATGCCAGTCATGGGGGACTTGGGGCAGTCCTTTCTCAGGACCAAGGTGGTAAGGTGCGCCCCATAGCTTATGGTAGTCGTAGTCTTAGGCCCACCGAGTGAAATCCATCTAACTATAGCTCAATGAAACTGGAGTTTCTGGCGCTCAAGTGGGCCATGACAGAAAAATTTAGGGAGTATTTGCTGGGCCACAAATGTGTGGTGTTTACCGACAACAACCCCCTCAGCTACCTAACTTCTGCCAAGTTAGGGGCCATGGAGCAGCGGTGGGCTGCCCAATTGGCTTCATTCAATTTTGAGATCAAATATCGATCAGGGCGGAGCAATCGCAATGCTGATGCCTTATCACGACAAAATTGTTTGGGTGCGGAAGAAGTGCGTGCGTTGTGTAGAAGACCCAGTTATAGGGGAGTTGTTGGTGTTCTGGAGGCGCAAGTCGCCCCCGACTCCTGAGGAGCGTAAGAAGCTCTCAAAGTTGGCGGTTATTCTGCTCCGGCAATGGGATCGTTTAGTGGAGACTGATGGAGTGCTGTATCGGCGGGTGTTTCGCTCAGACGGCGGAGAAGAAATCCTTCAGGTGGTATTGCCGGCAGTCATGAAATCTGACGTCTTGACTCAGCTTCACCAACAACATGGGCATCAAGTCAAGTCAAGTCATCTTTATTTATATAGCGCTTTTTACAATGCAAATTGTGGCAAAGCAGCTTTACATTAATAAGAAAATGGTGTCATTGTGCAGCTTATTCTATATATTATTGATTCATTCCGTTGCAAAGATCAATAGTTATTAGTCTAGGTAATTTAGGTATAGCAGCACTGCTGAAAACAGTGACGTAATCGTCCGGCTCAGATCAGTTCGCATACAACGGCGCCAATACAGGCATATCAAAAACACTGCTGAATATCAAGCAAGTGTCCCCAACTTAAGCAAGCCAAAGGCAACAGCGGCAAGGAACCAAAACTCCAACAAATGGAGAAAAAAACCTTGGGAGAAACCAGGCTTAGTTGGGGGGCCAGTTCTCCTCTGGCCAACAGTGAACACTTGTCTGATACTCAGGCAGAGTTACAGGTCATTAAACTGATTTGGAATCGCAACAGTCAAAATATTTAATCTAGTTCCATCTAATTTAAGATCTTTTTGATCACGCCGATATGGGACGGCATCAGGGGGTAGAGCGTACATTCCAGCTAGTGCGTCAGCGATGCTACTGGCCCGGTATGTCCACTGATATTGCCCGCTGGTGCCAGGAATGTGAGCGGTGCCAGTGTGCCAAGGGTGTTCCCTCGGCCCCTGGCAGTTATATGGGACACTTGTTGGCTGCGCGGCCGAATGAAATTTTGGCTTTGGATTTCACAGTGTTAGAGCCTTCAAGGTCTGGTCTTGAGAATGTGTTAGTCATGACTGATATTTTCACGAAATACACCTTAGCAGTACCTACCAGAGACCAACGGGCAGAAACTGTAGCTCAGGTACTTGTGGCAGAATGGTTTTGTAAATTTGGCGTACCAGGTCGCATCCATTCTGACCAAGGTCGAAATTTTGAATCGGTCCTCATTCAACAGCTTTGCTGTCTGTATGAGGTCGAGAAGTCACGGACTACCCCCTATCACCCCGCTGGAAACGGCCAGTGTGAGCGGTTCAATAGGACTTTGCATGATCTGTTGCGCACATTGCCGCCTTCCAAAAAGGGAGATTGGCCATTCTGTCTCCCCCAGGTACTCTTTTCATACAATACTACCCCGCACCAGACAACGGGAGAATCGCCGTATTTCTTAATGTTTGGTCAAGAACCTAGACTTCCTGTAGATTTCTTACTGGGGCGAGTTCGAGAGCCGTTGGCTGGCAGTGTGCATAGGTGGATTCTGGAGCAGCAGGATCGGTTACAAGTTGCATTTGAGGGCACCCGTGAACGAGTAGATGCTGCAGCCGAGCGGCGAAAAGCCCGACACGACTTGAAGGTAAGGGAAGCACCACTGAGGGAGGGTCAGCTGGTATACCTCCGCGATTACAGCATGCGGGGTAGATGTAAAATCCAGGACCTGTGGAGGTCAGTGGTGTATAAAGTCATGAAGGCGCCTAGGGAAGGTGGAGCAGTATATACAATTGCTCCTATCACAGATCTGGGCAGGGTAAAACATGTGCACCGATCTCTGTTGAAGGCCCAGATTTGTCCAGGTCGGCCTCTTGGATTGCCAGACCCTCCTATAGTTGAATCTGTGCAGCCTCTAGAAGAGGGGCACGACGAGGAGGATTTGTTTGTCCTGGTGCCAGAGACACCACCAGTTAGAGGTAGGTCCCAGGATCTTGTTTCAGCTGTTCTTATATCTGGTGACTTGCGAGCGGTGGAGCCTTGTGGGGTAACCGAGGATATGGAGACTGGGGTGGACTCACAGCCAGTGGTATTGCCTCCTAACCTGTTAGAGGTAGGTGAGGTAGTGGTGAGAAGAACTGGTAGGCGAACGGCAGGTCAGCACTCTAATCTGTACCATCTCCCTCAAGCAGTGAACGCAGGTTCAGTGTCCAGCATAGCGGGTAGTACAGTTGGTACCCTTTTTCGGCCATGGAGCTGAGTTCCTAGGTGGGGACTTGTTAGTTCACCGTCGGGGCGACGTTGCAGAAGTTGGGGGTGGAATGTGGTGATACCAAGTGATTGACGGCTGTGTTGGCCTATGGGTGAACGGTGCCTCCTATTTAAAGGCCCATTGGTGTTGCCTGGGTGTGCGTCACATCCGTTTTCCCCTGTGCCTGCGTTGACGGTGGCTGTAGGTAAGCGCGCTGGGTTTAGGTGATTCAGAAACTGTTGGTGTGTATATAACTTTAAATGGTTTGTCAATCTCAGTGCTGCTTCCAGTTTGGTGCTGGTGTCCGGTGCTGTGCTGCTGGGTGCTGTGACTGTTTGCCTCCCCAGGTATGTCTTGTTAAGAACTTGTTGCGTTGAGCGTGCATGATTGAGGCTTGAAGTTTGTTGCATATTAAATAGGCACGATTTCCTGCACCATATCGTGCTATCGATTACAAGGATGATGGTAAACCCGTACTGGTTTAAACTGTTCTCTCTGGTGTGACATCCTGATGGTGAGTGATCGTTAACTTTATTATTGGGAGTGGGAAAAATAATTAGTAAGACCTTTGTTTTTGTGCTCCACTGTAGGTTTCTCCCTCTCGTTCTACATTGGACGATTCGCGGCTTCGTCGCACAGTTCTAGAGCCGCTGTTTGTACCGCTGCGTTGACGCGTTAAGCCATTTAATAAGAGGGGACTGTTTGTGTGTTTGTGACGTTTTACTCTCCCATTTCATGTTGCTGGTTTTGATTTTCTTTACTATGTCTGTCTTTCTTTTGCTTTAATTATTATTGAAATGGTTTTGATTTATTTTCTTTTTTTTGTATAACTCAATGACTCAGTGTTGTGCCACCGGGTTAGGTTCGATGCCACTGAACTAGTATTTATTTGAGTTCAAGTTACGGGAACCTCAGGTGCTACCCATATTGACTTGTTTAAAGTGTGTTGCTTTTTTTGTATAAGCTATTAATTCCTATGCATTTATTGCAGGAGCTGAGGGTCCACGGGTAGATTCCCCTTCCTCCTTTTGGTGGTGGTCCTCTGTGGTGTGCAGTGTCACATTTGACTGCTTGATGGTGTGTGCACGTGTGTGTGTGTGCGCGAGGAAGAGCCTTCTAAAACTAACGTCTACATTAATCCTTGCTGTTGGGACCCTCAGCCCTGCTGGTATCTTATACATTCCTTTTGTATTTACATACATCTATGGCTTCATATGCATAATTGTGGTGTGAACAAAACTGGTTTATTTATTTATTTTTTTCTTTTTTTGTGATTTTGTTTCACTGAAGTGGGTTGTCTCGTGTTTTGTATTTTAAATCATTATTGTATTTAATAAATATTTATACTTTTCTGTACTCCGCTCACGTCTCTTGCCTAATATTGAGGAAATCAAACCTGTGTGCCTTACTGAAATTAATGATTGAGTATTTTTCCCTGGGATTATTTCCCAGGGTGGCGTAGTTGGACTAAGATCTGGTGACAATTTGGTCACGTGATTTAACCCGCACTGCCCCGCCACATTCGCAATGACCTGTACCAGACCAGACATTAGCTGGATAGTCAGTAAACTGTCACAAACCCTTGCAAAACCCAAAACACATGACTTAGTAGCTGCTAAACATGTTCTGAGATACCTAAAAGGTACAGCTGACTACGAGCTGTGTTTCAAGAAAACAGAAAATACTTTAAGTCTAATGGCATTCAGTGATTCTGACTGGGCATCTTCTGTAGAAGATAGGCGTAGCATCTCAGGATACTGTTTCAGCCTGACAGAACAAGGACCTGCTATTTCATGGAAGTCTAAGTGCCTACAGTGGCACTGTCGACCTGCGAAGCTGAATACATTGGTCTAGCAAACACTACCCAGGAAAGCATGTACCTAACTCAGCTGCTAAATGGCATGGACAGTAGTGTTTACACTTGCACCACGATGTATGGTGATAATCAGGGAGCCATTGCACTGAGCAAAAATCCAGTGAATAGATCTAGATCTAAACACATTGATGTGAAATATCACTTTATCCCTGATGCTGTTAGTGAGGGAAGAATACATATTGTGTACTGCCCAACAGAAGACATGGTGGCAGACATTTTGACGAAATCTGTATCAAAAATTAAAATTCTAAAGTTCAAAGGTTTTCTGTTTGGGAACTAAATATTTTGTGATGACATTGTACATGGCTTAAGATGATGAGAACAAGTGGGGGTGTTGAGTTATATGTTCTCATTAATTATATTTATGTTATGTTGCTTACTATTATGCTACTGACTGTTGTATGCCAAAAATGTGCAAGAGTTCATAGTGCGCATGTGTGAACAAAACAGGATTTTTTTTTTTGACTCACGTTAAGCGAATGTGTATACTTAGTACTCTGTACTCGCGAGTCGTGATGTTGCTGCTGCTCCCTCGGGCGCTGATGTTATGCCAGTGCGTTGAGATGTAAAACCAGCAAATAAACAATACAAAGAAGGTATATCGGGATTGTTCTTTGATGGATGGATGACAACAACATATTGCACATAATGACGGATCGAAATGAAACCTTAACAAACATAAATTAAACAGCATAAATAAAATAAACATATAAATAAAAAATTCAAATAACACTTTAAGTGTCACTTTAACTGCAGTACAAAGTTGACCATTTCCCAGTCACTATTGATTGTGTGGGCTGTAACTGTTATATAGCTCTGCGTACACCAAGAAGTCCAACCGTCAGCAGTAATAGCGATGCTTTCTGCCACTTTAGGGGCCGTTCACATATCGCGCCTAAAAAAAAGCGTGTAAAGCGCGGCCGCGTCGCTTCCTCCTTCTTTTGCAAGCGTTCGCGGGCTCGGGGCGTTCGGGATGTTTTCATCTCGCCGCGGCACATGCGCGCCAGGAAAAAACGAGCACCCCGCACCGCATGCGCGTCGCTTCCATTTTGCGCAAATGAAAATGCGCGCGATATGTGAACGGCCACTAAGAGTCTGTACAACCTTGGCCGAGGTGTACAGCATAGTTTTCTTACAATGTTTACATATTGTTTGTGTCTTGTGTGCTATTCTTTCGCCGTTTATTATTTCTATTGGAAAACCAAAATGTTTCCACACAAACGATTTGAAAGTGGCGGGGGCATCTTCAATAATAATTTCACCCTCACACTGATAGCACGACGAGACAAATTTTCACCTCGACGAGAAATCTCGTCACGTTTTAGCAGAGGTGGGAGTAAGTCACACATGTACAAGTCACAAGTAAGTCTCAAGTCTTAACCTTCAAGTCTCAAGCAAGTCCAAGTCAATTTTTGTGAGAATCAAGTCAAGTCAAGTCAAGTCACTGCTTTATGTCAAGCAAGTCAAGTCAAGTCGTAGCTTAGGCCAGCAAGTCACTGGCAAGTAATACAAATATTTGATGATTTAAATGAATTTATATATTAAAATAAGTTAAAAAAATACAGTAGTTATGGACTATGGGAGTTTTATTTGCACCAAAAAAATTGCAATATGCATTCCTACTCAAAAGGTGTCCACATACAGCGGAGTTGTTAATACAATAAAAATCTAAAAATAAAACTACGTAGCCTAAAATGTAAATGTAACTGAAATTATGCCAAAATAAAAGCATGAAAAGTATTTAGGTACATCTGTTTTGATATGCCTCAAACATTACAGAAGACCATGAAAAAGTATTAAAGGTGCACTATGTAGTTTTTTCGTCCACTAGGGGCGCTAAACACTTCAAAACAATAACAAAGGCATAGATTGATAACGCAGTGAATATGGAATCATGGAACTTGTCGTCATGCCGATGGATCTAATAATGTTTATGGGGAAATAATGTTTATGGATGAGTGAAGACATGTTTTTAACATGACTGTGGTGTGAAGCAGGACGTGGCCGAGAATCACGGACGAGATTGATATTGAGAGACAGATATCAGTGTCACATGCGAGTCCCGGGGATATAAAGAAACGAGGATATTTCATTCTTCCGAACTACTCATAAGTGCTGAAATACTCCTCATACAGGTCAGTTTATTTGACGAATTAAAACTGTGAGGTAACGCAGCGCTGTTTCACTTGCTCTAACGTCACACTTTCATACTAAACTGCATTGGATTTTGTTGAAAGTTGTAATGTTTAGTATTAGTTTGTTGTTTGTATGAGACTTCACAGTAAGATAGATTAACATTAGATTATCATACTGATGATATTCTAACACTTCGTCGAGTTGAACTATATAACATTGATTAGTCTTATAGCCTACATTTGCTCACCTTGTCTAATAACGAGCAAGAGCGTCGTCTCTGTCGAGTCGAAGTTTGTCGCAAAGCTCTCGCCATCTCGGAAACACCACGCCGATATTGATCTTCGTTTTATTTCTCCTTATGTCCTAGTTTGTTTGCTATGGTCCATAAAGTTTGAACGAAACAACAACAGCGCAGCACTAGCTGTTACGCAGCTGTCCTTGTCTGTTGCCATGGTTACTGTGCAGCACAAGATAAACCAGGAATAACGCAGATATTACGTCACTGACAGGCGCAAGTGAGGGACGGCACTATGTAAAATTGTGACTTTCTCTTAATTTACAAATTCTTGGAAATATTTAGGATAATGGAAGTACACAGCTGAACGAATTATATAACACGGTGCAAGTGTTTTTTTGGATATTTAAATATAAAACTTTTACATATTTACTTTAAACAATTCAAGTATAATGGCTTCTATGCCACCAAATGACATTCTTCAAACAGGCATCAACTTCATGGGACATATAAGTTAAGTTAGAGCCTTCCTTTTTAAAAGAAGAATAACAACAAGAAAAAAACATTAATAATTGAATCACACAAACCTTGGAGCTGTTTATCAGGTGTGTGTGTGTGTATATACAATATATGTATGTGCATCCCCATAAACTATCCATAGGCTTTTCACTCAATGTCTAACACTGAAGACCAATTATTAAACACTGTACACATGCATAAGTGCTATTGCAAAAAAAGCTGACATTTCCTTATAAACAGTGAATAACCATTTACAATGCATTGCACTTACAAAAAAATTAAATGTGATTGTTGTTTGATTATCTTCAATGACAGATGGGTCACTTTAAGACCCATCTTAATTTCTTTTCTCACGATCTAACTGGCCTAACCCCCTATTTACTTTCATTTAAGACTTTATTTCTTATTCAAGGCTGCTCTAATGAGTTCTACTGTAATGTTAAAATGACAAAACGGACAATTTTGGCATTACTGTGTGTGTAATTGTTCGTTCAAGCGTGACAGAGAACTCGATACTGGCGCGCGTCTTTCTGCGCGTCGTGCGTGTGACATCCGCGCGTTCTTTTTCTCTTTTGGCGCGCTTAAATGGTTTTGCGTGAATGAGAGCGAGATTATATATTGTAATGCTAGCCAAAGGATGACAGAAAAAATGGATGTTGTGTTAACTGCGTTTAATATTTTTAACGCGTTAAACTGGAAAAAATAATGCGTTAATGTATTAACATTGACAGCACTGATTTTAACCCAATTGTCTGTTTAATGAACGCAAAACCAATTCAAAGTAAACTCTTAACGTGTCCAAAACGTTAAGTTTATCACAACTAGTATAACCTTTGACTAGCCAAGTGAGCTGAAAACAGCGGGTCTGACTTCATCACTTACAATTTTTGTGGGATTTGAATTGTCAAATTAAATTTGAAGTGGTGGTGTTGTCAAATGAAATTTGAAGTGGTGGTGTTTGTATCACATATCTTCATGTTGCAAGCCTTGCATACTGCTGTTCTTCTCTTCTTAGCACCGTTTTGCACATAATCCTGGTAATGTTACCCAAACTTAATTATTCTTGGCGTAGCGTCTGTTCAGTCACGTGTCCATGCTCTTAAGTTAGATCTCTCTGCTTGCCTGCTGCATCACGTGGTTAGGTTGCGGCGCGTTCAAAAACAGATGTTTATTAAACAAAAGACTTTTCGAGTCATTTCACTCAAGTACGGGTCAAGTCTCAAGTCACGAATATCAAGTCAAAGTCAAGTCAAGTCTTTTATTAATATTTGTCAAGCAAGTCTCAAGTCCTAAAATTTGCGACTTAAGTCTGACTCGAGTCAAGTCATGTGACTCGAGTCCCCCACCTCTGCGTTTTAGTCTCACGAGATCTCGTCACACCTCTAATCGATAGTGTCAAAAGCAGCACTGAGGTCTAGTAACACTAATAGAGAGATACAACCACGATCTGATGATAAGAGCAAATCATTTGTAACTCTAATGAGAGCAGTCTCAGTACTATGGTATGGTCTAAATCCTGACTGGAAATCCTCACAGAGACCATTTCTTTCCAAGTAGGAACACAGTTGAGATGATACTGCCTTTTCTAGTATTTTTGACAGAAAAGGTAGATTGGAGATCGGTCTGTAATTGACTAATTCTCCAGGATCAAGTGGTTTTTAATAAGAGGTTTGATAATAGCCTGCTTAAAATTTTTCGGTACGTAACCTAGTGATAAAGATGAATTAATGATCTTAAGAAGAGGATCTATGACCTCTGGAAGCATCTCTTTCAATAGCTTAGTCAGTATAGGGTCTAACATACATGTTATTGATTTTGATGATTTAACAAGTTTAGACAATTCTTCCTTTCCTATAGCAGTGAATGAATGGAATTTTTCCTCAGGGATACTACAATCCACTGTCTGATGTGATACTGTAGTAGACAGTTGCATGGCTATAATTTTCTCTCTAATGTTGTCAATCTTGCAAGTAAAGAAGCTCATAAAGTCATTACTGCTGTGCTGTTTGGAAACATCAGAAGTTGAGGCTGTATTTCTCGTTAATTTAGCCACTGTATTAAATAAATTCTTAGGGTTGTGTTTATTTTCTTCTAAAAGATTTGAAAAATAAGCAGATCTAGCGGTTTTTACGGCCTTTCTGTACTCCATCATTTTCTCTCTCCATGAAATCCGAAAAACTTCTAGTTTCGAATTCTTCCAGCTGCGCTCCATTTTTCTGGCTGCTCTCTTAAGGGCCCGAGTGTGCTCGTTATACCATGGAGTTGGACTAATATCCTTAATCTTTTTTAAGCACAAAGGAGCGACAGAGTCTTGAGTGTTGGAAAAGAGAGCGTCAATAGTTTCAGTTGCAACATCGAGTTCTTCTAAGCTGTCTGGTTTGCTAAGTTTATGAAATTGATCAGGAAGATTATTTATAAAGCAATTTTTAGTGGTAGAAGTGATGGTTCTAACATATTTGTGGCAGACAGGTGGTTTTCCAGCCTTGGTTAAATGTAGCACGCATGAGACTAGATAATGATCTGAGACGTCATCGCTCTGCTGCAGAATTTCAACGGCATCAATATCGAGTCCATGTGACAATATTAGATCTAGAGTATGATTACGACAATGAGTTGGTCCTGACACATGTTGTCTAACTCCAATAGAGCTTAGAATATCTGTTAATACCAATCCCAATGCGTCGTGCGTCGTTCAGGAAGCAGACACACTCTGTCAGTTTAAATCTAGACTAAAAACGCATCTTTAACCTGGCATACACATGACACATTATCAATTTATGCCTTCACATCCGTTAAAGGATTGTTAGGCTGCATTGATCAGGTCAGCTGGAACCAGGAACACTTCCTAGAATACCGGATGTACTTGTTACATCAGAAGAATGGCGTCTGCGCCAATTTTAGTCTCTCTGCTTATCCCGAGGTTTACCATTTAACGTGATTGGCCGGATCCGAGCCGTGTTCGGGTCGGATGGGGAACCTGCGCCTGTGCGCAGCAGCAGTGTGGCCCTGGGGTGTCGGCGGAGACTGTGTCAACTAGCTCATCCCTTGTGAGGGACTTACCGACACATCAGCCAGTGGCAGATCCCCAGCAAACCGTGCCATACCGGCGTGATGAAAAACATCTTAAGCTAGATGGAACTGGATTAAATATTTTGACTGTTGCGATCTCAAATAGGACTTATGACCTGTAACTCTGCCTGAATCAGTCAAGCAAGTGTTCAATGTTGGCCAGAGGAGAACTGGCCCTCTGACTAAGCCTGGTTTCTCCCAAGGTTTTTTTTTCTCCATTTTGTTGGAGTTTTGGTTCCTTGCCGCTGTTGCCTTTGGCTTGCTTGGGGGCACTTGATATTCAGCAGTGTTTTTGGTTTTTGGTATGCCTGCATTGGCGCCGTTGTATGCGAACTGAGCTGAGCTGGACGATTACATCACTGTTTTCTCCAGTTCTAATATACATAAATTAGACTAATAAGACCATTTTCTTTGGGAGCTTCTGTGCAGCCAAAAATTATTTGCCAATTATTACTGTAAAGCTGCTTTGCCACAATTTGCATTGTAAAAAGCGCTATACAAGTAAAGGTGATTGTCCAGCTTAAATTAATTGTAAAAAATTAATTGTTAACTGTAAAAATCAATAGTTAATGTCTGTATATTAGCATATTAGCCCAGTGATGTAATCATCCAGCTGAGTTCACATTCAATGGTGCCAATGCAGGCAGATCAAAAACATTGTTGAATATCAAGTGTCCCTAACTAAGCAAGCCAAATGCAACAGCGGCAAGGAACCCAAACTCCAACAGGTGACAAAAATGTAGAAAAAACCTTGGAAGAAACAGAGAGCGGCGAGCTGAGTGTGTGGCGAGCTGAACCAGCTGCTGCAGAACCGTTTGCCGGTCAGCTTGCAGGAAGTAGCTAGAGAGGTCACTGAGTCGGCTTCTTCAAGCTACTTGTTGTTGGCAAAAGGCAGCTTCAAGTCTCTAGTTCTAGTGAAGAGATGTGATCGTCATCGCTGAAGATGAATAAATCAGTGATCTTCTTTCTTCTTCTTTCTTTGTTTATTGGCGGTTCGCATTCTTATAAATAGCATTACCGCCATCTACTGGGTAATGGATCAGAGAACTTATATTATTACTCCCAGACCAATCCAGACTCGAGCTTTCAATGTTGCTGCGTGTTCAGCTCCTCCATCTACAGCCCAAGTCCATCACACTCCAAAGAGTATAACTATGACACTTATACTATTAATTATTGATGTCTCTATATTCTATGAATTAAATGAGTTCTCTTTAAAAAAACGTATTGTAGGGGATTTTACAGTTAAAGACCCAAAAGACCAGATATGATAAATGAAGACCCGGAGTCAGAGTTTAAAAAAATAATTTGAAGAAAATTTTAATAAAGAATAGTTTGCAGTTTCATCAGCAGAAGCAGCTTCAAGTCTCACAAGGAGTTCGTAGGCCGCTCTCTCTCTCCTTTCTCCTCACTCTCTCGTACATTCACATTTCCACAACAATTATACTCTAACAGAGTCTACTAACTACGTCATTACTAAGATACTGATTGGTTAAGAACACTAGACAAAACTGGTAATTTTCCACACATGGACAGATAGTCAGAAGCATATCTTCTTCCATTATGATGCTGACGATCAGACCCTGAAGTTAGGCACAGAATGTCCTTCTAGGTCAGGCCTATAGGCGCCTTCAGGTCTCCAGTCCAGATGACAACAGTCCACCAGTACCCATAACAGACCTGTACAGAACACTTAGTGCACATACATAGATACACATGATTCACAGTTTCTTCAAGGCTAGAGTTGGTCTGAGCTCTGCTCAGAACAGAAAACTTTTCCAAAACATACTGATAAGTTGTACTTTTCTCTCAGTCAGAGGTACAGACAATATACATCAGTATTTTCTAGTGTTTGAAAATGAAAATGAAATTAAAGACTTTAACATAAGTTAAAGTTACTCAATCTAAATAATTCAACATTTAGGGAGATAATTTCGTGATAAATCATTCAAAATATATATATATTGAAGCGGCAGTGGATTCCAGAATCCACCCCTTCAGTATTAATAGACTTCCTCCTTCTACTGGGTTTAATAACTTCTTTAATGTTAATTGTTGTTCCCCTTTCTTCTTAAATTCTTCAATTAATTTACTTCTTTCCTCTGAATATGTATTACACTCAATAAGTACATGTTCTACTGTTTCTCTAATTCCACACCAATCACACAGTCCTGTAGGATGTTTTCCTATTATATGCATAGTTGAATTAAGTCCTGTATATCCCAGTCTTAGTCTAGATATAATACAATCTTCTTTCCTTCTCCTACTTGAATTTCTTCCTCTTCCTACTAATGGTTGTATTAAATGTAGATGTCTTCCCTTTTGCACATTATCCCAATACGATTGCCAGTTTTTAATTATCTCCCTTTTTATTATTGATTTGAGTTCTGCTTTGCTGTACTTTATTTGCATATCTATATTTTCCTTTGCCATAGCTAGTTTGGCAAGTTTGTCTGCTGCTTCATTCCCTGACACTCCAGTATGTGCCGGAACCCACACAAACTGAACCATCTTATTTGTTTGTTTCATCATGTACAACAACTGTAAGATCTCCAAAACAATATCTTGCCTAGTATCTGATTTTTGCTCTTCCAAGCATAACAAGGCTGAACTTGAATCTGAACATATTATCGTTTTATTTAGTTCCATTTCGTTTATTTTATTCAATGCTATCATAATTGCTAGTAACTCTCCTGTAAACACAGAGACATGATCTGATATTCTTTCTCCTCTTGCCACTTTTAACCTCGGAATAATATATGCTGCCCCAACCTGACCATTCTGTGGATTCTTAGATGCGTCTGTGAAAACCGTCTCGGTTACGTATGTAACCCTCGTTCCCTGAAGGAGGGAACGGAGACGTACTTCAGAACTGAACCGACGAATTGGGATATCGCACGAGAGCCCTATCATCTTCGAGTGTAAACTAAACGAGCCAATGAAGATTGGCGTGCAAGCTTACGCGTGCCGCACTCCGCCCCCGCAAGCGGGTATAAATACGGAAGCGGTAGCGCTCGCACTTTGTTTTTCGCTGAGGAGACGAGCAGTGGTCCGCGCTCAGCGGGGTACAGGAACTGTGGCGACGGGACGTACGTCTCCGTTCCCTCCTTCAGGGAACGAGGGTTACATACGTAACCGAGACGTTCCCTTTCAGTCGGTCACGTTCGACGTACGTCAGAACTGAACCGACGAATTGGGATCCTTAATAAAACGCCACAGTTACTGACCCCCTCCAGCGCCCAACGTAAGTCGCAGCATCCCGGCGCGCACTAGGGACGGAGAAGAGATCGGACTTACGCCAGGGGAGTCTACTGCTGTTCCGCATGACCCACTCAGTAAGACTTGGATAACACTGGGAAAGCGTGCCCACTGGGGACGCTGCGGAGACCACAACCTACCCGAAGGGAGGAAAAT
Source organism: Zacco platypus (assembly GCA_038088235.1). Lineage (NCBI taxonomy): Eukaryota > Metazoa > Chordata > Actinopteri > Cypriniformes > Xenocyprididae > Zacco > Zacco platypus. The sequence continues at coordinate 18,164,215 of CM076064.1, forward strand.
TACGTGGGAATGTACATATGGACTGGCCGTGGGCAGTGCACATATGAAGTCCCTGGGATGACTTGGGGATGGCCGGGATCGGGGGGAGACACATCTAGCAGGGACAGCAGAGCGGGCTCTGCTGAGGGAAAGACACAGGCTTACATAGGAAGGCTACCGTGGACATTACACATATGGGACCGCCGTAGGGGTCACAACATATGGAACCCAGCATAGCAGAGGCAGTATGCGTGCTTAAGCCTAGCAACGGACAGGGGTGGCGGAGGACTCAACAGGGTTCGCCAACTGGAGAACTCTACTGGAGCAAATAGACGCACGTATCCAGCCCAGCGGGCAGGAGTGGCGTATGCAAGCGGACACTAGAAAGGGTTCTTCGTGCTACCGGCCAGTAGGGGCGAGTACACGGGAAGATACAGATTCTACACGAAGGCTATAGAATCTAGCGAAGTGTTGGGTGTCGCCCAGCCCGCAGCTCTACATATATCTGTCAGCGAGGCGCCATGAGCCAGCGCCCAGGAAGAAGCTACTCCCCTAGTGGAGTGAGCCCTCAACCCGAGCGGGCAAGGCACGCCTTGGAACTGATAAGCCAAGGCGATGGCGTCCACTATCCAGTGGGCCATCCTCTGCTTGGAGACAGCCTTTCCCTTCTGCTGGCCTCCGTAACAGACGAAGAGCTGGTCTGAGGTCCTGAAGCTTTGAGTTCTGTCCACGTACAGACGCAGAGCGCGGACGGGACAGAGCAAAGCCAGGGCTGGGTCTGCCTCCTCCGAGGGCAGCGCTTGCAGGTTCACTACCTGATCTCTAAAGGGAGTGGTAGGAACCTTGGGCACATATCCGGGCCGGGGTCTCAAGATAACATGAGAGTTGGCCGGCCCGAATTCTAGGCACGATTCGTCGACCGAAAAAGCGTGCAGGTCCCCTACCCTCTTGATGGAGGCCAGTGCAGTAAGGAGAACTGTTTTAATTGACAGAATTTTTAACTCGGCTGACTGCAAAGGCTCGAAGGGAGGTCCCTGGAGAGCTGTAAGCACCAGGGACAAGTCCCAAGAGGGTATAGAGAGTGGGCGAGGCGGATTCAATCTCCTCGCCCCCCTAAGGAACCTGACGATCAGGTCATGCTTTCCCAGAGACTTACCTTCAACTGCATCGTGATGTGCGGCGGTAGCAGCAACATACACTTTCAGGGTGGAGGGAGACAGCCTTCGCTCCAGGCCCTCTTGCAGGAAGGAAAGCACTGACCTGATCGAGCAAGATCGGGGGTTCTCCTGGTGAGAAGAACACCATTCGACGAACAGGTTCCACTTCAACGCATAGAGGTGCCTCGTAGAAGGAGCTCTAGCGGAAGTGATGGTGTCTACCACTGATTGGGGTAAGCCACCTAGAACCTCCGCGTCCCGTCCAGGGACCAGACATGGAGATTACAGAGGTCCGGACGCGGGTGCCAGAGGGTGCCCCGTCTCTGAGTCAGAAGGTCCTTCCTCAGAGGAATGGGCCAAGGAGGTGCTGTCGCGAGGAGCATGAGTTCTGAAAACCAGGTCCGGTTGGGCCAATATGGCGCGACTAGCAGGACCTGCTCCTCGTCCTCCCTGACTTTGCACAACGTCTGTGCAAGAAGGCTCACTGGGGGAAACGCATACTTGCGGAGGCCCCGGGGCCAGCTGTGTGCCAGTGCGTCCGTGCCGAGGGTGCCCTCGGACAGGGAGTAAAACAACTGGCAATGGGTCGAGTCCGGGGCGGCAAACAGATCTATCTGTGCGGTCCCAAAGCGACGCCATATCAGCTGGACTGCCTGGGGATGGAGTCTCCATTCTCCCGGAAGCGGAGGCTGCCGTGAGAGCTCGTCGGCTGCACGGTTGAGCACGCCTGGGATGTGAATGGCACGAAGCGACCTCAGATGCTTCTGACTCCATAAGAGGAGATGGCGGGCGAGTTGTGACATGCGACGGGAGCGTAGACCACCCTGGTGGTTGATGTACGCAACGGTCGCAGTGTTGTCCGTACGAACCAGTACCTGCTTGCCTAGTAGCAGCCCCTTGAGGTGGCCCAGCGCAAGACGCACTGCTAACAACTCGAGGCAATTGATATGCCACTGCAGTTGAGGCCCCGTCCACAGACCTGAAACTGCATGCCCGTTGTACGTGGCCCCCCACCCGGTGGCGGAGGCATCCATGGAGACCACAGCATGCCTGGACACCTGTTCCAGGGGAACTCCAGCCCGCAGGAACGAGGGGTCGGACCACTGAGTGAGGGTACGACGGCAGTTCGGTGTAATGGCCACACGGAACGTACCGCGTTGCCACGCCCATCTCGGGACTCGGCCATGAAGCCAGTGTTGAAGCGGCCTCATATGAAGCAATCCGAGCGGCGTAACTGCGGCTGCGGATGCCATATGCCCCAGTAGCCTCTGAAATAATTTCAGTGGGGCCGCTGTCCTGCTCTTGAGCGTACTCAGGCAGTTCAACACCAACTGGACGCGCTCCTCGGTGAGGCGCGCAGTCTGGTTGACCGAGTCCAGTTCCATACCGAGATAAGAGATCCTCTGCCCGGGGGCGAGTTTGCTCTTGTCCCAGTTGACCCGAAGACCCAACCGGCTGAGGTGAGCTAACACCAGGTCCCTGTGTTCGCACAACTGCTCTCGCGAGTGAGCTAGGATCAGCCAGTCGTCGAGATAGTTGAGGATGCGAACGCCCTGTTCCTTGAGCGGAACAATGGCCGCCTCCGCAATCTTGGTAAAGACACGGGGTGACAGGGCCAGCCCGAAGGGTAGGACCTTGTACTGATATGCCCGACCCTCAAACGCAAACCGTAGAAAGGGTCTGTGTCGAGGAAGAATCGAGACATGAAAGTACGCGTCCTTCAGGTCGATCGCTGCAAACCAAACTCGGGGACGGATGCATTCGAAAATGCGTTTCTGCGTCAACATCTTGAACGGCAGCCTGTGAAGGGACCGAATCAAGACTCGCAGGTCCAAGATTGGCCGTAACCCACCGCCTTTCTTGGGTACAATGAAGTAGGGGCTGTAAAACCCTGACCTCATATCGGCTGGAGGGACCGGCTCTATTGCGTCCTGCGGTGGAGGGTTCCACTCGAGCCCGATACTCCCGGCGGCCCGGGCAAGCATGGCCGTCAACTCTGGATCGGGCTCGCAAAACGCCACTCTCCCAGAAGGAGGCAGCGCATCCGAGCCTTCATCTCCAGATGACTCAAACCCGTCTTCCGATGCCGCGATCGACATCTGATCATCAGCCGGCGCGCCAAAAGAGACGGCTTGTCGCTCATGAGAGGGACCAACACGCTCCTCCGGCATCACCACGGGTTGCGGTGCACATGAGGGACCAGGGGCCCACGGAGACTGGCTCGGCGGGGAAGCCCTGACTGTGATCCTCAGATCTTCCGGTCTATCCGCGGAAGTAGCGACCCTCTGGGGGGCGCTAGATCGGGGGATAGGGACAGGGGCTTGGCCTTGAGAACCAAGGTAAGCAAGCCGCGATCTCAGCACCGCGATAGTCATGTTCCCACAATGAGAACATGAACTATCCACAAAAGCTGCCTCAGCGTGCTGAACGCCCAAACACGTGATGCAGCGATTGTGCCCGTCAGCTGGTGACAGGGAACGACCGCATCCAGCAGCGCACGAGCGGAATGACATCTTGAAAAAGACGCACTCAACGCTCGTGAAGGAAATTGAAGCTCTCTTAGAATGTGCTGAAGCGCACAGGGAGTCACCGCGGCACTGCTGCAGGTATCAGCAGACCAGCAGAGCGCACTCAATTCCGGCCCAAATCGCAACCCTTCCTTTCTCTCTGTTTATTGAATCTGCTCAGGGTTGCTGTGACAACAGCAGTTTGTTTTGTCACCTCTGCTTCTAATATTCTCTGTTCTTTATCTTGTCTAGATTCCAATAAGAAAAAATCTATTTTTGGTCTTGGTAAAATCCATAATGGTATTGTTGGTAAAATTACTGCTGGAATAACATTGTATTGATTTAATTTCATATCCTGCACTAATTCCTTAATGATCCAACCAAAACTATTACATTTCCTTTTCCCATGTTCCCAACATGTCTCAAGTATGCCTTTTGCCGGGTGATTATCCTCCTGTCCTTTTAGGTTCGCCCAGTATGTCAGTATCAGTTGCTTTCTTCTTAAATGTATTGGCATCTCCCCCGTCTCCACCTGTAACGCTGGAACTGGGGAGGAAGGATAAGCTCCACAACAAATTCTCAAGGCTTGTGATTGAATTCTCTCTAATTTTCCTAATTGTGACTTATTAGCTGATCCATATGCCATACAACCATAATCTAATATTGCTCTTATCATTGTTGAATAAATTGTTTTTAATGCTAATCTATCAGCTCCCCATTCACGTCCCGATACACACCTCATTACATTTAAAATCTTCTTACATTTATCCTCCATCTTATTTATATGTGAATTCCATGTAACTTTTGTATCAAACCACATACCTAAAAATCTTATTACTTTAATTTGTTCTAACTCTTTATTATATAATTTCAACTTTGAATCTATGTTTGATTTTTTATTTGTAAAGAAAATATATTTGGTTTTCTCCACTGAGAATTTAAAGCCCCATTTATGAGACCAGCTCTCAACATTTTTTAAAGCAGATTGCATTTTATTAACAATATAAACAACATTCCTTCCTCTAAGCCAAAGAGCTCCATCATCAGCAAACAACGATTTATTTATATTTCTATCTATTGATGCAAATGCATCATTTATCATAATAATAAACAACAAAGGACTTATGACACTATAGGAGTTCCATTCTCAATTATTCCTCTTCTTGATATATATTCCCCAATCTTTACTGTAATATTTCTTTCAATTAAAAACTCTTTAATCCAATTATATAATATTCCTTCTACTCCAATTTGATCTAACTTTATCAACAAACCTTCTTTCCATAACATGTCATATGCTTTCTCCACATCAAAGAAAACTGCTATTACTGTTTCTTTATTTATCAAAGCTTTCCTAATATCCGTTTCCAATTTAATAATTGAGTCCATTGTTTCTTTTCCATGTCTGAAACCATTTTGATATGGAGAAAAAAAATTAATTTTTTCCATTTGATACATTAAACGATCAGTAATCATTTTTTCCATTAGTTTACCTAGATGTGAAGTTAACGCTATTGGTCTGTAATTTAAAGGATTACTTGGATCTTTACCTGTTTTTTTAATAGGAATTACTAATGCCTCTTTCCAGCTCTTAGGTAAAATCCCTTCTTCCCATACCCTGTTATAAAACTCTAAAATGACATTAAGGGATTCATCAGTTAACTTTTTTAACATTACATAACTAATTTCGTCTATACCTGGAGTTGAGGCCTTCGTGTTTTTTAATGCCCTCTTTAACTCTAAAAATGAAAAAGGAACATCTAGTAATCCATTTGTTATTCTCTTTTTTTCATAATATTTGGATATTCTTTTAACATCTTCTTCCTCATTTCCTTACATTCCATCGTCAAATTTTCTGAACTATTTATTTTTGAAAATTCTTTACGAAACATTTCCGCTTTCTCTTCCTCACTTATTGCAATATCTTCCCCAATATTTAACACAGGGTAATCGTATTCTCTCCGAATCCCACTCATCGTTCTAATCATATTCCACACTTCCTCAATTGGTGTATTTTTCCCAATTTCCTCACAGAATGTTCTCCAGTTTTCTTTCCTCACCTCCCTTATGGTTCTTCTAGTTTCTGCTAGAGCCTTTTTATATATTATCATGTTTTCCCAATTATGAGTTTTCTTTAGAATTTTGAATGCTTTCCTTTTCCTTTTTACTGCCATAGTACACCTCTCATTCCACCATGGTACTATTTTCCCCACTCTCTTTCCTTTGCTTTTTGGAATGCATTCATTAGCAGCACTTTGTATCACAGATATTAACTCTTTATAATTCCTTTCAATTTCTATTCCTTCCTTTATCTTAATCATTTTCAATCCTTCCTCACTCACTCTTTTGAATTTTTCCCTGTCAGCTTTCTCATACCTCCACTTTCCTATATTTCCATGTTTTACTTTCATTGTCTCATTACTTACAATTGAACTTATAATAGGAAAATGGTCACTACCAATTGGAGTTTTTAATACCTCCCAATTTATTATACCACCTAATGCTTTAGAAACTATTGTTAGATCTATTGCTGATTGCCTTCCTGAATTTACATCCATTCGTGTACAGGTTCCATCATTAATGCAAACTAAATTTTCTTTTTCCATCAACTCTTCAATGATTAAACCATTTGCATCTGTCAATAGACTTCCCCATAAAGTGTTATGGGCATTAAAATCCCTGCACCATATGACTCTATCTCCACTTAGTCCTTTTATTGCTCCCATACTTTCCTGTGTAACTCTTTTACATGGATTATAAAAATTTACTATAATATAATTCCTATTTCCATACCATATTTCTACGACTATATACTCCATTGTTGTCCCTTTCTCCAAAACTCTATAAGATATTCCTTCTTTTAAAAATGTGACACATCCTCCTCCTTTTCCTTCTTCCCTGTCTCTTCTCACACTCATATATCCTTTTAAAACAAACTCTAAGTTAGGATTCAACCATGACTCTTGAATACATATTACATCTGGCTCGTCTTTCATTTGGCTTATATATCCTTTAAATTCTTGTCCATTAGCACAAAGGCTTCTAGCATTCCATTGTAATATAATTAACATAATAAATACTAACTAACCAATAACTCCTGACTTGATTGAGATTCTGTACTAAGGTTTTTCATTATATCTTCACATTTCAGTCCCTTTATTTCTAGGAATCTCTCTGCTGCCTTTACAATTATGCGTAACTTTTCTGTTCTTCTTTCTGTTTGTGCTGTACAGTTAATTACCTCTACCATGAAGAGCACAAAATTTCTCTTACTTACTATCATTGTATCTTCTTGAATTCTGTCTTCAACCATTCCGCCTGCTCTTTCACTTCTTTTTCCATATTCCATCCCTTTTGATATTTCTATCGTTTACCACTTTCACAGCTTCAGCATACGTTAAATTGTTTTTGGCTTTTTCCTGTTGTACTTCCACTGCTCTTTTCCTTGCCTCACAACCTCCATATGCCGCATTGTGACTTCCTCCACAGTTACAACACTTTCTACTCCTTCTCCGCACTTCCCAAATTCATGCTCCCCTCCACAATGCGCACACCTCATTTTAGATTTACATATCGACGCGGTATGACCATACCTCTGGCAATTATAACATCTCAAAGGAGGGGCTATATACTTCCTAATCGGATAACTAATATATCCCATCTTAACTCGATCTGGCATTTCTTTTCCTTCCAATTTTAGACGTACAGAAATGCTATCCACTTTTCTCCCTTCCCTGTTCATTTGTAAGCGGACTGCATCTATGACCTTACCCCCCTCTAGATACTTTTTCAATTCCTCCATAGTAACTCCTAACGGAATTCCATTTATTACGCCATACATCCACGATTTCTGTCCTACAATCTTGTAATTCGTTACCATTTGTTTTCCTAGTATCTTTAATTTTATAGCTTTATTTTTTTGATCTTCATTTCTGCACCCTATCAATAACGCACCGTCTTGTAACACTTTTGCAAATACTATGTCTCCTACCAGTTTTTTCAATTCATAAGTCAAAGCCAATGGATTAACTCCTGAAACTCCTGCCTCTTCTTTAAACTTTAATATTACTTTGACTTCACTCTTGCTCTTATTTCTCACTAGCTATCGAACTACTTTCCGATCTTTCCTCCTTACCTTTTTTCCTTTTTTTGAAACTTTCTTCCCTGTTCTAACCTGTGTCCATCCTACCTCCATATCATCCTCCTCTTCACCCGTGTCTTCCATTCTTATATTCTCTGATCCATTACCATTTCGATTTTCTCGTTTTCCAGAGCACTTGTTTTTTGAAAAATTTGAATTATCCGTCATCTGTCAGACCACCACCATCATCATCATCATCATCATCATCATCATCATCATCATCATCATCATCACCACCACCACCACCACCACCACCACCACCACCACCACCACCACCACCACCACCACCACCACCACCACCACCACCACCACCACCACCACCACCACCACCACCACCACCACCACCACCACCACCACCACGCGCAGCTTCTCAAGATCACTTCCGGATCTTCCCCACTCGTCAAATCAGTGATCTTATGTGAAAGGCCCCCTTATATAGCCAGATGGTCCTGCCCATTCTGGCGGGCTTCTTCACCATAGGCTCACACGGCTCCGCTGCGCTATCATTGGTTCATTTTAATTACAACAGAAACCAATGACCATGCAGTTTCACTGCGCGATTGAAAAAGGCTTCAGTTATTGGAGAAAAGGAGATTTCCCTGTTGCGTCTAGAAAGATGCAGTACGAGTGTGGTATTGAAGGGAACATCCATGTAGCAAACATACCGTTGATCTATAATATTTCTATATTTCATAAACCACATTTTACCTTCTCGAGCCATAAGCTACAAGTCTTAACCTTAAACATACAAAAATTATGCTCTTCAAAATATGAATATATGAGTAAAATATTTCTATACGTCTGTGCAGGTTCTGCTTTACAGAAGTCAAGCATGCAGCATTATTTCTTATTCTCAATATCTCAACATAAGTTGTTTTTTCGTGATCTTTACATTAAAAAGTAGTTGCGATCATGAGAAAACAAAAATAAAAAAATAAAAATGAATGGCCTCTTAGGCTTCTGTACTTGGATAGTTAAAAGACATCCTGGTTTGAAAATGCCCAAAAATTCCCCCGGCATCCAACTGTGCATGCTATTTACTGTGTCCGCACTAAAAAGTGAATATTACTAATGTCACATAATATTTAGGATGGATAGTGATAGTAGGCTTTGCACATTGAGACGTAGGACTTATCTCCCCCAGGCAGGAGGCGTGGCTTCACTTCCGCTTGAATGCGACACATCCGAGCGCAGCCGAGTCTTGAGATCGGCTTGTGCGAAATAGGTTGAGCAGATCTGCGCTTTGTTATCTAATCGCTTTTTTTTTGACTTGCTCTGTTACAACGACGGTCGAGGACGAAGGTAACCAAGGTAATGTTTTTGCGTTGAAAATGATGTCGTTCTTGTTATAATTTGTGAAAAATATTTTCTCTGATCGTTTTCACAAACTCACATGAGCGTTCGCTGGTAGCTTTGATGGTGGCAGGCCTCAAAAGAGCGGCCTGAAGCGATTCATTATAACTTGCGAAACGAATTAAGGTAAAAAAAAAAAAAAGTAGCTGATATATGTGTGGATAGTGGCGCTATTGGGATGTTATTTAGGTTTTTATTTGTAACAATCGAGACCGTCCATGGAGCATAGGTTAGTTTGCAGCCTAGCCTAGCATGCATGGAAATTAGCTCTTCATTGTTTTGTGTGTCGGGAAAAGAAGTCTACGAATAAACGTTTAATTCAGTGTAAATAGTGGACTTGAGTGACTTTTGTCCGTAAGCTAGTGCAAACGTGGAAAAATTTGAGCGGTTTGTAATGAAGCAATGTTTGTCCTGGCGCCCTTATAAAGCGGCTTCTTACAATTTCTCTTTCAGAATAAAATCTTGAAGTTGTAAAGTGTCTACATGGCCGTCAGAAGAGGACACATAAGGTATTTAAAAGTGAGTATTTATTTATAATCTACTTTTGTTTCCGTATAACATCGAATCAATGTACTATCGATATTTTAAGATTATTTATACTGCCCGTTGAGCAATGGTTGTTGATTATTTATTTGATCGATAATTAGGAAGAATTTTAGTGATGAATCTACTTTAGTAGTATTTATATACAGCGGAATTTCAGCAACCGAAAATATTCGGCGAAAAATAAAAAAAGAACTGATGCTTTTGGAGGGCCGACAATATGACCAAAACTGTTCTGTTTAATTGGAGTATCACAGATGCGTTTTAACAGAGCTATACAGCTGACAGGTTTACCTGCTTGCATGACAATCAATGCACTTCATCATGACCAAAAATTATGCCAGAGTAGGAGTAGCAATATATAACATTTGTTTAGCAGAAATATTTAATTTTATTTAATAATCTTTGAAAATTCTTAGGTAAAATCATTTTGGTGCATCAAACTTTTTTGGTCTTGATAGAAGAATAAACTTTTATTGATATTTTGCGTACAATGTATAAATCCCTGGAATTGCATTTAACATCTAACCAAAAGCCGAAAAGCAGTATATTGCATAGTGTTATTAGGTCCATATTTGTATCATGTTGCAACTCATTTGTTGCTACAGGTTTGTGAGGTTCAGAACCAGGGTAATGACAGAGACTCACACAAGGGTGCCAGCTCAGTAAAGGTAAAATTGGCCATTATTTTTGTCTGTACTAATGCTGGATATCATTGATCATTTTACTTGATCTTCATTTTGGTTTTGGTTTAAGTGTTCTGATGTAAACTTGATGATTTGGAAACAATGCGTGTTTTTCTGTGAAGCAGGAAGTATACGATATGCCGAACGGTTATGAGGACCATATGGGCGATGAGCCTAGTGATGCCAAAACCAACCTGATTGTCAACTACCTGCCCCAGAACATGAGTCAGGAGGAGCTCCGGAGTCTCTTCAGCAGCATTGGCGAGGTGGAGTCAGCCAAACTCATAAGAGATAAAATGGCAGGTATGTCTCACCGAGCTCAACACGATGAATCTGTGGCTTTCTCTTCAGTAATAACTATATGTGAAGACAAACGCAGGTTTTATTTGTTTTTTTGCGTTGGTTCTTGTTTAATTTTAACACTTTTCCTAGTCCTAGTTTTTTTTTTTTTTGAGGAATTTTATTTTTGTACATTTTATATAGGGTATGTTGTATAGTTCTTCTTTTAAGAGCTTTTAATTTTTTTCTTTTGGTATTTAAACATCTTTGGTTTTCTTTTCAGCAGTTTATTGAAGCTTGGGTCAGGTTTTGTGGCAGAATTTCACTGTCCACTGTGGTATGTTTTATGCTCTAATAAAAATTTTGCTCAATTTTGTTTTTATTTTTTTCCCTTTGATTTGACATGGAGTAAAGATGGTACTGGCATGATTAAATTTCATTGAGCTTTTCATTAGACTTGATGTCTCCACAGTGTGCCAAGTCAAGCACATTTGTTTTTTTTTTTACAAGTGTTTTGTTTTTTGTTTTTTTGGTGTGTGTGGAGATTGCAAAACGGTCAACTCATTTGACATTTTAAGAACTTTTCAGTATTTTTTTAATGGTGTGGACGTTCTGTTTTGTGTGCACAGCGCAAAAATTTTTTTTGTTATTTTGTTTTGTTTTTTGGGTTGTCTTTTTTGTTTTCCTATGGTTTGAGGAGAATTATCAATTTCCAGTTGAAGTGTGGAGATCGTGGAGTAGCCAAAGGATGTCAGTCTTCACCTTCATGCATCTTTGTCATTAACATTTTTGCCTTATACCCACAGCATCTCACTATCTGTGGATTTTCGTATTTTTAGCATTGTGATGTACAGTTAAAGTTTTGAATGTATTTTCTGTATTTTGTTTACTTGAAAATGCTTTTAAATGCCTACTAATGTTTTTTTTTTTATTTTTAAGGAGGTGAAGGAAGGTATTTGTTTATTCTTAGAAACTATTCTATGAAGAGTTTTTGATGTTTGGATTTTATTTCTGTATCCTAACTGTTTACTTGTCTGTTGTCAAACTTTAATTGTTTTTGATGATTAAGCAACTTTTTGTTTTTTCACAACTGTCATTTACAAGATTAGCTTGTATTGTTTCTTTTGTCCAGAAAGAATAGTCTGCAGGATGTGGACGAACGTTTGTTATTTTTATTTTTTTTTTTCCCCTTTTGTTTTCTCTAGGCCACAGTTTAGGGTACGGATTTGTTAACTATGTTAACCCTAGTGATGCAGAAAGGGCAATCAATACACTCAATGGCCTGAGACTACAGTCTAAAACTATCAAGGTAACGTGCTAAGAGGTGTTTTTGTATCATGTGTTAAATTATAGATGTCATGTTAAACTAGAGTCAAAGCAGTAAGGGACAACATTCCAGTCCTGCCTGTTTTCTGTAAGGAATTTGTGTTTTCATGAGTTTCTACTATTTTTTATTTATTTATTTATTTTCCCCTCATTTCTTGGCTTTAAGTTTCTTTTTTTTTCTTGGCATTTGAAGTCTCTAGACTTTGGCCCTTTGTAATCTGTATGATTAGCTGTCTAAGCGTGGTTTAATTTCGGTACAGAATTATACTGAAGGCAGTGACCTTTTATTTTAAAGTTCAATTAAGATAATCTGCTATTTTGACAAATTTTTCTTGTGGGGTTGTGTATAAATGGAGGGGTATAAGTTGGTAGTCATTTTCTTGAGTATGAGATTGTGCCGAACAGAAGCCCTGCATTGAAGTCCCAGAGATTAATTTTCTTTTGAGCATTGTAGAATAATTCAAAAGCTTTCTGTATTTTTTTTTGTGTTGTAGGTGTAGACTACAAAAACCTGTGAACTACAGAATTGTTTGTTTTTTTTCTCTTTTTTTTTTTTAAATTCTTTTGTAAAAATGTGAGGTTCCACTTTGGCTGCACGAAGGAACATTGAAACATTGTTCCATCAGTAATGGGGGCAAATATGATGGCTTATTTAATTACATAATGTGTGTGTGTATATATATATATATTTTTTTTTTATTTTTTATTTTATATATATATATATATATATATATATATATATATATATAATGTATGTATGCTTTTCTTTTTTGTACATCCATGAAGAAGGGGTCTTTGATGTGAATTTTTTTTTTTTTTTTTTTTTTTTTTTCCTCTTTCTCCTCCTCTCTCTCCTCCATTTAACACAGGTCTCATATGCCCGGCCGAGCTCTGATAGCATCAAAGATGCCAACCTTTACATCAGCGGTTTACCCAAGACCATGACACAGAAGGATGTAGAGGACATGTTTACCCAGTATGGCCGTATCATAAACTCCCGTGTACTGGTCGATCAGGCCTCTGGTAATGATTTCTAACCTGCATTCTGCAATTTACCATCTTGAATGTAGTCTGGGTCTCAACTTTTGGGGGTTTCTTACCATTGTCAGGTCTGTCACGAGGAGTTGCATTCATTCGTTTTGATAAGAGGTCTGAAGCAGAGGAAGCCATCAAAGATCTTAATGGATCCAAACCAGCTGGTGCCTCTGAACCAATCACGGTGAAGTTTGCTGCCAATCCAAACCAGACCAAGAATTCCCAGCTGCTCTCTCAGCTCTACAACACTCAGTCCCGTCGGTTTGGAGGGCCTGTTCACCACCAAGCACAGCGCTTCAGGTGAAAATGCAGGATTTAGGAAATATTTTAATATTGTCCATTCTGTACGTTGAAATTTTTGCATCAGATGTTTTTGATACTTAGCTCATTGTGAGAAAAGCTTTTACCTGTCATAGAGTTGCTCTCCTGATTAATCTCCTGCTTTCACAGGTTTTCACCCATGAGTGTTGACCATATGAGCGGTGTCTCTGGTATGAATGTGGCAGGAAGTTCTTCCTCTGGATGGTGCATCTTCATCTATAATTTGGGTCAAGATGCAGATGAAGGCATACTGTGGCAAATGTTTGGTCCGTTTGGCGCTGTCACCAATGTTAAGGTCATCCGTGACTTTAACACCAACAAATGCAAAGGGTTTGGGTTTGTTACCATGACAAATTACGAGGAGGCAGCAATGGCCATTGCCAGCCTGAATGGCTACCGCTTGGGAGACAAAGTTCTACAAGTGTCGTTTAAATCCAGCAAGTCTCACAAGTAAAGGGACTTTATTTTTGTCATGTGAATCTGAAAGTTAAATTGAAGTTTCTTCTAAAGGTTTCAGTTATTGTTGACTCCCTATATAAGCATATTCATACATCCATGTTTGGGGTGAAATTTGTGCTAATGTTTTACTCTGGGGCTAAGGAAAAGCTACAAATTTGCAAAAGTGGTTTGTCCCTGATGACTGGCATTTGTGAAACCCTGGACACAGATATATCTGAGGATCTTTTTTTTTGTTGTTGTTTGTGCACACTTTTGGGATGCCTTAAAGATGTCATGGTATTGTTGTTCCCATTTTCTTTATTATATTTTAATGTGAAAAGGTTTTTTTTTTTTATTTTATTTATTTTTTATTATTTTTATTTTTTTTGGTCAGTACAAAACCACACATCCTCGCCACTTCTAGACCTTTGTAAAAATAGCAACTAGGCCACCTATTCAGTGCTCCAGATCACCCATCTGTGAGGTAGAAGAACATTGAAAGGACCAAAGAACTTTTGAGGGTAAAGCATATGCCTTTAAGTGTTTATTTTCTGTTTGGAATTTAAAAATCCAAACAGCAAGTATTGTCATCTAGGATGTTTTTTTTCCTCTCCCCCACTGTAGTTTGCATTATTTTAAGTTATTTGTTTCATATTAAAATTTTTGCATTTAATTGCACGTTTATTTTCAGGTTTTTGGAAGGTGGTTTATGTATGTGTATAAATATAATTAATTTTTTTTTTGTCTTGTAGGAGCAGAGTTGTTTGGCACATGGCTGCAGGTTAATATAGATTTGGTTAGGTTATTTGCTTGCAAAATTAACAATCCATTTTAATGTGTTTTATTCTCTATTTAGTCAATCTCTACAGCTTTGTACATTTTTAATGTGAAATTTGGATCTGATTTGAGACCTTGTCATGTAAAGGCTACAGCAACGTTGAAGAATTGTATTCAGTTGTTCCCTAGATATCAGTACAAGTACATATCCGGTTACCGACCAGCACTATATGTGTGCATGTTCATTTATGACAAAATGTTTGACAACAGTTATTGTACACATCATGCTTTGGGTCTTTATTGATAGTGTGACCTTAAAGTCTTGTAGCATGATGTTCCATGTATATCATTGGAATAAATACCGTAGTTTTGTCAATGTATTATTGATGTCATGATTTTAATTGTACTTCAATGGTTGAGAGTTTGCTTAATTTTCTGGTTTTCTTCATGGTTGTTGAAGATGATACATTGCCTATTATAGTTGTACAGATGAGATGAGACCAGACCAGCGGGGGTCTCACTCTGTCAATGTCACTCTGCATTTATAAAGCGCCAATTACACAATCGTAGATACTGTCTTGACAAGTTCAGTCAAACGTTTCGAAACGGCTGATTCATTCAGGGACAGTAAGACTGTGGCTGCGTTCAAAACACATAGGCCTACTCTCTGAGTAGGTACTTAATTTCAATAAGTACATGGGCCATTCTACAGAATTGGTGTAAGCTGCTGTCCCACAACCCAAAAAAAACACATTTAAAAAGCATTTAAGCATTCAAATTTTTGATGTTTACTATTATCTTCTGTTATTTATTGAATCCCACAACAATATTTAAAATATCAGTAAGATTAATATATATATATATATAACATCATTTATTGGGTACTTTCAATTGGGAGGTGACTTATGAAAATATTTTTAAAAAATTAAAAAAAAATTCCCATTGTTGTTTTCCTATATATAGGAAAACAACAATGGGAAAAAATTTTTAGTTTTTTAAATATATATATATATATATATATATATATTGTTTTTTTAAAGTGAAGTTTAAAAATATTTAATAAATAGTTTAATAATTTTATGTTTAAATGATGAAACTTTATGTAAAAAAATGTGTCCCGCATTTTCATGTCACTACCGAAATCATAGGCATCATAAATACATAGATGCTCCATTGGCCGCTTTGGAACGTTGCTGAAGTATGTCAACGCGTCCGCCATATTGCTGAGGGCAAGACTGCACTGTAAACAAATGCAAGTAAACTAGCAAGCTGCGGTTTTTCTGGATAAAAATGGAAATAATGTTTATATTTATCAATCGGTTTCATTGGTTTATGATGATACTTAAAACCTTGATAGTAGACTTTAAAAAAATATTTATTTTAATAGTCAAAGCCCAGACTTGTCATGTATTTGGCTGCTTTATTCTTGAATAAGAATTGTGAAGACGCCAGTAGTAAATACCATACCTGGACTGTTAAAAAATGATTAATGACTTTGACCTCATTGACCCCTCCCCTCAGGGTTCACTCGTGATATTACCCCTCCTCTCCAGGGGTTGACTGTTGTTTCACCCTATGACCCCGGGGGTATGGATGAGATAATTGAATTAGGGATGTTGACCTATGACCTAAATGGTTTAGAGATAATTTTTTGAACTTTAACCGTCATAATTGTGGGTAAATGTCGGGTCGTGTGTGCGGTCACGTGCGGATCACATGGTCGGGTCCAATGCACGGATCACGTGTGCGGTCACATGGGTGACGGCATCCACATTCCTGCTCGTGGGTCTCTCATCTCATGCTTCATCCAAGTGACAAAAATAAGTTCATTGAAAACATTCCCTTCTTCAAAAGATGATAAATAAAAATATATAACTGTTTGTAAGGATCAATACAATAACAAACATGAATAAATAAAACATTTACCACAGTTTTAGTTAAATATAAAATATCTCACAGTTTTTAAGAGTTGTAGCTCCTTACTTGTTGATGTCCTGAAATGGTTTACAAGCGGTATTAGTTTATTCTGAAATCTAAAATCTCTCTTACTTACTCTCCAAAGAGCACCTTCCAGCCGTGCTGCAAAATGCAGGACAGGGGGAGAGCGGTGGGAGGATGAAACAATGTTTTGTTGATGCTAACTTTATTTCAAAGCATAATTGCAAAAGTTTTTAAATGACATCTTTTAAAATGAAAAGATAGTTCAAATTAAATCTTTAAAGTTCTGTTTTAATTATAAGAATAATAATTAATTACATTTATATAGCGCTTTTATGGGTACTCAAAGCACTTTTACATATGGAAGGGGAATCTCGTCATCCACCACCGATGTGCAGCATCCATATTGTGCCAGAACGCCCACCACACACCAGCTGATTGGTGGAGAGGAGACAGAGTGATGAAGCCAATCAGTGTATGGGGATGATTAGGAGGCCATGATGAACAGAGACCAGTCGGCAAATTTGGCCAGGATGTCAGGGTTATACCCCTACTCTTTTCAAAGGATACTGGGATTTTTAACGACCACAGAGTCAGGACCTCGGTTTATCATCTCATCCGAAGGACGGTGCTTTTTTTTTTTGACAGCATAGTGTCCCCATCATTATACTGGGGCATTAGGACCCACACAGACCACAGGGTGAGCACCCCATACTGGCCTCACAAACATCTCCTCCAGCAGCAACCTAGTTTTCCCAGGAGGTCTCCCATCCAGGTACTAACCAGTCTCAGCCCTGCTTAGCTTCAGTGGGCAACCAGTCTTGGGCTACAGGGTGACATGGCTGCTGGTTTATTTTATAATTATATTTTTAAAGTCTTAATAAAACAAATCTTCTATTTATCTTCTTAGAAGACCGATGTCCTCATGGTAGAAATGATCTTAAACCTAAAGTATAATTTTCATGAATCAGTGTATGTGTAAAAATGTGGAGGTCTCTCAAGCCATCTCACACAATGTGTAACATTTTCAATCATTCCTTAAGAAAATCACCAAACATTTCAGAGAGTGAGAAACATTGAATACATTCAGAACATGAGATGCCTCAGGCTGGTTCTGTAAAAGGAACTTATCTTCATTTTATGGAAACAACAAATATGTTACTAAAAAATTGTTTAAACATAGTTTTAGTTATAGCTAAATTAATATCTAAATTAAAATATAGATATATTAAAATATCCTTATATTTTCAGTGATGTGAGGAAATAATTCTTTATACAATGATAAAAAATAAAATAAAATAAAAAGCAAATAGTTTAAGCTGTATCATAAACAAAATAGTCCTCCCAGGGATAAACTCCACAGTGAAATCATTAATTCAAACCATGATATTACTATAAACAAAAGACAAAAAAAATAACATCCGACATTCTGCAGCAGCTATGATCTAGTACTGCGCTTATAAGTTTTATATGATTGTACTTTTCTTGTAGCTTCTGAGCTGTCCTTTATCAGTATGATAAATATAAGTGTGAAACATACAGTACCCTTTACTGTAAATATACTATCGGTGTCCACTTAAAAATATAGAATTATTTTTCAAAAGTTGATGCCACAGTTTGTCTGTTGGACCCTTGAGCAAGCTTTGGGAACGATGACACTAGCAGGACGCCCCTTGATCCCCTATTATTTTGCAAGGTGTTAAACAACAGGGTAGTCATTCATTTCAACTGTGTTATTTATAAGACAACGTTTCTCAATCGATGGAATCTACACATCCCAGGTCTTTCAGAAGACATGACTTCAGAATCAATGGGGCTCTTGAGAATATTTAATTGTGCTTAAAAACCAAATATTAGACCAAATCCCCTACCTGGCATGTCCTCATCAAACTCTGTGCTAGAAAATATCTTTGCTGTTAAATAGATAAAAAAAAAAAAAAAAAAAAAAAAAAACTTACATGTAAACTTAAGAAGTATACAGTTCCAAACAGTTCCTCACACAATGAAGCCATTAAGGATAGCCAAAGGTTTAGGACAATGGGTGAACACACTACATATGCAAGTTAGTTTTACCTAAAATAAAATACTGTATTAGACTTTTTCAAAAGATAATATTGCTTTAAAGTTTGAATAAAAAGTTAAAAGCAAATGTATCTTCATACTTGTGAGTTCTGACACAATGTTATTAATTGTTTCTTTTTGTTTTATAAAATTTACGTTTGTTATTTCTAAATTCATTCTACCTATATCAGCCTGTTCAATATGAAGTTAATACATGATGAAACAAAAGAATCAAGCTACCAAATACGACTGACACAATGGTTTTTAAGAAATGATGGCCGATTTTAAAATATGACTAAACCAAATTATTTTTTCCTTTTGCCAAACTATTAGGCAAAAATTATTTTCCCCATGTGCTGTTGGAATAAATCTTCGTTTTCAAGTTTCAGACATGTTATAATCATGCAATATCCAAATGAAGCTTCATATTAAGCAAAGAAAAGAATGTAATTTTCACTTGTGAACATGTATTACACACATTTTTAACATGTATTATACAATATTTGTACGTTAGTATCAAGGGTTCACACCATTTTTTAAAAGGTTTTAGTATTGCTTTAGATCAGAATCCAGATGTTTGCATCCAACTATACATTAAATGGTTGTACTGTGTTTTTCAACTGTTTATAACAATTTGCTTAGATTATTAATATTTTTTTACTCAAATAAATATATATTGAATATAGCTTACTGGCATTGCTTTTTTTCCCAACGGATAAAATCCAAGCATGATCTTTGTAGGAATTATGTGAGCACAAAACTCATTGAGAATATATTATACAGTTATGATATTTTTCAAAAATACAAGGGCCTAGTTATTACAAAAGAAAATTGATATTTGTTGTAGTACAATTATCCATCTCTTTGATTTGGGATCGTATGAAGCATCGACACAAAAAGTCTAACCATTACACTGAAAGCTACGCATTCGTTAAAGTTTGAGCACCGAAAACAAAGTTGCACACTCTAGTAAAGTTATAGATACAGCTCAAACATGATCTTTTGAAGGAATTATGTGAGTACAATAAATTCTCACATGTAATTTCAAGAGGCCTAGTAGCTAAGAAAGCAGCGACATCATGTAAGAAAGTGTCATATTGCATACAGAAATCAGCTCTTGATCTATTGCCATAGGCATTTTTCCCCCTTCACTAGTTTTAGACAAACAGGTATAGGCCTTATGTCATGGTACAGAGTCTTTTCTTTTTTACCATGTGTGGAAAAGTACTGATGTTAAGAGATGTAACCTTGAAGGGTGCGGATGGGTATAAAAGCTGGAGGAGCCCGCCCTTCTAGGTCGCACTCTGCAGTAACCTGTGTTTCTGTATGAGTGTTTGACCTTCCTTGCAAGGAATACATTCTTATAAAGGCAATTTTCACTGAGTTTGTCTCTTATGTAGTATGAGTTAAATTTCTGCCACAACAGTCACCTTTACTTACATAGCACTTTTTACAATGCAAATTGTGGCAAAGAAGCTTTACAGTAATAATTGGCAAATTATTTTTGGCTGCACTGCAGCTCCCAAAGAAAATGGTGTCATTGTCCAGCTTATTCTACATATTGGTATTGATTCATTTCGTGGCAAAGATCAATAGTTATTAGTCTAGTTAATTTATTTTTATCAGCACAGGAGAAAACAGTGAATCGTCCAGCTCAGCTCAGTTCGCATACAACGGCACCAATGCAGGCATACCAAAAACACTGTTGAATATCAAGCAAGTGTCCCCAACTAAGCAAGCCAAAGGCAACAGCGGCAAGGAACCAAAACTCCAACAAAATGAAGGAAAAAACCTTGGGAGAAACCAGTTTTAGTCGGGTGGCCAGTTCTCCTCTGGCCAACAATGGAAAGTGTGTATATATAGCATACAGGGTCGTTGGAGTATGTGGCAAACTGTTGTAATGCAAACGCATTTAAGAACTATAACACTGCATGTCCGTTTAAAGAAAAAATTCAAACATATTCTTTATACAGATATTATACATACACATTTTACTACGTGTGTACGACATAATGAAAACATCTCAGTTACGTATGTAACCCTCGTTCCCTGAAGGAGGGAATGGAAACGTATGTCAGAACTGAACCGACGAATTGGGATATCGCATGAGAGCCCTATCGCCTTTGAGTATAAACAATACACATTGGCGTGCAAGCTTTGCGTGACACGACCTGCCCCCGCGAGCGGGTATAAATGCGGAAGTGGGAGCACTCACACTTAGTTATTCACTGAGGAGAGGAGCAGTTGCCCGGTACAGGAACTGTGGCAACGGGACGTACGTCTCCACTCCCTCCTTCAGGGAACGAGGGTTACATAACCGAGACGTTCCCTTTCAGTCGCTCACATTCGATATACATCAGAACTGAACTGACGAATTGGGATCCTTAATAAAGTGTGTTTAGAAATTTCACGATTGATGACTGAAACATGTTCAATGGGTCAAATATTGGCTACTGTTTGGCTGATCCATCACCAGAAGGGCCCGATATTAGTCCATTTGGTCAAATATGGACTTCTGAATGACTGATGTAACAACAGAAGGAGTCAATGAGTAGGTATAGAAATTTCAAGATCAAGGACTGAAATATGTTCAGTCGGTCAAAAATTGGCTGAACTATCACCAGAAGGAATCAATGGGTAGAAATAAAAAGTTCAAAATTGATGAGTCTTGGGCTAGATATTACTATTTTATGTCAAATATAGACTTCTGAATGGCTGATGTAACAACAGAAGGAGTCAATGAGTAGGTATAGAAATTTCAAGATCCATGACTGAAATATGTTAGACGGGTCAAATATTGGCTACTCTATGGCTAATTTTTCACCAGTAGGAGTCAATTGGGTAGAAATAGAAAGTTTAAAATCGATGACTCTTGGGCCCGATATAAGTCCATTTGGTCAAATATTGACTTCTGAATGACTGACATAACATCAGAAAGAGTCAATGAGTAGGTATAGAAATTTCAAGATCAAGGAGTGAAACATGTTCAGTAAGTACAAGTACATGGGTGTGTTCTGGCCACACCCATTTTCCAAGATGGCAGCCTATCTTTTGTTCTGTTCAGTGTTTGTTTGTTTTAATTTGTTTTAAACTTGTTTTTTTAAAATGGTTTTTTAACATCCTCTCTAACAAAATTGTTTGCTTTTGACATAGTTTGGTTTACGCCACAACTTATGAACTACCGTGTATCTGAGTTGGAGAACTTTGCCAGGTACTGGCCTAATCAGCCTGGTCCATCAACTTCAAACCATCTGCTGCTGTGGGGTTTTTGTTTTTTGCCCGATAAAGCACTACAGGCATACTGTTTTGTTTTTTGGAGTCTCATGTGGGGCGTTTGCCTGGATCACTGTGTTCATCTACTTTCGGTGTAAACCTTTGTTACTCTGCCTGCAACAGCTACAGCCTGGGTCTACACTAAATACAGCCTGGTCTCTTGCTCCAGCCATAGTCCGGATCTTCACTACAGACGGGGTCTCTGGCTGTAGCCTGGGTCTCCTTCAGCTACAGCCTTGGATGCTATCAGCTATAACCTGGTCTCATCTACTGCCAGCTCTACATTCCACCAGCTACTAGCTACAGCCTGGGTCTCCACTAGCTATCAGCTATAACCTGGTCTCATCGACTGCCTGGCCTATATCCCACCAGCTACTAGCTACAGCCTGGGTCTCCACTAGCTATCAGCTATAACCTGGTCTCATCTACTGCCTGGCCTACATTCCACCAGCTACTAGCTACAGCCTGGGTCTCCACTAGCTATCAGCTATAACCTGGTCTCATCTACTGCCTGGCCTACATCCCACCAGCTACTAGCTACAGCCTGGGTCTCCACTAGCTATCAGCTATAACCTGGTCTCATCTACTGCCTGGCCTACATTCCACCAGCTACTAGCTACAGCCTGGGTCTCCACTAGCTATCAGCTATAACCTGGTCTCATCTACTGCCTGGCCTACATTCCACCAGCTACTAGCTACAGCCTGGGTCTCCACTAGCTATCAGCTATAACCTGGTCTCATCTACTGCCTGGCCAACATCCCACCAGCTACTAGCTACAGCCTGGGTCTCCACTAGCTATCAGCTATAACCTTGGGTCTCTACTAGCTACACCCCAGTGGTGTGTAATTTCCATCATGGCGAGTATGATTCTTGCTTTTCTGTCTTTACTCTGTCTGCCTAAAATCTCAGAGTATGAAGTGCATCGGCAGTTCCAAATGAGCGACTATAATGTTTCATTAAATGCTCTTTACTTGTTATCACAATCAAAGGTGACTGGCTATGCACAGGATCTGGTTGGCAGTCAGGGGGGGTGGATGTATGGCATGAGCCTGGTTTCACAACATGGAAACTTGAAGTATTTTTTAAACCTGTTCCTTTTAAACGATTGTTTTATTTCATCAAAAAACTCTTGGCCCAAAATTACAGTGGGTGGTGACTCTAAAAGTTGCAGAAAACACTGTTTTAATACACGTATGTTGAAATTGATTATTACACTTATGTTGTTGATGTCAGGAAATGTGCAACCTAACCCAGGTCTGGGAGCAAATATGATATCTTTGCAAACTCCTGCTGATTTTCTAAATAGGTCTGGTATTGGTTTTGTGCACATAAATGTGAGAAGTTTATCGCCAAAAATCAATATGGTCAGAATTTGGACCAAATCGAAAAATGTTGATATTATGGTGTTATCTGAGACATGGCTGGGTAGATCTACTCCTGATAGTTATATTTTTCTGGAGGGGTATAATATATTTCGTACTGATCGTCGTGCTAAAGGTGGAGGAGTGGCGATCTATGTAAAAATTAGTTTGCAAGCAACAGTACAATTATCCAAGTCAGTGCCCAAACAATTTGAATTACTAGTGTTGAAAATTGACTTATCGCAGAATTGTGCTTTGACATTTGCGGGATTTTATAGACCTCCTTCTGCGCCAAAAGACATATTATCCACATTGTCTGATTGTTTGTCATCTATGAAATATGCTGAACTGGCTTTAATGGGTGACTTAAATTGGGACAGGCTAACTCCTGCATCTGATTTAATTAAAAGTTTTTGTGATTCAGCAAATTTGACCCAAATTATTGACTCGCCTACTAGGCCAAATCCCAAACATCCTGAAAAGTCTACATTTTTAACAAATGCGCCACAGAAATACAAAGCTACTGCTGTTTTTTCAAATGGTATGAGTGATCACTACGCAGTGATCGCTGGTGTGAGAGATACCAAGATACCTAAATGTAAGTCGCGCATTATAATTAAGAGAAATTTGAAGTTGTTCTGTGAACAAGCTTTTTTAATGGATCTTAATCTTTGTGACTGGACCAGAGTAAATTTGATTCCGGAGCCCGAGATAGCGGTGCACTATTTTAAATCACTATTCTTGGATATTATAAACAAGCATGCTCCTTTTAGAAAATATAAGATTAAAGGGCGTGATACCCATGGTTTAGGCCAATATCTAAGTTATCTGCTTTAGTCAAGGTCTTAGAAGGGCTTATAAGTGACCAAGACTTTTTAATTAGGAACAAAAAACATTTTAAATGATTTGCAGTCTGGTTTTCGTAAAAAACATAGCACTGTCACTGCCACTATGAAAGTGTTAAATGATTTCATAAGTGCTATTGATTCTAAGGAATATTGTGTTGCGTTGTTTGTTATCTTTCCAAGGCGTTTGACACAGTTGACCACAATATCCTGGCTCAGAGATTGGTGGATATTGGAATGTCTCCAAAAGCTGTCAAATGGTTTAGTAACTATTTGAGTGGCCGAACACAATGTGTTCAGGTTGATGGTGTGTCCTCAAACTCATTGCTTATACAAAATGGTGTCCCCCAGGGGTCCATCTTGGGACCCATTTTATTTATTATTTATATAAATGACTTGTGTCAGAATGTAACAAAAGCAAAGTGTCATTTCTATGCGGATGACACAGTTTTGTATAGTTCTGCTTCATCTTTAACAAGTGCCTTAGAAGATCTGCAATCTGCTTTTAATGTTATTCAGAAGAGTCTTCATAAAATGAGACTTGTATTAGACTCAGACAAAACCAAAATGATGTGCTTTTCTAAATCAAGGAAAACAGGTGATGCTTGTCAAATTTTTGCATTAGATGGGAAAGAAATTGAACGTGTATCAGTATATAAATATCTTGGTTTCCTTTTAGAAGAAAGCTTGTCCTTTAAGCAGCATATAGAGTGTTTAACAAAAAAAGCTGTTTCTCTTTTAGTGTGAGAAAAACACTCATACAAGCAACATTTCTGTCAGTGCTGGATTACAGTGATATTTTATACATGCATGCAAAACAATCTTCGTTGAAAATGCTGGATTCAGTATATCATGCTGATAAGCTGATAAGATTTGTATCTAATTCTAGTTTTCGCACACATCATTGTAGCTTGTATAAGAGGGAGTTGGTTGGCCATTTTGGCACAATCACAGGCTAGAGCACTGGTATATTTTTCTTTTTAAGGCTATACCGTATAAATTGCCTTCTTACCTATGTTCTCTTCTGACTCTTAAAGACACTACCAGGAAATGTAATCTTCGATCATATGGGCAAACCATGTATGACATTCCACAAACTAGAACTGTTTTTGGTGAAAGTGCTTTTAAAGTTTTTGCACCTTTATCTTGGTAAAAATTGCAGAAACAACTAAAATTGGACTATTTATCCATCAATGATACAATTTAAAAACATGATAAAGGACTATCTGAGTACTATATGCACATGTGCTGTTACTGAGCGTTGCTAGTAAGTATGTTGAGATGATGTTGAACTACTGATTGTCTTTTTCTGTTAAATGTTGCTGTTGTTCATTGTATATGTTTTAATATGGAATGTTATTCTGCTGTCTTGGCCAGGACTCCCTTGAAAAAGAGATTCTGAATCTCAGTGGGATTATTTCCTGGTAAAATAAAGGTTAAATTTAAAAAAAAAAAAAAAAAAAGTAAAAATTTGGCTACTGTATGGCTGATCCATCACCAGAAGGAGTCCAGTGGGCAGAAATAGAAAGTTCAAAATCAACGACTCTTGGACCTGATATGAGTCCATTTGGTCAAATATTGACTTCTGAATGACTGACATAACATCAGAAAGAGTCAATGAGAAGGTATAAAAATTTAAAGATCGATGACTGAAACATGTTCATTGGGTCAAATATTGGCTACTCTATGGCTAATGTATCACAAGAAGGAGTCAACTGGGTAGGAATAGAAAGTTCAAAATCGACGACTCTTGGGCCCGATATGAGTCCATTTGGACAAATATGGACTTTGGAACGACTGATGTAACATCAGAAGAAGTCAATGAATAAGTACAGAAATTTCAAGATCGATGACTGAAACATGTTCAATAGGTCAAATTTTGGCTACTCTATGGCTAATATATCACCAGAAGGAGTCAATTCGGTAGAAATAAAAAGTTCAAAATCATTGACTCTTGAGCCCGATATAAGTCAGTTTGGTTAAATATGGACTTCTGAATGAGTGATGTAACATCAGAAAGAGTCAATGAGTATGTGTAGAAATTTCAAGATCGATGACTGAAACATGTTCAATGGGTTAAATATTAGCTACTCTATGGCTAATGTATCACAAGAAGGAGTCAACTGGGTAGGAATAGAAAGTTCAAAATCAACGACTCTTGGACCTGATATGAGTCCATTTGGTCAAATATTGACTTCTGAACGACTGAGGTAACATCAGAAGTATTCATTGAGTATGTATAGAAAGTTCAAGATCGATGACTGAAACATGTTCAATGGGTGAAATATTGGCTACACTATGGCTAATGAATCACCAGAAGGAGTCAACTGGGTAGACAGAGAAAGTTAAAAATTGACGACTCTTGAGCACCATATGAGTCCACTTTGTCAAATATGGACTTCGGAACGACTGATGTAACATCAGAAGGAGTCAATGAATAAGTACAGAAATTTCAAGATCGATGACTGAAACATGTTCAATAGGTCAAATTTTGGCTACTCTATGGCTAATATATCACCAGAAGGAGTCAATTCGGTAGAAATAAAAAGTTCAAAATCATTGACTCTTGAGCCCGATATAAGTCAGTTTGGTTAAATATGGACTTCTGAATGAGTGATGTAACATCAGAAGGAGTCAATGAGTATGTATAGAAATTTCAAGATCGATGACAGAAACATGTTCAATGGGTAAAATATTGGCTACTATATGGGTAATGTATAAACAGAAGGAGTCAAATGGGTACAAATAAAAAGTTCAAAATTGATGACTCTTGGGCTAGTTATTATTTTTTTTGTGTCAAATATAGACTTCTGAATGGCTGATGTTATAATAGAATGAGTCAAGTCAAGTCAAGTCACCTTAATTTATATAGCGCTTTTTACAATGCAAATTGTGGCAAAGTAGCTTTACATGAATCATTGGCAAATAATTTTTGGCTGTACAGCAGCTCCCAAAGAAAATGGTGTCATTGTCCAGCTTATTCTATATATTATTGATTCATTCCGTTGCAAAGATCAATGGTTATTACTTTAGTTAATTTATGTATATCAGCACTGGAGAAAACAGTGACGTAATGGTCCGGCTCAGTTCATTTCGCATACAGTAACGCCAATGCCAATGCTTAACTCATTCCATTAAGAAAACTTATGTACATTGCAATGCAAGGCATTGCGTACAAGAACCTGCTGTACATATTTCTGGCAGAAGTTTCCTAGATCATGAACTTTCTATACTTTCATACTCATTGCATTTTTCTGATGTTATATCAGACATACAAAACTCCAACTGTGACTGAACATATTTCTAGTCAAAGTGTACTACATTTTAGTCTTTTGTATGAAGTCTGATTTGTCAAACTGTTTGACTCCATAAGCCATTCAGAAGTGCATGTTTCACCCAGTGCATATATCTGGCTAAAGAGCGCTCAATCTTGAGCATTTCTTAAACATAATGACTAAATTAGTGCTGAAACATGAACTTTCTTTTAATTTTTATTCTTTTTCAATAACTTTCCTCAATGACTTAATCTGATGTTACATCAGCCATACAGCAGTCAATTGACTGCATGATTCATATGGAGCGCATTCACAGAGGGACCCTTCCTTACACCTTCAAGCCGCCTACCTCACACCCTCTCCGGCTTGAGCAGAGACACACACTGCATGGTTCATAGGGAGGAATTTTGACAGTCGTTTTTCTGAGCGTGCACCATTTCTCCGAAAAACAACTAAGTGTACCAGCATTAACTCATTCTGCTGTACGTGAAGTTAACATATGTGTTGTTTAAGAGATTATGCAGAATTGCTTAGATGCACTTTATTTGGTTGTGCAATGAAGAGAAAACACATGTGCTGTTGCATTGCAAAGAGAACAATATGTGATATGATTTTTTTTTGCTTTGCAATGCATATAAGAACTAACTAATTCCGTTATAAAACTCCTCATTGACTTAATCTGATGTTACATCAGCCATGCAGCAGTCAATTGACTGCATGGTTCATACGGAGCGCATTTACAAGAGGGGCACTTCCTTACACCTTCAAGCCGCCTACCTAACACTCTCTCCGGTTTGAGCAGAGAAACACACTGCATGGTTCACACGGAGGAATTTTGAGAGTTCGTCATTTTTCTGAGCGTGCAAGATTTCTCAGAAAAAAAGAACTAAGTGTCAACATTCCTCCGTGTATTATTTTTCAGATTAACGAATCAGTGTCCAAATTTCTCCGTGAACCATCTCCCTGAGGGAACTACGTTGTGCCTCGGAAGCAGGCTGAGTGTTTGTCTCTCGTCGAGACGGAGAGAGTATTAGTTGAGCGGATTCACAGAGGAGCCCTTCCTTACACCTTCAAGCCGCCTACCTCACACTCTCTCCGGCTTGAGCAGAGAAACACATTGCATGGTTCATACGGAGGAATTTTGACACTTAGTCGTTTTTCTGAGCGTGCACCTTTTCTCAGAAAAACGACTAAGCGTACCAGCATTAACTCATTCTGCTGTACATGGAGTTAACATATGTGTTGTTTAAGAGATAATGCAGAATTGCTTAGATGCACTTTATTTGGTTGTGCAATGAAGAGAAAACACATGTGCTGTTGCATTGCACCGAGAAAAATATAAGATATGATTTTTTTTTGCTTTGCAATGCATATAAGAACTAACTAATTCCGTTATAAAACTCCTCATTGACTTAATCTGATGTTACATCAGCCATACAGCAGTCAATTGACTGCATGGTTCATATGGAGTGTAGGAAAGTCTATCCCTTTTCATTGCACTTTCACATCTAACCACTAGAGGGTGCATATCTTCCATCTTACTGATACCTATACACCTTCCCCTTTAAGACCATGCGCTTCATTTACTGCACACGCTAGGTCACGGGGAGCATCCGAACTTTAAAGCTGTGTGCGTTCATGTAGAAAAGTAAGTTTATTTGTCATTTCTAGTACAGACATGCATATTAATGACACGGATGATGTTGTGTTGATGTTGTAGTAATCTTGTAAGATTATATTTGTACCAGATGACGCTATTTGTTAATTGATGTCAGAAAGCTAGCGTGCTAGATTCAAAGACATGTGCTATAGTGCATTGTTGTTATATTAGCGTATAAATGTTGGTCTGTGAACCATATTAAGATAATTTTGATACGCTACACCATCATAATTATGAATCTGTAAAGGAATTGCAGACAATTGATTCATTTATGTTTATCTGTTTGAATATATATGTTTATGGGCAATTTGGAAATGTTTATCATCTTAACAATAATTGTATTATTCATTTATCTAATTTGCACCATTTTCCTTTGTTTCAGACCACACATCCACACACACATAGACACACCCATACCCCTTGTCTATGTTATTACAACCTAATTGCCCACCAACGTGACCTGTATTTATATGCCCAACGTAATTAAAGTTTTTGGAAACTCTCTGAGCCCTTACTCTCTTATCGGAGTCACCAGTTTTCAAGGACTATCTGAACAATCCAGAGGTTCCAACTCTACAAATGGTCCTTCGAGCCGGATGGTAGTAACCTTGAAGACAATATGCAGTCAGAGCAAGAGGTCACAGAGCCAGTCGTGCGGCCTCGTACTCAGCGGGAGAGACATCCACCAGCCTACTTAAATGATTACGACGTTGGGTTTCAATCAAACCAGATTCCAACTTCCAGTGCAGATGCAAACAGTATAGTGCCAGTGGCCACCATTCCAGCTGCACAACCAGATGATAGGACTGTGCCTTGCAGACCACCTTCAGCACATTCAGCTGCGAGTTCACGTCTCAGCCATTCTAGAACAAAGACCAGCGGAAGCTCTGGATCCAGCCAGACAACAGCTTCACGACTGACTGATCTACAGGCAGCTATTGTAGAGGAGAAACTAAAGAGTATGGAGCTTGCAGAGATGCAAAGACAGATGGTGGACGAAAGCAAAGCTGAAGAACAGTGTGAGTTCCTCGATCAACAAGCACGCTTAGCGCTATATGAGAGAGAAGATTTACTCCGAGAGCAACAAAGGAGGAGTTGGCAGTTGGATGAGGAGGCTCGAGCAGCACACAAGACCAAAGAACTGATCACCAAGCAGCTTGAAAGACAGCGCTGCATTAAGCAGAAGGAGATGGAGCTGGAGAAAGCACGGCTCATTGCATCACTTCTTCGAGAATCAGAGACTGAAAATGCAACAGCTGTTCCACAAATAAGAAGTGAACTTGACCCAGGGCAGGTACAGACTGATATACTCTGCACAAAGAAGGTAGAGGTTGCTCACCACATAGCACATCAGTTATCTGACCATCCTCAGCATGCTACACCTTACATACATCAGAGTAATCCTGTCACCACTCAGGCCTTGACTTCACACTCTGTTCCTGAGCACATTACATCTCAGTCTACATCTAAACCATTGCATGCAGAACCTGTAACTGTTATTCCTTCTCCTATCTATCCTGCAGCATTGCCAAGTGTGTTCCCCCCACAGGTGAAATTGCCTACTGCAAGTGTATACACTCCTACAACTATACAGCAGTCATTTGATAGACAAACCTATAGTCTAGGTCAGTCAGGTGCAAACCTAACATTTCCAGCTAAACCATATATGTCTCAAGATTCAACAGGGACCAGCTATGCCCAGCCACCTACGTTTGCAGTCCCAGTACAATCTCATCCTCATCCTCCAGCAGGTCAGTTACATCAACCTGTAAGGCAGCTGCAGTTCGGCCCACAGTCATTATCCGTGCCTAGTGGTCCGGGTGTACAGACACCCGCCCCAGTCAATATGATGGACATGTTGATTGCCAGCTCATATGGCATACCCAAACCAGCTCTGCCTAAATTTGATAGTGGTAAGGAGTCTGACTTCGCCTTACTCAAAATGGCTCTAGACAGTCTTGTAGGTGCCCATGCTCATCTCACAGAACAGTTTAAATACCAAGTACTTCTAGACAGATTAAAGCTGCCAAGTGCCTACAAATTAGCACAAGCCTACATGCATGACCCTACTCCGTACACGACCGCATTGCAGGCCCTCCAAGACAAATACGGGCAACCCCGTCAACTTGTACAGAGTGAACTTGGCGCTATATTGAACTCTTTACCGGTCAGAGTGGGGGATGCTGAAGCATTTGATAACTTTGCGCTTTCAGTACATTCTCTGGTGGGCATGCTTCGTTCCTTGGAGGGTGAAAACGGCTACGAATTGAAATGTGGATCACATGTAGATAGACTTTTAGTCAAACTGCCTGCCAGCTACCGTGATGGGTTTGTCGAGCATTGTCTAAGTCGTGGTGTTCTAATGACAGGTACAGACAAAACATACACTCTGCTTGACTTAGCAGCTTGGCTACAGCTGAAATCGCAAAGCAAAGCGGATCTCCAGCAGAGCTGTCGACATGTTTCAAGAGCAGATGAAGCCTCAGAGGAAAGGGAGAAGTTTGAGTCGGCCATCATCTTCTGTATACTACAACACCAGTAGTAGTCCAGATAAATGACCCCTTACCTCTTCGACTCACCGCACTTTCCCTCTAAAGCCTAAAGACAAGCCTAAACCTTATTGCCCATATTGTGACACACGTGAGCACTATCTCAGTTTGTGTGCAAAATTCAAGTCACTGACAACTGACCAGATAGCGGAGTGGCTTAAAGACAAAGGCTGTTGGCGCTGCGGACGCAACCACAAACCAGAGGCGTGTACCCTCAAAAAGCCCTGTAGAACATGTCAAAAGCAGCATCTTACTGTGCTACATGATGTAAATGAACAGGAGCCCAACAAAGTCCTCATGGTTAGTACCCATCCAGACACCATTTATCTTGACCGTCCTAATCGTCCTCAACAGGTCATGTTAAAGGTAGTCAAAGTACTTCTGCATAATGCTGAGCACTCACTAGAGGCATATGCTTTGCTTGATGATGGTTCCGAGCGGACTATTCTCCTTTCTTCCGCTGTACAATATCTCCAGCTACAGAAAGAACCAGAAACCCTTTCACTGAGAACTGTACGGCATGAGGTTGTTCACTTAAAAGGGGCATCCGTTTCTTTCGAAATTTCCCCAGCTGACAACCCTAGATGTAAACACAAGATCCATCATGCATTCACCGCTGATGAACTGGGTCTTTCTGAGCATAGTTACCCAGTTAACATACTGATGAAGAAGTACAGGTACCTACAGGGCCTGCCAATCCCAACAATCAATAAAGTGAAGCCTGTACTACTGATTGGTTCCGACTTTCCCCATCTGCTCATCCCTATCCAGCCTGTTTGTGTTGGCCCTTCTGGGGGACCTGTAGCAATATGTACTTCCCTTGGTTGGACACTTCAAGGTCCTGCCAGCTTGTTCTGTCCTCCTTCTGATGAGCAGCACTGTTTCTTTACGGCAGTGACCTCTCCCCACTCTGATCTTCAAAAGCATGTGGAGAAATTGTGGCAAATTGATACATTGCCCTATATCAGTGAGAAGGCAGCCACCCGATCCAAGCTTGATCAGCAAGCACTTGAATTGCTTGAGCAGCGCACTGTAAGGGTGAATGTCTATGGCATAATGAGATATGCTACACCGCTTCTCAGACGAAAGGATAGTCCTTGTCTACAAGCACCCAAATCTGCTTGCCTTTCTCTACTTCGAAGTACAGAGCGACGGATTGCAAATGACACCAAACAAGCTAGGACATATTGTCATGAGGTCCAAAAGCTGGAAACTGCAGGCTATGTGAAAAGATTGACACCTGAGGCTGTAGAATCCTCTACTGAGTCATGGTACCTCCCTCATCACTTAGTCCACCATAATAACAAAGCAAGCCTTGTTTTCAATTGCTCCTATCAATACAGAGGACAGGCGCTGAATGATCACCTTCTTCCTGGTCCCATCTTGGGTCCATCCCTTCTTGGTGTCCTCCTTCGGTTTCGTGAGCACACAGTGGCCATCAGTGGAGACATTAAAGCAATGTTCCACCAGATCAGACTTTTGCCAGAAGATCGCTCACTGTTACGCTTCTTATGGAGAGACATGAAGAAGGAGGAAGAGCCCAGTGTCTTTGAATGGCAGGTTCTTCCTTTTGGGACTACCTGCAGTCCTTGTTGTGCAACATATGCGCTCCAAAGGCATGTGAAGGACAACAGCAAAGGCTATGAAGACGTTCAAAGATCTGTAGAACAGGCATTCTATGTTGATAACTGTTTGCAGAGTCTTAATTCTCCGGAGAAGGCCCGTAAACTCATTGACAGAATGCGCAGTCTTTTGTCTTCTGGTGGCTTTGAAATCCGCCAGTGGGCCAGTAACATACCTGCTGTAGTAGAACATCTCCCAGTTGAAGCCAAAGCAGCCAGCACTGAACTGTGGCTTTCCGAACATAGTTCAGATCCACAAGAGCCAGCTTTGGGTCTCCGTTGGAATTGTCTTACTGACCACCTTGGATATCAGCATCGCCCAGTTGACTACTCTGAACCCACACTACGCAACGTGTACAAAGTACTGGCCACACAATATGACCCACTTGGATATCTTATACCCTTTACCACCAAAGCAAAGGTGCTGATTCAAGATCTCTGGACACTCAAAATTGGTTGGGATGACATCATCCGCCCTGAAAGTTTGTTAATACAATGGCAATCCTGGGAGGCTGAATTGACCAATTTGCACACTGTGGAAATACCCAGAGCATACATACCACCATGTGCTGACACAGAAGGCACCCAGAGAACCATCCATATCTTTTGCGATGCTTCTGAACGGGCGTATGGGTCTGTTGCTTACCTTTATACTCAAGATCAGCAGAAACGGATCCATGTAGCGTTTGTGATGTCAAGGTCCAGAGTGGCTCCCCGCAAACAAATATCGATGCCCCGCTTAGAGCTTTGTGCAGCTCTCACGGGAGCGCAGCTGGCAAATTTACTCAGTAAAGAGCTTTCTGTTCCTTTAGGGGATATACTTCTGTGGACCGATTCAACAACAGTCCTGAGCTGGCTAAAATCGGACTCTTGTCGCTACAAAGTTTTCGTCGGGACACGCATTGCTGAAATCCAGGACATGACTTTGATGTCAAATTGGCGATATGTCAATACCGCAGATAACCCAGCAGATGATCGGACTAGAGGGAAGACTTTGCTAGAGTTGAGCAAACCTCAGCGCTGGAGTCAAGGGCCACGGTTCCTTTATCAAGATCCTAACACTTGGCCATCCTTGCTCGAATTAGCAGCTCCTGATGATCGCGAGGAGCTAAGAAAGCAATCATTCTGTGGAAATGCTTGTCTTGCCAAGCCTCAACCTGACATCTCCAATATAAAGAGTTGGAAAGAACTGCTGAAAGCAACTCACCAGTCCCTTCACGGGGCGGCGGCTATCATGACAGCAGCAGATGTCATAGCAGCTGAGCTACATCTGTTAAGACAAGCTCAGAGGGACAGCTTCCCAGAAGAGGTGGACGCGTTAACCAAAGGTAAATCCATATCTGCCCAGAGTCGTCTTTCTTCGCTTTCCCCTGAGTACGATCAAACACTTGGTTTAATCCGAGTTGGGGGACGACTCCGCCGAGCCGAAGACTTAGATCCAGACACAATACATCCCATTATACTAGACCCTAAACATCACATCACAATGCTCCTAATTAAGGAATATGATAACCGGCTTCTCCATCCAGGTTCGGTGAGGGTTTTGAGTGAGATCAGACACAAATACTGGATCCTGCGTGGCAGAGAATCCATCAGGAGGCACCAGTACAACTGTGAGACATCTCAAAAATGGAGAGCGAATCCTGTAATCCCGAAGATGGCAGACTTGCCCCCATCACGCTTACGACTATACAAACCACCGTTCTGGTCCACTGGTATAGACTGTTTCGGCCCGTTCACTATTAAGATGGGAAGACGCACAGAGAAACGCTGGGGCATCATATTCAAATGTATGACAACACGTTGCATACATCTCGATCTCTTGGAGAGCATGGACACGGATGCTTTCTTGTTGGCATTAAGACGATTTGTCTCACGCCGTGGTAAGCCATTTGAGATATTGGCTGATAGAGGCACAAACTTCCGAGGAGGGGCCACTGAACTCCAGGAGGCCTTTGCATCATTAGAAGCTCCACTTAAAGAACATCTAGCAGGCCAAGAAATCACTTTTCAGTTTAACCCTCCACACGCCCCACACTTTGGAGGGACCTGGGAGCAGAGATACGGTCAGTGAAAACTGCTCTTCAGGTAGTCTTGGGCAGCCGAACCATGACTGAAGCAGTCTTGCGTACAGTGCTAGTAGAAGTTGAGGGAATCATCAACTCTAAGCCACTCGGTTACGTTTCATCAGATGTTGCCGACCTGGACCCTGTCACACCAAATCTATTGTTAATGGGTCGTCGTGATGCATCACTCCCACAGGCAATCTACTCATCTAGTGATCTCTTAGGGCGAAGACGGTGGCGACACAGCCAGATTCTAGCTGATCACTTTTGGGTCAACTTCATCCGACATTACTTACCAGGCCTACAGCCCCGTCAAAAATGGCAGAAGGACAATGCCAATCTAAGTAATGATCAAATCGTCATGATAGTTGATCCACAGTTACCCCGAGCTTTATGGCCTATTGGCAGAGTGACTGAAACCTATCCAGGAGTAGATAATCGCATACGCACTGCCGAAGTACAGGTGAAAGGACGATCTTATCTTCGACCTGTTGCCCGGTTGGTTAAATTGCCATCATGGGAGGATGAGGAGGAAGAAAATAACTGAGACTTTCCTAACTAATCACAAATTTAGATACTAAATTTGGGGGCGGCAATGTAGGAAAGTCTATCCCTTTTCATTGCACTTTCACATCTAACCACTAGAGGGTGCATATCTTCCATCTTACTGATACCTATACACCTTCCCCTTTAAGACCATGCGCTTCATTTACTGCACACGCTAGGTCACGGGGAGCATCCGAACTTTAAAGCTGTGTGCGTTCATGTAGAAAAGTAAGTTTATTTGTCATTTCTAGTACAGACATGCATATTAATGACACGGATGATGTTGTGTTGATGTTGTAGTAATCTTGTAAGATTATATTTGTACCAGATGACGCTATTTGTTAATTGATGTCAGAAAGCTAGCGTGCTAGATTCAAAGACATGTGCTATAGTGCATTGTTGTTATATTAGCGTATAAATGTTGGTCTGTGAACCATATTAAGATCATTTTGATACGCTACACCATCATAATTATGAATCTGTAAAGGAATTGCAGACAATTGATTCATTTATGTTTATCTGTTTGAATATATATGTTTATGGGCAATTTGGAAATGTTTATCATCTTAATAATAATTGTATTATTCATTTATCTAATTTGCACCATTTTCCTTTGTTTCAGACCACACATCCACACACACATAGACACACCCATACCCCTTGTCTATGTTATTACAACCTAATTGCCCACCAACGTGACCTGTATTTATATGCCCAACGTAATTAAAGTTTTTGGAAACTCTCTGAGCCCTTACTCTCTTATCGGAGTCACCAGTTTTCAAGGACTATCTGAACAATCCAGAGGTTCCAACTCTACATGGAGCGCATTCACAAGAGGGGCACTTCCTTACACATTCAAGCCGCCTACTGTAAGATAAAATAATTTGGATGTTGAGTATTTCAAGAAGACTCTTTAAAGTTGAGCTTGAGCAATGCAGCAAGAAATGCAGAATCGATTCTGGGTATCAAAGATGAGACCAGCACGAATGCAGTTCAATCATTGACACAATTTATTCGCTGTCCAGGGGTACAAATTATAGGTGAAAAACAAGAAGTGAAACCATCCGTTTCAGCACTTGGAAATACATATAAGGACATGATTAAAATCACATGGTTTCAGGGTCAATCTAAGGATAAGCAAGATGACACAATGTCTGGATATTTGTGATACAGGTTATAAAAAGAGTCAAGTCAGCAAAAACAGAATCACGTGATCAACATTGGAAAACAGGGCACAAGATGTTCCAAATCTTACAATGGCCACTTTAAGACAAAATGTCTTACTTTATGAACATTCTTGTGCACAGGAAAAGGATTGATTACTACATATATCATATAAACTCGTATTACTATTATATTTTTTTTTTTGTTAGTTCAGATACATCAAGAAATCTGTTACCATGAAATGATACAACAAGTTAGTACAATATCCTCTTATGAATTAAATTCCATTCTTAAAAATAAAAGAAATCACTGTTTTCTCTGATTACAGATTATCACTTGTAGAAAATCACTTCAAATTATCACTGGTAAAAATCATATTAATCATTTCAGATTATAATTATGAGTAGTAAAAATTATCACTGATTACTTATAATTCGTAGGTATGCGCATATTCATTGTCACTGTTATCAGTATCAAACTCCTGTTCAGTTGGTTGAGCAACAGGTTGACGAGAAAATGTC
Source organism: Zacco platypus (assembly GCA_038088235.1). Taxonomy (NCBI): domain Eukaryota; kingdom Metazoa; phylum Chordata; class Actinopteri; order Cypriniformes; family Xenocyprididae; genus Zacco; species Zacco platypus. Next base: position 18,201,639 of record CM076064.1, read on the forward strand.
TGGGTAGTTTGAACATTTAACATCACTTGGTATGTGTCTCTGGATGTTAGAGCTTGGAAGGAGCGTGCAACGAAACTACTGATACATTGAAGCAGACATGGTGTCAACAGTAGTAAGATCAACATGAGTACAACAATAGGTATGACCGTATTGAAAATCCACGTTCCCCAGCCACCCCACAGGCTGTTCAGCCAGCCAAACCAAGACTCATCTCTCTTTGGCTCTGGGATGGATTCTCTCATGTGGTGGATGATGTTCGTAATGTTGTCTGAATTATCTGGAATGTAAAAACAACAAGATACATCCAACATTTTACAAACTCCTCCTCTTTCCGTGGTCAACATGTCTAAGACTAGCCTATTCTGAATGACTGCTTCTCTCATCTTCTTCAACTCATCTGCAATTACTCCTAATGCGTGAGCAGTATCATTCTCCAAAGATAAAACCTGCCATGCTAAGCCGTTAATCTTGTTCAGAGCAACTGTAGTCCCTACTCCGGTGAAGAAACCTGCTACGGACCACCCTACATTTTCCCATGGAGTTGTCCATGGACTGGAGATCTTGTATCCCTTGTATCGATTAGGCATGTTGTTTGTATCTCTTTTCTTTCAACGTGGTGTGTCTTGGTTATTGACATCAACATTTTCTCTAATTAATATCGTGGTTCCAGTGGAAAGCAGTGCGGGATAGCAACATCCATGCCATTCTCCTTCATCTAAATGGTAATATGCCATTCCTCCACAAGTCCAAATCATACCTGGAGCACTATCTAAGGAAGAGAATGGGCATTCAAAACTTTCCTTCGTTTGATTGTGATACTTAATACTACAGTTATTCCTATTCATAGCCGCTTGATTGATTGTTATGGTGTTCATACAATCTGACGTTCCCACATAGTGTTGCCCTTTGTTGGAGCAAATACATAAATCTGCAAAATGTGATTGCACACGAAAAGCCGGTCCTTCGAATGGAAGACCTGTATACATGCAGTTGTAGTCTTTTAAAGAAGATGTTATGGTCTTATTATCTCGCAGATTGTTTGTCATTTGCACTATAATGGACATTTGTCGCGGTATATCGCATTTGTTTTTCTCTAGATGAACTGTTTCCGAGGTCATTGGGTACGTTTTCCATGCTGCATGCAGTTGCATACAAATCCAACATTCTCCGTCTATCTCATTCTTTAAAGCACCTCGTTGTAGAAGCGCCAACGCACATGCATAATTTCCTTCACATCTGGCTTTAGCAGCCCTGACTTCCTTAATAGAATTGCTCAAATCTGAATTCATGATGAACTCTATGTCTTTTGCAGACATATCTGGTGATAAGTCAGCTGAATCTGGGGCTAACCCTGATATTGCACCCTGAATTGTTATATCCGTACCCTGTGGAATTACTTCAATCCGAACTTCCTGATATCCATCTTTACCTGACCTATCCCATCCACAATAATACTTTCCTGCATCAGAAAGCTGGACATCAGATATTGTAACGTTCAGCATCAATGAGCGCCTTCTCTTTCCGTCAGTCCATATTACTCCTACTTGATCCACTAACATTGCACTTGCTATAAACCGTCCTCTAATTTTCCATTCCTCAGGTCCAACATACGCCTTTATCTCTGACCAACTACATGACCCAGTACAAAAATATAGCCCGTCACCATACAGAGTTCGTATCGATTTCGTATTAAGACCCACAATCCCTAAGTAGGCAGTTATGGGGTCACACAAAAAGCTCTCATTCCTTCCCTGCCTTAAGGTTACTAATAGTGGGTTGGTGTGTGGCGGACTTCCTGATAATTCTCTCTTATGAGGAAGTGTGTCATTTTGTCTGACTTTCTCTGCTTCCCACATAAAGATTACTGAAACAATTATTACAGTTATTATCATGAGGATGCATGTTGTTCCTCGGATTCCACACATTCCTGGCCATCTGAATGGATGCCAAGGTTTCTGTACTGATTCTATTCTTCCGGACATAGGAATTTCAGATGAGCTTCAACCAATTTTTGTCTATCTTGTACACAATCAATTTTCCTTCCAGATTCGTTGGGTTTGGTTTAATTATATGTACTAGAGCAGTATTGGGAGGTCTTCCGAGTAGTCTGTCCTGCAGTAAGTTCCACGTATCCCTTGCAGCGAGCGGTGGATACGCAAATAATGTAATTTTGCCAAAAAGAACCTTTTCAGTAGGTAATTCAAGGTTTGATAATGTCTCGGATGCTATTTCCTCCCAAGTTTGCTTTTGCACTATTGTCCAATCATGTAACAGGTCTAATAAGGACATTTAATTAACTTCTCGCTTGTCCACTTCAAATGTCCCGTATTGTAGTGTGAACAGATATAACACACTCTTGTCTGGGAATGGTCTCTCGAGAACTATCTCATCCAATCTTGGGTCTTCCTCTAGGGAGCACTTGGCGAAATAAACAATATCTTCGCTGAACACTGCAACAGCTTCTGCAACTGAGCACTGTGTAAACCCCTCTAGAGACGGTATATCCATTAATAAGAATTTGGCCCTTAGTGCATGCAGGGGGTGTAAGGAGTTAACACTGTTTGACTCAATGGGCCATATATCTTCTAGCTTCGGATGACCCCCACCTCACTATTAGAGGTAGTTCTTTCCTCAGCGTAATCAGTGTTTTGCTCCTCCCTGCTAGGCAGTAAGGTGAATCCCCTTTTGAGATTCTATTCTGAATTGGAGCTTGCCTGCTCTCCTGAAGGACTGTGCTTTATCCTCGAGGCGTGTATCCACTGCGGTTGGTAATCTGTCAGAACTCCGGTCCTCGTCACAGCGATCACAGTGGCAGGTCCAAGATACCTCGGCTCTCCCACCTTCGTCGGTTTCAAGTTTTTGATCAGCACACTCATGGAACAAAAGGGTGAGTGGGCTTTTCTGAGGGGAGAGGGAGACACAGAGAAACATCAGCACATACAGAATTTAGTTTTTCGATGAGGGAAGTCACGTAGTCCTCCTGTATCACCTCCAGGTCACCTAGGGAAGTAATGCCTGAGCGGCCTTTCACCCATGGAGTTGGAAAAGGCCTACCCATTAGTATTTCAAATGGTGAAAATTTAGTAGTGGAAGATGGAGTCATTCTTATCTCTGCCAATACCGCGGGCAGCAAATCTAGCCATCTCTTTCCGGTGTCAATGGAGGCTTTTGTAAGCCTTCTTTTGATGGTTTGATTGAGGCGTTCAACATTTGATGCAGACTGCGGATGGTAAGGAATGTGGAATTGCCAGTCAATTGACAATGCCTTGGCCAAGAGTTGCGTTACCTTTGACGCAAATGGCGTCCCGTTATCGCTTTCAATAGTGGTAGGTATGCCAAATCGAGGAATTATTTCCTTGGTTAGAATTCGCACCACAGTTTTAGCATCTTCTTTTGCACATGGAAATGCTTCTGGCCACTTTGAGAATCGATCCACAATTACTAAAAGATATTTCAGATTTCCTATTGGCGGCATGTGCGTAAAATCAATTTGCACATTCTGAAATGGTGCTTGTGGATGTGGCAGTGCGTCATGTTTTGCTGGTTTGTGCGGATTTACTTTGGCACATGTAAGACATGCATCTAGCATGAGCTTAGCTGTTTTGTGTACTTCTGCAATACAATACAGTTGATTGATTACTTGTACTACTTTTGCACAACTTGTGTGTGACAAACCATGGTAATGTCTGATGAGGACTATTAATCCTAACTTCGGAAGTGCTATTCTTCCCTTTTCGTCTCTCAAAATTCCATCTTTATCTGGGGCACATTTGTGTTTTCCCCAGTGCTCCAAATCAGCTTGTGTTGGTTGGCTCTGCAAGATCTTAATGTCGATATCAGATACGTTAGTTACGTGCATGGTCATAATTAACTGGCTTTGGTTACCCGTGACGAACGGTGATTTGATTTGTGCTTTTGCAGCTTCTTTAGCAGCTTCATCTGCATTTCTGTTTCCTATAGCTTGTTCATCATCTCCTGCTGCGTGACCTTTCACCTTTACTATGGCCACTTCGGAGGGAAGCTGTACTGCCTTAGTCAATTGCCCTATCAGGTTAGAGTGAGCTATGGGTTTACCATCTGCTGTTTTAAAATCTCTAGCTTCCCATGTTTTAGCAAAATGATGTACTACCCCCCATGCATACTCTGAATCAGTGTAGATTGTCACACGTTTTCCTGCCATCAGTTCACATGCTCGAATTAATGCCACCAATTCAGCAGCTTGAGCTGAATTATAGTCCAATGCGAAAGCCTCTAACCTCTAACTCTACACCACAGCGTAGCCACAAAGGTAGACACCATCGGAAGTTTTTGAACACGACCCATCAATATAGATATGCCTCCCCCCATCCAGAGGCGCATCCAAAAGATCGGCCCTGGAGGAACATGAGGAAGTCAATTCAATGATGCAATCATGCTCTGTCACATTAGTTATCATGTCTGTCATTTCAAGAACGCTCAGCAACGCAGGTTTAATGGATGCGGTTGGCTTAATGGTGAGATTTTTGGTAGCCAGCAGAGTTGCCTCATAACCTGAACGTCGTTGCGCTGTCATATGCTGTGTTTGCATGTTGTGCAAAATAGCTCCTACCTGATGGGAGGTATAAAGAATCAATGGATGTGACAAAACCATTCTCTCTGCCATCTGTACAATCAGAGCCGCAGCTGCTACCGCCCGCAGGCGTGCTGGCATACCCGAGGCTATATTATCCAGTTTCCTAGACAGGTATGCTAATGGTCTGTACGTGGAACCGTACTGTTGCAACAGGACGCCAAGAGCCACCCCTTCCGCCTCGCGAACATGCAGGTGAAAGTCTTGGGAATAGTCGGGAAGGCCCAATGCAGGTGCTGTGGTGATGGCTTCTTTCAGTGCAGTGAAATGCAGTTCCGCCTCATCCGTCCACTGTAAAAGAGTACTTGGAGGGGCTTTGTGGTCAATCAGGTGTCTCAAATGTCTGTCATGCAATGCACAATCAGGAATCCAAGATCTGCAATAATTCACTAACCTCAAGAAGCTTTGAAGTTGTTGTATAGTTCGAGGGGACTTCATTTCTCTGATCAACTGGACCCTGTCTGTTGAGATTGCTTTCAAACCTGGCATTATGATGTGCCCCAGGTACGTCACCTTAGACTTGACCCACTGAAGCTTTTCTTTCGAAGCCTTGAATCCAGCTTGGGCGAGCACATTGCAGACGATGATGGAGGCCTTTTCACAGTCTTCCTGTGTTTCCCCGGAAACCAGGATGTCATCTGCATATTGAAGCACACAAACTGTAGAAGGCAAATCAGTCATTTTAGCCAATGTTCTTTGCAATGCTGCTGAGAAAACAGCGGGTGAGTCAATGAGACCCTGTGCAAGGCGTGTCCACGTCAGCTGTCTACCTTGAAATGTAAAAGCTAAGATAGGCTGAGTTTCTGGATGTACAGGTACAGAGAAGAATGCTGCGCAAAGATCAATAACTGTGAAATATTTGTGGGTGCACGGAATAGAATTGATAACAGTTGGAACATCAGGTACAATAGGAGCTAAAGGTGTTATTAATTGGTTCACTACCCTCAAGTCCTGAGTCAATCGCCATGTCTTTCCATCCGCCTTGACCACCGGATTCACAAGCGTGTTGTACGGTGAATGTATTGGTATGAGGACACCCTGCTGCACAAAATTATCAATCAGTGGTTTGATACCAAGTTCCTTGTCTTTGGACAAAGGATATTGCTTAATATAGACTGGTTTGTCAGTCTTTAATTTAGCTTTGTAAGGTTCCATGTCTATGAAACCTGTGTCATCTTTGTACTGTGACCACAAAGATGGATTAATCATGTGATGCACCATCCGAGGCGTGTCTGGTTGTGGCCCACTGTGCTGTGGTCCACTCTGTGGTTCACTGGTTTCTTCCCATGTTAATGTTGGCAAAGGATTCACAGAGACCTGCAAATTAGACTGGAAGGAAAACACAACTTGTTTTTCCGTAAAGTTAATGTCCATGTTCAATTTATGCATGAGATCTCGTCCCAATAAATTCATTGGAGCTTCTGGAATAATTGTGAATTTGTGAAAAAATGGTTTGAATCCAGGAGCTTTTACCTCCAAAGGGGGCGTTACAGGGCATGCAATGCTAGTTCCAGATATACCTACAGAGTTAACTATTCGATTACTAAGTGGCCCTTCATAAAAAATCGATGAGATCGACGTCACATCAGCCCCAGAGTCCAAAAGGAACATCTGTGGTTGACCATGTACCATCAAAGTGATATAAGGTAAATCTTCACTATGATTTGAGAAAGCTAAAGTTACCATCGATAAATCTAGAACTAATTTCTGGCGTCATTGGTGATTCTTTGGCCACATGGTAGGATAATTTCCTGTGTCATTCCTGTGTTGTTGTGGCTTTGCCCACGGCTTCCCTATTTGTCGCCTTCTCCATGCCCTGCAATCGCTGCGGACGTGACCTTCTTTCCCACAGAAATAACACACTATGCGTCTTGGCTGGGCTGCGGGCTGTTTCACTTCCACCCTTTGGTCGCGAACTTTCGATTGAGGGTTTTGTGTTGTAAACATTGCTGTCTCGGTTTTGACTGTGAAACCACCAGATGAATCTAGTTCCCTAATTCTCTGGCCTAATGCGTCTATTTCCATATTGTGGAGGTTGGTAGTGGTGATTCGAATTAACTTTGCGTTCGAATACTGCATATTGTTCAAGAAAGTGTTAGTAAACAAAGCTTTCATGTCAGAGTTTGTTGGAAGTTTGGATTCTTCCACCCATGCCTTCTTGAACCGCATGTAGAAATCTGAAACTTTTGGTTTCTGCTTGGTGTTGGCAGCAAAAGACAGATCCTGTCTTTCGCCTATGCGTTGGTCTAAGAAGGTTCTTAGCTGTGCATAAAAGGTGTCGTGATTTTCAGGCTTCTCCCAGTAATAAACATGGGGCGAAGCAGCTGTGCCCGTCCCTGTCAATTTATCATTTTCATGTTTTAGCGCGGGGCATTTCTCCATTAAATTTGCCTCAGTGACGTCCTCTGGTAATGTTCTCAACAGAATTGCTCTGTAATCTGCTCCGGTAAGATGAGCATATTTAGTATGCATTTGTAGGATAGTCACAAACTTAGCGGGATTTTGAGGAGACGGTAAACTGTTACATATTGCTTCCATATCAGACATTTTTCACAGGATCCTACGGGGTAGTGCTTTATTCAAAAAGACACTTACCCCCTTCCATAGGTCCGGTTCTCAGGGAGAATCCCCCCCGTTCTCGGACGAGCCCCCAAAGATAAAATAATTTGGATGTTGAGTATTTCAAGAAGACTCTTTAAAGTTGAGCTTGAGCAATGCAGCAAGAAATGCAGAATCGATTCTGGGTATCAAAGATGAGACCAGCACGAATGCAGTTCATTTTATTCATATAAACACAATTTATTCGGTGTCCAGGGGTACAAATTATAGGTGAAAAACAAGAAGTGAATCCATCCGTTACAGCACTTAGAAATACATATAAGGACATGATTAAAATCACATGGTTTCAGGGTCAATCTAAGGATAAGCAAGATGACACAATGTCTGGATATTTGTGATACAGGTTATAAAAAGAATCAAGTCAGCAAAAACAGAATCACGTGATCAACATTGGAAAACAGGGCACAAGATGTTCCAAATCTTACACCTACCTAACACTCTATCCGGTTTGAGCAGAGAAACACACTGCATGGTTCACACGGAGGAATTTTGACACTTCGTCATTTTTCTGAGCGTGCAAGAAATGGTGCACGCTCAGAAAAACAACCAAGTGTACCAGCATTAATTCATTCTGATGTGCATGGAGTTAACATATGTGCTATTGAAGAGATAATGCAGAATTGCATAGATGCACTTTATTTGGTTGTGCAATGAAGAGAAAACATTTGTGCTGCTGCATTGCATATAGCACAACATAAGATATGCACTTGTTGCGTTGCAATGCATATAAGAACTAACTCTTTCCGACATCATTCTGAAATCAGTCATTCAGAAGTCCATGTTTGACCAAATGGACTCATATCAGGCCCAAGAGTCATCGATTTTGAACTTTCTATTTCTAGCCATTTGACTCCTTCTGGTGATACATTAGCCAAAGAGAAGCCAATATTTGACCCATATTTCAGTCGTCAATCTTGAAACTTCTATACACACTCATTGACTTCTATTCTTACATCAACCATTCAGAAGTCTATATTTGATATAAAATAGTAATATCTAGCCCAAGAGTCATCAATTTTGATCTTTCTATTTCTGCCCACTGGACTCATTCTGGTGAAAGATCAGCCATACAGTAGCCAATTTTTGACTTACTGAACATGTTTCACTCCTTGATCTTAAACTTTCCATTCTTTCTATTTCTTTTCTAACTCGTTGACTACTTCTGATTTACATCAGTCATTCAGAAGTCCATATTTGACTAAATGGTCTTGCCCAAGAGTCATCGATTTTGAACTTTCTGTTTCTACCGATTTGATTCCTTCTGGTGATCCATTAGCCATAGAGTAGGCAATATTTGACCCATTGATTATGTTTCAGTCATGGATCTTGAAATTTCAATACCTATTCATTGAATCTTTCTGATGTTATGTCAGTCATTCATAAGTCCATATTTAACCAAATTGACATATTTCACATTGAACATGTTTCAGTCATCAATCTTGAAATTTCTAGACACACTCATTGACATCTTCTGTTGTTACATCCATTCAGAGTCAATATTTGACATAAAATACTAATATCTGGCCCAACAGTCATCGATTTTGAAATTTTTAGTTCTACACATTGACTTCTTCTGGTGATAGTTCAGCCAATTTTTTACCTACAGAAGATATTTTAGTCCTTGATCTTGAACTTTCTATACATACTCATTGACTCCTGATGATACAGCAGCTCACGTTTTGTCAAATATGGACTCACCGTTTTGTCCATACTCACCGTTTTGTCAAATATGGACTTCTGATTCGATGATGTATCATAAGAATGAGTCTATGAGTATATCTAGAAATTTCAAGATCCATGACTGATGTTCAAAATCTAGGACTGAAACATGTTCAATGGGTCAAATATTGGCTACTCTATGGCTAATTTATCACCAGAAGGAGTCAATGGGTAGAACTAAAAGTTCAAATTCGACGACTCTTGGGCCCGATTTTAGTACATTTGGTCAAATATTGACTTTTGAATGACCAATGTAACATCAGAAGTTACAGAAGTTACATACCTACTTATTGAATCTTTCTGATGTTACATCGGTCATTCAAAAGTCAATATTTGACCAAATGTACTAAAATCGGGCCCAAGAGTCGTATATTTTGAACTTTCTATTTCTACCCAATAGACTCCTTCTTGTGATAAATTAGCCATAGAGTAGCCAATATTTGACCCATTGAACATGTTTCAGTCATGAATCTTGAAATTTCTATACATACTTATTGACTCTTTCTGATGTTACATCGGCCATTCAAAAGTCAATATTTGACCAAATGTACTAAAATCAGGCCCAAGAGTCGTCTATTTTGAACTTTTTAGGTCTACCCTATTGACTCTTTCTGGAGATGGCTCAGCCAATTTTTGACCCACTGAAAATATTTCAGTGCTTGATCTTGAACTTTCTATTCCTACCCAATTGACTCCTTCTTGTGATACATTAGCCTTAGAGTAGCCAATATTTGACCCATTGAACATGTTTCAGTCATGGATCTTGAAATTTCTATTCCTACTTATTGACTCTTTCTGATGGTACATCGGTCATTCAAAAGTCAATATATGACCAAATGTACTAAAATCGGGCCCAAGAGTCGTCTATTTTGAACTTTTTAGTTCTACCCTTTGACTCCTTCTGGTGATAAATTAGCCATAGAGTAGCCAATAATTGACCCATTGAACATGTTTCAGTCATGGATCTTGAAATTTCTATAGCTACTCATTGACTCTTTCTGATGTTATATCGGTCATTCAAATGTCAATATTTTACCAAATGTACTAAAATCGGGCCCAAGAGTCGTCTATTTTGAACTTTTTAGTTCTACCCTTTGACTCCTTCTGGTGATAAATTAGCCATAGAGTAGCCAATATTTGACCCATTAAACATGTTTCAGTCATGGATCTTGAAATTTTTTTACCTACTTATTGAGTCTTTCTGATGTTATATCGGTCATTCAAAAGTCAATATTTTACCAAATGTACTAAAATCGGGCCCAAGAGTCGTCTATTTTGAACTTTTCAGTTCTACCCTATTGACTGCTTCTGGCGATAGTTCAGCCAACTTTTGACCCACTGAAAATATTTCAGGCCTTGATCTTGAACTTTCTATTCCTACCCAATTGACTCCTTCTGGTGATAAATTAGCCATAGAGTAGCCAATATTTGACCCATTGAACATATTTCAGTCAATGATCTTAAAATTTATATACCTACTTATTGACTCTTTATGATGTTACATCGGTCATTCAAAAGTCAATATTTGACCAAATGTACTAATATCGGGCCAGAGAGTCGTCGATTTTGAACTTTTTAGTTATACCCTATTGACTCCTTCTGGCGATAGTTCAGCCAACTTTTGACCCACTGAAAATATTTCAGTCCTTGATCTTGAACTTTCTATTCCTACCCAGTTGACTCCTTCTGGTGATAAATTAGCCATAGAGTAGCCAATATTTTACCCATTGGACATGTTTCAGTTATGGACCTTGAAGTTTTTATACCTACTCATTGACTCTTTCTGAATTTAGGTAAGTCATTCAGAAATCCATATTTGACCAAATGTACTAATATCGGGCCCAAGAGTCGTCGATTTTGAACTTTTTAGTTCTACCCTTTGACTCCTTCTGGTGATAAATTAGCCATAGAGTTGCCAATATTTGACCCATTGAACATGTTTCAGTCATGGATCTTAAAATTACTATACCTACTTATTGACTCTTTCTGATGTTACATCAGTCATTCAAAAGTCAATATTTGTCCAAATGTTCTAAAATCGGGCCCAAGAGTCGTCTATTTTGAACTTTTTAGTTCTACCCTTTGCCCCCTTCTGATGATAAATTAGTCATAGAGTAGCCAATATTTGACCCATTGAACATGTAATATCGGGCCCAAGAGTCGTCGATTTTGAACTTTTTAGTTCTACCCTTTGACTCCTTCTGGTGATAAATTAGCCATAGAGTAGCCAATATTTGACCCATTGAACATGTTTCAGTCATGGATCTTGAAATTTCTATACCTACTTATTGACTCTTTCTGATGTTACATCGGTCATTCAAAAGTCAATATATGACCAAATATACTAAAATCGGGCCCAAGAATCGTCTATTTTGAACTTTTTAGTTCTACCCTTTGACTCCTTCTGGTGATAAATTAGCCATAGAGTAGCCAATCTTTGACCCATTGAACATATTTCAGTCAATGATCTTAAAATTTCTATACCTACTTATTGACTCTATCTGATGTTACATCGGTCATTCAAAAGTCAATATTTCACCAAATGTACTAAAATCGGGCCCAAGAGTCAACTATTTTGAACTTTTTAGTTCTACCCTATTGACTCCTTCTGGAGATAGTTCAGCCAATTTTTGACCCACTGAAAATATTTCAGTCCTTGATCTTGAACTTTCTATTCCTACCCAGTTGACTCCTTCTGGTGATAAATTAGCCATAGAGTAGCCAATATTTTACCCATTGGACATGTTTCAGTTATGGATCTTGAAGTTTTTATACCTACTCATCGACTCTTTCTGAATTTAGGTCAGTCATTCAGAAATCCATATTTGACCAAATGTACTAATATCGGGCCCAAGAGTCATCGATTTTGAACTTTCTATTTCTAGCCATTTGACTCCTTCTGGTGATAAATTAGCATTAGAGTAGCCAATATTTGACCCATTGAACTTGTAATATCGGGCCCAAGAGTCGTCGATTTTGAACTTTTTAGTTCTACCCTTTGACTTCTTCTGGTGATAAATTAGCCATAGAGTGGCCAATATTTGACCCATTGAACATATTTCAGTCAATGATCTTAAAATTTCTATACCTACTTATTGACTCTATCTGATGTTACATCGGTCATCCAAACGTCAATATTTTACCAAATGTACTAAAATCGGGCCCAAGAGTCGTCTATTTTGAACTTTTTAGTTCTACCCTTTGACTCCTTCTGGTGAGAAATTAGCCATAGAGTAGCCAATATTTGACCCATTAAACATGTTTCAGTCATGGATCTTGAAATTTTTTTACCTACTTATTGACTCTATCTGATGTTATATCGGTCATCCAAACGTCAATATTTTACCAAATGTACTAAAATCGGGCCCAAGAGTCGTCTATTTTGAACTTTTCAGTTCTACCCTATTGACTCCTTCTGGCGATAGTTCAGCCCATTTTTGACCCACTGAAAATATTTCAGGCCTTGATCTTGAACTTTCTATTCCTACCCAATTGACTCCTTCTGGTGATAAATTAGCCATAGAGTAGCCAATATTTGACCCATTGAACATATTTCAGTCAATGATCTTAAAATTTATATACCTACTTATTGACTCTTTCTGATGTTACATCGGTCATTCAAAAGTCAATATTTGACCAAATGTACTAATATCGGGCCAGAGAGTCGTCGATTTTGAACTTTTTAGTTATACCCTATAGACTCCTTCTGGCGATAGTTCAGCCAACTTTTGACCCACTGAAAATATTTCAGTCCTTGATCTTGAACTTTCTATTCCTACCCAGTTGACTCCTTCTGGTGATAAATTAGCCATAGAGTAGCCAATATTTTACCCATTGGACATGTTTCAGTTATGGACCTTGAAGTTTTTATACCTACTCATTGACTCTTTCTGAATTTAGGTAAGTCATTCAGAAATCCATATTTGACCAAATGTACTAATATCGGGCCCAAGAGTCGTCGATTTTGAACTTTCTATTTCTACCCAATTGACTCCTTCTGGTGATAAATTAGCCATAGAGTAGCCAATATTTGACCCATTGAACATGTTTCAGTCATGGATCTTAAAATTTCTATACCTACTTATTGACTCTATCTGATGTTACATCAGTCATTCAAAAGTCAATATTTGATCAAATGTACTAAAATCGGGCCCAAGAGTCATCTATTTTGAACTTTTTAGTTCTACCCTTTGCCCCCTTCTGGTGATAAATTAGTCATAGAGTAGCCAATATTTGACCCATTGAACATGTAATATCGGGCCCAAGAGTCGTCGATTTTGAACTTTTTAGTTCTACCCTTTCACTCCTTCTGGTGATAAATTAGCCATAGAGTAGCCAATATTTGACCCATTGAACATGTTTCAGTCATGGATCTTAAAATTTCTACACCTACTTATTGACTCTATCTGATGTTACATCAGTCATTCAAAAGTCAATATTTGACCAAATGTACTAAAATCGGGCCCAAGAGTCGTCTATTTTGAACTTTTTAGTTCTACCCTTTGCCCCTTTCTGGTGATAAATTAGTCATAGAGAAGCCAATATTTGACCCATTGAACATGTAATATCGGGCCCAAGAGTCGTCGATTTTGAACTTTTTAGTTCTACCCTTTGACTCCTTCTGGTGATAAATTAGCCATAGAGTAGCCAATATTTGACCCATTGAACATGTTTCAGTCATGGATCTTAAAATTACTATACCTACTTATTGACTCTTTCTGATGTTACATCAGTCATTCAAAAGTCAATATTTGTCCAAATGTTCTAAAATCGGGCCCAAGAGTCGTCTATTTTGAACTTTTTAGTTCTACCCTTTGCCCCCTTCTGGTGATAAATTAGTCATAGAGTAGCCAATATTTGACCCATTGAACATGTAATATCGGGCCCAAGAGTCGTCGATTTTGAACTTTTTAGTTCTACCCTTTGACTCCTTCTGGTGATAAATTAGCCATAGAGTAGCCAATATTTGACCCATTGAACATGTTTCAGTCATGGATCTTAAAATTTCTATATCTACTTATTGACTCTATCTGATGTTACATCAGTCATTCAAAAGTCAATATTTGACCAAATGTACTAAAATCGGGCCCAAGAGTCGTCTATTTTGAACTTTTTAGTTCTACCGTTTGCCCCCTTCTGGTGATAAATTAGTCATAGAGAAGCCAATATTTGACCCATTGAACATGTAATATCGGGCCCAAGAGTCGTCGATTTTGAACTTTTTAGTTCTACCCTTTCACTCCTTCTGGTGATAAATTAGCCATAGAGTAGCCAATATTTGACCCATTGAACATGTTTCAGTCATGGATCTTAAAATTTCTACACCTACTTATTGACTCTATCTGATGTTACATCAGTCATTCAAAAGTCAATATTTGACCAAATGTACTAAAATCGGGCCCAAGAGTCGTCTATTTTGAACTTTTTAGTTCTACCCTTTGCCCCTTTCTGGTGATAAATTAGTCATAGAGAAGCCAATATTTGACCCATTGAACATGTAATATCGGGCCCAAGAGTCGTCTATTTTGAACTTTTTAGTTCTACCCTTTGCCCCCTTCTGGTGATAAATTAGTCATAGAGAAGCCAATATTTGACCCATTGAACATGTAATATCGGGCCCAAGAGTCATCGATTTTAAACTTTTTAGTTCTACCCTTTGACTCCTTCGGGTGATAAATTAGCCATAGAGTAGCCAATATTTGACCCATTGGACATGTTTCAGTTATGGACCTTGAAGTTTTTATACCTACTCATTGACTCTTTCTGAATTTAGGTAAGTCATTCAGAAATCCATATTTGACCAAATGTACTAATATCGGGCCCAAGAGTCGTCGATTTTGAACTTTCTATTTCTACCCAATTGACTCCTTCTGGTGATAAATTAGCCATAGAGTAGCCAATATTTGACCCATTGAACATGTTTCAGTCATGGATCTTAAAATTTCTATACCTACTTATTGACTCTATCTGATGTTACATCAGTCATTCAAAAGTCAATATTTGATCAAATGTACTAAAATCGGGCCCAAGAGTCATCTATTTTGAACTTTTTAGTTCTACCCTTTGCCCCCTTCTGGTGATAAATTAGTCATAGAGAAGCCAATATTTGACCCATTGAACATGTAATATCGGGCCCAAGAGTCGTCGATTTTGAACTTTTTAGTTCTACCCTTTGACTCCTTCTGGTGATAAATTAGCCATAGAGTAGCCAATATTTGACCCATTGAACATGTTTCAGTCGTGGATCTTAAAATTACTATACCTACTTATTGACTCTTTCTGATGTTACATCAGTCATTCAAAAGTCAATATTTGTCCAAATGTTCTAAAATCGGGCCCAAGAGTCGTCTATTTTGAACTTTTTAGTTCTACCCTTTGCCCCCTTCTGGTGATAAATTAGTCATAGAGTAGCCAATATTTGACCCATTGAACATGTAATATCGGGCCCAAGAGTCGTCTATTTTGAACTTTTTAGTTCTACCCTTTGACTCCTTCTGGTGATAAATTAGCCATAGAGTAGCCAATATTTGACCCATTGAACATGTAATATCGGGCCCAAGAGTCGTTGATTTTGAACTTTTTAGTTCTACCCTTTGACTCCTTCTGGTGATAAATTAGCCATAGAGTAGCCAATATTTGACCCATTGAACATGTTTCAGTCATGGATCTTGAAATTTCTATACCTACTTATTGACTCTTTCTGATGTTACATCGGTCATTCAAAAGTCAATATATGACCAAATATACTAAAATCGGGCTCAAGAATCGTCTATTTTGAACTTTTTAGTTCTACCCTTTGACTCCTTCTGGTGATAAATTAGCCATAGAGTAGCCAATTTTTGACCCACTGAAAATATTTCAGTCCTTGATCTTGAACTTTCTATTCCTACCCAGTTGACTCCTTCTGGTGATAACTTAGCCATAGAGTAGCCAATATTTTACCCATTGGACATGTTTCAGTTATGGATCTTGAAGTTTTTATACCTACTCATTGACTCTTTCTGAATTTAGGTCAGTCATTCAGAAATCCATATTTGACCAAATGTACTAATATCGGGCTCAAGAGTCGTCGATTTTGAACTTTCTATTTCTAGCCAATTGACTCCTTCTGGTGATAAATTAGCCATAGAGTAGGCAATATTTGACCCATTGAACATGTTTCAGTCATGGATCTTGAAATTTCTATTCCTACTTATTGACTCTTTCTGATGTTACATCAGTCATTCAAAAGTCAATATTTGTCCAAATGTTCTAAAATCGGGCCCAAGAGTCGTCTATTTTTAACTTTTTAGTTCTACCCTTTGCCCCCTTCTGGTGATAAATTAGCAATAGAGTAGCCAATATTTGACCCATTGAACTTGTAATATCGGTTCCAAGAGTTGTCGATTTTGAACTTTTTAGTTCTACCCTTTGACTCCTTCTGGTGATAAATTAGCCATAGAGTAGCCAATATTTGACCCATTGAACATATTTCAGTCAATGATCTTAAAATTTATATTCCTACTTATTGACTCTTTCTGATGTTACATCGGTCATTCAAAAGTCAATATTTGACCAAATGTACTAATATCGGGCCAGAGAGTCGTCGATTTTGAACTTTTTAGTTATACCCTATAGACTCCTTCTGGCGATAGTTCAGCCAACTTTTGACCCACTGAAAATATTTCAGTCCTTGATCTTGAACTTTCTATTCCTACCCAGTTGACTCCTTCTGGTGATAAATTAGCCATAGAGTAGCCAATATTTTACCCATTGGACATGTTTCAGTTATGGACCTTGAAGTTTTTATACCTACTCATTGACTCTTTCTGAATTTAGGTAAGTCATTCAGAAATCCATATTTGACCAAATGTACTAATATCGGGCCCAAGAGTCGTCGATTTTGAACTTTCTATTTCTACCCAATTGACTCCTTCTGGTGATAAATTAGCCATAGAGTAGCCAATATTTGACCCATTGAACATGTTTCAGTCATGGATCTTAAAATTTCTATACCTACTTATTGACTCTATCTGATGTTACATCAGTCATTCAAAAGTCAATATTTGTCCAAATGTTCTAAAATCGGGCCCAAGAGTCGTCTATTTTGAACTTTTTAGTTCTACCCTTTGCCCCCTTCTGGTGATAAATTAGTCATAGAGTAGCCAATATTTGACCCATTGAACATGTAATATCGGGCCCAAGAGTCGTCGATTTTGAACTTTTTAGTTCTACCCTTTGACTCCTTCTGGTGATAAATTAGCCATAGAGTAGCCAATATTTGACCCATTGAACATGTTTCAGTCATGGATCTTAAAATTTCTATACCTACTTATTGACTCTATCTGATGTTACATCAGTCATTCAAAAGTCAATATTTGACCAAATGTACTAAAATCGGGCCCAAGAGTCGTCTATTTTGAACTTTTTAGTTCTACCCTTTGCCCCCTTCTGGTGATAAATTAGTCATAGAGAAGCCAATATTTGACCCATTGAACATGTAATATCGGGCCCAAGAGTCATCGATTTTAAACTTTTTAGTTCTACCCTTTGACTCCTTCGGGTGATAAATTAGCCATAGAGTAGCCAATATTTGACCCATTGGACATGTTTCAGTTATGGACCTTGAAGTTTTTATACCTACTCATTGACTCTTTCTGAATTTAGGTAAGTCATTCAGAAATCCATATTTGACCAAATGTACTAATATCGGGCCCAAGAGTCGTCGATTTTGAACTTTCTATTTCTACCCAATTGACTCCTTCTGGTGATAAATTAGCCATAGAGTAGCCAATATTTGACCCATTGAACATGTTTCAGTCATGGATCTTAAAATTTCTATACCTACTTATTGACTCTATCTGATGTTACATCAGTCATTCAAAAGTCAATATTTGATCAAATGTACTAAAATCGGGCCCAAGAGTCATCTATTTTGAACTTTTTAGTTCTACCCTTTGCCCCCTTCTGGTGATAAATTAGTCATAGAGAAGCCAATATTTGACCCATTGAACATGTAATATCGGGCCCAAGAGTCGTCGATTTTGAACTTTTTAGTTCTACCCTTTGACTCCTTCTGGTGATAAATTAGCCATAGAGTAGCCAATATTTGACCCATTGAACATGTTTCAGTCGTGGATCTTAAAATTACTATACCTACTTATTGACTCTTTCTGATGTTACATCAGTCATTCAAAAGTCAATATTTGTCCAAATGTTCTAAAATCGGGCCCAAGAGTCGTCTATTTTGAACTTTTTAGTTCTACCCTTTGCCCCCTTCTGGTGATAAATTAGTCATAGAGTAGCCAATATTTGACCCATTGAACATGTAATATCGGGCCCAAGAGTCGTCTATTTTGAACTTTTTAGTTCTACCCTTTGACTCCTTCTGGTGATAAATTAGCCATAGAGTAGCCAATATTTGACCCATTGAACATGTAATATCGGGCCCAAGAGTCGTCGATTTTGAACTTTTTAGTTCTACCCTTTGACTCCTTCTGGTGATAAATTAGCCATAGAGTAGCCAATATTTGACCCATTGAACATGTTTCAGTCATGGATCTTGAAATTTCTATACCTACTTATTGACTCTTTCTGATGTTACATCGGTCATTCAAAAGTCAATATATGACCAAATATACTAAAATCGGGCTCAAGAATCGTCTATTTTGAACTTTTTAGTTCTACCCTTTGACTCCTTCTGGTGATAAATTAGCCATAGAGTAGCCAATTTTTGACCCACTGAAAATATTTCAGTCCTTGATCTTGAACTTTCTATTCCTACCCAGTTGACTCCTTCTGGTGATAACTTAGCCATAGAGTAGCCAATATTTTACCCATTGGACATGTTTCAGTTATGGATCTTGAAGTTTTTATACCTACTCATTGACTCTTTCTGAATTTAGGTCAGTCATTCAGAAATCCATATTTGACCAAATGTACTAATATCGGGCTCAAGAGTCGTCGATTTTTAACTTTTTAGTTCTACCCTTTGCCCCCTTCTGGTGATAAATTAGCAATAGAGTAGCCAATATTTGACCCATTGAACTTGTAATATCGGTTCCAAGAGTTGTCGATTTTGAACTTTTTAGTTCTACCCTTTGACTCCTTCTGGTGATAAATTAGCCATAGAGTAGCCAATATTTGACCCATTGAACATATTTCAGTCAATGATCTTAAAATTTCTATACCTACTTATTGACTCTTTCTGAATTTAGGTAAGTCATTCAGAAATCCATATTTGACCAAATGTACTAATATCGGGCCCAAGAGTCGTCGATTTTGAACTTTCTATTTCTACCCAATTGACTCCTTCTGGTGATAAATTAGCCATAGAGTAGCCAATATTTGACCCATTGAACATGTTTCAGTCATGGATCTTAAAATTTCTATACCTACTTATTGACTCTATCTGATGTTACATCAGTCATTCAAAAGTCAATATTTGATCAAATGTACTAAAATCGGGCCCAAGAGTCATCTATTTTGAACTTTTTAGTTCTACCCTTTGCCCCCTTCTGGTGATAAATTAGTCATAGAGAAGCCAATATTTGACCCATTGAACATGTAATATCGGGCCCAAGAGTCGTCGATTTTGAACTTTTTAGTTCTACCCTTTGACTCCTTCTGGTGATAAATTAGCCATAGAGTAGCCAATATTTGACCCATTGAACATGTTTCAGTCGTGGATCTTAAAATTACTATACCTACTTATTGACTCTTTCTGATGTTACATCAGTCATTCAAAAGTCAATATTTGTCCAAATGTTCTAAAATCGGGCCCAAGAGTCGTCTATTTTGAACTTTTTAGTTCTACCCTTTGCCCCCTTCTGGTGATAAATTAGTCATAGAGTAGCCAATATTTGACCCATTGAACATGTAATATCGGGCCCAAGAGTCGTCTATTTTGAACTTTTTAGTTCTACCCTTTGACTCCTTCTGGTGATAAATTAGCCATAGAGTAGCCAATATTTGACCCATTGAACATGTAATATCGGGCCCAAGAGTCGTCGATTTTGAACTTTTTAGTTCTACCCTTTGACTCCTTCTGGTGATAAATTAGCCATAGAGTAGCCAATATTTGACCCATTGAACATGTTTCAGTCATGGATCTTGAAATTTCTATACCTACTTATTGACTCTTTCTGATGTTACATCGGTCATTCAAAAGTCAATATATGACCAAATATACTAAAATCGGGCTCAAGAATCGTCTATTTTGAACTTTTTAGTTCTACCCTTTGACTCCTTCTGGTGATAAATTAGCCATAGAGTAGCCAATTTTTGACCCACTGAAAATATTTCAGTCCTTGATCTTGAACTTTCTATTCCTACCCAGTTGACTCCTTCTGGTGATAACTTAGCCATAGAGTAGCCAATATTTTACCCATTGGACATGTTTCAGTTATGGATCTTGAAGTTTTTATACCTACTCATTGACTCTTTCTGAATTTAGGTCAGTCATTCAGAAATCCATATTTGACCAAATGTACTAATATCGGGCTCAAGAGTCGTCGATTTTTAACTTTTTAGTTCTACCCTTTGCCCCCTTCTGGTGATAAATTAGCAATAGAGTAGCCAATATTTGACCCATTGAACTTGTAATATCGGTTCCAAGAGTTGTCGATTTTGAACTTTTTAGTTCTACCCTTTGACTCCTTCTGGTGATAAATTAGCCATAGAGTAGCCAATATTTGACCCATTGAACATATTTCAGTCAATGATCTTAAAATTTCTATACCTACTTATTGACTCTATCTGATGTTACATCGGTCATTCAAAAGTCAATATTTTACCAAATGTACTAAAATCGGGCCCAAGAGTCGTCTATTTTGAACTTTTTAGTTCTACCCTTTGCCCCTTTCTGGTGATAAATTAGTCATAGAGAAGCCAATATTTGACCCATTGAACATGTAATATCGGGCCCAAGAGTCGTCGATTTTGAACTTTTTAGTTCTACCCTTTGACTCCTTCTGGTGATAAATTAGCCATAGAGTAGCCAATATTTGACCCATTGAACATGTTTCAGTCATGGATCTTAAAATTACTATACCTACTTATTGACTCTTTCTGATGTTACATCAGTCATTCAAAAGTCAATATTTGTCCAAATGTTCTAAAATCGGGCCCAAGAGTCGTCTATTTTGAACTTTTTAGTTCTACCCTTTGCCCCCTTCTGGTGATAAATTAGTCATAGAGTAGCCAATATTTGACCCATTGAACATGTAATATCGGGCCCAAGAGTCGTCGATTTTGAACTTTTTAGTTCTACCCTTTGACTCCTTCTGGTGATAAATTAGCCATAGAGTAGCCAATATTTGACCCATTGAACATGTTTCAGTCATGGATCTTAAAATTTCTATATCTACTTATTGACTCTATCTGATGTTACATCAGTCATTCAAAAGTCAATATTTGACCAAATGTACTAAAATCGGGCCCAAGAGTCGTCTATTTTGAACTTTTTAGTTCTACCGTTTGCCCCCTTCTGGTGATAAATTAGTCATAGAGAAGCCAATATTTGACCCATTGAACATGTAATATCGGGCCCAAGAGTCGTCGATTTTGAACTTTTTAGTTCTACCCTTTCACTCCTTCTGGTGATAAATTAGCCATAGAGTAGCCAATATTTGACCCATTGAACATGTTTCAGTCATGGATCTTAAAATTTCTACACCTACTTATTGACTCTATCTGATGTTACATCAGTCATTCAAAAGTCAATATTTGACCAAATGTACTAAAATCGGGCCCAAGAGTCGTCTATTTTGAACTTTTTAGTTCTACCCTTTGCCCCTTTCTGGTGATAAATTAGTCATAGAGAAGCCAATATTTGACCCATTGAACATGTAATATCGGGCCCAAGAGTCGTCTATTTTGAACTTTTTAGTTCTACCCTTTGCCCCCTTCTGGTGATAAATTAGTCATAGAGAAGCCAATATTTGACCCATTGAACATGTAATATCGGGCCCAAGAGTCATCGATTTTAAACTTTTTAGTTCTACCCTTTGACTCCTTCGGGTGATAAATTAGCCATAGAGTAGCCAATATTTGACCCATTGGACATGTTTCAGTTATGGACCTTGAAGTTTTTATACCTACTCATTGACTCTTTCTGAATTTAGGTAAGTCATTCAGAAATCCATATTTGACCAAATGTACTAATATCGGGCCCAAGAGTCGTCGATTTTGAACTTTCTATTTCTACCCAATTGACTCCTTCTGGTGATAAATTAGCCATAGAGTAGCCAATATTTGACCCATTGAACATGTTTCAGTCATGGATCTTAAAATTTCTATACCTACTTATTGACTCTATCTGATGTTACATCAGTCATTCAAAAGTCAATATTTGATCAAATGTACTAAAATCGGGCCCAAGAGTCATCTATTTTGAACTTTTTAGTTCTACCCTTTGCCCCCTTCTGGTGATAAATTAGTCATAGAGAAGCCAATATTTGACCCATTGAACATGTAATATCGGGCCCAAGAGTCGTCGATTTTGAACTTTTTAGTTCTACCCTTTGACTCCTTCTGGTGATAAATTAGCCATAGAGTAGCCAATATTTGACCCATTGAACATGTTTCAGTCGTGGATCTTAAAATTACTATACCTACTTATTGACTCTTTCTGATGTTACATCAGTCATTCAAAAGTCAATATTTGTCCAAATGTTCTAAAATCGGGCCCAAGAGTCGTCTATTTTGAACTTTTTAGTTCTACCCTTTGCCCCCTTCTGGTGATAAATTAGTCATAGAGTAGCCAATATTTGACCCATTGAACATGTAATATCGGGCCCAAGAGTCGTCTATTTTGAACTTTTTAGTTCTACCCTTTGACTCCTTCTGGTGATAAATTAGCCATAGAGTAGCCAATATTTGACCCATTGAACATGTAATATCGGGCCCAAGAGTCGTCGATTTTGAACTTTTTAGTTCTACCCTTTGACTCCTTCTGGTGATAAATTAGCCATAGAGTAGCCAATATTTGACCCATTGAACATGTTTCAGTCATGGATCTTGAAATTTCTATACCTACTTATTGACTCTTTCTGATGTTACATCGGTCATTCAAAAGTCAATATATGACCAAATATACTAAAATCGGGCTCAAGAATCGTCTATTTTGAACTTTTTAGTTCTACCCTTTGACTCCTTCTGGTGATAAATTAGCCATAGAGTAGCCAATTTTTGACCCACTGAAAATATTTCAGTCCTTGATCTTGAACTTTCTATTCCTACCCAGTTGACTCCTTCTGGTGATAACTTAGCCATAGAGTAGCCAATATTTTACCCATTGGACATGTTTCAGTTATGGATCTTGAAGTTTTTATACCTACTCATTGACTCTTTCTGAATTTAGGTCAGTCATTCAGAAATCCATATTTGACCAAATGTACTAATATCGGGCTCAAGAGTCGTCGATTTTGAACTTTCTATTTCTAGCCAATTGACTCCTTCTGGTGATAAATTAGCCATAGAGTAGGCAATATTTGACCCATTGAACATGTTTCAGTCATGGATCTTGAAATTTCTATTCCTACTTATTGACTCTTTCTGATGTTACATCAGTCATTCAAAAGTCAATATTTGTCCAAATGTTCTAAAATCGGGCCCAAGAGTCGTCTATTTTGAACTTTTTAGTTCTACCCTTTGCCCCCTTCTGGTGATAAATTAGCAATAGAGTAGCCAATATTTGACCCATTGAACTTGTAATATCGGTTCCAAGAGTTGTCGATTTTGAACTTTTTAGTTCTACCCTTTGACTCCTTCTGGTGATAAATTAGCCATAGAGTAGCCAATATTTGACCCATTGAACATATTTCAGTCAATGATCTTAAAATTTATATACCTACTTATTGACTCTTTCTGATGTTACATCGGTCATTCAAAAGTCAATATTTGACCAAATGTACTAATATCGGGCCAGAGAGTCGTCGATTTTGAACTTTTTAGTTATACCCTATAGACTCCTTCTGGCGATAGTTCAGCCAACTTTTGACCCACTGAAAATATTTCAGTCCTTGATCTTGAACTTTCTATTCCTACCCAGTTGACTCCTTCTGGTGATAAATTAGCCATAGAGTAGCCAATATTTTACCCATTGGACATGTTTCAGTTATGGACCTTGAAGTTTTTATACCTACTCATTGACTCTTTCTGAATTTAGGTAAGTCATTCAGAAATCCATATTTGACCAAATGTACTAATATCGGGCCCAAGAGTCGTCGATTTTGAACTTTCTATTTCTACCCAATTGACTCCTTCTGGTGATAAATTAGCCATAGAGTAGCCAATATTTGACCCATTGAACATGTTTCAGTCATGGATCTTAAAATTTCTATACCTACTTATTGACTCTATCTGATGTTACATCAGTCATTCAAAAGTCAATATTTGTCCAAATGTTCTAAAATCGGGCCCAAGAGTCGTCTATTTTGAACTTTTTAGTTCTACCCTTTGCCCCCTTCTGGTGATAAATTAGTCATAGAGTAGCCAATATTTGACCCATTGAACATGTAATATCGGGCCCAAGAGTCGTCGATTTTGAACTTTTTAGTTCTACCCTTTGACTCCTTCTGGTGATAAATTAGCCATAGAGTAGCCAATATTTGACCCATTGAACATGTTTCAGTCATGGATCTTAAAATTTCTATACCTACTTATTGACTCTATCTGATGTTACATCAGTCATTCAAAAGTCAATATTTGACCAAATGTACTAAAATCGGGCCCAAGAGTCGTCTATTTTGAACTTTTTAGTTCTACCCTTTGCCCCCTTCTGGTGATAAATTAGTCATAGAGAAGCCAATATTTGACCCATTGAACATGTAATATCGGGCCCAAGAGTCATCGATTTTAAACTTTTTAGTTCTACCCTTTGACTCCTTCGGGTGATAAATTAGCCATAGAGTAGCCAATATTTGACCCATTGGACATGTTTCAGTTATGGACCTTGAAGTTTTTATACCTACTCATTGACTCTTTCTGAATTTAGGTAAGTCATTCAGAAATCCATATTTGACCAAATGTACTAATATCGGGCCCAAGAGTCGTCGATTTTGAACTTTCTATTTCTACCCAATTGACTCCTTCTGGTGATAAATTAGCCATAGAGTAGCCAATATTTGACCCATTGAACATGTTTCAGTCATGGATCTTAAAATTTCTATACCTACTTATTGACTCTATCTGATGTTACATCAGTCATTCAAAAGTCAATATTTGATCAAATGTACTAAAATCGGGCCCAAGAGTCATCTATTTTGAACTTTTTAGTTCTACCCTTTGCCCCCTTCTGGTGATAAATTAGTCATAGAGAAGCCAATATTTGACCCATTGAACATGTAATATCGGGCCCAAGAGTCGTCGATTTTGAACTTTTTAGTTCTACCCTTTGACTCCTTCTGGTGATAAATTAGCCATAGAGTAGCCAATATTTGACCCATTGAACATGTTTCAGTCGTGGATCTTAAAATTACTATACCTACTTATTGACTCTTTCTGATGTTACATCAGTCATTCAAAAGTCAATATTTGTCCAAATGTTCTAAAATCGGGCCCAAGAGTCGTCTATTTTGAACTTTTTAGTTCTACCCTTTGCCCCCTTCTGGTGATAAATTAGTCATAGAGTAGCCAATATTTGACCCATTGAACATGTAATATCGGGCCCAAGAGTCGTCTATTTTGAACTTTTTAGTTCTACCCTTTGACTCCTTCTGGTGATAAATTAGCCATAGAGTAGCCAATATTTGACCCATTGAACATGTAATATCGGGCCCAAGAGTCGTCGATTTTGAACTTTTTAGTTCTACCCTTTGACTCCTTCTGGTGATAAATTAGCCATAGAGTAGCCAATATTTGACCCATTGAACATGTTTCAGTCATGGATCTTGAAATTTCTATACCTACTTATTGACTCTTTCTGATGTTACATCGGTCATTCAAAAGTCAATATATGACCAAATATACTAAAATCGGGCTCAAGAATCGTCTATTTTGAACTTTTTAGTTCTACCCTTTGACTCCTTCTGGTGATAAATTAGCCATAGAGTAGCCAATTTTTGACCCACTGAAAATATTTCAGTCCTTGATCTTGAACTTTCTATTCCTACCCAGTTGACTCCTTCTGGTGATAACTTAGCCATAGAGTAGCCAATATTTTACCCATTGGACATGTTTCAGTTATGGATCTTGAAGTTTTTATACCTACTCATTGACTCTTTCTGAATTTAGGTCAGTCATTCAGAAATCCATATTTGACCAAATGTACTAATATCGGGCTCAAGAGTCGTCGATTTTGAACTTTCTATTTCTAGCCAATTGACTCCTTCTGGTGATAAATTAGCCATAGAGTAGGCAATATTTGACCCATTGAACATGTTTCAGTCATGGATCTTGAAATTTCTATTCCTACTTATTGACTCTTTCTGATGTTACATCAGTCATTCAAAAGTCAATATTTGTCCAAATGTTCTAAAATCGGGCCCAAGAGTCGTCTATTTTTAACTTTTTAGTTCTACCCTTTGCCCCCTTCTGGTGATAAATTAGCAATAGAGTAGCCAATATTTGACCCATTGAACTTGTAATATCGGTTCCAAGAGTTGTCGATTTTGAACTTTTTAGTTCTACCCTTTGACTCCTTCTGGTGATAAATTAGCCATAGAGTAGCCAATATTTGACCCATTGAACATATTTCAGTCAATGATCTTAAAATTTCTATACCTACTTATTGACTCTATCTGATGTTACATCGGTCATTCAAAAGTCAATATTTTACCAAATGTACTAAAATCGGGCCCAAGAGTCGTCTATTTTGAACTTTTCAGTTCTACCCTATTGACTCCTTCTGGCGATAGTTCAGCCAATTTTTGACCCACTGAAAATATTTCAGGCCTTGATCTTGAACTTTCTATTCCTACCCAATTGACTCCTTCTGGTGATAAATTAGCCATAGAGTAGCCAATATTTGACCCATTGAACATATTTCAGTCAATGATCTTAAAATTTATATACCTACTTATTGACTCTTTCTGATGTTACATCGGTCATTCAAAAGTCAATATTTGACCAAATGTACTAATATCGGGCCAGAGAGTCGTCGATTTTGAACTTTTTAGTTATACCCTATAGACTCCTTCTGGCGATAGTTCAGCCAACTTTTGACCCACTGAAAATATTTCAGTCCTTGATCTTGAACTTTCTATTCCTACCCAGTTGACTCCTTCTGGTGATAAATTAGCCATAGAGTAGCCAATATTTTACCCATTGGACATGTTTCAGTTATGGACCTTGAAGTTTTTATACCTACTCATTGACTCTTTCTGAATTTAGGTAAGTCATTCAGAAATCCATATTTGACCAAATGTACTAATATCGGGCCCAAGAGTCGTCGATTTTGAACTTTCTATTTCTACCCAATTGACTCCTTCTGGTGATAAATTAGCCATAGAGTAGCCAATATTTGACCCATTGAACATGTTTCAGTCATCGATCTTAAAATTTCTATACCTACTTATTTACTCTATCTGATGTTACATCAGTCATTCAAAAGTCAATATTTGTCCAAATGTTCTAAAATCGGGCCCAAGAGTCGTCTATTTTGAACTTTTTAGTTCTACCCTTTGCCCCCTTCTGGTGATAAATTAGTCATAGAGTAGCCAATATTTGACCCATTGAACATGTAATATCGGGCCCAAGAGTCGTCGATTTTGAACTTTTTAGTTCTACCCTTTGACTCCTTCTGGTGATAAATTAGCCATAGAGTAGCCAATATTTGACCCATTGAACATGTTTCAGTCATGGATCTTAAAATTTCTATACCTACTTATTGACTCTATCTGATGTTACATCAGTCATTCAAAAGTCAATATTTGACCAAATGTACTAAAATCGGGCCCAAGAGTCGTCTATTTTGAACTTTTTAGTTCTACCCTTTGCCCCCTTCTGGTGATAAATTAGTCATAGAGAAGCCAATATTTGACCCATTGAACATGTAATATCGGGCCCAAGAGTCATCGATTTTAAACTTTTTAGTTCTACCCTTTGACTCCTTCGGGTGATAAATTAGCCATAGAGTAGCCAATATTTGACCCATTGGACATGTTTCAGTTATGGACCTTGAAGTTTTTATACCTACTCATTGACTCTTTCTGAATTTAGGTAAGTCATTCAGAAATCCATATTTGACCAAATGTACTAATATCGGGCCCAAGAGTCGTCGATTTTGAACTTTCTATTTCTACCCAATTGACTCCTTCTGGTGATAAATTAGCCATAGAGTAGCCAATATTTGACCCATTGAACATGTTTCAGTCATGGATCTTAAAATTTCTATACCTACTTATTGACTCTATCTGATGTTACATCAGTCATTCAAAAGTCAATATTTGATCAAATGTACTAAAATCGGGCCCAAGAGTCATCTATTTTGAACTTTTTAGTTCTACCCTTTGCCCCCTTCTGGTGATAAATTAGTCATAGAGAAGCCAATATTTGACCCATTGAACATGTAATATCGGGCCCAAGAGTCGTCGATTTTGAACTTTTTAGTTCTACCCTTTGACTCCTTCTGGTGATAAATTAGCCATAGAGTAGCCAATATTTGACCCATTGAACATGTTTCAGTCGTGGATCTTAAAATTACTATACCTACTTATTGACTCTTTCTGATGTTACATCAGTCATTCAAAAGTCAATATTTGTCCAAATGTTCTAAAATCGGGCCCAAGAGTCGTCTATTTTGAACTTTTTAGTTCTACCCTTTGCCCCCTTCTGGTGATAAATTAGTCATAGAGTAGCCAATATTTGACCCATTGAACATGTAATATCGGGCCCAAGAGTCGTCTATTTTGAACTTTTTAGTTCTACCCTTTGACTCCTTCTGGTGATAAATTAGCCATAGAGTAGCCAATATTTGACCCATTGAACATGTTTCAGTCATGGATCTTAAAATTTCTATACCTACTTATTGACTCTATCTGATGTTACATCAGTCATTCAAAAGTCAATATTTGACCAAATGTACTAAAATCGGGCCCAAGAGTCGTCTATTTTGAACTTTTTAGTTCTACCCTTTGCCCCCTTCTGGTGATAAATTAGTCATAGAGAAGCCAATATTTGACCCATTGAACATGTAATATCGGGCCCAAGAGTCGTCGATTTTGAACTTTTTAGTTCTACCCTTTGACTCCTTCTGGTGATAAATTAGCCATAGAGTAGCCAATATTTGACCCATTGAACATGTTTCAGTCATGGATCTTGAAATTTCTATACCTACTTATTGACTCTTTCTGATGTTACATCCGTCATTCAAAAGTCAATATATGACCAAATATACTAAAATCGGGCCCAAGAATCGTCTATTTTGAACTTTTTAGTTCTACCCTTTGACTCCTTATGGTGATAACTTAGCCATAGAGTAGGCAATATTTGACCCATTGAACATGTTTCAGTCATGGATCTTGAAATTTATATTCCTACTTATTGACTCTTTCTGATGTTACATCAGTCATTCAAAAGTCAATATTTGTCCAAATGTTCTAAAATCGGGCCCAAGAGTCGTCTATTTTGAACTTTTTAGTTCTACCCTTTGCCCCCTTCTGGTGATAAATTAGCAATAGAGTAGCCAATATTTGACCCATTGAACTTGTAATATCGGTTCCAAGAGTTGTCGATTTTGAACTTTTTAGTTCTACCCTTTGACTCCTTCTGGTGATAAATTAGCCATAGAGTAGCCAATATTTGACCCATTTAACATATTTCAGTCAATGATCTTAAAATTTCTATACCTACTTATTGACTCTATCTAATGTTACATCGGTCATTCAAAAGTCAATATTTTACCAAATGTACTAAAATCGGGCCCAAGAGTCGTCTATTTTGAACTTTTTAGTTCTACCCTTTGACTCCTTCTGGTGATAAATTAGCCATAAAGTAGCCAATATTTGACCCATTAAACATGTTTCAGTCATGGATCTTGAAATTTTTTTACCTACTTATTGAGTCTTTCTGATGTTATATCGGTCATTCAAAAGTCAATATTTTACCAAATGTACTAAAATCGGGCCCAAGAGTCGTCTATTTTGAACTTTTCAGTTCTACCCTATTGACTCCTTCTGGCGATAGTTCAGCCAATTTTTGACCCACTGAAAATATTTCAGGCCTTGATCTTGAACTTTCTATTCCTACCCAATTGACTCCTTCTGGTGATAAATTAGCCATAGAGTAGCCAATATTTGACCCATTGAACATATTTCAGTCAATGATCTTAAAATTTATATACCTACTTATTGACTCTTTCTGATGTTACATCGGTCATTCAAAAGTCAATATTTGACCAAATGTACTAATATCGGGCCAGAGAGTCGTCGATTTTGAACTTTTTAGTTATACCCTATAGACTCCTTCTGGCGATAGTTCAGCCAACTTTTGACCCACTGAAAATATTTCAGTCCTTGATCTTGAACTTTCTATTCCTACCCAGTTGACTCCTTCTGGTGATAAATTAGCCATAGAGTAGCCAATATTTTACCCATTGGACATGTTTCAGTTATGGACCTTGAAGTTTTTATACCTACTCATTGACTCTTTCTGAATTTAGGTAAGTCATTCAGAAATCCATATTTGACCAAATGTACTAATATCGGGCCCAAGAGTCGTCGATTTTGAACTTTTTAGTTCTACCCTTTGACTCCTTCTGGTGATAAATTAGCCATAGAGTAGCCAATATTTGACCCATTGAACATGTTTCAGTCATGGATCTTAAAATTTCTATACCTACTTATTGACTCTATCTGATGTTACATCAGTCATTCAAAAGTCAATATTTGACCAAATGTACTAAAATCGGGCCCAAGAGTCGTCTATTTTGAACTTTTTAGTTCTACCCTTTGCCCCCTTCTGGTGATAAATTAGTCATAGAGAAGCCAATATTTGACCCATTGAACATGTAATATCGGGCCCAAGAGTCATCGATTTTGAACTTTTTAGTTCTACCCTTTGACTCCTTCTGGTGATAAATTAGCCATAGAGTAGCCAATATTTGACCCATTGAACATGTTTCAGTCATGGATCTTAAAGTTACTATACCTACTTATTGACTCTTTCTAATGTTACATCAGTCATTCAAAAGTCAATATTTGTCCAAATGTTCTAAAATCGGGCCCAAGAGTCGTCTATTTTGAACTTTTTAGTTCTACCCTTTGCCCCCTTCTGGTGATAAATTAGTCATAGAGTAGCCAATATTTGACCCATTGAACATGTAATATCGGGCCCAAGAGTCGTCGATTTTGAACTTTTTAGTTCTACCCTTTGACTCCTTCTGGTGATAAATTAGCCGTAGAGTAGCCAATATTTGACCCATTGAACATATTTCAGTCAATGATCTTAAAATTTCTATACCTACTTATTGACTCTATCTGATGTTACATCGGTCATTCAAAAGTCAATATTTCACAAAATGTACTAAAATCGGGCCCAAGAGTCAACTATTTTGAACTTTTTAGTTCTAACCTATTGACTCCTTCTGGAGATAGTTCAGCCAATTTTTGACCCACTGAAAATATTTCAGTCCTTGATCTTGAACTTTCTATTCCTACCCAGTTGACTCCTTCTGGTGATAAATTAGCCATAGAGTAGCCAATATTTTACCAATTGGACATGTTTCAGTAATGGATCTTGAAGTTTTTATACCTACTCATCGACTCTTTCTGAATTTAGGTCAGTCATTCAGAAATCCATATTTGACCAAATGTACTAATATCGGGCCCAAGAGTCGTCGATTTTGAACTTTCTATTTCTAGCCAATTGACTCCTTCTGGTGATAAATTAGCCATAGAGTAGGCAATATTTGACCCATTGAACATGTTTCAGTCATGGATCTTGAAATTTCTATTCCTACTTATTGACTCTTTCTGATGTTACATCAGTCATTCAAAAGTCAATATTTGTCCAAATGTTCTAAAATCGGGCCCAAGAGTCGTCTATTTTGAACTTTTTAGTTCTACCCTTTGCCCCCTTCTGGTGATAAATTAGCAATAGAGTAGCCAATATTTGACCCATTGAACTTGTAATATCGGTTCCAAGAGTCGTCGATTTTGAACTTTTTAGTTCTACCCTTTGACTCCTTCTGGTGATAAATTAGCCATAGAGTAGCCAATATTTGACCCATTAAACATGTTTCAGTCATGGATCTTTGAAATTTTTTTACCTACTTATTGAGTCTTTCTGATGTTATATCGGTCATTCAAAAGTCAATATTTTACCAAATGTACTAAATTTGGGCCCAAGAGTCGTCTATTTTGAACTTTTCAGTTCTACCCCATTGACTCCTTCTGGCGATAGTTCAGCCAATTTTTGACCCACTGAAAATATTTCAGGCCTTGATCTTGAACTTTCTATTCCTACCCAATTGACTCCTTCTGGTGATAAATTAGCCATAGAGTAGCCAGTATTTGACCCATTGAACATGTTTCAGTCATGGATCTTGAAATTTATATACCTACTTATTGACTCTTTCTGATGTTACATCGGTCATTCAAAAGTCAATATATGACCAAATATACTAAAATCGGGCCCAAGAATCGTCTATTTTGAACTTTTTAGTTCTACCCTTTGACTCCTTCTGGTGATAAATTAGCCATAGAGTAGCCAATATTTGACCCATTAAACATGTTTCAGTCATGGATCTTTGAAATTTTTTTACCTACTTATTGAGTCTTTCTGATGTTATATCGGTCATTCAAAAGTCAATATTTTACCAAATGTACTAAATTTGGGCCCAAGAGTCGTCTATTTTGAACTTTTCAGTTCTACCCCATTGACTCCTTCTGGCGATAGTTCAGCCAATTTTTGACCCACTGAAAATATTTCAGGCCTTGATCTTGAACTTTCTATTCCTACCCAATTGACTCCTTCTGGTGATAAATTAGCCATAGAGTAGCCAGTATTTGACCCATTGAACATGTTTCAGTCATGGATCTTGAAATTTATATACCTACTTATTGACTCTTTCTGATGTTACATCGGTCATTCAAAAGTCAATATATGACCAAATATACTAAAATCGGGCCCAAGAATCGTCTATTTTGAACTTTTTAGTTCTACCCTTTGACTCCTTCTGGTGATAAATTAGCCATAGAGTAGCCAATATTTGACCCATTGAACATATTTCAGTCAATGATCTTAAAATTTCTATACCTACTTATTGACTCTATCTGATGTTACATCGGTCATTCAAAAGTCAATATTTCACCAAATGTACTAAAATCGGGCCCAAGAGTCAACTATTTTGAACTTTTTAGTTCTAACCTATTGACTCCTTCTGGAGATAGTTCAGCCAATTTTTGACCCACTGAAAATATTTCAGTCCTTGATCTTGAACTTTCTATTCCTACCCAGTTGACTCCTTCTGGTGATAAATTAGCCATAGAGTAGCCAATATTTTACCAATTGGACATGTTTCAGTTATGGATCTTGAAGTTTTTATACCTACTCATCGACTCTTTCTGAATTTAGGTCAGTCATTCAGAAATCCATATTTGACCAAATGTACTAATATCGGGCCCAAGAGTCGTCGATTTTGAACTTTCTATTTCTAGCCAATTGACTCCTTCTGGTGATAAATTAGCCATAGAGTAGGCAATATTTGACCCATTGAACATGTTTCAGTCATGGATCTTGAAATTTCTGTTCCTACTTATTGACTCTTTCTGATGTTACATCAGTCATTCAAAAGTCAATATTTGTCCAAATGTTCTAAAATCGGGCCCAAGAGTCGTCTATTTTGAACTTTTTAGTTCTACCCTTTGCCCCCTTCTGGTGATAAATTAGCAATAGAGTAGCCAATATTTGACCCATTGAACTTGTAATATCGGTTCCAAGAGTCGTCGATTTTGAACTTTTTAGTTCTACCCTTTGACTCCTTCTGGTGATAAATTAGCCATAGAGTAGCCAATATTTGACCCATTGAACATATTTCAGTCAATGATCTTAATTTCTATACCTACTTATTGACTCTATCTGATGTTACATCGGTCATTCAAAAGTCAATATTTTACCAAATGTACTAAAATCGGGCCCAAAAGTCGTCTATTTTGAACTTTTCAGTTCTACCCCATTGACTCCTTCTGGCGATAGTTCAGCCAATTTTTGACCCACTGAAAATATTTCAGGCCTTGATCTTGAACTTTCTATTCCTACCCAATTGACTCCTTTTGGTGATAAATTAGCCATAGAGTAGCCAATATTTGACCCATTGAACATATTTCAGTCAATGATCTTAAAATTTCTATACCTACTTATTGACTCTTTCTGATGTTACATCGGTCATTCAAAAGTCAATATTTCACCAAATGTACTAAAATCGGGCCCAAGAATCGTCTATTTTGAACTTTTTAGTTCTACCCTTTGACTCCTTCTGATGATAAATTAGCCATAGAGTAGCCAATATTTGACCCATTGAACATATTTCAGTCAATGATCTTAAAATTTCTATACCTACTTATTGACTCTATCTGATGTTACATCGGTCATTCAAAAGTCAATATTTCACCAAATGTACTAAAATCGGGCCCAAGAGTCGTCCATTTTGAACTTTTTAGTTCTACCCTATTGACTCCTTCTGGAGATAGTTCAGCCAATTTTTGACCCACTGAAAATATTTCAGTCCTTGATCTTGAACTTTCTATTCCTACCCAGTTGACTCCTTCTAGTGATAAATTAGCCATAGAGTAGCCAATATTTTACCCATTGGACATGTTTCAGTTATGGATCTTGAAGTTTTTATACCTACTCATTGACTCTTTCTGAATTTAGGTCAGTCATTCAGAAATCCATATTTGACCAAATGTACTAATATCGGGCCCAAGAGTCGTCGATTTTGAACTTTCTATTTCTAGCCAATTGACTCCTTCTGGTGATAAATTAGCCATAGAGTAGGCAATATTTGACCCATTGAACATGTTTCAGTCATGGATTTTGAAATTTCTATTCCTACTTATTGACTCTTTCTGATGTTACATCAGTCATTCAAAAGTCAATATTTGTCCAAATGTTCTAAAATCGGGCCCAAGAGTCGTCTATTTTGAACTTTTTAGTTCTACCCTTTGCCCCCTTCTGGTGATAAATTAGCAATAGAGTAGCCAATATTTGACCCATTGAACTTGTAATATCGGTTCCAAGAGTCGTCGATTTTGAACTTTTTAGTTCTACCCTTTGACTCCTTCTGGTGATAAATTAGCCATGGAGTAGCCAATATTTGACCCATTGAACATGTTTCAGTCATGGATCTTGAAATTTCTATTCCTACTTATTGACTCTATCTGATGTTACATCAGTCATTCAAAAGTCAATATATGACCAAATATACTAAAATTGGGCCCAAGAATCGTCTATTTTGAACTTTTTAGTTCTACCCTTTGACTCCTTCTGGTGATAAATTAGCCATAGAGTAGCCAATATTTTACCCATTGGACATGTTTCAGTTATGGACCTTGAAGTTTTTATACCTACTCATTGACACTTTCTGAATTTAGGTTAGTCATTCAGAAATCCATATTTGACCAAATGTACTAATATCGGGCCCAAGAGTCGTCGATTTTGAACTGTCTATTTCTACCCAATTGACTCCTTCTTGTGATAAATTAGCGATAGAGTAGCCAATAATTGACCCATTGAACATGTTTCAGTCATGGATCTTAAAATTTCTATATCTACTTATTGACTCTATCTGATGTTACATCAGTCATTCAAAAGTCAATATTTGTCCAAATGTTCTAAAATCGGGCCCAAGAGTCATCTATTTTGAACTTTTTAGTTCTACCCTTTGCCCCCTTCTGGTGATAAATTAGTCATAGAGTAGCCAATATTTGACCCATTGAACATGTAATATCGGGCCCAAGAGTCGTCGATTTTGAACTTTTTAGTTCTACCCTTTGACTCCTTCTGGTGATAAATTAGCCATAGAGTAGCCAATATTTGACCCATTGAACATGTTTCAGTCATGGATCTTAAAATTACTATACCTACTTATTGACTCTTTCTGATGTTACATCAGTCATTCAAAAGTCAATATTTGTCCAAATGTTCTAAAATCGGGCCCAAGAGTCGTCTATTTTGAACTTTTTAGTTCTACCCTTTGCCCCCTTCTGGTGATAAATTAGTCATAGAGTAGCCAATATTTGACCCATTGAACATGTAATATCGGGCCCAAGAGTCGTCGATTTTGAACTTTTTAGTTCTACCCTTTGACTCCTTCTGGTGATAAATTAGCCATAGAGTAGCCAATATTTGACCCATTGAACATGTTTCAGTCATGGATCTTAAAATTTCTATACCTACTTATTGACTCTATCTGATGTTACATCAGTCATTCAAAAGTCAATATTTGACCAAATGTACTAAAATCGGGCCCAAGAGTCGTCTATTTTGAACTTTTTAGTTCTACCCTTTGCCCCCTTCTGGTGATAAATTAGTCATAGAGAAGCCAATATTTGACCCATTGAACATGTAATATCGGGCCCAAGAGTCGTCGATTTTGAACTTTTTAGTTCTACCCTTTGACTCCTTCGGGTGATAAATTAGCCATAGAGTAGCCAATATTTGACCCATTGAACATGTTTCAGTCATGGATCTTAAAATTTCTATACCTACTTATTGACTCTATCTGATGTTACATCAGTCATTCAAAAGTCAATATTTGACCAAATGTACTAAAATCGGGCCCAAGAGTCGTCTATTTTGAACTTTTTAGTTCTACCCTTTGCCCCCTTCTGGTGATAAATTAGTCATAGAGTAGCCAATATTTGACCCATTGAACATGTTTCAGTCATGGATCTTGAAATTTCTATACCTACTTAATGACTCTTTCTGATGTTACATCAGTCATTCAAAAGTCAATATTTGTCCAAACGTTCTAAAATCGGGCCCAAGAGTCGTCTATTTTGAACTTTTTAGTTCTACCCTTTGCCCCCTTCTGGTGATAAATTAGTCATAGAGTAGCCAATATTTGACCCATTGAACATATTTCAGTCAATGATCTTAAAATTTCTATACCTACTTATTGACTCTATCTGATGTTACATCGGTCATTCAAAAGTCAATATTTCACCAAATGTACTAAAATCGGGCCCAAGAGTCAACTATTTTGAACTTTTTAGTTCTACCCTATTGACTCCTTCTGGAGATAATTCAGCCAATTTTTGACCCACTGAAAATATTTCAGTCCTTGATCTTGAACTTTCTATTCCTACCCAGTTGACTCCTTCTGGTGATAAATTAGCCATAGAGTAGCCAATATTTTACCAATTGGACATGTTTCAGTTATGGATCTTGAAGTTTTTATACCTACTCATCGACTCTTTCTGAATTTAGGTCAGTCATTCAGAAATCCATATTTGACCAAATGTACTAATATCGGGCCCAAGAGTCGTCGATTTTGAACTTTCTATTTCTAGCCAATTGACTCCTTCTGGTGATAAATTAGCCATAGAGTAGGCAATATTTGACCCATTGAACATGTTTCAGTCATGGATCTTGAAATTTCTATTCCTACTTATTGACTCTTTCTGATGTTACATCAGTCATTAAAAAGTCAATATTTGTCCAAATGTTCTAAAATCAGGCCCAAGAGTCGTCTATTTTGAACTTTTTAGTTCTACCCTTTGCCCCCTTCTGGTGATAAATTAGTCATAGAGAAGCCAATATTTGACCCATTGAACATGTAATATCGGGCCCAAGAGTCGTCGATTTTGAACTTTTTAGTTCTACCCTTTGACTCCTTCTGGTGATAAATTAGCCATAGAGTAGCCAATATTTGACCCATTGAACATGTTTCAGTCATGGATCTTGAAATTTCTCTACCTACTTATTGACTCTTTCTGATGTTACATCGGTCATTCAAAAGTCAATATATGACCAAATATACTAAAATCGGGCCCAAGAATCGTCTATTTTGAACTTTTTAGTTCTACCCTTTGACTCCTTCTGGTGATAAATTAGCCATAGAGTAGCCAATATTTGACCCATTGAACATATTTCAGTCAATGATCTTAAAATTTCTATACCTACTTATTGACTCTATCTGATGTTACATCGGTCATTCAAAAGTCAATATTTCACCAAATGTACTAAAATCGGGCCCAAGAGTCAACTATTTTGAACTTTTTAGTTCTAACCTATTGACTCCTTCTGGAGATAGTTCAGCCAATTTTTGACCCACTCAAAATATTTCAGTCCTTGATCTTGAACTTTCTATTCCTACCCAGTTGACTCCTTCTGGTGATAAATTAGCCATAGAGTAGCCAATATTTTACCAATTGGACATGTTTCAGTTATGGATCTTGAAGTTTTTATACCTACTCATCGACTCTTTCTGAATTTAGGTCAGTCATTCAGAAATCCATATTTGACCAAATGTACTAATATCGGGCCCAAGAGTCGTCGATTTTGAACTTTCTATTTCTAGCCAATTGACTCCTTCTGGTGATAAATTAGCCATAGAGTAGGCAATATTTGACCCATTGAACATGTTTCAGTCATGGATCTTGAAATTTCTATTCCTACTTATTGACTCTTTCTGATGTTACATCAGTCATTCAAAAGTCAATATTTGTCCAAATGTTCTAAAATCGGGCCGAAGAGTCGTCTATTTTGAACTTTTTAGTTCTACCCTTTGCCCCCTTCTGGTGATAAATTAGCAATAGAGTAGCCAATATTTGACCCATTGAACTTGTAATATCGGTTCCAAGAGTCGTCGATTTTGAACTTTTTAGTTCTACCCTTTGACTCCTTCTGGTGATAAATTAGCCATAGAGTAGCCAATATTTGACCCATTGAACATATTTCAGTCAATGATCTTAAAATTTCTATACCTACTTATTGACTCTATCTGATGTTACATCGGTCATTCAAAAGTCAATATTTTACCAAATGTACTAAAATCGGGCCCAAGAGTCGTCTATTTTGAACTTTTTAGTTCTACCCTTTGACTCCTTCTGGTGATAAATTAGCCATAGAGTAGCCAATATTTGACCCATTAAACATGTTTCAGTCATGGATCTTGAAATTTTTTTACCTACTTATTGAGTCTTTCTGATGTTATATCGGTCATTCAAAAGTCAATATTTTACCAAATGTACTAAAATCGGGCCCAAGAGTCGTCTATTTTGAACTTTTCAGTTCTACCCCATTGACTCCTTCTGGCGATAGTTCAGCCAATTTTTGACCCACTGAAAATATTTCAGGCCTTGATCTTGAACTTTCTATTCCTACCCAATTGACTCCTTCTGGTGATAAATTAGCCATAGAGTAGCCAGTATTTGACCCATTGAACATGTTTCAGTCATGGATCTTGAAATTTATATACCTACTTATTGACTCTTTCTGATGTTACATCGGTCATTCAAAAGTCAATATATGACCAAATATACTAAAATCGGGCCCAAGAATCGTCTATTTTGAACTTTTTAGTTCTACCCTTTGACTCCTTCTGGTGATAAATTAGCCATAGAGTAGCCAATATTTGACCCATTGAACATATTTCAGTCAATGATCTTAAAATTTCTATACCTACTTATTGACTCTATCTGATGTTACATCGGTCATTCAAAAGTCAATATTTCACCAAATGTACTAAAATCGGGCCCAAGAGTCAACTATTTTGAACTTTTTAGTTCTAACCTATTGACTCCTTCTGGAGATAGTTCAGCCAATTTTTGACCCACTGAAAATATTTCAGTCCTTGATCTTGAACTTTCTATTCCTACCCAGTTGACTCCTTCTGGTGATAAATTAGCCATAGAGTAGCCAATATTTTACCAATTGGACATGTTTCAGTTATGGATCTTGAAGTTTTTATACCTACTCATCGACTCTTTCTGAATTTAGGTCAGTCATTCAGAAATCCATATTTGACCAAATGTACTAATATCGGGCCCAAGAGTAGTCGATTTTGAACTTTCTATTTCTAGCCAATTGACTCCTTCTGGTGATAAATTAGCCATAGAGTAGGCAATATTTGACCCATTGAACATGTTTCAGTCATGGATCTTGAAATTTCTGTTCCTACTTATTGACTCTTTCTGATGTTACATCAGTCATTCAAAAGTCAATATTTGTCCAAATGTTCTAAAATCGGGCCCAAGAGTCGTCTATTTTGAACTTTTTAGTTCTACCCTTTGCCCCCTTCTGGTGATAAATTAGCAATAGAGTAGCCAATATTTGACCCATTGAACTTGTAATATCGGTTCCAAGAGTCGTCGATTTTGAACTTTTTAGTTCTACCCTTTGACTCCTTCTGGTGATAAATTAGCCATAGAGTAGCCAATATTTGACCCATTGAACATATTTCAGTCAATGATCTTAATTTCTATACCTACTTATTGACTCTATCTGATGTTACATCGGTCATTCAAAAGTCAATATTTTACCAAATGTACTAAAATCGGGCCCAAAAGTCGTCTATTTTGAACTTTTCAGTTCTACCCCATTGACTCCTTCTGGCGATAGTTCAGCCAATTTTTGACCCACTGAAAATATTTCAGGCCTTGATCTTGAACTTTCTATTCCTACCCAATTGACTCCTTCTGGTGATAAATTAGCCATAGAGTAGCCAATATTTGACCCATTGAACATATTTCAGTCAATGATCTTAAAATTTATATACCTACTTATTGACTCTTTCTGATGTTACATCGGTCATTCAAAAGTCAATATTTCACCAAATGTACTAAAATCGGGCCCAAGAATCGTCTATTTTGAACTTTTTAGTTCTACCCTTTGACTCCTTCTGATGATAAATTAGCCATAGAGTAGCCAATATTTGACCCATTGAACATATTTCAGTCAATGATCTTAAAATTTCTATACCTACTTATTGACTCTATCTGATGTTACATCGGTCATTCAAAAGTCAATATTTCACCAAATGTACTAAAATCGGGCCCAAGAGTCGTCCATTTTGAACTTTTTAGTTCTACCCTATTGACTCCTTCTGGAGATAGTTCAGCCAATTTTTGACCCACTGAAAATATTTCAGTCCTTGATCTTGAACTTTCTATTCCTACCCAGTTGACTCCTTCTAGTGATAAATTAGCCATAGAGTAGCCAATATTTTACCCATTGGACATGTTTCAGTTATGGATCTTGAAGTTTTTATACCTACTCATTGACTCTTTCTGAATTTAGGTCAGTCATTCAGAAATCCATATTTGACCAAATGTACTAATATCGGGCCCAAGAGTCGTCGATTTTGAACTTTCTATTTCTAGCCAATTGACTCCTTCTGGTGATAAATTAGCCATAGAGTAGGCAATATTTGACCCATTGAACATGTTTCAGTCATGGATTTTGAAATTTCTATTCCTACTTATTGACTCTTTCTGATGTTACATCAGTCATTCAAAAGTCAATATTTGTCCAAATGTTCTAAAATCGGGCCCAAGAGTCGTCTATTTTGAACTTTTTAGTTCTACCCTTTGCCCCCTTCTGGTGATAAATTAGCAATAGAGTAGCCAATATTTGACCCATTGAACTTGTAATATCGGTTCCAAGAGTCGTCGATTTTGAACTTTTTAGTTCTACCCTTTGACTCCTTCTGGTGATAAATTAGCCATGGAGTAGCCAATATTTGACCCATTGAACATGTTTCAGTCATGGATCTTGAAATTTCTATTCCTACTTATTGACTCTATCTGATGTTACATCAGTCATTCAAAAGTCAATATATGACCAAATATACTAAAATTGGGCCCAAGAATCGTCTATTTTGAACTTTTTAGTTCTACCCTTTGACTCCTTCTGGTGATAAATTAGCCATAGAGTAGCCAATATTTTACCCATTGGACATGTTTCAGTTATGGACCTTGAAGTTTTTATACCTACTCATTGACACTTTCTGAATTTAGGTTAGTCATTCAGAAATCCATATTTGACCAAATGTACTAATATCGGGCCCAAGAGTCGTCGATTTTGAACTGTCTATTTCTACCCAATTGACTCCTTCTTGTGATAAATTAGCGATAGAGTAGCCAATAATTGACCCATTGAACATGTTTCAGTCATGGATCTTAAAATTTCTATATCTACTTATTGACTCTATCTGATGTTACATCAGTCATTCAAAAGTCAATATTTGATCAAATGTACTAAAATCGGGCCCAAGAGTCATCTATTTTGAACTTTTTAGTTCTACCCTTTGCCCCCTTCTGGTGATAAATTAGTCATAGAGTAGCCAATATTTGACCCATTGAACATGT
Organism: Zacco platypus; assembly: GCA_038088235.1. Lineage (NCBI taxonomy): Eukaryota > Metazoa > Chordata > Actinopteri > Cypriniformes > Xenocyprididae > Zacco > Zacco platypus. The sequence continues at coordinate 18,243,819 of CM076064.1, forward strand.
AATATCGGGCCCAAGAGTCGTCGATTTTGAACTTTTTAGTTCTACCCTTTGACTCCTTCTGGTGATAAATTAGCCATAGAGTAGCCAATATTTGACCCATTGAACATGTTTCAGTCATGGATCTTAAAATTACTATACCTACTTATTGACTCTTTCTGATGTTACATCAGTCATTCAAAAGTCAATATTTGTCCAAATGTTCTAAAATCGGGCCCAAGAGTCGTCTATTTTGAACTTTTTAGTTCTACCCTTTGCCCCCTTCTGGTGATAAATTAGTCATAGAGTAGCCAATATTTGACCCATTGAACATGTAATATCGGGCCCAAGAGTCGTCGATTTTGAACTTTTTAGTTCTACCCTTTGACTCCTTCTGGTGATAAATTAGCCATAGAGTAGCCAATATTTGACCCATTGAACATGTTTCAGTCATGGATCTTAAAATTTCTATACCTACTTATTGACTCTATCTGATGTTACATCAGTCATTCAAAAGTCAATATTTGACCAAATGTACTAAAATCGGGCCCAAGAGTCGTCTATTTTGAACTTTTTAGTTCTACCCTTTGCCCCCTTCTGGTGATAAATTAGTCATAGAGAAGCCAATATTTGACCCATTGAACATGTAATATCGGGCCCAAGAGTCGTCGATTTTGAACTTTTTAGTTCTACCCTTTGACTCCTTCGGGTGATAAATTAGCCATAGAGTAGCCAATATTTGACCCATTGAACATGTTTCAGTCATGGATCTTAAAATTTCTATACCTACTTATTGACTCTATCTGATGTTACATCAGTCATTCAAAAGTCAATATTTGACCAAATGTACTAAAATCGGGCCCAAGAGTCGTCTATTTTGAACTTTTTAGTTCTACCCTTTGCCCCCTTCTGGTGATAAATTAGTCATAGAGTAGCCAATATTTGACCCATTGAACATGTTTCAGTCATGGATCTTGAAATTTCTATACCTACTTAATGACTCTTTCTGATGTTACATCAGTCATTCAAAAGTCAATATTTGTCCAAATGTTCTAAAATCGGGCCCAAGAGTCGTCTATTTTGAACTTTTTAGTTCTACCCTTTGCCCCCTTCTGGTGATAAATTAGCCATAGAGAAGCCAATATTTGACCCATTGAACATGTAATATCGGGCCCAAGAGTCGTCGATTTTGAACTTTTTAGTTCTACCCTTTGACTCCTTCTGGTGATAAATTAGCCATAGAGTAGCCAATATTTGACCCATTGAACATGTTTCAGTCATGGATCTTGAAATTTCTATACCTACTTATTGACTCTTTCTGATGTTACATCGGTCATTCAAAAGTCAATATATGACCAAATATACTAAAATCGGGCCCAAGAATCGTCTATTTTGAACTTTTTAGTTCTACCCTTTGACTCCTTCTGGTGATAAATTAGCCATAGAGTAGCCAATATTTGACCCATTGAACATATTTCAGTCAATGATCTTAAAATTTCTATACCTACTTATTGACTCTATCTGATGTTACATCGGTCATTCAAAAGTCAATATTTCACCAAATGTACTAAAATCGGGCCCAAGAGTCAACTATTTTGAACTTTTTAGTTCTACCCTTTGCCCCCTTCTGGTGATAAATTAGTCATAGAGTAGCCAATATTTGACCCATTGAACATGTTTCAGTCATGGATCTTGAAATTTCTATACCTACTTAATGACTCTTTCTGATGTTACATCAGTCATTCAAAAGTCAATATTTGTCCAAACGTTCTAAAATCGGGCCCAAGAGTCGTCTATTTTGAACTTTTTAGTTCTACCCTTTGCCCCCTTCTGGTGATAAATTAGTCATAGAGTAGCCAATATTTGACCCATTGAACATATTTCAGTCAATGATCTTAAAATTTCTATACCTACTTATTGACTCTATCTGATGTTACATCGGTCATTCAAAAGTCAATATTTCACCAAATGTACTAAAATCGGGCCCAAGAGTCAACTATTTTGAACTTTTTAGTTCTACCCTATTGACTCCTTCTGGAGATAATTCAGCCAATTTTTGACCCACTGAAAATATTTCAGTCCTTGATCTTGAACTTTCTATTCCTACCCAGTTGACTCCTTCTGGTGATAAATTAGCCATAGAGTAGCCAATATTTTACCAATTGGACATGTTTCAGTTATGGATCTTGAAGTTTTTATACCTACTCATCGACTCTTTCTGAATTTAGGTCAGTCATTCAGAAATCCATATTTGACCAAATGTACTAATATCGGGCCCAAGAGTCGTCGATTTTGAACTTTCTATTTCTAGCCAATTGACTCCTTCTGGTGATAAATTAGCCATAGAGTAGGCAATATTTGACCCATTGAACATGTTTCAGTCATGGATCTTGAAATTTCTATTCCTACTTATTGACTCTTTCTGATGTTACATCAGTCATTAAAAAGTCAATATTTGTCCAAATGTTCTAAAATCAGGCCCAAGAGTCGTCTATTTTGAACTTTTTAGTTCTACCCTTTGCCCCCTTCTGGTGATAAATTAGTCATAGAGAAGCCAATATTTGACCCATTGAACATGTAATATCGGGCCCAAGAGTCGTCGATTTTGAACTTTTTAGTTCTACCCTTTGACTCCTTCTGGTGATAAATTAGCCATAGAGTAGCCAATATTTGACCCATTGAACATGTTTCAGTCATGGATCTTGAAATTTCTCTACCTACTTATTGACTCTTTCTGATGTTACATCGGTCATTCAAAAGTCAATATATGACCAAATATACTAAAATCGGGCCCAAGAATCGTCTATTTTGAACTTTTTAGTTCTACCCTTTGACTCCTTCTGGTGATAAATTAGCCATAGAGTAGCCAATATTTGACCCATTGAACATATTTCAGTCAATGATCTTAAAATTTCTATACCTACTTATTGACTCTATCTGATGTTACATCGGTCATTCAAAAGTCAATATTTCACCAAATGTACTAAAATCGGGCCCAAGAGTCAACTATTTTGAACTTTTTAGTTCTAACCTATTGACTCCTTCTGGAGATAGTTCAGCCAATTTTTGACCCACTCAAAATATTTCAGTCCTTGATCTTGAACTTTCTATTCCTACCCAGTTGACTCCTTCTGGTGATAAATTAGCCATAGAGTAGCCAATATTTTACCAATTGGACATGTTTCAGTTATGGATCTTGAAGTTTTTATACCTACTCATCGACTCTTTCTGAATTTAGGTCAGTCATTCAGAAATCCATATTTGACCAAATGTACTAATATCGGGCCCAAGAGTCGTCGATTTTGAACTTTCTATTTCTAGCCAATTGACTCCTTCTGGTGATAAATTAGCCATAGAGTAGGCAATATTTGACCCATTGAACATGTTTCAGTCATGGATCTTGAAATTTCTATTCCTACTTATTGACTCTTTCTGATGTTACATCAGTCATTCAAAAGTCAATATTTGTCCAAATGTTCTAAAATCGGGCCGAAGAGTCGTCTATTTTGAACTTTTTAGTTCTACCCTTTGCCCCCTTCTGGTGATAAATTAGCAATAGAGTAGCCAATATTTGACCCATTGAACTTGTAATATCGGTTCCAAGAGTCGTCGATTTTGAACTTTTTAGTTCTACCCTTTGACTCCTTCTGGTGATAAATTAGCCATAGAGTAGCCAATATTTGACCCATTGAACATATTTCAGTCAATGATCTTAAAATTTCTATACCTACTTATTGACTCTATCTGATGTTACATCGGTCATTCAAAAGTCAATATTTTACCAAATGTACTAAAATCGGGCCCAAGAGTCGTCTATTTTGAACTTTTTAGTTCTACCCTTTGACTCCTTCTGGTGATAAATTAGCCATAGAGTAGCCAATATTTGACCCATTAAACATGTTTCAGTCATGGATCTTGAAATTTTTTTACCTACTTATTGAGTCTTTCTGATGTTATATCGGTCATTCAAAAGTCAATATTTTACCAAATGTACTAAAATCGGGCCCAAGAGTCGTCTATTTTGAACTTTTCAGTTCTACCCCATTGACTCCTTCTGGCGATAGTTCAGCCAATTTTTGACCCACTGAAAATATTTCAGGCCTTGATCTTGAACTTTCTATTCCTACCCAATTGACTCCTTCTGGTGATAAATTAGCCATAGAGTAGCCAATATTTGACCCATTGAGCATATTTCAGTCAATGATCTTAAAATTTATATACCTACTTATTGACTCTTTCTGATGTTACATCGGTCATTCAAAAGTCAATATATGACCAAATATACTAAAATCGGTCCCAAGAATCGTCTATTTTGAACTTTTTAGTTCTACCCTTTGACTCCTTCTGGTGATAAATTAGCCATAGAGTAGCCAATATTTGACCCATTGAACATATTTCAGTCAATGATCTTAAAATTTCTATACCTACTTATTGACTCTATCTGATGTTACATCGGTCATTCAAAAGTCAATATTTCACCAAATGTACTAAAATCGGGCCCAAGAGTCGTCTATTTTGAACTTTTTAGTTCTACCCTATTGACTCCTTCTGGAGATAGTTCAGCCAATTTTTGACCCACTGAAAATATTTCAGTCCTTGATCTTGAACTTTCTATTCCTACCCAGTTGACTCCTTCTGGTGATAAATTAGCCATAGAGTAGCCAATATTTTACCCATTGGACATGTTTCAGTTATGGATCTTGAAGTTTTTATACCTACTCATTGACTCTTTCTGAATTTAGGTCAGTCATTCAGAAATCCATATTTGACCAAATGTACTAATATCGGGCCCAAGAGTCGTCGATTTTGAACTTTCTATTTCTAGCCAATTGACTCCTTCTGGTGATAAATTAGCCATAGAGTAGGCAATATTTGACCCATTGAAAATGTTTCAGTCATGGATCTTGAAATTTCTATTCCTACTTATTGACTCTTTCTGATGTTACATCAGTCATTCAAAAGTCAATATTTGTCCAAATGTTCTAAAATCGGGCCCAAGAGTCGTCTATTTTGAACTTTTTAGTTCTACCCTTTGCCCCCTTCTGGTGATAAATTAGTCATAGAGAAGCCAATATTTGACCCATTGAACATGTAATATCGGGCCCAAGAGTCGTCGATTTTGAACTTTTTAGTTCTACCCTTTGACTCCTTCTGGTGATAAATTAGCCATAGAGTAGCCAATATTTGACCCATTGAACATGTTTCAGTCATGGATCTTGAAATTTCTATACCTACTTATTGACTCTTTCTGATGTTACATCGGTCATTCAAAAGTCAATATATGACCAAATATACTAAAATCGGGCCCAAGAATCGTCTATTTTGAACTTTTTAGTTCTACCCTTTGACTCCTTCTGGTGATAAATTAGCCATAGAGTAGCCAATATTTGACCCATTGAACATATTTCAGTCAATGATCTTAAAATTTCTATACCTACTTATTGACTCTATCTGATGTTACATCGGTCATTCAAAAGTCAATATTTCACCAAATGTACTAAAATCGGGCCCAAGAGTCAACTATTTTGAACTTTTTAGTTCTAACCTATTGACTCCTTCTGGAGATAGTTCAGCCAATTTTTGACCCACTGAAAATATTTCAGTCCTTGATCTTGAACTTTCTATTCCTACCCAGTTGACTCCTTCTGGTGATAAATTAGCCATAGAGTAGCCAATATTTTACCAATTGGACATGTTTCAGTTATGGATCTTGAAGTTTTTATACCTACTCATCGACTCTTTCTGAATTTAGGTCAGTCATTCAGAAATCCATATTTGACCAAATGTACTAATATCGGGCCCAAGAGTCGTCGATTTTGAACTTTCTATTTCTAGCCAATTGACTCCTTCTGGTGATAAATTAGCCATAGAGTAGGCAATATTTGACCCATTGAACATGTTTCAGTCATGGATCTTGAAGTTTTTATACCTACTTATTGACTCTATCTGATTTTACATCGGTCATTCAAAAGTCAATTTTTCACCAAATGTACTTAAATCGGGCCCAAGAGTCGTCTATTTTGAACTTTTTAGTTCTACCCTATTGACTCCTTCTGGAGATAGTTCAGCCAATTTTTGACCCACTGAAAATATTTCAGTCCTTGATCTTGAACTTTCTATTCCTACCCAGTTGACTCCTTCTGGTGATAAATTAGCCATAGAGTAGCCAATATTTTACCCATTGGACATGTTTCAGTTATGGATCTTGAAGTTTTTATACCTACTCATTGACTCTTTCTGAATTTAGGTCAGTCATTCAGAAATCCATATTTGACCAAATGTACTAATATCGGGCCCAAGAGTCGTCGATTTTGAACTTTCTATTTCTAGCCAATTGACTCCTTCTGGTGATAAATTAGTCATAGAGTAGGCAATATTTGACCCATTGAACATGTTTCAGTCATGGACCTTGAAATTTCTATTCCTACTTATTGACTCTTTCTGATGTTACATCAGTCATTCAAAAGTCAATATTTGTCCAAATGTTCTAAAATCGGGCCCAAGAGTCGTCTATTTTTAACTTTTTAGTTCTACCCTTTGCCCCCTTCTGGTGATAAATTAGCAATAGAGTAGCCAATATTTGACCCATTGAACTTGTAATATCGGTTCCAAGAGTCGTCGATTTTGAACTTTTTAGTTCTACCCTTTGACTCCTTCTGGTGATAAATTAGCCATGGAGTAGCCAATATTTGACCCATTGAACATGTTTCAGTCATGGATCTTGAAATTTCTATTCCTACTTATTGACTCTTTCTGATGTTACATCAGTCATTCAAAAGTCAATATTTGTCCAAATGTTCTAAAATCGGGCCCAAGAGTCGTCTATTTTGAACTTTTTAGTTCTACCCTTTGCCCCCTTCTGGTGATAAATTAGCAATAGAGTAGCCAATATTTGACCCATTGAACTTGTAATATCGGTTCCAAGAGTCGTCGATTTTGAACTTTTTAGTTCTACCCTTTGACTCCTTCTGGTGATAAATTAGCCATAGAGTAGCCAATATTTGACCCATTGAACATATTTCAGTCAATGATCTTAAAATTTATATACCTACTTATTGACTCTATCTGATGTTACATCGGTCATTCAAAAGTCAATATTTTACCAAATGTACTAAAATCGGGCCCAAGAGTCGTCTATTTTGAACTTTTTAGTTCTACCCTTTGACTCCTTCTGGTGATAAATTAGCCATAGAGTAGCCAATATTTGACCCATTGAACATATTTCAGTCAATGATCTTAAAATTTATATACCTACTTATTGACTCTTTCTGATGTTACATCGGTCATTCAAAAGTCAATATATGACCAAATATACTAAAATCGGGCCCAAGAATCGTCTATTTTGAACTTTTTAGTTCTACCCTTTGACTCCTTCTGGTGATAAATTAGCCATAGAGTAGCCAATATTTTACCCATTGGACATGTTTCAGTTATGGACCTTGAAGTTTTTATACCTACTCATTGACTCTTTCTGAATTTAGGTAAGTCATTCAGAAATCCATATTTGACCAAATGTACTAATATCGGGCCCAAGAGTCGTCGATTTTGAACTGTCTATTTCTACACAATTGACTTCTTCTTGTGATAAATTAGCGATAGAGTAGCCAATAATTGACCCATTGAACATGTTTCAGTCATGGATCTTAAAATTTCTATATCTACTTATTGACTCTATCTGATGTTACATCAGTCATTCAAAAGTGAATATTTGATCAAATGTACTAAAATCGGGCCCAAGAGTCCTCTATTTTGAACTTTTTAGTTCTACCCTTTGCCCCCTTCTGGTGATAAATTAGTCATAGAGTAGCCAATATTTGTCCCATTGAACATGTAATATCGGGCCCAAGAGTCGTCGATTTTGAACTTTTTAGTTCTACCCTTTGACTCCTTCTGGTGATAAATTAGCCATAGAGTAGCCAATATTTGACCCATTGAACATGTTTCAGTCATGGATCTTAAAATTACTATACCTACTTATTGACTCTTTCTGATGTTACATCAGTCATTCAAAAGTCAATATTTGTCCAAATGTTCTAAAATCGGGCCCAAGAGTCGTCGATTTTGAACTTTTTAGTTCTACCCTTTGACTCCTTCTGGTGATAAATGAGCCATAGAGTAGCCAATATTTGACCCATTGAACATGTTTCAGTCATGGATCTTGAAATTTCTATACCTACTTATTGACTCTTTCTGATGTTACATCGGTCATTCAAAAGTCAATATTTCACCAAATGTACTAAAATCGGGCCCAAGAGTCGTCTATTTTGAACTTTTTAGTTCTACCCTTTGCCCCCTTCTGGTGATAAATTAGTCATAGAGAAGCCAATATTTGACCCATTGAACATGTAATATCGGGCCCAAGAGTCGTCGATTTTGAACTTTTTAGTTCTACCCTTTGACTCCTTCTGGTGATAAATTAGCCATAGAGTGGCCAATATTTGACCCATTGAACATGTTTCAGTCATGGATCTTAAAATTACTATACCTACTTATTGACTCTTTCTGATGTTACATCGGTCATTCAAAAGTCAATATATGACCAAATATACTAAAATCGGGCCCAAGAATCATCTATTTTGAACTTTTTAGTTCTACCCTTTGACTCCTTCTGGTGATAAATTAGCCATAGAGTACCCAATATTTGACCCATTGAACATATTTCAGTCAATGATCTTAAAATTTATATACCTACTTATTGACTCTTTCTGATGTTACATCGTTCATTCAAAAGTCAATATTTGACCAAATGTACTAATATCGGGCCAGAGAGTCGTCGATTTTGAACTTTTTAGTTATACCCTATAGACTCCTTCAGGAGATAGTTCAGCCAACTTTTGACCCACTGAAAATATTTCAGTCCTTGATCTTGAACTTTCTATTCCTACCCAGTTGACTCCTTCTTGTGGTACATTAGCCTTAGATTAGCCAATATTTTACCCATTGGACATGTTTCAGTTTTGGATCTTGAAATTTTTATACCTACTCATTGACTCTTTCTGAATTTAGGTCCGTCATTCAGAAATCCATATTTGACCAAAAGTACTAAAATCGGGCCCAAGAGTCGTCGATTTTGAACTTTTTAGTTCTACCCTTTGCCCCCTTCTGGTGATAAATTAGTCATAGAGTAGCCAATATTTGACCCATTGAACATGTAATAACGGGCCCAAGAGTCGTCGATTTTGAACTTTTTAGTTCAACCTTTGACTCCTTCTGGTGATAAATTAGCGATACAGTAGCCAATATTTGACCCATTGAACATATTTCAGTCAATGATCTTAAAAGTTCTATACCTACTTATTGACTCTATCTGATGTTACATCGGTCATTAAAAAGTCAATATTTCACCAAATGTACTAAAATCGGGCCCAAGAGTCGTCTATTTTGAACTTTTTAGTTCTACCCTTTGACTCCTTCTGGTGATAAATTAGCCATAGAGTAGCCAATATTTGACCCATTGAACATGTAATATCGGGCCCAAGAGTCGTCGATTTTAAACTTTTTAGTTCTACCCTTTGACTCCTTCTGGTGATAAATTAGCCATAGAGTAGCCAATATTTGACCCATTGAACATGTTTCAGTCATGGATCTTAAAATTACTATACCTACTTATTGACTCTTTCTGATGTTACATCAGTCATTCAGAAGTCAATATTTGTCCAAATGTTCTAAAATCGGGCCCAAGAGTCGTCTATTTTGAACTTTTTAGTGCTACCCTTTGCCCCCTTCTGGTGATAAATTAGTCATAGAGTAGCCAATATTTGACCCATTGAACATGTAATATCGGGCCCAAGAGTCGTCGATTTTGAACTTTTTAGTTCTACCCTTTGACTCCTTCTGGTGATAAATTAGCCATAGAGTAGCCAATATTTGACCCATTGAACATGTTTCAGTTATGGATCTTAAAATTTCTATACCTACTTATTGACTCTATCTGATGTTACATCAGTCATTCAAAAGTCAATATTTAACCAAATGTACTAAAATCGGGCCCAAGAGTCATCTATTTTGAACTTTTTATTTCTACCCTTTGCCCCCTTCTGGTGATAAATTAGCAATAGAGTAGCCAATATTTGACCCATTGAACTTGTAATATCGGTTCCAAGAGTCGTCGATTTTGAACTTTTTAGTTCTACCCTTTGACTCCTTCTGGTGATAAATTAGCCATAGAGTAGCCAATATTTGACCCATTGAACATATTTCAGTCAATGATCTTAAAATTTATATACCTACTTATTGACTCTATCTGATGTTACATCGGTCATTCAAAAGTCAATATTTTACCAAATGTACTAAAATCGGGCCCAAGAGTCGTCTATTTTGAACTTTTTAGTTCTACCCTTTGACTCCTTCTGGTGATAAATTAGCCATAGAGTAGCCAATATTTGACCCATTGAACATATTTCAGTCAATGATCTTAAAATTTATATACCTACTTATTGACTCTTTCTGATGTTACATCGGTCATTCAAAAGTCAATATATGACCAAATATACTAAAATCGGGCCCAAGAATCGTCTATTTTGAACTTTTTAGTTCTACCCTTTGACTCCTTCTGGTGATAAATTAGCCATAGAGTAGCCAATATTTTACCCATTGGACATGTTTCAGTTATGGACCTTGAAGTTTTTATACCTACTCATTGACTCTTTCTGAATTTAGGTAAGTCATTCAGAAATCCATATTTGACCAAATGTACTAATATCGGGCCCAAGAGTCGTCGATTTTGAACTGTCTATTTCTACACAATTGACTTCTTCTTGTGATAAATTAGCGATAGAGTAGCCAATAATTGACCCATTGAACATGTTTCAGTCATGGATCTTAAAATTTCTATATCTACTTATTGACTCTATCTGATGTTACATCAGTCATTCAAAAGTGAATATTTGATCAAATGTACTAAAATCGGGCCCAAGAGTCCTCTATTTTGAACTTTTTAGTTCTACCCTTTGCCCCCTTCTGGTGATAAATTAGTCATAGAGTAGCCAATATTTGTCCCATTGAACATGTAATATCGGGCCCAAGAGTCGTCGATTTTGAACTTTTTAGTTCTACCCTTTGACTCCTTCTGGTGATAAATTAGCCATAGAGTAGCCAATATTTGACCCATTGAACATGTTTCAGTCATGGATCTTAAAATTACTATACCTACTTATTGACTCTTTCTGATGTTACATCAGTCATTCAAAAGTCAATATTTGTCCAAATGTTCTAAAATCGGGCCCAAGAGTCGTCGATTTTGAACTTTTTAGTTCTACCCTTTGACTCCTTCTGGTGATAAATGAGCCATAGAGTAGCCAATATTTGACCCATTGAACATGTTTCAGTCATGGATCTTGAAATTTCTATACCTACTTATTGACTCTTTCTGATGTTACATCGGTCATTCAAAAGTCAATATTTCACCAAATGTACTAAAATCGGGCCCAAGAGTCGTCTATTTTGAACTTTTTAGTTCTACCCTTTGCCCCCTTCTGGTGATAAATTAGTCATAGAGAAGCCAATATTTGACCCATTGAACATGTAATATCGGGCCCAAGAGTCGTCGATTTTGAACTTTTTAGTTCTACCCTTTGACTCCTTCTGGTGATAAATTAGCCATAGAGTGGCCAATATTTGACCCATTGAACATGTTTCAGTCATGGATCTTAAAATTACTATACCTACTTATTGACTCTTTCTGATGTTACATCGGTCATTCAAAAGTCAATATATGACCAAATATACTAAAATCGGGCCCAAGAATCATCTATTTTGAACTTTTTAGTTCTACCCTTTGACTCCTTCTGGTGATAAATTAGCCATAGAGTACCCAATATTTGACCCATTGAACATATTTCAGTCAATGATCTTAAAATTTATATACCTACTTATTGACTCTTTCTGATGTTACATCGTTCATTCAAAAGTCAATATTTGACCAAATGTACTAATATCGGGCCAGAGAGTCGTCGATTTTGAACTTTTTAGTTATACCCTATAGACTCCTTCAGGAGATAGTTCAGCCAACTTTTGACCCACTGAAAATATTTCAGTCCTTGATCTTGAACTTTCTATTCCTACCCAGTTGACTCCTTCTTGTGGTACATTAGCCTTAGATTAGCCAATATTTTACCCATTGGACATGTTTCAGTTTTGGATCTTGAAATTTTTATACCTACTCATTGACTCTTTCTGAATTTAGGTCCGTCATTCAGAAATCCATATTTGACCAAAAGTACTAAAATCGGGCCCAAGAGTCGTCGATTTTGAACTTTTTAGTTCTACCCTTTGCCCCCTTCTGGTGATAAATTAGTCATAGAGTAGCCAATATTTGACCCATTGAACATGTAATAACGGGCCCAAGAGTCGTCGATTTTGAACTTTTTAGTTCAACCTTTGACTCCTTCTGGTGATAAATTAGCGATACAGTAGCCAATATTTGACCCATTGAACATATTTCAGTCAATGATCTTAAAAGTTCTATACCTACTTATTGACTCTATCTGATGTTACATCGGTCATTAAAAAGTCAATATTTCACCAAATGTACTAAAATCGGGCCCAAGAGTCGTCTATTTTGAACTTTTTAGTTCTACCCTTTGACTCCTTCTGGTGATAAATTAGCCATAGAGTAGCCAATATTTGACCCATTGAACATGTAATATCGGGCCCAAGAGTCGTCGATTTTAAACTTTTTAGTTCTACCCTTTGACTCCTTCTGGTGATAAATTAGCCATAGAGTAGCCAATATTTGACCCATTGAACATGTTTCAGTCATGGATCTTAAAATTACTATACCTACTTATTGACTCTTTCTGATGTTACATCAGTCATTCAGAAGTCAATATTTGTCCAAATGTTCTAAAATCGGGCCCAAGAGTCGTCTATTTTGAACTTTTTAGTGCTACCCTTTGCCCCCTTCTGGTGATAAATTAGTCATAGAGTAGCCAATATTTGACCCATTGAACATGTAATATCGGGCCCAAGAGTCGTCGATTTTGAACTTTTTAGTTCTACCCTTTGACTCCTTCTGGTGATAAATTAGCCATAGAGTAGCCAATATTTGACCCATTGAACATGTTTCAGTTATGGATCTTAAAATTTCTATACCTACTTATTGACTCTATCTGATGTTACATCAGTCATTCAAAAGTCAATATTTAACCAAATGTACTAAAATCGGGCCCAAGAGTCATCTATTTTGAACTTTTTATTTCTACCCTTTGCCCCCTTCTGGTGATAAATTAGTCATAGAGAAGCCAATATTTGACCCATTGAACATGTAATATCGGGCCCAAGAGTCGTCGATTTTGAACTTTTTAGTTCTACCCTTTGACTCCTTCTGGTGATAAATTAGCCATAGAGTAGCCAATATTTGACCCATTGAACATGTTTCAGTCATGGATCTTAAAATTACTATACCTACTTATTGACTCTTTCTGATGTTACATCAGTCATTCAAAAGTCAATATTTGTCCAAATGTTCTAAAATCGGGCCCAAGAGTCGTCTATTTTGAACTTTTTAGTTCTACCCTTTGCCCCCTTCTGGTGATAAATTAGCAATAGAGTAGCCAATATTTGACCCATTGAACTTGTAATATCGGTTCCAAGAGTCGTCGATTTTGAACTTTTTAGTTCTACCCTTTGACTCCTTCTGGTGATAAATTAGCCATAGAGTAGCCAATATTTGACCCTTTGAACATATTTCAGTCAATGATCTTAAAATTTCTATACCTACTTATTGACTCTATCTGATGTTACATCGGTCATTCAAAAGTCAATATTTTACCAAATGTACTAAAATCGGGCCCAAGAGTCGTCTATTTTGAACTTTTTAGTTCTACCCTTTGACTCCTTCTGGTGATAAATTAGTCATAGAGAAGCCAATATTTGACCCATTGAACATGTAATATCGGGCCCAAGAGTCGTCGATTTTGAACTTTTTAGTTCTACCCTTTGACTCCTTCTGGTGATAAATTAGCCATAGAGTAGCCAATATTTGACCCATTGAACATGTTTCAGTCATGGATCTTGAAATTTCTATACCTACTTATTGACTCTTTCTGATGTTACATCGGTCATTCAAAAGTCAATATATGACCAAATATACTAAAATCGGGCCCAAGAATCGTCTATTTTGAACTTTTTAGTTCTACCCTTTGACTCCTTCTGGTGATAAATTAGCCATAGAGTACCCAATATTTGACCCATTGAACATATTTCAGTCAATGATCTTAAAATTTCTATACCTACTTATTGACTCTATCTGATGTTACATCGGTCATTCAAAAGTCAATATTTCACCAAATGTACTAAAATCGGTCCCAAGAGTCAACTATTTTGAACTTTTTAGTTCTACCCTATTGACTCCTTCTGGAGATAGTTCAGCCAATTTTTGAACCACTGAAAATATTTCAGTCCTTGATCTTGAACTTTCTATTCCTACCCAGTTGACTCCTTCTGGTGATAAATTAGCCATAGAGTAGCCAATATTTTACCAATTGGACATGTTTCAGTTATGGATCTTGAAGTTTTTATACCTACTCATCGACTCTTTCTGAATTTAGGTCAGTCATTCAGAAATCCATATTTGACCAAATGTACTAATATCGGGCCCAAGAGTCGTCTATTTTGAACTTTTTAGTTCTACCCTTTGCCCCCTTCTGGTGATAAATTAGCAATAGAGTAGCCAATATTTGACCCATTGAACTTGTAATATCGGTTCCAAGAGTCGTCGATTTTGAACTTTTTAGTTCTACCCTTTGACTCCTTCTGGTGATAAATTAGCAATAGAGTAGCCAATATTTGACCCATTAAACATGTTTCAGTCATGGATCTTAAAATTTATATACCTACTTATTGACTCTTTCTGATGTTACATCGGTCATTCAAAAGTCAATATTTGACCAAATGTACTAATATCGGGCCAGAGAGTCGTCGATTTTGAACTTTTTAGTTATACCCTATAGACTCCTTCTGGCGATAGTTCAGCCAACTTTTGACCCACTGAAAATATTTCAGTCCTTGATCTTGAACTTTCTATTCCTACCCAGTTGACTCCTTTTGGTGATAAATTAGCCATAGAGTAGCCAATATTTTACCCATTGGACATGTTTCAGTTATGGACCTTGAAGTTTTTATATCTACTCATTGACTCTTTCTGAATTTAGGTAAGTCATTCAGAAATCCATATTTGACCAAATGTACAAATATCGGGCCCAAGAGTCGTCGATTTTGAACTTTCTATTTCTACCCAATTGACTCCTTCTTGTGGTACATTAGCCTTAGATTAGCCAATATTTTACCCATTGGACATGTTTCAGTTTTGGATCTTGAAATTTTTATACCTACTCATTGACTCTTTCTGAATTTAGGTCCGTCATTCAGAAATCCATATTTGACCAAAAGTACTCAAATCGGGCCCAAGAGTCGTCGATTTTGAACTTTTTAGTTCTACCCTTTGCCCCCTTCTGGTTATAAATTAGTCATAGAGTAGCCAATATTTGACCCATTGAACATGTAATAACGGGCCCAAGAGTCGTCGATTTTGAACTTTTTAGTTCAACCTTTGACTCCTTCTGGTGATAAATTAGCGATACAGTAGCCAATATTTGACCCATTGAACATATTTCAGTCAATGATCTTAAAATTTCTATACCTACTTATTGACTCTATCTGATGTTACATCGGTCATTAAAAAGTCAATATTTCACCAAATGTACTAAAATCGGGCCCAAGAATCGTCTATTTTGAACTTTTTAGTTCTACCCTTTGACTCCTTCTGGTGATAAATTAGCCATAGAGTAGCCAATATTTGACCCATTGAACATGTAATATCGGGCCCAAGAGTCGTCGATTTTGAACTTTTTAGTTCTACCCTTTGACTCCTTCTGGTGATAAATTAGCCATAGAGTAGCCAATATTTGACCCATTGAAAATGTTTCAGTCATGGATCTTGAAATTTCTATACCTACTTATTGACTCTTTCTGATGTTACATGGGTCATTCAAAACTCAATATTTGACCAAATGTACTAATATCGGGCCAGAGAGTCGTCGATTTTGAACTTTTCAGTTATACCCTATTGACTCCTTCTGGCGATAGTTCAGCAAACTTTTGACCCACTGAAAAAATTTCAGTTCTTGATCTTGAACGTTCTATTCCTACCCAGTTGACTCCTTCTGGTGATAAATTAGCCATAGAGTAGCCAATATTTTACCCATTGGACATGTTTCAGTTATGGATCTTGAAGTTTTTATACCTACTCATTGACTCTTTCTGAATTTAGGTCAGTCATTCAGAAATCCATATTTGACCAAATGTACTAATATCGGGCCCAAGAGTCGTCGATTTTGAACTGTCTATTTCTACCCAATTGACTCCTTCTTGTGATAAATTAGCGATAGAGTAGCCAATAATTGACCCATTGAACATGTTTCAGTCATGGATCTTGAAATTTCTATTCCTACTTATTGACTCTTTCTGATGTTACATCAGTCATTCAAAAGTCAATATTTGTCCAAATGTTCTAAAATCGGGCCCAAGAGTCGTCTATTTTGAACTTTTTAGTTCTACCCTTTGCCCCCTTCTGGTGATAAATTAGCAATAGAGTAGCCAATATTTGACCCATTGAACTTGTAATATCGGTTCCAAGAGTCGTCGATTTTTAACTTTTTAGTTCTACCCTTTGACTCCTTCTGGTGATAAATTAGCCATAGAGTAGCCAATATTTGACCCATTAAACATGTTTCAGTCATGGATCTTAAAATTTATATACCTACTTATTGACTCTTTCTGATGTTACATCGGTCATTCAAAAGTCAATATTTGACCAAATGTACTAATATCGGGCCAGAGAGTCGTCGATTTTGAACTTTTTAGTTATACCCTATAGACTCCTTCTGGCGATAGTTCAGCCAACTTTTGACCCACTGAAAATATTTCAGTCCTTGATCTTGAACTTTCTATTCCTACCCAGTTGACTCCTTTTGGTGATAAATTAGCCATAGAGTAGCCAATATTTTACCCATTGGACATGTTTCAGTTATGGACCTTGAAGTTTTTATACCTACTCATTGACTCTTTCTGAATTTAGGTAAGTCATTCAGAAATCCATATTTGACCAAATGTACAAATATCGGGCCCAAGAGTCGTCGATTTTGAACTTTCTATTTCTACCCAATTGACTCCTTCTTGTGGTACATTAGCCTTAGATTAGCAAATATTTTACCCATTGGACATGTTTCAGTTTTGGATCTTGAAATTTTTATACCTACTCATTGACTCTTTCTGAATTTAGGTCCGTCATTCAGAAATCCATATTTGACCAAAAGTACTAAAATCGGGCCCAAGAGTCGTCTATTTTGAACTTTTTAGTTCTACCCTTTGACTCCTTCTGGTGATAAGTTAGCCATAGAGTAGCCAATATTTGACCCATTGAACATGTAATATCGGGCCCAAGAGTCGTCTATTTTGAACTTTTTAGTTCTACCCTTTGACTCCTTCTGGTGATAAATTAGCCATAGAGTAGCCAATATTTGACCCACTGAACATATTTCAGTCAATGATCTTAAAATTTCTATACCTACTTATTGACTCTATCTGATGTTACATCGGTCATTCAAAAGTCAATATTTCACCAAATGTACTAAAATCGGGCCCAAGAGTCATTTATTTTGAATTTTTTAGTTCTACCCTATTGACTCCTTCTGGAGATAGTTCAGCCAATTTTTGACCCACTGAAAATATTTCAGTCCTTGATCTTGAACTTTCTATTCCTACCCAGTTGACTCCTTCTGGTGATAAATTAGCCATAGAGTAGCCAATAATTGACCCATTGAACATGTTTCAGTCATGGATCTTGAAATTTCTATTCCTACTTATTGACTCTTTCTGATGTTATATCGGTCATTCAAAAGTCAATATTTTACCAAATGTACTAAAATCGGGCCCAAGAGTCGTCTATTTTGAACTTTTTAGTTCTACCCTTTGACTCCTTCTGGTGATAAATTAGCCATAGAGTAGCCAATATTTGACCCATTGAACATGTTTCAGTCATGGATCTTGAAATTTCTTTACCTACTTATTGACTCTTTCTGATGTTATATCGGTCATTCAAAAGTCGATATTTTACCAAATGTACTAAAATCGGGCCCAAGAGTCGTCTATTTTGAACTTTTCAGTTCTACCCTATTGACTCCTTCTGGCGATAGTTCAGCCAATTTTTGACCCACTGAAAATATTTCAGGCCTTGATCTTGAACTTTCTATTCCTACCCAATTGACTCCTTCTGGTGATAAATTAGCCATAGAGTAGCCAATATTTGACCCATTGAACATATTTCAGTCAATGATCTTAAAATTTCTATACCTACTTATTGACTCTTTCTGATGTTACATCGGTCATTCAAAAGTCAACATTTGACCAAATGTACTAAAATCGGACCCAAGAGTCGTCTATTTTGAACTTTTTAGTTCTACCCTTTGACTCCTTCCGGTGATAAATTAGCCATAGAGTAGCCAATATTTGACCCATTGAACATGTTTCAGTCATGGATCTTGAACTTTCTATTCCTACCCAATAAACTCCTTCTGGTGATAAATTAGTCATAGAGTAGCCAATATTTGACCCAATGAACATGTAATATCGGGCCCAAGAGTCGTCGATATTGAACTTTCTATTCCTACCCAATTGACTCCTTCTGGTGATAAATTAGCCATAGAGTAGCCAATATTTTACCCATTGGACATGTTTCAGTTATGGATCTTGAAGTTTTTATACCTACTCATTGACTCTTTCTGAACTTAAGTCAGTCATTCAGAAATCCATATTTGACCAAATGTACTAATATCGGGCCCAAGAGTCGTCGATTTTGAACTGTCTATTTCTACCCAATTGACTCCTTCTGGTGGTAAATTAGCCATAGCGTAGCCAATATTTGACAAATTGAACATGTTTCACTCATGGATCTTGAAATTTCTATTCCTACTTATTGACTCTTTCTGATGTTACATCGGTCATTCAAAAGTCAATATATGACCAAATGTACTAAAATCGGGCCCAAGAATCGTCTCTTTTGAACTTTTTAGTTCTACCCTTTGACTCCTTCTGGTGATAAATTAGCCGTGGAGTAGCCAATATTTGAGCCATTGAATATGTTTCAGTCATGGATCTTGAAATTTCTATACCTACTTATTGACTCTATCTGATGTTACATCAGTCATTCAAAAGTCAATATTTGACCAAATGTACTAAAATGGGAACCAAGAGTTGTCTATTTTGAACTTTTTAGTTCTACTCTTTGCCCCCTTCTGGTGATAAATTAGTCATAGAGTAGCCAATATTTGACCCATTGAACATGTAATATCGGGCCCAAGAGTCGTCGATTTTGTACTTTTTAGTTCTACCCTTTGACTCCTTCTGGTGATAAATTAGCCATAGAGTAGCCAATATTTGACCCATTGAACATATTTCAGTCAATGATCTTAAAATTTCTATACCTACTTATTGACTCTTTCTGATGTTACATCGGTCATTCAAAAGTCAACATTTGACCAAATGTACTAAAATCGGACCCAAGAGTCGTCTATTTTGAACTTTTTAGTTCTACCCTTTGACTCCTTCCGGTGATAAATTAGCCATAGAGTAGCCAATATTTGACCCATTGAACATGTTTCAGTCATGGATCTTGAACTTTCTATTCCTACCCAATAAACTCCTTCTGGTGATAAATTAGTCATAGAGTAGCCAATATTTGACCCAATGAACATGTAATATCGGGCCCAAGAGTCGTCGATATTGAACTTTCTATTCCTACCCAATTGACTCCTTCTGGTGATAAATTAGCCATAGAGTAGCCAATATTTTACCCATTGGACATGTTTCAGTTATGGATCTTGAAGTTTTTATACCTACTCATTGACTCTTTCTGAACTTAAGTCAGTCATTCAGAAATCCATATTTGACCAAATGTACTAATATCGGGCCCAAGAGTCGTCGATTTTGAACTGTCTATTTCTACCCAATTGACTCCTTCTGGTGGTAAATTAGCTATAGCGTAGCCAATATTTGACAAATTGAACATGTTTCACTCATGGATCTTGAAATTTCTATTCCTACTTATTGACTCTTTCTGATGTTACATCGGTCATTCAAAAGTCAATATATGACCAAATGTACTAAAATCGGGCCCAAGAATCGTCTCTTTTGAACTTTTTAGTTCTACCCTTTGACTCCTTCTGGTGATAAATTAGCCGTGGAGTAGCCAATATTTGAGCCATTGAATATGTTTCAGTCATGGATCTTGAAATTTCTATACCTACTTATTGACTCTATCTGATGTTACATCAGTCATTCAAAAGTCAATATTTGACCAAATGTACTAAAATGGGAACCAAGAGTTGTCTATTTTGAACTTTTTAGTTCTACTCTTTGCCCCCTTCTGGTGATAAATTAGTCATAGAGTAGCCAATATTTGACCCATTGAACATGTAATATCGGGCCCAAGAGTCGTCGATTTTGTACTTTTTAGTTCTACCCTTTGACTCCTTCTGGTGATAAATTAGCCATAGAGTAGCCAATATTTGACCCATTGAACATATTTCAGTCAATGATCTTAAAATTTCTATACCTACTTATTGACTCTATCTGATGTTACATCGGTCTTTAAAAAGTCAATATTTCACCAAATGTACTAAAATCGGGCCCAAGAGTCGTCTATTTTGAACTTTTTAGTTCTACCCTTTGACTCTTTCTGGTGATAAATTAGCCATAGAGTAGCCAATATTTGACCCATTGAACATGTAATATCGGGCCCAAGAGTCGTCGAATTTGAACTTTTTAGTTCTACCCTTTAACTCCTTCTGGTGATAAATTAGCCATAGAGTAGCCAATATTTAACCCATTGAACATGTTTCAGTCATGGATCTTAAAATTTCTATACTTACTTATTGACTCTATTTGATGTTACATCAGTCATTCAAAAGTCAATATTTGACCAAATGTACGAAAATCGGGCCCAAGAGTCGTCTATTTTGAACTTTTTAGTTCTACCCTTTGCCCCCTTCTGGTGATAAATTAGTCATAGAGTAGCCAATATTTGACCCATTGAACATGTAATATCGGGCCCAAGAATCGTCTATTTTGAACTTTTTAGTTCTACCCTTTGACTCCTTCTGGTAGCCATAGAGCCATAGAGTAGCCAATATTTTACCCATTGGACATGTTTCAGTTATGTATCTTGAAGTTTTTATACCTACTCATTGACCCTTTCTGAATTTAGGTCAGTCATTCAGAAATCCATATTTGACCAAATGTACTAATATCGGGCCCAAGAGTCGTCGATTTTGAACTTTTTAGTTCTACCCTATTGACTCCTTCTGGAGATAGTTCAGCCAATTTTTGACCCACTGAAAATATTTCAGTCCTTGATCCTGAACTTTCTACTCCTACCCAATTGACTCCTTCTTGTGATAAATTAGCGATAGAGTAGCCAATAATTGACCCATTGAACATGTTTCAGTCATGGATCTTGAAATTTCTATAGCTACTCATTGACTCTTTCTGATGTTATATCGGTCATTCAAAAGTCAACATTTTACCAAATGTACTAAAATCGGGCCCAAGAGTCGTCTATTTTGAACTTTTTAGTTCTACACTTTGACTCCTTCTGGTGATAAATTAGCCATAGAGTAGCCAATATTTGACCCATTGAACATGTTTCAGTCATGGATCTTGAAATTTCTTTACCTACTTATTGACTCTTTCTGATGTTATATCGGTCATTCAAAAGTCGATATTTTACCAAATGTACTAAAATCGGGCCCAAGAGTCGTCTATTTTGAACTTTTCAGTTCTACCCTATTGACTCCTTCTGGCGATAGTTCAGCCAATTTTTGACCCACTGAAAATATTTCAGGCCTTGATCTTGAACTTTCTATTCCTACCCAATTGACTCCTTCTGGTGATAAATTAGCCATAGAGTAGCCAATATTTGACCCATTGAACATATTTCAGTCAATGATCTTAAAATTTCTATACCTACTTATTGACTCTTTCTGATGTTACATCGGTCATTCAAAAGTCAACATTTGACCAAATGTACTAAAATCGGACCCAAGAGTCGTCTATTTTGAACTTTTTAGTTCTACCCTTTGACTCCTTCCGGTGATAAATTAGCCATAGAGTAGCCAATATTTGACCCATTGAACATGTTTCAGTCATGGATCTTGAACTTTCTATTCCTACCCAATAAACTCCTTCTGGTGATAAATTAGTCATAGAGTAGCCAATATTTGACCCAATGAACATGTAATATCGGGCCCAAGAGTCGTCGATATTGAACTTTCTATTCCTACCCAATTGACTCCTTCTGGTGATAAATTAGCCATAGAGTAGCCAATATTTTACCCATTGGACATGTTTCAGTTATGGATCTTGAAGTTTTTATACCTACTCATTGACTCTTTCTGAACTTAAGTCAGTCATTCAGAAATCCATATTTGACCAAATGTACTAATATCGGGCCCAAGAGTCGTCGATTTTGAACTGTCTATTTCTACCCAATTGACTCCTTCTGGTGGTAAATTAGCCATAGCGTAGCCAATATTTGACAAATTGAACATGTTTCACTCATGGATCTTGAAATTTCTATTCCTACTTATTGACTCTTTCTGATGTTACATCGGTCATTCAAAAGTCAATATATGACCAAATGTACTAAAATCGGGCCCAAGAATCGTCTCTTTTGAACTTTTTAGTTCTACCCTTTGACTCCTTCTGGTGATAAATTAGCCGTGGAGTAGCCAATATTTGAGCCATTGAATATGTTTCAGTCATGGATCTTGAAATTTCTATACCTACTTATTGACTCTATCTGATGTTACATCAGTCATTCAAAAGTCAATATTTGACCAAATGTACTAAAATGGGAACCAAGAGTTGTCTATTTTGAACTTTTTAGTTCTACTCTTTGCCCCCTTCTGGTGATAAATTAGTCATAGAGTAGCCAATATTTGACCCATTGAACATGTAATATCGGGCCCAAGAGTCGTCGATTTTGTACTTTTTAGTTCTACCCTTTGACTCCTTCTGGTGATAAATTAGCCATAGAGTAGCCAATATTTGACCCATTGAACATATTTCAGTCAATGATCTTAAAATTTCTATACCTACTTATTGACTCTATCTGATGTTACATCGGTCTTTAAAAAGTCAATATTTCACCAAATGTACTAAAATCGGGCCCAAGAGTCGTCTATTTTGAACTTTTTAGTTCTACCCTTTGACTCTTTCTGGTGATAAATTAGCCATAGAGTAGCCAATATTTGACCCATTGAACATGTAATATCGGGCCCAAGAGTCGTCGAATTTGAACTTTTTAGTTCTACCCTTTAACTCCTTCTGGTGATAAATTAGCCATAGAGTAGCCAATATTTAACCCATTGAACATGTTTCAGTCATGGATCTTAAAATTTCTATACTTACTTATTGACTCTATTTGATGTTACATCAGTCATTCAAAAGTCAATATTTGACCAAATGTACTAAAATCGGGCCCAAGAGTCGTCTATTTTGAACTTTTTAGTTCTACCCTTTGCCCCCTTCTGGTGATAAATTAGTCATAGAGTACCAATATTTGACCCATTGAACATGTAATATCGGGCCCAAGAGTCGTCGATTGTGAACTTTCTATTTCTACCCAATTGACTCCTTCTGGTGATAAATTAGCCATAGAGTAGCCAATATTTGACCCATTGAACATGTTTCAGTCATGGATCTTAAAATTTCTATACCTACTTATTGACTCTATCTGATGTTACTTCAGTCATTCAAAAGTCAATATTTGACCAAATGTACGAAAATCGGGCCCAAGAGTCGTCTATTTTGAACTTTTTAGTTCTACCCTTTGCCCCCTTCTGGTGATAAATTAGTCATAGAGTAGCCAATATTTGACCCATTGAACATGTAATATCGGGCCCAAGAATCGTCTATTTTGAACTTTTTAGTTCTACCCTTTGACTCCTTCTGGTAGCCATAGAGCCATAGAGTAGCCAATATTTTACCCATTGGACATGTTTCAGTTATGTATCTTGAAGTTTTTATACCTACTCATTGACCCTTTCTGAATTTAGGTCAGTCATTCAGAAATCCATATTTGACCAAATGTACTAATATCGGGCCCAAGAGTCGTCGATTTTGAACTTTTTAGTTCTACCCTATTGACTCCTTCTGGAGATAGTTCAGCCAATTTTTGACCCACTGAAAATATTTCAGTCCTTGATCCTGAACTTTCTACTCCTACCCAATTGACTCCTTCTTGTGATAAATTAGCGATAGAGTAGCCAATAATTGACCCATTGAACATGTTTCAGTCATGGATCTTGAAATTTCTATAGCTACTCATTGACTCTTTCTGATGTTACATCGGTCATTCAAAAGTCAACATTTTACCAAATGTACTAAAATCGGGCCCAAGAGTCGTCTATTTTGAACTTTTTAGTTCTACCCTTTGACTCCTTCTGGTGATAAATTAGCGATAGAGTAGTCAATAATTGACCCATTGAACATGTTTCAGTCATGGATCTTGAAATTTCTATAGCTACTCATTGACTCTTTCTGATGTTATATCGGTCATTCAAAAGTCAACATTTTACCAAATGTACTAATATCGGGCCAGAGAGTTGTCGATTTTGAACTTTTTAGTTCTACCCTATTGACTCCTTCTGGCGATAGTTCAGCCAACTTTTGACCCACTGAAAATGTTTCAGTCCTTGATCTTGAACTTTCTATTCCTACCCAGTTGACTCCTTCTGGTGATAAATTAGTCATAGAGTAGCCAATATTTGACGCAATGAACATGTAATATCGGGCCCAAGAGTCGTCGATTTTGAACTTTTTAGTTCTACCCTTTAACTCCTTCTGGTGATAAATTAGCCATAGAGTAGCCAATATTTGACCTATTGAACATGTTTCAGTCATGGATCTTAAATTTTCTATACCTACTTATTGACTCTATCTGATGTTACATCGGTCATTCAAAAGTCAATATTTGACCAAATGTACTAAAATCGGGCCCAAGAGTCGTCTATTTTGAACTTTTTAGTTCTACCCTTTGCCCCCTTCTGGTGATAAATTAGTCATAGAGTAGCCAATATTTGACCTATTGAACATGTAATATCTTGCCCAAGAGTCGTCGATTTTGAACTTTTTAGTTCTACCCTTTAACTCCTTCTGGTGATAAATTAGCCATAAAGTAGCCAATATTTGACCCATTGAACATGTTTCAGTCATGGATATTGAAATTTCTATTCCTACTTATTGACTCTTTCTGATTTTACATCGGCCATTCAAAAGTCAATATATGACCAAATGTACTAAAATCGGACCCAAGAATCGTCTATTTTGAACTTTTTAGTCCTACCCTTTCACTCCTTCTGGTGATAAATTAGCCATAGAGTAGCCAATATTTGACCCTTTGAACATATTTCAGTCAATGATCTTAAAATTTATATACCTACTTATTGACTCTTTCTGATGTTACAGCGGTCATTCAAAAGTCAACATTTGACCAAATGTACTAAAATCTGGCCCAAGAGTCGTCTATTTTGAACTTTTTAGTTCTACCCTTTGACTCCTTCTGGTGATAAATTAGCCATAGAGTAGCCAATATTTGACCCATTGAACATATTTCAGTCAATGATCTTAAAATTTCTATACCTACTTATTGACTCTATCTGATGTTACATCGGTCATTCAAAAGTCAATATTTCACCAAATGTACTAAAATCGGGCCCAAGAGTCATCTATTTTGAACTTTTTAGTTCTACCCTATTGACTCCTTCTGGAGATAGTTCAGCCAATTTTTGACCCACTGAAAATATTTCAGTCCTTGATCTTGAACTTTCTATTCCTACCCAGTTGACTCCTTATGGTGATAAATTAGCCATAGAGTAGCCAATATTTGACCCATTGAACATGTTTCAGTCATGGATCTTGAAATTTCTATGCATACTTATTGACTATTTCTGATGTTACATCGGCCATTCAAAAGTCAATATATGACCAAATGTACTAAAATCGGGCCCAAGAGTCGTCTATTTTGAACTTTTTAGTTCTACCCTTTGACTCCTTCTGGTGATAAATTAGCCATAGAGTAGCCAATAATTGACCCATTGAACATGTTTCAGTCATGGATCTTGAAATTTCTATTCCTACTTGTTGACTCTTTCTGATGTTATATCGGTCATTCAAAAGTCAATATTTTACCAAATGTACTAAAATCAGGCCCAAGAGTCGTCTATTTTGAGCTTTTTATTTCTACCCTTTGACTCCTTCTGGTGATAAATTAGCCATAGAGTAGCCAATATTTGACCCATTGAACATGTTTCAGTCATGGATCTTGAAATTTCTTTACCTACTTTTTGACTCTTTCTGATGTTATATCGGTCATTCAAAAGTCAACATTTGACCAAATGTACTAAAATCTGGCCCAAGAGTCGTCTATTTTGAACTTTTTAGTTCTACCCTTTGACTCCTTCTGGTGATAAATTAGCCATAGAGTAGCCAATATTTGACCCAGTGAACATATTTCAGTCAATGATCTTAAAATTTCTATACCTACTTATTGACTCTATCTGATGTTACATCGGTCATTCAAAAGTCAATATTTCACCAAATGTACTAAAATCGGGCCCAAGAGTCATCTATTTTGAACTTTTTAGTTCTACCCTATTGACTCCTTCTGGAGATAGTTCAGCCAATTTTTGACCCACTGAAAATATTTCAGTCCTTGATCTTGAACTTTCTATTCCTACCCAGTTGACTCCTTCTGGTGATAAATTAGCCATAGAGTAGACAATATTTGACCCATTGAACATGTTTCAGTCATGGATCTTGAAATTTCTATGCATACTTATTGACTATTTCTGATGTTACATCGGCCATTCAAAAGTCAATATATGACCAAATGTACTAAAATCGGGCCCAAGAGTCGTCTATTTTGAACTTTTTAGTTCTACCCTTTGACTCCTTCTGGTGATAAATTAGCCATAGAGTAGCCAATATTTGACCCATTGAACATGTAATATCGGGCCCAAGAGTCGTCGATTTTAAACTTTTTAGTTCTACCCTTTAACTCCTTCTGGTGATAAATTAGCCATAGAGTAGCCAATATTTGACCCATTGAACATGTTTCAGTCATGGATCTTAAATTTTCTATACCTACTTATTGACTCTATCTGATGTTACATCGGTCATTCAAAAGTCAATATTTGACCAAATGTACTAAAATCGGGCCCAAGAGTCGTCTATTTTGAACTTTTTAGTTCTACCCTTTGCCCCCTTCTGGTGATAAATTAGTCATAGAGTAGCCAATATTTGACCCATTGAACATGTAATATCTTGCCCAAGAGTCGTCGATTTTGAACTTTTTAGTTCTACCCTTTAACTCCTTCTGGTGATAAATTAGCCATAAAGTAGCCAATATTTGACCCATTGAACATGTTTCAGTCATGGATATTGAAATTTCTATTCCTACTTATTGACTCTTTCTGATTTTTACATCGGCCATTCAAAAGTCAATATATGACCAAATGTACTAAAATCGGACCCAAGAATCGTCTATTTTGAACTTTTTAGTCCTACCCTTTCACTCCTTCTGGTGATAAATTAGCCATAGAGTAGCCAATATTTGACCCTTTGAACATATTTCAGTCAATGATCTTAAAATTTATATACCTACTTATTGACTCTTTCTGATGTTACAGCGGTCATTCAAAAGTCAAAATTTGACCAAATGTACTAAAATCTGGCCCAAGAGTCGTCTATTTTGAACTTTTTAGTTCTACCCTTTGACTCCTTCTGGTGATAAATTAGCCATAGAGTAGCCAATATTTGACCCATTGAACATATTTCAGTCAATGATCTTAAAATTTCTATACCTACTTATTGACTCTATCTGATGTTACATCGGTCATTCAAAAGTCAATATTTCACCAAATGTACTAAAATCGGGCCCAAGAGTCATCTATTTTGAACTTTTTAGTTCTACCCTATTGACTCCTTCTGGAGATAGTTCAGCCAATTTTTGACCCACTGAAAATATTTCAGTCCTTGATCTTGAACTTTCTATTCCTACCCAGTTGACTCCTTCTGGTGATAAATTAGCCATAGAGTAGCCAATATTTGACCCATTGAACATGTTTCAGTCATGGATCTTGAAATTTCTATGCATACTTATTGACTATTTCTGATGTTACATCGGCCATTCAAAAGTCAATATATGACCAAATGTACTAAAATCGGGCCCAAGAGTCGTCTATTTTGAACTTTTTAGTTCTACCCTTTGACTCCTTCTGGTGATAAATTAGCCATAGAGTAGCCAATAATTGACCCATTGAACATGTTTCAGTCATGGATCTTGAAATTTCTATTCCTACTTGTTGACTCTTTCTGATGTTATATCGGTCATTCAAAAGTCAATATTTTACCAAATGTACTAAAATCAGGCCCAAGAGTCGTCTATTTTGAGCTTTTTATTTCTACCCTTTGACTCCTTCCGGTGATAAATTAGCCATAGAGTTGCCAATATTTGACCCATTGAACATGTTTCAGTCATGGATCTTAAAATTTCTATACCTACTTATTGACTCTTTCTGATGTTACATCGGTCATTCAAAAGTCAATATTTGACCAAATGTACTAATATCGGGCCAGTGAGTCGTCGATTTTGAACTTTTTAGTTAAACCCTATTGACTCCTTCTGGCGATAGTTCAGCCAACTTTTGACCCACTGAAAATATTTCAGTCCTTGATCTTGAACTTTCTATTCCTACCCAATTGACTCCTTCTGGTGATAAATTAGTCATAGAGTAGCCAATATTTGACCCAATGAACATGTAATATCGGGCCCAAGAGTCGTCGATATTGAACTTTTTAGTTCTACCCTTTGACTCCTTCTGGTGATAAATTAGCCATAGAGTAGCCAATATTTGACCCATTGAACATGTTTCAGTCATGGATCTTGAAATTTCTATACCTACTTATTGACTCTTTCTGATGTTACATCGGTCATTCAAAAGTCAATATATGACCAAATATACTAAAATCGGGCCCAAGAATCGTCTATTTTGAACTTTTTAGTTCTACCCTTTGACTCCTTCTGGTGATAAATTAGCCATAGAGTAGCCAATATTTGACCCATTGAACATATTTCAGTCAATGATCTTAAAATTTCTATACCTACTTATTGACTCTATCTGATGTTACATCGGTCATTCAAAAGTCAATATTTCACCAAATGTACTAAAATCGGGCCCAAGAGTCAACTATTTTGAACTTTTTAGTTCTAACCTATTGACTCCTTCTGGAGATAGTTCAGCCAATTTTTGACCCACTGAAAATATTTCAGTCCTTGATCTTGAACTTTCTATTCCTACCCAGTTGACTCCTTCTGGTGATAAATTAGCCATAGAGTAGCCAATATTTTACCAATTGGACATGTTTCAGTAATGGATCTTGAAGTTTTTATACCTACTCATCGACTCTTTCTGAATTTAGGTCAGTCATTCAGAAATCCATATTTGACCAAATGTACTAATATCGGGCCCAAGAGTCGTCGATTTTGAACTTTCTATTTCTAGCCAATTGACTCCTTCTGGTGATAAATTAGCCATAGAGTAGGCAATATTTGACCCATTGAACATGTTTCAGTCATGGATCTTGAAATTTCTATTCCTACTTATTGACTCTTTCTGATGTTACTTCGGTCATTCAAAAGTCAATATATGACCAAATATACTAAAATCGGTCCCAAGAATCGTCTATTTTGAACTTTTTAGTTCTACCCTTTGACTCCTTCTGGTGATAAATTAGCCATAGAGTAGCCAATATTTGACCCATTGAACATATTTCAGTCAATGATCTTAAAATTTCTATACCTACTTATTGACTCTATCTGATTTTACATCGGTCATTCAAAAGTCAATTTTTCACCAAATGTACTAAAATCGGACCCAAGAGTCGTC
The DNA here is from genome assembly GCA_038088235.1 of Zacco platypus. NCBI lineage: Eukaryota > Metazoa > Chordata > Actinopteri > Cypriniformes > Xenocyprididae > Zacco > Zacco platypus. The sequence goes on from CM076064.1 coordinate 18,273,800, forward strand.
TATTTTGAACTTTTTAGTTCTACCCTATTGACTCCTTCTGGAGATAGTTCAGCCAATTTTTGACCCACTGAAAATATTTCAGTCCTTGATCTTGAACTTTCTATTCCTACCCAGTTGACTCCTTCTGGTGATAAATTAGCCATAGAGTAGCCAATATTTTACCAATTGGACATGTTTCAGTTATGGATCTTGAAGTTTTTATACCTACTCATCGACTCTTTCTGAATTTAGGTCAGTCATTCAGAAATCCATATTTGACCAAATGTACTAATATCGGGCCCAAGAGTCGTCGATTTTGAACTTTCTATTTCTAGCCAATTGACTCCTTCTGGTGATAAATTAGCCATAGAGTAGGCAATATTTGACCCATTGAACATGTTTCAGTCATGGATCTTGAAATTTCTATTCCTACTTATTGACTCTTTCTGATGTTACATCAGTCATTCAAAAGTCAATATTTGTCCAAATGTTCTAAAATCGGGCCGAAGAGTCGTCTATTTTGAACTTTTTAGTTCTACCCTTTGCCCCCTTCTGGTGATAAATTAGCAATAGAGTAGCCAATATTTGACCCATTGAACTTGTAATATCGGTTCCAAGAGTCGTCGATTTTGAACTTTTTAGTTCTACCCTTTGACTCCTTCTGGTGATAAATTAGCCATAGAGTAGCCAATATTTGACCCATTGAACATATTTCAGTCAATGATCTTAAAATTTCTATACCTACTTATTGACTCTATCTGATGTTACATCGGTCATTCAAAAGTCAATATTTTACCAAATGTACTAAAATCGGGCCCAAGAGTCGTCTATTTTGAACTTTTTAGTTCTACCCTTTGACTCCTTCTGGTGATAAATTAGCCATAGAGTAGCCAATATTTGACCCATTAAACATGTTTCAGTCATGGATCTTGAAATTTTTTTACCTACTTATTGAGTCTTTCTGATGTTATATCGGTCATTCAAAAGTCAATATTTTACCAAATGTACTAAAATCGGGCCCAAGAGTCGTCTATTTTGAACTTTTCAGTTCTACCCCATTGACTCCTTCTGGCGATAGTTCAGCCAATTTTTGACCCACTGAAAATATTTCAGGCCTTGATCTTGAACTTTCTATTCCTACCCAATTGACTCCTTCTGGTGATAAATTAGCCATAGAGTAGCCAATATTTGACCCATTGAACATATTTCAGTCAATGATCTTAAAATTTATATACCTACTTATTGACTCTTTCTGATGTTACATCGGTCATTCAAAAGTCAATATATGACCAAATATACTAAAATCGGTCCCAAGAATCGTCTATTTTGAACTTTTTAGTTCTACCCTTTGACTCCTTCTGGTGATAAATTAGCCATAGAGTAGCCAATATTTGACCCATTGAACATATTTCAGTCAATGATCTTAAAATTTCTATACCTACTTATTGACTCTATCTGATGTTACATCGGTCATTCAAAAGTCAATATTTCACCAAATGTACTAAAATCGGGCCCAAGAGTCGTCTATTTTGAACTTTTTAGTTCTACCCTATTGACTCCTTCTGGAGATAGTTCAGCCAATTTTTGACCCACTGAAAATATTTCAGTCCTTGATCTTGAACTTTCTATTCCTACCCAGTTGACTCCTTCTGGTGATAAATTAGCCATAGAGTAGCCAATATTTTACCCATTGGACATGTTTCAGTTATGGATCTTGAAGTTTTTATACCTACTCATTGACTCTTTCTGAATTTAGGTCAGTCATTCAGAAATCCATATTTGACCAAATGTACTAATATCGGGCCCAAGAGTCGTCGATTTTGAACTTTCTATTTCTAGCCAATTGACTCCTTCTGGTGATAAATTAGCCATAGAGTAGGCAATATTTGACCCATTGAACATGTTTCAGTCATGGATCTTGAAATTTCTATTCCTACTTATTGACTCTTTCTGATGTTACATCAGTCATTCAAAAGTCAATATTTGTCCAAATGTTCTAAAATCGGGCCCAAGAGTCGTCTATTTTGAACTTTTTAGTTCTACCCTTTGCCCCCTTCTGGTGATAAATTAGTCATAGAGAAGCCAATATTTGACCCATTGAACATGTAATATCGGGCCCAAGAGTCGTCGATTTTGAACTTTTTAGTTCTACCCTTTGACTCCTTCTGGTGATAAATTAGCCATAGAGTAGCCAATATTTGACCCATTGAACATGTTTCAGTCATGGATCTTGAAATTTCTATACCTACTTATTGACTCTTTCTGATGTTACATCGGTCATTCAAAAGTCAATATATGACCAAATATACTAAAATCGGGCCCAAGAATCGTCTATTTTGAACTTTTTAGTTCTACCCTTTGACTCCTTCTGGTGATAAATTAGCCATAGAGTAGCCAATATTTGACCCATTGAACATATTTCAGTCAATGATCTTAAAATTTCTATACCTACTTATTGACTCTATCTGATGTTACATCGGTCATTCAAAAGTCAATATTTCACCAAATGTACTAAAATCGGGCCCAAGAGTCAACTATTTTGAACTTTTTAGTTCTAACCTATTGACTCCTTCTGGAGATAGTTCAGCCAATTTTTGACCCACTGAAAATATTTCAGTCCTTGATCTTGAACTTTCTATTCCTACCCAGTTGACTCCTTCTGGTGATAAATTAGCCATAGAGTAGCCAATATTTTACCAATTGGACATGTTTCAGTTATGGATCTTGAAGTTTTTATACCTACTCATCGACTCTTTCTGAATTTAGGTCAGTCATTCAGAAATCCATATTTGACCAAATGTACTAATATCGGGCCCAAGAGTCGTCGATTTTGAACTTTCTATTTCTAGCCAATTGACTCCTTCTGGTGATAAATTAGCCATAGAGTAGGCAATATTTGACCCATTGAACATGTTTCAGTCATGGATCTTGAAATTTCTATTCCTACTTATTGACTCTTTCTGATGTTACATCGGTCATTCAAAAGTCAATATATGACCAAATATACTAAAATCGGTCCCAAGAATCGTCTATTTTGAACTTTTTAGTTCTACCCTTTGACTCCTTCTGGTGATAAATTAGCCATAGAGTAGCCAATATTTCACCCATTGAACATATTTCAGTCAATGATCTTAAAATTTCTATACCTACTTATTGACTCTATCTGATTTTACATCGGTCATTCAAAAGTCAATTTTTCACCAAATGTACTAAAATCGGGCCCAAGAGTCGTCTATTTTGAACTTTTTAGTTCTACCCTATTGACTCCTTCTGGAGATAGTTCAGCCAATTTTTGACCCACTGAAAATATTTCAGTCCTTGATCTTGAACTTTCTATTCCTACCCAGTTGACTCCTTCTGGTGATAAATTAGCCATAGAGTAGCCAATATTTTACCCATTGGACATGTTTCAGTTATGGATCTTGAAGTTTTTATACCTACTCATTGACTCTTTCTGAATTTAGGTCAGTCATTCAGAAATCCATATTTGACCAAATGTACTAATATCGGGCCCAAGAGTCGTCGATTTTGAACTTTCTATTTCTAGCCAATTGACTCCTTCTGGTGATAAATTAGTCATAGAGTAGGCAATATTTGACCCATTGAACATGTTTCAGTCATGGACCTTGAAATTTCTATTCCTACTTATTGACTCTTTCTGATGTTACATCAGTCATTCAAAAGTCAATATTTGTCCAAATGTTCTAAAATCGGGCCCAAGAGTCGTCTATTTTTAACTTTTTAGTTCTACCCTTTGCCCCCTTCTGGTGATAAATTAGCAATAGAGTAGCCAATATTTGACCCATTGAACTTGTAATATCGGTTCCAAGAGTCGTCGATTTTGAACTTTTTAGTTCTACCCTTTGACTCCTTCTGGTGATAAATTAGCCATGGAGTAGCCAATATTTGACCCATTGAACATGTTTCAGTCATGGATCTTGAAATTTCTATTCCTACTTATTGACTCTTTCTGATGTTACATCAGTCATTCAAAAGTCAATATTTGTCCAAATGTTCTAAAATCGGGCCCAAGAGTCGTCTATTTTGAACTTTTTAGTTCTACCCTTTGCCCCCTTCTGGTGATAAATTAGCAATAGAGTAGCCAATATTTGACCCATTGAACTTGTAATATCGGTTCCAAGAGTCGTCGATTTTGAACTTTTTAGTTCTACCCTTTGACTCCTTCTGGTGATAAATTAGCCATGGAGTAGCCAATATTTGACCCATTGAACATGTTTCAGTCATGGATCTTGAAATTTCTATTCCTACTTATTGACTCTTTCTGATGTTACATCAGTCATTCAAAAGTCAATATTTGTCCAAATGTTCTAAAATCGGGCCCAAGAGTCGTCTATTTTGAACTTTTTAGTTCTACCCTTTGCCCCCTTCTGGTGATAAATTAGCAATAGAGTAGCCAATATTTGACCCATTGAACTTGTAATATCGGTTCCAAGAGTCGTCGATTTTGAACTTTTTAGTTCTACCCTTTGACTCCTTCTGGTGATAAATTAGCCATAGAGTAGCCAATATTTGACCCATTGAACATATTTCAGTCAATGATCTTAAAATTTCTATACCTACTTATTGACTCTATCTGATGTTACATCGGTCATTCAAAAGTCAATATTTTACCAAATGTACTAAAATCGGGCCCAAGAGTCGTCTATTTTGAACTTTTTAGTTCTACCCTTTGACTCCTTCTGGTGATAAATTAGCCATAGAGTAGCCAATATTTGACCCATTGAACATATTTCAGTCAATGATCTTAAAATTTATATACCTACTTGTTGACTCTTTCTGATGTTACATCGGTCATTCAAAAGTCAATATATGACCAAATATACTAAAATCGGGCCCAAGAATCGTCTATTTTGAACTTTTTAGTTCTACCCTTTGACTCCTTCTGGTGATAAATTAGCCATAGAGTAGCCAATATTTTACCCATTGGACATGTTTCAGTTATGGACCTTGAAGTTTTTATACCTACTCATTGACACTTTCTGAATTTAGGTAAGTCATTCAGAAATCCATATTTGACCAAATGTACTAATATCGGGCCCAAGAGTCGTCGATTTTGAACTGTCTATTTCTACCCAATTGACTCCTTCTTGTGATAAATTAGCGATAGAGTAGCCAATAATTGACCCATTGAACATGTTTCAGTCATGGATCTTAAAATTTCTATATCTACTTATTGACTCTATCTGATGTTACATCAGTCATTCAAAAGTCAATATTTCATCAAATGTACTAAAATCGGGCCCAAGAGTCATCTATTTTGAACTTTTTAGTTCTACCCTTTGCCCCCTTCTGGTGATAAATTAGTCATAGAGTAGCCAATATTTGACCCATTGAACATGTTTCAGTCATGGATCTTGAAATTTCTATACCTACTTAATGACTCTTTCTGATGTTACATCAGTCATTCAAAAGTCAATATTTGTCCAAACGTTCTAAAATCGGGCCCAAGAGTCGTCTATTTTGAACTTTTTAGTTCTACCCTTTGCCCCCTTCTGGTGATAAATTAGTCATAGAGTAGCCAATATTTGACCCATTGAACATATTTCAGTCAATGATCTTAAAATTTCTATACCTACTTATTGACTCTATCTGATGTTACATCGGTCATTCAAAAGTCAATATTTCACCAAATGTACTAAAATCGGGCCCAAGAGTCAACTATTTTGAACTATTTAGTTCTACCCTATTGACTCCTTCTGGAGATAATTCAGCCAATTTTTGACCCACTGAAAATATTTCAGTCCTTGATCTTGAACTTTCTATTCCTACCCAGTTGACTCCTTCTGGTGATAAATTAGCCATAGAGTAGCCAATATTTTACCAATTGGACATGTTTCAGTTATGGATCTTGAAGTTTTTATACCTTCTCATCGACTCTTTCTGAATTTAGGTCAGTCATTCAGAAATCCATATTTGACCAAATGTACTAATATCGGGCCCAAGAGTCGTCGATTTTGAACTTTCTATTTCTAGCCAATTGACTCCTTCTGGTGATAAATTAGCCATAGAGTAGGCAATATTTGACCCATTGAACATGTTTCAGTCATGGATCTTGAAATTTCTATTCCTACTTATTGACTCTTTCTGATGTTACATCAGTCATTAAAAAGTCAATATTTGTCCAAATGTTCTAAAATCAGGCCCAAGAGTCGTCTATTTTGAACTTTTTAGTTCTACCCTTTGCCCCCTTCAGGTGATAAATTAGTCATAGAGAAGCCAATATTTGACCCATTGAACATGTAATATCGGGCCCAAGAGTCGTCGATTTTGAACTTTTTAGTTCTACCCTTTGACTCCTTCTGGTGATAAATTAGCCATAGAGTAGCCAATATTTGACCCATTGAACATGTTTCAGTCATGGATCTTGAAATTTCTATACCTACTTATTGACTCTTTCTGATGTTACATCGGTCATTCAAAAGTCAATATATGACCAAATATACTAAAATCGGGCCCAAGAATCGTCTATTTTGAACTTTTTAGTTCTACCCTTTGACTCCTTCTGGTGATAAATTAGCCATAGAGTAGCCAATATTTGACCCATTGAACATATTTCAGTCAATGATCTTAAAATTTCTATACCTACTTATTGACTCTATCTGATGTTACATCGGTCATTCAAAAGTCAATATTTCACCAAATGTACTAAAATCGGGCCCAAGAGTCAACTATTTTGAACTTTTTAGTTCTAACCTATTGACTCCTTCTGGAGATAGTTCAGCCAATTTTTGACCCACTGAAAATATTTCAGTCCTTGATCTTGAACTTTCTATTCCTACCCAGTTGACTCCTTCTGGTGATAAATTAGCCATAGAGTAGCCAATATTTTACCAATTGGACATGTTTCAGTTATGGATCTTGAAGTTTTTATACCTACTCATCGACTCTTTCTGAATTTAGGTCAGTCATTCAGAAATCCATATTTGACCAAATGTACTAATATCGGGCCCAAGAGTCGTCGATTTTGAACTTTCTATTTCTAGCCAATTGACTCCTTCTGGTGATAAATTAGCCATAGAGTAGGCAATATTTGACCCATTGAACATGTTTCAGTCATGGATCTTGAAATTTCTATTCCTACTTATTGACTCTTTCTGATGTTACATCAGTCATTCAAAAGTCAATATTTGTCCAAATGTTCTAAAATCGGGCCCAAGAGTCGTCTATTTTGAACTTTTTAGTTCTACCCTTTGCCCCCTTCTGGTGATAAATTAGCAATAGAGTAGCCAATATTTGACCCATTGAACTTGTAATATCGGTTCCAAGAGTCGTCGATTTTGAACTTTTTAGTTCTACCCTTTGACTCCTTCTGGTGATAAATTAGCCATAGAGTAGCCAATATTTGACCCATTGAACATATTTCAGTCAATGATCTTAAAATTTCTATACCTACTTATTGACTCTATCTGATGTTACATCGGTCATTCAAAAGTCAATATTTTACCAAATGTACTAAAATCGGGCCCAAGAGTCGTCTATTTTGAACTTTTTAGTTCTACCCTTTGACTCCTTCTGGTGATAAATTAGCCATAGAGTAGCCAATATTTGACCCATTAAACATGTTTCAGTCATGGATCTTGAAATTTTTTTACCTACTTATTGAGTCTTTCTGATGTTATATCGGTCATTCAAAAGTCAATATTTTACCAAATGTACTAAAATCGGGCCCAAGAGTCGTCTATTTTGAACTTTTCAGTTCTACCCCATTGACTCCTTCTGGCGATAGTTCAGCCAATTTTTGACCCACTGAAAATATTTCAGGCCTTGATCTTGAACTTTCTATTCCTACCCAATTGACTCCTTCTGGTGATAAATTAGCCATAGAGTAGCCAATATTTGACCCATTGAACATATTTCAGTCAATGATCTTAAAATTTATATACCTACTTATTGACTCTTTCTGATGTTACATCGGTCATTCAAAAGTCAATATATGACCAAATATACTAAAATCGGTCCCAAGAATCGTCTATTTTGAACTTTTTAGTTCTACCCTTTGACTCCTTCTGGTGATAAATTAGCCATAGAGTAGCCAATATTTGACCCATTGAACATATTTCAGTCAATGATCTTAAAATTTCTATACCTACTTATTGACTCTATCTGATGTTACATCGGTCATTCAAAAGTCAATATTTCACCAAATGTACTAAAATCGGGCCCAAGAGTCGTCTATTTTGAACTTTTTAGTTCTACCCTATTGACTCCTTCTGGAGATAGTTCAGCCAATTTTTGACCCACTGAAAATATTTCAGTCCTTGATCTTGAACTTTCTATTCCTACCCAGTTGACTCCTTCTGGTGATAAATTAGCCATAGAGTAGCCAATATTTTACCCATTGGACATGTTTCAGTTATGGATCTTGAAGTTTTTATACCTACTCATTGACTCTTTCTGAATTTAGGTCAGTCATTCAGAAATCCATATTTGACCAAATGTACTAATATCGGGCCCAAGAGTCGTCGATTTTGAACTTTCTATTTCTAGCCAATTGACTCCTTCTGGTGATAAATTAGCCATAGAGTAGGCAATATTTGACCCATTGAACATGTTTCAGTCATGGATCTTGAAATTTCTATTCCTACTTATTGACTCTTTCTGATGTTACATCAGTCATTCAAAAGTCAATATTTGTCCAAATGTTCTAAAATCGGGCCCAAGAGTCGTCTATTTTGAACTTTTTAGTTCTACCCTTTGCCCCCTTCTGGTGATAAATTAGTCATAGAGAAGCCAATATTTGACCCATTGAACATGTAATATCGGGCCCAAGAGTCGTCGATTTTGAACTTTTTAGTTCTACCCTTTGACTCCTTCTGGTGATAAATTAGCCATAGAGTAGGCAATATTTGACCCATTGAACATGTTTCAGTCATGGATCTTGAAATTTCTATTCCTACTTATTGACTCTTTCTGATGTTACATCAGTCATTCAAAAGTCAATATTTGTCCAAATGTTCTAAAATCGGGCCCAAGAGTCGTCTATTTTGAACTTTTTAGTTCTACCCTTTGCCCTCTTCTGGTGATAAATTAGTCATAGAGAAGCCAATATTTGACCCATTGAACATGTAATATCGGGCCCAAGAGTCGTCGATTTTGAACTTTTTAGTTCTACCCTTTGACTCCTTCTGGTGATAAATTAGCCATAGAGTAGCCAATATTTGACCCATTGAACATGTTTCAGTCATGGATCTTGAAATTTATATACCTACTTATTGACTCTTTCTGATGTTACATCGGTCATTCAAAAGTCAATATATGACCAAATATACTAAAATCGGGCCCAAGAATCGTCTATTTTGAACTTTTTAGTTCTACCCTTTGACTCCTTCTGGTGATAAATTAGCCATAGAGTAGCCAATATTTGACCCATTGAACATATTTCAGTCAATGATCTTAAAATTTCTATACCTACTTATTGACTCTATCTGATGTTACATCGGTCATTCAAAAGTCAATATTTCACCAAATGTACTAAAATCGGGCCCAAGAGTCAACTATTTTGAACTTTTTAGTTCTAACCTATTGACTCATTCTGGAGATAGTTCAGCCAATTTTTGACCCACTGAAAATATTTCAGTCCTTGATCTTGAACTTTCTATTCCTACCCAGTTGACTCCTTCTGGTGATAAATTAGCCATAGAGTAGCCAATATTTTACCAATTGGACATGTTTCAGTTATGGATCTTGAAGTTTTTATACCTACTCATCGACTCTTTCTGAATTTAGGTCAGTCATTCAGAAATCCATATTTGACCAAATGTACTAATATCGGGCCCAAGAGTCGTCGATTTTGAACTTTCTATTTCTAGCCAATTGACTCCTTCTGGTGATAAATTAGCCATAGAGTAGGCAATATTTGACCCATTGAACATGTTTCAGTCATGGATCTTGAAGTTTTTATACCTACTTATTGACTCTATCTGATTTTACATCGGTCATTCAAAAGTCAATTTTTCACCAAATGTACTTAAATCGGGCCCAAGAGTCGTCTATTTTGAACTTTTTAGTTCTACCCTATTGACTCCTTCTGGAGATAGTTCAGCCAATTTTTGACCCACTGAAAATATTTCAGTCCTTGATCTTGAACTTTCTATTCCTACCCAGTTGACTCCTTCTGGTGATAAATTAGCCATAGAGTAGCCAATATTTTACCCATTGGACATGTTTCAGTTATGGATCTTGAAGTTTTTATACCTACTCATTGACTCTTTCTGAATTTAGGTCAGTCATTCAGAAATCCATATTTGACCAAATGTACTAATATCGGGCCCAAGAGTCGTCGATTTTGAACTTTCTATTTCTAGCCAATTGACTCCTTCTGGTGATAAATTAGTCATAGAGTAGGCAATATTTGACCCATTGAACATGTTTCAGTCATGGACCTTGAAATTTCTATTCCTACTTATTGACTCTTTCTGATGTTACATCAGTCATTCAAAAGTCAATATTTGTCCAAATGTTCTAAAATCGGGCCCAAGAGTCGTCTATTTTTAACTTTTTAGTTCTACCCTTTGCCCCCTTCTGGTGATAAATTAGCAATAGAGTAGCCAATATTTGACCCATTGAACTTGTAATATCGGTTCCAAGAGTCGTCGATTTTGAACTTTTTAGTTCTACCCTTTGACTCCTTCTGGTGATAAATTAGCCATGGAGTAGCCAATATTTGACCCATTGAACATGTTTCAGTCATGGATCTTGAAATTTCTATTCCTACTTATTGACTCTTTCTGATGTTACATCAGTCATTCAAAAGTCAATATTTGTCCAAATGTTCTAAAATCGGGCCCAAGAGTCGTCTATTTTGAACTTTTTAGTTCTACCCTTTGCCCCCTTCTGGTGATAAATTAGCAATAGAGTAGCCAATATTTGACCCATTGAACTTGTAATATCGGTTCCAAGAGTCGTCGATTTTGAACTTTTTAGTTCTACCCTTTGACTCCTTCTGGTGATAAATTAGCCATAGAGTAGCCAATATTTGACCCATTGAACATATTTCAGTCAATGATCTTAAAATTTATATACCTACTTATTGACTCTATCTGATGTTACATCGGTCATTCAAAAGTCAATATTTTACCAAATGTACTAAAATCGGGCCCAAGAGTCGTCTATTTTGAACTTTTTAGTTCTACCCTTTGACTCCTTCTGGTGATAAATTAGCCATAGAGTAGCCAATATTTGACCCATTGAACATATTTCAGTCAATGATCTTAAAATTTATATACCTACTTATTGACTCTTTCTGATGTTACATCGGTCATTCAAAAGTCAATATATGACCAAATATACTAAAATCGGGCCCAAGAATCGTCTATTTTGAACTTTTTAGTTCTACCCTTTGACTCCTTCTGGTGATAAATTAGCCATAGAGTAGCCAATATTTTACCCATTGGACATGTTTCAGTTATGGACCTTGAAGTTTTTATACCTACTCATTGACTCTTTCTGAATTTAGGTAAGTCATTCAGAAATCCATATTTGACCAAATGTACTAATATCGGGCCCAAGAGTCGTCGATTTTGAACTGTCTATTTCTACACAATTGACTCCTTCTTGTGATAAATTAGCGATAGAGTAGCCAATAATTGACCCATTGAACATGTTTCAGTCATGGATCTTAAAATTTCTATATCTACTTATTGACTCTATCTGATGTTACATCAGTCATTCAAAAGTCAATATTTGATCAAATGTACTAAAATCGGGCCCAAGAGTCATCTATTTTGAACTTTTTAGTTCTACCCTTTGCCCCCTTCTGGTGATAAATTAGTCATAGAGTAGCCAATATTTGACCCATTGAACATGTAATATCGGGCCCAAGAGTCGTCGATTTTGAACTTTTTAGTTCTACCCTTTGACTCCTTCTGGTGATAAATTAGCCATAGAGTAGCCAATATTTGACCCATTGAACATGTTTCAGTCATGGATCTTAAAATTACTATACCTACTTATTGACTCTTTCTGATGTTACATCAGTCATTCAAAAGTCAATATTTGTCCAAATGTTCTAAAATCGGGCCCAAGAGTCGTCGATTTTGAACTTTTTAGTTCTACCCTTTGACTCCTTCTGGTGATAAATTAGCCATAGAGTAGCCAATATTTGACCCATTGAACATGTTTCAGTCATGGATCTTGAAATTTCTATACCTATTTATTGACTCTTTCTGATGTTACATCGGTCATTCAAAAGTCAATATTTCACCAAATGTACTAAAATCGGGCCCAAGAGTCGTCTATTTTGAACTTTTTAGTTCTACCCTTTGCCCCCTTCTGGTGATAAATTAGTCATAGAGAAGCCAATATTTGACCCATTGAACATGTAATATCGGGCCCAAGAGTCGTCGATTTTGAACTTTTTAGTTCTACCCTTTGACTCCTTCTGGTGATAAATTAGCCATAGAGTGGCCAATATTTGACCCATTGAACATGTTTCAGTCATGGATCTTAAAATTACTATACCTACTTATTGACTCTTTCTGATGTTACATCGGTCATTCAAAAGTCAATATATGACCAAATATACTAAAATCGGGCCCAAGAATCATCTATTTTGAACTTTTTAGTTCTACCCTTTGACTCCTTCTGGTGATAAATTAGCCATAGAGTACCCAATATTTGACCCATTGAACATATTTCAGTCAATGATCTTAAAATTTATATACCTACTTATTGACTCTTTCTGATGTTACATCGTTCATTCAAAAGTCAATATTTGACCAAATGTACTAATATCGGGCCAGAGAGTCGTCGATTTTGAACTTTTTAGTTATACCCTATAGACTCCTTCAGGAGATAGTTCAGCCAACTTTTGACCCACTGAAAATATTTCAGTCCTTGATCTTGAACTTTCTATTCCTACCCAGTTGACTCCTTCTTGTGGTACATTAGCCTTAGATTAGCCAATATTTTACCCATTGGACATGTTTCAGTTTTGGATCTTGAAATTTTTATACCTACTCATTGACTCTTTCTGAATTTAGGTCCGTCATTCAGAAATCCATATTTGACCAAAAGTACTAAAATCGGGCCCAAGAGTCGTCGATTTTGAACTTTTTAGTTCTACCCTTTGCCCCCTTCTGGTGATAAATTAGTCATAGAGTAGCCAATATTTGACCCATTGAACATGTAATAACGGGCCCAAGAGTCGTCGATTTTGAACTTTTTAGTTCAACCTTTGACTCCTTCTGGTGATAAATTAGCGATACAGTAGCCAATATTTGACCCATTGAACATATTTCAGTCAATGATCTTAAAAGTTCTATACCTACTTATTGACTCTATCTGATGTTACATCGGTCATTAAAAAGTCAATATTTCACCAAATGTACTAAAATCGGGCCCAAGAGTCGTCTATTTTGAACTTTTTAGTTCTACCCTTTGACTCCTTCTGGTGATAAATTAGCCATAGAGTAGCCAATATTTGACCCATTGAACATGTAATATCGGGCCCAAGAGTCGTCGATTTTAAACTTTTTAGTTCTACCCTTTGACTCCTTCTGGTGATAAATTAGCCATAGAGTAGCCAATATTTGACCCATTGAACATGTTTCAGTCATGGATCTTAAAATTACTATACCTACTTATTGACTCTTTCTGATGTTACATCAGTCATTCAGAAGTCAATATTTGTCCAAATGTTCTAAAATCGGGCCCAAGAGTCGTCTATTTTGAACTTTTTAGTGCTACCCTTTGCCCCCTTCTGGTGATAAATTAGTCATAGAGTAGCCAATATTTGACCCATTGAACATGTAATATCGGGCCCAAGAGTCGTCGATTTTGAACTTTTTAGTTCTACCCTTTGACTCCTTCTGGTGATAAATTAGCCATAGAGTAGCCAATATTTGACCCATTGAACATGTTTCAGTCATGGATCTTAAAATTTCTATACCTACTTATTGACTCTATCTGATGTTACATCAGTCATTCAAAAGTCAATATTTAACCAAATGTACTAAAATCGGGCCCAAGAGTCATCTATTTTGAACTTTTTATTTCTACCCTTTGCCCCCTTCTGGTGATAAATTAGTCATAGAGAAGCCAATATTTGACCCATTGAACATGTAATATCGGGCCCAAGAGTCGTCGATTTTGAACTTTTTAGTTCTACCCTTTGACTCCTTCTGGTGATAAATTAGCCATAGAGTAGCCAATATTTGACCCATTGAACATGTTTCAGTCATGGATCTTAAAATTACTATACCTACTTATTGACTCTTTCTGATGTTACATCAGTCATTCAAAAGTCAATATTTGTCCAAATGTTCTAAAATCGGGCCCAAGAGTCGTCTATTTTGAACTTTTTAGTTCTACCCTTTGCCCCCTTCTGGTGATAAATTAGCAATAGAGTAGCCAATATTTGACCCATTGAACTTGTAATATCGGTTCCAAGAGTCGTCGATTTTGAACTTTTTAGTTCTACCCTTTGACTCCTTCTGGTGATAAATTAGCCATAGAGTAGCCAATATTTGACCCTTTGAACATATTTCAGTCAATGATCTTAAAATTTCTATACCTACTTATTGACTCTATCTGATGTTACATCGGTCATTCAAAAGTCAATATTTTACCAAATGTACTAAAATCGGTCCCAAGAGTCAACTATTTTGAACTTTTTAGTTCTACCCTATTGACTCCTTCTGGAGATAGTTCAGCCAATTTTTGAACCACTGAAAATATTTCAGTCCTTGATCTTGAACTTTCTATTCCTACCCAGTTGACTCCTTCTGGTGATAAATTAGCCATAGAGTAGCCAATATTTTACCAATTGGACATGTTTCAGTTATGGATCTTGAAGTTTTTATACCTACTCATCGACTCTTTCTGAATTTAGGTCAGTCATTCAGAAATCCATATTTGACCAAATGTACTAATATCGGGCCCAAGAGTCGTCTATTTTGAACTTTTTAGTTCTACCCTTTGCCCCCTTCTGGTGATAAATTAGCAATAGAGTAGCCAATATTTGACCCATTGAACTTGTAATATCGGTTCCAAGAGTCGTCGATTTTGAACTTTTTAGTTCTACCCTTTGACTCCTTCTGGTGATAAATTAGCAATAGAGTAGCCAATATTTGACCCATTAAACATGTTTCAGTCATGGATCTTAAAATTTATATACCTACTTATTGACTCTTTCTGATGTTACATCGGTCATTCAAAAGTCAATATTTGACCAAATGTACTAATATCGGGCCAGAGAGTCGTCGATTTTGAACTTTTTAGTTATACCCTATAGACTCCTTCTGGCGATAGTTCAGCCAACTTTTGACCCACTGAAAATATTTCAGTCCTTGATCTTGAACTTTCTATTCCTACCCAGTTGACTCCTTTTGGTGATAAATTAGCCATAGAGTAGCCAATATTTTACCCATTGGACATGTTTCAGTTATGGACCTTGAAGTTTTTATATCTACTCATTGACTCTTTCTGAATTTAGGTAAGTCATTCAGAAATCCATATTTGACCAAATGTACAAATATCGGGCCCAAGAGTCGTCGATTTTGAACTTTCTATTTCTACCCAATTGACTCCTTCTTGTGGTACATTAGCCTTAGATTAGCCAATATTTTACCCATTGGACATGTTTCAGTTTTGGATCTTGAAATTTTTATACCTACTCATTGACTCTTTCTGAATTTAGGTCCGTCATTCAGAAATCCATATTTGACCAAAAGTACTCAAATCGGGCCCAAGAGTCGTCGATTTTGAACTTTTTAGTTCTACCCTTTGCCCCCTTCTGGTTATAAATTAGTCATAGAGTAGCCAATATTTGACCCATTGAACATGTAATAACGGGCCCAAGAGTCGTCGATTTTGAACTTTTTAGTTCAACCTTTGACTCCTTCTGGTGATAAATTAGTGATACAGTAGCCAATATTTGACCCATTGAACATATTTCAGTCAATGATCTTAAAATTTCTATACCTACTTATTGACTCTATCTGATGTTACATCGGTCATTAAAAAGTCAATATTTCACCAAATGTACTAAAATCGGGCCCAAGAATCGTCTATTTTGAACTTTTTAGTTCTACCCTTTGACTCCTTCTGGTGATAAATTAGCCATAGAGTAGCCAATATTTGACCCATTGAACATGTAATATCGGGCCCAAGAGTCGTCGATTTTGAACTTTTTAGTTCTACCCTTTGACTCCTTCTGGTGATAAATTAGCCATAGAGTAGCCAATATTTGACCCATTGAAAATGTTTCAGTCATGGATCTTGAAATTTCTATACCTACTTATTGACTCTTTCTGATGTTACATGGGTCATTCAAAACTCAATATTTGACCAAATGTACTAATATCGGGCCAGAGAGTCGTCGATTTTGAACTTTTCAGTTATACCCTATTGACTCCTTCTGGCGATAGTTCAGCAAACTTTTGACCCACTGAAAAAATTTCAGTTCTTGATCTTGAACGTTCTATTCCTACCCAGTTGACTCCTTCTGGTGATAAATTAGCCATAGAGTAGCCAATATTTTACCCATTGGACATGTTTCAGTTATGGATCTTGAAGTTTTTATACCTACTCATTGACTCTTTCTGAATTTAGGTCAGTCATTCAGAAATCCATATTTGACCAAATGTACTAATATCGGGCCCAAGAGTCGTCGATTTTGAACTGTCTATTTCTACCCAATTGACTCCTTCTTGTGATAAATTAGCGATAGAGTAGCCAATAATTGACCCATTGAACATGTTTCAGTCATGGATCTTGAAATTTCTATTCCTACTTATTGACTCTTTCTGATGTTACATCAGTCATTCAAAAGTCAATATTTGTCCAAATGTTCTAAAATCGGGCCCAAGAGTCGTCTATTTTGAACTTTTTAGTTCTACCCTTTGCCCCCTTCTGGTGATAAATTAGCAATAGAGTAGCCAATATTTGACCCATTGAACTTGTAATATCGGTTCCAAGAGTCGTCGATTTTTAACTTTTTAGTTCTACCCTTTGACTCCTTCTGGTGATAAATTAGCCATAGAGTAGCCAATATTTGACCCATTAAACATGTTTCAGTCATGGATCTTAAAATTTATATACCTACTTATTGACTCTTTCTGATGTTACATCGGTCATTCAAAAGTCAATATTTGACCAAATGTACTAATATCGGGCCAGAGAGTCGTCGATTTTGAACTTTTTAGTTATACCCTATAGACTCCTTCTGGCGATAGTTCAGCCAACTTTTGACCCACTGAAAATATTTCAGTCCTTGATCTTGAACTTTCTATTCCTACCCAGTTGACTCCTTTTGGTGATAAATTAGCCATAGAGTAGCCAATATTTTACCCATTGGACATGTTTCAGTTATGGACCTTGAAGTTTTTATACCTACTCATTGACTCTTTCTGAATTTAGGTAAGTCATTCAGAAATCCATATTTGACCAAATGTACAAATATCGGGCCCAAGAGTCGTCGATTTTGAACTTTCTATTTCTACCCAATTGACTCCTTCTTGTGGTACATTAGCCTTAGATTAGCAAATATTTTACCCATTGGACATGTTTCAGTTTTGGATCTTGAAATTTTTATACCTACTCATTGACTCTTTCTGAATTTAGGTCCGTCATTCAGAAATCCATATTTGACCAAAAGTACTAAAATCGGGCCCAAGAGTCGTCTATTTTGAACTTTTTAGTTCTACCCTTTGACTCCTTCTGGTGATAAGTTAGCCATAGAGTAGCCAATATTTGACCCATTGAACATGTAATATCGGGCCCAAGAGTCGTCTATTTTGAACTTTTTAGTTCTACCCTTTGACTCCTTCTGGTGATAAATTAGCCATAGAGTAGCCAATAATTGACCCATTGAACATGTTTCAGTCATGGATCTTGAAATTTCTATTCCTACTTATTGACTCTTTCTGATGTTATATCGGTCATTCAAAAGTCAATATTTTACCAAATGTACTAAAATCGGGCCCAAGAGTCGTCTATTTTGAACTTTTTAGTTCTACCCTTTGACTCCTTCTGGTGATAAATTAGCCATAGAGTAGCCAATATTTGACCCATTGAACATGTTTCAGTCATGGATCTTGAAATTTCTTTACCTACTTATTGACTCTTTCTGATGTTATATCGGTCATTCAAAAGTCGATATTTTACCAAATGTACTAAAATCGGGCCCAAGAGTCGTCTATTTTGAACTTTTCAGTTCTACCCTATTGACTCCTTCTGGCGATAGTTCAGCCAATTTTTGACCCACTGAAAATATTTCAGGCCTTGATCTTGAACTTTCTATTCCTACCCAATTGACTCCTTCTGGTGATAAATTAGCCATAGAGTAGCCAATATTTGACCCATTGAACATATTTCAGTCAATGATCTTAAAATTTCTATACCTACTTATTGACTCTTTCTGATGTTACATCGGTCATTCAAAAGTCAACATTTGACCAAATGTACTAAAATCGGGCCCAAGAGTTGTCTATTTTGAACTTTTTAGTTCTACCCTTTCACTCCTTCTGGTGATAAATTAGCCATAGAGTACCCAATATTTGACCCATTGAACATATTTCAGTCAATGATCTTAAAATTTCTATACCTACTTATTGACTCTATCTGATGTTACATCGGTCATTCAAAAGTCAATATTTCACCAAATGTACTAAAATCGGTCCCAAGAGTCAACTATTTTGAACTTTTTAGTTCTACCCTATTGACTCCTTCTGGAGATAGTTCAGCCAATTTTTGAACCACTGAAAATATTTCAGTCCTTGATCTTGAACTTTCTATTCCTACCCAGTTGACTCCTTCTGGTGATAAATTAGCCATAGAGTAGCCAATATTTTACCAATTGGACATGTTTCAGTTATGGATCTTGAAGTTTTTATACCTACTCATCGACTCTTTCTGAATTTAGGTCAGTCATTCAGAAATCCA
The DNA here is from genome assembly GCA_038088235.1 of Zacco platypus. Classification (NCBI taxonomy): domain Eukaryota; kingdom Metazoa; phylum Chordata; class Actinopteri; order Cypriniformes; family Xenocyprididae; genus Zacco; species Zacco platypus. The sequence goes on from CM076064.1 coordinate 18,292,682, forward strand.
TATTTGACCAAATGTACTAATATCGGGCCCAAGAGTCGTCTATTTTGAACTTTTTAGTTCTACCCTTTGCCCCCTTCTGGTGATAAATTAGCAATAGAGTAGCCAATATTTGACCCATTGAACTTGTAATATCGGTTCCAAGAGTCGTCGATTTTGAACTTTTTAGTTCTACCCTTTGACTCCTTCTGGTGATAAATTAGCAATAGAGTAGCCAATATTTGACCCATTAAACATGTTTCAGTCATGGATCTTAAAATTTATATACCTACTTATTGACTCTTTCTGATGTTACATCGGTCATTCAAAAGTCAATATTTGACCAAATGTACTAATATCGGGCCAGAGAGTCGTCGATTTTGAACTTTTTAGTTATACCCTATAGACTCCTTCTGGCGATAGTTCAGCCAACTTTTGACCCACTGAAAATATTTCAGTCCTTGATCTTGAACTTTCTATTCCTACCCAGTTGACTCCTTTTGGTGATAAATTAGCCATAGAGTAGCCAATATTTTACCCATTGGACATGTTTCAGTTATGGACCTTGAAGTTTTTATATCTACTCATTGACTCTTTCTGAATTTAGGTAAGTCATTCAGAAATCCATATTTGACCAAATGTACAAATATCGGGCCCAAGAGTCGTCGATTTTGAACTTTCTATTTCTACCCAATTGACTCCTTCTTGTGGTACATTAGCCTTAGATTAGCCAATATTTTACCCATTGGACATGTTTCAGTTTTGGATCTTGAAATTTTTATACCTACTCATTGACTCTTTCTGAATTTAGGTCCGTCATTCAGAAATCCATATTTGACCAAAAGTACTCAAATCGGGCCCAAGAGTCGTCGATTTTGAACTTTTTAGTTCTACCCTTTGCCCCCTTCTGGTTATAAATTAGTCATAGAGTAGCCAATATTTGACCCATTGAACATGTAATAACGGGCCCAAGAGTCGTCGATTTTGAACTTTTTAGTTCAACCTTTGACTCCTTCTGGTGATAAATTAGCGATACAGTAGCCAATATTTGACCCATTGAACATATTTCAGTCAATGATCTTAAAATTTCTATACCTACTTATTGACTCTATCTGATGTTACATCGGTCATTAAAAAGTCAATATTTCACCAAATGTACTAAAATCGGGCCCAAGAATCGTCTATTTTGAACTTTTTAGTTCTACCCTTTGACTCCTTCTGGTGATAAATTAGCCATAGAGTAGCCAATATTTGACCCATTGAACATGTAATATCGGGCCCAAGAGTCGTCGATTTTGAACTTTTTAGTTCTACCCTTTGACTCCTTCTGGTGATAAATTAGCCATAGAGTAGCCAATATTTGACCCATTGAAAATGTTTCAGTCATGGATCTTGAAATTTCTATACCTACTTATTGACTCTTTCTGATGTTACATGGGTCATTCAAAACTCAATATTTGACCAAATGTACTAATATCGGGCCAGAGAGTCGTCGATTTTGAACTTTTCAGTTATACCCTATTGACTCCTTCTGGCGATAGTTCAGCAAACTTTTGACCCACTGAAAAAATTTCAGTTCTTGATCTTGAACGTTCTATTCCTACCCAGTTGACTCCTTCTGGTGATAAATTAGCCATAGAGTAGCCAATATTTTACCCATTGGACATGTTTCAGTTATGGATCTTGAAGTTTTTATACCTACTCATTGACTCTTTCTGAATTTAGGTCAGTCATTCAGAAATCCATATTTGACCAAATGTACTAATATCGGGCCCAAGAGTCGTCGATTTTGAACTGTCTATTTCTACCCAATTGACTCCTTCTTGTGATAAATTAGCGATAGAGTAGCCAATAATTGACCCATTGAACATGTTTCAGTCATGGATCTTGAAATTTCTATTCCTACTTATTGACTCTTTCTGATGTTACATCAGTCATTCAAAAGTCAATATTTGTCCAAATGTTCTAAAATCGGGCCCAAGAGTCGTCTATTTTGAACTTTTTAGTTCTACCCTTTGCCCCCTTCTGGTGATAAATTAGCAATAGAGTAGCCAATATTTGACCCATTGAACTTGTAATATCGGTTCCAAGAGTCGTCGATTTTTAACTTTTTAGTTCTACCCTTTGACTCCTTCTGGTGATAAATTAGCCATAGAGTAGCCAATATTTGACCCATTAAACATGTTTCAGTCATGGATCTTAAAATTTATATACCTACTTATTGACTCTTTCTGATGTTACATCGGTCATTCAAAAGTCAATATTTGACCAAATGTACTAATATCGGGCCAGAGAGTCGTCGATTTTGAACTTTTTAGTTATACCCTATAGACTCCTTCTGGCGATAGTTCAGCCAACTTTTGACCCACTGAAAATATTTCAGTCCTTGATCTTGAACTTTCTATTCCTACCCAGTTGACTCCTTTTGGTGATAAATTAGCCATAGAGTAGCCAATATTTTACCCATTGGACATGTTTCAGTTATGGACCTTGAAGTTTTTATACCTACTCATTGACTCTTTCTGAATTTAGGTAAGTCATTCAGAAATCCATATTTGACCAAATGTACAAATATCGGGCCCAAGAGTCGTCGATTTTGAACTTTCTATTTCTACCCAATTGACTCCTTCTTGTGGTACATTAGCCTTAGATTAGCAAATATTTTACCCATTGGACATGTTTCAGTTTTGGATCTTGAAATTTTTATACCTACTCATTGACTCTTTCTGAATTTAGGTCCGTCATTCAGAAATCCATATTTGACCAAAAGTACTAAAATCGGGCCCAAGAGTCGTCTATTTTGAACTTTTTAGTTCTACCCTTTGACTCCTTCTGGTGATAAGTTAGCCATAGAGTAGCCAATATTTGACCCATTGAACATGTAATATCGGGCCCAAGAGTCGTCTATTTTGAACTTTTTAGTTCTACCCTTTGACTCCTTCTGGTGATAAATTAGCCATAGAGTAGCCAATATTTGACCCACTGAACATATTTCAGTCAATGATCTTAAAATTTCTATACCTACTTATTGACTCTATCTGATGTTACATCGGTCATTCAAAAGTCAATATTTCAGCAAATGTACTAAAATCGGGCCCAAGAGTCATTTATTTTGAATTTTTTAGTTCTACCCTATTGACTCCTTCTGGAGATAGTTCAGCCAATTTTTGACCCACTGAAAATATTTCAGTCCTTGATCTTGAACTTTCTATTCCTACCCAGTTGACTCCTTCTGGTGATAAATTAGCCATAGAGTAGCCAATAATTGACCCATTGAACATGTTTCAGTCATGGATCTTGAAATTTCTATTCCTACTTATTGACTCTTTCTGATGTTATATCGGTCATTCAAAAGTCAATATTTTACCAAATGTACTAAAATCGGGCCCAAGAGTCGTCTATTTTGAACTTTTTAGTTCTACCCTTTGACTCCTTCTGGTGATAAATTAGCCATAGAGTAGCCAATATTTGACCCATTGAACATATTTCAGTCAATGATCTTAAAATTTCTATACCTACTTATTGACTCTTTCTGATGTTACATCGGTCATTCAAAAGTCAACATTTGACCAAATGTACTAAAATCGGACCCAAGAGTCGTCTATTTTGAACTTTTTAGTTCTACCCTTTGACTCCTTCCGGTGATAAATTAGCCATAGAGTAGCCAATATTTGACCCATTGAACATGTTTCAGTCATGGATCTTGAACTTTCTATTCCTACCCAATAAACTCCTTCTGGTGATAAATTAGTCATAGAGTAGCCAATATTTGACCCAATGAACATGTAATATCGGGCCCAAGAGTCGTCGATATTGAACTTTCTATTCCTACCCAATTGACTCCTTCTGGTGATAAATTAGCCATAGAGTAGCCAATATTTTACCCATTGGACATGTTTCAGTTATGGATCTTGAAGTTTTTATACCTACTCATTGACTCTTTCTGAACTTAAGTCAGTCATTCAGAAATCCATATTTGACCAAATGTACTAATATCGGGCCCAAGAGTCGTCGATTTTGAACTGTCTATTTCTACCCAATTGACTCCTTCTGGTGGTAAATTAGCCATAGCGTAGCCAATATTTGACAAATTGAACATGTTTCACTCATGGATCTTGAAATTTCTATTCCTACTTATTGACTCTTTCTGATGTTACATCGGTCATTCAAAAGTCAATATATGACCAAATGTACTAAAATCGGGCCCAAGAATCGTCTCTTTTGAACTTTTTAGTTCTACCCTTTGACTCCTTCTGGTGATAAATTAGCCGTGGAGTAGCCAATATTTGAGCCATTGAATATGTTTCAGTCATGGATCTTGAAATTTCTATACCTACTTATTGACTCTATCTGATGTTACATCAGTCATTCAAAAGTCAATATTTGACCAAATGTACTAAAATGGGAACCAAGAGTTGTCTATTTTGAACTTTTTAGTTCTACTCTTTGCCCCCTTCTGGTGATAAATTAGTCATAGAGTAGCCAATATTTGACCCATTGAACATGTAATATCGGGCCCAAGAGTCGTCGATTTTGTACTTTTTAGTTCTACCCTTTGACTCCTTCTGGTGATAAATTAGCCATAGAGTAGCCAATATTTGACCCATTGAACATATTTCAGTCAATGATCTTAAAATTTCTATACCTACTTATTGACTCTTTCTGATGTTACATCGGTCATTCAAAAGTCAACATTTGACCAAATGTACTAAAATCGGACCCAAGAGTCGTCTATTTTGAACTTTTTAGTTCTACCCTTTGACTCCTTCCGGTGATAAATTAGCCATAGAGTAGCCAATATTTGACCCATTGAACATGTTTCAGTCATGGATCTTGAACTTTCTATTCCTACCCAATAAACTCCTTCTGGTGATAAATTAGTCATAGAGTAGCCAATATTTGACCCAATGAACATGTAATATCGGGCCCAAGAGTCGTCGATATTGAACTTTCTATTCCTACCCAATTGACTCCTTCTGGTGATAAATTAGCCATAGAGTAGCCAATATTTTACCCATTGGACATGTTTCAGTTATGGATCTTGAAGTTTTTATACCTACTCATTGACTCTTTCTGAACTTAAGTCAGTCATTCAGAAATCCATATTTGACCAAATGTACTAATATCGGGCCCAAGAGTCGTCGATTTTGAACTGTCTATTTCTACCCAATTGACTCCTTCTGGTGGTAAATTAGCCATAGCGTAGCCAATATTTGACAAATTGAACATGTTTCACTCATGGATCTTGAAATTTCTATTCCTACTTATTGACTCTTTCTGATGTTACATCGGTCATTCAAAAGTCAATATATGACCAAATGTACTAAAATCGGGCCCAAGAATCGTCTCTTTTGAACTTTTTAGTTCTACCCTTTGACTCCTTCTGGTGATAAATTAGCCGTGGAGTAGCCAATATTTGAGCCATTGAATATGTTTCAGTCATGGATCTTGAAATTTCTATACCTACTTATTGACTCTATCTGATGTTACATCAGTCATTCAAAAGTCAATATTTGACCAAATGTACTAAAATGGGAACCAAGAGTTGTCTATTTTGAACTTTTTAGTTCTACTCTTTGCCCCCTTCTGGTGATAAATTAGTCATAGAGTAGCCAATATTTGACCCATTGAACATGTAATATCGGGCCCAAGAGTCGTCGATTTTGTACTTTTTAGTTCTACCCTTTGACTCCTTCTGGTGATAAATTAGCCATAGAGTAGCCAATATTTGACCCATTGAACATGTAATATCGGGCCCAAGAGTCGTCGAATTTGAACTTTTTAGTTCTACCCTTTAACTCCTTCTGGTGATAAATTAGCCATAGAGTAGCCAATATTTAACCCATTGAACATGTTTCAGTCATGGATCTTAAAATTTCTATACTTACTTATTGACTCTATTTGATGTTACATCAGTCATTCAAAAGTCAATATTTGACCAAATGTACGAAAATCGGGCCCAAGAGTCGTCTATTTTGAACTTTTTAGTTCTACCCTTTGCCCCCTTCTGGTGATAAATTAGTCATAGAGTAGCCAATATTTGACCCATTGAACATGTAATATCGGGCCCAAGAATCGTCTATTTTGAACTTTTTAGTTCTACCCTTTGACTCCTTCTGGTAGCCATAGAGCCATAGAGTAGCCAATATTTTACCCATTGGACATGTTTCAGTTATGTATCTTGAAGTTTTTATACCTACTCATTGACCCTTTCTGAATTTAGGTCAGTCATTCAGAAATCCATATTTGACCAAATGTACTAATATCGGGCCCAAGAGTCGTCGATTTTGAACTTTTTAGTTCTACCCTATTGACTCCTTCTGGAGATAGTTCAGCCAATTTTTGACCCACTGAAAATATTTCAGTCCTTGATCTTGAACTTTCTATTCCTACCCAGTTGACTCCTTCTGGTGATAAATTAGCCATAGAGTAGCCAATAATTGACCCATTGAACATGTTTCAGTCATGGATCTTGAAATTTCTATTCCTACTTATTGACTCTTTCTGATGTTATATCGGTCATTCAAAAGTCAATATTTTACCAAATGTACTAAAATCGGGCCCAAGAGTCGTCTATTTTGAACTTTTTAGTTCTACCCTTTGACTCCTTCTGGTGATAAATTAGCCATAGAGTAGCCAATATTTGACCCATTGAACATGTTTCAGTCATGGATCTTGAAATTTCTTTACCTACTTATTGACTCTTTCTGATGTTATATCGGTCATTCAAAAGTCGATATTTTACCAAATGTACTAAAATCGGGCCCAAGAGTCGTCTATTTTGAACTTTTCAGTTCTACCCTATTGACTCCTTCTGGCGATAGTTCAGCCAATTTTTGACCCACTGAAAATATTTCAGGCCTTGATCTTGAACTTTCTATTCCTACCCAATTGACTCCTTCTGGTGATAAATTAGCCATAGAGTAGCCAATATTTGACCCATTGAACATATTTCAGTCAATGATCTTAAAATTTCTATACCTACTTATTGACTCTTTCTGATGTTACATCGGTCATTCAAAAGTCAACATTTGACCAAATGTACTAAAATCGGACCCAAGAGTCGTCTATTTTGAACTTTTTAGTTCTACCCTTTGACTCCTTCCGGTGATAAATTAGCCATAGAGTAGCCAATATTTGACCCATTGAACATGTTTCAGTCATGGATCTTGAACTTTCTATTCCTACCCAATAAACTCCTTCTGGTGATAAATTAGTCATAGAGTAGCCAATATTTGACCCAATGAACATGTAATATCGGGCCCAAGAGTCGTCGATATTGAACTTTCTATTCCTACCCAATTGACTCCTTCTGGTGATAAATTAGCCATAGAGTAGCCAATATTTTACCCATTGGACATGTTTCAGTTATGGATCTTGAAGTTTTTATACCTACTCATTGACTCTTTCTGAACTTAAGTCAGTCATTCAGAAATCCATATTTGACCAAATGTACTAATATCGGGCCCAAGAGTCGTCGATTTTGAACTGTCTATTTCTACCCAATTGACTCCTTCTGGTGGTAAATTAGCCATAGCGTAGCCAATATTTGACAAATTGAACATGTTTCACTCATGGATCTTGAAATTTCTATTCCTACTTATTGACTCTTTCTGATGTTACATCGGTCATTCAAAAGTCAATATATGACCAAATGTACTAAAATCGGGCCCAAGAATCGTCTCTTTTGAACTTTTTAGTTCTACCCTTTGACTCCTTCTGGTGATAAATTAGCCGTGGAGTAGCCAATATTTGAGCCATTGAATATGTTTCAGTCATGGATCTTGAAATTTCTATACCTACTTATTGACTCTATCTGATGTTACATCAGTCATTCAAAAGTCAATATTTGACCAAATGTACTAAAATGGGAACCAAGAGTTGTCTATTTTGAACTTTTTAGTTCTACTCTTTGCCCCCTTCTGGTGATAAATTAGTCATAGAGTAGCCAATATTTGACCCATTGAACATGTAATATCGGGCCCAAGAGTCGTCGATTTTGTACTTTTTAGTTCTACCCTTTGACTCCTTCTGGTGATAAATTAGCCATAGAGTAGCCAATATTTGACCCATTGAACATATTTCAGTCAATGATCTTAAAATTTCTATACCTACTTATTGACTCTTTCTGATGTTACATCGGTCATTCAAAAGTCAACATTTGACCAAATGTACTAAAATCGGACCCAAGAGTCGTCTATTTTGAACTTTTTAGTTCTACCCTTTGACTCCTTCCGGTGATAAATTAGCCATAGAGTAGCCAATATTTGACCCATTGAACATGTTTCAGTCATGGATCTTGAACTTTCTATTCCTACCCAATAAACTCCTTCTGGTGATAAATTAGTCATAGAGTAGCCAATATTTGACCCAATGAACATGTAATATCGGGCCCAAGAGTCGTCGATATTGAACTTTCTATTCCTACCCAATTGACTCCTTCTGGTGATAAATTAGCCATAGAGTAGCCAATATTTTACCCATTGGACATGTTTCAGTTATGGATCTTGAAGTTTTTATACCTACTCATTGACTCTTTCTGAACTTAAGTCAGTCATTCAGAAATCCATATTTGACCAAATGTACTAATATCGGGCCCAAGAGTCGTCGATTTTGAACTGTCTATTTCTACCCAATTGACTCCTTCTGGTGGTAAATTAGCCATAGCGTAGCCAATATTTGACAAATTGAACATGTTTCACTCATGGATCTTGAAATTTCTATTCCTACTTATTGACTCTTTCTGATGTTACATCGGTCATTCAAAAGTCAATATATGACCAAATGTACTAAAATCGGGCCCAAGAATCGTCTCTTTTGAACTTTTTAGTTCTACCCTTTGACTCCTTCTGGTGATAAATTAGCCGTGGAGTAGCCAATATTTGAGCCATTGAATATGTTTCAGTCATGGATCTTGAAATTTCTATACCTACTTATTGACTCTATCTGATGTTACATCAGTCATTCAAAAGTCAATATTTGACCAAATGTACTAAAATGGGAACCAAGAGTTGTCTATTTTGAACTTTTTAGTTCTACTCTTTGCCCCCTTCTGGTGATAAATTAGTCATAGAGTAGCCAATATTTGACCCATTGAACATGTAATATCGGGCCCAAGAGTCGTCGATTTTGTACTTTTTAGTTCTACCCTTTGACTCCTTCTGGTGATAAATTAGCCATAGAGTAGCCAATATTTGACCCATTGAACATGTTTCAGTCATGGATCTTAAAATTTCTATACTTACTTATTGACTCTATTTGATGTTACATCAGTCATTCAAAAGTCAATATTTGACCAAATGTACGAAAATCGGGCCCAAGAGTCGTCTATTTTGAACTTTTTAGTTCTACCCTTTGCCCCCTTCTGGTGATAAATTAGTCATAGAGTAGCCAATATTTGACCCATTGAACATGTAATATCGGGCCCAAGAATCGTCTATTTTGAACTTTTTAGTTCTACCCTTTGACTCCTTCTGGTAGCCATAGAGCCATAGAGTAGCCAATATTTTACCCATTGGACATGTTTCAGTTATGTATCTTGAAGTTTTTATACCTACTCATTGACCCTTTCTGAATTTAGGTCAGTCATTCAGAAATCCATATTTGACCAAATGTACTAATATCGGGCCCAAGAGTCGTCGATTTTGAACTTTTTAGTTCTACCCTATTGACTCCTTCTGGAGATAGTTCAGCCAATTTTTGACCCACTGAAAATATTTCAGTCCTTGATCCTGAACTTTCTACTCCTACCCAATTGACTCCTTCTTGTGATAAATTAGCGATAGAGTAGCCAATAATTGACCCATTGAACATGTTTCAGTCATGGATCTTGAAATTTCTATAGCTACTCATTGACTCTTTCTGATGTTATATCGGTCATTCAAAAGTCAACATTTTACCAAATGTACTAAAATCGGGCCCAAGAGTCGTCTATTTTGAACTTTTTAGTTCTACACTTTGACTCCTTCTGGTGATAAATTAGCCATAGAGTAGCCAATATTTGACCCATTGAACATGTTTCAGTCATGGATCTTGAAATTTCTTTACCTACTTATTGACTCTTTCTGATGTTATATCGGTCATTCAAAAGTCGATATTTTACCAAATGTACTAAAATCGGGCCCAAGAGTCGTCTATTTTGAACTTTTCAGTTCTACCCTATTGACTCCTTCTGGCGATAGTTCAGCCAATTTTTGACCCACTGAAAATATTTCAGGCCTTGATCTTGAACTTTCTATTCCTACCCAATTGACTCCTTCTGGTGATAAATTAGCGATAGAGTAGTCAATAATTGACCCATTGAACATGTTTCAGTCATGGATCTTGAAATTTCTATAGCTACTCATTGACTCTTTCTGATGTTATATCGGTCATTCAAAAGTCAACATTTTACCAAATGTACTAATATCGGGCCAGAGAGTTGTCGATTTTGAACTTTTTAGTTCTACCCTATTGACTCCTTCTGGCGATAGTTCAGCCAACTTTTGACCCACTGAAAATGTTTCAGTCCTTGATCTTGAACTTTCTATTCCTACCCAGTTGACTCCTTCTGGTGATAAATTAGTCATAGAGTAGCCAATATTTGACGCAATGAACATGTAATATCGGGCCCAAGAGTCGTCGATTTTGAACTTTTTAGTTCTACCCTTTAACTCCTTCTGGTGATAAATTAGCCATAGAGTAGCCAATATTTGACCCATTGAACATGTTTCAGTCATGGATCTTAAATTTTCTATACCTACTTATTGACTCTATCTGATGTTACATCGGTCATTCAAAAGTCAATATTTGACCAAATGTACTAAAATCGGGCCCAAGAGTCGTCTATTTTGAACTTTTTAGTTCTACCCTTTGCCCCCTTCTGGTGATAAATTAGTCATAGAGTAGCCAATATTTGACCTATTGAACATGTAATATCTTGCCCAAGAGTCGTCGATTTTGAACTTTTTAGTTCTACCCTTTAACTCCTTCTGGTGATAAATTAGCCATAAAGTAGCCAATATTTGACCCATTGAACATGTTTCAGTCATGGATATTGAAATTTCTATTCCTACTTATTGACTCTTTCTGATTTTACATCGGCCATTCAAAAGTCAATATATGACCAAATGTACTAAAATCGGACCCAAGAATCGTCTATTTTGAACTTTTTAGTCCTACCCTTTCACTCCTTCTGGTGATAAATTAGCCATAGAGTAGCCAATATTTGACCCTTTGAACATATTTCAGTCAATGATCTTAAAATTTATATACCTACTTATTGACTCTTTCTGATGTTACAGCGGTCATTCAAAAGTCAACATTTGACCAAATGTACTAAAATCTGGCCCAAGAGTCGTCTATTTTGAACTTTTTAGTTCTACCCTTTGACTCCTTCTGGTGATAAATTAGCCATAGAGTAGCCAATATTTGACCCATTGAACATATTTCAGTCAATGATCTTAAAATTTCTATACCTACTTATTGACTCTATCTGATGTTACATCGGTCATTCAAAAGTCAATATTTCACCAAATGTACTAAAATCGGGCCCAAGAGTCATCTATTTTGAACTTTTTAGTTCTACCCTATTGACTCCTTCTGGAGATAGTTCAGCCAATTTTTGACCCACTGAAAATATTTCAGTCCTTGATCTTGAACTTTCTATTCCTACCCAGTTGACTCCTTCTGGTGATAAATTAGCCATAGAGTAGCCAATATTTGACCCATTGAACATGTTTCAGTCATGGATCTTGAAATTTCTATGCATACTTATTGACTATTTCTGATGTTACATCGGCCATTCAAAAGTCAATATATGACCAAATGTACTAAAATCGGGCCCAAGAGTCGTCTATTTTGAACTTTTTAGTTCTACCCTTTGACTCCTTCTGGTGATAAATTAGCCATAGAGTAGCCAATAATTGACCCATTGAACATGTTTCAGTCATGGATCTTGAAATTTCTATTCCTACTTGTTGACTCTTTCTGATGTTATATCGGTCATTCAAAAGTCAATATTTTACCAAATGTACTAAAATCAGGCCCAAGAGTCGTCTATTTTGAGCTTTTTATTTCTACCCTTTGACTCCTTCTGGTGATAAATTAGCCATAGAGTAGCCAATATTTGACCCATTGAACATGTTTCAGTCATGGATCTTGAAATTTCTTTACCTACTTATTGACTCTTTCTGATGTTATATCGGTCATTCAAAAGTCAACATTTGACCAAATGTACTAAAATCTGGCCCAAGAGTCGTCTATTTTGAACTTTTTAGTTCTACCCTTTGACTCCTTCTGGTGATAAATTAGCCATAGAGTAGCCAATATTTGACCCAGTGAACATATTTCAGTCAATGATCTTAAAATTTCTATACCTACTTATTGACTCTATCTGATGTTACATCGGTCATTCAAAAGTCAATATTTCACCAAATGTACTAAAATCGGGCCCAAGAGTCATCTATTTTGAACTTTTTAGTTCTACCCTATTGACTCCTTCTGGAGATAGTTCAGCCAATTTTTGACCCACTGAAAATATTTCAGTCCTTGATCTTGAACTTTCTATTCCTACCCAGTTGACTCCTTCTGGTGATAAATTAGCCATAGAGTAGCCAATATTTGACCCATTGAACATGTTTCAGTCATGGATCTTGAAATTTCTATGCATACTTATTGACTATTTCTGATGTTACATCGGCCATTCAAAAGTCAATATATGACCAAATGTACTAAAATCGGGCCCAAGAGTCGTCTATTTTGAACTTTTTAGTTCTACCCTTTGACTCCTTCTGGTGATAAATTAGCCATAGAGTAGCCAATAATTGACCCATTGAACATGTTTCAGTCATGGATCTTGAAATTTCTATTCCTACTTGTTGACTCTTTCTGATGTTATATCGATCATTCAAAAGTCAATATTTTACCAAATGTACTAAAATCAGGCCCAAGAGTCGTCTATTTTGAACTTTTTAGTTCTACCCTTTGACTCCTTCTGGTGATAAATTAGCCATAGAGTAGCCAATATTTGACCCATTGAACATGTAATATCGGGCCCAAGAGTCGTCGATTTTAAACTTTTTAGTTCTACCCTTTAACTCCTTCTGGTGATAAATTAGCCATAGAGTAGCCAATATTTGACCCATTGAACATGTTTCAGTCATGGATCTTAAATTTTCTATACCTACTTATTGACTCTATCTGATGTTACATCGGTCATTCAAAAGTCAATATTTGACCAAATGTACTAAAATCGGGCCCAAGAGTCGTCTATTTTGAACTTTTTAGTTCTACCCTTTGCCCCCTTCTGGTGATAAATTAGTCATAGAGTAGCCAATATTTGACCCATTGAACATGTAATATCTTGCCCAAGAGTCGTCGATTTTGAACTTTTTAGTTCTACCCTTTAACTCCTTCTGGTGATAAATTAGCCATAAAGTAGCCAATATTTGACCCATTGAACATGTTTCAGTCATGGATATTGAAATTTCTATTCCTACTTATTGACTCTTTCTGATTTTACATCGGCCATTCAAAAGTCAATATATGACCAAATGTACTAAAATCGGACCCAAGAATCGTCTATTTTGAACTTTTTAGTCCTACCCTTTCACTCCTTCTGGTGATAAATTAGCCATAGAGTAGCCAATATTTGACCCTTTGAACATATTTCAGTCAATGATCTTAAAATTTATATACCTACTTATTGACTCTTTCTGATGTTACAGCGGTCATTCAAAAGTCAAAATTTGACCAAATGTACTAAAATCTGGCCCAAGAGTCGTCTATTTTGAACTTTTTAGTTCTACCCTTTGACTCCTTCTGGTGATAAATTAGCCATAGAGTAGCCAATATTTGACCCATTGAACATATTTCAGTCAATGATCTTAAAATTTCTATACCTACTTATTGACTCTATCTGATGTTACATCGGTCATTCAAAAGTCAATATTTCACCAAATGTACTAAAATCGGGCCCAAGAGTCATCTATTTTGTACTTTTTAGTTCTACCCTATTGACTCCTTCTGGAGATAGTTCAGCCAATTTTTGACCCACTGAAAATTTTTCAGTCCTTGATCTTGAACTTTCTATTCCTACCCAGTTGACTCCTTCTGGTGATAAATTAGCCATAGAGTAGCCAATATTTGACCCATTGAACATGTTTCAGTCATGGATCTTGAAATTTCTATGCATACTTATTGACTATTTCTGATGTTACATCGGCCATTCAAAAGTCAATATATGACCAAATGTACTAAAATCGGGCCCAAGAGTCGTCTATTTTGAACTTTTTAGTTCTACCCTTTGACTCCTTCTGGTGATAAATTAGCCATAGAGTAGCCAATAATTGACCCATTGAACATGTTTCAGTCATGGATCTTGAAATTTCTATTCCTACTTGTTGACTCTTTCTGATGTTATATCGGTCATTCAAAAGTCAATATTTTACCAAATGTACTAAAATCAGGCCCAAGAGTCGTCTATTTTGAGCTTTTTATTTCTACCCTTTGACTCCTTCCGGTGATAAATTAGCCATAGAGTTGCCAATATTTGACCCATTGAACATGTTTCAGTCATGGATCTTAAAATTTCTATACCTACTTATTGACTCTTTCTGATGTTACATCGGTCATTCAAAAGTCAATATTTGACCAAATGTACTAATATCGGGCCAGTGAGTCGTCGATTTTGAACTTTTTAGTTAAACCCTATTGACTCCTTCTGGCGATAGTTCAGCCAACTTTTGACCCACTGAAAATATTTCAGTCCTTGATCTTGAACTTTCTATTCCTACCCAATTGACTCCTTCTGGTGATAAATTAGTCATAGAGTAGCCAATATTTGACCCAATGAACATGTAATATCGGGCCCAAGAGTCGTCGATATTGAACTTTTTAGTTCTACCCTTTGACTCCTTCTGGTGATAAATTAGCCATAGAGTAGCCAATATTTGACCCATTGAACATATTTCAGTCAATGATCTTAAAATTTCTATACCTACTTATTGACTCTATCTGATGTTACATCGGTCTTTAAAAAGTCAATATTTCACCAAATGTACTAAAATCGGGCCCAAGAGTCGTCTATTTTGAACTTTTTAGTTCTACCCTTTGACTCTTTCTGGTGATAAATTAGCCACAGAGTAGCCAATATTTGACCCATTGAACATGTAATATCGGGCCCAAGAGTCGTCGAATTTGAACTTTTTAGTTCTACCCTTTAACTCCTTCTGGTGATAAATTAGCCATAGAGTAGCCAATATTTAACCCATTGAACATGTTTCAGTCATGGATCTTAAAATTTCTATACTTACTTATTGACTCTATTTGATGTTACATCAGTCATTCAAAAGTCAATATTTGACCAAATGTACTAAAATCGGGCCCAAGAATCGTCTATTTTGAACTTTTTAGTTTTACCATTTCCCGCCTTCTGGTGATAAATTAGCCATAAAGTTGCCAATATGTGACCCATTGAACATGTTTCAGTTATGGATCTTGAAGTTTTTATACCTACTCATTGACTCTTTCTGAATTTAGGTCAGTCATTCAGAAATCCATATTTGACCAAATGTACTAATATCGGGCCCAAGAGTCGTCGATTTTGAACTTTCTATTTCTACCCAATTGACTCCTTCTGGTGATAAATTAGCCATAGAGTAGCCAATATTTGACCCATTGAACATGTTTCAGTCATGGATTTTGAAATTTCTATTCCTGACTCTTTCTGATGTTACATCGGTCATTCAAAAGTCAATATATGACCAAATGTACTAAAATCGGGCCCAAGAATTGTCTATTTTGAACTTTTTAGTTCTACCCTTTGACTCCTTCTGGTGATAAATTAGCCATAGAGTAGCCAATATTTGACCCATTGAACATATTTCAGTCAATGATCTTAAAATTTCTGTACCTACTTATTTACTCTATCTGATGTTACATCGGTCATTCAAAAGTCAATATTTCACCAAATGTACTAAAATCAGGCCCAAGAGTCGTCTATTTTGAACTTTTTAGTTCTACCCTATTGACTCCTTCTGGAGATAGTTGAGCCAATTTTTGACCCACTGAAAATATTTCAGTCCTTGATCTTGAACTTTCTGTTCCTACCCAACTGACTCCTTCTTGTGATACATTAGCCTTAGAGTAGACAATATTTTACCCATTGGACATGTTTCAGATTTTTGATCTTGAAATTTTTATACCTACTCATTGACTCTTTCTGAATTTAGGTCCGTCATTCAGAAATCCATATTTGACCAAAAGTGCTAATATAGGACCCAAGAGTCGTTGATTTTGAACTTTCTATTTCTACCCAATTGACTCCTACTTGTGATAAATTAGCGATAGAGTAGCCAATAATTGACCCATTGAACATGTTTCAGTCATGGATCTTGAAATTTCTATAGCTACTCATTGACTCTTTCTGATGTTATATCAGTCATTCAAAAGTCAATATTTGACCAAATGTACTAAAATCGGGCCCAAGAGTCGTGTATTTTGAACTTTTTAGTTCTACCCTTTGACTCCTTCTAGCGATATATCAGCTAATTTTTGACCCACTGAAAATATTTCAGTCCTTGATCTTGAACTTTCTATTCCTACCCAATTGACTCCTTCTGGTGATAAATTAGCCATAGAGTAGCCAATATTTTACCCATTGGACATGTTTCAGTTATGGATCTTGAAGTTTTTATACCTACTCATTGACTCTTTCTAAATTTAGGTCAGTCATTCAGAAATCCATATTTGACCAAATGTACTAATATCGGGCCCAAGAGTCGTCGATTTTGAACTTTCTATTTCTACCCAATTGACTCCTTCTGGTGATAAATTAGCCATAGAGTAGCCAATATTTGACCCATTGAACATGTTTCAGTCATGGATCTTGAAATTTCTATAGCTACTCATTGACTCTTTCTGATGTTATATCGGTCATTCAAAAGTCAATATTTTACCAAATGTACTAAAATCGGGCCCAAGAGTCGTCTATTTTGAACTTTTTAGTTCTACCCTTTGACTCCTTCTGGTGATAAATTTGCCATAGAGTAGCCAATATTTGACCCATTGAACATGTAATATCGGGCCCAAGAGTCGTCGATTTTGAACTTTTTAGTTCTACCCTTTGACTCCTTCTGGTGATTAATTAGCCATAGAGTAGCCAATATTTGACCCATTGAACATATTTCAGTCAATGATCTTAAAATTTCTATACCTACTTATTGACTCTATCTGATGTTACATCGGTCTTTAAAAAGTCAATATTTCACCAAATGTACTAAAATCGGGCCCAAGAGTCGTCTATTTTGAACTTTTTAGTTCTACCCTTTGACTCCTTCTGGTGATAAATTAGCCACAGAGTAGCCAATATTTGACCCATTGAACATGTAATATCGGGCCCAAGAGTCGTCGAATTTGAACTTTTTAGTTCTACCCTTTAACTCCTTCTGGTGATAAATTAGCCATAGAGTAGCCAATATTTAACCCATTGAACATGTTTCAGTCATGGATCTTAAAATTTCTATA
Source organism: Zacco platypus (assembly GCA_038088235.1). Classification (NCBI taxonomy): domain Eukaryota; kingdom Metazoa; phylum Chordata; class Actinopteri; order Cypriniformes; family Xenocyprididae; genus Zacco; species Zacco platypus. Next base: position 18,310,163 of record CM076064.1, read on the forward strand.
CTTACTTATTGACTCTATTTGATGTTACATCAGTCATTCAAAAGTCAATATTTGACCAAATGTACTAAAATCGGGCCCAAGAATCGTCTATTTTGAACTTTTTAGTTTTACCATTTGCCCCCTTCTGGTGATAAATTAGCCATAGAGTTGCCAATATTTGACCCATTGAACATGTTTCAGTTATGGATCTTGAAGTTTTTATACCTACTCATTGACTCTTTCTGAATTTAGGTCAGTCATTCAGAAATCCATATTTGACCAAATGTACTAATATCGGGCCCAAGAGTCGTCGATTTTGAACTTTCTATTTCTACCCAATTGACTCCTTCTGGTGATAAATTAGCCATAGAGTAGCCAATAATTGACCCATTGAACATGTTTCAGTCATGGATCTTGAAATTTCTATAGCTACTCATTGACTCTTTCTGATGTTATATCAGTCATTCAAAAGTCAATATTTGACCAAATGTACTAAAATCGGGCCCAAGAGTCGTGTATTTTGAACTTTTTAGTTCTACCCTATTGACTCCTTCTGGAGATAGTTCAGCCAATTTTTGACCCACTGAAAATATTTCAGTCCTTGATCTTGAACTTTCTATTCCTACCCAGTTGACTCCTTCTGGTGATAAATTAGCCATAGAGTAGCCAATATTTGACCCATTGAACATGTTTCAGTCATGGATCTTGAAATTTCTATGCATACTTATTGACTATTTCTGATGTTACATCGGCCATTCAAAAGTCAATATATGACCAAATGTACTAAAATCGGGCCCAAGAGTCGTCTATTTTGAACTTTTTAGTTCTACCCTTTGACTCCTTCTGGTGATAAATTAGCCATAGAGTAGCCAATAATTGACCCATTGAACATGTTTCAGTCATGGATCTTGAAATTTCTATTCCTACTTGTTGACTCTTTCTGATGTTATATCGGTCATTCAAAAGTCAATATTTTACCAAATGTACTAAAATCAGGCCCAAGAGTCGTCTATTTTGAGCTTTTTATTTCTACCCTTTGACTCCTTCTGGTGATAAATTAGCCATAGAGTAGCCAATATTTGACCCATTGAACATGTTTCAGTCATGGATCTTGAAATTTCTTTACCTACTTATTGACTCTTTCTGATGTTATATCGGTCATTCAAAAGTCAACATTTGACCAAATGTACTAAAATCTGGCCCAAGAGTCGTCTATTTTGAACTTTTTAGTTCTACCCTTTGACTCCTTCTGGTGATAAATTAGCCATAGAGTAGCCAATATTTGACCCAGTGAACATATTTCAGTCAATGATCTTAAAATTTCTATACCTACTTATTGACTCTATCTGATGTTACATCGGTCATTCAAAAGTCAATATTTCACCAAATGTACTAAAATCTGGCCCAAGAGTCATCTATTTTGAACTTTTTAGTTCTACCCTATTGACTCCTTCTGGAGATAGTTCAGCCAATTTTTGACCCACTGAAAATATTTCAGTCCTTGATCTTGAACTTTCTATTCCTACCCAGTTGACTCCTTCTGGTGATAAATTAGCCATAGAGTAGCCAATATTTGACCCATTGAACATGTTTCAGTCATGGATCTTGAAATTTCTATGCATACTTATTGACTATTTCTGATGTTACATCGGCCATTCAAAAGTCAATATATGACCAAATGTACTAAAATCGGGCCCAAGAGTCGTCTATTTTGAACTTTTTAGTTCTACCCTTTGACTCCTTCTGGTGATAAATTAGCCATAGAGTAGCCAATAATTGACCCATTGAACATGTTTCAGTCATGGATCTTGAAATTTCTATTCCTACTTGTTGACTCTTTCTGATGTTATATCGGTCATTCAAAAGTCAATATTTTACCAAATGTACTAAAATCAGGCCCAAGAGTCGTCTATTTTGAACTTTTTAGTTCTACCCTTTGACTCCTTCTGGTGATAAATTAGCCATAGAGTAGCCAATATTTGACCCATTGAACATGTAATATCGGGCCCAAGAGTCGTCGATTTTAAACTTTTTAGTTCTACCCTTTAACTCCTTCTGGTGATAAATTAGCCATAGAGTAGCCAATATTTGACCCATTGAACATGTTTCAGTCATGGATCTTAAATTTTCTATACCTACTTATTGACTCTATCTGATGTTACATCGGTCATTCAAAAGTCAATATTTGACCAAATGTACTAAAATCGGGCCCAAGAGTCGTCTATTTTGAACTTTTTAGTTCTACCCTTTGCCCCCTTCTGGTGATAAATTAGTCATAGAGTAGCCAATATTTGACCCATTGAACATGTAATATCTTGCCCAAGAGTCGTCGATTTTGAACTTTTTAGTTCTACCCTTTAACTCCTTCTGGTGATAAATTAGCCATAAAGTAGCCAATATTTGACCCATTGAACATGTTTCAGTCATGGATATTGAAATTTCTATTCCTACTTATTGACTCTTTCTGATTTTACATCGGCCATTCAAAAGTCAATATATGACCAAATGTACTAAAATCGGACCCAAGAATCGTCTATTTTGAACTTTTTAGTCCTACCCTTTCACTCCTTCTGGTGATAAATTAGCCATAGAGTAGCCAATATTTGACCCTTTGAACATATTTCAGTCAATGATCTTAAAATTTATATACCTACTTATTGACTCTTTCTGATGTTACAGCGGTCATTCAAAAGTCAAAATTTGACCAAATGTACTAAAATCTGGCCCAAGAGTCGTCTATTTTGAACTTTTTAGTTCTACCCTTTGACTCCTTCTGGTGATAAATTAGCCATAGAGTAGCCAATATTTGACCCATTGAACATATTTCAGTCAATGATCTTAAAATTTCTATACCTACTTATTGACTCTATCTGATGTTACATCGGTCATTCAAAAGTCAATATTTCACCAAATGTACTAAAATCGGGCCCAAGAGTCATCTATTTTGTACTTTTTAGTTCTACCCTATTGACTCCTTCTGGAGATAGTTCAGCCAATTTTTGACCCACTGAAAATTTTTCAGTCCTTGATCTTGAACTTTCTATTCCTACCCAGTTGACTCCTTCTGGTGATAAATTAGCCATAGAGTAGCCAATATTTGACCCATTGAACATGTTTCAGTCATGGATCTTGAAATTTCTATGCATACTTATTGACTATTTCTGATGTTACATCGGCCATTCAAAAGTCAATATATGACCAAATGTACTAAAATCGGGCCCAAGAGTCGTCTATTTTGAACTTTTTAGTTCTACCCTTTGACTCCTTCTGGTGATAAATTAGCCATAGAGTAGCCAATAATTGACCCATTGAACATGTTTCAGTCATGGATCTTGAAATTTCTATTCCTACTTGTTGACTCTTTCTGATGTTATATCGGTCATTCAAAAGTCAATATTTTACCAAATGTACTAAAATCAGGCCCAAGAGTCGTCTATTTTGAGCTTTTTATTTCTACCCTTTGACTCCTTCCGGTGATAAATTAGCCATAGAGTTGCCAATATTTGACCCATTGAACATGTTTCAGTCATGGATCTTAAAATTTCTATACCTACTTATTGACTCTTTCTGATGTTACATCGGTCATTCAAAAGTCAATATTTGACCAAATGTACTAATATCGGGCCAGTGAGTCGTCGATTTTGAACTTTTTAGTTAAACCCTATTGACTCCTTCTGGCGATAGTTCAGCCAACTTTTGACCCACTGAAAATATTTCAGTCCTTGATCTTGAACTTTCTATTCCTACCCAATTGACTCCTTCTGGTGATAAATTAGTCATAGAGTAGCCAATATTTGACCCAATGAACATGTAATATCGGGCCCAAGAGTCGTCGATATTGAACTTTTTAGTTCTACCCTTTGACTCCTTCTGGTGATAAATTAGCCATAGAGTAGCCAATATTTGACCCATTGAACATATTTCAGTCAATGATCTTAAAATTTCTATACCTACTTATTGACTCTATCTGATGTTACATCGGTCTTTAAAAAGTCAATATTTCACCAAATGTACTAAAATCGGGCCCAAGAGTCGTCTATTTTGAACTTTTTAGTTCTACCCTTTGACTCTTTCTGGTGATAAATTAGCCACAGAGTAGCCAATATTTGACCCATTGAACATGTAATATCGGGCCCAAGAGTCGTCGAATTTGAACTTTTTAGTTCTACCCTTTAACTCCTTCTGGTGATAAATTAGCCATAGAGTAGCCAATATTTAACCCATTGAACATGTTTCAGTCATGGATCTTAAAATTTCTATACTTACTTATTGACTCTATTTGATGTTACATCAGTCATTCAAAAGTCAATATTTGACCAAATGTACTAAAATCGGGCCCAAGAATCGTCTATTTTGAACTTTTTAGTTTTACCATTTCCCGCCTTCTGGTGATAAATTAGCCATAAAGTTGCCAATATGTGACCCATTGAACATGTTTCAGTTATGGATCTTGAAGTTTTTATACCTACTCATTGACTCTTTCTGAATTTAGGTCAGTCATTCAGAAATCCATATTTGACCAAATGTACTAATATCGGGCCCAAGAGTCGTCGATTTTGAACTTTCTATTTCTACCCAATTGACTCCTTCTGGTGATAAATTAGCCATAGAGTAGCCAATATTTGACCCATTGAACATGTTTCAGTCATGGATTTTGAAATTTCTATTCCTGACTCTTTCTGATGTTACATCGGTCATTCAAAAGTCAATATATGACCAAATGTACTAAAATCGGGCCCAAGAATTGTCTATTTTGAACTTTTTAGTTCTACCCTTTGACTCCTTCTGGTGATAAATTAGCCATAGAGTAGCCAATATTTGACCCATTGAACATATTTCAGTCAATGATCTTAAAATTTCTGTACCTACTTATTTACTCTATCTGATGTTACATCGGTCATTCAAAAGTCAATATTTCACCAAATGTACTAAAATCAGGCCCAAGAGTCGTCTATTTTGAACTTTTTAGTTCTACCCTATTGACTCCTTCTGGAGATAGTTGAGCCAATTTTTGACCCACTGAAAATATTTCAGTCCTTGATCTTGAACTTTCTGTTCCTACCCAACTGACTCCTTCTTGTGATACATTAGCCTTAGAGTAGACAATATTTTACCCATTGGACATGTTTCAGATTTTTGATCTTGAAATTTTTATACCTACTCATTGACTCTTTCTGAATTTAGGTCCGTCATTCAGAAATCCATATTTGACCAAAAGTGCTAATATAGGACCCAAGAGTCGTTGATTTTGAACTTTCTATTTCTACCCAATTGACTCCTACTTGTGATAAATTAGCGATAGAGTAGCCAATAATTGACCCATTGAACATGTTTCAGTCATGGATCTTGAAATTTCTATAGCTACTCATTGACTCTTTCTGATGTTATATCAGTCATTCAAAAGTCAATATTTGACCAAATGTACTAAAATCGGGCCCAAGAGTCGTGTATTTTGAACTTTTTAGTTCTACCCTTTGACTCCTTCTAGCGATATATCAGCTAATTTTTGACCCACTGAAAATATTTCAGTCCTTGATCTTGAACTTTCTATTCCTACCCAATTGACTCCTTCTGGTGATAAATTAGCCATAGAGTAGCCAATATTTTACCCATTGGACATGTTTCAGTTATGGATCTTGAAGTTTTTATACCTACTCATTGACTCTTTCTAAATTTAGGTCAGTCATTCAGAAATCCATATTTGACCAAATGTACTAATATCGGGCCCAAGAGTCGTCGATTTTGAACTTTCTATTTCTACCCAATTGACTCCTTCTGGTGATAAATTAGCCATAGAGTAGCCAATATTTGACCCATTGAACATGTTTCAGTCATGGATCTTGAAATTTCTATAGCTACTCATTGACTCTTTCTGATGTTATATCGGTCATTCAAAAGTCAATATTTTACCAAATGTACTAAAATCGGGCCCAAGAGTCGTCTATTTTGAACTTTTTAGTTCTACCCTTTGACTCCTTCTGGTGATAAATTTGCCATAGAGTAGCCAATATTTGACCCATTGAACATGTAATATCGGGCCCAAGAGTCGTCGATTTTGAACTTTTTAGTTCTACCCTTTGACTCCTTCTGGTGATTAATTAGCCATAGAGTAGCCAATATTTGACCCATTGAACATATTTCAGTCAATGATCTTAAAATTTCTATACCTACTTATTGACTCTATCTGATGTTACATCGGTCTTTAAAAAGTCAATATTTCACCAAATGTACTAAAATCGGGCCCAAGAGTCGTCTATTTTGAACTTTTTAGTTCTACCCTTTGACTCCTTCTGGTGATAAATTAGCCACAGAGTAGCCAATATTTGACCCATTGAACATGTAATATCGGGCCCAAGAGTCGTCGAATTTGAACTTTTTAGTTCTACCCTTTAACTCCTTCTGGTGATAAATTAGCCATAGAGTAGCCAATATTTAACCCATTGAACATGTTTCAGTCATGGATCTTAAAATTTCTATACTTACTTATTGACTCTATTTGATGTTACATCAGTCATTCAAAAGTCAATATTTGACCAAATGTACTAAAATCGGGCCCAAGAATCGTCTATTTTGAACTTTTTAGTTTTACCATTTGCCCCCTTCTGGTGATAAATTAGCCATAGAGTTGCCAATATTTGACCCATTGAACATGTTTCAGTTATGGATCTTGAAGTTTTTATACCTACTCATTGACTCTTTCTGAATTTAGGTCAGTCATTCAGAAATCCATATTTGACCAAATGTACTAATATCGGGCCCAAGAGTCGTCGATTTTGAACTTTCTATTTCTACCCAATTGACTCCTTCTGGTGATAAATTAGCCATAGAGTAGCCAATAATTGACCCATTGAACATGTTTCAGTCATGGATCTTGAAATTTCTATAGCTACTCATTGACTCTTTCTGATGTTATATCAGTCATTCAAAAGTCAATATTTGACCAAATGTACTAAAATCGGGCCCAAGAGTCGTGTATTTTGAACTTTTTAGTTCTACCCTTTGACTCCTTCTAGCGATATATCAGCTAATTTTTGACCCACTGAAAATATTTCAGTCCTTGATCTTGAACTTTCTATTCCTACCCAATTGACTCCTTCTGGTGATAAATTAGCCATAGAGTAGCCAATATTTTACCCATTGGACATGTTTCAGTTATGGATCTTGAAGTTTTTATACCTACTCATTGACTCTTTCTAAATTTAGGTCAGTCATTCAGAAATCCATATTTGACCAAATGTACTAATATCGGGCCCAAGAGTCGTCGATTTTGAACGTTCTATTTCTACCCAATTGACTCCTTCTGGTTATAAATTAGCCATAGAGTAGCCAATATTTGACCCATTGAACATGTTTCAGTCATGGATCTTGAGATTTCTATAGCTACTCATTGACTCTTTCTGATGTTATATCGGTCATTCAAAAGTCAATATTTTACCAAATGTACTAAAATCGGGCCCAAGAGTCGTCTATTTTGAACTTTTTAGTTCTACCCTTTGACTCCTTCTGGTGATCAATTTGCCATAGAGTAGCCAATATTTGACCCATTGAACATGTTTCAGTCATGGATCTTGAAATTTCTTTACCTACTTATTGACTCTTTCTGATGTTATATCGGTCATTCAAAAGTCAATATTTTACCAAATGTACTAAAATCGGGCCAAAGAGTCGTCTATTTTGAACTTTTCAGTTCTACCCTATTGACTCCTTTTGGCGATAGTTCAGCCAATTTTTGACCCACTGAAAATATTTCAGTCCTTGATCTTGAACTTTCTATTCCTACCCAATTGACTCCTTCTGGTGATAAATTAGCCATAGAGTAGCCAATATTTTACCCATTGGACATGTTTCAGTTATGGATCTTGAAGTTTTTATACCTACTCATTGACTCTTTCTGAATGTAGGTCCGTCATTCAGAAATCCATATTTGACCAAATGTACTAATATCGGGCCCAAGAGTCGTCGATTTTGAACTTTCTATTTCTACCCAATTGACTCCTTCTGGTGATAAATTAGCCATAGAGTAGCCAATATTTTACCCATTGGACATGTTTCAGTTATGGATCTTGAAATTTCTATACCTACTTATTGACTCTTTCTGATGTTACATCGGTCATTCAAAAGTCAATATTTGACCAAATGTACTAAAATCGGGCCCAAGAGTCGTCTATTTTGAACATTTTAGTTCTACCCTATTGACTCCTTCTGGAGATAGTTCAGCCAATTTTTGTCCCACTGAAAATAATTTAGTCCTTGATCTTGAACTTTCTATTTCTATCCAATTGTCTCCTTCTTGTGATACATTAGCCTTAGAGTAGCCAAAATTTTACCCATTGGACATGTTTCAATTATGGATCTTGAAATATTTATACCTACTCATTGACTCTTTCTGAATTTAGGTCAGTCATTCAAAAGTCAATATTTTACCAAATGTACTAAAATCGGGCCCAAGAGTCGTCTATTTTGAACTTTTTAGTTCTACCCTTTGACTCCTTCTGGTGATAAATTAGCCATAGAGTAGCCAATATTTGACCCATTCAACATGTTTCAGTCATGGATCTTGAAATTTCTTTACCTACTTATTAACTCTTTCTGATGTTATATCGGTCATTCAAAAGTCAATATTTTACCAAATGCACTAAAATCGGGCCCAAGAGTCGTCTCTTTTGAACTTTTCAGTTCTACCCTATTGACTCCTTCTGGCGATAGTTCAGCCAATTGTTGACCCACTGAAAATATTTCAGTCCTTGATCTTGAACTTTCTATTCCTACCCAATTGACTCCTTCTGGTGATAAATTAGCCATAGAGTAGCCAATATTTGACCCATTGAACATATTTCAGTCAATGATCTTAAAATTTCCATACCTACTTACTGACTCTTTCTGATGTTACATCGGTCATTCAAAAGTCAATATTTGACCAAATGTACTAAAATCGGACCCAAGAGTCGTCTATTTTGAACTTTTTAGATCTACCCTTTGACTCCTTCCGGTGATAAATTAGCCATAGAGTAGCCAATATTTGACCCATTGAACATGTTTCAGTCATGGATCTTAAAATTTCTATACCTACTTATTGACTCTTTCTGATGTTACATCGGTCATTCAAAAGTCAATATTTGACCAAATGTACTAATATCGGGCCAGTGAGTCGTCGATTTTGAACTTTTTAGTTAAACCCTATTGACTCCTTCTGGCGATAGTTCAGCCAACTTTTGACCCACTGAAAATATTTCAGTCCTTGATCTTGAACTTTCTATTCCTACCCAATTGACTCCTTCTGGTGATAAATTAGTCATAGAGTAGCCAATATTTGACCCAATGAACATGTAATATCGGGCCCAAGAGTCGTCGATATTGAACTTTCTATTTCTACCCAATTGACTCCTTCTTGTGATAAATTAGCCATAGAGTAGCCAATAATTGACCCATTGAACATGTTTCAGTCATGGATCTTGAAATTTCTATAGCTACTCATTGACTCTTTCTGATGTTATATCGGTCATTCAAAAGTCAATATTTTACCAAATTTACTAAAACCGGGCCCAAGAGTCGTCTATTTTGAACTTTTTAGTTCTACCCTTTGACTCCTTCTGGTGATAAATTAGCCATAGAGTAGCCAATATTTGACCCATTGAACATGTTTCAGTCATGGATCTTGAGATTTCTATAGCTACTCATTGACTCTTTCTGATGTTATATCGGTCATTCAAAAGTCAATATTTTACCAAATGTACTAAAATCGGGCCCAAGAGTCGTCTATTTTGAACTTTTTAGTTCTACCCTTTGACTCCTTCTGGTGATCAATTTGCCATAGAGTAGCCAATATTTGACCCATTGAACATGTTTCAGTCATGGATCTTGAAATTTCTTTACCTACTTATTGACTCTTTCTGATGTTATATCGGTCATTCAAAAGTCAATATTTTACCAAATGTACTAAAATCGGGCCAAAGAGTCGTCTATTTTGAACTTTTCAGTTCTACCCTATTGACTCCTTTTGGCGATAGTTCAGCCAATTTTTGACCCACTGAAAATATTTCAGTCCTTGATCTTGAACTTTCTATTCCTACCCAATTGACTCCTTCTGGTGATAAATTAGCCATAGAGTAGCCAATATTTTACCCATTGGACATGTTTCAGTTATGGATCTTGAAGTTTTTATACCTACTCATTGACTCTTTCTGAATTTAGGTCCGTCATTCAGAAATCCATATTTGACCAAATGTACTAATATCGGGCCCAAGAGTCGTCGATTTTGAACTTTCTATTTCTACCCAATTGACTCCTTCTGGTGATAAATTAGCCATAGAGTAGCCAATATTTTACCCATTGGACATGTTTCAGTTATGGATCTTGAAATTTCTATACCTACTTATTGACTCTTTCTGATGTTACATCGGTCATTCAAAAGTCAATATTTGACCAAATGTACTAAAATCGGGCCCAAGAGTCGTCTATTTTGAACATTTTAGTTCTACCCTATTGACTCCTTCTGGAGATAGTTCAGCCAATTTTTGTCCCACTGAAAATAATTTAGTCCTTGATCTTGAACTTTCTATTTCTATCCAATTGTCTCCTTCTTGTGATACATTAGCCTTAGAGTAGCCAAAATTTTACCCATTGGACATGTTTCAATTATGGATCTTGAAATATTTATACCTACTCATTGACTCTTTCTGAATTTAGGTCAGTCATTCAAAAGTCAATATTTTACCAAATGTACTAAAATCGGGCCCAAGAGTCGTCTATTTTGAACTTTTTAGTTCTACCCTTTGACTCCTTCTGGTGATAAATTAGCCATAGAGTAGCCAATATTTGACCCATTCAACATGTTTCAGTCATGGATCTTGAAATTTCTTTACCTACTTATTAACTCTTTCTGATGTTATATCGGTCATTCAAAAGTCAATATTTTACCAAATGCACTAAAATCGGGCCCAAGAGTCGTCTCTTTTGAACTTTTCAGTTCTACCCTATTGACTCCTTCTGGCGATAGTTCAGCCAATTTTTGACCCACTGAAAATATTTCAGTCCTTGATCTTGAACTTTCTATTCCTACCCAATTGACTCCTTCTGGTGATAAATTAGCCATAGAGTAGCCAATATTTGACCCATTGAACATATTTCAGTCAATGATCTTAAAATTTCCATACCTACTTACTGACTCTTTCTGATGTTACATCGGTCATTCAAAAGTCAATATTTGACCAAATGTACTAAAATCGGACCCAAGAGTCGTCTATTTTGAACTTTTTAGATCTACCCTTTGACTCCTTCCGGTGATAAATTAGCCATAGAGTAGCCAATATTTGACCCATTGAACATGTTTCAGTCATGGATCTTAAAATTTCTATACCTACTTATTGACTCTTTCTGATGTTACATCGGTCATTCAAAAGTCAATATTTGACCAAATGTACTAATATCGGGCCAGTGAGTCGTCGATTTTGAACTTTTTAGTTAAACCCTATTGACTCCTTCTGGCGATAGTTCAGCCAACTTTTGACCCACTGAAAATATTTCAGTCCTTGATCTTGAACTTTCTATTCCTACCCAATTGACTCCTTCTGGTGATAAATTAGTCATAGAGTAGCCAATATTTGACCCAATGAACATGTAATATCGGGCCCAGGAGTCGTCGATATTGAACTTTCTATTTCTACCCAATTGACTCCTTCTTGTGATAAATTAGCCATAGAGTAGCCAATAATTGACCCATTGAACATGTTTCAGTCATGGATCTTGAAATTTCTATAGCTACTCATTGACTCTTTCTGATGTTATATCGGTCATTCAAAAGTCAATATTTTACCAAATTTACTAAAACCGGGCCCAAGAGTCGTCTATTTTGAACTTTTTAGTTCTACCCTTTGACTCCTTCTGGTGATAAATTAGCCATAGAGTAGCCAATATTTGACCCATTGAACATGTTTCAGTCATGGATCTTGAGATTTCTATAGCTACTCATTGACTCTTTCTGATGTTATATCGGTCATTCAAAAGTCAATATTTTACCAAATGTACTAAAATCGGGCCCAAGAGTCGTCTATTTTGAACTTTTTAGTTCTACCCTTTGACTCCTTCTGGTGATCAATTTGCCATAGAGTAGCCAATATTTGACCCATTGAACATGTTTCAGTCATGGATCTTGAAATTTCTTTACCTACTTATTGACTCTTTCTGATGTTATATCGGTCATTCAAAAGTCAATATTTTACCAAATGTACTAAAATCGGGCCAAAGAGTCGTCTATTTTGAACTTTTCAGTTCTACCCTATTGACTCCTTTTGGCGATAGTTCAGCCAATTTTTGACCCACTGAAAATATTTCAGTCCTTGATCTTGAACTTTCTATTCCTACCCAATTGACTCCTTCTGGTGATAAATTAGCCATAGAGTAGCCAATATTTTACCCATTGGACATGTTTCAGTTATGGATCTTGAAGTTTTTATACCTACTCATTGACTCTTTCTGAATTTAGGTCCGTCATTCAGAAAGCCATATTTGACCAAATGTACTAATATCGGGCCCAAGAGTCGTCGATTTTGAACTTTCTATTTCTACCCAATTGACTCCTTCTGGTGATAAATTAGCCATAGAGTAGCCAATATTTTACCCATTGGACATGTTTCAGTTATGGATCTTGAAATTTCTATACCTACTTATTGACTCTTTCTGATGTTACATCGGTCATTCAAAAGTCAATATTTGACCAAATGTACTAAAATCGGGCCCAAGAGTCGTCTATTTTGAACATTTTAGTTCTACCCTATTGACTCCTTCTGGAGATAGTTCAGCCAATTTTTGTCCCACTGAAAATAATTTACTCCTTGATCTTGAACTTTCTATTTCTATCCAATTGTCTCCTTCTTGTGATACATTAGCCTTAGAGTAGCCAAAATTTTACCCATTGGACATGTTTCAATTATGGATCTTGAAATATTTATACCTACTCATTGACTCTTTCTGAATTTAGGTCAGTCATTCAAAAGTCAATATTTTACCAAATGTACTAAAATCGGGCCCAAGAGTCGTCTATTTTGAACTTTTTAGTTCTACCCTTTGACTCCTTCTGGTGATAAATTAGCCATAGAGTAGCCAATATTTGACCCATTCAACATGTTTCAGTCATGGATCTTGAAATTTCTTTACCTACTTATTAACTCTTTCTGATGTTATATCGGTCATTCAAAAGTCAATATTTTACCAAATGCACTAAAATCGGGCCCAAGAGTCGTCTCTTTTGAACTTTTCAGTTCTACCCTATTGACTCCTTCTGGCGATAGTTCAGCCAATTTTTGACCCACTGAAAATATTTCAGTCCTTGATCTTGAACTTTCTATTCCTACCCAATTGACTCCTTCTGGTGATAAATTAGCCATAGAGTAGCCAATATTTGACCCATTGAACATATTTCAGTCAATGATCTTAAAATTTCCATACCTACTTACTGACTCTTTCTGATGTTACATCGGTCATTCAAAAGTCAATATTTGACCAAATGTACTAAAATCGGACCCAAGAGTCGTCTATTTTGAACTTTTTAGATCTACCCTTTGACTCCTTCCGGTGATAAATTAGCCATAGAGTAGCCAATATTTGACCCATTGAACATGTTTCAGTCATGGATCTTAAAATTTCTATACCTACTTATTGACTCTTTCTGATGTTACATCGGTCATTCAAAAGTCAATATTTGACCAAATGTACTAATATCGGGCCAGTGAGTCGTCGATTTTGAACTTTTTAGTTAAACCCTATTGACTCCTTCTGGCGATAGTTCAGCCAACTTTTGACCCACTGAAAATATTTCAGTCCTTGATCTTGAACTTTCTATTCCTACCCAATTGACTCCTTCTGGTGATAAATTAGTCATAGAGTAGCCAATATTTGACCCAATGAACATGTAATATCGGGCCCAAGAGTCGTCGATATTGAACTTTCTATTTCTACCCAATTGACTCCTTCTTGTGATAAATTAGCCATAGAGTAGCCAATAATTGACCCATTGAACATGTTTCAGTCATGGATCTTGAAATTTCTATAGCTACTCATTGACTCTTTCTGATGTTATATCGGTCATTCAAAAGTCAATATTTTACCAAATTTACTAAAACCGGGCCCAAGAGTCGTCTATTTTGAACTTTTTAGTTCTACCCTTTGACTCCTTCTGGTGATAAATTTGCAATAGAGTAGCCAATATTTTACCCATTGGACATGTTTCAGTTATGGATCTTGAAGTTTTTATACCTACTCATTGACTCTTTCTGAACTTAAGTCAGTCATTCAGAAATCCATATTTGACCAAATGTACTAATATCGGGCCCAAGAGTCGTCGATTTTGAACTTTCTATTTCTACCCAATTGACTCCTTCTGGTGATAAATTAGCCATAGCGTAGCCAATATTTGACCCATTGAATATGTTTCAGTCATGGATCTTGAAATTTCTATACCTACTTATTGACTCTATCTGATGTTACATCAGTCATTCAAAAGTCAATATTTGACCAAATGTACTAAAATGGGGACCAAGAGTTGTCTATTTTGAACTTTTTAGTTCTACCCTTTGCCCCCTTCTGGTGATAAATTAGTCATAGAGTAGCCAATATTTGACCCATTGAACATGTAATATCGGGCCCAAGAGTCGTCGATTTTGAACTTTTTAGTTCTACCCTTTGACTCCTTCTGGTGATAAATTAGCCATAGAGTAGCCAATATTTGACCCATTGAACATATTTCAGTCAATGATCTTAAAATTTCTATACCTACTTATTGACTCTATCTAATGTTACATCGGTCTTTAAAAAGTCAATATTTCACCAAATGTACTAAAATCGGGCCCAAGAGTCGTCTATTTTGAACTTTTTAGTTCTACCCTTTGACTCTTTCTGGTGATAAATTAGCCATAGAGTAGCCAATATTTGACCCATTCAACATGTTTCAGTCATGGATCTTGAAATTTCTTTACCTACTTATTGACTCTATCTGATGTTACATCAGTCATTCAAAAGTCAATATTTGACCAAATGTACTAAAATGGGGACCAAGAGTTGTCTATTTTGAACTTTTTAGTTCTACCCTTTGCCCCCTTCTGGTGATAAATTAGTCATAGAGTAGCCAATATTTGACCCATTGAACATGTAATATCGGGCCCAAGAGTCGTCGATTTTGAACTTTTTAGTTCTACCCTTTGACTCCTTCTGGTGATAAATTAGCCATAGAGTAGCCAATATTTGACCCATTGAACATATTTCAGTCAATGATCTTAAAATTTCTATACCTACTTATTGACTCTATCTAATGTTACATCGGTCTTTAAAAAGTCAATATTTCACCAAATGTACTAAAATCGGGCCCAAGAGTCGTCTATTTTGAACTTTTTAGTTCTACCCTTTGACTCTTTCTGGTGATAAATTAGCCACAGAGTAGCCAATATTTGACCCATTGAACATGTAATATCGGGCCCAAGAGTCGTCGAATTTGAACTTTTTAGTTCTACCCTTTAACTCCTTCTTGTGATAAATTAGCCATAGAGTAGCCAATAGTTAACCCATTGAACATGTTTCAGTCATGGATCTTAAAATTTCTATACTTACTTATTGACTCTATTTGATGTTACATCAGTCATTCAAAAGTCAATATTTGACCAAATGTACTAAAATCGGGCCCAAGAATCGTCTATTTTGAACTTTTTAGTTTTACCATTTGCCCCCTTCTGGTGATAAATTAGCCATAGAGTAGCCAATATTTGACCCATTGAACATATTTCAGTCAATGATCTTAAAATTTCTATACCTACTTATTGACTCTATCTAATGTTACATCGGTCTTTAAAAAGTCAATATTTCACCAAATGTACTAAAATCGGGCCCAAGAGTCGTCTATTTTGAACTTTTTAGTTCTACCCTTTGACTCTTTCTGGTGATAAATTAGCCATAGAGTAGCCAATATTTGACCCATTCAACATGTTTCAGTCATGGATCTTGAAATTTCTTTACCTACTTATTGACTCTATCTGATGTTACATCAGTCATTCAAAAGTCAATATTTGACCAAATGTACTAAAATGGGGACCAAGAGTTGTCTATTTTGAACTTTTTAGTTCTACCCTTTGCCCCCTTCTGGTGATAAATTAGTCATAGAGTAGCCAATATTTGACCCATTGAACATGTAATATCGGGCCCAAGAGTCGTCGATTTTGAACTTTTTAGTTCTACCCTTTGACTCCTTCTGGTGATAAATTAGCCATAGAGTAGCCAATATTTGACCCATTGAACATATTTCAGTCAATGATCTTAAAATTTCTATACCTACTTATTGACTCTATCTAATGTTACATCGGTCTTTAAAAAGTCAATATTTCACCAAATGTACTAAAATCGGGCCCAAGAGTCGTCTATTTTGAACTTTTTAGTTCTACCCTTTGACTCTTTCTGGTGATAAATTAGCCACAGAGTAGCCAATATTTGACCCATTGAACATGTAATATCGGGCCCAAGAGTCGTCGAATTTGAACTTTTTAGTTCTACCCTTTAACTCCTTCTTGTGATAAATTAGCCATAGAGTAGCCAATAGTTAACCCATTGAACATGTTTCAGTCATGGATCTTAAAATTTCTATACTTACTTATTGACTCTATTTGATGTTACATCAGTCATTCAAAAGTCAATATTTGACCAAATGTACTAAAATCGGGCCCAAGAATCGTCTATTTTGAACTTTTTAGTTTTACCATTTGCCCCCTTCTGGTGATAAATTAGCCATAGAGTTGCCAATATTTGACCCATTGAACATGTTTCAGTTATGGATCTTGAAGTTTTTATACCTACTCATTGACTCTTTCTGAATTTAGGTCAGTCATTCAGAAATCCATATTTGACCAAATGTACTAATATCGGGCCCAAGAGTCGTCGATTTTGAACTTTCTATTTCTACCCAATTGACTCCTTCTGGTGATAAATTAGCCATAGAGTAGCCAATATTTGACCCATTGAACATGTTTCAGTCATGGATCTTGAAATTTCTATTCCTGACTCTTTCTGATGTTACATCGGTCATTCAAAAGTCAATATATGACCAAATGTACTAAAATCGGGCCCAAGAATCGTCTATTTTGAACTTTTTAGTTCTACCCTTTGACTCCTTCTGGTGATAAATTAGCCATAGAGTAGCCAATATTTGACCCATTGAACATATTTCAGTCAATGATCTTAAAATTTCTATACCTACTTATTTACTCTATCTGATGTTACATCGGTCATTCAAAAGTCAATATTTCACCAAATGTACTAAAATCAGGCCCAAGAGTCGTCTATTTTGAACTTTTTAGTTCTACCCTATTGACTCCTTCTGGAGATAGTTGAGCCAATTTTTGACCCACTGAAAATATTTCAGTCCTTGATCTTGAACTTTCTGTTCCTACCCAATTGACTCCTTCTTGTGATACATTAGCCTTAGAGTAGACAATATTTTACCCATTGGACATGTTTCAGATTTTGGATCTTGAAATTTTTATACCTACTCATTGACTCTTTCTGAATTTAGGTCCGTCATTCAGAAATCCATATTTGACCAAAAGTGCTAATATCGGACCCAAGAGTCGTCGATTTTGAACTTTCTATTTCTACCCAATTGACTCCTACTTGTGATAAATTAGCGATAGAGTAGCCAATAATTGACCCATTGAACATGTTTCAGTCATGGATCTTGAAATTTCTATAGCTACTCATTGACTCTTTCTGATGTTATATCAGTCATTCAAAAGTCAATATTTGACCAAATGTACTAAAATCGGGCCCAAGAGTCGTGTATTTTGAACTTTTTAGTTCTACCCTTTGACTCCTTCTAGCGATATATCAGCTAATTTTTGACCCACTGAAAATATTTCAGTCCTTGATCTTGAACTTTCTATTCCTACCCAATTGACTCCTTCTGGTGATAAATTAGCCATAGAGTAGCCAATATTTTACCCATTGGACATGTTTCAGTTATGGATCTTGAAGTTTTTCTACCTACTCATTGACTCTTTCTAAATTTAGGTCAGTCATTCAGAAATCCATATTTGACCAAATGTACTAATATCGGGCCCAAGGGTCGTCGATTTTGAACTTTCTATTTCTACCCAATTGACTCCTTCTGGTGATAAATTAGCCATAGAGTAGCCAATATTTGACCCATTGAACATGTTTCAGTCATGGATCTTGAAATTTCTTTACCTACTTATTGACTCTTTCTGATGTTATATCGGTCATTCAAAAGTCAATATTTTACCAAATGTACTAAAATCGGGCCAAAGAGTCGTCTATTTTGAACTTTTCAGTTCTACCCAATTGACTCCTTCTGGTGATAAATTAGCCATAGAGTAGCCAATATTTTACCCATTGGACATGTTTCAGTTATGGATCTTGAAGTTTTTATACCTACTCATTGACTCTTTCTGAACTTAAGTCAGTCATTCAGAAATCCATATTTGACCAAATGTACTACTATCGGGCCCAAGAGTCGTCGATTTTGAACTTTCTATTTCTACCCAATTGACTCCTTCTGGTGATAAATTAGCCATAGCGTAGCCAATATTTGACCCATTGAATATGTTTCAGTCATGGATCTTGAAATTTCTATACCTACTTATTGACTCTATCTGATGTTACATCGGTCTTTAAAAAGTCAATATTTCACCAAATGTACTAAAATCGGGCCCAAGAGTCGTCTATTTTGAACTTTTTAGTTCTACCCTTTGACTCTTTCTGGTGATAAATTAGTCATAGAGTAGCCAATATTTGACCCATTGAACATGTAATATCGGGCCCAAGAGTTGTCTATTTTTAACTTTTTAGTTCTACCCTTTGACTCCTTCTGGTGATAAATTAGCCATAGAGTAGCCAATATTTGACCCATTGAACATGTTTCAGTCATGGATCTTGAAATTTCTATACCTACTTATTGACTCTTTCTGATGTTACATCGGTCATTCAAAAGTCAATATTTGACCAAATGTACTAAAATCGGGCCCAAGAGTCGTCTATTTTGAACTTTTTAGTTCTACCCTTTGCCCCCTTCTGGTGATAAATTAGTCATAGAGTAACCAATATTTGACCCATTGAACATGTTTCAGTCATGGATCTTGAAATTTCTATACCTACTTATTGACTCTATCTGATGTTACATCGGTCTTTAAAAAGTCAATATTTCACCAAATGTACTAAAATCGGGCCCAAGAGTCATCTATTTTGAACTTTTTAGTTCTACCCTTTGACTCTTTCTGGTGATAAATTAGTCATAGAGTAGCCAATATTTGACCCATTGAACATGTAATATCGGGCCCAAGAGTCGTCTATTTTGAACTTTTTAGTTCTACCCTTTGACTCCTTCTGGTGATAAATTAGCCATAGAGTAGCCAATATTTGACCCATTGAACATGTTTCAGTCATGGATCTTGAAATTTCTATACCTACTTATTGACTCTTTCTGATGTTACATCGGTCATTCAAAAGTCAATATTTGACCAAATGTACTAAAATCGGGCCCAAGAGTCGTCTATTTTGAACTTTTTAGTTCTACCCTTTGCCCCCTTCTGGTGATAAATTAGTCATAGAGTAACCAATATTTGACCCATTGAATATGTAATATCGGGCCCAAGAGTCGTCGATTTTGAACTTTTTAGTTCTACCCTTTAACTCCTTCTGGTTATAAATTATCCATAGAGTAGCCAATAGTTGACCCATTGAACATGTTTCAGTCATGGATCTTGAAATTTCTATACCTACTTATTGACTCTTTCTGATGTTACATCGGTCATTCAAAAGTCAATATATGACCAAATGTACTAAAATCGGGCCCAAGAATCGTCTATTTTGAACTTTTTAGTTCTACCCTTTGACTCCTTCAGGTGATAAATTAGCCATAGAGTAGCCAATATTTGACCCATTGAACATGTTTCAGTCATGGATCTTGAAATTTCTAGACCTACTTATTGAATCTATCTGATGTTACATCGGTCATTCAAAAGTCAATATTTGATCAAATGTACTAAAATCGGGCCCAAGAGTCGTCTATTTTGAACTTTTTAGTTCTACCCTTTGACTCCTTCTGGTGATAAATTAGCCATAGAGTAGCCAATATTTGACCCATTGAACATGTTTCAGTCATGGATCTTGAAATTTCTATACCTACTTATTGACTCTTTCTGATGTTACATCGGTCATTCAAAAGTAAATATTTGACCAAATGTACTAAAATCGGGCCCAAGAGTCGTCTATTTTGAACTTTTTAGTTCTACCCTTTGACTCCTTCAGGTGATAAATTAGCCATAGAGTAGCCAATATTTGACCCATTGAACATATTTCAGTCAATGATCTTAAAATTTCTATACCTACTTATTGACTCTATCTGATGTTACATCGGTCATTCAAAAGTCAATATTTCACCAAATGTACTAAATTCGGGCCCAAGAGTCGTCTATTTTGAACTTTTTAGTTCTACCCTATTGACTCCTTCTGGAGATAGTTCAGCCAATTTTTGACCCACTGAAAATATTTCAGTCCTTGATCTTGAACTTTCTATTCCTACCCAATTGACTCCTTCTTGTGATACATTAGCCTTAGAGTAGCCAATATTTTACCCATTGGATATGTTTCAGTTTTGGATCTTGAAATTTTTATACCTACTCATTGACTCTTTCTGAATTTAGGTCCGTCATTCAGAAATCCATATTTGACCAAAAGTACTAATATCGGGCCCTAGAGTCGTCGATTTTGAACTTTCTATTTCTACCCAATTGACTCCTTCTGGTGATAAATTAGCCATAGAGTAGCCAATATTTGACCTATTGAACATGTTTCAGTCATGGATCTTGAAATTTCTATACCTACTTAGTGACTCTATCTGATGTTATATCGGTCATTCAAAAGTCAATATTTGACCAAATATACTAAAATCGGGCCCAAGAATCGTCTATTTTGAACTTTTTAGTTCTACCCTTTGACTCTTTGTGGTTATAAATTAGCCATAGAGTAGCCAATAGTTGACCCATTGAACATGTTTTAGTCTTGGATCTTGAAATTTCTATACCTACTTATTGACTCTTTCTGATGTTACATCGGTCATTCAAAAGTCAATATTTGACCAAATGTACTAAAATCGGGCCCAAGAGTCGTCTATTTTGAACATTTTAGTTCTACCCTATTGCCTCCTTCTGGAGATAGTTCAGCCAATTTTTGTCCCACTGAAAATAATTTAGTCCTTGATCTTGAACTTTCTATTTCTATCCAATTGTCTCCTTCTTGTTATACATTAGCCTTAGAGTAGCCAAAATTTTACCCATTGGACATGTTTCAATTATGGATCTTGAAATATTTATACCTACTCATTGACTCTTTCTGAATTTAGGTCAGTCATTCAAAAGTCAATATTTTACCAAATGTACTAAAATCGGGCCCAAGAGTCGTCTATTTTGAACTTTTCAGTTCTACCCTATTGACTCCTTCTGGCGATAGTTCAGCCAATTTTTGACCCACTGAAAATATTTCAGTCCTTGATCTTGAACTTTCTATTCCTACCCAATTGACTCCTTCTGGTGATAAATTGGTCATAGAGTAGCCAATATTTGACCCAATGAACATGTAATATCGGGCCCAAGAGTCGTCGATATTGAACTTTCTATTTCTACCCAATTGACTCCTTCTTGTGATAAATTAGCCATAGAGTAGCCAATAATTGACCCATTGAACATGTTTCAGTCATGGATCTTGAAATTTCTATAGCTACTCATTGACTCTTTCTGATGTTATATCGGTCATTCAAAAGTCAATATTTGACCAAATGTACTAAAATGGGGACCAAGAGTTGTCTATTTTGAACTTTTTAGTTCTACCCTTTGCCCCCTTCTGGTGATAAATTAGTCATAGAGTAGCCAATATTTTACCCATTGGACATGTTTCAGTTATGGATCTTGAAGTTTTTATACCTACTCATTGACTCTTTCTGAACTTAAGTCAGTCATTCAGAAATCCATATTTGACCAAATGTACTAATATCGGGCCCAAGAGTCGTCGATTTTGAACTTTCTATTTCTACCCAATTGACTCCTTCTGGTGATAAATTAGCCATAGCGTAGCCAATATTTGACCCATTGAATATGTTTCAGTCATGGATCTTGAAATTTCTATACCTACTTATTGACTCTATCTGATGTTACATCAGTCATTCAAAAGTCAATATTTGACCAAATGTACTAAAATGGGGACCAAGAGTTGTCTATTTTGAACTTTTTAGTTCTACCCTTTGCCCCCTTCTGGTGATAAATTAGTCATAGAGTAGCCAATATTTGACCCATTGAACATGTAATATCGGGCCCAAGAGTCGTCGATTTTGAACTTTTTAGTTCTACCCTTTGACTCCTTCTGGTGATAAATTAGCCATAGAGTAGCCAATATTTGACCCATTGAACATATTTCAGTCAATGATCTTAAAATTTCTATACCTACTTATTGACTCTATCTAATGTTACATCGGTCTTTAAAAAGTCAATATTTCACCAAATGTACTAAAATCGGGCCCAAGAGTCATCTATTTTGAACTTTTTAGTTCTACCCTTTGACTCTTTCTGGTGATAAATTAGCCATAGAGTAGCCAATATTTGACCCATTCAACATGTTTCAGTCATGGATCTTGAAATTTCTTTACCTACTTATTGACTCTATCTGATGTTACATCAGTCATTCAAAAGTCAATATTTGACCAAATGTACTAAAATGGGGACCAAGAGTTGTCTATTTTGAACTTTTTAGTTCTACCCTTTGCCCCCTTCTGGTGATAAATTAGTCATAGAGTAGCCAATATTTGACCCATTGAACATGTAATATCGGGCCCAAGAGTCGTCGATTTTGAACTTTTTAGTTCTACCCTTTGACTCCTTCTGGTGATAAATTAGCCATAGAGTAGCCAATATTTGACCCATTGAACATATTTCAGTCAATGATCTTAAAATTTCTATACCTACTTATTGACTCTATCTAATGTTACATCGGTCTTTAAAAAGTCAATATTTCACCAAATGTACTAAAATCGGGCCCAAGAGTCGTCTATTTTGAACTTTTTAGTTCTACCCTTTGACTCTTTCTGGTGATAAATTAGCCACAGAGTAGCCAATATTTGACCCATTGAACATGTAATATCGGGCCCAAGAGTCGTCGAATTTGAACTTTTTAGTTCTACCCTTTAACTCCTTCTTGTGATAAATTAGCCATAGAGTAGCCAATATTTAACCCATTGAACATGTTTCAGTCATGGATCTTAAAATTTCTATACTTACTTATTGACTCTATTTGATGTTACATCAGTCATTCAAAAGTCAATATTTGACCAAATGTACTAAAATCGGGCCCAAGAATCGTCTATTTTGAACTTTTTAGTTTTACCATTTGCCCCCTTCTGGTGATAAATTAGCCATAGAGTTGCCAATATTTGACCCATTGAACATGTTTCAGTTATGGATCTTGAAGTTTTTATACCTACTCATTGACTCTTTCTGAATTTAGGTCAGTCATTCAGAAATCCATATTTGACCAAATGTACTAATATCGGGCCCAAGAGTCGTCGATTTTGAACTTTCTATTTCTACCCAATTGACTCCTTCTGGTGATAAATTAGCCATAGAGTAGCCAATATTTGACCCATTGAACATGTTTCAGTCATGGATCTTGAAATTTCTATTCCTGACTCTTTCTGATGTTACATCGGTCATTCAAAAGTCAATATTTGACCAAATGTACTAAAATCGGGCCCAAGAGTCGTCTATTTTGAACTTTTTAGTTCTACCCTTTGACTCCTTCAGGTGATAAATTAGCCATAGAGTAGCCAATATTTGACCCATTGAACATATTTCAGTCAATGATCTTAAAATTTCTATACCTACTTATTGACTCTATCTGATGTTACATCGGTCATTCAAAAGTCAATATTTCACCAAATGTACTAAATTCGGGCCCAAGAGTCGTCTATTTTGAACTTTTTAGTTCTACCCTATTGACTCCTTCTGGACATAGTTCAGCCAATTTTTGACCCACTGAAAATATTTCAGTCCTTGATCTTGAACTTTCTATTCCTACCCAATTGACTCCTTCTTGTGATACATTAGCCTTAGAGTAGCCAATATTTTACCCATTGGATATGTTTCAGTTTTGGATCTTGAAATTTTTATACCTACTCATTGACTCTTTCTGAATTTAGGTCCGTCATTCAGAAATCCATATTTGACCAAAAGTACTAATATCGGGCCCTAGAGTCGTCGATTTTGAACTTTCTATTTCTACCCAATTGACTCCTTCTGGTGATAAATTAGCCATAGAGTAGCCAATATTTGACCTATTGAACATGTTTCAGTCATGGATCTTGAAATTTCTATACCTACTTAGTGACTCTATCTGATGTTATATCGGTCATTCAAAAGTCAATATTTGACCAAATATACTAAAATCGGGCCCAAGAATCGTCTATTTTGAACTTTTTAGTTCTACCCTTTGACTCTTTGTGGTTATAAATTAGCCATAGAGTAGCCAATAGTTGACCCATTGAACATGTTTTAGTCTTGGATCTTGAAATTTCTATACCTACTTATTGACTCTTTCTGATGTTACATCGGTCATTCAAAAGTCAATATTTGACCAAATGTACTAAAATCGGGCCCAAGAGTCGTCTATTTTGAACATTTTAGTTCTACCCTATTGCCTCCTTCTGGAGATAGTTCAGCCAATTTTTGTCCCACTGAAAATAATTTAGTCCTTGATCTTGAACTTTCTATTTCTATCCAATTGTCTCCTTCTTGTGATACATTAGCCTTAGAGTAGCCAAAATTTTACCCATTGGACATGTTTCAATTATGGATCTTGAAATATTTATACCTACTCATTGACTCTTTCTGAATTTAGGTCAGTCATTCAAAAGTCAATATTTTACCAAATGTACTAAAATCGGGCCCAAGAGTCGTCTATTTTGAACTTTTTAGTTCTACCCTTTGACTCCTTCTGGTGATAAATTAGCCATAGAGTAGCCAATATTTGACCCATTCAACATGTTTCAGTCATGGATCTTGAAATTTCTTTACCTACTTATTAACTCTTTCTGATGTTATATCGGTCATTCAAAAGTCAATATTTTACCAAATGCACTAAAATCGGGCCCAAGAGTCGTCTCTTTTGAACTTTTCAGTTCTACCCTATTGACTCCTTCTGGCGATAGTTCAGCCAATTTTTGACCCACTGAAAATATTTCAGTCCTTGATCTTGAACTTTCTATTCCTACCCAATTGACTCCTTCTGGTGATAAATTAGTCATAGAGTAGCCAATATTTGACCCAATGAACATGTAATATCGGGCCCAAGAGTCGTCGATATTGAACTTTCTATTTCTACCCAATTGACTCCTTCTTGTGATAAATTAGCCATAGAGTAGCCAATAATTGACCCATTGAACATGTTTCAGTCATGGATCTTGAAATTTCTATAGCTACTCATTGACTCTTTCTGATGTTATATCGGTCATTCAAAAGTCAATATTTTACCAAATTTACTAAAACCGGGCCCAAGAGTCGTCTATTTTGAACTTTTTAGTTCTACCCTTTGACTCCTTCTGGTGATAAATTTGCAATAGAGTAGCCAATATTTTACCCATTGGACATGTTTCAGTTATGGATCTTGAAGTTTTTATACCTACTCATTGACTCTTTCTGAACTTAAGTCAGTCATTCAGAAATCCATATTTGACCAAATGTACTAATATCGGGCCCAAGAGTCGTCGATTTTGAACTTTCTATTTCTACCCAATTGACTCCTTCTGGTGATAAATTAGCCATAGCGTAGCCAATATTTGACCCATTGAATATGTTTCAGTCATGGATCTTGAAATTTCTATACCTACTTATTGACTCTATCTGATGTTACATCAGTCATTCAAAAGTCAATATTTGACCAAATGTACTAAAATGGGGACCAAGAGTTGTCTATTTTGAACTTTTTAGTTCTACCCTTTGCCCCCTTCTGGTGATAAATTAGTCATAGAGTAGCCAATATTTGACCCATTGAACTTGTAATATCGGGCCCAAGAGTCGTCGATTTTGAACTTTTTAGTTCTACCCTTTGACTCCTTCTGGTGATAAATTAGCCATAGAGTAGCCAATATTTGACCCATTGAACATATTTCAGTCAATGATCTTAAAATTTCTATACCTACTTATTGACTCTATCTAATGTTACATCGGTCTTTAAAAAGTCAATATTTCACCAAATGTACTAAAATCGGGCCCAAGAGTCATCTATTTTGAACTTTTTAGTTCTACCCTTTGACTCTTTCTGGTGATAAATTAGCCATAGAGTAGCCAATATTTGACCCATTCAACATGTTTCAGTCATGGATCTTGAAATTTCTTTACCTACTTATTGACTCTATCTGATGTTACATCAGTCATTCAAAAGTCAATATTTGACCAAATGTACTAAAATGGGGACCAAGAGTTGTCTATTTTGAACTTTTTAGTTCTACCCTTTGCCCCCTTCTGGTGATAAATTAGTCATAGAGTAGCCAATATTTGACCCATTGAACATGTAATATCGGGCCCAAGAGTCGTCGATTTTGAACTTTTTAGTTCTACCCTTTGACTCCTTCTGGTGATAAATTAGCCATAGAGTAGCCAATATTTGACCCATTGAACATATTTCAGTCAATGATCTTAAAATTTCTATACCTACTTATTTACTCTATCTGATGTTACATCGGTCATTCAAAAGTCAATATTTCACCAAATGTACTAAAATCAGGCCCAAGAGTCGTCTATTTTGAACTTTTTAGTTCTACCCTATTGACTCCTTCTGGAGATAGTTGAGCCAATTTTTGACCCACTGAAAATATTTCAGTCCTTGATCTTGAACTTTCTGTTCCTACCCAATTGACTCCTTCTTGTGATACATTAGCCTTAGAGTAGACAATATTTTACCCATTGGACATGTTTCAGATTTTGGATCTTGAAATTTTTATACCTACTCATTGACTCTTTCTGAATTTAGGTCCGTCATTCAGAAATCCATATTTGACCAAAAGTGCTAATATCGGACCCAAGAGTCGTCGATTTTGAACTTTCTATTTCTACCCAATTGACTCCTACTTGTGATAAATTAGCGATAGAGTAGCCAATAATTGACCCATTGAACATGTTTCAGTCATGGATCTTGAAATTTCTATAGCTACTCATTGACTCTTTCTGATGTTATATCAGTCATTCAAAAGTCAATATTTGACCAAATGTACTAAAATCGGGCCCAAGAGTCGTGTATTTTGAACTTTTTAGTTCTACCCTTTGACTCCTTCTAGCGATATATCAGCTAATTTTTGACCCACTGAAAATATTTCAGTCCTTGATCTTGAACTTTCTATTCCTACCCAATTGACTCCTTCTGGTGATAAATTAGCCATAGAGTAGCCAATATTTTACCCATTGGACATGTTTCAGTTATGGATCTTGAAGTTTTTATACCTACTCATTGACTCTTTCTAAATTTAGGTCAGTCATTCAGAAATCCATATTTGACCAAATGTACTAATATCGGGCCCAAGAGTCGTTGATTTTGAACTTTCTATTTCTACCCAATTGACTCCTTCTGGTGATAAATTAGCCATAGAGTAGCCAATATTTGACCCATTGAACATGTTTCAGTCATGGATCTTGAAATTTCTTTACCTACTTATTGACTCTTTCTGATGTTATATCGGTCATTCAAAAGTCAATATTTTACCAAATGTACTAAAATCGGGCCAAAGAGTCGTCTATTTTGAACTTTTCAGTTCTACCCAATTGACTCCTTCTGGTGATAAATTAGCCATAGAGTAGCCAATATTTTACCCATTGGACATGTTTCAGTTATGGATCTTGAAGTTTTTATACCTACTCATTGACTCTTTCTGAACTTAAGTCAGTCATTCAGAAATCCATATTTGACCAAATGTACTACTATCGGGCCCAAGAGTCGTCGATTTTGAACTTTCTATTTCTACCCAATTGACTCCTTCTGGTGATAAATTAGCCATAGCGTAGCCAATATTTGACCCATTGAATATGTTTCAGTCATGGATCTTGAAATTTCTATACCTACTTATTGACTCTATCTGATGTTACATCGGTCTTTAAAAAGTCAATATTTCACCAAATGTACTAAAATCGGGCCCAAGAGTCGTCTATTTTGAACTTTTTAGTTCTACCCTTTGACTCTTTCTGCTGATAAATTAGTCATAGAGTAGCCAATATTTGACCCATTGAACATGTAATATCGGGCCCAAGAGTTGTCTATTTTTAACTTTTTAGTTCTACCCTTTGACTCCTTCTGGTGATAAATTAGCCATAGAGTAGCCAATATTTGACCCATTGAACATGTTTCAGTCATGGATCTTGAAATTTCTATACCTACTTATTGACTCTATCTGATGTTACATCGGTCTTTAAAAAGTCAATATTTCACCAAATGTACTAAAATCGGGCCCAAGAGTCGTGTATTTTGAACTTTTTAGTTCTACCCTTTGACTCCTTCTAGCGATATATCAGCTAATTTTTGACCCACTGAAAATATTTCAGTCCTTGATCTTGAACTTTCTATTCCTACCCAATTGACTCCTTCTGGTGATAAATTAGCCATAGAGTAGCCAATATTTTACCCATTGGACATGTTTCAGTTATGGATCTTGAAGTTTTTATACCTACTCATTGACTCTTTCTAAATTTAGGTCAGTCATTCAGAAATCCATATTTGACCAAATGTACTAATATCGGGCCCAAGAGTCGTTGATTTTGAACTTTCTATTTCTACCCAATTGACTCCTTCTGGTGATAAATTAGCCATAGAGTAGCCAATATTTGACCCATTGAACATGTTTCAGTCATGGATCTTGAAATTTCTTTACCTACTTATTGACTCTTTCTGATGTTATATCGGTCATTCAAAAGTCAATATTTTACCAAATGTACTAAAATCGGGCCAAAGAGTCGTCTATTTTGAACTTTTCAGTTCTACCCAATTGACTCCTTCTGGTGATAAATTAGCCATAGAGTAGCCAATATTTTACCCATTGGACATGTTTCAGTTATGGATCTTGAAGTTTTTATACCTACTCATTGACTCTTTCTGAACTTAAGTCAGTCATTCAGAAATCCATATTTGACCAAATGTACTACTATCGGGCCCAAGAGTCGTCGATTTTGAACTTTCTATTTCTACCCAATTGACTCCTTCTGGTGATAAATTAGCCATAGCGTAGCCAATATTTGACCCATTGAATATGTTTCAGTCATGGATCTTGAAATTTCTATACCTACTTATTGACTCTATCTGATGTTACATCGGTCTTTAAAAAGTCAATATTTCACCAAATGTACTAAAATCGGGCCCAAGAGTCGTCTATTTTGAACTTTTTAGTTCTACCCTTTGACTCTTTCTGCTGATAAATTAGTCATAGAGTAGCCAATATTTGACCCATTGAACATGTAATATCGGGCCCAAGAGTTGTCTATTTTTAACTTTTTAGTTCTACCCTTTGACTCCTTCTGGTGATAAATTAGCCATAGAGTAGCCAATATTTGACCCATTGAACATGTTTCAGTCATGGATCTTGAAATTTCTATACCTACTTATTGACTCTATCTGATGTTACATCGGTCTTTAAAAAGTCAATATTTCACCAAATGTACTAAAATCGGGCCCAAGAGTCGTCTATTTTGAACTTTTTAGTTCTACCCTTTGACTCTTTCTGGTGATAAATTAGTCATAGAGTAGCCAATATTTGACCCATTGAACATGTAATATCGGGCCCAAGAGTCGTCTATTTTGAACTTTTTAGTTCTACCCTTTGACTCCTTCTGGTGATAAATTAGCCATAGAGTAGCCAATATTTGACCATTGAACATGTTTCAGTCATGGATCTTGAAATTTCTATACCTACTTATTGACTCTTTCTGATGTTACATCGGTCATTCAAAAGTCAATATTTGACCAAATGTACTAAAATCGGGCCCAAGAGTCGTCTATTTTGAACTTTTTAGTTCTACCCTTTGCCCCCTTCTGGTGATAAATTAGTCATAGAGTAACCAATATTTGACCCATTGAATATGTAATATCGGGCCCAAGAGTCGTCGATTTTGAACTTTTTAGTTCTACCCTTTAACTCCTTCTGGTTATAAATTATCCATAGAGTAGCCAATAGTTGACCCATTGAACATGTTTCAGTCATGGATCTTGAAATTTCTATACCTACTTATTGACTCTTTCTGATGTTACATCGGTCATTCAAAAGTCAATATATGACCAAATGTACTAAAATCGGGCCCAAGAATCGTCTATTTTGAACTTTTTAGTTCTACCCTTTGACTCCTTCAGGTGATAAATTAGCCATAGAGTAGCCAATATTTGACCCATTGAACATGTTTCAGTCATGGATCTTGAAATTTCTATACCTACTTATTGACTCTTTCTGATGTTACATCGGTCATTCAAAAGTCAATATTTGACCAAATGTACTAAAATCGGCCCCAAGAGTCGTCTATTTTGAACTTTTTCGTTCTACCCTTTGACTCCTTCAGGTGATAAATTAGCCATAGAGTAGCCAATATTTGACCCATTGAACATGTTTCAGTCATGGATCTTGAAATTTCTAGACCTACTTATTGAATCTATCTGATGTTACATCGGTCATTCAAAAGTCAATATTTGATCACATGTACTAAAATCGGGCCCAAGAGTCGTCTATTTTGAACTTTTTAGTTCTACCCTTTGACTCCTTCTGGTGATAAATTAGCCATAGAGTAGCCAATATTTGACCCATTGAACATGTTTCAGTCATGGATCTTGAAATTTCTATACCTACTTATTGACTCTTTCTGATGTTACATCGGTCATTGAAAAGTAAATATTTGACCAAATGTACTAAAATCGGGCCCAAGAGTCGTCTATTTTGAACTTTTTAGTTCTACCCTTTGACTCCTTCAGGTGATAAATTAGCCATAGAGTAGCCAATATTTGACCCATTGAACATATTTCAGTCAATGATCTTAAAATTTCTATACCTACTTATTGACTCTATCTGATGTTACATCGGTCATTCAAAAGTCAATATTTCACCAAATGTACTAAATTCGGGCCCAAGAGTCGTCTATTTTGAACTTTTTAGTTCTACCCTATTGACTCCTTCTGGAGATAGTTCAGCCAATTTTTGACCCACTGAAAATATTTCAGTCCTTGATCTTGAACTTTCTATTCCTACCCAATTGACTCCTTCTTGTGATACATTAGCCTTAGAGTAGCCAATATTTTACCCATTGGATATGTTTCAGTTTTGGATCTTGAAATTTTTATACCTACTCATTGACTCTTTCTGAATTTAGGTCCGTCATTCAGAAATCCATATTTGACCAAAAGTACTAATATCGGGCCCTAGAGTCGTCGATTTTGAATTGTCTGTTTCTACCCAATTGACTCCTTCTTGTGATAAATTAGCGATAGAGTAGCCAATAATTGACCCATTGAACATGTTTCAGTCATGGATCTTGAAATTTCTATAGCTACTCATTGACTCTTTCTGATTTTATATCGGTCATTCAAAACTCAATATTTTACCAAATGTACTAAAATCGGGCCCAAGAATCGTCTATTTTGAACTTTTTAGTTCTACCCTTTGACTCCTTCTGGCTATAAATTAGCCATAGAGTAGCCAATATTTGACCCATTGAACATATTTCAGTCAATGATCTTAAAATTTCTATACCTACTTATTGACTCTTTCTGATGTTACATCGGTCATTCAAAAGTTAATATTTTACCAAATGTACTAAAATCGGGCCCAAGAGTTGTCTATTTTGAACTTTTTAGTTCTACCCTTTCACTCCTTCTGGTGATAAAATAGCCATAGAGTAGCCAATATTTGACCCATTGAACATGTTTCAGTCATGGATCTTGAAATTTCTATACCTACTTATTTACTCTTTCTGATGTTACATCGGTCATTCAAAAGTCAATTTTTGACCAAATATACTAAAAGCGGGCCCAAGAGTCGTCTATTTTGAACTTTTTAGTTCTACCCTTTGACTCCTTCTGGTGATAAATTAGCCATAGAGTAGCCAATATTTGACCCATTGAACATGTTTCAGTCATGGATCTTGAAATTTCTATACCTACTTATTGACTCTTTCTGATGTTACATCAGTTATTCAAAAGTCAATATTTGACCAAATGTACTAAAATCGGGCCCAAGAGTCTTCTATTTTGAACTTTTTAGTTCTACCCTTTGCCCCCTTCTGGTGATAAATTAGTCATAGAGTAACCAATATTTGACCCATTGAACATGTAATATCGGGCCCAAGAGTCGTCGATTTTGAACTTTTTAGTTCTACCCTTTGACTCCTTCAGGTGATAAATTAGCCATAGAGTAGCCAATATTTGACCCATTGAACATGTTTCAGTCATGGATCTTGAAATTTCTATACCTACTTATTGACTCTTTCTGATGTTACATCGGTCATTCAAAAGTCAATATTTGACCAAATATACTAAAATCGGGCCCAAGAGTCGTCTATTTTGAACTTTTTAGTTCTACCCTTTGACTCCTTCTGGTGATAAATTAGCCATAGAGTAGCCAATATTTGACCCATTGAACATGTTTCAGTCATGGATTTTGAAATTTCTATACCTACTTATTGACTCTTTCTGATGTTACATCGGTCATTCAAAAGTCAATATTTTACCAAATGTACTAAAATCGGGCCCAAGAGTCGTCTATTTTGAACTTTTTAGTTCTACCCTTTGACTCCTTCAGGTGATAAATTAGCCATAGAGTTGCCAATATTTGACCCATTGAACATGTTTCAGTCATGGATCTTGAAATTTCTAGACCTACTTATTGAATCTATCTGATGTTACATCGGTCATTCAAAAGTCAATATTTGATCAAATGTACTAAAATCGGGCCCAAGAGTCGTCTATTTTGAACTTTTTAGTTCTACCCTTTGACTCCTTCTGGTGATAAATTAGCCATAGAGTAGCCAATATTTGACCCATTGAACATGTTTCAGTCATGGATCTTGAAATTTCTATACCTACTTATTGACTCTTTCTGATGTTACATCGGTCATTCAAAAGTCAATATTTGACCAAATGTACTAAAATCGGGCCCAAGAGTAGTCTATTTTGAACTTTTTAGTTCTACCCTTTGACTCCTTCAGGTGATAAATTAGCCATAGAGTAGCCAATATTTGACCCATTGAAAATATTTCAGTCAATGATCTTAAAGTTTCTATACCTACTTATTGACTCTATCTGATGTTACATCGGTCATTCAAAAGTCAATATTTCACCAAATGTACTAAATTCGGGCCCAAGAGTCGTCTATTTTGAACTTTTTAGTTCTACCCTATTGACTCCTTCTGGAGATAGTTCAGCCAATTTTTGACCCACTGAAAATATTTCAGTCCTTGATCTTGAACTTTCTATTCTTACCCAATTGACTCCTTCTTGTGATACATTAGCCTTAGAGTAGCCAATATTTTACCCATTAAACATGTTTCAGTCATGGATCTTGAAATTTCTATACCTACTTATTGACTCTTTCTGATGTTACATCGGTCATTCAAAAGTCAATATTTGACCAAATGTACTAAAATCGGGCCCAAGAGTCGTCTATTTTGAACTTTTTAGTTCTACCCTTTGCCCCCTTCTGGTGATAAATTAGTCATAGAGTAACCAATATTTGACCCATTGAATATGTAATATCGGGCCCAAGAGTCGTCGATTTTGAACTTTTTAGTTCTACCCTTTAACTCCTTCTGGTTATAAATTATCCATAGAGTAGCCAATAGTTGACCCATTGAACATGTTTCAGTCATGGATCTTGAAATTTCTATACCTACTTATTGACTCTTTCTGATGTTACATCGGTCATTCAAAAGTCAATATTTGATCAAATGTACTAAAATCGGGCCCAAGAGTCGTCTATTTTGAACTTTTTAGTTCTACCCTTTGACTCCTTCTGGTGATAAATTAGCCATAGAGTAGCCAATATTTGACCCATTGAACATGTTTCAGTCATGGATCTTGAAATTTCTATACCTACTTATTGACTCTTTCTGATGTTACATCGGTCATTCAAAAGTAAATATTTGACCAAATGTACTAAAATCGGGCCCAAGAGTCGTCTATTTTGAACTTTTTAGTTCTACCCTTTGACTCCTTCAGGTGATAAATTAGCCATAGAGTAGCCAATATTTGACCCATTGAACATATTTCAGTCAATGATCTTAAAATTTCTATACCTACTTATTGACTCTATCTGATGTTACATCGGTCATTCAAAAGTCAATATTTCACCAAATGTACTAAATTCGGGCCCAAGAGTCGTCTATTTTGAACTTTTTAGTTCTACCCTATTGACTCCTTCTGGAGATAGTTCAGCCAATTTTTGACCCACTGAAAATATTTCAGTCCTTGATCTTGAACTTTCTATTCCTACCCAATTGACTCCTTCTTGTGATACATTAGCCTTAGAGTAGCCAATATTTTACCCATTAAACATGTTTCAGTCATGGATCTTGAAATTTCTATACCTACTTATTGACTCTTTCTGATGTTACATCGGTCATTCAAAAGTCAATATTTGACCAAATGTACTAAAATCGGGCCCAAGAGTCGTCTATTTTGAACTTTTTAGTTCTACCCTTTGCCCCCTTCTGGTGATAAATTAGTCATAGAGTAGCCAATATTTGACCCATTGAACATGTTTCAGTCATGGATCTTGAAATTTCTATACCTACTTATTGACTCTATCTGATGTTACATCAGTCATTCAAAAGTCAATATTTGACCAAATGTACTAAAATCGGGCCCAAGAGTCTTCTATTTTGAACTTTTTAGTTCTACCCTTTGCCCCCTTCTGGTGATAAATTAGTCATAGAGTAACCAATATTTGACCCATTGAACATGTAATATCGGGCCCAAGAGTCGTCGATTTTGAACTTTTTAGTTCTACCCTTTGACTCCTTCAGGTGATAAATTAGCCATAGAGTAGCCAATATTTGACCCATTGAACATGTTTCAGTCATGGATCTTGAAATTTCTATACCTACTTATTGACTCTTTCTGATGTTACATCGGTCATTCAAAAGTCAATATTTGACCAAATATACTAAAATCGGGCCCAAGAGTCGTCTATTTTGAACTTTTTAGTTCTACCCTTTGACTCCTTCTGGTGATAAATTAGCCATAGAGTAACCAATATTTGACCCATTGAACATGTAATATCGGGCCCAAGAGTCGTCGATTTTGAACTTTTTAGTTCTACCCTTTGACTCCTTCAGGTGATAAATTAGCCATAGAGTAGCCAATATTTGACCCATTGAACATGTTTCAGTCATGGATCTTGAAATTTCTAGACCTACTTATTGAATCTATCTGATGTTACATCGGTCATTCAAAAGTCAATATTTGATCAAATGTACTAAAATCGGGCCCAAGAGTCGTCTATTTTGAACTTTTTAGTTCTACCCTTTGACTCCTTCTGGTGATAAATTAGCCATAGAGTAGCCAATATTTGACCCATTGAACATGTTTCAGTCATGGATCTTGAAATTTCTATACCTACTTATTGACTCTTTCTGATGTTACATCGGTCATTCAAAAGTCAATATTTGACCAAATGTACTAAAATCGGGCCCAAGAGTCGTCTATTTTGAACTTTTTAGTTCTACCCTTTGACTCCTTCAGGTGATAAATTAGCCATAGAGTAGCCAATATTTGACCCATTGAACATATTTCAGTCAATGATCTTAAAATTTCTATACCTACTTATTGACTCTATCTGATGTTACATCGGTCATTCAAAAGTCAATATTTCACCAAATGTACTAAATTCGGGCCCAAGAGTCGTCTATTTTGAACTTTTTAGTTCTACCCTATTGACTCCTTCTGGAGATAGTTCAGCCAATTTTTGACCCACTGAAAATATTTCAGTCCTTGATCTTGAACTTTCTATTCCTACCCAATTGACTCCTTCTTGTGATACATTAGCCTTAGAGTAGCCAATATTTTACCCATTGGATATGTTTCAGTTTTGGATCTTGAAATTTTTATACCTACTCATTGACTCTTTCTGAATTTAGGTCCGTCATTCAGAAATCCATATTTGACCAAAAGTACTAATATCGGGCCCTAGAGTCGTCGATTTTGAATTGTCTGTTTCTACCCAATTGACTCCTTCTTGTGATAAATTAGCGATAGAGTAGCCAATAATTGACCCATTGAACATGTTTCAGTCATGGATCTTGAAATTTCTATAGCTACTCATTGACTCTTTCTGATTTTATATCGGTCATTCAAAACTCAATATTTTACCAAATGTACTAAAATCGGGCCCAAGAATCGTCTATTTTGAACTTTTTAGTTCTACCCTTTGACTCCTTCTGGCTATAAATTAGCCATAGAGTAGCCAATATTTGACCCATTGAACATATTTCAGTCAATGATCTTAAAATTTCTATACCTACTTATTGACTCTTTCTGATGTTACATCGGTCATTCAAAAGTTAATATTTTACCAAATGTACTAAAATCGGGCCCAAGAGTTGTCTATTTTGAACTTTTTAGTTCTACCCTTTCACTCCTTCTGGTGATAAAATAGCCATAGAGTAGCCAATATTTGACCCATTGAACATGTTTCAGTCATGGATCTTGAAATTTCTATACCTACTTATTGACTCTTTCTGATGTTACATCGGTCATTCAAAAGTCAATATTTGACCAAATATACTAAAAGCGGGCCCAAGAGTCGTCTATTTTGAACTTTTTAGTTCTACCCTTTGCCCCCTTCTGGTGATAAATTAGTCATAGAGTAACCAATATTTGACCCATTGAACATGTAATATCGGGCCCAAGAGTCGTCGATTTTGAACTTTTTAGTTCTACCCTTTGACTCCTTCAGGTGATAAATTAGCCATAGAGTAGCCAATATTTGACCCATTGAACATGTTTCAGTCATGGATCTTGAAATTTCTATACCTACTTATTGACTCTTTCTGATGTTACATCGGTCATTCAAAAGTCAATATTTGACCAAATATACTAAAATCGGGCCCAAGAGTCGTCTATTTTGAACTTTTTAGTTCTACCCTTTACCTCCTTCTGGTGATAAATTAGCCATAGAGTAGCCAATATTTGACCCATTGAACATGTTTCAGTCATGGATTTTGAAATTTCTATACCTACTTATTGACTCTTTCTGATGTTACATCGGTCATTCAAAAGTCAATATTTGACCAAATGTACTAAAATCGGGCCCAAGAGTCGTCTATTTTGAACTTTTTAGTTCTACCCTTTGACTCCTTCTGGTGATAAATTAGCCATAGAGTAGCCAATATTTGACCCATTGAACATGTTTCAGTCATGGATCTTGAAATTTCTATACCTACTTATTGACTCTTTCTGATGTTACATCGGTCATTCAAAAATCAATATTTGACCAAATGTACTAAAATCGGGCCCAAGAGTCGTCTATTTTGAACTTTTTAGTTCTACCCTTTGACTCCTTCAGGTGATAAATTAGCCATAGAGTAGCCAATATTTGACCCATTGAACATGTTTCAGTCATGGATCTTGAAATTTCTAGACCTACTTATTGAATCTATTTGATGTTACATCGGTCATTCAAAAGTCAATATTTGATCAAATGTACTAAAATCGGGCCCAAGAGTCGTCTATTTTGAACTTTTTAGTTCTACCCTTTGACTCCTTCTGGTGATAAATTAGCCATAGAGTAGCCAATATTTGACCCATTGAACATGTTTCAGTCATGGATCTTGAAATTTCTATACCTACTTATTGACTCTTTCTGATGTTACATCGGTCATTCAAAAGTCAATATTTGACCAAATGTACTAAAATCGGGCCCAAGAGTCGTCTATTTTGAACTTTTTAGTTCTACCCTTTGACTCCTTCAGGTGATAAATTAGCCATAGAGTAGCCAATATTTGACCCATTGAACATATTTCAGTCAATGATCTTAAAATTTCTATACCTACTTATTGACTCTATCTGATGTTACATCGGTCATTCAAAAGTCAATATTTCACCAAATGTACTAAATTCGGGCCCAAGAGTCGTCTATTTTGAACTTTTTAGTTCTACCCTATTGACTCCTTCTGGAGATAGTTCAGCCAATTTTTGACCCACTGAAAATATTTCAGTCCTTGATCTTGAACTTTCTATTCCTACCCAATTGACTCCTTCTTGTGATACATTAGCCTTAGAGTAGCCAATATTTTACCCATTGGATATGTTTCAGTTTTGGATCTTGAAATTTTTATACCTACTCATTGACTCTTTCTGAATTTAGGTCCGTCATTCAGAAATCCATATTTGACCAAAAGTACTAATATCGGGCCCTAGAGTCTTCGATTTTGAATTGTCTGTTTCTACCCAATTGACTCCTTCTTGTGATAAATTAGCGATAGAGTAGCCAATAATTGACCCATTGAACATGTTTCAGTCATGGATCTTGAAATTTCTATAGCTACTCATTGACTCTTTCTGATTTTATATCGGTCATTCAAAACTCAATATTTTACCAAATGTACTAAAATCGGGCCCAAGAATCGTCTATTTTGAACTTTTTAGTTCTACCCTTTGACTCCTTCTGGCTATAAATTAGCCATAGAGTAGCCAATATTTGACCCATTGAACATATTTCAGTCAATGATCTTAAAATTTCTATACCTACTTATTGACTCTTTCTGATGTTACATCGGTCATTCAAAAGTTAATATTTTACCAAATGTACTAAAATCGGGCCCAAGAGTTGTCTATTTTGAACTTTTTAGTTCTACCCTTTCACTCCTTCTGGTGATAAAATAGCCATAGAGTAGCCAATATTTGACCCATTGAACATGTTTCAGTCATGGATCTTGAAATTTCTATACCTACTTATTGACTCTTTCTGATGTTACATCGGTCATTCAAAAGTCAATATTTGACCAAATATACTAAAAGCGGGCCCAAGAGTCGTCTATTTTGAACTTTTTAGTTCTACCCTTTGACTCCTTCTGGTGATAAATTAGCCATAGAGTAGCCAATATTTGACCCATTGAACATGTTTCAGTCATGGATCTTGAAATTTCTATACCTACTTATTGACTCTTTCTGATGTTACATCAGTCATTCAAAAGTCAATATTTGACCAAATGTACTAAAATCGGGCCCAAGAGTCTTCTATTTTGAACTTTTTAGTTCTACCCTTTGCCCCCTTCTGGTGATAAATTAGTCATAGAGTAACCAATATTTGACCCATTGAACATGTAATATCGGGCCCAAGAGTCGTCGATTTTGAACTTTTTAGTTCTACCCTTTGACTCCTTCAGGTGATAAATTAGCCATAGAGTAGCCAATATTTGACCCATTGAACATGTTTCAGTCATGGATCTTGAAATTTCTATACCTACTTATTGACTCTTTCTGATGTTACATCGGTCATTCAAAAGTCAATATTTGACCAAATATACTAAAATCGGGCCCAAGAGTCGTCTATTTTGAACTTTTTAGTTCTACCCTTTGACTCCTTCTGGTGATAAATTAGCCATAGAGTAACCAATATTTGACCCATTGAACATGTAATATCGGGCCCAAGAGTCGTCGATTTTGAACTTTTTAGTTCTACCCTTTGACTCCTTCAGGTGATAAATTAGCCATAGAGTAGCCAATATTTGACCCATTGAACATGTTTCAGTCATGGATCTTGAAATTTCTATACCTACTTATTGACTCTTTCTGATGTTACATCGGTCATTCAAAAGTCAATATTTCACCAAATGTACTAAAATCGGGCCCAAGAGTCGTCTATTTTGAACTTTTTAGTTCTACCCTATTGACTCCTTCTGGAGATAGTTCAGCCAATTTTTGACCCACTGAAAATATTTCAGTCCTTGATCTTGAACTTTCTATTCTTACCCAATTGACTCCTTCTTGTGATACATTAGCCTTAGAGTAGCCAATATTTTACCCATTGGATATGTTTCAGTTTTGGATCTTGAAATTTTTATACCTACTCATTGACTCTTTCTGAATTTAGGTCCGTCATTCAGAAATCCATATTTGACCAAATGTACTAATATCGGGCCCAAGAGTCGTCGATTTTGAACTTTCTATTTCTACCCAATTGACTCCTTCTGGTGATAAATTAGCCATAGAGTAGCCAATATTTGACCCATTGAACATGTTTCAGTCATGGATCTTGAAATTTCTAGACCTACTTATTTAATCTATCTGATGTTACATCGGTCATTCAAAAGTCAATATTTGATCAAATGTACTAAAATCGGGCCCAAGATTCGTCTATTTTGAACTTTTTAGTTCTACCCTTTGACTCCTTCTGGTGATAAAGACTCCTTCTGGTGATAAATTAGCCATAGAGTAGCCAATATTTGACCCATTGAACATGTTTCAGTCATGGATCTTGAAATTTCTATACCTACTTATTGACTCTTTCTGATGTTACATCGGTCATTCAAAAGTCAATATTTGACCAAATATACTAAAATCGGGCCCAAGAGTCGTCTATTTTGAACTTTTTAGTTCTACCCTTTGACTCCTTCTGGTGATAAATTAGCCATAGAGTTGCCAATATTTGACCCATTGAACATGTTTCAGTCATGGATCTTGAAATTTCTAGACCTACTTATTGAATCTATCTGATGTTACATCGGTCATTCAAAAGTCAATATTTGATCAAATGTACTAAAATCGGGCCCAAGAGTCGTCTATTTTGAACTTTTTAGTTCTACCCTTTGACTCCTTCTGGTGATAAATTAGCCATAGAGTAGCCAATATTTGACCCATTGAACATGTTTCAGTCATGGATCTTGAAATTTCTATACCTACTTATTGACTCTTTCTGATGTTACATCGGTCATTCAAAAGTCAATATTTGACCAAATGTACTAAAATCGGGCCCAAGAGTCGTCTATTTTGAACTTTTTAGTTCTACCCTTTGACTCCTTCAGGTGATAAATTAGCCATAGAGTAGCCAATATTTGACCCATTGAACATGTTTCAGTCATGGATCTTGAAATTTCTAGACCTACTTATTGAATCTATCTGATGTTACATCGGTCATTCAAAAGTCAATATTTGATCAAATGTACTAAAATCGGGCCCAAAAGTCGTCTATTTTGAACTTTTTAGTTCTACCCTTTGACTCCTTCTGGTGATAAATTAGCCATAGAGTAGCCAATATTTGACCCATTGAACATGTTTCAGTCATGGATCTTGAAATTTCTATACCTACTTATTGACTCTTTCTGATGTTACATCGGTCATTCAAAAGTCAATATTTGACCAAATGTACTAAAATCGGGCCCAAGAGTCGTCTATTTTGAACTTTTTAGTTCTACCCTTTGACTCCTTCAGGTGATAAATTAGCCATAGAGTAGCCAATATTTGACCCATTGAACATATTTCAGTCAATGATCTTAAAATTTCTATACCTACTTATTGACTCTATCTGATGTTACATCGGTCATTCAAAAGTCAATATTTCACCAAATGTACTAAATTCGGGCCCAAGAGTCGTCTATTTTGAACTTTTTAGTTCTACCCTATTGACTCCTTCTGGAGATAGTTCAGCCAATTTTTGACCCACTGAAAATATTTCAGTCCTTGATCTTGAACTTTCTATTCCTACCCAATTGACTCCTTCTTGTGATACATTAGCCTTAGAGTAGCCAATATTTTACCCATTGGATATGTTTCAGTTTTGGATCTTGAAATTTTTATACCTACTCATTGACTCTTTCTGAATTTAGGTCCGTCATTCAGAAATCCATATTTGACCAAAAGTACTAATATCGGGCCCTAGAGTCTTCGATTTTTAATTGTCTGTTTCTACCCAATTGACTCCTTCTTGTGATAAATTAGCGATAGAGTAGCCAATAATTGACCCATTGAACATGTTTCAGTCATGGATCTTGAAATTTCTATAGCTACTCATTGACTCTTTCTGATTTTATATCGGTCATTCAAAACTCAATATTTTACCAAATGTACTAAAATCGGGCCCAAGAATCGTCTATTTTGAACTTTTTAGTTCTACCCTTTGACTCCTTCTGGCTATAAATTAGCCATAGAGTAGCCAATATTTGACCCATTGAACATATTTCAGTCAATGATCTTAAAATTTCTATACCTACTTATTGACTCTTT
Organism: Zacco platypus; assembly: GCA_038088235.1. Lineage (NCBI taxonomy): Eukaryota > Metazoa > Chordata > Actinopteri > Cypriniformes > Xenocyprididae > Zacco > Zacco platypus. The sequence goes on from CM076064.1 coordinate 18,352,403, forward strand.
CTGATGTTACATCGGTCATTCAAAAGTTAATATTTTACCAAATGTACTAAAATCGGGCCCAAGAGTTGTCTATTTTGAACTTTTTAGTTCTACCCTTTCACTCCTTCTGGTGATAAAATAGCCATAGAGTAGCCAATATTTGACCCATTGAACATGTTTCAGTCATGGATCTTGAAATTTCTATACCTACTTATTGACTCTTTCTGATGTTACATCGGTCATTCAAAAGTCAATATTTGACCAAATATACTAAAAGCGGGCCCAAGAGTCGTCTATTTTGAACTTTTTAGTTCTACCCTTTGACTCCTTCTGGTGATAAATTAGCCATAGAGTAGCCAATATTTGACCCATTGAACATGTTTCAGTCATGGATCTTGAAATTTCTATACCTACTTATTGACTCTTTCTGATGTTACATCAGTCATTCAAAAGTCAATATTTGACCAAATGTACTAAAATCGGGCCCAAGAGTCTTCTATTTTGAACTTTTTAGTTCTACCCTTTGCCCCCTTCTGGTGATAAATTAGTCATAGAGTAACCAATATTTGACCCATTGAACATGTAATATTGGGCCCAAGAGTCGTCGATTTTGAACTTTTTAGTTCTACCCTTTGACTCCTTCAGGTGATAAATTAGCCATAGAGTAGCCAATATTTGACCCATTGAACATGTTTCAGTCATGGATCTTGAAATTTCTATACCTACTTATTGACTCTTTCTGATGTTACATCGGTCATTCAAAAGTCAATATTTGACCAAATATACTAAAATCGGGCCCAAGAGTCGTCTATTTTGAACTTTTTAGTTCTACCCTTTGACTCCTTCTGGTGATAAATTAGCCATAGAGTAACCAATATTTGACCCATTGAACATGTAATATCGGGCCCAAGAGTCGTCGATTTTGAACTTTTTAGTTCTACCCTTTGACTCCTTCAGGTGATAAATTAGCCATAGAGTAGCCAATATTTGACCCATTGAACATGTTTCAGTCATGGATCTTGAAATTTCTATACCTACTTATTGACTCTTTCTGATGTTACATCGGTCATTCAAAAGTCAATATTTCACCAAATGTACTAAAATCGGGCCCAAGAGTCGTCTATTTTGAACTTTTTAGTTCTACCCTATTGACTCCTTCTGGAGATAGTTCAGCCAATTTTTGACCCACTGAAAATATTTCAGTCCTTGATCTTGAACTTTCTATTCTTACCCAATTGACTCCTTCTTGTGATACATTAGCCTTAGAGTAGCCAATATTTTACCCATTGGATATGTTTCAGTTTTGGATCTTGAAATTTTTATACCTACTCATTGACTCTTTCTGAATTTAGGTCCGTCATTCAGAAATCCATATTTGACCAAATGTACTAATATCGGGCCCAAGAGTCGTCGATTTTGAACTTTCTATTTCTACCCAATTGACTCCTTCTGGTGATAAATTAGCCATAGAGTAGCCAATATTTGACCCATTGAACATGTTTCAGTCATGGATCTTGAAATTTCTAGACCTACTTATTTAATCTATCTGATGTTACATCGGTCATTCAAAAGTCAATATTTGATCAAATGTACTAAAATCGGGCCCAAGAGTCGTCTATTTTGAACTTTTTAGTTCTACCCTTTGACTCCTTCTGGTGATAAAGACTCCTTCTGGTGATAAATTAGCCATAGAGTAGCCAATATTTGACCCATTGAACATGTTTCAGTCATGGATCTTGAAATTTCTATACCTACTTATTGACTCTTTCTGATGTTACATCGGTCATTCAAAAGTCAATATTTGACCAAATATACTAAAATCGGGCCCAAGAGTCGTCTATTTTGAACTTTTTAGTTCTACCCTTTGCCCCCTTCTGGTGATAAATTAGTCATAGAGTAGCCAATATTTGACCCATTGAACATGTAATATCGGGCCCAAGAGTCGTCGATTTTGAACTTTTTAGTTCTACCCTTTAACTCCTTCTGGTGATAAATTATCCATAGAGTAGCCAATAGTTGACCCATTGAGCATGTTTCAGTCCTTGATCTTGAACTTTCTATTCCTACCCAATTGACTCCTTCTTGTGATACATTAGCCTTAGAGTAGCCAATATTTTACCCATTGGATATGTTTCAGTTTTGGATCTTGAAATTTTTATACCTACTCATTGACTCTTTCTGAATTTAGGTCCGTCATTCAGAAATCCATATTTGACCAAAAGTACTAATATCGGGCCCTAGAGTCGTCGATTTTGAATTGTCTGTTTCTACCCAATTGACTCCTTCTTGTGATAAATTAGCGATAGAGTAGCCAATAATTGACCCATTGAACATGTTTCAGTCATGGATCTTGAAATTTCTATAGCTACTCATTGACTCTTTCTGATTTTATATCGGTCATTCAAAACTCAATATTTTACCAAATGTACTAAAATCGGGCCCAAGAATCGTCTATTTTGAACTTTTTAGTTCTACCCTTTGACTCCTTCTGGCTATAAATTAGCCATAGAGTAGCCAATATTTGACCCATTGAACATATTTCAGTCAATGATCTTAAAATTTCTATACCTACTTATTGACTCTTTCTGATGTTACATCGGTCATTCAAAAGTTAATATTTTACCAAATGTACTAAAATCGGGCCCAAGAGTTGTCTATTTTGAACTTTTTAGTTCTACCCTTTCACTCCTTCTGGTGATAAAATAGCCATAGAGTAGCCAATATTTGACCCATTGAACATGTTTCAGTCATGGATCTTGAAATTTCTATACCTACTTATTGACTCTTTCTGATGTTACATCGGTCATTCAAAAGTCAATATTTCACCAAATATACTAAAAGCGGGCCCAAGAGTCGTCTATTTTGAACTTTTTAGTTCTACCCTTTGACTCCTTCTGGTGATAAATTAGCCATAGAGTAGCCAATATTTGACCCATTGAACATGTTTCAGTCATGGATCTTGAAATTTCTATACCTACTTATTGACTCTTTCTGATGTTACATCAGTCATTCAAAAGTCAATATTTGACCAAATGTACTAAAATCGGGCCCAAGAGTCTTCTATTTTGAACTTTTTAGTTCTACCCTTTGCCCCCTTCTGGTGATAAATTAGTCATAGAGTAACTAATATTTGACCCATTGAACATGTAATATCGGGCCCAAGAGTCGTCGATTTTGAACTTTTTAGTTCTACCCTTTGACTCCTTCAGGTGATAAATTAGCCATAGAGTAGCCAATATTTGACCCATTGAACATGTTTCAGTCATGGATCTTGAAATTTCTATACCTACTTATTGACTCTTTCTGATGTTACATCGGTCATTCAAAAGTCAATATTTGACCAAATATACTAAAATCGGGCCCAAGAGTCGTCTATTTTGAACTTTTTAGTTCTACCCTTTGACTCCTTCTGGTGATAAATTAGCCATAGAGTAACCAATATTTGACCCATTGAACATGTAATATCGGGCCCAAGAGTCGTCGATTTTGAACTTTTTAGTTCTACCCTTTGACTCCTTCAGGTGATAAATTAGCCATAGAGTAGCCAATATTTGACCCATTGAACATGTTTCAGTCATGGATCTTGAAATTTCTATACCTACTTATTGACTCTTTCTGATGTTACATCGGTCATTCAAAAGTCAATATTTCACCAAATGTACTAAAATCGGGCCCAAGAGTCGTCTATTTTGAACTTTTTAGTTCTACCCTATTGACTCCTTCTGGAGATAGTTCAGCCAATTTTTGACCCACTGAAAATATTTCAGTCCTTGATCTTGAACTTTCTATTCTTACCCAATTGACTCCTTCTTGTGATACATTAGCCTTAGAGTAGCCAATATTTTACCCATTGGATATGTTTCAGTTTTGGATCTTGAAATTTTTATACCTACTCATTGACTCTTTCTGAATTTAGGTCCGTCATTCAGAAATCCATATTTGACCAAATGTACTAATATCGGGCCCAAGAGTCGTCGATTTTGAACTTTCTATTTCTACCCAATTGACTCCTTCTGGTGATAAATTAGCCATAGAGTAGCCAATATTTGACCCATTGAACATGTTTCAGTCATGGATCTTGAAATTTCTAGACCTACTTATTTAATCTATCTGATGTTACATCGGTCATTCAAAAGTCAATATTTGATCAAATGTACTAAAATCGGGCCCAAGAGTCGTCTATTTTGAACTTTTTAGTTCTACCCTTTGACTCCTTCTGGTGATAAAGACTCCTTCTGGTGATAAATTAGCCATAGAGTAGCCAATATTTGACCCATTGAACATGTTTCAGTCATGGATCTTGAAATTTCTATACCTACTTATTGACTCTTTCTGATGTTACATCGGTCATTCAAAAGTCAATATTTGACCAAATATACTAAAATCGGGCCCAAGAGTCGTCTATTTTGAACTTTTTAGTTCTACCCTTTGCCCCCTTCTGGTGATAAATTAGTCATAGAGTAGCCAATATTTGACCCATTGAACATGTAATATCGGGCCCAAGAGTCGTCGATTTTGAACTTTTTAGTTCTACCCTTTAACTCCTTCTGGTGATAAATTATCCATAGAGTAGCCAATAGTTGACCCATTGAGCATGTTTCAGTCATGGATCTTGAAATTTCTATACCTACTTATTGACTCTTTCTGATGTTACATCGGTCATTCAAAAGTCAATATATGACCAAATGTACTAAAATCGGGCCCAAGAATCATCTATTTTGAACTTTTTAGTTCTACCCGTTGACTCCTTCAGGTGATAAATTAGCCATAGAGTAGCCAATATTTGACCCATTGAACATGTTTCAGTCATGGATCTTGAAATTTCTATACCTACTTATTGACTCTTTCTGATGTTACATCGGTCATTCAAAAGTCAATATTTGACCAAATGTACTAAAATCGGGCCCAAGAGTCGTCTATTTTGAACTTTTTAGTTTTACCCTTTGCCCCCTTCTGGTGATAAATTAGTCATAGAGTAGCCAATATTTGACCCATTGAACATGTAATATCGGGCCCAAGAGTCGTCGATTTTGAACTTTTTAGTTCTACCCTTTAACTCCTTCTGGTGATAAATTATCCATAGAGTAGCCAATAGTTGACCCATTGAACATGTTTCAGTCATGGATCTTGAAATTTCTAAACCTACTTATTGACTCTTTCTGATATTACATCGGTCATTCAAAAGTCAATATATGACCAAATGTACTAAAATCGGGCCCAAGAATCGTCTATTTTGAACTTTTTAGTTCTACCCTTTGACTCCTTCAGGTGATAAATTAGCCATAGAGTAGCCAATATTTGACCCATTGAACATGTTTCAGTCATGGATCTTGAAATTTCTAGACCTACTTATTGAATCTATCTGATGTTACATCGGTCATTCAAAAGTCAATATTTGATCAAATGTACTAAAATCGGGCCCAAGAGTCGTCTATTTTGAACTTTTTAGTTCTACCCTTTGACTCCTTCTGGTGATAAATTAGCCATAGAGTAGCCAATATTTGACCCATTGAACATGTTTCAGTCATGGATCTTGAAATTTCTATACCTACTTATTGACTCTTTCTGATGTTACATCAGTCATTCAAAAGTCAATATTTCACCAAATGTACTAAATTCGGGCCCAAGAGTCGTCTATTTTGAACTTTTTAGTTCTACCCTATTGACTCCTTCTGGAGATAGTTCAGCCAATTTTTGACCCACTGAAAATATTTCAGTCCTTGATCTTGAACTTTCTATTCCTACCCAATTGACTCCTTCTTGTGATACATTAGCCTTAGAGTAGCCAATATTTTACCCATTGGATATGTTTCAGTTTTGGATCTTGAAATTTTTATACCTACTCATTGACTCTTTCTGAATTTAGGTCCGTCATTCAGAAATCCATATTTGACCAAAAGTACTAATATCGGGCCCTAGAGTCGTCGATTTTGAATTGTCTTTTTCTACCCAATTGACTCCTTCTTGTGATAAATTAGCGATAGAGTAGCCAATAATTGACCCATTGAACATGTTTCAGTCATGGATCTTGAAATTTCTATACCTACTTATTGACTCTTTCTGATGTTACATCGGTCATTCAAAAGTCAATATTTGACCAAATATACTAAAAGCGGGCCCAAGAGTCGTCTATTTTGAACTTTTTAGTTCTACCCTTTCACTCCTTCTGGTGATAAAATAGCCATAGAGTAGCCAATATTTGACCCATTGAACATGTTTCAGTCATGGATCTTGAAATTTCTATACCTACTTATTGACTCTTTCTGATGTTACATCGGTCTTTCAAAAGTCAATATTTGACCAAATATACTAAAAGCGGGCCCAAGAGTCGTCTATTTTGAACTTTTTAGTTCTACCCTTTGACTCCTTCTGGTGATAAATTAGCCATAGAGTAGCCAATATTTGACCAATTGAACATGTTTCAGTCATGGATCTTGAAATTTCTATACCTACTTATTGACTCTTTCTGATGTTACATCAGTCATTCAAAAGTCAATATTTGACCAAATGTACTAAAATCGGGCCCAAGAGTCTTCTATTTTGAACTTTTTAGTTCTACCCTTTGACTCCTTCTGGTGATAAATTAGTCATAGAGTAACCAATATTTGACCCATTGAACATGTTTCAGTCATGGATCTTGAAATTTCTATACCTACTTATTGACTCTTTCTGATGTTACATCAGTCATTCAAAAGTCAATATTTGACCAAATGTACTAAAATCGGGCCCAAGAGTCTTCTATTTTGAACTTTTTAGTTCTACCCTTTGCCCCCTTCTGGTGATAAATTAGTCATAGAGTAACCAATATTTGACCCATTGAACATGTAATATCGGGCCCAAGAGTCGTCGATTTTGAACTTTTTAGTTCTACCCTTTGACTCCTTCTGGTGATAAATTAGCCATAGAGTAGCCAATATTTGACCCATTGAACATGTTTCAGTCATGGATTTTGAAATTTCTATACCTACTTATTGACTCTTTCTGATGTTACATCGGTCATTCAAAAGTCAATATTTGACCAAATGTACTAAAATCGGGCCCAAGAGTCGTCTATTTTGAACTTTTTAGTTCTACCCTTTGACTCCTTCAGGTGATAAATTAGCCATAGAGTTGCCAATATTTGACCCATTGAACATGTTTCAGTCATGGATCTTGAAATTTCTAGACCTACTTATTGAATCTATCTGATGTTACATCGGTCATTCAAAAGTCAATATTTGATCAAATGTACTAAAATCGGGCCCAAGAGTCGTCTATTTTGAACTTTTTAGTTCTACCCTTTGACTCCTTCTGGTGATAAATTAGCCATAGAGTAGCCAATATTTGACCCATTGAACATGTTTCAGTCATGGATCTTGAAATTTCTATACCTACTTATTGACTCTTTCTGATGTTACATCGGTCATTCAAAAGTCAATATTTGACCAAATGTACTAAAATCGGGCCCAAGAGTCGTCTATTTTGAACTTTTTAGTTCTACCCTTTGACTCCTTCAGGTGATAAATTAGCCATAGAGTAGCCAATATTTGACCCATTGAACATATTTCAGTCAATGATCTTAAAATTTCTATACCTACTTATTGACTCTATCTGATGTTACATCGGTCATTCAAAAGTCAATATTTCACCAAATGTACTAAATTCGGGCCCAAGAGTCGTCTATTTTGAACTTTTTAGTTCTACCCTATTGACTCCTTCTGGAGATAGTTCAGCCAATTTTTGACCCACTGAAAATATTTCAGTCCTTGATCTTGAACTTTCTATTCCTACCCAATTGACTCCTTCTTGTGATACATTAGCCTTAGAGTAGCCAATATTTTACCCATTGGATATGTTTCAGTTTTGGATCTTGAAATTTTTATGCCTACTCATTGACTCTTTCTGAATTTAGGTCCGTCATTCAGAAATCCATATTTGACCAAATGTACTAATATCGGGCCCAAGAGTCGTCGATTTTGAACTTTCTATTTCTACCCAATTGACTCCTTCTGGTGATAAATTAGCCATAGAGTAGCCAATATTTGACCCATTGAACATGTTTCAGTCATGGATCTTGAAATTTCTAGACCTACTTATTTAATCTATCTGATGTTACATCGGTCATTCAAAAGTCAATATTTGATCAAATGTACTAAAATCGGGCCCAAGAGTCGTCTATTTTGAACTTTTTAGTTCTACCCTTTGACTCCTTCTGGTGATAAAGACTCCTTCTGGTGATAAATTAGCCATAGAGTAGCCAATATTTGACCCATTGAACATGTTTCAGTCATGGATCTTGAAATTTCTATACCTACTTATTGACTCTTTCTGATGTTACATCGGTCATTCAAAAGTCAATATTTGACCAAATATACTAAAATCGGGCCCAAGAGTCGTCTATTTTGAACTTTTTAGTTTTACCCTTTGCCCCCTTCTGGTGATAAATTAGTCATAGAGTAGCCAATATTTGACCCATTGAACATGTAATATCGGGCCCAAGAGTCGTCGATTTTGAACTTTTTAGTTCTACCCTTTAACTCCTTCTGGTGATAAATTATCCATAGAGTAGCCAATAGTTGACCCATTGAACATGTTTCAGTCATGGATCTTGAAATTTCTATACCTACTTATTGACTCTTTCTGATATTACATCGGTCATTCAAAAGTCAATATATGACCAAATGTACTAAAATCGGGCCCAAGAATCCTCTATTTTGAACTTTTTAGTTCTACCCTTTGACTCCTTCAGGTGATAAATTAGCCTTAGAGTAGCCAATATTTTACCCATTGGACATGTTTCAGTTATGGATCTTGAAGTTTTTATACCTACTCATTGACTCTTTCTGAATTTAGGTCAGTCATTCAGAAATCCATATTTGACCAAATGTACTAATATCGGGCCCAAGAGTCGTCGATTTTGAACCTTCTATTTCTACCCAATTGACTCCTTCTGATGATAAATTAGCCATAGAGTAGCCAATATTTGACCCATTGAACATGTTTCAGTCATGGATCTTGAAATATCTATTCCTACTTATTGACTCTTTCTGATGTTACATAGATCATTCAAAAGTCAATATTTGACCAAATGTACTAAAATCGGGCCCAAGAGTCGTCTATTTTGAACTTTTTAGTTCTACCCTATTGACTCCTTCTGGAGATAGTTCAGCCAATTTTTGACCCACTGAAAATATTTCAGTCCTTGATCTTGAACTTCCTGTTCCTACCCAATTGACTCCTTCTTGTGATACATTAGCCTTAGAGTAGCCAATATTTGACCGATTGGACATGTTTCAGTTTTGGATCTTGAAATTTTTATACCTACTCATTGACTCTTTCTGAATTTAGGTCCGTCATTCAGAAATCCATATTTGACCAAAAGTACTAATATCGGGCCCAAGAGTCGTCGATTTTGAACTGTCTATTTCTACCCAATTGACTCCTTCTTGTGATAAATTAGCGATAGAGTAGCCAATAATTGACCCATTGAACATGTTTCAGTCATGGATCTTGAAATTTCTATAGCTACTCATTGACTTTTTCTGATAGTATATCGGTCATTCAAAAGTCAATATTTGACCAAATGTACTAAAATCGAGCCCAAGAGTCGTCTACTTTGAACTTTTTAGTTCTACCCTTTGACTCCTTCTGGTGATAAATTAGCCATAGAGTAGCCATTATTTGACCCATTGAACATGTTTCAGTCATGAATCTTGACATTTCTATACCTACTTATTGACTCTTTCTGATGTTACATAGATCATTCAAAAGTCAATATTTGACCAAATGTACTAAAATCGAGCCCAAGAGTCGTCTACTTTGAACTTTTTAGTTCTACCCTATTGACTCCTTCTGGCGATAGTTCAGCCAATTTTTGACCCACTGAAAATATTTCAGTCCTTGATCTTGAACTTTCTATTTCTATCCAATTGTCTCCTTCTTGTGATACATTACCTTAGAGTAGCCAAAATTTTACCCATTGGACATGTTTCAGTTATGGATCTTGAAGTTTTTATACCTACTCATTGACTCTTTCTGAATTTAGGTCAGTCATTCAGAAATCCATATTTGACCAAATGTACTAATATCGGGCCCAAGAGTCGTCGATTTTGAACTTTCTATTTCTACTCAACTGACTCCTTCTGGTGATAAATTAGCCATAGAGTAGCCAATATTTGACCGATTGAACATGTTTCAGTCATGGATCTTAAAATTTCTATACCTACTTATTGACTCTATCTGATGTTACATTGGTCATTCAAAAGTCAATATTTGACCAAATGTACTAAAATCGGGCCCAGTAGTCGTCTATTTTGAACTTTTTAGTTCTACCCTATTGACTCCTTCTGGTGATAGTTCAGCCAATTTTTGACCCACTGAAAATATTTCAGTCCTTGATCTTGAACTTTCTATTCCTACCCAATTGACTCCTTCTGGTGATAAATTAGCCTTAGAGTAGCCAATATTTTACCTATTGGACATGTTTCAGTTATGGATCTTGAAGTTTTTATACCTACTCATTGACTCTTTCTGAATTTAGGTCAGTCATTCAGAAATCCATATTTGACCAAATGTACTAATATCGGGCCCAAGAGTCGTCGATTTTGAACCTTCTATTTCTACCCAATTGACTCCTTCTGATGATAAATTAGCCATAGAGTAGCCAATATTTGACCCATTGAACATGTTTCAGTCATGGATCTTGAAATTTCTATTCCTACTTATTGACTCTTTCTGATGTTACATAGATCATTGAAAAGTCAATATTTGACCAAATGTACTAAAATCGGGCCCAAGAGTCGTCTATTTTGAACTTTTTAGTTCTACCCTATTGACTCCTTCTGGAGATAGTTCAGCCAATTTTTGACCCACTGAAAATATTTCAGTCCTTGATCTTGAACTTCCTGTTCCTACCCAATTGACTCCTTCTTGTGATACATTAGCCTTAGAGTAGCCAATATTTGACCGATTGGACATGTTTCAGTTTTGGATCTTGAAATTTTTATACCTACTCATTGACTCTTTCTGAATTTAGGTCCGTCATTCAGAAATCCATATTTGACCAAAAGTACTAATATCGGGCCCAAGAGTCGTCGATTTTGAACTGTCTATTTCTACCCAATTGACTCCTTCTTGTGATAAATTAGCGATAGAGTAGCCAATAATTGACCCATTGAACATGTTTCAGTCATGGATCTTGAAATTTCTATAGCTACTCATTGACTTTTTCTGATAGTATATCGGTCATTCAAAAGTCAATATTTGACCAAATGTACTAAAATCGAGCCCAAGAGTCGTCTACTTTGAACTTTTTAGTTCTACCCTTTGACTCCTTCTGGTGATAAATTAGCCATAGAGTAGCCATTATTTGACCCATTGAACATGTTTCAGTCATGAATCTTGACATTTCTATACCTACTTATTGACTCTTTCTGATGTTACATAGATCATTCAAAAGTCAATATTTGACCAAATGTACTAAAATCGAGCCCAAGAGTCGTCTACTTTGAACTTTTTAGTTCTACCCTATTGACTCCTTCTGGCGATAGTTCAGCCAATTTTTGACCCACTGAAAATATTTCAGTCCTTGATCTTGAACTTTCTATTTCTATCCAATTGTCTCCTTCTTGTGATACATTACCTTAGAGTAGCCAAAATTTTACCCATTGGACATGTTTCAGTTATGGATCTTGAAGTTTTTATACCTACTCATTGACTCTTTCTGAATTTAGGTCAGTCATTCAGAAATCCATATTTGACCAAATGTACTAATATCGGGCCCAAGAGTCGTCGATTTTGAACTTTCTATTTCTACTCAACTGACTCCTTCTGGTGATAAATTAGCCATAGAGTAGCCAATATTTGACCGATTGAACATGTTTCAGTTATGGATCTTAAAATTTCTATACCTACTTATTGACTCTATCTGATGTTACATTGGTCATTCAAAAGTCAATATTTGACCAAATGTACTAAAATCGGGCCCAGTAGTCGTCTATTTTGAACTTTTTAGTTCTACCCTATTGACTCCTTCTGGTGATAGTTCAGCCAATTTTTGACCCACTGAAAATATTTCAGTCCTTGATCTTGAACTTTCTATTCCTACCCAATTGACTCCTTCTGGTGATAAATTAGCCTTAGAGTAGCCAATATTTTACCTATTGGACATGTTTCAGTTATGGATCTTGAAGTTTTTATACCTACTCATTGACTCTTTCTGAATTTAGGTCAGTCATTCAGAAATCCATATTTGACCAAATGTACTAATATCGGGCCCAAGAGTCGTCGATTTTGAACTTTCTATTTCTACTCAACTGACTCCTTCTGGTGATAAATTAGCCATAGAGTAGCCAATATTTGACCGATTGAACATGTTTCAGTCATGGATCTTAAAATTTCTATACCTACTTATTGACTCTATCTGATGTTACATCGGTCATTCAAAAGTCAATATTTGACCAAATGTACTAAAATCGGGCCCAGTAGTCGTCTATTTTGAACTTTTTAGTTCTACCCTTTGCCCCCTTCTGGTGATAAATTAGCCATAAAGTAGCCAATATTTGACCCATTGAACATGTTTCAGTCATGGAGCTTGAAATTTCTATACCTACTTATTGACTCTTTCTGATGTTATATCGGTAATTCAAAAGTCAATATTTGACCAAATGTACTAACACTGAATTTAATATTTATTGACATTTGGTCAAATATGGATTTCTGAATGACTGACCTAAATTCAGAAAGAGTCAATAAGTAGGTATAGAAATTTCAAGATCCATGACTGAAACATGTTCAATGGGTCAAACATTGGCTACTCTATGGCTAATTTATCATCAGAAGGATTTAATTGGGTAGGAATAGAAAGTTCAAGATCAAGGACTGAAATATTTTCAGTGAGTCAAAAAATCGCTGAATTATCTCCAGAAGGAGTCAATAGGGTAGAACTAAAAAGTTTAAAATAGACGACTCTTGGGCCCGATTTTAGTACATTTGGTCAAATATTGACTTTTTAATGGCCGATGTAACATCAAATAGAGAGATTCAATAGGTTCCCAGATAGCACACATACATGTGGCCGACGTCGGCCCCAGATCGGTACGTCGGCCTCTAATCTATTACATCTATGAGGCATCGGCCAGGCATTGGCTGATATCTTCAGTCAATGCTCTATTTCCAGCTCGTTGGCTTTGGGTCGGCGCACGACTGAAGGCCGCTGCCGCGCTTATCTGTTCACATGACCATTCATCTCTTTCATCCCACAGAGAAAAGACGAATACGGCGACATCTGTGTTTTCAGGTAAGTTTTTGCTTGAGGTAAATTAGAAAACAAAATCTTTTTTTAATTCTGTGACACTTAAAAGTTACTAAGGCACTCGGTTTACTACAGGCAGTTTGTAATCACAATTTCTCGGAGTTGAAGGGCTAGATGAGCGGCGGATGCGAGATCACCTAACTTGTTTTAGTTCAGAAATGTTCATTCTAGTGGCGAAGTTATCTGAACATATCTGCAAAATAAGCGGTCCAGGTCATTAAACTAGTAATTGTTGGTAGATTTGTTTTTTTTGGTTGTTTTTGCAAATGCTGCGTGACGTGTTTTAATGCGCGTGCGCGTCGAACATTCAAACACTGGCTCGCAGAAGTTACCATGGAAACGGAAAAACTCCGTCTCTCGTTGTTGTTTTCTCTGCTTTCAGGTGAGTCTAGTCCCTAACATCACAAAAATAATATAAAACTGTTCTGGACACGTTTCTTACTTGCAATTGACAATCGAATATTTTCTTTATTGAAATAGTTTAGTGTCTTCGATAAAGTCCGTTAGCATCTTACCCATATTCAGAAGAGGTTGGCTGACGGAATACTTCAGCTCTTATGAAAGTTTGAGTTTTAATCTCATCTTTGTGTGTAGAAGAGAGGTTTTAATTATTTTGTTAAGGTTTTGCTGGCAATCTGCCAATGTGTAGTTGGAAGTGAGTTAGGCCTTATTTATTTAAAATAAAGAGTACTGAACTTAATCGATGACGTCACTTGCAGGAAGCGCGAAAATGAGCTGAAATAAATCACCACAATTTAATTTCATGTTAAATAATTTAAAACCAATTACATTGAAGAAAAAAGTATTCTGTGATTTCAGGAGTGAAAAAATAATAATTGTACATCAACGGAGGGGGAAGGTCCAAGAGCTGCTGGCAGAGAAGTAGGAGACTCAGGTGAACTGAGGAACTCATTAAATAACTTCATACACATCTTTTCCACATAAGGTAACACTTTAGTATGGAGAACAATTCTCAGTTTTAACTAGTTGCTTATTCATTTGCATACTGACTGTTTATTAGTACTTATAAAGCCTTATTAATGCCTTCTTCTGCAGGTCTATATTCTACCTCCCACAATCCTGCCCAAAACCTATATTTAAACACTACAACAACTTCCTTACTATCTATTAATAAGCAGTAAATTTAGAGTTTTAGGCAAAAGTTAATAGTAAACATGTTCCCTGTACCAAACTGTTACCCCACAAAATATTCACCTATAATTATTTTTTATCTATTACAGTTTGTAAGGTTCTGACATCCAAGCGTAAGTAACACTGAACAAAGTAAAATGAAGTAACCCTAAAACAAATTCTTTTAAGAAATTATTGTATGTATATTCTGTACATTCTACTTTTTTATCCGCATGTTTTAGTTTGTTTCCTTCTATTAAACCTGTCATCATATAGGCTCAGTGATAAACTGTTTGCTATGTTCCTAGATTCTTCCATGCTGATGGCCAGGACCCTGTCCAAGAAAATCTCATGCTAAAAACCGTATGACTAGTAAGCAAAACCTCAAACATACTCTACTGTTCAAAAGTTTAGGATGTGTTAGATTTATTATGTTTTTGAAAGAAGTCTCACAGTTTAAACCTCAGTTAGACTGTCTGTGAAAAGTGACAAATATAATGTTATGATAGTTTATAGTTACGATAAACTAAAAAGATTAATATATTTTCTCTAGTTCTGTTTTGAGTCATGTTTCCCAGACAACATACTACAGTGTTCCACTGTTATTGACTTATTTGTATTCATTTTGTACTGATAAATTCTTAAATACTTTTTACCTTAGATGCTGTTCAAGTTTTCCACCATCATATTAACCCAAATGAGGTTTGTAAATGCATGGGTGCTTTATATTGAACATTATTTTTGTTAAATAAAAGGAATATTCAGAGTGCAAGTCAGAACCAGAAACGTTTTTTTTGTTAATTTTTGTAACGGTTAATTTTGACAATATTATGCCACAAATATTGTGTATTGAGCTAAAATTAAATTGAACCTGGAATGATCATTAGTGATGCCAGATGAGACACTTTGTAATGAATATGTACAATGGTTTTTGAACTGTACTATTGTTATTCCAGGTTCTCTGGGATCTCCAGTTGAAGGCATGAAGACATCAGATATTGGCCTGGACAGATGTACCAACAGTACACCACAATGACCTCTCCTTCTGCATGGACGCCTGACAACTACCATGTTCTGTGAGGGTATTACAATAGCAAAAATGAGCACCTGTGACAGTGGGGTTTGTAGTTTTAAACAATAGTCACACACTAGTAAATTAAAAGTCACAGAGAAAAAGGTTTTTTAGAAGTTGCAAACTTCTCTCTCACAAAAAACACAACGGTTACACCTTTTCAAATTATTTTCTGGTGGTACATGTGTCCTATTGTATAACTCACAAATTAAGAAATTCATATGCTCGCATTTAAGCTGCGGACACGCTAGACTTTGAGCGTGTGAAATTTCTTCGGACACTGTAACAGTCGTGATACGACGTCATGATCTGCAGCGTCTTTTTATAAACATGAATTCAACATTTAACAAATTGTATATTCAAAATATAAAAATATACAATCCCCTCGGCTTTACTAAAATAAAAAATTCTTTGAATTCAGCTGAGAGATCACACCATGTATCATTTATCTACTCTTTACACACATTCGTGTGATGGGAAGTCACAGGTCAGAGTTCACCAAACCAAACTGTTTTCATGAGCTTGTGTTTCTGGTCTCCCGCGTTTGTGTGCTTATGAATGAAATGAAAAACGTTTATTCTGCAGTTGCTTGTTTTTGTGAACTGATATGCGAAACCTGACATATGAAATATCAGTATGTGAGATCCACTCACACTTGTGCTCTATTCAGTGATAAACAGGTTCTCCTCATTATTAATTAATCAGTGATCAACACAGCAGCACCAGAAATTGCCTTGCACTGTAGAATTGAGGTTTTGGCTATAAATGAAAACTAGCTAATTATTATAAATATTACAATTTAACAATCAGTATTCAGGACTATGTTTGAGAGGGATACATGTCATTTTTATGGACGATAGGATTTTTTCATTAAAATCTTTATTTGAGTGATCTACAAAAATATGAGCCTATAGAGTTTCTTAATTTGGGGTTTGTAGAATAGGATCTGTGTGTTATTTATGTATGAATGTAACTGTGTTTGTGAGAGAGAAAAGAAAACTACAAGTTTGCAACTCATAATACACATTCTCAATGACTTTACTGAAATATTCACTACAAATACAAATTCCACTGTCTCAGTTTTGCTACAATAATACTAGATATTATACAGCACATTCATAATTTGAGTCGATGTTCTGATTAATTTTTTTTCCCAATCACATTTTACCAATGCCAAACCATGTCCATCTTATTAACTACTATTAATTGTGTATATAATCAATATATAAACAAGTGATATTTAGTTGTTATCAAGGGATTGGCTGGACCCTGCTGACCCGATCAGTATTTCTTGTCCAATGATCATATAGTTTTCTGTTTTCTGTAGTATTGCATCCTTCTCATGGGTATTTAATAACGACTTTTCAGTGTGATTTAAACTCTTTTTTGCCCCATAATATGTTTTTAAAAAAGTCATTTAAAAGGTTTTGTCTATGCTATTGAAATTGTGGGTTACATCTTTGTCACCTTTTTCACCCAAGAAGTTTACATTCCTGATAATACAAGAGCGAGGAACTTACATTTTAATCGCAAAGGAAAACCAATTCATCTGCTATATTCTTCTGTCCTCTAATTTCAAGGGTAAGATTTCTTTATAAAGCATCTACTCACCTATATGGGTTTATTTTTGTGGAACACAAAAGGAGAGTCAGAGAGTCTCAGTCACCATTAGAAAAGAAACAGTGATGGTGAATTGTGACTCAGGCTGCCAGTCTCATCATGTTCTGCCTCATTCTCCTTTTGTGCTCCTATAAAAATAACGCATTTGGTACAAAAGAACATGACCAGTTTTATTCTCGAGTAATATTGCATTTTGTAACTTGAGACTGTTTATATTAGCCTGTAATTTACTTGAATATCTCTTGTGTATTTGAATGTAAATGTCTGTTCTGTTAATCATATTGAAGGTTTCAATATAGTATTTGAAGGCTGTAACTATTTTGTAAATATTAAAGCAATTTTAACTGAATGTGATGTGTGATTATTACACAAAGGCAAATTTATCTGTTAGTATTTAAGTTTTTTAAAACAGAAAATTTATTAATTAATGTATTTGTATAAAGCTTTTACCCAACTGAAATCAACGTAGTTTAAACGTGAGGTAATCAAACCAGATCGATTTCATGCAGAACACGTGTTTATTCTGTAACGATATTCTACTGATATCAGATCGTTTCAGCAGAAGGTACGCAAACCATCGGCATCTATTTTTCGTTGGTTTTTGATGCTTTGTAAAAGGTTTAGGTTGATTCTGTGTCAGTGTGCTTCCTGTGTGGAGCCCGAGAGGTTCAGCCTAAATAAACACAGGTCCCAGAAAGCACCTGCAAAGCGGCCGGGATTTACAGCTTTGCATCGTCTGCACGTCGGCCGGAGAGCATTCGTGATCTTATGCCGACGTCTCTGCGACATTTTCCCAATGAGCAAAAGCTCTCTGAGCGATATCACGCCGATGCAACTTTCTGCATTGGGTCGACATCGGCCCGATGTACGTGTGCTATCTGGGTTAGAACTAAAAAGTTCAAAATAGACGACTCTTGGGAACGATTTTAGTACATTTGGTCAAATATTGACTTTTCATTGACCGATGTAACATCAGAAAGAGTCAATAAGTAGGTATAGAAATTTCAAGATCCATGACTGGAACATGTTCAATGGGTCAAATATTGGCCTACTCTATGGCTAATGTATCACAAGAAGGAGTCTATTGTGTAGAAAAGAAAGTTCAAAATCGATGACTCTTGGGCCCGATATTAGCCGATTTTGTCAAATATGGACTTGTGAATGACCGATGTAACACCAGAAATAGTCAATAAGTAGGTATAGAAATTTCAAGATCCATAACTGAAACATGTCCAATGGGTAAAATATTGGCTACTCTAATGCTAATGTATCACAAGAAGGAGTCAACTGGGTAGGAATAGAAAGTTCAAGATCAAGGACTGAAATATTTTCAGTGGGTCAAAAATTGGCTGAACTATCGCAAAAAGGAGTCAATAGGGTAGAACTTAAAAGTTCAAAATTGATGACTCTTGGGCCTGATATTAGTACATTTGGTCAAATATTGACTTTTGAATGACCGATATTACATCAGAAAGAGTCAATAAGTAGGTATAGATATTTCAAGCTCCTTGACTGAAACATGTTCAATGGGTCAAATATTGGCTACTCTATGGCTAATTTATCACCAGAAGGAGTCAAAGGGTAGAACTAAAAAGTTCAAAATAGACGACTCTTGGGCCCGATTTTAGTACATTTGGTCAAATATTGACTTTTGAATGACCGATATAACCTCAGAAAGAGTCAATAAGTAGGTATAAAAATTTCAAGATCCATAACTGAAACATGTTCAATGGGTCAATTATTGGCTACTCTATCGCTAATTTATCACCAGAAGGATTAAATTGGGTAGAAATAGAAAGTTCAAAATCGACGACTCTTGGGCCCGATATTAGTACATTTGGTCAAATATGGATTTCGGATTTTGACCTGAATTCAGAAACAGTCAATGAGTAGGTATAGAAATTTCAAGATCCATAACTGAAACATGTCCAATGGGTAAAATATTGGCTACTCTAATGCTAATGTATCACAAGAAGGAGTCAACTGGGTAGGAATAGAAAGTTCAAGATCAAGGACTGAAATATTTTCAGTGGGTCAAAAATTGGCTGAACTATCGCAAAAAGGAGTCAATAGGGTAGAACTAAAAAGTTCAAAATCGAAGATTCTTGGGCCTGATATTAGTACATTTGGTCAAATATTGACTTTTGAATGACCGATGTAACATCAGAAAGAGTCAATAAGTAGGTATAGAAATTTCAAGATCCATGACTGAAACATGTTCAATGGGTCAAATATTGGCTACTCTATGGCTAATTTATCACCAGAAGGAGTCAATTGGGTAGAAATAGAAAGTTCAAAATCGACGACTCTTGGGCCCGATATTAGTCCATTTTGTCAAATATGGATTTCTGAATGACTGACTTAAATTCAGAAAGAGTCAATGAGTAGGTATAAAAATTTCAAGATCCATAACTGAAACATGTCCAATTGGTAAAATATTGGCTACTCTAAGGCTAATGTATCACAAGCAGGAGTCAATTGGGTAGGAATAGAAAGTTCAAGATCAAGGATTGAAATATTTTCAGTGGGTCAAAAATTGGCTAAACAATCTCCAGAAGGATTCAATAGGGTAGAAATAGAAAGTTCAAAATAGACAACTCTTGGGCCCGATTTTAGTACATTTGGTCAAATATTGACTTTTGAATGACCGATGTAACATCAGAAAGAGTCAATAAGTAGGTATAGAAATTTCAAGATCCATGACTGAAACATGTTCAATGGGTCAATTATTGGCTACTCTATCGCTATTTTATCACCAGAAGGAGTCAATTGGGTAGAAATAGAAAGTTCAAAATCGACAACTCTTGGGCCCGATATTAGTACATTTGGTCAAATATGGATTTCTGAATGATTGACCTAAATTCAGAAAGAGTCAATGAGTAGGTATAAAAACTTCAAGATCCATAACTTAAACATGTCCATTGGGTAAAATATTGGCTACTCCAAGGCTAATGTATCACAAGACGGAGTATACACTGTTTATTTCTATATACAATATTACTAACATTGAATGAGAAATTCAAACGTTTTTTTTTTATGTGTAACTTAAAAATAAGCAGCATTCTATTCATAACAAAATGTAATATATTTAATGAGTACTAGAGGGCAGTATATACCTATTTGTACAGGGTTGAGATGACAAAACACTTTAAAAAGAGAAAACATATGTGAAAACAAAGAGAATGTCTCAAATTTGGTAAAGTCATTATTTGAATAATTAAATTAAGATTGTATGTTTGGTAATGTTTTCTCAAATGCTTTAGCCATGGCAAAGGTTTAAATTAAGAACAAAAAGGGAATTTGGAAATTGTCAATTATTCATGAATAATTTAAATATACACACCTAATATCTATATTTAATAGTACGAATATCATAAATAAACGCATTTTATTTTGTTTTTTTAATTTCGAGATGTATGTGTGAATTAAAAAGAGGCAGAAAAGTACTCTTAAAATAAAGTAAATGATGATCAAATGTCATATATTATAATGAGCACTAGAGGGCAGCATATACCTATTTTTGAGATGACACTCAATGACAATTCCATGACACTAGATAATATTCTCCTCTTAATTATACACTGTTTATTTCTATATACAATATTACTTACATTGAATGAGAAATTCAAACGGTTTTTTTATTATTTTAATCAATGTAGAATTCTATTCATGACAAAATGTAATATATTGAATGAGCACTAGAGGGCAGCATATACCTATTTTTACAGGGTTGAGATGACAAAACACTTTAAAAAGAGAAAACATAAGTGAAAACAAAGAGAATGTCTCAAATTTGGTAAAGTCATTATTTGAATAATTAAATTAAGATTGTATGTTTGGTAATGTTTTCTCAAATGGTTTAGCCATGGCAAAGGTGTACATTGCAATGCACGGCATTGCGTACAAGAAACTGCTGTACATATTTCTGGCTGAAGTTTCCTAGATCACGAACTTTCTATACTCATTTACAGTTGAGCGGATTCACAGCGAAGCCCTTCCTTACACGTTCAAGCCGCCTACCTGACACTCTCTCCAGCTTGAGCAGAGAAACACAGTGCAAGGTTCACACGGAGGAATTTTGACACTTAGTCGTCTTTCTGAGCGTGCACCTTTTTTCAGTAAAACGACTAAGTGTACCAGCATTAACTCATCCGTCTGTGCATGGAGTTAACATGTGTGCTGTTGAAGAGATAATGCAGAATTGCATAGATGAACATATGTGCTCTTGCATTGCACAGAGAACTCAAACATGAACTTTCTGCTACTTTTTATTCTTTTTCCATAACATTTCCTCGTTGACTTAATCTGATGTTACATCAGCCATACAGCAGTCAATGGACTGCATGATTCACAGAGCGACCCTTCCTTACACCTTCAAGCCACCTGCCTCACACTCTCTCCGGCTTGAGCAGAGAAACACACCGCATGGTTCACACGGAGGAATTTTGACACTTCGTCGTTTTTTCTGAGCATGCTGCATTCTCAGTAAAACGACTAATTGTCAAAATTCCTCCGTGTACCATTTTTTAGAAAAACGACTAAAAGTGTCAAAATTCCTCCGTGTATCTTTGCCCGGGGGTGCTACTTTGTGCCTAGGAAGCAGGCTGTGTCTGTGTCTCTCCTCCAGCCGGAGAGAGTTTGAGTTGAGCGGATTCACAGAGCGACCCTTCCTTACACCTTCAAGCCGGCTGCCTCACACTCTCTCCGGCTTGAGCAGAGAAACACACCGCATGGTTCACAGGGAGGAATTTTGACACTTCGTCGTTTTTTCTGAGCATGCACCATTTTCAGTAAAACGACTAAGTGTACCAGCACTAACTCATCCGTCTGTGCATGGAGTTAACATGTGTGCTCATGAAGAGATAATGCAGAATTGCATATATTTACCTCATTTGGTTGTGCAATGAAGAGAAAACATATGTGCTTTTGTATTGCACAGAGAACTCAAACATGAACTTTCTGCTACTTTTAATTCTTTTTCCATAACATTTCTTCGCTGACTTAATCTGAAGTTACATCAGCCATACAACAGTCAATGAACTGCATGATTCACAGAGCGACCCTTCCTTACACCTTCAGGACGCCTACCTAACACTCTCTCCGGCTTGAGCAGAGAAACACAGTGCACGGTTCACACAGAGGAATTTTGACACTTCGTC
Source organism: Zacco platypus (assembly GCA_038088235.1). Classification (NCBI taxonomy): domain Eukaryota; kingdom Metazoa; phylum Chordata; class Actinopteri; order Cypriniformes; family Xenocyprididae; genus Zacco; species Zacco platypus. The sequence continues at coordinate 18,374,655 of CM076064.1, forward strand.
GTTTTTTCTGAGCATGCACCATTTTCAGTAAAACGACTAAGTGTACCAGCATTAACTCATCCGTCTGTGCATGGAGTTAACGTGTGCTGTTGAAGAGATAATGCAGAATTGCATAGATGTACCTCATTTGGTTGTGCAATGAAGAGAAAACATATGTGCTCTTGCATTGCACAGAGAACTCAAACATGAACTTTCTGCTACTTTTTATTCTTTTTCCATAACATTTCCTCGTTGACTTAATCTGATGTTACATCAGCCATACAGCAGTCAATGGACTGCATGATTCACAGAGCGACCCTTCCTTACACCTTCAAGCCGCCTGCCTCACACTCTCTCCGGCTTGAGCACAGAAACACACCGCATGGTTCACACGGAGGAATTTTGACACTTCGTCGTTTTTTCTGAGCATGCACCATTTTCAGTAAAACGACTAAGTGTACCAGCACTAACTCATCCGTCTGTGCATGGAGTTAACATGTGTGCTCATGAAGAGATAATGCAGAATTGCATATATTTACCTCATTTGGTTGTGCAATGAAGAGAAAACATATGTGCTTTTGTATTGCACAGAGAACTCAAACATGAACTTTCTGCTACTTTTAATTCTTTTTCCATAACATTTCTTCGCTGACTTAATCTGAAGTTACATAAGCCATACAACAGTCAATGAACTGCATGATTCACAGAGCGACCCTTCCTTACACCTTCAGGCCGCCTACCTAACACTCTCTCTGGCTTGAGCAGAGAAACACAGTGCACGGTTCACACAGAGGAATTTTGACACTTCGTCGTTTTTTCTGAGCATGCACCATTTTCAGTAAAACGACTAATTGTCAAAATTCCTCCGTGTACCATTTTTTAGAAAAACGACTAAAAGTGTCAAAATTCCTCCGTGTATCTTTGCCCGGGGGTGCTACTTTGTGCCTAGGAAGCAGGCTGTGTCTGTGTCTCTCCTCCAGCCGGAGAGAGTTTGAGTTGAGCGGATTCACAGAGCGACCCTTCCTTACACCTTCAAGCCGGCTGCCTCACACTCTCTCCGGCTTGAGCAGAGAAACACACCGCATGGTTCACAGGGAGGAATTTTGACACTTCGTCGTTTTTTCTGAGCATGCACCATTTTCAGTAAAACGACTAAGTGTACCAGCACTAACTCATCCGTCTGTGCATGGAGTTAACATGTGTGCTCATGAAGAGATAATGCAGAATTGCATATATTTACCTCATTTGGTTGTGCAATGAAGAGAAAACATATGTGCTTTTGTATTGCACAGAGAACTCAAACATGAACTTTCTGCTACTTTTAATTCTTTTTCCATAACATTTCTTCGCTGACTTAATCTGAAGTTACATCAGCCATACAACAGTCAATGAACTGCATGATTCACAGAGCGACCCTTCCTTACACCTTCAGGACGCCTACCTAACACTCTCTCCGGCTTGAGCAGAGAAACACAGTGCACGGTTCACACAGAGGAATTTTGACACTTCGTCGTTTTTTCTGAGCATGCACCATTTTCAGTAAAACGACTAAGTGTACCAGCATTAACTCATCCGTCTGTGCATGGAGTTAACGTGTGCTGTTGAAGAGATAATGCAGAATTGCATAGATGTACCTCATTTGGTTGTGCAATGAAGAGAAAACATATGTGCTCTTGCATTGCACAGAGAACTCAAACATGAACTTTCTGCTACTTTTTATTCTTTTTCCATAACATTTCCTCGTTGACTTAATCTGATGTTACATCAGCCATACAGCAGTCAATGGACTGCATGATTCACAGAGCGACCCTTCCTTACACCTTCAAGCCGCCTGCCTCACACTCTCTCCGGCTTGAGCACAGAAACACACCGCATGGTTCACACGGAGGAATTTTGACACTTCGTCGTTTTTTCTGAGCATGCACCATTTTCAGTAAAACGACTAAGTGTACCAGCACTAACTCATCCGTCTGTGCATGGAGTTAACATGTGTGCTCATGAAGAGATAATGCAGAATTGCATATATTTACCTCATTTGGTTGTGCAATGAAGAGAAAACATATGTGCTTTTGTATTGCACAGAGAACTCAAACATGAACTTTCTGCTACTTTTAATTCTTTTTCCATAACATTTCTTCGCTGACTTAATCTGAAGTTACATAAGCCATACAACAGTCAATGAACTGCATGATTCACAGAGCGACCCTTCCTTACACCTTCAGGCCGCCTACCTAACACTCTCTCCGGCTTGAGCAGAGAAACACAGTGCACGGTTCACACAGAGGAATTTTGACACTTCGTCGTTTTTTCTGAGCATGCACCATTTTCAGTAAAACGACTAAGTGTACCAGCATTAACTCATCCGTCTGTGCATGGAGTTAACATGTGTGCTGTTGAAGAGATAATGCAGAATTGCATAGATGTACCTCATTTGGTTGTGCAATGAAGAGAAAACATATGTGCTCTTGCATTGCACAGAGAACTCAAACTTGAACTTTCTGCTACTTTTTATTCTTTTCCATAACATTTCCTCGTTGACTTAACCTGACATTAACCTGACTTAACCTTAATCTGATGTTACATCAGCCATACAGCAGTCAATGGACTGCATGATTCACAGAGCGACCCTTCCTTACACCTTCAAGCCGCCTGCCTCACACTCTCTCCGGCTTGAGCAGAGAAACACACCGCATGGTTCACACGGAGGAATTTTGACACTTCGTCGTTTTTTCTGAGCATGCACCATTTTCAGTAAAACGACTAAGTGTACCAGCATTAACTCATCCGTCTGTGCATGGAGTTAACATGTGTGCTGTTGAAGAGATAATGCAGAATTGCATAGATGTACCTCATTTGGTTGTGCAATGAAGAGAAAACATATGTGCTCTTGCATTGCACAGAGAACTCAAACTTGAACTTTCTGCTACTTTTTATTCTTTTCCATAACATTTCCTCGTTGACTTAACCTGACATTAACCTGACTTAACCTTAATCTGATGTTACATCAGCCATACAGCAGTCAATGGACTGCATGATTCACAGAGCGACCCTTCCTTACACCTTCAAGCCGCCTGCCTCACACTATCTCCGGCTTGAGCAGAGAAACACACCGCATGGTTCACACGGAGGAATTTTGACACTTCGTCGTTTTTTCTGACCATGCACCATTTTCAGTAAAACGACTAAGTGTACCAGCACTAACTCATCCGTCTGTGCATGGAGTTAACATTTGTGCTCATGAAGAGATAATGCAGAATTGCATATATTTACCTCATTTGGTTGTGCAATGAAGAGAAAACATATGTGCTTTTGTATTGCACAGAGAACTCAAACATGAACTTTCTGCTACTTTTAATTCTTTTTCCATAACATTTCTTCGCTGACTTAATCTGAAGTTACATCAGCCATACAACAGTCAATGAACTGCATGATTCACAGAGCGACCCTTCCTTACACCTTCAGGCCGCCTACCTAACACTATCTCCGGCTTGAGCAGAGAAACACACCGCATGGTTCACACGGAGGAATTTTGACACTTCGTCGTTTTTTCTGAGCATGCACCATTTTCAGTAAAACGACTAAGTGTACCAGCATTAACTCATCCGTCTGTGCATGGAGTTAACGTGTGCTGTTGAAGAGATAATGCAGAATTGCATAGATGTACCTCATTTGGTTGTGCAATGAAGAGAAAACATATGTGCTCTTGCATTGCACAGAGAACTCAAACATGAACTTTCTGCTACTTTTTATTCTTTTTCCATAACATTTCCTGGTTGACTTAATCTGATGTTACATCAGCCATACAGCAGTCAATGGACTGCATGATTCACAGAGCGACCCTTCCTTACACCTTCAAGCCGCCTGCCTCACACTCTCTCCGGCTTGAGCAGAGAAACACACCGCATGGTTCACACGGAGGAATTTTGACACTTCGTCGTTTTTTCTGAGCATGCACCATTTTCAGTAAAACGACTAAGTGTACCAGCATTAACTCATCCGTCTGTGCATGGAGTTAACATGTGTGCTGTTGAAGAGATAATGCAGAATTGCATAGATGTACCTCATTTGGTTGTGCAATGAAGAGAAAACATATGTGCTCTTGCATTGCACAGAGAACTCAAACATGAACTTTCTGCTACTTTTTATTCTTTTTCCATAACATTTCCTGGTTGACTTAATCTGATGTTACATCAGCCATACAGCAGTCAATGGACTGCATGATTCACAGAGCGACCCTTCCTTACACCTTCAAGCCGCCTGCCTCACACTCTCTCCGGCTTGAGCAGAGAAACACACCGCATGGTTCACACGGAGGAATTTTGACACTTCGTCGTTTATTCTGAGCATGCACCATTTTCAGTAAAACGACTAAGTGTACCAGCATTAACTCATCCGTCTGTGCGTGGAGTTAACATGTGTGCTGTTGAAGAGATAATGCAGAATTGCATAGATGTACCTCATTTGGTTGTGCAATGAAGAGAAAACATATGTGCTCTTGCATTGCACAGAGAACTCAAACATGAACTTTCTGCTACTTTTTATTCTTTTTCCATAACATTTCCTCGTTGACTTAATCTGATGTTACATCAGCCATACAGCAGTCAATGGACTGCATGATTCACAGAGCGACCCTTCCTTACACCTTCAAGCCGCCTGCCTCACACTCTCTCCGGCTTGAGCAGAGAAACACACCGCATGGTTCACACGGAGGAGTTTTTACACTTCGTCGTTTTTTCTGAGCATGCACCATTTTCAGTAAAACGACTAAGTGTACCAGCACTAACTCATCCGTCTGTGCATGGAGTTAACATGTGTGCTCATGAAGAGATAATGCAGAATTGCATATATTTACCTCATTTGGTTGTGCAATGAAGAGAAAACATATGTGCTTTTGTATTGCACAGAGAACTCAAACATGAACTTTCTGCTACTTTTAATTCTTTTTCCATAACATTTCTTCGCTGACTTAATCTGAAGTTACATCAGCCATACAACAGTCAATGAACTGCATGATTCACAGAGCGACCCTTCCTTACACCTTCAGGCCGCCTACCTAACACTCTCTCCGGCTTGAGCAGAGAAACACAGTGCACGGTTCACACAGAGGAATTTTGACACTTCGTCGTTTTTTCTGAGCATGCACCATTTTCAGTAAAACGACTAAGTGTACCAGCATTAACTCATCCGTCTGTGCATGGAGTTAACATGTGTGCTGTTGAAGAGATAATGCAGAATTGCATAGATGTACCTCATTTGGTTGTGCAATGAAGAGAAAACATATGTGCTCTTGCATTGCACAGAGAACTCAAACTTGAACTTTCTGCTACTTTTTATTCTTTTCCATAACATTTCCTCGTTGACTTAACCTGACATTAACCTGACTTAACCTTAATCTGATGTTACATCAGCCATACAGCAGTCAATGGACTGCATGATTCACAGAGCGACCCTTCCTTACACCTTCAAGCCGCCTGCCTCACACTCTCTCCGGCTTGAGCAGAGAAACACACCGCATGGTTCACACGGAGGAATTTTGACACTTCGTCGTTTTTTCTGAGCATGCACCATTTTCAGTAAAACGACTAAGTGTACCAGCATTAACTCATCCGTCTGTGCATGGAGTTAACATGTGTGCTGTTGAAGAGATAATGCAGAATTGCATAGATGTACCTCATTTGGTTGTGCAATGAAGAGAAAACATATGTGCTCTTGCATTGCACAGAGAACTCAAACTTGAACTTTCTGCTACTTTTTATTCTTTTCCATAACATTTCCTCGTTGACTTAACCTGACATTAACCTGACTTAACCTTAATCTGATGTTACATCAGCCATACAGCAGTCAATGGACTGCATGATTCACAGAGCGACCCTTCCTTACACCTTCAAGCCGCCTGCCTCACACTATCTCCGGCTTGAGCAGAGAAACACAGTGCACGGTTCACACAGAGGAATTTTGACACTTCGTCGTTTTTTCTGAGCATGCACCATTTTCAGTAAAACGACTAAGTGTACCAGCATTAACTCATCCGTCTGTGCATGGAGTTAACATGTGTGCTGTTGAAGAGATAATGCAGAATTGCATAGATGTACCTCATTTGGTTGTGCAATGAAGAGAAAACATATGTGCTCTTGCATTGCACAGAGAACTCAAACTTGAACTTTCTGCTACTTTTTATTCTTTTCCATAACATTTCCTCGTTGACTTAACCTGACATTAACCTGACTTAACCTTAATCTGATGTTACATCAGCCATACAGCAGTCAATGGACTGCATGATTCACAGAGCGACCCTTCCTTACACCTTCAAGCCGCCTGCCTCACACTATCTCCGGCTTGAGCAGAGAAACACACCGCATGGTTCACACGGAGGAATTTTGACACTTCGTCGTTTTTTCTGACCATGCACCATTTTCAGTAAAACGACTAAGTGTACCAGCACTAACTCATCCGTCTGTGCATGGAGTTAACATGTGTGCTCATGAAGAGATAATGCAGAATTGCATATATTTACCTCATTTGGTTGTGCAATGAAGAGAAAACATATGTGCTTTTGTATTGCACAGAGAACTCAAACATGAACTTTCTGCTACTTTTAATTCTTTTTCCATAACATTTCTTCGCTGACTTAATCTGAAGTTACATCAGCCATACAACAGTCAATGAACTGCATGATTCACAGAGCGACCCTTCCTTACACCTTCAGGCCGCCTACCTAACACTATCTCCGGCTTGAGCAGAGAAACACACCGCATGGTTCACACGGAGGAATTTTGACACTTCGTCGTTTTTTCTGAGCATGCACCATTTTCAGTAAAACGACTAAGTGTACAAGCAATAACTCATCCGTCTGTGCATGGAGTTAACGTGTGCTGTTGAAGAGACAATGCAGAATTGCATAGATGTACCTCATTTGGTTGTGCAATGAAGAGAAAACATATGTGCTCTTGCATTGCACAGAGAACTCAAACATGAACTTTCTGCTACTTTTTATTCTTTTTCCATAACATTTCCTCGTTGACTTAATCTGATGTTACATCAGTCAATGGACTGCATGATTCACAGAGCGACCTTTCCTTACACCTTCAAGCCGCCTACCTAACACTCTCTCCGGCTTGAGCAGAGAAACACACCGCATGGTTCACACGGAGGAATTTTGACACTTCGTCGTTTATTCTGAGCAGGCACCATTTTCAGTAAAACGACTAAGTGTACCAGCATTAACTCATCCGTCTGTGCATGGAGTTAACATGTGTGCTGTTGAAGAGATAATGCAGAATTGCATAGATGTACCTCATTTGGTTGTGCAATGAAGAGAAAACATATGTGCTCTTGCATTGCACAGTGAACTCAAACATGAACTTTCTGCTACTTTTTATTATTTTTCCATAACATTTCCTCGTTGACTTAATCTGATGTTACATCAGCCATACAGCAGTCAATGGACTGCATGATTCACAGAGCGACCCTTCCTTACACCTTCAAGCCGCCTGCCTCACACTCTCTCCGGCTTGAGCAGAGAAACACACCGCATGGTTCACACGGAGGAATTTTGACACTTCGTCGTTTTTTCTGAGCATGCACCATTTTCAGTAAAACGACTAAGTGTACCAGCACTAACTCATCCGTCTGTGCATGGAGTTAACATGTGTGCTCATGAAGAGATAATGCAGAATTGCATAGATGTACCTCATTTGGTTGTGCAATGAAGAGAAAACATATGTGCTCTTGCATTGCACAGAGAACTCAAACATGAACTTTCTGCTACTTTTTATTCTTTTTCCATAACATTTCCTCGTTGACTTAACCTGACATTAACCTGACTTAACCTTAATCTGATGTTACCTCAGCCATACAGCAGTCAATGGACTGCATGATTCACAGAGCGACCCTTCCTTACACCTTCAAGCCGCCTGCCTCACACTATCTCCGGCTTGAGCAGAGAAACACACCGCATGGTTCACACGGAGGAATTTTGACACATCGTCGTTTTTTCTGAGCATGCAGCATTCTCAGTAAAACGACTAATTGTCAAAATTCCTCCGTGTATCTTTGCCCGGGGTTGCTACTTTGTGCCTAGGAAGCAGGCTGTGTCTGTGTCTCTCCTCCAGCCGGAGAGAGTTTGAGTTGAGCGGATTCACAGAGCGACCCTTCCTTACACCTTCAAGCCGCCTGCCTCACACTCTCTCCGGCTTGAGCAGAGAAACACACCGCATGGTTCACACGGAGGAATTTTGACACTTCGTCGTTTTTTCTGAGCATGCACCATTTTCAGTAAAACGACTAAGTGTACCAGCATTAACTCATCCGTCTGTGCATGGAGTTAACATGTGTGCTGTTGAAGAGATAATGCAGAATTGCATAGATGTACCTCATTTGGTTGTGCAATGAAGAGAAAAAATATGTGCTCTTGCATTGCACAGAGAACTCAAACATGAACTTTCTGCTACTTTTTATTCTTTTTCCATAACATTTCCTCGTTGACTTAATCTGATGTTACATCAGCCATACAGCAGTCAATGGACTGCATGATTCACAGAGCGACCCTTCCTTACACCTTCAAGCCGCCTGCCTCACACTCTCTCCGGCTTGAGCAGAGAAACACACCGCATGGTTCACACGGAGGAATTTTGACACTTCGTCGTTTTTTCTGAGCATGCAGCATTCTCAGTAAAACGACTAATTGTCAAAATTCCTCCGTGTACCATTTTTTAGAAAAACGACTAAAAGTGTCAAAATTCCTCCGTGTATCTTTGCCCGGGGGTGCTACTTTGTGCCTAGGAAGCAGGCTGTGTCTGTGTCTCTCCTCCAGCCGGAGAGAGTTTGAGTTGAGCGGATTCACAGAGCGACCCTTCCTTACACCTTCAAGCCGCCTGCCTCACACTATCTCCGGCTTGAGCAGAGAAACACACCGCATGGTTCACACGGAGGAATTTTGACACTTCGTCGTTTTTTCTGAGCATGCACCATTTTCAGTAAAACGACTAAGTGTACCAGCACTAACTCATCCGTCTGTGCATGGAGTTAACATGTGTGCTCATGAAGAGATAATGCAGAATTGCATATATTTACCTCATTTGGTTGTGCAATGAAGAGAAAACATATGTGCTTTTGTATTGCACAGAGAACTCAAACATGAACTTTCTGCTACTTTTAATTCTTTTTCCATAACATTTCTTCGCTGACTTAATCTGAAGTTACATCAGCCATACAACAGTCAATGAACTGCATGATTCACAGAGCGACCCTTCCTTACACCCTCAGGCCGCCTACCTAACACTATCTCCGGCTTGAGCAGAGAAACACACCGCATGGTTCACACGGAGGAATTTTGACACTTCGTCGTTTTTTCTGAGCATGCACCATTTTCAGTAAAACGACTAAGTGTACCAGCATTAACTCATCCGTCTGTGCATGGAGTTAACGTGTGCTGTTGAAGAGATAATGCAGAATTGCATAGATGTACCTCATTTGGTTGTGCAATGAAGAGAAAACATATGTGCTCTTGCATTGCACAGAGAACTCAAACATGAACTTTCTGCTACTTTTTATTCTTTTTCCATAACATTTCCTCGTTGACTTAACCTGACATTAACCTGACTTAACCCTAATCTGATGTTACATCAGCCATACAGCAGTCAATGGACTGCATGATTCACAGAGCGACCCTTCCTTACACCTTCAAGCCGCCTGCCTCACACTATCTCCGGCTTGAGCAGAGTAACACACCGCATGGTTCACACGGAGGAATTTTGACACTTCGTCGTTTTTTCTGAGCATGCAGCATTCTCAGTAAAACGACTAATTGTCAAAATTCCTCCGTGTACCATATTTTAGAAAAACGACTAAAAGTGTCAAAATTCCTCCGTGTATCTTTGCCCGGGGGTGCTACTTTGTGCCTAGGATGCAGGCTGTGTCTGTGTCTCTCCTCCAGCCGGAGAGAGTTTGAGCATGCACCATTTTCAGTAAAACGACTAAGTGTACCAGCACTAACTCATCCGTCTGTGCATGGAGTTAACATGTGTGCTGTTGAAGAGATAATGCAGAATTGCATAGATGTACCTCATTTGGTTGTGCAATGAAGAGAAAACATATGTGCTCTTGCATTGCACAGAGAACTCAAACATGAACTTTCTGCTACTTTTTATTCTTTTTCCGTAACATTTCCTCGTTGACTTAATCTGAAGTTACATCAGCCATACAACAGTCAATGAACTGCATGATTCACAGAGCGACCCTTCCTTACACCTTCAGGCCGCCTACCTAACACTATCTCCGGCTTGAGCAGAGAAACACACCGCATGGTTCACACGGAGGAATTTTGACACTTCGTCGTTTTTTCTGAGCATGCACCATTTTCAGTAAAACGACTAAGTGTACCAGCATTAACTCATCCGTCTGTGCATGGAGTTAACATGTGTGCTGTTGAAGAGATAATGCAGAATTGCATAGATGTACCTCATTTGGTTGTGCAATGAAGAGAAAACATATGTGCTCTTGCATTGCACAGAGAACTCAAACATGAACTTTCTGCTACTTTTTATTCTTTTTCCATAACATTTCCTGGTTGACTTAATCTGATGTTACATCAGCCATACAGCAGTCAATGGACTGCATGATTCACAGAGCGACCCTTCCTTACACCTTCAAGCCGCCTGCCTCACACTCTCTCCGGCTTGAGCAGAGAAACACACCGCATGGTTCACACGGAGGAATTTTGACACTTCGTCGTTTATTCTGAGCATGCACCATTTTCAGTAAAACGACTAAGTGTACCAGCATTAACTCATCCGTCTGTGCGTGGAGTTAACATGTGTGCTGTTGAAGAGATAATGCAGAATTGCATACATGTACCTCATTTGGTTGTGCAATGAAGAGAAAACATATGTGCTCTTGCATTGCACAGAGAACTCAAACATGAACTTTCTGCTACTTTTTATTCTTTTTCCATAACATTTCCTCGTTGACTTAATCTGATGTTACATCAGCCATACAGCAGTCAATGGACTGCATGATTCACAGAGCGACCCTTCCTTACACCTTCAAGCCGCCTGCCTCACACTCTCTCCGGCTTGAGCAGAGAAACACACCGCATGGTTCACACGGAGGAGTTTTGACACTTCGTCGTTTTTTCTGAGCATGCACCATTTTCAGTAAAACGACTAAGTGTACCAGCACTAACTCATCCGTCTGTGCATGGAGTTAACATGTGTGCTCATGAAGAGATAATGCAGAATTGCATATATTTACCTCATTTGGTTGTGCAATGAAGAGAAAACATATGTGCTTTTGTATTGCACAGAGAACTCAAACATGAACTTTCTGCTACTTTTAATTCTTTTTCCATAACATTTCTTCGCTGACTTAATCTGAAGTTACATCAGCCATACAACAGTCAATGAACTGCATGATTCACAGAGCGACCCTTCCTTACACCTTCAGGCCGCCTACCTAACACTCTCTCCGGCTTGAGCAGAGAAACACAGTGCACGGTTCACACAGAGGAATTTTGACACTTCGTCGTTTTTTCTGAGCATGCACCATTTTCAGTAAAACGACTAAGTGTACCAGCATTAACTCATCCGTCTGTGCATGGAGTTAACATGTGTGCTGTTGAAGAGATAATGCAGAATTGCATAGATGTACCTCATTTGGTTGTGCAATGAAGAGAAAACATATGTGCTCTTGCATTGCACAGAGAACTCAAACATGAACTTTCTGCTACTTTTTATTCTTTTTCCATAACATTTCCTCGTTGACTTAACCTGACATTAACCTGACTTAACCCTAATCTGATGTTACATCAGCCATACAGCAGTCAATGGACTGCATGATTCACAGAGCGACCCTTCCTTACACCTTCAAGCCGCCTGCCTCACACTATCTCCGGCTTGAGCAGAGTAACACACCGCATGGTTCACACGGAGGAATTTTGACACTTCGTCGTTTTTTCTGAGCATGCAGCATTCTCAGTAAAACGACTAATTGTCAAAATTCCTCCGTGTACCATATTTTAGAAAAACGACTAAAAGTGTCAAAATTCCTCCGTGTATCTTTGCCCGGGGGTGCTACTTTGTGCCTAGGATGCAGGCTGTGTCTGTGTCTCTCCTCCAGCCGGAGAGAGTTTGAGTTGAGCGGATTCACAGAGCGACCCTTCCTTACACCTTCAAGCCGCCTGCCTCACACTCTCTCCGGCTTGAGCAGAGAAACACACCGCATGGTTCTTACGGAGGAATTTTGACACTTCGTCGTTTTTTCTGAGCATGCACCATTTTCAGTAAAACGACTAAGTGTACAAGCAATAACTCATCCGTCTGTGCATGGAGTTAACGTGTGCTGTTGAAGAGACAATGCAGAATTGCATAGATGTAACTCATTTGGTTGTGCAATGAAGAGAAAACATATGTGCTGTTGCATTGCACAGAGAACTCAAACATGAACTTTCTGCTACTTTTTATTCTTTTTCCATAACATTTCCTCGTTGACTTAATCTGATGTTACATCAGTCAATGGACTGCATGATTCACAGAGCGACCTTTCCTTACACCTTCAAGCCGCCTACCTAACACTCTCTCCGGCTTGAGCAGAGAAACACACCGCATGGTTCACACGGAGGAATTTTGACACTTCGTCGTTTATTCTGAGCAGGCACCATTTTCAGTAAAACGACTAAGTGTACCAGCATTAACTCATCCGTCTGTGCATGGAGTTAACATGTGTGCTGTTGAAGAGATAATGCAGAATTGCATAGATGTACCTCATTTGGTTGTGCAATGAAGAGAAAACATATGTGCTCTTGCATTGCACAGAGAACTCAAACATGAACTTTCTGCTACTTTTTATTCTTTTTCCGTAACATTTCCTCGTTGACTTAATCTGAAGTTACATCAGCCATACAACAGTCAATGAACTGCATGATTCACAGAGCGACCCTTCCTTACACCTTCAGGCCGCCTACCTAACACTCTCTCCGGCTTGAGCAGAGAAACACACCGCATGGTTCACACGGAGGAATTTTGACACTTCGTCGTTTATTCTGAGCAGGCACCATTTTCAGTAAAACGACTAAGAGTACCAGCACTAACTCATCCGTCTGTGCATGGAGTTAACATGTGTGCTCATGAAGAGATAATGCAGAATTGCATATATTTACCTCATTTGGTTGTGCAATGAAGAGAAAACATATGTGCTTTTGTATTGCACAGAGAACTCAAACATGAACTTTCTGCTACTTTTTATTCTTTTTCTATAACATTTCCTCGTTGACTTAATCTGATGTTACATCAGCCATACAGCAGTCAATGGACTGCATGATTCACAGAGCGACCCTTCCTTACACCTTCAAGCCGCCTGCCTCACACTCTCTCCGGCTTGAGCAGAGAAACACACCGCATGGTTCACACGGAGGAATTTTGACACTTCGTCGTTTTTTCTGAGCATGCACCATTTTCAGTAAAACGACTAAGTGTACCAGCACTAACTCATCCGTCTGTGCATGGAGTTAACATGTGTGCTCATGAAGAGATAATGCAGAATTGCATAGATGTACCTCATTTGGTTGTGCAATGAAGAGAAAACATATGTGCTCTTGCATTGCACAGAGAACTCAAACATGAACTTTCTGCTACTTTTTATTCTTTTTCCATAACATTTCCTCGTTGACTTAACCTGACATTAACCTGACTTAACCTTAATCTGATGTTACCTCAGCCATACAGCAGTCAATGGACTGCATGATTCACAGAGCGACCCTTCCTTACACCTTCAAGCCGCCTGCCTCACACTATCTCCGGCTTGAGCAGAGAAACACACCGCATGGTTCACACGGAGGAATTTTGACACATCGTCGTTTTTTCTGAGCATGCAGCATTCTCAGTAAAACGACTAATTGTCAAAATTCCTCCGTGTATCTTTGCCCGGGGTTGCTACTTTGTGCCTAGGAAGCAGGCTGTGTCTGTGTCTCTCCTCCAGCCGGAGAGAGTTTGAGTTGAGCGGATTCACAGAGCGACCCTTCCTTACACCTTCAAGCCGCCTGCCTCACACTCTCTCCGGCTTGAGCAGAGAAACACACCGCATGGTTCACACGGAGGAATTTTGACACTTCGTCGTTTTTTCTGAGCATGCACCATTTTCAGTAAAACGACTAAGTGTACCAGCATTAACTCATCCGTCTGTGCATGGAGTTAACATGTGTGCTGTTGAAGAGATAATGCAGAATTGCATAGATGTACCTCATTTGGTTGTGCAATGAAGAGAAAACATATGTGCTCTTGCATTGCACAGAGAACTCAAACATGAACTTTCTGCTACTTTTTATTCTTTTTCCATAACATTTCCTCGTTGACTTAATCTGATGTTACATCAGCCATACAGCAGTCAATGGACTGCATGATTCACAGAGCGACCCTTCCTTACACCTTCAAGCCGCCTGCCTCACACTCTCTCCGGCTTGAGCAGAGAAACACACCGCATGGTTCACACGGAGGAATTTTGACACTTCGTCGTTTTTTCTGAGCATGCAGCATTCTCAGTAAAACGACTAATTGTCAAAATTCCTCCGTGTACCATTTTTTAGAAAAACGACTAAAAGTGTCAAAATTCCTCCGTGTATCTTTGCCCGGGGGTGCTACTTTGTGCCTAGGAAGCAGGCTGTGTCTGTGTCTCTCCTCCAGCCGGAGAGAGTTTGAGTTGAGCGGATTCACAGAGCGACCCTTCCTTACACCTTCAAGCCGCCTGCCTCACACTATCTCCGGCTTGAGCAGAGAAACACACCGCATGGTTCACACGGAGGAATTTTGACACTTCGTCGTTTTTTCTGAGCATGCACCATTTTCAGTAAAACGACTAAGTGTACCAGCACTAACTCATCCGTCTGTGCATGGAGTTAACATGTGTGCTCATGAAGAGATAATGCAGAATTGCATATATTTACCTCATTTGGTTGTGCAATGAAGAGAAAACATATGTGCTTTTGTATTGCACAGAGAACTCAAACATGAACTTTCTGCTACTTTTAATTCTTTTTCCATAACATTTCTTCGCTGACTTAATCTGAAGTTACATCAGCCATACAACAGTCAATGAACTGCATGATTCACAGAGCGACCCTTCCTTACACCCTCAGGCCGCCTACCTAACACTATCTCCGGCTTGAGCAGAGAAACACACCGCATGGTTCACACGGAGGAATTTTGACACTTCGTCGTTTTTTCTGAGCATGCACCATTTTCAGTAAAACGACTAAGTGTACCAGCATTAACTCATCCGTCTGTGCATGGAGTTAACGTGTGCTGTTGAAGAGATAATGCAGAATTGCATAGATGTACCTCATTTGGTTGTGCAATGAAGAGAAAACATATGTGCTCTTGCATTGCACAGAGAACTCAAACATGAACTTTCTGCTACTTTTTATTCTTTTTCCATAACATTTCCTCGTTGACTTAACCTGACATTAACCTGACTTAACCCTAATCTGATGTTACATCAGCCATACAGCAGTCAATGGACTGCATGATTCACAGAGCGACCCTTCCTTACACCTTCAAGCCGCCTGCCTCACACTATCTCCGGCTTGAGCAGAGTAACACACCGCATGGTTCACACGGAGGAATTTTGACACTTCGTCGTTTTTTCTGAGCATGCAGCATTCTCAGTAAAACGACTAATTGTCAAAATTCCTCCGTGTACCATATTTTAGAAAAACGACTAAAAGTGTCAAAATTCCTCCGTGTATCTTTGCCCGGGGGTGCTACTTTGTGCCTAGGATGCAGGCTGTGTCTGTGTCTCTCCTCCAGCCGGAGAGAGTTTGAGCATGCACCATTTTCAGTAAAACGACTAAGTGTACCAGCACTAACTCATCCGTCTGTGCATGGAGTTAACATGTGTGCTGTTGAAGAGATAATGCAGAATTGCATAGATGTACCTCATTTGGTTGTGCAATGAAGAGAAAACATATGTGCTCTTGCATTGCACAGAGAACTCAAACATGAACTTTCTGCTACTTTTTATTCTTTTTCCGTAACATTTCCTCGTTGACTTAATCTGAAGTTACATCAGCCATACAACAGTCAATGAACTGCATGATTCACAGAGCGACCCTTCCTTACACCTTCAGGCCGCCTACCTAACACTATCTCCGGCTTGAGCAGAGAAACACACCGCATGGTTCACACGGAGGAATTTTGACACTTCGTCGTTTTTTCTGAGCATGCACCATTTTCAGTAAAACGACTAAGTGTACCAGCATTAACTCATCCGTCTGTGCATGGAGTTAACATGTGTGCTGTTGAAGAGATAATGCAGAATTGCATAGATGTACCTCATTTGGTTGTGCAATGAAGAGAAAACATATGTGCTCTTGCATTGCACAGAGAACTCAAACATGAACTTTCTGCTACTTTTTATTCTTTTTCCATAACATTTCCTGGTTGACTTAATCTGATGTTACATCAGCCATACAGCAGTCAATGGACTGCATGATTCACAGAGCGACCCTTCCTTACACCTTCAAGCCGCCTGCCTCACACTCTCTCCGGCTTGAGCAGAGAAACACACCGCATGGTTCACACGGAGGAATTTTGACACTTCGTCGTTTATTCTGAGCATGCACCATTTTCAGTAAAACGACTAAGTGTACCAGCATTAACTCATCCGTCTGTGCGTGGAGTTAACATGTGTGCTGTTGAAGAGATAATGCAGAATTGCATACATGTACCTCATTTGGTTGTGCAATGAAGAGAAAACATATGTGCTCTTGCATTGCACAGAGAACTCAAACATGAACTTTCTGCTACTTTTTATTCTTTTTCCATAACATTTCCTCGTTGACTTAATCTGATGTTACATCAGCCATACAGCAGTCAATGGACTGCATGATTCACAGAGCGACCCTTCCTTACACCTTCAAGCCGCCTGCCTCACACTCTCTCCGGCTTGAGCAGAGAAACACACCGCATGGTTCACACGGAGGAGTTTTGACACTTCGTCGTTTTTTCTGAGCATGCACCATTTTCAGTAAAACGACTAAGTGTACCAGCACTAACTCATCCGTCTGTGCATGGAGTTAACATGTGTGCTCATGAAGAGATAATGCAGAATTGCATATATTTACCTCATTTGGTTGTGCAATGAAGAGAAAACATATGTGCTTTTGTATTGCACAGAGAACTCAAACATGAACTTTCTGCTACTTTTAATTCTTTTTCCATAACATTTCTTCGCTGACTTAATCTGAAGTTACATCAGCCATACAACAGTCAATGAACTGCATGATTCACAGAGCGACCCTTCCTTACACCTTCAGGCCGCCTACCTAACACTCTCTCCGGCTTGAGCAGAGAAACACAGTGCACGGTTCACACAGAGGAATTTTGACACTTCGTCGTTTTTTCTGAGCATGCACCATTTTCAGTAAAACGACTAAGTGTACCAGCATTAACTCATCCGTCTGTGCATGGAGTTAACATGTGTGCTGTTGAAGAGATAATGCAGAATTGCATAGATGTACCTCATTTGGTTGTGCAATGAAGAGAAAACATATGTGCTCTTGCATTGCACAGAGAACTCAAACATGAACTTTCTGCTACTTTTTATTCTTTTTCCATAACATTTCCTCGTTGACTTAACCTGACATTAACCTGACTTAACCCTAATCTGATGTTACATCAGCCATACAGCAGTCAATGGACTGCATGATTCACAGAGCGACCCTTCCTTACACCTTCAAGCCGCCTGCCTCACACTATCTCCGGCTTGAGCAGAGTAACACACCGCATGGTTCACACGGAGGAATTTTGACACTTCGTCGTTTTTTCTGAGCATGCAGCATTCTCAGTAAAACGACTAATTGTCAAAATTCCTCCGTGTACCATATTTTAGAAAAACGACTAAAAGTGTCAAAATTCCTCCGTGTATCTTTGCCCGGGGGTGCTACTTTGTGCCTAGGATGCAGGCTGTGTCTGTGTCTCTCCTCCAGCCGGAGAGAGTTTGAGTTGAGCGGATTCACAGAGCGACCCTTCCTTACACCTTCAAGCCGCCTGCCTCACACTCTCTCCGGCTTGAGCAGAGAAACACACCGCATGGTTCTTACGGAGGAATTTTGACACTTCGTCGTTTTTTCTGAGCATGCACCATTTTCAGTAAAACGACTAAGTGTACAAGCAATAACTCATCCGTCTGTGCATGGAGTTAACGTGTGCTGTTGAAGAGACAATGCAGAATTGCATAGATGTAACTCATTTGGTTGTGCAATGAAGAGAAAACATATGTGCTGTTGCATTGCACAGAGAACTCAAACATGAACTTTCTGCTACTTTTTATTCTTTTTCCATAACATTTCCTCGTTGACTTAATCTGATGTTACATCAGTCAATGGACTGCATGATTCACAGAGCGACCTTTCCTTACACCTTCAAGCCGCCTACCTAACACTCTCTCCGGCTTGAGCAGAGAAACACACCGCATGGTTCACACGGAGGAATTTTGACACTTCGTCGTTTATTCTGAGCAGGCACCATTTTCAGTAAAACGACTAAGTGTACCAGCATTAACTCATCCGTCTGTGCATGGAGTTAACATGTGTGCTGTTGAAGAGATAATGCAGAATTGCATAGATGTACCTCATTTGGTTGTGCAATGAAGAGAAAACATATGTGCTCTTGCATTGCACAGAGAACTCAAACATGAACTTTCTGCTACTTTTTATTCTTTTTCCGTAACATTTCCTCGTTGACTTAATCTGAAGTTACATCAGCCATACAACAGTCAATGAACTGCATGATTCACAGAGCGACCCTTCCTTACACCTTCAGGCCGCCTACCTAACACTCTCTCCGGCTTGAGCAGAGAAACACACCGCATGGTTCACACGGAGGAATTTTGACACTTCGTCGTTTATTCTGAGCAGGCACCATTTTCAGTAAAACGACTAAGAGTACCAGCACTAACTCATCCGTCTGTGCATGGAGTTAACATGTGTGCTCATGAAGAGATAATGCAGAATTGCATATATTTACCTCATTTGGTTGTGCAATGAAGAGAAAACATATGTGCTTTTGTATTGCACAGAGAACTCAAACATGAACTTTCTGCTACTTTTTATTCTTTTTCTATAACATTTCCTCGTTGACTTAATCTGATGTTACATCAGCCATACAGCAGTCAATGGACTGCATGATTCACAGAGCGACCCTTCCTTACACCTTCAAGCCGCCTGCCTCACACTCTCTCCGGCTTGAGCAGAGAAACACACCGCATGGTTCACACGGAGGAATTTTGACACTTCGTCGTTTTTTCTGAGCATGCACCATTTTCAGTAAAACGACTAAGTGTACCAGCACTAACTCATCCGTCTGTGCATGGAGTTAACATGTGTGCTCATGAAGAGATAATGCAGAATTGCATAGATGTACCTCATTTGGTTGTGCAATGAAGAGAAAACATATGTGCTCTTGCATTGCACAGAGAACTCAAACATGAACTTTCTGCTACTTTTTATTCTTTTTCCATAACATTTCCTCGTTGACTTAACCTGACATTAACCTGACTTAACCTTAATCTGATGTTACCTCAGCCATACAGCAGTCAATGGACTGCATGATTCACAGAGCGACCCTTCCTTACACCTTCAAGCCGCCTGCCTCACACTATCTCCGGCTTGAGCAGAGAAACACACCGCATGGTTCACACGGAGGAATTTTGACACATCGTCGTTTTTTCTGAGCATGCAGCATTCTCAGTAAAACGACTAATTGTCAAAATTCCTCCGTGTATCTTTGCCCGGGGTTGCTACTTTGTGCCTAGGAAGCAGGCTGTGTCTGTGTCTCTCCTCCAGCCGGAGAGAGTTTGAGTTGAGCGGATTCACAGAGCGACCCTTCCTTACACCTTCAAGCCGCCTGCCTCACACTCTCTCCGGCTTGAGCAGAGAAACACACCGCATGGTTCACACGGAGGAATTTTGACACTTCGTCGTTTTTTCTGAGCATGCACCATTTTCAGTAAAACGACTAAGTGTACCAGCATTAACTCATCCGTCTGTGCATGGAGTTAACATGTGTGCTGTTGAAGAGATAATGCAGAATTGCATAGATGTACCTCATTTGGTTGTGCAATGAAGAGAAAACATATGTGCTCTTGCATTGCACAGAGAACTCAAACATGAACTTTCTGCTACTTTTTATTCTTTTTCCATAACATTTCCTCGTTGACTTAATCTGATGTTACATCAGCCATACAGCAGTCAATGGACTGCATGATTCACAGAGCGACCCTTCCTTACACCTTCAAGCCGCCTGCCTCACACTCTCTCCGGCTTGAGCAGAGAAACACACCGCATGGTTCACACGGAGGAATTTTGACACTTCGTCGTTTTTTCTGAGCATGCAGCATTCTCAGTAAAACGACTAATTGTCAAAATTCCTCCGTGTACCATTTTTTAGAAAAACGACTAAAAGTGTCAAAATTCCTCCGTGTATCTTTGCCCGGGGGTGCTACTTTGTGCCTAGGAAGCAGGCTGTGTCTGTGTCTCTCCTCCAGCCGGAGAGAGTTTGAGTTGAGCGGATTCACAGAGCGACCCTTCCTTACACCTTCAAGCCGCCTGCCTCACACTATCTCCGGCTTGAGCAGAGAAACACACCGCATGGTTCACACGGAGGAATTTTGACACTTCGTCGTTTTTTCTGAGCATGCACCATTTTCAGTAAAACGACTAAGTGTACCAGCACTAACTCATCCGTCTGTGCATGGAGTTAACATGTGTGCTCATGAAGAGATAATGCAGAATTGCATATATTTACCTCATTTGGTTGTGCAATGAAGAGAAAACATATGTGCTTTTGTATTGCACAGAGAACTCAAACATGAACTTTCTGCTACTTTTAATTCTTTTTCCATAACATTTCTTCGCTGACTTAATCTGAAGTTACATCAGCCATACAACAGTCAATGAACTGCATGATTCACAGAGCGACCCTTCCTTACACCCTCAGGCCACCTACCTAACACTATCTCCGGCTTGAGCAGAGAAACACACCGCATGGTTCACACGGAGGAATTTTGACACTTCGTCGTTTTTTCTGAGCATGCACCATTTTCAGTAAAACGACTAAGTGTACCAGCATTAACTCATCCGTCTGTGCATGGAGTTAACGTGTGCTGTTGAAGAGATAATGCAGAATTGCATAGATGTACCTCATTTGGTTGTGCAATGAAGAGAAAACATATGTGCTCTTGCATTGCACAGAGAACTCAAACATGAACTTTCTGCTACTTTTTATTCTTTTTCCATAACATTTCCTCGTTGACTTAACCTGACATTAACCTGACTTAACCCTAATCTGATGTTACATCAGCCATACAGCAGTCAATGGACTGCATGATTCACAGAGCGACCCTTCCTTACACCTTCAAGCCGCCTGCCTCACACTCTCTCCGGCTTGAGCAGAGAAACACACCGCATGGTTCACACGGAGGAATTTTGACACTTCGTCGTTTTTTCTGAGCATGCACCATTTTCAGTAAAACGACTAAGTGTACCAGCATTAACTCATCCGTCTGTGCATGGAGTTAACATGTGTGCTGTTGAAGAGATAATGCAGAATTGCATAGATGTACCTCATTTGGTTGTGCAATGAAGAGAAAACATATGTGCTCTTGCATTGCACAGAGAACTCAAACATGAACTTTCTGCTACTTTTTATTCTTTTTCCATAACATTTCCTGGTTGACTTAATCTGATGTTACATCAGCCATACAGCAGTCAATGGACTGCATGATTCACAGAGCGACCCTTCCTTACACCTTCAAGCCGCCTGCCTCACACTCTCTCCGGCTTGAGCAGAGAAACACACCGCATGGTTCACACGGAGGAATTTTGACACTTCGTCGTTTATTCTGAGCATGCACCATTTTCAGTAAAACGACTAAGTGTACCAGCATTAACTCATCCGTCTGTGCGTGGAGTTAACATGTGTGCTGTTGAAGAGATAATGCAGAATTGCATACATGTACCTCATTTGGTTGTGCAATGAAGAGAAAACATATGTGCTCTTGCATTGCACAGAGAACTCAAACATGAACTTTCTGCTACTTTTTATTCTTTTTCCATAACATTTCCTCGTTGACTTAATCTGATGTTACATCAGCCATACAGCAGTCAATGGACTGCATGATTCACAGAGCGACCCTTCCTTACACCTTCAAGCCGCCTGCCTCACACTCTCTCCGGCTTGAGCAGAGAAACACACCGCATGGTTCACACGGAGGAGTTTTGACACTTCGTCGTTTTTTCTGAGCATGCACCATTTTCAGTAAAACGACTAAGTGTACCAGCACTAACTCATCCGTCTGTGCATGGAGTTAACATGTGTGCTCATGAAGAGATAATGCAGAATTGCATATATTTACCTCATTTGGTTGTGCAATGAAGAGAAAACATATGTGCTTTTGTATTGCACAGAGAACTCAAACATGAACTTTCTGCTACTTTTAATTCTTTTTCCATAACATTTCTTCGCTGACTTAATCTGAAGTTACATCAGCCATACAACAGTCAATGAACTGCATGATTCACAGAGCGACCCTTCCTTACACCTTCAGGCCGCCTACCTAACACTCTCTCCGGCTTGAGCAGAGAAACACAGTGCACGGTTCACACAGAGG
Source organism: Zacco platypus (assembly GCA_038088235.1). Lineage (NCBI taxonomy): Eukaryota > Metazoa > Chordata > Actinopteri > Cypriniformes > Xenocyprididae > Zacco > Zacco platypus. The sequence goes on from CM076064.1 coordinate 18,397,290, forward strand.
AATTTTGACACTTCGTCGTTTTTTCTGAGCATGCACCATTTTCAGTAAAACGACTAAGTGTACCAGCATTAACTCATCCGTCTGTGCATGGAGTTAACATGTGTGCTGTTGAAGAGATAATGCAGAATTGCATAGATGTACCTCATTTGGTTGTGCAATGAAGAGAAAACATATGTGCTCTTGCATTGCACAGAGAACTCAAACATGAACTTTCTGCTACTTTTTATTCTTTTTCCATAACATTTCCTCGTTGACTTAACCTGACATTAACCTGACTTAACCCTAATCTGATGTTACATCAGCCATACAGCAGTCAATGGACTGCATGATTCACAGAGCGACCCTTCCTTACACCTTCAAGCCGCCTGCCTCACACTATCTCCGGCTTGAGCAGAGTAACACACCGCATGGTTCACACGGAGGAATTTTGACACTTCGTCGTTTTTTCTGAGCATGCAGCATTCTCAGTAAAACGACTAATTGTCAAAATTCCTCCGTGTACCATATTTTAGAAAAACGACTAAAAGTGTCAAAATTCCTCCGTGTATCTTTGCCCGGGGGTGCTACTTTGTGCCTAGGATGCAGGCTGTGTCTGTGTCTCTCCTCCAGCCGGAGAGAGTTTGAGTTGAGCGGATTCACAGAGCGACCCTTCCTTACACCTTCAAGCCGCCTGCCTCACACTCTCTCCGGCTTGAGCAGAGAAACACACCGCATGGTTCTTACGGAGGAATTTTGACACTTCGTCGTTTTTTCTGAGCATGCACCATTTTCAGTAAAACGACTAAGTGTACAAGCAATAACTCATCCGTCTGTGCATGGAGTTAACGTGTGCTGTTGAAGAGACAATGCAGAATTGCATAGATGTAACTCATTTGGTTGTGCAATGAAGAGAAAACATATGTGCTGTTGCATTGCACAGAGAACTCAAACATGAACTTTCTGCTACTTTTTATTCTTTTTCCATAACATTTCCTCGTTGACTTAATCTGATGTTACATCAGTCAATGGACTGCATGATTCACAGAGCGACCTTTCCTTACACCTTCAAGCCGCCTACCTAACACTCTCTCCGGCTTGAGCAGAGAAACACACCGCATGGTTCACACGGAGGAATTTTGACACTTCGTCGTTTATTCTGAGCAGGCACCATTTTCAGTAAAACGACTAAGTGTACCAGCATTAACTCATCCGTCTGTGCATGGAGTTAACATGTGTGCTGTTGAAGAGATAATGCAGAATTGCATAGATGTACCTCATTTGGTTGTGCAATGAAGAGAAAACATATGTGCTCTTGCATTGCACAGAGAACTCAAACATGAACTTTCTGCTACTTTTTATTCTTTTTCCGTAACATTTCCTCGTTGACTTAATCTGAAGTTACATCAGCCATACAACAGTCAATGAACTGCATGATTCACAGAGCGACCCTTCCTTACACCTTCAGGCCGCCTACCTAACACTCTCTCCGGCTTGAGCAGAGAAACACACCGCATGGTTCACACGGAGGAATTTTGACACTTCGTCGTTTATTCTGAGCAGGCACCATTTTCAGTAAAACGACTAAGAGTACCAGCACTAACTCATCCGTCTGTGCATGGAGTTAACATGTGTGCTCATGAAGAGATAATGCAGAATTGCATATATTTACCTCATTTGGTTGTGCAATGAAGAGAAAACATATGTGCTTTTGTATTGCACAGAGAACTCAAACATGAACTTTCTGCTACTTTTTATTCTTTTTCTATAACATTTCCTCGTTGACTTAATCTGATGTTACATCAGCCATACAGCAGTCAATGGACTGCATGATTCACAGAGCGACCCTTCCTTACACCTTCAAGCCGCCTGCCTCACACTCTCTCCGGCTTGAGCAGAGAAACACACCGCATGGTTCACACGGAGGAATTTTGACACTTCGTCGTTTTTTCTGAGCATGCACCATTTTCAGTAAAACGACTAAGTGTACCAGCACTAACTCATCCGTCTGTGCATGGAGTTAACATGTGTGCTCATGAAGAGATAATGCAGAATTGCATAGATGTACCTCATTTGGTTGTGCAATGAAGAGAAAACATATGTGCTCTTGCATTGCACAGAGAACTCAAACATGAACTTTCTGCTACTTTTTATTCTTTTTCCATAACATTTCCTCGTTGACTTAACCTGACATTAACCTGACTTAACCTTAATCTGATGTTACCTCAGCCATACAGCAGTCAATGGACTGCATGATTCACAGAGCGACCCTTCCTTACACCTTCAAGCCGCCTGCCTCACACTATCTCCGGCTTGAGCAGAGAAACACACCGCATGGTTCACACGGAGGAATTTTGACACATCGTCGTTTTTTCTGAGCATGCAGCATTCTCAGTAAAACGACTAATTGTCAAAATTCCTCCGTGTATCTTTGCCCGGGGTTGCTACTTTGTGCCTAGGAAGCAGGCTGTGTCTGTGTCTCTCCTCCAGCCGGAGAGAGTTTGAGTTGAGCGGATTCACAGAGCGACCCTTCCTTACACCTTCAAGCCGCCTGCCTCACACTCTCTCCGGCTTGAGCAGAGAAACACACCGCATGGTTCACACGGAGGAATTTTGACACTTCGTCGTTTTTTCTGAGCATGCACCATTTTCAGTAAAACGACTAAGTGTACCAGCATTAACTCATCCGTCTGTGCATGGAGTTAACATGTGTGCTGTTGAAGAGATAATGCAGAATTGCATAGATGTACCTCATTTGGTTGTGCAATGAAGAGAAAACATATGTGCTCTTGCATTGCACAGAGAACTCAAACATGAACTTTCTGCTACTTTTTATTCTTTTTCCATAACATTTCCTCGTTGACTTAATCTGATGTTACATCAGCCATACAGCAGTCAATGGACTGCATGATTCACAGAGCGACCCTTCCTTACACCTTCAAGCCGCCTGCCTCACACTCTCTCCGGCTTGAGCAGAGAAACACACCGCATGGTTCACACGGAGGAATTTTGACACTTCGTCGTTTTTTCTGAGCATGCAGCATTCTCAGTAAAACGACTAATTGTCAAAATTCCTCCGTGTACCATTTTTTAGAAAAACGACTAAAAGTGTCAAAATTCCTCCGTGTATCTTTGCCCGGGGGTGCTACTTTGTGCCTAGGAAGCAGGCTGTGTCTGTGTCTCTCCTCCAGCCGGAGAGAGTTTGAGTTGAGCGGATTCACAGAGCGACCCTTCCTTACACCTTCAAGCCGCCTGCCTCACACTATCTCCGGCTTGAGCAGAGAAACACACCGCATGGTTCACACGGAGGAATTTTGACACTTCGTCGTTTTTTCTGAGCATGCACCATTTTCAGTAAAACGACTAAGTGTACCAGCACTAACTCATCCGTCTGTGCATGGAGTTAACATGTGTGCTCATGAAGAGATAATGCAGAATTGCATATATTTACCTCATTTGGTTGTGCAATGAAGAGAAAACATATGTGCTTTTGTATTGCACAGAGAACTCAAACATGAACTTTCTGCTACTTTTAATTCTTTTTCCATAACATTTCTTCGCTGACTTAATCTGAAGTTACATCAGCCATACAACAGTCAATGAACTGCATGATTCACAGAGCGACCCTTCCTTACACCCTCAGGCCGCCTACCTAACACTATCTCCGGCTTGAGCAGAGAAACACACCGCATGGTTCACACGGAGGAATTTTGACACTTCGTCGTTTTTTCTGAGCATGCACCATTTTCAGTAAAACGACTAAGTGTACCAGCATTAACTCATCCGTCTGTGCATGGAGTTAACGTGTGCTGTTGAAGAGATAATGCAGAATTGCATAGATGTACCTCATTTGGTTGTGCAATGAAGAGAAAACATATGTGCTCTTGCATTGCACAGAGAACTCAAACATGAACTTTCTGCTACTTTTTATTCTTTTTCCATAACATTTCCTCGTTGACTTAACCTGACATTAACCTGACTTAACCCTAATCTGATGTTACATCAGCCATACAGCAGTCAATGGACTGCATGATTCACAGAGCGACCCTTCCTTACACCTTCAAGCCGCCTGCCTCACACTATCTCCGGCTTGAGCAGAGTAACACACCGCATGGTTCACACGGAGGAATTTTGACACTTCGTCGTTTTTTCTGAGCATGCAGCATTCTCAGTAAAACGACTAATTGTCAAAATTCCTCCGTGTACCATATTTTAGAAAAACGACTAAAAGTGTCAAAATTCCTCCGTGTATCTTTGCCCGGGGGTGCTACTTTGTGCCTAGGATGCAGGCTGTGTCTGTGTCTCTCCTCCAGCCGGAGAGAGTTTGAGCATGCACCATTCTCAGTAAAACGACTAAGTGTACCAGCACTAACTCATCCGTCTGTGCATGGAGTTAATGTGTGCTGTTGCATTGCATATAGCACAATATAGATATGCACTTGTTGCGTTGCAATGCATACAAGAACTAACTCTTTCCGACATCATTCTAAAATCAATCATTCAGATGTCCATATTTAACCAAATTGACTTGTATCAGGCCCAAGAGTCATCGATTATGAACTTTCTGTTTCTACCCATTTGACTCCTTCTGGTGATACTTTAGCCATGGAGAAGCCAATATTTGACCCATATTTCAGTCGTCAATGTTGAAATTTCTATACACACTCATTGACTTCTATTCTGACATCAACCATTAAGAAGTCTATATTTGATATAAAATAGTAATATCTAGCCCAAGAGTCATCAATTTTGATCTTTCTATTTCTGCCCACTGGACTCATTCTGGTGAAAGATCAGCCATACAGTGGCCAATTTTTGACTTACTGAACATGTTTCATTCTTTCTATTTCTTTTCTAAATCATTGACTACTTCTGATTTACATCAGTCATTCAGAAGTCCATATTTGACTAAATGGTCTTGCCCAAGAGTCATCGATTGTGAACTTTCTGTTTCTACCGATTTGACTCCTTCTGGTGATCCATTAGCCAGAGAGTAGGCAATATTTGACCCATTTATTATGTTTCAGTCATGGATCTTGAAATGTCAATACCTACTCATTGAATCTTTCTGATGCTATGTCAGTCATTCTTAAGTCCATATTTAACCAAACTGACATATTTCACATTAAACATGTTTCAGTCATCAATCTTGAAATTTCTAGACACACTCATTGACATCTTCTGTTGTTACATCCATTCAGAGTCAATATTTGACATAAAATACTAATATCTGGCCCAAGAGTCATCGATTTTGAACTTTTTAGTTCTACACATTGACTTCTTCTGGTGATAGTTCAGCCAATTTTTTACCTACAGAAGATATTTTAGTCCTTGATCTTGAAATTTCTATATATACTTATTGACTCCTTCTGATGATACAGCAGCCAATCAGAAGTCCATACTCACCGTTTTGTCAAATATGGACTTCTGATTGGATGATGTATCATAAGAATGAGTCTATGAGTATGTCTAGAAATTTCAAGATCCATGACTGAAATTCAAAATCTAGGACTGAAACATGTTCAATGGGTCAAATATTGGCTACTCTATGGCTAATGTATCACCAGAAGGAGTCAATGGGTAGAACTAAAAAGTCTATCTGATGTTACATCAGTCATTCAAAAGTCAATATTTGACCAAATGTACTAAAATCGGGCCCAAGAGTCGTCAATTTTGAACTTTCTATTTCTACCCAATAGACTCCTTCTTGTGATAAATTAGCTATAGAGTAGCCAATATTTGACCCATTGAACATGTTTCAGTCATGAATCTTGAAATTTCTATACATACTCGTAGAAACCGACTGATGATACATCAGTCAATCAGAAGTCCATATTTGACCGAATGGACTTATATCCGACCCAAGAGTCGTCAATTTTAAACTTTCTATTTCTACCCAATAGACTCCTTCTTGTGATAAATTAGCCATAGAGTAGCCAATATTTGACCCATTGAACATGTTTCAGTCATGGATCTTGAAATTTCTATACCTACTTATTGACTCTTTCTGATTTTACATCGGTCATTCAAAAGTCAATATATGACCAAATGTACTAAAATCGGGCCCAAGAATCGTCTATTTTGAACTTTTTAGTTCTACCCTTTGACTCCTTCTGGTGATAAATTATCCATAGAGTAGCCAATATTTGACCCATTGAACATATTTTCGTCAATGATCTTAAAATATCTATACCTACTTATTGACTCTATCTGATGTTACATCGGTCATTCAAAAGTCAATATTTGACCAAATGTACTAAAATCGGGCTCAAGAGTCGTGTATATTGAACTTTTTAGTTCTACCCTTTGACTCCTTCTGGTGATAAATTAGCCATAGAGTAGCCAATAATTGACCCATTGATAATGTTTCAGTCATGAATCTTGAAAATTCTATACCTACTTATTGACTCTTTTTTATGTTACATCGGTTATTCAAAAATCAATATTTGACCAAATGTACTAACACTGGGCCCAAGATCAGCCCTATTTTGAACTTTTTAGTTCTACCCTATTGACTCTTTCTGGAGATACCTCAGCCAATTTTTGACCCACTGAAAATTTTTCAGTCCTTGATCTTGAACTTTCTATTCCTACCCAATTGACTCCTTCTTGTGATACATTAGCCTTAGAGTAGCCAATATTTTACCCATTGGACATGATTCAGTCATGGATCTTGAAGTTTCTTTACATACTCGTAGAAACCGACTGATGATACATCAGTCAATCAGAAGTCCATATTTGACCGAATTTACTTATCCGGCCCAAGAGTCATCGATTTTGAACTTTCTATTCCTACCCAATTGACTCCTTCTTGTGATAAATTAGCCTTAGAGTAGCCAATATTTTACCCATTGGACATGTTTCAGTTATGGATCTTGAAATTTTTATACCTACTCATTGACTCTTTCTGAATTTAGGTCAGTCATTCAGAAATCCATATTTGACCAAATGTAATAATATCGGGCCCAAGAGTCGTCGATTTTGAACTTTCTATTTCTACCCAATAGACTCCTTCTGGTGATAAATTAGCCATAGAGTAGCCAATATTTGACCCATTGAACATGTTTCAGTCATGGTTCTTTAAATTTCTATACCTACTTATTGACTCTTTCTGATGTTACATCGGCCATTCAAAAGTCAATATTTGACCAAATGTACTAAAATCAGGCCCAAGAGTCATCTATTTTGACCTTTTTAGTTCTACCCTTTGACTCCTTCTGGTGATAAATTAGCCATAGAGTAGCCAATATTTGACCCATTGAACATATTTTCGTCAATGATCTTAAAATTTCTATACCTACTTATTGACTCTATCTGATGTTACATCGGTCATTCAAAAGTCAATATTTCACCAAATTTACTAAAATCGGACCCAAGATTCATCTATTTTGAACTTTTCAGTTCTACCCTATTAACTCTTTCTGGAGATAGTTCAGCCAATTTTTGACCCACTGAAAATATTTCAGTCCTTGATCTTGAACTTTCTATTCCTACCCAATTGAATCCTTCTTGTGATCCATTAGCCTTAGAGTAGCCAATATTTGACCCATGGAACATGTTTCAGTCATGAATCTTGAAATTTCTATACCTACTTATTGACTCTTTTTGATGTTACATCGGTCATTCAAAAGTCAATATTTGACCAAATGTACTAAAATCGGGCTCAAGAGTCGTGTATATTGAACTTTTTAGTTCTACCCTTTGACTCCTTCTGGTGATAAATTAGCCATAGAGTAGCCAATAATTGACCCATTGATAATGTTTCAGTCATGAATCTTGAAAATTCTATACCTACTTATTGACTCTTTTTTATGTTACATCGGTCATTCAAAAATCAATATTTGACCAAATGTACTAACACTGGGCCCAAGAGTCGTCTATTTTGAACTTTTTAGTTCTACCCTATTGAGTCCTTCTGGCGATAGTTCAGCCAATTTTTGAACCACTGAAAATATTTCAGTACTTGATCTTGAACTTTCTATTTCTACCCAATTGACTCCTTTTTGTGATGCATTAGCCTTAGAATAGCCAATATTTTACCCATTGGACATGTTTCAGTTATGGATCTTGAAATTTTCATACCTACTCATTGACTCTTTATGAATTTAAGTCAGTCATTCAGAAATCCATATTCGACAAAATGGACTAATATCGGGCCCAAGAGTCGTCAATTTTGAACTTTCTATTCCTACCCAGTTGACTCCTTCTGGTGATAAATTAGTCATAGAGTAGCCAATATTTGACCCATTGAACATGTTTCAGTCATGGATCTTGAAATTTCCTTACCTACTTATTGACTCTTTCTGATGTTAGATCGGTCATTCAAAAGTCAATATTTTACCAAATGTACTAAAATCGGGCCCAAGAGTCGTCTATTTTGAACTTTTCAGTTCTACCCTATTGACTCCTTCTGGCGATAGTTCAGCCAATTTTTGACCCACGGAAAATATTGGCTACTCTATGGCTAATTTATCACCAGAAGGAGTCAATAGGCTAGAAGTAAAACGTTCAAAATAGACAACTCTTTGGCCCGATTTTAGAACATTTGGTCATATATTGACTTTTGAATGACCGATGTAACATCAGATAGATTCAATAAGTAGGACTAGAAATTTCAAGATCCATGACTGAAACATGTTCAATGGGTAAAATATTGGCTACTCTATGCCTAATTTATCACCAGAATGAGTCAATTGGGTAGGAATAGAAAGTTCAAGATCAAGGACTGAAATATTTTCAGTGGGTCAAAAATTGGCTGAACTATCGCCAGAAGGAGTCAATAGGGTAGAACTAAAATATTCAAAATCGACGACTCTTGGGCCCGATATTAGTACATTTGGTCAAATATTGACTTTTGAATGACCGATGTAACATCAGATAGAGTCAATAAGTAGGTATAGAAATTTTAAGATCCATGACTGAAACATGTTCAATGGGTCAAAAATTGGCTACTCTATGGCTAATTTATCACCAAAAGGAGTCAATTGGGTAGAAATAGAAAGTTCAAAATCGACGACTCTTGGGCCCGATATTAGTACATTTTGTCAAATATGGATTTCTGAATGACTGACCTAAATTCAGAAAGAGTCAATGAGTAGGTATAAAAACTTCAAGATCCATAAATGAAACATGTCCAATGGGTAAAATATTGGCTACTCTATGGGTAATTTATCAAGAGAAGGAGTCAATTGGGTAGGAATAGAAAGTTCAAGATCAAGGACTGAAATATTTTCAGTGGGTCAAAAATTGGCTGAACTATCGCCAGAAGGAGTCAATAGGGTAGAACTAAAATATTCAAAATCGACGACTCTCTGGCCCGATATTAGTACGTTTGGTCAAATATTGACTTTTGAATGATCTATGTAACATCAGAAAGAGTCAATAAGTAGGTATAGAAATTTTAAGATCTATGACTGAAACATGTTCAATGGGTAAAATATTGGCTACTCTATGGCTAATTTATCACCAGAAGGAGTCAAAGGGTAGAAGTAAAAAGTTCAAAATAGACACCTCTTTGGCCCGATTTTAGAACATTTGGTCAAATATTGACTTTTGAATGACCGATGTAACATCAGATAGATTCAATAAGTAGGACTAGAAATTTCAAGATCCATGACTGAAACATGTTCAATGGGTAAAATATTGGCTACTCTATGGCTAATTTATCACCAGAAGGAGTCAATTGGGTAGGAATAGAAAGTTCAAGATCAAGGACTGAAATATTTTCAGTGGGTCAAAAATTGGCTGAACTATCGCCAGAAGGAGTCAATAGGGTAGAACTAAAATATTCAAAATCGACGACTCTTGGGCCCGATTTTAGTACATTTGGTCAAATATTGACTTTTGAATGACCGATGTAACATCAGAGTCAATAAGTAGGTATAGATATTTCAAGATCCATGACTGAAACATGTTCAATGGGTAAAATATTGGCTACTCTATGGCTAATTTATCACCAGAAGAAGTCAAAGGTTAGAACTAAAAAGTTCGAAATAGACGACTCTTGGACCCGATTTTAGTACATTTGGTCAAATATTGACTTTTGAATCACCGATATAACATCAGAAAGAGTCAATAAGTAGCTATAGAAATTTCAAGCTCCATGACTGAAACATGTTCAATGGGTCAAATATTGGCTACTCTATGGCTAATTTATCACCAGAAGGAGTCAATAGGGTAGAAGTAAAAAGTTCAAAATAGACAACTCTTTAGCCCGATTTTAGAACATTTGGTCAAATATTGACTTTTGAATGACCGATGTAACATCAAATAGATTCAATAAGTAGGACTAGAAATTTCAAGATCCATGACTGAAACATGTTCAATGGGTCAAATATTGGCTACTCTATGGCTAATTTATCACCAGAAGGAGTCAATTGGGTAGGAATAGAAAGTTCAAGATCAAGGACTGAAATATTTTCAGTGGGTCAAAAATTGGCTGAACTATCGCCTGACGGAGTCAATAGGGTAGAACTAAAATATTCAAAATCGACGACTCTTGGGCCTGATTTTAGTACATTTGGTCAAATATTGACTTTTGAATGACCGATGTAACATCAGAAAGAGTCAATAAGTAGGTATAGAAATTTCAAGATCCATGACTGAAATATGTTCAATGGGTCAAATATTGGCTACTCTATGGCTAATTTATCACCAGAAGGAGTCAATGGGTAGAACTAAAAAGTTCAAAATCGACGACTTTTGGGCCCTATTTTAGTACATTTGGTCAAATATTGACTTTTGAATAACCAATGTAACATCAGATAGAGTCAATAAGTAGGTATAGAAATATCAAGATCCATGACTGAAACATGTTCAATGGGTAAAATATTGGCTACTCTATGGCTAATTTATCACCAGAAGGAATCAATTGGGTACGAATAGAAAGTTCAAAATCGACGACTCTTGGGCCCGATTTTAGTACATTTGGTCAAATATTGACTTTTGAATGACCGATGTAACATCAGATAGAGTCAATAAGTAGGACTAGAAATTTCAAGATCCATGACTGAAACATGTTCAATGGGTAAAATATTGGCTACTCTATGGCTAATTTATCACCAGAAGGAGTCAATTGGGTAGGAATAGAAAGTTCAAGATCAAGGAATGAAATATTTTCAGTGGGTCAAAAATTGGCTGAACCATCGCCAGAAGGAGTCAATAGGGTAGAACTAAAATATTCAAAATCGACGACTCTTGGGCCCGATTTTAGTACATTTGGTCAAATATTGACTTTTGAATGACCGATGTAACATCAGAAAGAGTCAATAAGTAGGTATAGAAATTTCAAGATCCATGACTGAAATATGTTCAATGGGTCAAATATTGGCTACTCTATGGCTAATTTATCACCAGAAGGAGTCAATGGGTAGAACTAAAAAGTTCAAAATCGACGACTCTTGGGCCCGATTTTAGTACATTTGGTCAAATATTGACTTTTGAATCACCGATATAACATCAGAAAGAGTCAATAAGTAGGTATTGAAATTTTAAGATCTATGACTGAAACATGTTCAATCTGTAAAATATTAGCTACTCTATGGCTAATTTATCACCAGAAGGAGTCAAAGGGTAGAACTAAAAAGTTCAAAATAGACGACTCTTTGGCCCAATTTTAGAACATTTGGTCAAATATTGACTTTTGAATCACCGATGTAACATCAGATAGATTCAATAAGTAGGACTAGAAATTTCAAGATCCATGACTGAAACATGTTCGATGGGTAAAATATTGGCTACTTTATGGCTAATTTATCACCAGAAGGAGTCAATGGGTAGAACTAAAAAGTTCAAAATCGACGACTTTTGGGCCCTATTTTAGTACATTTGGTCAAATATTGACTTTTGAATAACCAATGTAACATCAGATAGAGTCAATAAGTAGGTATAGAAATTTCAAGATCCATGACTGAAACATGTTCAATGGGTAAAATATTGGCTACTCTATGGCTAATTTATCACCAGAAGGAGTCAATTGGGTACGAATAGAAAGTTCAAAATCGACGACTCTTGGGCCCGATTTTAGTACATTTGGTCAAATATTGACTTTTGAATGACCGATGTAACATCAGATAGAGTCAATAAGTAGGACTAGAAATTTCAAGATCCATGACTGAAACATGTTCAATGGGTAAAATATTGGCTACTCTATGGCTAATTTATCACCAGAAGGAGTCAATTGGGTAGGAATAGAAAGTTCAAGATCAAGGAATGAAATATTTTCAGTGGGTCAAAAATTGGCTGAACCATCGCCAGAAGGAGTCAATAGGGTAGAACTAAAATATTCAAAATCGACGACTCTTGGGCCCGATTTTAGTACATTTGGTCAAATATTGACTTTTGAATGACCGATGTAACATCAGAAAGAGTCAATAAGTAGGTATAGAAATTTCAAGATCCATGACTGAAATATGTTCAATGGGTCAAATATTGGCTACTCTATGGCTAATTTATCACCAGAAGGAGTCAATGGGTAGAACTAAAAAGTTCAAAATCGACGACTCTTGGGCCCGATTTTAGTACATTTGGTCAAATATTGACTTTTGAATCACCGATATAACATCAGAAAGAGTCAATAAGTAGGTATAGAAATTTTAAGATCTATAACTGAAACATGTTCAATCTGTAAAATATTAGCTACTCTATGGCTAATTTATCACCAGAAGGAGTCAAAGGGTAGAACTAAAAAGTTCAAAATAGACGACTCTTGGGCCCGATTTTAGTACATATGGTCAAATATTGACTTTTGAATCACCGATATAACATCAGAAAGAGTCAATAAGTAGGTATAGAAATTTCAAGATCCATGACTGAAACATGTTCAATGGGTCAAATATTGGCTACTCTATGGCTAATTTATCACCAGAAGGAGTCAATAGGGTAGAAGTAAAAAGTTCAAAATAGACAACTCTTTGGCCCAATTTTAGAACATTTGGTCAAATATTGACTTTTGAATCACCGATGTAACATCAGATAGATTCAATAAGTAGGACTAGAAATTTCAAGATCCATGACTGAAACATGTTCGATGGGTAAAATATTGGCTACTTTATGGCTAATTTATCACCAGAAGGAGTCAATGGGTAGAACTAAAAAGTTCAAAATCGACGACTTTTGGGCCCTATTTTAGTACATTTGGTCAAATATTGACTTTTGAATAACCAATGTAACATCAGATAGAGTCAATAAGTAGGTATAGAAATTTCAAGATCCATGACTGAAACATGTTCAATGGGTAAAATATTGGCTACTCTATGGCTAATTTATAACCAGAAGGAGTCAATTGGGTAGGAATAGAAAGTTCAAAATCGACGACTCTTGGGCCCGATTTTAGTACATTTGGTCAAATATTGACTTTTGAATGACCGATGTAACATCAGATAGAGTCAATAAGTAGGACTAGAAATTTCAAGATCCATGACTGAAACATGTTCAATGGGTAAAATATTGGCTACTCTATGGCTAATTTATCACCAGAAGGAGTCAATTGGGTAGGAATAGAAAGTTCAAGATCAAGGAATGAAATATTTTCAGTGGGTCAAAAATTGGCTGAACTATCGCCAGAAGGAGTCAATAGGGTAGAACTAAAATATTCAAAATCGACGACTCTTGGGCCCGATTTTAGTACATTTGGTCAAATATTGACTTTTGAATGACCGATGTAACATCAGAGTCAATAAGTAGGTATAGATATTTCAAGATCCATGACTGAAACATGTTCAATGGGTAAAATATTGGCTACTCTATGGCTAATTTATCACCAGAAGAAGTCAAAGGTTAGAACTAAAAAGTTCGAAATAGACGACTCTTGGACCCGATTTTAGTACATTTGGTCAAATATTGACTTTTGAATCACCGATATAACATCAGAAAGAGTCAATAAGTAGCTATAGAAATTTCAAGCTCCATGACTGAAACATGTTCAATGGGTCAAATATTGGCTACTCTATGGCTAATTTATCACCAGAAGGAGTCAATAGGGTAGAAGTAAAAAGTTCAAAATAGACAACTCTTTAGCCCGATTTTAGAACATTTGGTCAAATATTGACTTTTGAATGACCGATGTAACATCAGATAGAGTCAATAAGTAGGACTAGAAATTTCAAGATCCATGACTGAAACATGTTCAATGGGTAAAATATTGGCTACTCTATGGCTAATTTATCACCAGAAGGAGTCAATTGGGTAGGAATAGAAAGTTCAAGATCAAGGAATGAAATATTTTCAGTGGGTCAAAAATTGGCTGAACCATCGCCAGAAGGAGTCAATAGGGTAGAACTAAAATATTCAAAATCGACGACTCTTGGGCCCGATTTTAGTACATTTGGTCAAATATTGACTTTTGAATGACCGATGTAACATCAGAAAGAGTCAATAAGTAGGTATAGAAATTTCAAGATCCATGACTGAAATATGTTCAATGGGTCAAATATTGGCTACTCTATGGCTAATTTATCACCAGAAGGAGTCAATGGGTAGAACTAAAAAGTTCAAAATCGACGACTCTTGGGCCCGATTTTAGTACATTTGGTCAAATATTGACTTTTGAATCACCGATATAACATCAGAAAGAGTCAATAAGTAGGTATAGAAATTTTAAGATCTATAACTGAAACATGTTCAATCTGTAAAATATTAGCTACTCTATGGCTAATTTATCACCAGAAGGAGTCAAAGGGTAGAACTAAAAAGTTCAAAATAGACGACTCTTGGGCCCGATTTTAGTACATATGGTCAAATATTGACTTTTGAATCACCGATATAACATCAGAAAGAGTCAATAAGTAGGTATAGAAATTTCAAGATCCATGACTGAAACATGTTCAATGGGTCAAATATTGGCTACTCTATGGCTAATTTATCACCAGAAGGAGTCAATAGGGTAGAAGTAAAAAGTTCAAAATAGACAACTCTTTGGCCCAATTTTAGAACATTTGGTCAAATATTGACTTTTGAATCACCGATGTAACATCAGATAGATTCAATAAGTAGGACTAGAAATTTCAAGATCCATGACTGAAACATGTTCGATGGGTAAAATATTGGCTACTTTATGGCTAATTTATCACCAGAAGGAGTCAATGGGTAGAACTAAAAAGTTCAAAATCGACGACTTTTGGGCCCTATTTTAGTACATTTGGTCAAATATTGACTTTTGAATAACCAATGTAACATCAGATAGAGTCAATAAGTAGGTATAGAAATTTCAAGATCCATGACTGAAACATGTTCAATGGGTAAAATATTGGCTACTCTATGGCTAATTTATAACCAGAAGGAGTCAATTGGGTAGGAATAGAAAGTTCAAAATCGACGACTCTTGGGCCCGATTTTAGTACATTTGGTCAAATATTGACTTTTGAATGACCGATGTAACATCAGATAGAGTCAATAAGTAGGACTATAAATTTCAAGATCCATGACTGAAACATGTTCAATGGGTAAAATATTGGCTACTCTATGGCTAATTTATCACCAGAAGGAGTCAATTGGGTAGGAATAGAAAGTTCAAGATCAAGGAATGAAATAATTTCAGTGGGTCAAAAATTGGCTGAACTATCGCCAGAAGGAGTCAATAGGGTAGTACTAAAATATTCAAAATCGACGACTCTTGGGCCCGATTTTAGTACATTTGGTCAAATATTGACTTTTGAATGACCGATGTAACATCAGAAAGAGTCAATAAGTAGGTATAGAAATTTCAAGATCCATGACTGAAATATGTTCAATGGGTCAAATATTGGCTACTCTATGGCTAATTTATCACCAGAAGGAGTCAATGGGTAGAACTAAAAAGTTCAAAATCGACGACTTTTGGGCCCTATTTTAGTACATTTGGTCAAATATTGACTTTTGAATAACCAATGTAACATCAGATAGAGTCAATAAGTAGGTATAGAAATATCAAGATCCATGACTGAAACATGTTCAATGGGTAAAATATTGGCTACTCTATGGCTAATTTATCACCAGAAGGAATCAATTGGGTACGAATAGAAAGTTCAAAATCGACGACTCTTGGGCCCGATTTTAGTACATTTGGTCAAATATTGACTTTTGAATGACCGATGTAACATCAGATAGAGTCAATAAGTAGGACTAGAAATTTCAAGATCCATGACTGAAACATGTTCAATGGGTAAAATATTGGCTACTCTATGGCTAATTTATCACCAGAAGGAGTCAATTGGGTAGGAATAGAAAGTTCAAGATCAAGGAATGAAATATTTTCAGTGGGTCAAAAATTGGCTGAACCATCGCCAGAAGGAGTCAATAGGGTAGAACTAAAATATTCAAAATCGACGACTCTTGGGCCCGATTTTAGTACATTTGGTCAAATATTGACTTTTGAATTACCGATGTAACATCAGAAAGAGTCAATAAGTAGGTATAGAAATTTCAAGATCCATGACTGAAATATGTTCAATGGGTCAAATATTGGCTACTCTATGGCTAATTTATCACCAGAAGGAGTCAATGGGTAGAACTAAAAAGTTCAAAATCGACGACTCTTGGGCCCGATTTTAGTACATTTGGTCAAATATTGACTTTTGAATCACCGATATAACATCAGAAAGAGTCAATAAGTAGGTATTGAAATTTTAAGATCTATGACTGAAACATGTTCAATCTGTAAAATATTAGCTACTCTATGGCTAATTTATCACCAGAAGGAGTCAAAGGGTAGAACTAAAAAGTTCAAAATAGACGACTCTTTGGCCCAATTTTAGAACATTTGGTCAAATATTGACTTTTGAATCACCGATGTAACATCAGATAGATTCAATAAGTAGGACTAGAAATTTCAAGATCCATGACTGAAACATGTTCGATGGGTAAAATATTGGCTACTTTATGGCTAATTTATCACCAGAAGGAGTCAATGGGTAGAACTAAAAAGTTCAAAATCGACGACTTTTGGGCCCTATTTTAGTACATTTGGTCAAATATTGACTTTTGAATAACCAATGTAACATCAGATAGAGTCAATAAGTAGGTATAGAAATTTCAAGATCCATGACTGAAACATGTTCAATGGGTAAAATATTGGCTACTCTATGGCTAATTTATCACCAGAAGGAGTCAATTGGGTACGAATAGAAAGTTCAAAATCGACGACTCTTGGGCCCGATTTTAGTACATTTGGTCAAATATTGACTTTTGAATGACCGATGTAACATCAGATAGAGTCAATAAGTAGGACTAGAAATTTCAAGATCCATGACTGAAACATGTTCAATGGGTAAAATATTGGCTACTCTATGGCTAATTTATCACCAGAAGGAGTCAATTGGGTAGGAATAGAAAGTTCAAGATCAAGGAATGAAATATTTTCAGTGGGTCAAAAATTGGCTGAACCATCGCCAGAAGGAGTCAATAGGGTAGAACTAAAATATTCAAAATCGACGACTCTTGGGCCCGATTTTAGTACATTTGGTCAAATATTGACTTTTGAATGACCGATGTAACATCAGAAAGAGTCAATAAGTAGGTATAGAAATTTCAAGATCCATGACTGAAATATGTTCAATGGGT
Organism: Zacco platypus; assembly: GCA_038088235.1. Taxonomy (NCBI): domain Eukaryota; kingdom Metazoa; phylum Chordata; class Actinopteri; order Cypriniformes; family Xenocyprididae; genus Zacco; species Zacco platypus. Next base: position 18,414,801 of record CM076064.1, read on the forward strand.
CAAATATTGGCTACTCTATGGCTAATTTATCACCAGAAGGAGTCAATGGGTAGAACTAAAAAGTTCAAAATCGACGACTCTTGGGCCCGATTTTAGTACATTTGGTCAAATATTGACTTTTGAATCACCGATATAACATCAGAAAGAGTCAATAAGTAGGTATAGAAATTTTAAGATCTATAACTGAAACATGTTCAATCTGTAAAATATTAGCTACTCTATGGCTAATTTATCACCAGAAGGAGTCAAAGGGTAGAACTAAAAAGTTCAAAATAGACGACTCTTGGGCCCGATTTTAGTACATATGGTCAAATATTGACTTTTGAATCACCGATATAACATCAGAAAGAGTCAATAAGTAGGTATAGAAATTTCAAGATCCATGACTGAAACATGTTCAATGGGTCAAATATTGGCTACTCTATGGCTAATTTATCACCAGAAGGAGTCAATAGGGTAGAAGTAAAAAGTTCAAAATAGACAACTCTTTGGCCCAATTTTAGAACATTTGGTCAAATATTGACTTTTGAATCACCGATGTAACATCAGATAGATTCAATAAGTAGGACTAGAAATTTCAAGATCCATGACTGAAACATGTTCGATGGGTAAAATATTGGCTACTTTATGGCTAATTTATCACCAGAAGGAGTCAATGGGTAGAACTAAAAAGTTCAAAATCGACGACTTTTGGGCCCTATTTTAGTACATTTGGTCAAATATTGACTTTTGAATAACCAATGTAACATCAGATAGAGTCAATAAGTAGGTATAGAAATTTCAAGATCCATGACTGAAACATGTTCAATGGGTAAAATATTGGCTACTCTATGGCTAATTTATAACCAGAAGGAGTCAATTGGGTAGGAATAGAAAGTTCAAAATCGACGACTCTTGGGCCCGATTTTAGTACATTTGGTCAAATATTGACTTTTGAATGACCGATGTAACATCAGATAGAGTCAATAAGTAGGACTAGAAATTTCAAGATCCATGACTGAAACATGTTCAATGGGTAAAATATTGGCTACTCTATGGCTAATTTATCACCAGAAGGAGTCAATTGGGTAGGAATAGAAAGTTCAAGATCAAGGAATGAAATATTTTCAGTGGGTCAAAAATTGGCTGAACTATCGCCAGAAGGAGTCAATAGGGTAGTACTAAAATATTCAAAATCGACGACTCTTGGGCCCGATTTTAGTACATTTGGTCAAATATTGACTTTTGAATGACCGATGTAACATCAGAAAGAGTCAATAAGTAGGTATAGAAATTTCAAGATCCATGACTGAAATATGTTCAATGGGTCAAATATTGGCTACTCTATGGCTAATTTATCACCAGAAGGAGTCAATGGGTAGAACTAAAAAGTTCAAAATCGACGACTCTTGGGCCCGATTTTAGTACATTTGGTCAAATATTGACTTTTGAATCACCGATGTAACATCAGATAGATTCAATAAGTAGGACTAGAAATTTCAAGATCCATGACTGAAACATGTTCAATGGGTCAAATAGTGGCTACTCTATGGCTAATTTATCACCAGGAGGAGTCAATTGGGTAGGAATAGAAAGTTCAAGATCAAGGAATGAAATATTTTCAGTGGTTCAAAAATTGGCTGAACTATCGCCAGAAGGAGTCAATAGGGTAGAACTAAAATATTCAAAATCGACGACTCTTGGGCCCGATATTAGTACATTTTGTCAAATATGGATTTCTGAATGACTGACCTAAATTCAGAAAGAGTCAATGAGTAGGTATAAAAACTTCAAGATCCATAACTGAAACATGTTCAATGGGTCAAATATTGTCTACTCTATGGCTAATTTATCACCAGAAGGAGTCAATGGGTAGAACTAAAAAGTTCAAAATCGACGACTCTTGGGCCCGATTTTAGTACATTTGGTCAAATATTGACTTTTGAATGACCGATGTAACATCAGATAGAGTCAATAAGTAGGTATAGAAATTTCAAGATCCATGACTGAAACATGTTCAATGTTTAAAATATTGGCTACTCTATGGCTAATTTATCACCAGAAGGAGTCAATTGGGTAGAAATAGAAAGTTCAAAATCGACGACTCTTGGGCCCGATATTAGTACATTTTGTCAAATATGGATTTCTGAATGACTGACCTAAATTCAGAAAGAGTCAATGAGTAGGTATAAAAACTTCAAGATCCATAACTGAAACATGTTCAATGGGTCAAATATTGGCTACTCTATGGCTAATTTATCACCAGGAGGAGTCAATAGGGTAGGAATAGAAAGTTCAAGATCAAGGACTGAAATATTTTCAGTGGGTCAAAAATTGGCTGAACTATCGCCAGAAGGAGTCAATAGGGTATAACTGAAAAAATCAAAATCGACGGCTCTCTGGCCCGATATTAGTACGTTTGGTCAAATATTGACTTTTGAATGATCTTTGTAACATCAGAAAGAGTCAATAAGTAGGTATAGAAATTTTAAGATCTATGACTGAAACATGTTCAATGGGTAAAATATTGGCTACTCTATGGCTAATTTATCACCAGAAGGAGTCAAAGGGTAGAAGTAAAAAGTTCAAAATAGACAACTCTTTGGCCCGATTTTAGAACATTTGGTCAAATATTGACTTTTGAATGACCGATGTAACATCAGATAGATTCAATAAGTAGGACTAGAAATTTCAAGATCCATGACTGAAACATGTTCAATGGGTAAAATATTGGCTACTCTATGGCTAATTTATCACCAGAAGGAGTCAATTGGGTAGGAATAGAAAGTTCAAGATCAAGGACTGAAATATTTTCAGTGGGTCAAAAATTGGCTGAACTATCGCCTGACGGAGTCAATAGGGTAGAACTAAAATATTCAAAATCGACGACTCTTGGGCCTGATTTTAGTACATTTGGTCAAATATTGACTTTTGAATGACCGATGTAACATCAGAAAGAGTCAATAAGTAGGTATAGAAATTTCAAGATCCATGACTGAAATATGTTCAATGGGTCAAATATTGGCTACTCTATGGCTAATTTATCACCAGAAGGAGTCAATGGGTAGAACTAAAAAGTTCAAAATCGACGACTTTTGGGCCCTATTTTAGTACATTTGGTCAAATATTGACTTTTGAATAACCAATGTAACATCAGATAGAGTCAATAAGTAGGTATAGAAATTTCAAGATCCATGACTGAAACATGTTCAATGGGTAAAATATTGGCTACTCTATGGCTAATTTATCACCAGAAGGAGTCAATTGGGTACGAATAGAAAGTTCAAAATCGACGACTCTTGGGCCCGATTTTAGTACATTTGGTCAAATATTGACTTTTGAATGACCGATGTAACATCAGATAGAGTCAATAAGTAGGACTAGAAATTTCAAGATCCATGACTGAAATATGTTCAATGGGTCAAATATTGGCTACTCTATCGCTAATGTATCACAAGAAGGAGTCAATTGGGTAGGAATAGAAAGTTCAAGATCAATGACTGAAATATTTTCAGTGGGTCAAAAATTGGCTGAACTGTCACCAGAAGGAGTCAATAGGGTAGAACTAAAAAGTTCAAAATAGACGACTCTTGGGCCCGATTTTAGTACATTTGGTCAAATATTGACTTTTGAATGACCTATATAACATCAGAAAGAGTCAATGAGTAGGAATAAAAATTTCAAGATCCATAACTGAAACATGTCCAATGGGTAAAATATTGGCTACTCTAATGCTAATGTATCACAAGAAAGAGTCAATTGGGTAGGAATAGAAATTTCAAGATCCATGACTGAAACATGTTCAATGGGTCAAATATTGGCTACTCTATGGCTAATTTATCACCAAAAGGAGTCAAAGGATAGAACTAAAAAGATCAAAATAGACGACTCTTGGGCCCGATATTAGTATATTTGGTCAAATATGGATTTCTGAATGAGTGATCTAAATTCAGAAAGAGTCAATTAGTAGGTATAAAAATTTCAAGATCCAAAACTGAAACATGTCCAATGGGTAAAATATTGGCTACTCTAAGGCTAATGTATCACAAGAAGGAGTCAATTGGGTAGGAATAGAAAGTTCAAAATCAATGACTGAAATATTTTCAGTGGGTCAAAAATTGGCTGAACTATCACCAGAAGGAGTCAATAGGGTAGAACTAAAAAGTTCAAAACATACGACTCTTGGGCCCGATTTTAGTACATTTGGTCAAATATTGACTTTTGAATGACCGATGTAACATCAGATAGAGTCAATAAGTAGGTATAGAAATTTCAAGATCCATGACTGAAACATGTTCAATGTTTAAAATATTGGCTACTCTATGGCTAATTTATCACCAGAAGGAGTCAATTGGGTAGAAATAGAAAGTTCAAAATCGACGACTCTTGGGCCCGATATTAGTACATTTTGTCAAATATGGATTTCTGAATGACTGACCTAAATTCAGAAAGAGTCAATGAGTAGGTATTAAAACTTCAAGATCCATAACTGAAACATGTTCAATGGGTCAAATATTGGCTACTCTATGGCTAATTTATCACCAGGAGGAGTCAATAGGGTAGGAATAGAAAGTTCAAGATCAAGGACTGAAATATTTTCAGTGGGTCAAAAATTGGCTGAACTATCGCCAGAAGGAGTCAATAGGGTATAACTGAAAAAATCAAAATCGACGGCTCTCTGGCCCGATATTAGTACGTTTGGTCAAATATTGACTTTTGAATGATCTATGTAACATCAGAAAGAGTCAATAAGTAGGTATAGAAATTTTAAGATCTATGACTGAAACATGTTCAATGGGTAAAATATTGGCTACTCTATGGCTAATTTATCACCAGAAGGAGTCAAAGGGTAGAAGTAAAAAGTTCAAAATAGACACCTCTTTGGCCCGATTTTAGAACATTTGGTCAAATATTGACTTTTGAATGACCGATGTAACATCAGATAGATTCAATAAGTAGGACTAGAAATTTCAAGATCCATGACTGAAACATGTTCAATGGGTAAAATATTGGCTACTCTATGGCTAATTTATCACCAGAAGGAGTCAATTGGGTAGGAATAGAAAGTTCAAGATCAAGGACTGAAATATTTTCAGTGGGTCAAAAATTGGCTGAACTATCGCCTGACGGAGTCAATAGGGTAGAACTAAAATATTCAAAATCGACGACTCTTGGGCCTGATTTTAGTACATTTGGTCAAATATTGACTTTTGAATGACCGATGTAACATCAGAAAGAGTAAATAAGTAGGTATAGAAATTTCAAGATCCATGACTGAAATATGTTCAATGGGTCAAATATTGGCTACTCTATGGCTAATTTATCACCAGAAGGAGTCAATGGGTAGAACTAAAAAGTTCAAAATCGACGACTTTTGGGCCCTATTTTAGTACATTTGGTCAAATATTGACTTTTGAATAACCAATGTAACATCAGATAGAGTCAATAAGTAGGTATAGAAATTTCAAGATCCATGACTGAAACATGTTCAATGGGTAAAATATTGGCTACTCTATGGCTAATTTATCACCAGAAGGAGTCAATTGGGTACGAATAGAAAGTTCAAAATCGACGACTCTTGGGCCCGATTTTAGTACATTTGGTCAAATATTGACTTTTGAATGACCGATGTAACATCAGATAGAGTCAATAAGAAGGACTAGAAATTTCAAAATCCATGACTGAAATATGTTCAATGGGTCAAATATTGGCTACTCTATCGCTAATGTATCACAAGAAGGAGTCAATTGGGTAGGAATAGAAAGTTCAAGATCAATGACTGAAATATTTTCAGTGGGTCAAAAATTGGCTGAACTGTCACCAGAAGGAGTCAATAGGGTAGAACTAAAAAGTTCAAAATAGACGACTCTTGGGCCCGATTTTAGTACATTTGGTCAAATATTGACTTTTGAATGACCTATATAACATCAGAAAGAGTCAATGAGTAGGAATAAAAATTTCAAGATCCATAACTGAAACATGTCCAATGGGTAAAATATTGGCTACTCTAATGCTAATGTATCACAAGAAAGAGTCAATTGGGTAGGAATAGAAATTTCAAGATCCATGACTGAAACATGTTCAATGGGTCAAATATTGGCTACTCTATGGCTAATTTATCACCAAAAGGAGTCAAAGGATAGAACTAAAAAGATCAAAATAGACGACTCTTGGGCCCGATATTAGTATATTTGGTCAAATATGGATTTCTGAATGAGTGATCTAAATTCAGAAAGAGTCAATTAGTAGGTATAAAAATTTCAAGATCCAAAACTGAAACATGTCCAATGGGTAAAATATTGGCTACTCTAAGGCTAATGTATCACAAGAAGGAGTCAATTGGGTAGGAATAGAAAGTTCAAAATCAATGACTGAAATATTTTCAGTGGGTCAAAAATTGGCTGAACTATCACCAGAAGGAGTCAATAGGGTAGAACTAAAAAGTTCAAAACATACGACTCTTGGGCCCGATTTTAGTACATTTGGTCAAATATTGACTTTTGAATGACCGATGTAACATCAGATAGATTCAATAAGTAGGACTAGAAATTTCAAGATCCATGACTGAAACATGTTCAGTGGGTCAAATAGTGGCTACTCTATGGCTAATTTATCACCAGAAGGAGTCAATTGGGTAGGAATTGAAAGTTCAAGATCAAGGAATGAAATATTTTCAGTGGGTCAAAAATTGGCTGAACTATCGCCAGAAGGAGTCAATAGGGTAGAACTAAAATATTCAAAATCGACGACTCTTGGGCCCGATTTTAGTACATTTGGTCAAATATTGACTTTTGAATGACCGATGTAACATCAGATAGATTCAATAAGTAGGACTAGAAATTTCAAGATCCATGACTGAAACATGTTCAGTGGGTCAAATAGTGGCTACTCTATGGCTAATTTATCACCAGAAGGAGTCAATTGGGTAGGAATTGAAAGTTCAAGATCAAGGAATGAAATATTTTCAGTGGGTCAAAAATTGGCTGAACTATCGCCAGAAGGAGTCAATAGGGTAGAACTAAAATATTCAAAATCGACGACTCTTGGGCCCGATTTTAGTACATTTGGTCAAATATTGACTTTTGAATGACCGATGTAACATCAGAAAGAGTCAATAAGTAAGTATAGAAATTTCAAGATCCATGACTGAAATATGTTCAATGGGTCAAATATTGGCTACTCTATGGCTAATTTATCACCAGAAGGAGTCAATGGGTAGAACTAAAAAGTTCAAAATCGACGACTCTTGGGCCCGATTTTAGTACATTTGGTCAAATATTGACTTTTGAATGACCGATGTAACATCAGATAGATTCAATAAGTAGGACTAGAAATTTCAAGATCCATGACTGAAACATGTTCAATGGGTCAAATATTGGCTACTCTATGGCTAATTTATCACCAGAAGGAGTCAATGGGTAGAACTAAAAAGTTCAAAATCGACGACTCTTGGGCCGATTTTAGTACATTTGGTCAAATATTGACTTTTGAATGACCGATGTAACATCAGATAGAGTCAATAAGTAGGTATAGAAATTTCAAGATCCATGACTGAAACATGTTCAATGTTTAAAATATTGGCTACTCTATGGCTAATTTATCACCAGAAGGAGTCAATTGGGTAGAAATAGAAAGTTCAAAATCGACGACTCTTGGGCCCGATATTAGTACATTTTGTCAAATATGGATTTCTGAATGACTGACCTAAATTCAGAAAGAGTCAATGAGTAGGTATAAAAACTTCAAGATCCATAACTGAAACATGTTCAATGGGTCAAATATTGGCTACTCTATGGCTAATTTATCACCAGAAGGAGTCAATAGGGTAGGAATAGAAAGTTCAAGATCAAGGACTGAAATATTTTCAGTGGGTCAAAAATTGGCTGAACTATCGCCAGAAGAAGTCAATAGGGTATAACTGAAAAAATCAAAATCGACGACTCTCTGGCCCGATATTAGTACGTTTGGTCAAATATTGACTTTTGAATGATCTATGTAACATCAGAAAGAGTCAATAAGTAGGTATAGAAATTTTAAGATCTATGACTGAAACATGTTCAATGGGTAAAATATTAGCTACTCTATGGCTAATTTATCACCAGAAGGAGTCAAAGGGTAGAACTAAAAAGTTCAAAATCGACGACTCTTGGGCCCGATTTTAGTACATTTGGTCAAATATTGACTTTTGAATGACCGATGTAACATCAGATAGATTCAATAAGTAGGACTAGAAATTTCAAGATCCATGACTGAAACATGTTCAATGGGTCAAATATTGGCTACTCTATGGCTAATTTATCACCAGAAGGAGTCAATGGGTAGAACTAAAAAGTTCAAAATCGACGACTCTTGGGCCCGATTTTAGTACATTTGGTCAAATATTGACTTTTGAATGACCGATGTAACATCAGATAGAGTCAATAAGTAGGTATAGAAATTTCAAGATCCATGACTGAAACATGTTCAATGTTTAAAATATTGGCTACTCTATGGCTAATTTATCACCAGAAGGAGTCAATTGGGTAGAAATAGAAAGTTCAAAATCGACGACTCTTGGGCCCGATATTAGTACATTTTGTCAAATATGGATTTCTGAATGACTGACCTAAATTCAGAAAGAGTCAATGAGTAGGTATAAAAACTTCAAGATCCATAAATGAAACATGTTCAATGGGTAAAATATTGGCTACTCTATGGCTAATTTATCACCAGAAGGAGTCAATTGGGTAGGAATAGAAAGTTCAAGATCAAGGAATGAAATATTTTCAATGGGTCAAAAATTGGCTGAACTATCGCCAGAAGGAGTCAATAGGGTAGAACTAAAATATTCAAAATCGACGACTCTTGGGCCCGATTTTAGTACATTTGGTCAAATATTGACTTTTGAATGACCGATGTAACATCAGATAGATTCAATAAGTAGGACTAGAAATTTCAAGATCCATGACTGAAACATGTTCAATGGGTCAAATATTGGCTACTCTATCGCTAATGTATCACAAGAAGGAGTCAATTGGGTAGGAATAGAAAGTTCAAGATCAATGACTGAAATATTTTCAGTGGGTCAAAAATTGGCTGAACTGTCACCAGAAGGAGTCAATAGGGTAGAACTAAAAAGTTCAAAATAGACGACTCTTGGGCCCGATTTTAGTACATTTGGTCAAATATTGACTTTTGAATGACCTATATAACATCAGAAAGAGTCAATGAGTAGGAATAAAAATTTCAAGATCCATAACTGAAACATGTCCAATGTGTAAAATATTGGCTACTCTAATGCTAATGTATCACAAGAAAGAGTCAATTGGGTAGGAATAGAAATTTCAAGATCCATGACTGAAACATGTTCAATGGGTCAAATATTGGCTACTCTATGGCTAATTTATCACCAAAAGGAGTCAAAGGATAGAACTAAAAAGATCAAAATAGACGACTCTTGGGCCCGATATTAGTATATTTGGTCAAATATGGATTTCTGAATGAGTGATCTAAATTCAGAAAGAGTCAATTAGTAGGTATAAAAATTTCAAGATCCAAAACTGAAACATGTCCAATGGGTAAAATATTGGCTACTCTAAGGCTAATGTATCACAAGAAGGAGTCAATTGGGTAGGAATAGAAAGTTCAAAATCAATGACTGAAATATTTTCAGTGGGTCAAAAATTGGCTGAACTATCACCAGAAGGAGTCAATAGGGTAGAACTAAAAAGTTCAAAACATACGACTCTTGGGCCCGATTTTAGTACATTTGGTCAAATATTGACTTTTGAATGACCGATGTAACATCAGATAGATTCAATAAGTAGGACTAGAAATTTCAAGATCCATGACTGAAACATGTTCAGTGGGTCAAATAGTGGCTACTCTATGGCTAATTTATCACCAGAAGGAGTCAATTGGGTAGGAATTGAAAGTTCAAGATCAAGGAATGAAATATTTTCAGTGGGTCAAAAATTGGCTGAACTATCGCCAGAAGGAGTCAATAGGGTAGAACTAAAATATTCAAAATCGACGACTCTTGGGCCCGATTTTAGTACATTTGGTCAAATATTGACTTTTGAATGACCGATGTAACATCAGATAGATTCAATAAGTAGGACTAGAAATTTCAAGATCCATGACTGAAACATGTTCAGTGGGTCAAATAGTGGCTACTCTATGGCTAATTTATCACCAGAAGGAGTCAATTGGGTAGGAATTGAAAGTTCAAGATCAAGGAATGAAATATTTTCAGTGGGTCAAAAATTGGCTGAACTATCGCCAGAAGGAGTCAATAGGGTAGAACTAAAATATTCAAAATCGACGACTCTTGGGCCCGATTTTAGTACATTTGGTCAAATATTGACTTTTGAATGACCGATGTAACATCAGAAAGAGTCAATAAGTAGGTATAGAAATTTCAAGATCCATGACTGAAATATGTTCAATGGGTCAAATATTGGCTACTCTATGGCTAATTTATCACCAGAAGGAGTCAATGGGTAGAACTAAAAAGTTCAAAATCGACGACTCTTGGGCCCGATTTTAGTACATTTGGTCAAATATTGACTTTTGAATGACCGATGTAACATCAGATAGATTCAATAAGTAGGACTAGAAATTTCAAGATCCATGACTGAAACATGTTCAATGGGTCAAATATTGGCTACTCTATGGCTAATTTATCACCAGAAGGAGTCAATGGGTAGAACTAAAAAGTTCAAAATCGACGACTCTTGGGCCCGATTTTAGTACATTTGGTCAAATATTGACTTTTGAATGACCGATGTAACATCAGATAGAGTCAATAAGTAGGTATAGAAATTTCAAGATCCATGACTGAAACATGTTCAATGTTTAAAATATTGGCTACTCTATGGCTAATTTATCACCAGAAGGAGTCAATTGGGTAGAAATAGAAAGTTCAAAATCGACGACTCTTGGGCCCGATATTAGTACATTTTGTCAAATATGGATTTCTGAATGACTGACCTAAATTCAGAAAGAGTCAATGAGTAGGTATAAAAACTTCAAGATCCATAACTGAAACATGTTCAATGGGTCAAATATTGGCTACTCTATGGCTAATTTATCACCAGAAGGAGTCAATAGGGTAGGAATAGAAAGTTCAAGATCAAGGACTGAAATATTTTCAGTGGGTCAAAAATTGGCTGAACTATCGCCAGAAGAAGTCAATAGGGTATAACTGAAAAAATCAAAATCGACGACTCTCTGGCCCGATATTAGTACGTTTGGTCAAATATTGACTTTTGAATGATCTATGTAACATCAGAAAGAGTCAATAAGTAGGTATAGAAATTTTAAGATCTATGACTGAAACATGTTCAATGGGTAAAATATTGGCTACTCTATGGCTAATTTATCACCAGAAGGAGTCAATTGGGTAGGAATAGAAAGTTCAAGATCAAGGAATGAAATATTTTCAATGGGTCAAAAATTGGCTGAACTATCGCCAGAAGGAGTCAATAGGGTAGAACTAAAATATTCAAAATCGACGACTCTTGGGCCCGATTTTAGTACATTTGGTCAAATATTGACTTTTGAATGACCGATGTAACATCAGATAGATTCAATAAGTAGGACTAGAAATTTCAAGATCCATGACTGAAACATGTTCAATGGGTCAAATATTGGCTACTCTATCGCTAATGTATCACAAGAAGGAGTCAATTGGGTAGGAATAGAAAGTTCAAGATCAATGACTGAAATATTTTCAGTGGGTCAAAAATTGGCTGAACTGTCACCAGAAGGAGTCAATAGGGTAGAACTAAAAAGTTCAAAATAGACGACTCTTGGGCCCGATTTTAGTACATTTGGTCAAATATTGACTTTTGAATGACCTATATAACATCAGAAAGAGTCAATGAGTAGGAATAAAAATTTCAAGATCCATAACTGAAACATGTCCAATGTGTAAAATATTGGCTACTCTAATGCTAATGTATCACAAGAAAGAGTCAATTGGGTAGGAATAGAAATTTCAAGATCCATGACTGAAACATGTTCAATGGGTCAAATATTCGCTACTCTATGGCTAATTTATCACCAAAAGGAGTCAAAGGATAGAACTAAAAAGATCAAAATAGACGACTCTTGGGCCCGATATTAGTATATTTGGTCAAATATGGATTTCTGAATGAGTGATCTAAATTCAGAAAGAGTCAATTAGTAGGTATAAAAATTTCAAGATCCAAAACTGAAACATGTCCAATGGGTAAAATATTGGCTACTCTAAGGCTAATGTATCACAAGAAGGAGTCAATTGGGTAGGAATAGAAAGTTCAAAATCAATGACTGAAATATTTTCAGTGGGTCAAAAATTGGCTGAACTATCACCAGAAGGAGTCAATAGGGTAGAACTAAAAAGTTCAAAACATACGACTCTTGGGCCCGATTTTAGTACATTTGGTCAAATATTGACTTTTGAATGACCGATGTAACATCAGATAGATTCAATAAGTAGGACTAGAAATTTCAAGATCCATGACTGAAACATGTTCAGTGGGTCAAATAGTGGCTACTCTATGGCTAATTTATCACCAGAAGGAGTCAATTGGGTAGGAATTGAAAGTTCAAGATCAAGGAATGAAATATTTTCAGTGGGTCAAAAATTGGCTGAACTATCGCCAGAAGGAGTCAATAGGGTAGAACTAAAATATTCAAAATCGACGACTCTTGGGCCCGATTTTAGTACATTTGGTCAAATATTGACTTTTGAATGACCGATGTAACATCAGATAGATTCAATAAGTAGGACTAGAAATTTCAAGATCCATGACTGAAACATGTTCAGTGGGTCAAATAGTGGCTACTCTATGGCTAATTTATCACCAGAAGGAGTCAATTGGGTAGGAATTGAAAGTTCAAGATCAAGGAATGAAATATTTTCAGTGGGTCAAAAATTGGCTGAACTATCGCCAGAAGGAGTCAATAGGGTAGAACTAAAATATTCAAAATCGACGACTCTTGGGCCCGATTTTAGTACATTTGGTCAAATATTGACTTTTGAATGACCGATGTAACATCAGAAAGAGTCAATAAGTAGGTATAGAAATTTCAAGATCCATGACTGAAATATGTTCAATGGGTCAAATATTGGCTACTCTATGGCTAATTTATCACCAGAAGGAGTCAATGGGTAGAACTAAAAAGTTCAAAATCGACGACTCTTGGGCCCGATTTTAGTACATTTGGTCAAATATTGACTTTTGAACATCAGATAGATTCAATAAGTAGGACTAGAAATTTCAAGATCCATGACTGAAACATGTTCAATGGGTCAAATATTGGCTACTCTATGGCTAATTTATCACCAGAAGGAGTCAATGGGTAGAACTAAAAAGTTCAAAATCGACGACTCTTGGGCCGATTTTAGTACATTTGGTCAAATATTGACTTTTGAATGACCGATGTAACATCAGATAGAGTCAATAAGTAGGTATAGAAATTTCAAGATCCATGACTGAAACATGTTCAATGTTTAAAATATTGGCTACTCTATGGCTAATTTATCACCAGAAGGAGTCAATTGGGTAGAAATAGAAAGTTCAAAATCGACGACTCTTGGGCCCGATATTAGTACATTTTGTCAAATATGGATTTCTGAATGACTGACCTAAATTCAGAAAGAGTCAATGAGTAGGTATAAAAACTTCAAGATCCATAACTGAAACATGTTCAATGGGTCAAATATTGGCTACTCTATGGCTAATTTATCACCAGAAGGAGTCAATAGGGTAGGAATAGAAAGTTCAAGATCAAGGACTGAAATATTTTCAGTGGGTCAAAAATTGGCTGAACTATCGCCAGAAGAAGTCAATAGGGTATAACTGAAAAAATCAAAATCGACGACTCTCTGGCCCGATATTAGTACGTTTGGTCAAATATTGACTTTTGAATGATCTATGTAACATCAGAAAGAGTCAATAAGTAGGTATAGAAATTTTAAGATCTATGACTGAAACATGTTCAATGGGTAAAATATTGGCTACTCTATGGCTAATTTATCACCAGAAGGAGTCAATTGGGTAGGAATAGAAAGTTCAAGATCAAGGAATGAAATATTTTCAATGGGTCAAAAATTGGCTGAACTATCGCCAGAAGGAGTCAATAGGGTAGAACTAAAATATTCAAAATCGACGACTCTTGGGCCCGATTTTAGTACATTTGGTCAAATATTGACTTTTGAATGACCGATGTAACATCAGATAGATTCAATAAGTAGGACTAGAAATTTCAAGATCCATGACTGAAACATGTTCAATGGGTCAAATATTGGCTACTCTATGGCTAATTTATCACCAGAAGGAGTCAATGGGTAGAACTAAAAAGTTCAAAATCGACGACTCTTGGGCCCGATTTTAGTACATTTGGTCAAATATTGACTTTTGAATGACCGATGTAACATCAGATAGAGTCAATAAGTAGGTATAGAAATTTCAAGATCCATGACTGAAACATGTTCAATGTTTAAAATATTGGCTACTCTATGGCTAATTTATCACCAGAAGGAGTCAATTGGGTAGAAATAGAAAGTTCAAAATCGACGACTCTTGGGCCCGATATTAGTACATTTTGTCAAATATGGATTTCTGAATGACTGACCTAAATTCAGAAAGAGTCAATGAGTAGGTATAAAAACTTCAAGATCCATAACTGAAACATGTTCAATGGGTCAAATATTGGCTACTCTATGGCTAATTTATCACCAGAAGGAGTCAATAGGGTAGGAATAGAAAGTTCAAGATCAAGGACTGAAATATTTTCAGTGGGTCAAAAATTGGCTGAACTATCGCCAGAAGAAGTCAATAGGGTATAACTGAAAAAATCAAAATCGACGACTCTCTGGCCCGATATTAGTACGTTTGGTCAAATATTGACTTTTGAATGATCTATGTAACATCAGAAAGAGTCAATAAGTAGGTATAGAAATTTTAAGATCTATGACTGAAACATGTTCAATGGGTAAAATATTGGCTACTCTATGGCTAATTTATCACCAGAAGGAGTCAATTGGGTAGGAATAGAAAGTTCAAGATCAAGGAATGAAATATTTTCAATGGGTCAAAAATTGGCTGAACTATCGCCAGAAGGAGTCAATAGGGTAGAACTAAAATATTCAAAATCGACGACTCTTGGGCCCGATTTTAGTACATTTGGTCAAATATTGACTTTTGAATGACCGATGTAACATCAGATAGATTCAATAAGTAGGACTAGAAATTTCAAGATCCATGACTGAAACATGTTCAATGGGTCAAATATTGGCTACTCTATGTCTAATTTATCACCAGAAGGAGTCAATGGGTAGAACTAAAAAGTTCAAAATCGACGACTCTTGGGCCCGATTTTAGTACATTTGGTCAAATATTGACTTTTGAATGACCGATGTAACATCAGATAGAGTCAATAAGTAGGTATAGAAATTTCAAGATCCATGACTGAAACATGTTCAATGTTTAAAATATTGGCTACTCTATGGCTAATTTATCACCAGAAGGAGTCAATTGGGTAGAAATAGAAAGTTCAAAATCGACGACTCTTGGGCCCGATATTAGTACATTTTGTCAAATATGGATTTCTGAATGACTGACCTAAATTCAGAAAGAGTCAATGAGTAGGTATAAAAACTTCAAGATCCATAACTGAAACATGTTCAATGGGTCAAATATTGGCTACTCTATGGCTAATTTATCACCAGAAGGAGTCAATAGGGTAGGAATAGAAAGTTCAAGATCAAGGACTGAAATATTTTCAGTGGGTCAAAAATTGGCTGAACTATCGCCAGAAGGAGTCAATAGGGTATAACTAAAAAAATCAAAATCGACGTCTCTCTGGCCCGATATTAGTACGTTTGGTCAAATATTGACTTTTGAATGATCTATGTAACATCAGAAAGAGTCAATAAGTAGGTATAGAAATTTTAAGATCTATGACTGAAACATGTTCAATGGGTAAAATATTAGCTACTCTATGGCTAATTTATCACCAGAAGGAGTCAAAGGGTAGAACTAAAAAGTTCAAAATAGACGACTCTTGGGCCCGATTTTAGTACATTTGGTCAAATATTGACTTTTGAATCACCGATATAACATCAGAAAGAGTCAATAAGTAGGTATAGAAATTTCAAGATCCATGACTGCAACATGTTCAATGGGTCAAATATTGGCTACTCTATGGCTAATTTATCACCAGAAGGAGTCAATGGGTAGAACTAAAAAGTTCAAAATCGACGACTCTTGGGCCCGATTTTAGTACATTTTGTCAAATATTGACTTTTGAATGACCGATGTAACATCAGATAGAGTCAATAAGTAGGTATAGAAATTTCAAGATCCATGACTGAAACATGTTCAATGTTTAAAATATTGGCTACTCTATGGCTAATTTATCACCAGAAGGAGTCAATTGGGTAGAAATAGAAAGTTCAAAATCGACGACTCTTGGGCCCGATATTAGTACATTTTGTCAAATATGGATTTCTGAATGACTGACCTAAATTCAGAAAGAGTCAATGAGTAGGTATAAAAACTTCAAGATCCATAACTGAAACATGTTCAATGGGTCAAATATTGGCTACTCTATGGCTAATTTATCACCAGAAGGAGTCAATAGGGTAGGAATAGAAAGTTCAAGATCAAGGACTGAAATATTTTCAGTGGGTCAAAAATTGGCTGAACTATCGCCAGAAGAAGTCAATAGGGTATAACTGAAAAAATCAAAATCGACGACTCTCTGGCCCGATATTAGTACGTTTGGTCAAATATTGACTTTTGAATGATCTATGTAACATCAGAAAGAGTCAATAAGTAGGTATAGAAATTTTAAGATCTATGACTGAAACATGTTCAATGGGTAAAATATTGGCTACTCTATGGCTAATTTATCACCAGAAGGAGTCAATTGGGTAGGAATAGAAAGTTCAAGATCAAGGAATGAAATATTTTCAATGGGTCAAAAATTGGCTGAACTATCGCCAGAAGGAGTCAATAGGGTAGAACTAAAATATTCAAAATCGACGACTCTTGGGCCCGATTTTAGTACATTTGGTCAAATATTGACTTTTGAATGACCGATGTAACATCAGATAGATTCAATAAGTAGGACTAGAAATTTCAAGATCCATGACTGAAACATGTTCAATGGGTCAAATATTGGCTACTCTATGGCTAATTTATCACCAGAAGGAGTCAATGGGTAGAACTAAAAAGTTCAAAATCGACGACTCTTGGGCCCGATTTTAGTACATTTGGTCAAATATTGACTTTTGAATGACCGATGTAACATCAGATAGAGTCAATAAGTAGGTATAGAAATTTCAAGATCCATGACTGAAACATGTTCAATGTTTAAAATATTGGCTACTCTATGGCTAATTTATCACCAGAAGGAGTCAATTGGGTAGAAATAGAAAGTTCAAAATCGACGACTCTTGGGCCCGATATTAGTACATTTTGTCAAATATGGATTTCTGAATGACTGACCTAAATTCAGAAAGAGTCAATGAGTAGGTATAAAAACTTCAAGATCCATAACTGAAACATGTTCAATGGGTCAAATATTGGCTACTCTATGGCTAATTTATCACCAGAAGGAGTCAATAGGGTAGGAATAGAAAGTTCAAGATCAAGGACTGAAATATTTTCAGTGGGTCAAAAATTGGCTGAACTATCGCCAGAAGGAGTCAATAGGGTATAACTAAAAAAATCAAAATCGACGTCTCTCTGGCCCGATATTAGTACGTTTGGTCAAATATTGACTTTTGAATGATCTATGTAACATCAGAAAGAGTCAATAAGTAGGTATAGAAATTTTAAGATCTATGACTGAAACATGTTCAATGGGTAAAATATTAGCTACTCTATGGCTAATTTATCACCAGAAGGAGTCAAAGGGTAGAACTAAAAAGTTCAAAATCGACGACTCTTGGGCCCGATTTTAGTACATTTGGTCAAATATTGACTTTTGAATGACCGATGTAACATCAGATAGATTCAATAAGTAGGACTAGAAATTTCAAGATCCATGACTGAAACATGTTCAATGGGTCAAATATTGGCTACTCTATGGCTAATTTATCACCAGAAGGAGTCAATGGGTAGAACTAAAAAGTTCAAAATCGACGACTCTTGGGCCCGATTTTAGTACATTTGGTCAAATATTGACTTTTGAATGACCTATGTAACATCAGATAGAGTCAATAAGTAGGTATAGAAATTTCAAGATCCATGACTGAAACATGTTCAATGTTTAAAATATTGGCTACTCTATGGCTAATTTATCACCAGAAGGAGTCAATTGGGTAGAAATAGAAAGTTCAAAATCGACGACTCTTGGGCCCGATATTAGTACATTTTGTCAAATATGGATTTCTGAATGACTGACCTAAATTCAGAAAGAGTCAATGAGTAGGTATAAAAACTTCAAGATCCATAACTGAAACATGTTCAATGGGTCAAATATTGGCTACTCTATGGCTAATTTATCACCAGAAGGAGTCAATAGGGTAGGAATAGAAAGTTCAAGATCAAGGACTGAAATATTTTCAGTGGGTCAAAAATTGGCTGAACTATCGCCAGAAGAAGTCAATAGGGTATAACTGAAAAAATCAAAATCGACGACTCTCTGGCCCGATATTAGTACGTTTGGTCAAATATTGACTTTTGAATGATCTATGTAACATCAGAAAGAGTCAATAAGTAGGTATAGAAATTTTAAGATCTATGACTGAAACATGTTCAATGGGTAAAATATTGGCTACTCTATGGCTAATTTATCACCAGAAGGAGTCAATTGGGTAGGAATAGAAAGTTCAAGATCAAGGAATGAAATATTTTCAATGGGTCAAAAATTGGCTGAACTATCGCCAGAAGGAGTCAATAGGGTAGAACTAAAATATTCAAAATCGACGACTCTTGGGCCCGATTTTAGTACATTTGGTCAAATATTGACTTTTGAATGACCGATGTAACATCAGATAGATTCAATAAGTAGGACTAGAAATTTCAAGATCCATGACTGAAACATGTTCAATGGGTCAAATATTGGCTACTCTATGTCTAATTTATCACCAGAAGGAGTCAATGGGTAGAACTAAAAAGTTCAAAATCGACGACTCTTGGGCCCGATTTTAGTACATTTGGTCAAATATTGACTTTTGAATGACCGATGTAACATCAGATAGAGTCAATAAGTAGGTATAGAAATTTCAAGATCCATGACTGAAACATGTTCAATGTTTAAAATATTGGCTACTCTATGGCTAATTTATCACCAGAAGGAGTCAATTGGGTAGAAATAGAAAGTTCAAAATCGACGACTCTTGGGCCCGATATTAGTACATTTTGTCAAATATGGATTTCTGAATGACTGACCTAAATTCAGAAAGAGTCAATGAGTAGGTATAAAAACTTCAAGATCCATAACTGAAACATGTTCAATGGGTCAAATATTGGCTACTCTATGGCTAATTTATCACCAGAAGGAGTCAATAGGGTAGGAATAGAAAGTTCAAGATCAAGGACTGAAATATTTTCAGTGGGTCAAAAATTGGCTGAACTATCGCCAGAAGGAGTCAATAGGGTATAACTAAAAAAATCAAAATCGACGTCTCTCTGGCCCGATATTAGTACGTTTGGTCAAATATTGACTTTTGAATGATCTATGTAACATCAGAAAGAGTCAATAAGTAGGTATAGAAATTTTAAGATCTATGACTGAAACATGTTCAATGGGTAAAATATTAGCTACTCTATGGCTAATTTATCACCAGAAGGAGTCAAAGGGTAGAACTAAAAAGTTCAAAATAGACGACTCTTGGGCCCGATTTTAGTACATTTGGTCAAATATTGACTTTTGAATCACCGATATAACATCAGAAAGAGTCAATAAGTAGGTATAGAAATTTCAAGATCCATGACTGCAACATGTTCAATGGGTCAAATATTGGCTACTCTATGGCTAATTTATCACCAGAAGGAGTCAATGGGTAGAACTAAAAAGTTCAAAATCGACGACTCTTGGGCCCGATTTTAGTACATTTGGTCAAATATTGACTTTTGAACATCAGATAGATTCAATAAGTAGGACTAGAAATTTCAAGATCCATGACTGAAACATGTTCAATGGGTCAAATATTGGCTACTCTATGGCTAATTTATCACCAGAAGGAGTCAATGGGTAGAACTAAAAAGTTCAAAATCGACGACTCTTGGGCCGATTTTAGTACATTTGGTCAAATATTGACTTTTGAATGACCGATGTAACATCAGATAGAGTCAATAAGTAGGTATAGAAATTTCAAGATCCATGACTGAAACATGTTCAATGTTTAAAATATTGGCTACTCTATGGCTAATTTATCACCAGAAGGAGTCAATTGGGTAGAAATAGAAAGTTCAAAATCGACGACTCTTGGGCCCGATATTAGTACATTTTGTCAAATATGGATTTCTGAATGACTGACCTAAATTCAGAAAGAGTCAATGAGTAGGTATAAAAACTTCAAGATCCATAACTGAAACATGTTCAATGGGTCAAATATTGGCTACTCTATGGCTAATTTATCACCAGAAGGAGTCAATAGGGTAGGAATAGAAAGTTCAAGATCAAGGACTGAAATATTTTCAGTGGGTCAAAAATTGGCTGAACTATCGCCAGAAGAAGTCAATAGGGTATAACTGAAAAAATCAAAATCGACGACTCTCTGGCCCGATATTAGTACGTTTGGTCAAATATTGACTTTTGAATGATCTATGTAACATCAGAAAGAGTCAATAAGTAGGTATAGAAATTTTAAGATCTATGACTGAAACATGTTCAATGGGTAAAATATTGGCTACTCTATGGCTAATTTATCACCAGAAGGAGTCAATTGGGTAGGAATAGAAAGTTCAAGATCAAGGAATGAAATATTTTCAATGGGTCAAAAATTGGCTGAACTATCGCCAGAAGGAGTCAATAGGGTAGAACTAAAATATTCAAAATCGACGACTCTTGGGCCCGATTTTAGTACATTTGGTCAAATATTGACTTTTGAATGACCGATGTAACATCAGATAGATTCAATAAGTAGGACTAGAAATTTCAAGATCCATGACTGAAACATGTTCAATGGGTCAAATATTGGCTACTCTATGGCTAATTTATCACCAGAAGGAGTCAATGGGTAGAACTAAAAAGTTCAAAATCGACGACTCTTGGGCCCGATTTTAGTACATTTGGTCAAATATTGACTTTTGAATGACCGATGTAACATCAGATAGAGTCAATAAGTAGGTATAGAAATTTCAAGATCCATGACTGAAACATGTTCAATGTTTAAAATATTGGCTACTCTATGGCTAATTTATCACCAGAAGGAGTCAATTGGGTAGAAATAGAAAGTTCAAAATCGACGACTCTTGGGCCCGATATTAGTACATTTTGTCAAATATGGATTTCTGAATGACTGACCTAAATTCAGAAAGAGTCAATGAGTAGGTATAAAAACTTCAAGATCCATAACTGAAACATGTTCAATGGGTCAAATATTGGCTACTCTATGGCTAATTTATCACCAGAAGGAGTCAATAGGGTAGGAATAGAAAGTTCAAGATCAAGGACTGAAATATTTTCAGTGGGTCAAAAATTGGCTGAACTATCGCCAGAAGGAGTCAATAGGGTATAACTAAAAAAATCAAAATCGACGTCTCTCTGGCCCGATATTAGTACGTTTGGTCAAATATTGACTTTTGAATGATCTATGTAACATCAGAAAGAGTCAATAAGTAGGTATAGAAATTTTAAGATCTATGACTGAAACATGTTCAATGGGTAAAATATTAGCTACTCTATGGCTAATTTATCACCAGAAGGAGTCAAAGGGTAGAACTAAAAAGTTCAAAATCGACGACTCTTGGGCCCGATTTTAGTACATTTGGTCAAATATTGACTTTTGAATGACCGATGTAACATCAGATAGATTCAATAAGTAGGACTAGAAATTTCAAGATCCATGACTGAAACATGTTCAATGGGTCAAATATTGGCTACTCTATGGCTAATTTATCACCAGAAGGAGTCAATGGGTAGAACTAAAAAGTTCAAAATCGACGACTCTTGGGCCCGATTTTAGTACATTTGGTCAAATATTGACTTTTGAATGACCGATGTAACATCAGATAGAGTCAATAAGTAGGTATAGAAATTTCAAGATCCATGACTGAAACATGTTCAATGTTTAAAATATTGGCTACTCTATGGCTAATTTATCACCAGAAGGAGTCAATTGGGTAGAAATAGAAAGTTCAAAATCGACGACTCTTGGGCCCGATATTAGTACATTTTGTCAAATATGGATTTCTGAATGACTGACCTAAATTCAGAAAGAGTCAATGAGTAGGTATAAAAACTTCAAGATCCATAACTGAAACATGTTCAATGGGTCAAATATTGGCTACTCTATGGCTAATTTATCACCAGAAGGAGTCAATAGGGTAGGAATAGAAAGTTCAAGATCAAGGACTGAAATATTTTCAGTGGGTCAAAAATTGGCTGAACTATCGCCAGAAGAAGTCAATAGGGTATAACTGAAAAAATCAAAATCGACGACTCTCTGGCCCGATATTAGTACGTTTGGTCAAATATTGACTTTTGAATGATCTATGTAACATCAGAAAGAGTCAATAAGTAGGTATAGAAATTTTAAGATCTATGACTGAAACATGTTCAATGGGTAAAATATTGGCTACTCTATGGCTAATTTATCACCAGAAGGAGTCAATTGGGTAGGAATAGAAAGTTCAAGATCAAGGAATGAAATATTTTCAATGGGTCAAAAATTGGCTGAACTATCGCCAGAAGGAGTCAATAGGGTAGAACTAAAATATTCAAAATCGACGACTCTTGGGCCCGATTTTAGTACATTTGGTCAAATATTGACTTTTGAATGACCGATGTAACATCAGATAGATTCAATAAGTAGGACTAGAAATTTCAAGATCCATGACTGAAACATGTTCAATGGGTCAAATATTGGCTACTCTATGTCTAATTTATCACCAGAAGGAGTCAATGGGTAGAACTAAAAAGTTCAAAATCGACGACTCTTGGGCCCGATTTTAGTACATTTGGTCAAATATTGACTTTTGAATGACCGATGTAACATCAGATAGAGTCAATAAGTAGGTATAGAAATTTCAAGATCCATGACTGAAACATGTTCAATGTTTAAAATATTGGCTACTCTATGGCTAATTTATCACCAGAAGGAGTCAATTGGGTAGAAATAGAAAGTTCAAAATCGACGACTCTTGGGCCCGATATTAGTACATTTTGTCAAATATGGATTTCTGAATGACTGACCTAAATTCAGAAAGAGTCAATGAGTAGGTATAAAAACTTCAAGATCCATAACTGAAACATGTTCAATGGGTCAAATATTGGCTACTCTATGGCTAATTTATCACCAGAAGGAGTCAATAGGGTAGGAATAGAAAGTTCAAGATCAAGGACTGAAATATTTTCAGTGGGTCAAAAATTGGCTGAACTATCGCCAGAAGGAGTCAATAGGGTATAACTAAAAAAATCAAAATCGACGTCTCTCTGGCCCGATATTAGTACGTTTGGTCAAATATTGACTTTTGAATGATCTATGTAACATCAGAAAGAGTCAATAAGTAGGTATAGAAATTTTAAGATCTATGACTGAAACATGTTCAATGGGTAAAATATTAGCTACTCTATGGCTAATTTATCACCAGAAGGAGTCAAAGGGTAGAACTAAAAAGTTCAAAATAGACGACTCTTGGGCCCGATTTTAGTACATTTGGTCAAATATTGACTTTTGAATCACCGATATAACATCAGAAAGAGTCAATAAGTAGGTATAGAAATTTCAAGATCCATGACTGCAACATGTTCAATGGGTCAAATATTGGCTACTCTATGGCTAATTTATCACCAGAAGGAGTCAATGGGTAGAACTAAAAAGTTCAAAATCGACGACTCTTGGGCCCGATTTTAGTACATTTTGTCAAATATTGACTTTTGAATGACCGATGTAACATCAGATAGAGTCAATAAGTAGGTATAGAAATTTCAAGATCCATGACTGAAACATGTTCAATGTTTAAAATATTGGCTACTCTATGGCTAATTTATCACCAGAAGGAGTCAATTGGGTAGAAATAGAAAGTTCAAAATCGACGACTCTTGGGCCCGATATTAGTACATTTTGTCAAATATGGATTTCTGAATGACTGACCTAAATTCAGAAAGAGTCAATGAGTAGGTATAAAAACTTCAAGATCCATAACTGAAACATGTTCAATGGGTCAAATATTGGCTACTCTATGGCTAATTTATCACCAGAAGGAGTCAATAGGGTAGGAATAGAAAGTTCAAGATCAAGGACTGAAATATTTTCAGTGGGTCAAAAATTGGCTGAACTATCGCCAGAAGAAGTCAATAGGGTATAACTGAAAAAATCAAAATCGACGACTCTCTGGCCCGATATTAGTACGTTTGGTCAAATATTGACTTTTGAATGATCTATGTAACATCAGAAAGAGTCAATAAGTAGGTATAGAAATTTTAAGATCTATGACTGAAACATGTTCAATGGGTAAAATATTGGCTACTCTATGGCTAATTTATCACCAGAAGGAGTCAATTGGGTAGGAATAGAAAGTTCAAGATCAAGGAATGAAATATTTTCAATGGGTCAAAAATTGGCTGAACTATCGCCAGAAGGAGTCAATAGGGTAGAACTAAAATATTCAAAATCGACGACTCTTGGGCCCGATTTTAGTACATTTGGTCAAATATTGACTTTTGAATGACCGATGTAACATCAGATAGATTCAATAAGTAGGACTAGAAATTTCAAGATCCATGACTGAAACATGTTCAATGGGTCAAATATTGGCTACTCTATGGCTAATTTATCACCAGAAGGAGTCAATGGGTAGAACTAAAAAGTTCAAAATCGACGACTCTTGGGCCCGATTTTAGTACATTTGGTCAAATATTGACTTTTGAATGACCGATGTAACATCAGATAGAGTCAATAAGTAGGTATAGAAATTTCAAGATCCATGACTGAAACATGTTCAATGTTTAAAATATTGGCTACTCTATGGCTAATTTATCACCAGAAGGAGTCAATTGGGTAGAAATAGAAAGTTCAAAATCGACGACTCTTGGGCCCGATATTAGTACATTTTGTCAAATATGGATTTCTGAATGACTGACCTAAATTCAGAAAGAGTCAATGAGTAGGTATAAAAACTTCAAGATCCATAACTGAAACATGTTCAATGGGTCAAATATTGGCTACTCTATGGCTAATTTATCACCAGAAGGAGTCAATAGGGTAGGAATAGAAAGTTCAAGATCAAGGACTGAAATATTTTCAGTGGGTCAAAAATTGGCTGAACTATCGCCAGAAGGAGTCAATAGGGTATAACTAAAAAAATCAAAATCGACGTCTCTCTGGCCCGATATTAGTACGTTTGGTCAAATATTGACTTTTGAATGATCTATGTAACATCAGAAAGAGTCAATAAGTAGGTATAGAAATTTTAAGATCTATGACTGAAACATGTTCAATGGGTAAAATATTAGCTACTCTATGGCTAATTTATCACCAGAAGGAGTCAAAGGGTAGAACTAAAAAGTTCAAAATCGACGACTCTTGGGCCCGATTTTAGTACATTTGGTCAAATATTGACTTTTGAATGACCGATGTAACATCAGATAGATTCAATAAGTAGGACTAGAAATTTCAAGATCCATGACTGAAACATGTTCAATGGGTCAAATATTGGCTACTCTATGGCTAATTTATCACCAGAAGGAGTCAATGGGTAGAACTAAAAAGTTCAAAATCGACGACTCTTGGGCCCGATTTTAGTACATTTGGTCAAATATTGACTTTTGAATGACCTATGTAACATCAGATAGAGTCAATAAGTAGGTATAGAAATTTCAAGATCCATGACTGAAACATGTTCAATGTTTAAAATATTGGCTACTCTATGGCTAATTTATCACCAGAAGGAGTCAATTGGGTAGAAATAGAAAGTTCAAAATCGACGACTCTTGGGCCCGATATTAGTACATTTTGTCAAATATGGATTTCTGAATGACTGACCTAAATTCAGAAAGAGTCAATGAGTAGGTATAAAAACTTCAAGATCCATAACTGAAACATGTTCAATGGGTCAAATATTGGCTACTCTATGGCTAATTTATCACCAGAAGGAGTCAATAGGGTAGGAATAGAAAGTTCAAGATCAAGGACTGAAATATTTTCAGTGGGTCAAAAATTGGCTGAACTATCGCCAGAAGAAGTCAATAGGGTATAACTGAAAAAATCAAAATCGACGACTCTCTGGCCCGATATTAGTACGTTTGGTCAAATATTGACTTTTGAATGATCTATGTAACATCAGAAAGAGTCAATAAGTAGGTATAGAAATTTTAAGATCTATGACTGAAACATGTTCAATGGGTAAAATATTGGCTACTCTATGGCTAATTTATCACCAGAAGGAGTCAATTGGGTAGGAATAGAAAGTTCAAGATCAAGGAATGAAATATTTTCAATGGGTCAAAAATTGGCTGAACTATCGCCAGAAGGAGTCAATAGGGTAGAACTAAAATATTCAAAATCGACGACTCTTGGGCCCGATTTTAGTACATTTGGTCAAATATTGACTTTTGAATGACCGATGTAACATCAGATAGATTCAATAAGTAGGACTAGAAATTTCAAGATCCATGACTGAAACATGTTCAATGGGTCAAATATTGGCTACTCTATGTCTAATTTATCACCAGAAGGAGTCAATGGGTAGAACTAAAAAGTTCAAAATCGACGACTCTTGGGCCCGATTTTAGTACATTTGGTCAAATATTGACTTTTGAATGACCGATGTAACATCAGATAGAGTCAATAAGTAGGTATAGAAATTTCAAGATCCATGACTGAAACATGTTCAATGTTTAAAATATTGGCTACTCTATGGCTAATTTATCACCAGAAGGAGTCAATTGGGTAGAAATAGAAAGTTCAAAATCGACGACTCTTGGGCCCGATATTAGTACATTTTGTCAAATATGGATTTCTGAATGACTGACCTAAATTCAGAAAGAGTCAATGAGTAGGTATAAAAACTTCAAGATCCATAACTGAAACATGTTCAATGGGTCAAATATTGGCTACTCTATGGCTAATTTATCACCAGAAGGAGTCAATAGGGTAGGAATAGAAAGTTCAAGATCAAGGACTGAAATATTTTCAGTGGGTCAAAAATTGGCTGAACTATCGCCAGAAGGAGTCAATAGGGTATAACTAAAAAAATCAAAATCGACGTCTCTCTGGCCCGATATTAGTACGTTTGGTCAAATATTGACTTTTGAATGATCTATGTAACATCAGAAAGAGTCAATAAGTAGGTATAGAAATTTTAAGATCTATGACTGAAACATGTTCAATGGGTAAAATATTAGCTACTCTATGGCTAATTTATCACCAGAAGGAGTCAAAGGGTAGAACTAAAAAGTTCAAAATAGACGACTCTTGGGCCCGATTTTAGTACATTTGGTCAAATATTGACTTTTGAATCACCGATATAACATCAGAAAGAGTCAATAAGTAGGTATAGAAATTTCAAGATCCATGACTGCAACATGTTCAATGGGTCAAATATTGGCTACTCTATGGCTAATTTATCACCAGAAGGAGTCAATGGGTAGAACTAAAAAGTTCAAAATCGACGACTCTTGGGCCCGATTTTAGAACATTTTGTCAAATATTGACTTTTGAATGACCGATGTAACATCAGATAGAGTCAATAAGTAGGTATAGAAATTTCAAGATCCATGACTGAAACATGTTCAATGTTTAAAATATTGGCTACTCTATGGCTAATTTATCACCAGAAGGAGTCAATTGGGTAGAAATAGAAAGTTCAAAATCGACGACTCTTGGGCCCGATATTAGTACATTTTGTCAAATATGGATTTCTGAATGACTGACCTAAATTCAGAAAGAGTCAATGAGTAGGTATAAAAACTTCAAGATCCATAACTGAAACATGTTCAATGGGTCAAATATTGGCTACTCTATGGCTAATTTATCACCAGAAGGAGTCAATAGGGTAGGAATAGAAAGTTCAAGATCAAGGACTGAAATATTTTCAGTGGGTCAAAAATTGGCTGAACTATCGCCAGAAGGAGTCAATAGGGTATAACTGCAAAAATCAAAATCGACGACTCTCTGGCCCGATATTAGTACGTTTGGTCAAATATTGACTTTTGAATGATCTATGTAACATCAGAAAGAGTCAATAAGTAGGTATAGAAATTTTAAGATCTATGACTGAAACATGTTCAATGGGTAAAATATTGGCTACTCTATGGCTAATTTATCACCAGAAGGAGTCAAAGGGTAGAAGTAAAAAGTTCAAAATAGACACCTCTTTGGCCCGATTTTAGAACATTTGGTCAAATATTGACTTTTGAATGACCGATGTAACATCAGATAGATTCAATAAGTAGGACTAGAAATTTCAAGATCCATGACTGAAACATGTTCAATGGGTCAAATATTGGCTACTCTATGGCTAATTTATCACCAGAAGGAGTCAATGGGTAGAACTAAAAAGTTCAAAATCGACGACTCTTGGGCCCGATTTTAGTATATTTGGTCAAATATTGACTTTTGAATGACCGATGTAACATCAGATAGAGTCAATAAGTAGGTATAGAAATTTCAAGATCCATGACTGAAACATGTTCAATGTTTAAAATATTGGCTACTCTATGGCTAATTTATCACCAGAAGGAGTCAATTGGGTAGAAATAGAAAGTTCAAAATCGACGACTCTTGGGCCCGATATTAGTACATTTTGTCAAATATGGATTTCTGAATGACTGACCTAAATTCAGAAAGAGTCAATGAGTAGGTATAAAAACTTCAAGATCCATAACTGAAACATGTTCAATGGGTCAAATATTGGCTACTCTATGGCTAATTTATCACCAGAAGGAGTCAATAGGGTAGGAATAGAAAGTTCAAGATCAAGGACTGAAATATTTTCAGTGGGTCAAAAATTGGCTGAACTATCGCCAGAAGAAGTCAATAGGGTATAACTGAAAAAATCTAAATCGACGACTCTCTGGCCCGATATTAGTACGTTTGGTCAAATATTGACTTTTGAATGATCTATGTAACATCAGAAAGAGTCAATAAGTAGGTATAGAAATTTTAAGATCTATGACTGAAACATGTTCAATGGGTAAAATATTGGCTACTCTATGGCTAATTTATCACCAGAAGGAGTCAATTGGGTAGGAATAGAAAGTTCAAGATCAAGGAATGAAATATTTTCAATGGGTCAAAAATTGGCTGAACTATCGCCAGAAGGAGTCAATAGGGTAGAACTAAAATATTCAAAATCGACGACTCTTGGGCCCGATTTTAGTACATTTGGTCAAATATTGACTTTTGAATGACCGATGTAACATCAGATAGATTCAATAAGTAGGACTAGAAATTTCAAGATCCATGACTGAAACATGTTCAATGGGTCAAATATTGGCTACTCTATGTCTAATTTATCACCAGAAGGAGTCAATGGGTAGAACTAAAAAGTTCAAAATCGACGACTCTTGGGCCCGATTTTAGTACATTTGGTCAAATATTGACTTTTGAATGACCGATGTAACATCAGATAGAGTCAATAAGTAGGTATAGAAATTTCAAGATCCATGACTGAAACATGTTCAATGTTTAAAATATTGGCTACTCTATGGCTAATTTATCACCAGAAGGAGTCAATTGGGTAGAAATAGAAAGTTCAAAATCGACGACTCTTGGGCCCGATATTAGTACATTTTGTCAAATATGGATTTCTGAATGACTGACCTAAATTCAGAAAGAGTCAATGAGTAGGTATAAAAACTTCAAGATCCATAACTGAAACATGTTCAATGGGTCAAATATTGGCTACTCTATGGCTAATTTATCACCAGAAGGAGTCAATAGGGTAGGAATAGAAAGTTCAAGATCAAGGACTGAAATATTTTCAGTGGGTCAAAAATTGGCTGAACTATCGCCAGAAGGAGTCAATAGGGTATAACTAAAAAATCAAAATCGACGTCTCTCTGGCCCGATATTAGTACGTTTGGTCAAATATTGACTTTTGAATGATCTATGTAACATCAGAAAGAGTCAATAAGTAGGTATAGAAATTTTAAGATCTATGACTGAAACATGTTCAATGGGTAAAATATTAGCTACTCTATGGCTAATTTATCACCAGAAGGAGTCAAAGGGTAGAACTAAAAAGTTCAAAATAGACGACTCTTGGGCCCGATTTTAGTACATTTGGTCAAATATTGACTTTTGAATCACCGATATAACATCAGAAAGAGTCAATAAGTAGGTATAGAAATTTCAAGATCCATGACTGCAACATGTTCAATGGGTCAAATATTGGCTACTCTATGGCTAATTTATCACCAGAAGGAGTCAATGGGTAGAACTAAAAAGTTCAAAATCGACGACTCTTGGGCCCGATTTTAGTACATTTTGTCAAATATTGACTTTTGAATGACCGATGTAACATCAGATAGAGTCAATAAGTAGGTATAGAAATTTCAAGATCCATGACTGAAACATGTTCAATGTTTAAAATATTGGCTACTCTATGGCTAATTTATCACCAGAAGGAGTCAATTGGGTAGAAATAGAAAGTTCAAAATCGACGACTCTTGGGCCCGATATTAGTACATTTTGTCAAATATGGATTTCTGAATGACTGACCTAAATTCAGAAAGAGTCAATGAGTAGGTATAAAAACTTCAAGATCCATAACTGAAACATGTTCAATGGGTCAAATATTGGCTACTCTATGGCTAATTTATCACCAGAAGGAGTCAATAGGGTAGGAATAGAAAGTTCAAGATCAAGGACTGAAATATTTTCAGTGGGTCAAAAATTGGCTGAACTATCGCCAGAAGGAGTCAATAGGGTATAACTGAAAAAATCAAAATCGACGGCTCTCTGGCCCGATATTAGTACGTTTGGTCAAATATTGACTTTTGAATGATCTATGTAACATCAGAAAGAGTCAATAAGTAGGTATAGAAATTTTAAGATCTATGACTGAAACATGTTCAATGGGTAAAATATTGGCTACTCTATGGCTAATTTATCACCAGAAGGAGTCAAAGGGTAGAAGTAAAAAGTTCAAAATAGACACCTCTTTGGCCCGATTTTAGAACATTTGGTCAAATATTGACTTTTGAATGACCGATGTAACATCAGATAGATTCAATAAGTAGGACTAGAAATTTCAAGATCCATGACTGAAACATGTTCAATGGGTAAAATATTGGCTACTCTATGGCTAATTTATCACCAGAAGGAGTCAATTGGGTAGGAATAGAAAGTTCAAGATCAAGGACTGAAATATTTTCAGTGGGTCAAAAATTGGCTGAACTATCGCCTGACGGAGTCAATAGGGTAGAACTAAAATATTCAAAATCGACGACTCTTGGGCCTGATTTTAGTACATTTGGTCAAATATTGACTTTTGAATGACCGATGTAACATCAGAAAGAGTCAATAAGTAGGTATAGAAACTTCAAGATCCATGACTGAAATATGTTCAATGGGTCAAATATTGGCTACTCTATGGCTAATTTATCACCAGAAGGAGTCAATGGGTAGAACTAAAAAGTTCAAAATCGACGACTTTTGGGCCCTATTTTAGTACATTTGGTCAAATATTGACTTTTGAATAACCAATGTAACATCAGATAGAGTCAATAAGTAGGTATAGAAATTTCAAGATCCATGACTGAAACATGTTCAATGGGTAAAATATTGGCTACTCTATGGCTAATTTATCACCAGAAGGAGTCAATTGGGTACGAATAGAAAGTTCAAAATCGACGACTCTTGGGCCCGATTTTAGTACATTTGGTCAAATATTGACTTTTGAATGACCGATGTAACATCAGATAGAGTCAATAAGTAGGACTAGAAATTTCAAGATCCATGACTGAAACATGTTCAATGGGTAAAATATTGGCTACTCTATGGCTAATTTATCACCAGAAGGAGTCAATTGGGTAGGAATAGAAAGTTCAAGATCAAGGAATGAAATATTTTCAGTGGGTCAAAAATTGGCTGAACCATCGCCAGAAGGAGTCAATAGGGTAGAACTAAAATATTCAAAATAGACAACTCTTTAGCCCGATTTTAGAACATTTGGTCAAATATTGACTTTTGAATGACCGATGTAACATCAGATAGATTCAATAAGTAGGACTAGAAATTTCAAGATCCATGACTGAAACATGTTCAATGGGTCAAATATTGGCTACTCTATGGCTAATTTATCACCAGAAGGAGTCAATTGGGTAGGAATAGAAAGTTCAAGATCAAGGACTGAAATATTTTCAGTGGGTCAAAAATTGGCTGAACTATCGCCTGACGGAGTCAATAGGGTAGAACTAAAATATTCAAAATCGACGACTCTTGGGCCTGATTTTAGTACATTTGGTCAAATATTGACTTTTGAATGACCGATGTAACATCAGAAAGAGTCAATAAGTAGGTATAGAAACTTCAAGATCCATGACTGAAATATGTTCAATGGGTCAAATATTGGCTACTCTATGGCTAATTTATCACCAGAAGGAGTCAATGGGTAGAACTAAAAAGTTCAAAATCGACGACTTTTGGGCCCTATTTTAGTACATTTGGTCAAATATTGACTTTTGAATAACCAATGTAACATCAGATAGAGTCAATAAGTAGGTATAGAAATTTCAAGATCCATGACTGAAACATGTTCAATGGGTAAAATATTGGCTACTCTATGGCTAATTTATCACCAGAAGGAGTCAATTGGGTACGAATAGAAAGTTCAAAATCGACGACTCTTGGGCCCGATTTTAGTACATTTGGTCAAATATTGACTTTTGAATGACCGATGTAACATCAGATAGAGTCAATAAGTAGGACTAGAAATTTCAAGATCCATGACTGAAACATGTTCAATGGGTAAAATATTGGCTACTCTATGGCTAATTTATCACCAGAAGGAGTCAATTGGGTAGGAATAGAAAGTTCAAGATCAAGGAATGAAATATTTTCAGTGGGTCAAAAATTGGCTGAACCATCGCCAGAAGGAGTCAATAGGGTAGAACTAAAATATTCAAAATAGACAACTCTTTAGCCCGATTTTAGAACATTTGGTCAAATATTGACTTTTGAATGACCGATGTAACATCAGATAGATTCAATAAGTAGGACTAGAAATTTCAAGATCCATGACTGAAACATGTTCAATGGGTCAAATATTGGCTACTCTATGGCTAATTTATCACCAGAAGGAGTCAATTGGGTAGAAATAGAAAGTTCAAAATCGACGACTCTTGGGCCCGATATTAGTACATTTTGTCAAATATGGATTTCTGAATGACTGACCTAAATTCAGAAAGAGTCAATGAGTAGGTATAAAAACTTCAAGATCCATAAATGAAACATGTCCAATGGGTAAAATATTGGCTACTCTATGGGTAATTTATCACCAGAAGGAGTCAATTGGGTAGGAATAGAAAGTTCAAGATCAAGGACTGAAATATTTTCAGTGGGTCAAAAATTGGCTGAACTATCGCCAGAAGGAGTCAATAGGGTATAACTAAAAAAATCAAAATCGACGACTCTCTGGCCCGATATTAGTACGTTTGGCAAAATATTGACTTTTGAATGATCTATGTAACATCAGAAAGAGTCAATTAGTAGGTATAGAAATTTCAAGATCCATGACTGAAACATGTTCAATGGGTCAAATATCGGCTACTCTATGGCTAAATTATCACCAGAAGAGGGCAATAGGGTAGAACTAAAAAGTTCAAAATAGAAGACTCTTGGGCCCGATTTTAGTACATTTCGTCAAATATTGACTTTTGAATGACCGATGTAACATCAGATAAAGTCAATAAGTAGGTATAGAAATTTCAAGATCCATGACTGAAACATGTTCAATGGGTAAAATATTGGCTACTCTATGGCTAATTTATCACCAGAAGGAGTCAATTGGGTAGGAATAGAAAGTTCAAAATCGACGACTCTTGGGCCCGATTTTGGTACATTTCGTCAAATATTGACTTTTGAATGACCGATGTAACATCAGATAGAGTCAATAAGTAGGTATAGAAATTTCAAGATCCATGACTGAAACATGTTCAATGGGTAAAATATTGGCTACTCTATGGCTAATTTATCACCAGAAGGAGTCAATAGGGTAGGAATAGAAAGTTCAAGATCAAGGACTGAAATATTTTCAGTGGGTCAAAAATTGGCTGAACAATCGCCAGAAGGAGTCAATAGGGTAGAACTAAAATATTCAAAATCGACGACTCTTGGGCCCGATATTAGTACATTTGGTCAATTATTGACTTTTGAATGACCTATGTAACATCAGAAAGAGTCAATAAGTAGGTATAGAAATTTCAAGATCCATGACAGAAACATGTTCAATGGGTAAAATATTGGCTACTCTTTGGCTAATTTATCACCAGAAGGAGTCAATTGGGTAGGAATAGAAAGTTCAAAATCGACGACTCTTGGGCCCGATTTTAGTACAATTGGTCAAATATTGACTTTTGAATGACCGATGTAACATCAGATAGAGTCAATTAGTAGGTATAGAAATTTTAAGATCTATGACTGAAACATGTTCAATGGGTAAAATATTGGCTACTCTATGGCTAATTTATCACCAGAAGGAGTCAATTGGGTAGGAATAGAAAGTTCAAAATCGACGACTCTTGGGCCCGATTTTAGTACATTTCTTCAAATATTGACTTTTGAATGACCGATGTAACATCAGATAGAGTCAATAAGTAGGTATAGAAATTTCAAGATCCATGACTGAAACATGTTCAATGGGTAAAATATTGGCTACTCTATGGCTAATTTATCATCAGAAGGAGTCAATTGGGTAGGAATAGAAAGTTCAAGATCAAGGACTGAAATATTTTCAGTGGGTAAAAAATTGGCTGAACTATCGCCAGAAGGAGTCAATAGGGTTGAACTAAAATATTCAAAATCGACGACTCTTGGGCCCGATATTAGTACATTTGGTCAAATATTGACTTTTGAATGACCGATGTAACATCAGATAGAGTCAATAAGTAGGTATAGAAATTTTAAAATCCATGACTGAAACATGTTCAATGGGTCAAATATTGGCTACTCTATGGCTAATTTATCACCAAAAGGAGTCAATTGGGTAGAAATAGAAAGTTCAAAATCGACGACTCTTGGGCCCGATATTAGTACATTTTGTCAAATATGGATTTCTGAATGACTGACCTAAATTCAGAAAGAGTCAATGAGTAGGTATAAAAACTTCAAGATTCATAAATGAAACATGTCCAATGGGTAAAATATTGGCTACTCTATGGGTAATTTATCCAGAGAAGGAGTCAATTGGGTAGGAATAGAAAGTTCAAGATCAAGGACTGAAATATTTTCAGTGGGTCAAAAATTGGCTGAACTATCGCCAGAAGGAGTCAATAGGGTATAACTAAAAAAATCAAAATCGACGACTCTCTGGCCCGATATTAGTACGTTTGGTCAAATATTGACTTCTGAATGATCTATGTAACATCAGAAAGAGTCAATAAGTAGGTATAGAAATTTTAAGATCTATGACTGAAACATGTTCAATGGGTCAAATATCGGCTACTCTATGGCTAAATTATCACCAGAAGGGGGCAATAGGGTAGGAATAGAAAGTTCAAGATCAAGGACTGAAATATTTTCAGTGGGTAAAAAATTGGCTGAACTATCGCCAGAAGGAGTCAATAGGGTTGAACTAAAATATTCAAAATCGACGACTCTTGGGCCCGATATTAGTACATTTGGTCAAATATTGACTTTTGAATGACCGATGTAACATCAGATAGAGTCAATAAGTAGGTATAGAAATTTTAAAATCCATGACTGAAACATGTTCAATGGGTCAAATATTGGCTACTCTATGGCTAATTTATCACCAAAAGGAGTCAATTGGGTAGAAATAGAAAGTTCAAAATCGACGACTCTTGGGCCCGATATTAGTACATTTTGTCAAATATGGATTTCTGAATGACTGACCTAAATTCAGAAAGAGTCAATGAGTAGGTATAAAAACTTCAAGATTCATAAATGAAACATGTCCAATGGGTAAAATATTGGCTACTCTATGGGTAATTTATCCAGAGAAGGAGTCAATTGGGTAGGAATAGAAAGTTCAAGATCAAGGACTGAAATATTTTCAGTGGGTCAAAAATTGGCTGAACTATCGCCAGAAGGAGTCAATAGGGTATAACTAAAAAAATCAAAATCGACGACTCTCTGGCCCGATATTAGTACGTTTGGTCAAATATTGACTTCTGAATGATCTATGTAACATCAGAAAGAGTCAATAAGTAGGTATAGAAATTTTAAGATCTATGACTGAAACATGTTCAATGGGTCAAATATCGGCTACTCTATGGCTAAATTATCACCAGAAGGGGGCAATAGGGTAGAACTAAAAAGTTCAAAATAGAAGACTCTTGGGCCCGATTTTAGTACATTTGGTCAAATATTGACTTTTGAATGACCGATGTAACATCAGATAGAGTCAATAAGTAGGTATAGAAATTTTAAGATCTATGACTGAAACATGTTCAATGGGTAAAATATTGGCTACTCTATGGCTAATTTATCACCAGAAGGAGTCAAAGGGTAGAACTAAAAAGTTCAAAATAGACGACTCTTGGGCCCGATTTTAGTACATTTGGTCCAATATTGACTTTTGAATGACCGATGTAACATCAGATAGAGTCAATAAGTAGGTATAGAAATTTCAAGATCCATGACTGAAACATGTTCAATGGGTAAAATATTGGCTACTCTATGGCTAATTTATCACCAGAAGGAGTCAATAGGGTAGGAATAGAAAGTTCAAGATCAAGGACTGAAATATTTTCAGTGGGTCAAAAATTGGCTGAACTATCGCCAGAAGGAGTCAATAGGGTAGAACTAAAATATTCAAAATCGACGACTCTTGGGCCCGATATTAGTACATTTGGTCAATTATTGACTTTTGAATGACCGATGTAACATCAGAAAGAGTCAATAAGTAGGTATAGAAATTTCAAGATCCATGACTGAAACATGTTCAATGGGTAAAATATTGGCTACTCTTTGGCTAATTTATCACCAGAAGGAGTCAATTGGGTAGGAATAGAAAGTTCAAAATCGACGACTCTTGGGCCCGATTTTAGTACAATTGGTCAAATATTGACTTTTGAATGACCGATGTAACATCAGATAGAGTCAATTAGTAGGTATAGAAATTTTCAAGATCCATGACTGAAACATGTTCAATGGGTAAAATATTGGCTACTCTATGGCTAATTTATCACCAGAAGGAGTCAATTGGGTAGGAATAGAAAGTTCAAAATCGACGACTCTTGGGCCCGATATTAGTACATTTTGTCAAATATGGATTTCTGAATGACTGACCTAAATTCAGAAAGAGTCAATGAGTAGGTATAAAAACTTCAAGATCCATAAATGAAACATGTCCAATGGGTAAAATATTGGCTACTCTATGGGTAATTTATCACCAGAAGGAGTCAATTGGGTAGGAATAGAAAGTTCAAGATCAAGGACTGAAATATTTTCAGTGGGTCAAAAATTGGCTGAACTATCGCCAGAAGGAGTCAATAGGGTATAACTAAAAAAATCACAATCGACGACTCTCTGGCCCGATATTAGTACGTTTGGCAAAATATTGACTTTTGAATGATCTATGTAACATCAGAAAGAGTCAATTAGTAGGTATAGAAATTTCAAGATCCATGACTGAAACATGTTCAATGGGTCAAATATCGGCTACTCTATGGCTAAATTATCACCAGAAGAGGGCAACAGGGTAGAACTAAAAAGTTCAAAATAGAAGACTCTTGGGCCCGATTTTAGTACATTTGGTCAAATATTGACTTTTGAATGACCGATGTAACATCAGATAGAGTCAATAAGTAGGTATAGAAATTTCAAGATCCATGACTGAAACATGTTCAATGGGTAAAATATTGGCTACTCTATGGCTAATTTATCACCAGAAGGAGTCAATTGGGTAGGAATAGAAAGTTCAAAATCGACGACTCTTGGGCCCGATTTTAGTACATTTGGTCAAATATTGACTTTTGAATGACCGATGTAACATCAGATAGAGTCAATAAGTAGGTATAGAAATTTCAAGATCCATGACTGAAACATGTTCAATGGGTAAAATATTGGCTACTCTATGGCTAATTTATCACCAGAAGGAGTCAATAGAGTAGGAATATAAAGTTCAAGATCAAGGACTGAATAATTTTCAGTGGGTCAAAAATTGGCTGAACTATCGCCAGAAGGAGTCAATAGGGTAAAACTAAAATATTCAAAATCGACGACTCTTGGGCCCGAT
The DNA here is from genome assembly GCA_038088235.1 of Zacco platypus. Taxonomy (NCBI): domain Eukaryota; kingdom Metazoa; phylum Chordata; class Actinopteri; order Cypriniformes; family Xenocyprididae; genus Zacco; species Zacco platypus. The sequence goes on from CM076064.1 coordinate 18,453,296, forward strand.
ATTAGTACATTTGGTCAATTATTGACTTTTGAATGACCGATGTAACATCAGAAAGAGTCAATAAGTAGGTATAGAAATTTCAAGATCCATGACAGAAACATGTTCAATGGGTCAAATATTGGCTACTCTATGGCTAATTTATCACCAGAAGGAGTCAATAGGGTAGAAGTAAAAAGTTCAAAATAGACAACTATTTGGCCTGATTTTAGAAGATTTGGTCAAATATTGACTTTTGAATGACCGATGTAACATCAGATAGATTCAATAAGTAGGACTAGAAATTTCAAGATCCATGACTGAAACATGTTCAATGGGTCAAATTTTGGCTACTCTATGGCTAATTTATCACCAGAAGGACTCAATTGGGTAGGAATAGAAAGTTCAAGATCAAGGACTGAAATATTTTCAGTGGGTCAAAAATTGGCTGAACTATCGCCAGAAGGTGTCAATAGGGTAGAACTAAAATATTCAAAATCGACGACTCTTGGGCCCGATTTTAGTACATTTGGTCAAATATTGACTGTTGAGTGATCTATGTAACATCAGAAAGAGTCAATAAGTAGGTATAGAAATTTCAAGATCCATGACTGAAACATGTTCAATAGGTCAAATATTGGCTACTCTATGGCTAAATTATCACCAGAAGGGGGCAATAGGGTAGAAGTAAAAAGTTCAAAATAGAAGAGTCTTGGGCCCGATTTTAGTACATTTGGTCAAATATTGACTTTTGAATGACCGATGTATCATCAGATAGAGTCAATAAGTAGGTATAGAAATTTCAAGATCCATGACTGAAACATGTTCAATGGGTAAAATATTGGCTACTCTATGGCTAATTTATCACCAGAAGGAGTCAATTGGGTAGGAATAGAAAGTTCAAGATCAAGGACTGAAATATTTTCAGTGGGTCAAAAATTGGCTGAACTATCGCCAGAAGGAGTCAACAGGGTAGAACTAAAATATTCAAAATCGACGACTCTTGGGCCCGATTTTAGTACATTTGGTCAAATATTGACTTTTGAATGACCGATGTAACATCAGAAAGAGTGAATAAGTAGGTATAGAAATTTCAAGATCCATGACTGAAATATGTTCAATGGGTCAAATATTGAATACTCTATGGCTAATTTATCACCAGAAGGAGTCAATGGGTAGAACTAAAAAGTTAAAAATCGACGACTTTTGGGCCCTATTTTAGTACAGTTGGTCAAATATTGACTTTTGAATAACCAATGTAACATCAGATAGAGTCAATAAGTAGGTATAGAAATTTTAAGATCTATGACTGAAACATGTTCAATGGGTAAAATATTGGCTACTCTATGGCTAATTTATCACCAGAAGGAGTCAAAGGGTAGAACTAAAAAGTTCAAAATAGACGACTCTTGGGCCCGATTTTAGTACATTTGGTCAAATATTGACTTTTGAATGACCGATGTAACATCAGATAGAGTCAATAAGTAGGTATAGAAATTTCAAGATCCATGACTGAAACATGTTCAATGGGTAAAATATTGGCTACTCTATGGCTAATTTATCACCAGAAGGAGTCAATAGGGTAGGAATAGAAAGTTCAAGATCAAGGACTGAAATATTTTCAGTGGGTCAAAAATTGGCTGAACTATCGCCAGAAGGAGTCAATAGGGTAGAACTAAAATATTCAAAATCGACGACTCTTGGGCCCGATATTAGTACATTTGGTCAATTATTGACTTTTGAATGACCGATGTAACATCAGAAAGAGTCAATAAGTAGGTATAGAAATTTCAAGATCCATGACTGAAACATGTTCAATGGGTAAAATATTGGCTACTCTTTGGCTAATTTATCACCAGAAGGAGTCAATTGGGTAGGAATAGAAAGTTCAAAATCGACGACTCTTGGGCCCGATTTTAGTACAATTGGTCAAATATTGACTTTTGAATGACCGATGTAACATCAGATAGAGTCAATTAGTAGGTATAGAAATTTTCAAGATCCATGACTGAAACATGTTCAATGGGTAAAATATTGGCTACTCTATGGCTAATTTATCACCAGAAGGAGTCAATTGGGTAGGAATAGAAAGTTCAAGATCAAGGACTGAAATATTTTCAGTGGGTCAAAAATTGGCTGAACTATCGCCAGAAGGAGTCAATAGGGTATAACTAAAAAAATCACAATCGACGACTCTCTGGCCCGATATTAGTACGTTTGGCAAAATATTGACTTTTGAATGATCTATGTAACATCAGAAAGAGTCAATTAGTAGGTATAGAAATTTCAAGATCCATGACTGAAACATGTTCAATGGGTCAAATATCGGCTACTCTATGGCTAAATTATCACCAGAAGAGGGCAATAGGGTAGAACTAAAAAGTTCAAAATAGAAGACTCTTGGGCCCGATTTTAGTACATTTGGTCAAATATTGACTTTTGAATCACCGATGTAACATCAGATAGAGTCAATAAGTAGGTATAGAAATTTCAAGATCCATGACTGAAACATGTTCAATGGGTAAAATATTGGCTACTCTATGGCTAATTTATCACCAGAAGGAGTCAATTGGGTAGGAATAGAAAGTTCAAAATCGACGACTCTTGGGCCCGATTTTAGTACATTTGGTCAAATATTGACTTTTGAAAGACCGATGTAACATCAGATAGAGTCAATAAGTAGGTATAGAAATTTCAAGATCCATGACTGAAACATGTTCAATGGGTAAAATATTGGCTACTCTATGGCTAATTTATCACCAGAAGGAGTCAATAGGGTAGGAATATAAAGTTCAAGATCAAGGACTGAATAATTTTCAGTGGGTCAAAAATTGGCTAAACTATCGCCAGAAGGAGTCAATAGGGTAGAACTAAAATATTCAAAATCGACGACTCTTGGGCCCGATATTAGTACATTTGGTCAATTATTGACTTTTGAATGACCGATGTAACATCAGAAAGAGTCAATAAGTAGGTATAGAAATTTCAAGATCCATGACAGAAACATGTTCAATGGGTCAAATATTGGCTACTCTATGGCTAATTTATCACCAGAAGGAGTCAATAGGGTAGAAGTAAAAAGTTCAAAATAGACAACTATTTGGCCTGATTTTAGAAGATTTGGTCAAATATTGACTTTTGAATGACCGATGTAACATCAGATAGATTCAATAAGTAGGACTAGAAATTTCAAGATCCATGACTGAAACATGTTCAATGGGTCAAATTTTGGCTACTCTATGGCTAATTTATCACCAGAAGGACTCAATTGGGTAGGAATAGAAAGTTCAAGATCAAGGACTGAAATATTTTCAGTGGGTCAAAAATTGGCTGAACTATCGCCAGAAGGTGTCAATAGGGTAGAACTAAAATATTCAAAATCGACGACTCTTGGGCCCGATTTTAGTACATTTGGTCAAATATTGACTGTTGAGTGATCTATGTAACATCAGAAAGAGTCAATAAGTAGGTATAGAAATTTCAAGATCCATGACTGAAACATGTTCAATAGGTCAAATATTGGCTACTCTATGGCTAAATTATCACCAGAAGGGGGCAATAGGGTAGAAGTAAAAAGTTCAAAATAGAAGAGTCTTGGGCCCGATTTTAGTACATTTGGTCAAATATTGACTTTTGAATGACCGATGTAACATCAGATAGAGTCAATAAGTAGGTATAGAAATTTCAAGATCCATGACTGAAACATGTTCAATGGGTAAAATATTGGCTACTCTATGGCTAATTTATCACCAGAAGGAGTCAATTGGGTAGGAATAGAAAGTTCAAGATCAAGGACTGAAATATTTTCAGTGGGTCAAAAATTGGCTGAACTATCGCCAGAAGGAGTCAACAGGGTAGAACTAAAATATTCAAAATCGACGACTCTTGGGCCCGATTTTAGTACATTTGGTCAAATATTGACTTTTGAATGACCGATGTAACATCAGAAAGAGTGAATAAGTAGGTATAGAAATTTCAAGATCCATGACTGAAATATGTTCAATGGGTCAAATATTGAATACTCTATGGCTAATTTATCACCAGAAGGAGTCAATGGGTAGAACTAAAAAGTTAAAAATCGACGACTTTTGGGCCCTATTTTAGTACAGTTGGTCAAATATTGACTTTTGAATAACCAATGTAACATCAGATAGAGTCAATAAGTAGGACTAGAAATTTCAAGATCCATGACTGAAACATGTTCAATGGGTCAAATTTTGGCTACTCTATGGCTAATTTATCACCAGAAGGACTCAATTGGGTAGGAATAGAAAGTTCAAGATCAAGGACTGAAATATTTTCAGTGGGTCAAAAATTGGCTGAACTATCTCCTGAAGGAGTCAATAGGGCATAACTAAAAAAATCAAAATCGACGACTCTCTGGCCCGATATTAGTACGTTTGGTCAAATATTGACTTTTGAATGACCGATGTAACATCAGATAGAGTCAATAAGTAGGTATAGAAATTTCAAGATCCATGACTGAAACATGTTCAATGGGTAAAATATTGGCTACTCTATGGCTAATTTATCACCAGAAGGAGTCAATAGGGTAGGAATATAAAGTTCAAGATCAAGGACTGAATAATTTTCAGTGGGTCAAAAATTGGCTAAACTATCGCCAGAAGGAGTCAATAGGGTAGAACTAAAATATTCAAAATCGACGACTCTTGGGCCCGATATTAGTACATTTGGTCAATTATTGACTTTTGAATGACCGATGTAACATCAGAAAGAGTCAATAAGTAGGTATAGAAATTTCAAGATCCATGACAGAAACATGTTCAATGGGTCAAATATTGGCTACTCTATGGCTAATTTATCACCAGAAGGAGTCAATAGGGTAGAAGTAAAAAGTTCAAAATAGACAACTATTTGGCCTGATTTTAGAAGATTTGGTCAAATATTGACTTTTGAATGACCGATGTAACATCAGATAGATTCAATAAGTAGGACTATAAATTTCAAGATCCATGACTGAAACATGTTCAATGGGTCAAATTTTGGCTACTCTATGGCTAATTTATCACCAGAAGGACTCAATTGGGTAGGAATAGAAAGTTCAAGATCAAGGACTGAAATATTTTCAGTGGGTCAAAAATTGGCTGAACTATCGCCAGAAGGTGTCAATAGGGTAGAACTAAAATATTCAAAATCGACGACTCTTGGGCCCGATTTTAGTACATTTGGTCAAATATTGACTGTTGAGTGATCTATGTAACATCAGAAAGAGTCAATAAGTAGGTATAGAAATTTCAAGATCCATGACTGAAACATGTTCAATAGGTCAAATATTGGCTACTCTATGGCTAAATTATCACCAGAAGGGGGCAATAGGGTAGAAGTAAAAAGTTCAAAATAGAAGAGTCTTGGGCCCGATTTTAGTACATTTGGTCAAATATTGACTTTTGAATGACCGATGTAACATCAGATAGAGTCAATAAGTAGGTATAGAAATTTCAAGATCCATGACTGAAACATGTTCAATGGGTAAAATATTGGCTACTCTATGGCTAATTTATCACCAGAAGGAGTCAATTGGGTAGGAATAGAAAGTTCAAGATCAAGGACTGAAATATTTTCAGTGGGTCAAAAATTGGCTGAACTATCGCCAGAAGGAGTCAACAGGGTAGAACTAAAATATTCAAAATCGACGACTCTTGGGCCCGATTTTAGTACATTTGGTCAAATATTGACTTTTGAATGACCGATGTAACATCAGAAAGAGTGAATAAGTAGGTATAGAAATTTCAAGATCCATGACTGAAATATGTTCAATGGGTCAAATATTGAATACTCTATGGCTAATTTATCACCAGAAGGAGTCAATGGGTAGAACTAAAAAGTTAAAAATCGACGACTTTTGGGCCCTATTTTAGTACAGTTGGTCAAATATTGACTTTTGAATAACCAATGTAACATCAGATAGAGTCAATAAGTAGGACTAGAAATTTCAAGATCCATGACTGAAACATGTTCAATGGGTCAAATTTTGGCTACTCTATGGCTAATTTATCACCAGAAGGACTCAATTGGGTAGGAATAGAAAGTTCAAGATCAAGGACTGAAATATTTTCAGTGGGTCAAAAATTGGCTGAACTATCTCCTGAAGGAGTCAATAGGGCATAACTAAAAAAATCAAAATCGACGACTCTCTGGCCCGATATTAGTACGTTTGGTCAAATATTGACTTTTGAATGACCGATGTAACATCAGATAGAGTCAATAAGTAGGTATAGAAATTTCAAGATCCATGACTGAAACATGTTCAATGGGTCAAATATTGGCTACTCTATGGCTAATTTATCACCAGAAGGAGTCAATGGGTAGAACTAAAAAGTTCAAAATCGACGACTCTTGGGCCCGATTGTACTACATTTGGTCAAATATTGACTTTTGAATGACCGATGAAACATCAGATAGAGTCAATAAGTAGGTATAGAAATTTCAAGATCCATGACTGAAACATGTTCAATGGGTCAAATATTGGCTACTCTATGGCTAATTTATCACCAGAAGGAGTCAATTGGAAGAACTAAAAAGTTAAAAATCGACGACTCTTGGGCCCGATTGTAGTACATTTGGTCAAATATTGACTTTTGAATGATCTATGTAACATAAGAAAGAGTAAATAAGTAGGTATAGAAATTTCAAGATCCATAACTGAAACATGTTCAATGGGTCAAATATTGGCTACTCTATGGCTAATTTATCACCAGAAGGGGGCAATAGGGTAGAACTAAAAAGTTCAAAATAGACGACTCTTGGGCCCGATTTTAGTACATTTGGTCAAATATTGACTTTTGAATGACCGATGTAACATCAGATAGAGTCAATAAGTAGGTATAGAAATTTCAAGATCCATGACTGAAACATGTTCAATGGGTAAAATATTGGCTACTCTATGGCTAATTTATCACCAGAAGGAGTCAATAGGGTAGGAATAGAAAGTTCAAGATCAAGGACTGAAATATTTTCAGTGGGTCAAAAATTGGCTGAACTATCGCCAGAAGGAGTCAATAGGGTAGAACTAAAATATTCAAAATCGACGACTCTTGGGCCCGATATTAGTATATTTGGTCAATTATTGACTTTTGAATGACCGATGTAACATCAGAAAGAGTCAATAAGTAGGTATAGAAATTTCAAGATCCATGACAGAAACATGTTCAATGGGTCAAATATTGGCTACTCTATGGCTAATTTATCACCAGAAGGAGTCAATAGGGTAGAAGTAAAAAGTTCAAAATAGACAACTATTTGGCCTGATTTTAGAACATTTGGTCAAATATTGACTTTTGAATGACCGATGTAACATCAGATAGATTCAATAAGTAGGACTAGAAATTTCAAGATCCATGACTGAAACATGTTCAATGGGTCAAATTTTGGCTACTCTATGGCTAATTTATCACCAGAAGGACTCAATTGGGTAGGAATAGAAAGTTCAAGATCAAGGACTGAAATATTTTCAGTGGGTCGAAAATTGGCTGAACTATCGCCAGAAGGAGTCAATAGGGTATAACTAAAAAAATCAAAATCGACGACTCTCTGGCCCGATATTAGTACGTTTGGTCAAATATTGACTTTTGAATGACCGATGAAACATCAGATAGAGTCAATAAGTAGGTATAGAAATTTCAAGATCCATGACAGAAACATGTTCAATGGGTCAAATATTGGCTACTCTATGGCTAATTTATCACCAGAAGGAGTCAATAGGGTAGAAGTAAAAAGTTCAAAATAGACAACTATTTGGCCTGATTTTAGAACATTTGGTCAAATATTGACTTTTGAATGACCGATGTAACATCAGATAGATTCAATAAGTAGGACTAGAAATTTCAAGATCCATGACTGAAACATGTTCAATGGGTCAAATTTTGGCTACTCTATGGCTAATTTATCACCAGAAGGACTCAATTGGGTAGGAATAGAAAGTTCAAGATCAAGGACTGAAATATTTTCAGTGGGTCAAAAATTGGCTGAACTATCGCCAGAAGGTGTCAAGAGGGTAGAACTAAAATATTCAAAATTGACGACTCTTGGGCCCGATTTTAGTACATTTGGTCAAATATTGACTGTTGAGTGATCTATGTAACATCAGAAAGAGTCAATAAGTAGGTATAGAAATTTCAAGATCCATGACTGAAACATGTTCAATAGGTCAAATATTGGCTACTCTATGGCTAAATTATCACCAGAAGGGGGCAATAGGGTAGAACTAAAAAGTTCAAAATAGAAGAGTCTTGGGCCCGATTTGAGTACATTTGGTCAAATATTGACTTTTGAATGACCGATGTAACATCAGATAGAGTCAATAAGTAGGTATAGAAATTTCAAGATCCATGACTGAAACATGTTCAATGGGTAAAATATTGGCTACTCTATGGCTAATTTATCACCAGAAGGAGTCAATTGGGTAGGAATAGAAAGTTCAAGATCAAGGACTGAAATATTTTCAGTGGGTCAAAAATTGGCTGAACTATCGCCAGAATTAGTCAACAGGGTAGAACTAAAATATTCAAAATCGACGACTCTTGGGCCCGATATTAGTACATTTTCTCAAATATGGATTTCTGAATGACTGACCTAAATTCAGAAAGAGTCAATGAGTAGGTATAAAAACTTCAAGATCCATAACTGAAACATGTCCAATGGGTAAAATATTGGCTACTCTATGGGTAATTTATCACCAGAAGGAGTCAATTGGGTAGGAATAGAAAGTTCAAGATCAAGGACTGAAATATTTTCAGTGGGTCAAAAATTGGCTGAACTATCGCCAGAAGGAGTCAATTGGGTATAACTAAAAAAATCAAAATCGACGACTCTCTGGCCCGTTATTAGTACATTTGGTCAAATATTGACTTTTGAATGATCTAAGTAACATCAGAAAGAGTCAATAAGTAGGTATAGAAATTTCAAGATGCATTACTGAAACATGTTCAATGGGTCAAATTTTGGCTACTCTATGGCTAATTTATCACCAGAAGGAGACAATTGGGAAGGAATAAAAAGTTCAATATCGACGACTCTTGGGCCCGATTTTAGAACATTTGGTCAAATATTGACTTTTGAATGATCTATGTAACATCAGAAAGAGTCAATAAGTAGGTATAGAAATTTCAAGATCCATAACTGAAACATGTTCAATAGGTCAAATATTGGCTACTATATGGCTAACTTATCACCAGAAGGGGGCAATAGGGTAGAACTAAAAAGTTCAAAATAGAAGACTCTTGGGCCCGATTTTAGTACATTTGGTCAAATATTGACTTTTGAATGACCGATGTAACATCAGATAGAGTCAATAAGTAGGTGTAGAAATTTCAAGATCCATGACTGAAACATGTTCAATGGGTCAAATATTGGCTACTCTATGGCTAATTTATCACCAGAAGGAGTCAATAGGGTAGGAATAGAAAGTTCAAGATCAAGGACTGAAATATTTTCAGTGGGTCAAAAATTGGCTGAACTATCGCCAGAAGGAGTCAATAGGGTAGAACTAAAATATTCAAAATCGACGACTCTTGGGCCCGATATTAGTACATTTGGTCAATTATTGACTTTTGAATGACCGATGTAACATCAGAAAGAGTCAATAAGTAGGTATAGAAATTTCAAGATCCATGACAGAAACATGTTCAATGGGTCAAATATTGGCTACTCTATGGCTAATTCATCACCAGAAGGAGTCAATAGGGTAGAAGTAAAAAGTTCAAAATAGACAACTATTTGGCCTGATTTTAGAACATTTGGTCAAATATTGACTTTTGAATGACCGATGTAACATCAGATAGATTCAATAAGTAGGACTAGAAATTTCAAGATCCATGACTGAAACATGTTCAATGGGTCAAATTTTGGCTACTCTATGGCTAATTTATCACCAGAAGGACTCAATTGGGTAGGAATAGAAAGTTCAAGATCAAGGACTGAAATATTTTCAGTGGGTCGAAAATTGGCTGAACTATCGCCAGAAGGAGTCAATAGGGTATAACTAAAAAAATCAAAATCGACGACTCTCTGGCCCGATATTAGTACGTTTGGTCAAATATTGACTTTTGAATGACCGATGAAACATCAGATAGAGTCAATAAGTAGGTATAGAAATTTCAAGATCCATGACAGAAACATGTTCAATGGGTCAAATATTGGCTACTCTATGGCTAATTTATCACCAGAAGGAGTCAATAGGGTAGAAGTAAAAAGTTCAAAATAGACAACTATTTGGCCTGATTTTAGAACATTTGGTCAAATATTGACTTTTGAATGACCGATGTAACATCAGATAGATTCAATAAGTAGGACTAGAAATTTCAAGATCCATGACTGAAACATGTTCAATGGGTCAAATTTTGGCTACTCTATGGCTAATTTATCACCAGAAGGACTCAATTGGGTAGGAATAGAAAGTTCAAGATCAAGGACTGAAATATTTTCAGTGGGTCAAAAATTGGCTGAACTATCGCCAGAAGGTGTCAATAGGGTAGAACTAAAATATTCAAAATTGACGACTCTTGGGCCCGATTTTAGTACATTTGGTCAAATATTGACTGTTGAGTGATCTATGTAACATCAGAAAGAGTCAATAAGTAGGTATAGAAATTTCAAGATCCATGACTGAAACATGTTCAATAGGTCAAATATTGGCTACTCTATGGCTAAATTATCACCAGAAGGGGGCAATAGGGTAGAACTAAAAAGTTCAAAATAGAAGAGTCTTGGGCCCGATTTTAGTACATTTGGTCAAATATTGACTTTTGAATGACCGATGTAACATCAGATAGAGTCAATAAGTAGGTATAGAAATTTCAAGATCCATGACTGAAACATGTTCAATGGGTAAAATATTGGCTACTCTATGGCTAATTTATCACCAGAAGGAGTCAATTGGGTAGGAATAGAAAGTTCAAGATCAAGGACTGAAATATTTTCAGTGGGTCAAAAATTGGCTGAACTATCGCCAGAATTAGTCAACAGGGTAGAACTAAAATATTCAAAATCGACGACTCTTGGGCCCGATATTAGTACATTTTCTCAAATATGGATTTCTGAATGACTGACCTAAATTCAGAAAGAGTCAATGAGTAGGTATAAAAACTTCAAGATCCATAACTGAAACATGTCCAATGGGTAAAATATTGGCTACTCTATGGGTAATTTATCACCAGAAGGAGTCAATTGGGTAGGAATAGAAAGTTCAAGATCAAGGACTGAAATATTTTCAGTGGGTCAAAAATTGGCTGAACTATCGCCAGAAGGAGTCAATTGGGTATAACTAAAAAAATCAAAATCGACGACTCTCTGGCCCGTTATTAGTACATTTGGTCAAATATTGACTTTTGAATGATCTAAGTAACATCAGAAAGAGTCAATAAGTAGGTATAGAAATTTCAAGATGCATTACTGAAACATGTTCAATGGGTCAAATTTTGGCTACTCTATGGCTAATTTATCACCAGAAGGAGACAATTGGGAAGGAATAAAAAGTTCAATATCGACGACTCTTGGACCCGATTTTAGAACATTTGGTCAAATATTGACTTTTGAATGATCTATGTAACATCAGAAAGAGTCAATAAGTAGGTATAGAAATTTCAAGATCCATAACTGAAACATGTTCAATAGGTCAAATATTGGCTACTATATGGCTAACTTATCACCAGAAGGGGGCAATAGGGTAGAACTAAAAAGTTCAAAATAGAAGACTCTTGGGCCCGATTTTAGTACATTTGGTCAAATATTGACTTTTGAATGACCGATGTAACATCAGATAGAGTCAATAAGTAGGTGTAGAAATTTCAAGATCCATGACTGAAACATGTTCAATGGGTAAAATATTGGCTACTCTATGGCTAATTTATCACCAGAAGGAGTCAATTGGGTAGGAATAGAAAGTTCAAGATCAAGGACTGAAATATTTTCAGTGGGTCAAAAATTGGCTGAACTATCGACAGAAGGTGTCAATAGGGTAGAACTAAAATATTCAAAATCGACGACTCTTGGGCCCGATTTTAGTACATTTGGTCAAATATTGACTTTTGAATGACCGATGTAACATCAGTCAATAAGTAGGTATAGAAATTTCAAGATCCATTACTGAAACATGTTCAATGGGTCAAATATTGGCTACTCTATGGCTAATTTATCACCAGAAGGACTCAATAGGGTAGAAGTAAAAAGTTCAAAATAGACAACTCTTTGGCCCGATTTTAGTACATTTGGTCAGATATTGACTTTGAATGACCGATGTAACATCAGAAAGAGTCAATAAGTAGTTATAGAAATTTCAAGATCCATGACTGAAATATGTTCAATGGGTCAAATATTGGCTACTCTATGGCTAATTTATCACCAGAAGGAGTCAATGGGTAGAACTAAAAAGTTCAAAATAGAAGAGTCTTGGGCCCGATTTTAGTACATTTGGTCAAATATTGACTTTTGAATGACCGATGTAACATCAGATAGAGTCAATAAGTAGGTATAGAAATTTCAAGATCCATGACTGAAACATGTTCAATGGGTAAAATATTGGCTACTCTATGGCTAATTTATCACCAGAAGGAGTCAATTGGGTAGGAATAGAAAGTTCAAGATCAAGGACTGAAATATTTTCAGTGGGTCAAAAATTGGCTGAACTATCGCCAGAAGGAGTCAACAGGGTAGAACTAAAATATTCAAAATCGACGACTCTTGGGCCCGATTTTAGTACATTTGGTCAAATATTGACTTTTGAATGACCGATGTAACATCAGAAAGAGTCAATAAGTAGGTATAGAAATTTCAAGATCCATGACTGAAATATGTTCAATGGGTCAAATATTGGCTACTCTATGGCTAATTTATCACCAGAAGGAGTCAATGGGTAGAACTAAAAAGTTAAAAATCGACGACTTTTGGGCCCTATTTTAGTACAGTTGGTCAAATATTGACTTTTGAATAACCAATGTAACATCAGATAGAGTCAATAAGTAGGTATAGAAATTTCAAGATCCATGACTGAAACATGTTCAATGGGTCAAATGTTGGCTACTCTATGGCTAATTTATCACCAGAAGGAGTCAATTGGGTAGGAATAGAAAGTTCAAGATCAAGGACTGAAATATTTTCAGTGGGTCAAAAATTGGCTGAACTATCTCCTGAAGGAGTCAATAGGGTATAACTAAAAAAATCAAAATCGACGACTCTCTGGCCCGATATTAGTACGTTTGGTCAAATATTGACTTTTGAATGACCGATGAAACATAAGAAAGAGTAAATAAGTAGGTATAGAAATTTCAAGATCCATAACTGAAACATGTTCAATGGGTCAAATATTGGCTACTCTATGGCTAATTTATCACCAGAAGGGGGCAATAGGGTAGAAGTAAAAAGTTCAAAATAGACGACTCTTGGGCCCGATTTTAGTACATTTGGTCAAATATTGACTTTTGAAAGACCGATGTAACATCAGATAGAGTCAATAAGTAGGTATAGAAATTTCAAGATCCATGACTGAAACATGTTCAATGGGTAAAATATTGGCTACTCTATGGCTAATTTATCACCAGAAGGAGTCAATTGGGTTGGAATAGAAAGTTCAAGATCAAGGACTGAAATATTTTCAGTGGGTCAAAAATTGGCTGAACTATCGCCAGAAGGCGTCAATAGGGTAGAACTAAAATATTCAAAATCGACGACTCTTGGGCCCGATATTAGTACATTTGGTCAAATATTGACTTTTGAATGACCGATGTAACATCAGAAAGAGTCAATAAGTAGGTATAGAAATTTTAAGATCCATGACTGAAACATGTTCAATGGGTAAAATATTGGCTACTCTATGGCTAATTTATCACCAAAAGGAGTCAATTAGGTAGAAATAGAAAGTTCAAAATCGACGACTGAAATATTTTCAGTGGGTCAAAAATTGGCTGAACTATCGCCAGAAGGAGTCAATTGGGTATAACTAAAAAAATCAAAATCGACGACTCTCTGGCCTATATATTAGTACATTTGGTCAAATATTGACTTTTGAATGATCTAAGTAACATCAGAAAGAGTCAATAAGTAGGTATAGAAATTTCAAGATGCATTACTGAAACATGTTCAATGGGTCAAATTTTGGCTACTCTATTACTAATTTATCACCAGAAGGAGTCAATTGGGTGGGAATAAAAAGTTCAAAATCGACGACTCTTGGGCCCGATTTTAGAACATTTGGTCAAATATTGACTTTTGAATGATCTATGTAACATCAGAAAGAGTCAATAAGTAGGTATAGAAATTTCAAGATCCATAACTGAAACATGTTCAATAGGTCAAATATTGGCTACTCTATGGCTAAATTATCACCAGAAGGGGGCAATAGGGTAGAACTAAAAAGTTCAAAATAGAAGACTCTTGGGCCCGATTTTAGTACATTTGGTCAAATATTGACTTTTGAATGACCGATGTAACATCAGATAGAGTCAATAAGTAGGTGTAGAAATTTCAAGATCCATGACTGAAACATGTTCAATGGGTAAAATATTGGCTACTCTATGGCTAATTTATCACCAGAAGGAGTCAATTGGGTAGGAATAGAAAGTTCAAGATCAAGGACTGAAATATTTTCAGTGGGTCAAAAATTGGCTGAACTATCGCCAGAAGGTGTCAATAGGGTAGAACTAAAATATTCAAAATCGACGACTCTTGGGCCCGATTTTAGTACATTTGGTCAAATATTGACTTTTGAATGACCGATGTAACATCAGATAGAGTCAATAAGTAGGTATAGAAATTTCAAGATCCATGACTGAAACATGTTCAATGGGTCAAATTTTGGCTACTCTATGGCTAATTTATCACCAGAAGGAGTGAATTGGGTAGGAATACAAAGTTCAAAATCGACGACTCTTGGGCCCGATTTTAGAACATTTGGTCAAATATTGACTTTTGAATGACCGATGTAACATCAGATAGAGTCAATAAGTAGGTATAGAAATTTCAAGATCCATGACTGAAACATGTTCAATGGGTAAAATATTGGCTACTCTATGGCTAATTTATCACCTGAAGGAGTCAATTGGGTAGAAATAGAAAGTTCAAAATCGACGACTCTTGGGCCCGATATTAGTACATTTGGTCAAATATGGATTTCTGAATGACTGACCTAAATTCAGAAAGAGTCAATGAGTAGGTATAAAAACTTCAAGATCCATAACTGAAACATGTCCAATGGGTAAAATATTGGCTACTCTATGGCTAATTTATCACCGGAAGGAGTCAATTGGGTAGAAATAGAAAGTTCAAAATAGACGACTCTTGGGCCCGATATTAGTACATTTGGTCAAATATGGATTTCTGAATGACTGACCTAAATTCAGAAAGAGTCAATGAGTAGGTATAAAAACTTCAAGATGCATTACTGAAACATGGTCAATGGGTCAAATATTGGCTACTCTATGGCTAATTTATCACCAGAAGGAGTCAAAGGGTAGAACTAAAAAGTTCAAAATAGACGACTCTTGGGCCAGATTTTAGTACATTTGGTCAAATATTGACTTTTGAATCACCGATATAACATCAGAAAGAGTCAATAAGTAGGTATAGAAATTTCAAGCTCCATGACTGAAACATGTTCAATGGGTCAAATATTGGCTACTCTATGGCTAATTTATCACCAGAAGGAGTCAATAGGGTAGAAGTAAAAAGTACAAAATAGACAACTCTTTGGCCCGATTTTAGAACATTTGGTCAAATATTGACTTTTGAATGACCGATATAACATCAGAAAGAGTCAATAAGTAGGTATAGAAATTTCAAGATTCATTACTGAAACATGTTCAATGGGTCAAATATTGGCTACTCTATGGCTAATTTATCACCAGAAGGAGTCAATGGGTAGAACGAAAAAGTTAAAAATCGACAACTCTTGGGCCCGATTTTAGTACATTTGGTCAAATATTGACTTTTGAATGATCTATGTAACATCAGAAAGAGTCAATAAGTAGGTATAGAAATTTTAAGATCCATGACTGAAACATGTTCAATAGGTCAAATATTGGCTACTCTATGGCTAAATTATCACAAGAAGGGGGCAATAGGGTAGAACTAAAAAGTTCAAAATAGAAGAGTCTTGGGCCCGATTTTAGTACATTTGGTCAAATATTGACTTTTGAATGATCTATGTAACATCAGAAAGAGTCAATAAGTAGGTATAGAAATTTCAAGATCCATGACTGAAACATGTTCAATGGGTCAAATATTGGCTACTCAATGGCTAATTTATCACCAGAAGGAGTCAATTGGGTAGGAATAGAAAGTTCAAGATCAAGGACTGAAATATTTTCAGTGGGTCAAAAATTGGCTGAACTATCTCCTGAAGGAGTCAATAGGTTAGAACTAAAAGTTCAAAATAGACGACTCTTGGGCCCCATTTTAGTACATTTGGTCAAATATTGACTTTTGAATGAAAGATTAAACATCAGAAAGAGCCAATAAGTAGGTATAGAAATTTCAAGATGCATGACTGAAACATGTTCAATGGGTCAAATATTGGCTACTCTATGGCTAATTTATCACCAGAAGGATTCAATTGGGTAGCAATAGAAAGTTCAAGATCATGGACTGAAATATTTTCAGTGGGTCAAAAATTGGCTGAACTATCGCCAGAAGGAGTCAATAGGGTATAACTAAAAAGTTCAAAATCGACGACTCTTGGGCCCGATTTTAGTACATTTGGTCAAATATTGACTTTTGAATGACCGATGTAACATCAGAAAGAGTCAATTAGTAGGTATAGAAATTTCAAGATCCATGACTGAAACATGTTCAATGGGTCAAATATCGGCTACTCTATGGCTAAATTATCACCAGAAGGGGGCAATAGGGTAGAACTAAAAAGTTCAAAATAGAAGACTCTTGGGCCCGATTTTAGTACATTTGGTCAAATATTGACTTTTGAATCACCGATATAACATCAGAAAGAGTCAATAAGTAGGTATAGAAATTTCAAGCTCCATGACTGAAACATGTTCAATGGGTCAAATGTTGGCTACTCTATGGCTAATTTATCACCAGAAAGAGTCAATAGGGTAGAAGTAAAAAGTTCAAAATAGACAACTCTTTGGCCCGATTTTAGAACATTTGGTCAAATATTTACTTTTGAATGACCGATGTAACATCAGATAGATTCAATAAGTAGGGCTAGAAATTTCAAGATCCATGACTGAAACATGTTCAATGGGTCAAATTTTGGCTGCTCTATGGCTAATTTATCACCAGAAGGAGTCAATTGGGTAGGAATAGAAAGTTCAAGATCAAGGAATGAAATATTTTCAGTGGGTCAAAAATTGGCTGAACTATCGCCAGAAGGTGTCAATAGGGTAGAACTAAAATATTCAAAATCGACGACTCTTGGGCCCGATTTTAGTACATTTGGTCAAATATTGACTGTTGAATGATCTATGTAACATCAGAAAGAGTCAATAAGTAGGTATAGAAATTTCAAGATCCATGACTGAAACATGTTCAATAGGTCAAATATTGGCTACACTATGGCTAAATTATCACCAGAAGGGGGCAATAGGGTAGAACTAAAAAGTTCAAAATAGAAGACTCTTGGGCCCGATTTTAGTACATTTGGTCAAATATTGACTTTTGAATGACCGATGTAACATCAGATAGAGTCAATAAGTAGGTATAGAAATTTCAAGATCCATGACTGAAACATGTTCAATGGGTAAAATATTGGCTACTCTATGGCTAATTTATCACCAGAAGGAGTCAATTGGGTAGGAATAGAAAGTTCAAGATCAAGGACTGAAATATTTTCAGTGGGTCAAAAATTGGCTGAACTATCGCCAAAAGGAGTCAATAGGGTAGAACTAAAATATTCAAAATCTACGACTCTTGGGCCCGATTTTAGTACATTTGGTCAAATATTGACTTTTGAATTACCGATGTAACATCAGAAAGAGTCAATAAGTAGGTATAGAAATTTCAAGATCCATGACTGAAATATGTTCAATGGGTCAAATATTGGCTACTCTATGGCTAATTTATCACCAGAAGGAGTCAATGGGTAGAACTAAAAAGTTAAAAATCGACGACTTTTGGGCCCTATTTTAGTACATTTTGTCAAATATTGACTTTTGAATAACCAATGTAACATCAGAGAGAGTCAATAAGTAGGTATAGAAATTTCAAGATCCATGACTGAAACATGTTCAATGGGTCAAATGTTGGCTACTCTATGGCTAATTTATCACCAGAAGGAGTCTATTGGGTAGGAATAGAAAGTTCAAGATCAAGGACTGAAATATTTTCAGTGGGTCAAAAAATGGCTGAACTATCTCCTGAAGGAGTCAATAGGTTAGAACGAAAAAGTTCAAAATAGACGACTCTTGGGCCCCATTTTAGTACATTTGGTCAAATATTGTCTTTTGAATGAAAGATTAAACATCAGAAAGAGCCAATAAGTAGGTATAGAAATTTCAAGATCCATGACTGAAACATGTTCAATGGGTCAAATATTGGCTGCTCTATGGCTAATTTATTACCGGAAGGAGTCAATTGGGTAGAAATAGACAGTTCAAAATCGACGACTCTTGGGCCCGATATTAGTACATTTGGTCAAATATGGATTTCTGAATGACTGACCTAAATTCAGAAAGAGTCAATGAGTAGGTATAAAAACTTCAAGATCCATAACTGAAACATGTCCAATGGGTAAAATATTGGCTACTCTATGGCTAATTTATCACCAGAAGGAGTCAATTGGGTAGGAATAGAAAGTTCAAGATCAAGGAATGAAATATTTTCAGTGGGTCAAAAATTGGCTGAACTATCGCCAGAAGGAGTCAATAGGGTAGAACTAAAATATTCAAAATCGACGACTCTTGGGCCCGATTTTAGTACATTTGGTAAAATATTGACTTTTGAATGACCGATGTAACATCAGATAGATTCAATAAGTAGGACTAGAAATTTCAAGATCCATGACTGAAACATGTTCAATGGGTCAAATTTTGGCTACTCTATGGCTAATTTATCACCAGAAGGACTCAATTGGGTAGGAATAGAAAGTTCAAGATCAAGGACTGAAATATTTTCAGTGGGTCAAAAATTGGCTGAACTATCGCCAGAAGGTGTCAATAGGGTAGAACTAAAATATTCAAAATCGACGACTCTTGGGCCCGATTTTAGTACATTTGGTCAAATATTAACTGTTGAGTGATCTATGTAACATCAGAAAGAGTCAATAAGTAGGTATAGAAATTTCAAGATCCATGACTGAAACATGTTCAATAGGTCAAATATTGGCTACTCTATGGCTAAATTATCACCAGAAGGGGGCAATAGGGTAGAACTAAAAAGTTCAAAATAGAAGAGTCTTGGGCCCGATTTTAGTACATTTGGTCAAATATTGACTTTTGAATGACCGATGTAACATCAGATAGAGTCAATAAGTAGGTATAGAAATTTCAAGATCCATGACTGAAACATGTTCAATGGGTAAAATATTGGCTACTCTATGGCTAATTTATCACCAGAAGGAGTCAATTGGGTAGGAATAGAAAGTTCAAAATCGACGACTCTTGGGCCTGATTTTAGTACATTTGGTCAAATATTGACTTTTGAATGACCGATGTAACATCAGATAGAGTCAATAAGTAGGTATAGAAATTTCAAGATCCATGACTGAAACATGTTCAATGGGTCAAATGTTGGCTACTCTATGGCTAATTTATCACCAGAAGGAGTCTATTGGGTAGGAATAGAAAGTTCAAGATCAAGGACTGAAATATTTTCAGTGGGTCAAAAATTGGCTGAACTATCTCCTGAAGGAGTCAATAGGTTGGAACGAAAAAGTTCAAAATAGACGACTCTTGGGCCCCATTTTAGTACATTTGGTCAAATATTGTCTTTTGAATGAAAGATTAAACATCAGAAAGAGCCAATAAGTAGGTATAGAAATTTCAAGATCGATGACTGAAACATGTTCAATGGGTCAAATATTGGCTGCTCTATGGCTAATTTATTACCGGAAGGAGTCAATTGGGTAGAAATAGACAGTTCAAAATCGACGACTCTTGGGCCCGATATTAGTACATTTGGTCAAATATGGATTTCTGAATGACTGACCTAAATTCAGAAAGAGTCAATGAGTAGGTATAAAAACTTCAAGATCCATAACTGAAACATGTCCAATGGGTAAAATATTGGCTACTCTATGGCTAATTTATCACCAGAAGGAGTCAATAGGCTAGAAGTAAAAAGTTCAAAATAGACAACTCTTTGGCCCGATTTTAGAACATTTGGTCAAATATTGACTTTTGAATGACCGATGTAACATCAGATAGATTCAATAAGTAGGACTAGAAATTTCAAGATCCTTGACTGAAACATGTTCAATGGGTAAAATATTGGCTACTCTATGGCTAATTTATCACCAGAAGGAGTCAATTGGGTAGGAATAGAAAGTTCAAAATCGACGACTCTATGGCCCGATTTTAGTACATTTGGTCAAATATTGACTTTTGAATGACCGATGTAACATCAGATAGATTCAATAAGTAGGACTAGAAATTTCAAGATCCATGACTGAAACATGTTCAATGGGTAAAATATTGGCTACTCTATGGCTAATTTATCACCAGAAGGAGTCAATTGGGTAGGAATAGAAAGTTCAAGATCAAGGAATGAAATATTTTCAGTGGGTCAAAAATTGGCTGAACTATCGCCAGAAGGAGTCAATAGGGTAGAACTAAAATATTCAAAATCGACGACTCTTGGGCCCGATTTTAGTACATTTGGTCAAATATTGACTTTTGAATGATCTATGTAACATCAGAAAGAGTCAATAAGTAGGTATAGAAATTTTAAGATCCATGACTGAAACATGTTCAATAGGTCAAATATTGGCTACTCTATGGCTAAATTATCACAAGAAGGGGGCAATAGGGTAGAACTAAAAAGTTCAAAATAGAAGAGTCTTGGGCCCGATTTTAGTACATTTGGTCAAATATTGACTTTTGAATGATCTATGTAACATCAGAAAGAGTCAATAAGTAGGTATAGAAATTTCAAGATCCATGACTGAAACATGTTCAATGGGTCAAATGTTGGCTACTCTATGGCTAATTTATCACCAGAAGGAGTCTATTGGGTAGGAATAGAAAGTTCAAGATCAAGGACTGAAATATTTTCAGTGGGTCAAAAATTGGCTGAACTATCTCCTGAAGGAGTCAATAGGTTGGAACGAAAAAGTTCAAAATAGACGACTCTTGGGCCCCATTTTAGTACATTTGGTCAAATATTGTCTTTTGAATGAAAGATTAAACATCAGAAAGAGCCAATAAGTAGGTATAGAAATTTCAAGATCGATGACTGAAACATGTTCAATGGGTCAAATATTGGCTGCTCTATGGCTAATTTATTACCGGAAGGAGTCAATTGGGTAGAAATAGACAGTTCAAAATCGACGACTCTTGGGCCCGATATTAGTACATTTGGTCAAATATGGATTTCTGAATGACTGACCTAAATTCAGAAAGAGTCAATGAGTAGGTATAAAAACTTCAAGATCCATAACTGAAACATGTCCAATGGGTAAAATATTGGCTACTCTATGGCTAATTTATCACCAGAAGGAGTCAATAGGCTAGAAGTAAAAAGTTCAAAATAGACAACTCTTTGGCCCGATTTTAGAACATTTGGTCAAATATTGACTTTTGAATGACCGATGTAACATCAGATAGATTCAATAAGTAGGACTAGAAATTTCAAGATCCTTGACTGAAACATGTTCAATGGGTAAAATATTGGCTACTCTATGGCTAATTTATCACCAGAAGGAGTCAATTGGGTAGGAATAGAAAGTTCAAAATCGACGACTCTATGGCCCGATTTTAGTACATTTGGTCAAATATTGACTTTTGAATGACCGATGTAACATCAGATAGATTCAATAAGTAGGACTAGAAATTTCAAGATCCATGACTGAAACATGTTCAATGGGTAAAATATTGGCTACTCTATGGCTAATTTATCACCAGAAGGAGTCAATTGGGTAGGAATAGAAAGTTCAAGATCAAGGAATGAAATATTTTCAGTGGGTCAAAAATTGGCTGAACTATCGCCAGAAGGAGTCAATAGGGTAGAACTAAAATATTCAAAATCGACGACTCTTGGGCCCGATTTTAGTACATTTGGTCAAATATTGACTTTTGAATGATCTATGTAACATCAGAAAGAGTCAATAAGTAGGTATAGAAATTTTAAGATCCATGACTGAAACATGTTCAATAGGTCAAATATTGGCTACTCTATGGCTAAATTATCACAAGAAGGGGGCAATAGGGTAGAACTAAAAAGTTCAAAATAGAAGAGTCTTGGGCCCGATTTTAGTACATTTGGTCAAATATTGACTTTTGAATGATCTATGTAACATCAGAAAGAGTCAATAAGTAGGTATAGAAATTTCAAGATCCATGACTGAAACATGTTCAATGGGTCAAATATTGGCTACTCAATGGCTAATTTATCACCAGAAGGAGTCAATTGGGTAGGAATAGAAAGTTCAAGATCAAGGACTGAAATATTTTCAGTGGGTCAAAAATTGGCTGAACTATCGCCAGAAGGAGTCAATAGGGTAGAACTAAAATATTCAAAATCGACGACTCTTGGGCCCGATTTTAGTACATTTGGTAAAATATTGACTTTTGAATGACCGATGTAACATCAGATAGATTCAATAAGTAGGACTAGAAATTTCAAGATCCATGACTGAAACATGTTCAATGGGTCAAATTTTGGCTACTCTATGGCTAATTTATCACCAGAAGGACTCAATTGGGTAGGAATAGAAAGTTCAAGATCAAGGACTGAAATATTTTCAGTGGGTCAAAAATTGGCTGAACTATCGCCAGAAGGTGTCAATAGGGTAGAACTAAAATATTCAAAATCGACGACTCTTGGGCCCGATTTTAGTACATTTGGTCAAATATTAACTGTTGAGTGATCTATGTAACATCAGAAAGAGTCAATAAGTAGGTATAGAAATTTCAAGATCCATGACTGAAACATGTTCAATAGGTCAAATATTGGCTACTCTATGGCTAAATTATCACCAGAAGGGGGCAATAGGGTAGAACTAAAAAGTTCAAAATAGAAGAGTCTTGGGCCCGATTTTAGTACATTTGGTCAAATATTGACTTTTGAATGACCGATGTAACATCAGATAGAGTCAATAAGTAGGTATAGAAATTTCAAGATCCATGACTGAAACATGTTCAATGGGTAAAATATTGGCTACTCTATGGCTAATTTATCACCAGAAGGAGTCAATTGGGTAGGAATAGAAAGTTCAAAATCGACGACTCTTGGGCCTGATTTTAGTACATTTGGTCAAATATTGACTTTTGAATGACCGATGTAACATCAGATAGAGTCAATAAGTAGGTATAGAAATTTCAAGATCCATGACTGAAACATGTTCAATGGGTCAAATGTTGGCTACTCTATGGCTAATTTATCACCAGTAGGAGTCTATTGGGTAGGAATAGAAAGTTCAAGATCAAGGACTGAAATATTTTCAGTGGGTCAAAAATTGGCTGAACTATCTCCTGAAGGAGTCAATAGGTTGGAACGAAAAAGTTCAAAATAGACGACTCTTGGGCCCCATTTTAGTACATTTGGTCAAATATTGTCTTTTGAATGAAAGATTAAACATCAGAAAGAGCCAATAAGTAGGTATAGAAATTTCAAGATCCATGACTGAAACATGTTCAATGGGTCAAATATTGGCTGCTCTATGGCTAATTTATTACCGGAAGGAGTCAATTGGGTAGAAATAGACAGTTCAAAATCGACGACTCTTGGGCCCGATATTAGTACATTTGGTCAAATATGGATTTCTGAATGACTGACCTAAATTCAGAAAGAGTCAATGAGTAGGTATAAAAACTTCAAGATCCATAACTGAAACATGTCCAATGGGTAAAATATTGGCTACTCTATGGCTAATTTATCACCAGAAGGAGTCAATAAGCTAGAAGTAAAAAGTTCAAAATAGACAACTCTTTGGCCCGATTTTAGAACATTTGGTCAAATATTGACTTTTGAATGACCGATGTAACATCAGATAGATTCAATAAGTAGGACTAGAAATTTCAAGATCCTTGACTGAAACATGTTCAATGGGTAAAATATTGGCTACTCTATGGCTAATTTATCACCAGAAGGAGTCAATTGGGTAGGAATAGAAAGTTCAAAATCGACGACTCTATGGCCCGATTTTAGTACATTTGGTCAAATATTGACTTTTGAATGACCGATGTAACATCAGATAGATTCAATAAGTAGGACTAGAAATTTCAAGATCCATGACTGAAACATGTTCAATGGGTAAAATATTGGCTACTCTATGGCTAATTTATCACCAGAAGGAGTCAATTGGGTAGGAATAGAAAGTTCAAGATCAAGGAATGAAATATTTTCAGTGGGTCAAAAATTGGCTGAACTATCGCCAGAAGGAGTCAATAGGGTAGAACTAAAATATTCAAAATCGATGACTCTTGGGCCCGATTTTAGTACATTTGGTCAAATATTGACTTTTGAATGATCTATGTAACATCAGAAAGAGTCAATAAGTAGGTATAGAAATTTTAAGATCCATGACTGAAACATGTTCAATAGGTCAAATATTGGCTACTCTATGGCTAAATTATCACAAGAAGGGGGCAATAGGGTAGAACTAAAAAGTTCAAAATAGAAGAGTCTTGGGCCCGATTTTAGTACATTTGGTCAAATATTGACTTTTGAATGATCTATGTAACATCAGAAAGAGTCAATAAGTAGGTATAGAAATTTCAAGATCCATGACTGAAACATGTTCAATGGGTCAAATATTGGCTACTCAATGGCTAATTTATCACCAGAAGGAGTCAATTGGGTAGGAATAGAAAGTTCAAGATCAAGGACTGAAATATTTTCAGTGGGTCAAAAATTGGCTGAACTATCTCCTGAAGGAGTCAATAGGTTAGAACTAAAAGTTCAAAATAGACGACTCTTGGGCCCCATTTTAGTACATTTGGTCAAATATTGACTTTTGAATGAAAGATTAAACATCAGAAAGAGCCAATAAGTAGGTATAGAAATTTCAAGATGCATGACTGAAACATGTTCAATGGGTCAAATATTGGCTACTCTATGGCTAATTTATCACCAGAAGGATTCAATTGGGTAGCAATAGAAAGTTCAAGATCATGGACTGAAATATTTTCAGTGGGTCAAAAATTGGCTGAACTATCGCCAGAAGGAGTCAATAGGGTATAACTAAAAAGTTCAAAATCGACGACTCTTGGGCCCGATTTTAGTACATTTGGTCAAATATTGACTTTTGAATGACCGATGTAACATCAGAAAGAGTCAATTAGTAGGTATAGAAATTTCAAGATCCATGACTGAAACATGTTCAATGGGTCAAATATCGGCTACTCTATGGCTAAATTATCACCAGAAGGGGGCAATAGGGTAGAACTAAAAAGTTCAAAATAGAAGACTCTTGGGCCCGATTTTAGTACATTTGGTCAAATATTGACTTTTGAATCACCGATATAACATCAGAAAGAGTCAATAAGTAGGTATAGAAATTTCAAGCTCCATGACTGAAACATGTTCAATGGGTCAAATGTTGGCTACTCTATGGCTAATTTATCACCAGAAAGAGTCAATTGGGTAGAAGTAAAAAGTTCAAAATAGACAACTCTTTGGCCCGATTTTAGAACATTTGGTCAAATATTTACTTTTGAATGACCGATGTAACATCAGATAGATTCAATAAGTAGGGCTAGAAATTTCAAGATCCATGACTGAAACATGTTCAATGGGTCAAATTTTGGCTGCTCTATGGCTAATTTATCACCAGAAGGAGTCAATTGGGTAGGAATAGAAAGTTCAAGATCAAGGAATGAAATATTTTCAGTGGGTCAAAAATTGGCTGAACTATCGCCAGAAGGTGTCAATAGGGTAGAACTAAAATATTCAAAATCGACGACTCTTGGGCCCGATTTTAGTACATTTGGTCAAATATTGACTGTTGAATGATCTATGTAACATCAGAAAGAGTCAATAAGTAGGTATAGAAATTTCAAGATCCATGACTGAAACATGTTCAATAGGGAAATATTGGCTACACTATGGCTAAATTATCACCAGAAGGGGGCAATAGGGTAGAACTAAAAAGTTCAAAATAGAAGACTCTTGGGCCCGATTTTAGTAAATTTGGTCAAATATTGACTTTTGAATGACCGATGTAACATCAGATAGAGTCAATAAGTAGGTATAGAAATTTCAAGATCCATGACTGAAACATGTTCAATGGGTAAAATATTGGCTACTCTATGGCTAATTTATCACCAGAAGGAGTCAATTGGGTAGGAATAGAAAGTTCAAGATCAAGGACTGAAATATTTTCAGTGGGTCAAAAATTGGCTGAACTATCGCCAAAAGGAGTCAATAGGGTAGAACTAAAATATTCAAAATCTACGACTCTTGGGCCCGATTTTAGTAAATTTGGTCAAATATTGACTTTTGAATTACCGATGTAACATCAGAAAGAGTCAATAAGTAGGTATAGAAATTTCAAGATCCATGACTGAAATATGTTCAATGGGTCAAATATTGGCTACTCTATGGCTAATTTATCACCAGAAGGAGTCAATGGGTAGAACTAAAAAGTTCAAAATCGACGACTTTTGGGCCCTATTTTAGTACATTTGGTCAAATATTGACTTTTGAATAACCAATGTAACATCAGAGAGAGTCAATAAGTAGGTATAGAAATTTCAAGATCCATGACTGAAACATGTTCAATGGGTCAAATGTTGGCTACTCTATGGCTAATTTATCACCAGAAGGAGTCTATTGGGTAGGAATAGAAAGTTCAAGATCAAGGACTGAAATATTTTCAGTGGGTCAAAAATTGGCTGAACTATCTCCTGAAGGAGTCAATAGGTTAGAACGAAAAAGTTCAAAATAGACGACTCTTGGGCCCCATTTTAGTACATTTGGTCAAATATTGACTGTTGAGTGATCTATGTAACATCAGAAAGAGTCAATAAGTAGGTATAGAAATTTCAAGATCCATGACTGAAACATGTTCAATAGGTCAAATATTGGCTACTCTATGGCTAAATTATCACCAGAAGGGGGCAATAGGGTAGAACTAAAAAGTTCAAAATAGAAGAGTCTTGGGCCCGATTTTAGTACATTTGGTCAAATATTGACTTTTGAATGACCGATGTAACATCAGATAGAGTCAATAAGTAGGTATAGAAATTTCAAGATCCATGACTGAAACATGTTCAATGGCTAAAATATTGGCTACTCTATGGCTAATTTATCACCAGAAGGAGTCAATTGGGTAGGAATAGAAAGTTCAAAATCGACGACTCTTGGGCCCGATTTTGGTACATTTGGTCAAATATTGACTTTTGAATGACCGATGTAACATCAGATAGAGTCAATTAGTAGGTATAGAAATTTCAAGATCCATGACTGAAACATGTTCAATGGGTAAAATATTGGCTACTCTATGGCTAATTTATCACCAGAAGGAGTCAATTGGGTAGGAATAGAAAGTTCAAAATCGACGACTCTTGGGCCCGATATTAGTACATTTTGTCAAATATGGATTTCTGAATGACTGACCTAAATTCAGAAAGAGTCAATGAGTAGGTATAAAAACTTCAAGATCCATAAATGAAACATGTCCAATGGGTAAAATATTGGCTACTCTATGGGTAATTTATCACCAGAAGGAGTCAATTGGGTAGGAATAGAAAGTTCAAGATCAAGGACTGAAATATTTTCAGTGGGTCAAAAATTGGCTGAACTATCGCCAGAAGGAGTCAATAGGGTATAACTAAAAAAATCAAAATCGACGACTCTCTGGCCCGATATTAGTACGTTTGGTCAAATATTGACTTTTGAATGACCGATGTAACATCAGATAGAGTCAATAAGTAGGTATAGAAATTTCAAGATCCATGACTGAAACATGTTCAATGGGTAAAATATTGGCTACTCTATGGCTAATTTATCACCAGAAGGAGTCAATAGGGTAGGAATAGAAAGTTCAAGATCAAGGACTGAAATATTTTCAGTGGGTCAAAAATTGGCTGAACTATCGCCAGAAGGAGTCAATAGGGTAGAACTAAAATATTCAAAATCGACGACTCTTGGGCCCGATATTAGTACATTTGGTCAATTATTGACTTTTGAATGACCGATGTAACATCAGAAAGAGTCAATAAGTAGGTATATAAATTTCAAGATCCATGACAGAAACATGTTCAATGGGTCAAATATTGGCTACTCTATGGCTAATTTATCACCAGAAGGAGTCAATGGGTAGAACGAAAAAGTTCAAAATTGACGACTCTTGGGCCCGATTTTAGTACATTTGGTCAAATATTGACTTTTGAATGACCGATGTAACATCAGATAGAGTCAATAAGTAGGTATAGAAATTTCAAGATCCATGACTGAAACATGTTCAATGGGTAAAATATTGGCTACTCTTTGGCTAATTTATCACCAGAAGGAGTCAATTGGGTAGGAATAGAAAGTTCAAAATCGACGACTCTTGGGCCCGATTTTAGTACATTTGGTCAAATATTGACTTTTGAATGACCGATGTAACATCAGATAGAGTCAATTAGTAGGTATAGAAATTTTCAAGGTCCATGACTGAAACATGTTCAATGAGTAAAATATTGGCTACTCTATGGCTAATTTATCACCAGAAGGAGTCAATTGGGTAGGAATAGAAAGTTCAAAATCGACGACTCTTGGGCCCGATATTAGTACATTTTGTCAAATATGGATTTCTGAATGACTGACCTAAATTCAGAAAGAGTCAATGAGTAGGTATAAAAACTTCAAGATCCATAAATGAAACATGTCCAATGGGTAAAATATTGGCTACTCTATGGGTAATTTATCACCAGAAGGAGTCAATTGGGTAGGAAAATCAAAATCGACGACTCTCTGGCCCGATATTAGTACGTTTGGCAAAATATTGACTTTTGAATGATCTATGTAACATCAGAAAGAGTCAATTAGTAGGTATAGAAATTTCAAGATCCATGACTGAAACATGTTCAATGGGTCACATATCGGCTACTCTATGGCTAAATTATCACCAGAAGAGGGCAATAGGGTAGAACTAAAAAGTTCAAAATAGAAGACTCTTGGGCCCGATTTTAGTACATTTGGTCAAATATTGACTTTTGAATGACCGATGTAACATCAGATAGAGTCAATAAGTAGGTATAGAAATTTCAAGATCCATGACTGAAACATGTTCAATGGCTAAAATATTGGCTACTCTATGGCTAATTTATCACCAGAAGGAGTCAATTGGGTAGGAATAGAAAGTTCAAAATCGACGACTCTTGGGCCCGATTTTGGTACATTTGGTCAAATATTGACTTTTGAATGACCGATGTAACATCAGATAGAGTCAATTAGTAGGTATAGAAATTTTCAAGATCCATGACTGAAACATGTTCAATGGGTAAAATATTGGCTACTCTATGGCTAATTTATCACCAGAAGGAGTCAATTGGGTAGGAATAGAAAGTTCAAAATCGACGACTCTTGGGCCCGATATTAGTACATTTTGTCAAATATGGATTTCTGAATGACTGACCTAAATTCAGAAAGAGTCAATGAGTAGGTATAAAAACTTCAAGATCCATAAATGAAACATGTCCAATGGGTAAAATATTGGCTACTCTATGGGTAATTTATCACCAGAAGGAGTCAATTGGGTAGGAAAATCAAAATCGACGACTCTCTGGCCCGATATTAGTACGTTTGGCAAAATATTGACTTTTGAATGATCTATGTAACATCAGAAAGAGTCAATTAGTAGGTATAGAAATTTCAAGATCCATGACTGAAACATGTTCAATGGGTCACATATCGGCTACTCTATGGCTAAATTATCACCAGAAGAGGGCAATAGGGTAGAACTAAAAAGTTCAAAATAGAAGACTCTTGGGCCCGATTTTAGTACATTTGGTCAAATATTGACTTTTGAATGACCGATGTAACATCAGATAGAGTCAATAAGTAGGTATAGAAATTTCAAGATCCATGACTGAAACATGTTCAATGGCTAAAATATTGGCTACTCTATGGCTAATTTATCACCAGAAGGAGTCAATTGGGTAGGAATAGAAAGTTCAAAATCGACGACTCTTGGGCCCGATTTTGGTACATTTGGTCAAATATTGACTTTTGAATGACCGATGTAACATCAGATAGAGTCAATTAGTAGGTATAGAAATTTTCAAGATCCATGACTGAAACATGTTCAATGGGTAAAATATTGGCTACTCTATGGCTAATTTATCACCAGAAGGAGTCAATTGGGTAGGAATAGAAAGTTCAAAATCGACGACTCTTGGGCCCGATATTAGTACATTTTGTCAAATATGGATTTCTGAATGACTGACCTAAATTCAGAAAGAGTCAATGAGTAGGTATAAAAACTTCAAGATCCATAAATGAAACATGTCCAATGGGTAAAATATTGGCTACTCTATGGGTAATTTATCACCAGAAGGAGTCAATTGGGTAGGAAAATCAAAATCGACGACTCTCTGGCCCGATATTAGTACGTTTGGCAAAATATTGACTTTTGAATGATCTATGTAACATCAGAAAGAGTCAATTAGTAGGTATAGAAATTTCAAGATCCATGACTGAAACATGTTCAATGGGTCACATATCGGCTACTCTATGGCTAAATTATCACCAGAAGAGGGCAATAGGGTAGAACTAAAAAGTTCAAAATAGAAGACTCTTGGGCCCGATTTTAGTACATTTGGTCAAATATTGACTTTTGAATGACCGATGTAACATCAGATAGAGTCAATAAGTAGGTATAGAAATTTCAAGATCCATGACTGAAACATGTTCAATGGCTAAAATATTGGCTACTCTATGGCTAATTTATCACCAGAAGGAGTCAATTGGGTAGGAATAGAAAGTTCAAAATCGACGACTCTTGGGCCCGATTTTGGTACATTTGGTCAAATATTGACTTTTGAATGACCGATGTAACATCAGATAGAGTCAATTAGTAGGTATAGAAATTTTCAAGATCCATGACTGAAACATGTTCAATGGGTAAAATATTGGCTACTCTATGGCTAATTTATCACCAGAAGGAGTCAATTGGGTAGGAATAGAAAGTTCAAGATCAAGGACTGAAATATTTTCAGTGGGTCAAAAATTGGCTGAACTATCGCCAGAAGGAGTCAATAGGGTATAACTAAAAAAATCAAAATCGACGACTCTCTGGCCCGATATTAGTACGTTTGGCAAAATATTGACTTTTGAATGATCTATGTAACATCAGAAAGAGTCAATTAGTAGGTATAGAAATTTCAAGATCCATGACTGAAACATGTTCAATGGGTCACATATCGGCTACTCTATGGCTAAATTATCACCAGAAGAGGGCAATAGGGTAGGAATAGAAAGTTCAAAATCGACGACTCTTGGGCCCGATTTTAGTACATTTGGTCAAATATTGACTTTTGAATGACCGATGTAACATCAGATAGAGTCAATTAGTAGGTATAGAAATTTCAAGATCCATGACTGAAACATGTTCAATGGGTAAAATATTGGCTACTCTATGGCTAATTTATCACCAGAAGGAGTCAATAGGGTAGGAATAGAAAGTTCAAGATCAAGGACTGAAATGTTTTCAGTGGGTCAAAAATTGGCTGAACTATCGCCAGAAGGAGTCAATAGGGTAGAACTAAAATATTCAAAATCGACGACTCTTGGGCCCGATATTAGTACATTTGGTCAATTATTGACTTTTGAATGACCGATGTAACATCAGAAAGAGTCAATAAGTAGGTATATAAATTTCAAGATCCATGACAGAAACATGTTCAATGGGTCAAATATTGGCTACTCTATGGCTAATTTATCACCAGAAGGAGTCAATGGGTAGAACGAAAAAGTTCAAAATCGACGACTCTTGGGCCCGATTTTAGTACATTTGGTCAAATATTGACTTTTGAATGGCCGATGTAACATCAGATAGAGTCAATAAGTAGGTATAGAAATTTCAAGATCCATGACTGAAACATGTTCAATGGGTAAAATATTGGCTACTCTTTGGCTAATTTATCACCAGAAGGAGTCAATTGGGTAGGAATAGAAAGTTCAAAATCGACGACTCTTGGGCCCGATTTTAGTACATTTGGTCATATATTGACTTTTGAATGACCGATGTAACATCAGATAGAGTCAATTAGTAGGTATAGAAATTTTCAAGATCCATGACTGAAACATGTTCAATGGGTAAAATATTGGCTACTCTATGGCTAATTTATCACCAGAAGGAGTCAATTGGGTAGGAATAGAAAGTTCAAAATCGACGACTCGGGCCCGATATTAGTACATTTTGTCAAATATGGATTTCTGAATGACTGACCTAAATTCAGAAAGAGTCAATGAGTAGGTATAAAAACTTCAAGATCCATAAATGAAACATGTCCAATGGGTAAAATATTGGCTACTCTATGGGTAATTTATCACCAGAAGGAGTCAATTGGGTAGGAATAGAAAGTTCAAGATCAAGGACTGAAATATTTTCAGTGGGTCAAAAATTGGCTGAACTATCGCCAGAAGGAGTCAATATGGTATAACTAAAAAAATCAAAATCGACGACTCTCTGGCCCGATATTAGTACGTTTGGCAAAATATTGACTTTTGAATGATCTATGTAACATCAGAAAGAGTCAATTAGTAGGTATAGAAATTTCAAGATCCATGACTGAAACATGTTCAATTGGTCAAATATCGGCTACTCTATGGCTAAATTATCACCAGAAGAGGGCAATAGGGTAGAACTAAAAAGTTCAAAATAGAAGACTCTTGGGCCCGATTTTAGTACATTTGGTCAAATATTGACTTTTGAATGACCGATGTAAAATCAGATAGAGTCAATAAGTAGGTATAGAAATTTCAAGATCCATGACTGAAACATGTTCAATGGGTAAAATATTGGCTACTCTATGGCTAATTTATCACCAGAAGGAGTCAATTGGGTAGGAATAGAAAGTTCAAAATCGACGACTCTTGGGCCCGATTTTGGTACATTTGGTCAAATATTGACTTTTGAATGACCGATGTAACATCAGATAGAGTCAATAAGTAGGTATAGAAATTTCAAGATCCATGACTGAAACATGTTCAATGGGTAAAATATTGGCTACTCTATGGCTAATTTATCACCAGAAGGAGTCAATTGGGTAGGAATAGAAAGTTCAAGATCAAGGACTGAAATATTTTCAGTGGGTCAAAAATTGGCTGAACTATCGCCAGAAGGAGTCAACAGGGTAGAACTAAAATATTCAAAATCGACGACTCTTGGGCCCGATTTTAGTACATTTGGTCAAATATTGACTTTTGAATGACCGATGTAACATCAGAAAGAGTCAATAAGTAGGTATAGAAATTTCAAGATCCATGACTGAAATATGTTCAATGGGTCAAATATTGGCTACTCTATGGCTAATTTATCACCAGAAGGAGTCAATGGGTAGAACTAAAAAGTTAAAAATCGACGACTTTTGGGCCCTATTTTAGTACAGTTGGTCAAATATTGACTTTTGAATAACCAATGTAACATCAGATAGAGTCAATAAGTAGGTATAGAAATTTCAAGATCCATGACTGAAACATGTTCAATGGGTCAAATGTTGGCTACTCTATGGCTAATTTATCACCAGAAGGAGTCAATTGGGTAGGAATAGAAAGTTCAAGATCAAGGACTGAAATATTTTCAGTGGGTCAAAAATTGGCTGAACTATCTCCTGAAGGAGTCAATAGGGTATAACTAAAAAAATCAAAATCGACGACTCTCTGGCCCGATATTAGTACGTTTGGTCAAATATTGACTTTTGAATGACCGATGTAACATCAGATAGAGTCAATAAGTAGGTATAGAAATTTCAAGATCCATGACTGAAACATGTTCAATGGGTCAAATATTGGCTACTCTATGGCTAATTTATCACCAGAAGGAGTCAATGGGTAGAACTAAAAAGTTCAAAATCGACGACTCTTGGGCCCGATTGTAGTACATTTGGTCAAATATTGACTTTTGAATGATCTATGTAACATAAGAAAGAGTAAATAAGTAGATATAGAAATTTCAAGATCCATAACTGAAACATGTTCAATGGGTCAAATATTGGCTACTCTATGGCTAATTTATCACCAGAAGGAGTCAATTGGGTTGGAATAGAAAGTTCAAGATCAAGGACTGAAATATTTTCAGTGGGTCAAAAATTGGCTGAACTATCGCCAGAAGGTGTCAATAGGGTAGAACTAAAATAATCAAAATCGACGACTCTTGGGCCCGATATTTGTACATTTGGTCAAATATTGACTTTTGAATGACCGATGTAACATCAGATAGAGTCAATAAGTAGGTATAGAAATTTTAAGATCCATGACTGAAACATGTTCAATGGGTCAAATATTGGCTACTCTATGGCTAATTTATCACCAAAAGTAGTCAATTGGGTAGAAATAGAAAGTTCAAAATCGACGACTCTTGGGCCCGATATTAGTACATTTTCTCAAATATGGATTTCTGAATGACTGACCTAAATTCAGAAAGAGTCAATGAGTAGGTATAAAAACTTCAAGATCCATAACTGAAACATGTCCAATGGGTAAAATATTGGCTACTCTATGGGTAATTTATCACCAGAAGGAGTCAATTGGGTAGGAATTGAAAGTTCAAGATCAAGGACTGAAATATTTTCAGTGGGTCAAAAATTGGCTGAACTATCACCAAAAGGAGTCAATTGGGTAGGAAAAAAAAGTTCAAAATCGACGACTCTTGGGCCCGATTTTAGAACATTTGGTCAAATATTGACTTTTGAATGATCTATGTAACATCAGAAAGAGTCAATAAGTAGGTATAGAAATTTCAAGATCCATAACTGAAACATGTTCAATAGGTCAAATATTGGCTACTATATGGCTAAATTATCACCAGAAGGGGGCAATAGGGTAGAACTAAAAAGTTCAAAATAGAAGACTCTTGGGCCCGATTTTAGTACATTTGGTCAAATATTGACTTTTGAATGATCTATGTAACATCAGAAAGAGTCAATAAGTAGGTATAGAAATTTCAAGATCCATGACTGAAACATGTTCAATGGGTAAAATATTGGCTACTCTATGGCTAATTTATCACCAGAAGGAGTCAATAGGGTAGGAATAGAAAGTTCAAGATCAAGGACTGAAATATTTTCAGTGGGTCAAAAATTGGCTGAACTATCGCCAGAAGGAGTCAATAGGGTAAAACTAAAATATTCAAAATCGACGACTCTTGGGCCCGATATTAGTACATTTGGTCAATTATTGACTTTTGAATGACCGATGTAACATCAGAAAGAGTCAATAAGTAGGTATATAAATTTCAAGATCCCTGACAGAAACATGTTCAATGGGTAAAATATTGGCTACTCTATGGCTAATTTATCACCAGAAGGAGTCAATGGGTAGAACGAAAAAGTTCAAAATCGACGACTCTTGGGCCCGATTTTAGTACATTTGGTCAAATATTGACTTTTGAATGACCGATGTAACATCAGATAGAGTCAATAAGTAGGTATAGAAATTTCAAGATCCATGACTGAAACATGTTCAATGGGTAAAATATTGGCTACTCTTTGGCTAATTTATCACCAGAAGGAGTCAATTGGGTAGGAATAGAAAGTTCAAAATCGACGACTCTTGGGCCCGATTTTAGTACATTTGGTCATATATTGACTTTTGAATGACCGATGTAACATCGGATAGAGTCAATTAGTAGGTATAGAAATTTTCAAGATCCATGACTGAAACATGTTCAATGGGTAAAATATTGGCTACTCTATGGCTAATTTATCACCAGAAGGAGTCAATTGGGTAGGAATAGAAAGTTCAAAATCGACGACTCTTGGGCCCGATATTAGTACATTTTGTCAAATATGGATTTCTGAATGACTGACCTAAATTCAGAAAGAGTCAATGAGTAGGTATAAAAACTTCAAGATCCATAAATGAAACATGTCCAATGGGTAAAATATTGGCTACTCTATGGGTAATTTATCACCAGAAGGAGTCAATTGGGTAGGAATAGAAAGTTCAAGATCAAGGACTGAAATATTTTCAGTGGGTCAAAAATTGGCTGAACTATCGCCAGAAGGAGTCAATATGGTATAACTAAAAAAATCAAAATCGACGACTCTCTGGCCCGATATTAGTACGTTTGGCAAAATATTGACTTTTGAATGATCTATGTAACATCAGAAAGAGTCAATTAGTAGGTATAGAAATTTCAAGATCCATGACTGAAACATGTTCAATGGGTCAAATATCGGCTACTCTATGGCTAAATTATCACCAGAAGAGGGCAATAGGGTAGAACTAAAAAGTTCAAAATAGAAGACTCTTGGGCCCGATTTTAGTACATTTGGTCAAATATTGACTTTTGAATGACCGATGTAAAATCAGATAGAGTCAATAAGTAGGTATAGAAATTTCAAGATCCATGACTGAAACATGTTCAATGGGTAAAATATTGGCTACTCTTTGGCTAATTTATCACCAGAAGGAGTCAATTGGGTAGGAATAGAAAGTTCAAAATCGACGACTCTTGGGCCCGATTTTAGTACATTTGGTCAAATATTGACTTTTGAATGACCGATGTAACATCAGATAGAGTCAATAAGTAGGTATAGAAATTTCAAGATCCATGACTGAAACATGTTCAATGGGTAAAATATTGGCTACTCTATGGCTAATTTATCACCAGAAGGAGTCAATAGGGTAGGAATAGAAAGTTCAAGATCAAGGACTGAAATATTTTCAGTGGGTCAAAAATTGGCTGAACTATCGCCAGAAGGAGTCAATAGGGTAGAACTAAAATATTCAAAATCGACGACTCTTGGGCCCGATATTAGTTCATTTGGTCAATTATTGACTTTTGAATGACCGATGTAACATCAGATAGAGTCAATTAGTAGGTATAGAAATTTTCAAGATCCATGACTGAAACATGTTCAATGGGTAAAATATTGGCTACTCTATGGCTAATTTATCACCAGAAGGAGTCAATAGGGTAGAAGTAAAAAGTTCAAAATAGACAACTCTTTGGCCCGATTTTAAAACATTTGGTCAAATATTGACTTTTGAATGACCGATGTAACATCAGATAGAGTCAATAAGTAGGTATAGAAATTTCAAGATCCATGACTGAAACATGTTCAATGGGTAAAATATTGGCTACTCTTTGGCTAATTTATCACCAGAAGGAGTCAATTGGGTAGGAATAGAAAGTTCAAAATCGACGACTCTTGGGCCCGATTTTAGTACATTTGGTCAAATATTGACTTTTGAATGACCGATGTAACATCAGATAGAGTCAATAAGTAGGTATAGAAATTTCAAGATCCATGACTGAAACATGTTCAATGGGTAAAATATTGGCTACTCTATGGCTAATTTATCACCAGAAGGAGTCAATTGGGTAGGAATAGAAAGTTCAAGATCAAGGACTGAAATATTTTCAGTGGGTCAAAAATTGGCTGAACTATCGCCAGAAGGAGTCAACAGGGTAGAACTAAAATATTCAAAATCGACGACTCTTGGGCCCGATTTTAGTACATTTGGTCAAATATTGACTTTTGAATGACCGATGTAACATCAGAAAGAGTCAATAAGTAGGTATAGAAATTTCAAGATCCATGACTGAAATATGTTCAATGGGTCAAATATTGGCTACTCTATGGCTAATTTATCACCAGAAGGAGTCAATGGGTAGAACTAAAAAGTTAAAAATCGACGACTTTTGGGCCCTATTTTAGTACAGTTGGTCAAATATTGACTTTTGAATAACCAATGTAACATCAGATAGAGTCAATAAGTAGGTATAGAAATTTCAAGATCCATGACTGAAACATGTTCAATGGGTCAAATGTTGGCTACTCTATGGCTAATTTATCACCAGAAGGAGTCAATTGGGTAGGAATAGAAAGTTCAAGATCAAGGACTGAAATATTTTCAGTGGGTCAAAAATTGGCTGAACTATCTCCTGAAGGAGTCAATAGGGTATAACTAAAAAAATCAAAATCGACGACTCTCTGGCCCGATATTAGTACGTTTGGTCAAATATTGACTTTTGAATGACCGATGTAACATCAGATAGAGTCAATAAGTAGGTATAGAAATTTCAAGATCCATGACTGAAACATGTTCAATGGGTCAAATATTGGCTACTCTATGGCTAATTTATCACCAGAAGGAGTCAATGGGTAGAACTAAAAAGTTCAAAATCGACGACTCTTGGGCCCGATTGTAGTACATTTGGTCAAATATTGACTTTTGAATGATCTATGTAACATAAGAAAGAGTAAATAAGTAGGTATAGAAATTTCAAGATCCATAACTGAAACATGTTCAATGGGTCAAATATTGGCTACTCTATGACTAATTTATCACCAGAAGGAGTCAATTGGGTTGGAATAGAAAGTTCAAGATCAAGGACTGAAATATTTTCAGTGGGTCAAAAATTGGCTGAACTATCGCCAGAAGGTGTCAATAGGGTAGAACTAAAATATTCAAAATCGACGACTCTTGGGCCCGATATTTGTACATTTGGTCAAATATTGACTTTTGAATGACTGATGTAACATCAGATAGAGTCAATAAGTAGGTATAGAAATTTTAAGATCCATGACTGAAACATGTTCAATGGGTCAAATATTGGCTACTCTATGGCTAATTTATCACCAAAAGTAGTCAATTTTGTAGAAATAGAAAGTTCA
Organism: Zacco platypus; assembly: GCA_038088235.1. Lineage (NCBI taxonomy): Eukaryota > Metazoa > Chordata > Actinopteri > Cypriniformes > Xenocyprididae > Zacco > Zacco platypus. The sequence goes on from CM076064.1 coordinate 18,492,169, forward strand.
AAATCGACGACTCTTGGGCCCGATATTAGTACATTTTCTCAAATATGGATTTCTGAATGACTGACCTAAATTCAGAAAGAGTCAATGAGTAGGTATAAAAACTTCAAGATCCATAACTGAAACATGTCCAATGGGTAAAATATTGGCTACTCTATGGGTAATTTATCACCAGAAGGAGTCAATTGGGTAGGAATTGAAAGTTCAAGATCAAGGACTGAAATATTTTCAGTGGGTCAAAAATTGGCTGAACTATCGCCAGAAGGAGTCAATTGGGTATAACTAAAAAAATCAAAATCGACGACTCTCTGGCCCGATATTAGTACATTTGGTCAAATATTGACTTTTGAATGATCTAAGTAACATCAGAAAGAGTCAATAAGTAGGTATAGAAATTTCAAGATCCATAACTGAAACATGTTCAATAGGTCAAATATTGGCTACTATATGGCTAAATTATCACCAGAAGGGGGCAATAGGGTAGAACTAAAAAGTTCAAAATAGAAGACTCTTGGGCCCGATTTTAGTACATTTGGTCAAATATTGACTTTTGAATGACCGATGTAACATCAGATAGAGTCAATAAGTAGGTGTAGAAATTTCAAGATCCATGACTGAAACATGATCAATGGGTAAAATATTGGCTACTCTATGGCTAATTTATCACCAGAAGGAGTCAATTGGGTAGGAATAGAAAGTTCAAGATCAAGGACTGAAATATTTTCAGTGGGTCAAAAATTGGCTGATCTATCGCCAGAAGGTGTCAATAGGGTAGAACTAAAATATTCAAAATCGACGACTCTTGGGCCCGATTTTAGTACATTTGGTCAAATATTGACTTTTGAATGACCGATGTAACATCAGATAGAGTCAATAAGTAGGTATAGAAATTTCAAGATCCATTACTGAAACATGTTCAATGGGTCAAATATTGGCTACTCTATGGCTAATTTATCACCAGAAGGACTCAATAGGGTAGAAGTAAAAAGTTCAAAATAGACAACTCTTTGGCCCGATTTTAAAACATTTGGTCAAATATTGACTTTTGAATGATCTATGTAACATCAGAAAGAGTCAATAAGTAGGTATAGAAATTTCAAGATCCATTACTGAAACATGTTCAATGGGTCAAATATTGGCTACTCTATGGCTAATTTATCACCAGAAGGAGTCAATGGGTAGAACGAAAAAGTTCAAAATCGACGACTCTTGGGCCCGATTTTAGTACATTTGGTCAAATATTGACTTTTGAATGACCGATGTAACATCAGATAGAGTCAATAAGTAGGTATAGAAATTTCAAGATCCATGACTGAAACATGTTCAATGGGTAAAATATTGGCTACTCTTTGGCTAATTTATCACCAGAAGGAGTCAATTGGGTAGGAATAGAAAGTTCAAAATCGACGACTCTTGGGCCCGATTTTGGTACATTTGGTCAAATATTGACTTTTGAATGACCGATGTAACATCAGATAGAGTCAATAAGTAGGTATAGAAATTTCAAGATCCATGACTGAAACATGTTCAATGGGTAAAATATTGGCTACTCTATGGCTAATTTATCACCAGAAGGAGTCAATTGGGTAGGAATAGAAAGTTCAAGATCAAGGACTGAAATATTTTCAGTGGGTCAAAAATTGGCTGAACTATCGCCAGAAGGAGTCAACAGGGTAGAACTAAAATATTCAAAATCGACGACTCTTGGGCCCGATTTTAGTACATTTGGTCAAATATTGACTTTTGAATGACCGATGTAACATCAGAAAGAGTCAATAAGTAGGTATAGAAATTTCAAGATCCATGACTGAAATATGTTCAATGGGTCAAATATTGGCTACTCTATGGCTAATTTATCACCAGAAGGAGTCAATGGGTAGAACTAAAAAGTTAAAAATCGACGACTTTTGGGCCCTATTTTAGTACAGTTGGTCAAATATTGACTTTTGAATAACCAATGTAACATCAGATAGAGTCAATAAGTAGGTATAGAAATTTCAAGATCCATGACTGAAACATGTTCAATGGGTCAAATGTTGGCTACTCTATGGCTAATTTATCACCAGAAGGAGTCAATTGGGTAGGAATAGAAAGTTCAAGATCAAGGACTGAAATATTTTCAGTGGGTCAAAAATTGGCTGAACTATCTCCTGAAGGAGTCAATAGGGTATAACTAAAAAAATCAAAATCGACGACTCTCTGGCCCGATATTAGTACGTTTGGTCAAATATTGACTTTTGAATGACCGATGTAACATCAGATAGAGTCAATAAGTAGGTATAGAAATTTCAAGATCCATGACTGAAACATGTTCAATGGGTCAAATATTGGCTACTCTATGGCTAATTTATCACCAGAAGGAGTCAATGGGTAGAACTAAAAAGTTCAAAATCGACGACTCTTGGGCCCGATTGTAGTACATTTGGTCAAATATTGACTTTTGAATGATCTATGTAACATAAGAAAGAGTAAATAAGTAGATATAGAAATTTCAAGATCCATAACTGAAACATGTTCAATGGGTCAAATATTGGCTACTCTATGGCTAATTTATCACCAGAAGGAGTCAATTGGGTTGGAATAGAAAGTTCAAGATCAAGGACTGAAATATTTTCAGTGGGTCAAAAATTGGCTGAACTATCGCCAGAAGGTGTCAATAGGGTAGAACTAAAATATTCAAAATCGACGACTCTTGGGCCCGATATTTGTACATTTGGTCAAATATTGACTTTTGAATGACCGATGTAACATCAGATAGAGTCAATAAGTAGGTATAGAAATTTTAAGATCCATGACTGAAACATGTTCAATGGGTCAAATATTGGCTACTCTATGGCTAATTTATCACCAAAAGTAGTCAATTGGGTAGAAATAGAAAGTTCAAGATCAAGGACTGAAATATTTTCAGTGGGTCAAAAATTGGCTGAACTATCACCAGAAGGAGTCAATTGGGTAGGAAAAAAAAGTTCAAAATCGACGACTCTTGGGCCCGATTTTAGAACATTTGGTCAAATATTGACTTTTGAATGATCTATGTAACATCAGAAAGAGTCAATAAGTAGGTATAGAAATTTCAAGATCCATAACTGAAACATGTTCAATAGGTCAAATATTGGCTACTATATGGCTAAATTATCACCAGAAGGGGGCAATAGGGTAGAACTAAAAAGTTCAAAATAGAAGACTCTTGGGCCCGATTTTAGTACATTTGGTCAAATATTGACTTTTGAATGATCTATGTAACATCAGAAAGAGTCAATAAGTAGGTATAGAAATTTCAAGATCCATGACTGAAACATGTTCAATGGGTAAAATATTGGCTACTCTATGGCTAATTTATCACCAGAAGGAGTCAATAGGGTAGGAATAGAAAGTTCAAGATCAAGGACTGAAATATTTTCAGTGGGTCAAAAATTGGCTGAACTATCGCCAGAAGGAGTCAATAGGGTAGAACTAAAATATTCAAAATCGACGACTCTTGGGCCCGATATTAGTACATTTGGTCAATTATTGACTTTTGAATAACCGATGTAACATCAGAAAGAGTCAATAAGTAGGTATATAAATTTCAAGATCCCTGACAGAAACATGTTCAATGGGTAAAATATTGGCTACTCTATGGCTAATTTATCACCAGAAGGAGTCAATGGGTAGAACGAAAAAGTTCAAAATCGACGACTCTTGGGCCCGATTTTAGTACATTTGGTCAAATATTGACTTTTGAATGACCGATGTAACATCAGATAGAGTCAATAAGTAGGTATAGAAATTTCAAGATCCATGACTGAAACATGTTCAATGGGTAAAATATTGGCTACTCTTTGGCTAATTTATCACCAGAAGGAGTCAATTGGGTAGGAATAGAAAGTTCAAAATCGACGACTCTTGGGCCCGATTTTAGTACATTTGGTCATATATTGACTTTTGAATGACCGATGTAACATCGGATAGAGTCAATTAGTAGGTATAGAAATTTTCAAGATCCATGACTGAAACATGTTCAATGGGTAAAATATTGGCTACTCTATGGCTAATTTATCACCAGAAGGAGTCAATTGGGTAGGAATAGAAAGTTCAAAATCGACGACTCTTGGGCCCGATATTAGTACATTTTGTCAAATATGGATTTCTGAATGACTGACCTAAATTCAGAAAGAGTCAATGAGTAGGTATAAAAACTTCAAGATCCATAAATGAAACATGTCCAATGGGTAAAATATTGGCTACTCTATGGGTAATTTATCACCAGAAGGAGTCAATTGGGTAGGAATAGAAAGTTCAAGATCAAGGACTGAAATATTTTCAGTGGGTCAAAAATTGGCTGAACTATCGCCAGAAGGAGTCAATATGGTATAACTAAAAAAATCAAAATCGACGACTCTCTGGCCCGATATTAGTACGTTTGGCAAAATATTGACTTTTGAATGATCTATGTAACATCAGAAAGAGTCAATTAGTAGGTATAGAAATTTCAAGATCCATGACTGAAACATGTTCAATGGGTCAAATATCGGCTACTCTATGGCTAAATTATCACCAGAAGAGGGCAATAGGGTACAACTAAAAAGTTCAAAATAGAAGACTCTTGGGCCCGATTTTAGTACATTTGGTCAAATATTGACTTTTGAATGACCGATGTAAAATCAGATAGAGTCAATAAGTAGGTATAGAAATTTCAAGATCCATGACTGAAACATGTTCAATGGGTAAAATATTGGCTACTCTATGGCTAATTTATCACCAGAAGGAGTCAATTGGGTAGGAATAGAAAGTTCAAAATCGACGACTCTTGGGCCCGATTTTAGTACATTTGGTCAAATATTGACTTTTGAATGACCGATGTAACATCAGATAGAGTCAATAAGTAGGTATAGAAATTTCAAGATCCATGACTGAAACATGTTCAATGGGTAAAATATTGGCTACTCTATGGCTAATTTATCACCAGAAGGAGTCAATAGGGTAGGAATAGAAAGTTCAAAATCAAGGACTGAAATATTTTCAGTGGGTCAAAAATTGGCTGAACTATCGCCAGAAGGAGTCAATAGGGTAGAACTAAAATATTCAAAATCGACGACTCTTGGGCCCGATATTAGTTCATTTGGTCAATTATTGACTTTTGAATGACCGATGTAACATCAGATAGAGTCAATAAGTAGGTATAGAAATTTCAAGATCCATGACTGAAACATGTTCAATGGGTAAAATATTGGCTACTCTTTGGCTAATTTATCACCAGAAGGAGTCAATTGGGTAGGAATAGAAAGTTAAAAATCGACGACTCTTGGGCCCGATTTTAGTACATTTGGTCAAATATTGACTTTTGAATGACCGATGTAACATCAGATAGAGTCAATAAGTAGGTATAGAAATTTCAAGATCCATGACTGAAACATGTTCAATGGGTAAAATATTGGCTACTCTATGGCTAATTTATCACCAGAAGGAGTCAATTGGGTAGGAATAGAAAGTTCAAGATCAAGGACTGAAATATTTTCAGTGGGTCAAAAATTGGCTGAACTATCGCCAGAAGGAGTCAACAGGGTAGAACTAAAATATTCAAAATCGACGACTCTTGGGCCCGATTTTAGTACATTTGGTCAAATATTGACTTTTGAATGACCGATGTAACATCAGAAAGAGTCAATAAGTAGGTATAGAAATTTCAAGATCCATGACTGAAATATGTTCAATGGGTCAAATATTGGCTACTCTATGGCTAATTTATCACCAGAAGGAGTCAATGGGTAGAACTAAAAAGTTAAAAATCGACGACTTTTGGGCCCTATTTTAGTACAGTTGGTCAAATATTGACTTTTGAATAACCAATGTAACATCAGATAGAGTCAATAAGTAGGTATAGAAATTTCAAGATCCATGACTGAAACATGTTCAATGGGTCAAATGTTGGCTACTCTATGGCTAATTTATCACCAGAAGGAGTCAATTGGGTAGGAATAGAAAGTTCAAGATCAAGGACTGAAATATTTTCAGTGGGTCAAAAATTGGCTGAACTATCTCCTGAAGGAGTCAATAGGGTATAACTAAAAAAATCAAAATCGACGACTCTCTGGCCCGATATTAGTACGTTTGGTCAAATATTGACTTTTGAATGACCGATGTAACATCAGATAGAGTCAATAAGTAGGTATAGAAATTTCAAGATCCATGACTGAAACATGTTCAATGGGTCAAATATTGGCTACTCTATGGCTAATTTATCACCAGAAGGAGTCAATGGGTAGAACTAAAAAGTTCAAAATCGACGACTCTTGGGCCCGATTGTAGTACATTTGGTCAAATATTGACTTTTGAATGATCTATGTAACATAAGAAAGAGTAAATAAGTAGGTATAGAAATTTCAAGATCCATAACTGAAACATGTTCAATGGGTCAAATATTGGCTACTCTATGGCTAATTTATCACCAGAAGGAGTCAATTTGGTTGGAATAGAAAGTTCAAGATCAAGGACTGAAATATTTTCAGTGGGTCAAAAATTGGCTGAACTATCGCCAGAAGGAGTCAATTGGGTATAACTAAAAAAATCAAAATCGACGACTCTCTGGCCCGATATTAGTACATTTGGTCAAATATTGACTTTTGAATGATCTAAGTAACATCAGAAAGAGTCAATAAGTAGGTATAGAAATTTCAAGATGCATTACTGAAACATGTTCAATGGGTCAAATTTTGGCTACTCTATGGCTAATTTATCACCAGAAGGAGTCAATTGGGTAGGAAAAAAAAGTTCAAAATCGACGACTCTTGGGCCCGATTTTAGAACATTTGGTCAAATATTGACTTTTGAATGATCTATGTAACATCAGAAAGAGTCAATAAGTAGGTATAGAAATTTCAAGATCCATGACTGAAACATGTTCAATAGGTCAAATATTGGCTACTATATGGCTAAATTATCACCAGAAGGGGGCAATAGGGTAGAACTAAAAAGTTCAAAATAGAAGACTCTTGGGCCCGATTTTAGTACATTTGGTCAAATATTGACTTTTGAATGACCGATGTAACATCAGATAGAGTCAATAAGTAGGTGTAGAAATTTCAAGATCCATGACTGAAACATGTTCAATGGGTAAAATATTGGCTACTCTATGGCTAATTTATCACCAGAAGGAGTCAATTGGGTAGGAATAGAAAGTTCAAAATCGACGACTCTTGGGCCCGATTTTAGTACATTTGGTCAAATATTGACTTTTGAATGACCGATGTAACATCAGATAGAGTCAATAAGTAGGTATAGAAATTTCAAGATCCATGACTGAAACATGTTCAATGGGTAAAATATTGGCTACTCTATGGCTAATTTATCACCAGAAGGAGTCAATAGGGTAGGAATAGAAAGTTCAAAATCAAGGACTGAAATATTTTCAGTGGGTCAAAAATTGGCTGAACTATCGCCAGAAGGAGTCAATAGGGTAGAACTAAAATATTCAAAATCGACGACTCTTGGGCCCGATATTAGTTCATTTGGTCAATTATTGACTTTTGAATGACCGATGTAACATCAGATAGAGTCAATAAGTAGGTATAGAAATTTCAAGATCCATGACTGAAACATGTTCAATGGGTAAAATATTGGCTACTCTTTGGCTAATTTATCACCAGAAGGAGTCAATTGGGTAGGAATAGAAAGTTAAAAATCGACGACTCTTGGGCCCGATTTTAGTACATTTGGTCAAATATTGACTTTTGAATGACCGATGTAACATCAGATAGAGTCAATAAGTAGGTATAGAAATTTCAAGATCCATGACTGAAACATGTTCAATGGGTAAAATATTGGCTACTCTATGGCTAATTTATCACCAGAAGGAGTCAATTGGGTAGGAATAGAAAGTTCAAGATCAAGGACTGAAATATTTTCAGTGGGTCAAAAATTGGCTGAACTATCGCCAGAAGGAGTCAACAGGGTAGAACTAAAATATTCAAAATCGACGACTCTTGGGCCCGATTTTAGTACATTTGGTCAAATATTGACTTTTGAATGACCGATGTAACATCAGAAAGAGTCAATAAGTAGGTATAGAAATTTCAAGATCCATGACTGAAATATGTTCAATGGGTCAAATATTGGCTACTCTATGGCTAATTTATCACCAGAAGGAGTCAATGGGTAGAACTAAAAAGTTAAAAATCGACGACTTTTGGGCCCTATTTTAGTACAGTTGGTCAAATATTGACTTTTGAATAACCAATGTAACATCAGATAGAGTCAATAAGTAGGTATAGAAATTTCAAGATCCATGACTGAAACATGTTCAATGGGTCAAATGTTGGCTACTCTATGGCTAATTTATCACCAGAAGGAGTCAATTGGGTAGGAATAGAAAGTTCAAGATCAAGGACTGAAATATTTTCAGTGGGTCAAAAATTGGCTGAACTATCTCCTGAAGGAGTCAATAGGGTATAACTAAAAAAATCAAAATCGACGACTCTCTGGCCCGATATTAGTACGTTTGGTCAAATATTGACTTTTGAATGACCGATGTAACATCAGATAGAGTCAATAAGTAGGTATAGAAATTTCAAGATCCATGACTGAAACATGTTCAATGGGTCAAATATTGGCTACTCTATGGCTAATTTATCACCAGAAGGAGTCAATGGGTAGAACTAAAAAGTTCAAAATCGACGACTCTTGGGCCCGATTGTAGTACATTTGGTCAAATATTGACTTTTGAATGATCTATGTAACATAAGAAAGAGTAAATAAGTAGGTATAGAAATTTCAAGATCCATAACTGAAACATGTTCAATGGGTCAAATATTGGCTACTCTATGGCTAATTTATCACCAGAAGGAGTCAATTTGGTTGGAATAGAAAGTTCAAGATCAAGGACTGAAATATTTTCAGTGGGTCAAAAATTGGCTGAACTATCGCCAGAAGGAGTCAATTGGGTATAACTAAAAAAATCAAAATCGACGACTCTCTGGCCCGATATTAGTACATTTGGTCAAATATTGACTTTTGAATGATCTAAGTAACATCAGAAAGAGTCAATAAGTAGGTATAGAAATTTCAAGATGCATTACTGAAACATGTTCAATGGGTCAAATTTTGGCTACTCTATGGCTAATTTATCACCAGAAGGAGTCAATTGGGTAGGAAAAAAAAGTTCAAAATCGACGACTCTTGGGCCCGATTTTAGAACATTTGGTCAAATATTGACTTTTGAATGATCTATGTAACATCAGAAAGAGTCAATAAGTAGGTATAGAAATTTCAAGATCCATGACTGAAACATGTTCAATAGGTCAAATATTGGCTACTATATGGCTAAATTATCACCAGAAGGGGGCAATAGGGTAGAACTAAAAAGTTCAAAATAGAAGACTCTTGGGCCCGATTTTAGTACATTTGGTCAAATATTGACTTTTGAATGACCGATGTAACATCAGATAGAGTCAATAAGTAGGTGTAGAAATTTCAAGATCCATGACTGAAACATGATCAATGGGTAAAATATTGGCTACTCTATGGCTAATTTATCACCAGAAGGAGTCAATTGGGTAGGAATAGAAAGTTCAAGATCAAGGACTGAAATATTTTCAGTGGGTCAAAAATTGGCTGATCTATCGCCAGAAGGTGTCAATAGGGTAGAACTAAAATATTCAAAATCGACGACTCTTGGGCCCGATTTTAGTACATTTGGTCAAATATTGACTTTTGAATGACCGATGTAACATCAGATAGAGTCAATAAGTAGGTATAGAAATTTCAAGATCCATTACTGAAACATGTTCAATGGGTCAAATATTGGCTACTCTATGGCTAATTTATCACCAGAAGGACTCAATAGGGTAGAAGTAAAAAGTTCAAAATAGACAACTCTTTGGCCCGATTTTAGTACATTTGGTCAGATATTGACTTTTGAATGACCGATGTAACATCAGAAAGAGTCAATAAGTAGGTATAGAAATTTCAAGATCCATGACTGAAATATGTTCAATGGGTCAAATATTGGCTACTCTATGGCTAATTTATCACCAGAAGGAGTCAATGGGTAGAACTAAAAAGTTAAAAATCGACGACTTTTGGGCCCTATTTTAGTACAGTTGGTCAAATATTGACTTTTGAATAACCAATGTAACATCAGATAGAGTCAATAAGTAGGTATAGAAATTTCAAGATCCATGACTGAAACATGTTCAATGGGTCAAATGTTGGCTACTCTATGGCTAATTTATCACCAGAAGGAGTCAATTGGGTAGGAATAGAAAGTTCAAGATCAAGGACTGAAATATTTTCAGTGGGTCAAAAATTGGCTGAACTATCTCCTGAAGGAGTCAATAGGGTATAACTAAAAAAATCAAAATCGACGACTCTCTGGCCCGATATTAGTACGTTTGGTCAAATATTGACTTTTGAATGACCGATGTAACATCAGATAGAGTCAATAAGTAGGTATAGAAATTTCAAGATCCATGACTGAAACATGTTCAATGGGTCAAATATTGGCTACTCTATGGCTAATTTATCACCAGAAGGAGTCAATGGGTAGAACTAAAAAGTTCAAAATCGACGACTCTTGGGCCCGATTGTAGTACATTTGGTCAAATATTGACTTTTGAATGATCTATGTAACATAAGAAAGAGTAAATAAGTAGGTATAGAAATTTCAAGATCCATAACTGAAACATGTTCAATGGGTCAAATATTGGCTACTCTATGGCTAATTTATCACCAGAAGGGGGCAATAGGGTAGAACTAAAAAGTTCAAAATAGACGACTCTTGGGCCCGATTTTAGTACATTTGGTCAAATATTGACTTTTGAATGACCGATATAACATCAGATAGAGTCAATAAGTAGGTATAGAAATTTCAAGATCCATGACTGAAACATGTTCAATGGGTAAAATATTGGCTACTCTATGGCTAATTTATCACCAGAAGGAGTCAATTGGGTTGGAATAGAAAGTTCAAGATCAAGGACTGAAATATTTTCAGTGGGTCAAAAATTGGCTGAACTATCGCCAGAAGGCGTCAATAGGGTAGAACTAAAATATTCAAAATCGACGACTCTTGGGCCCGATATTAGTACATTTTGTCAAATATTGACTTTTGAATGACCGATGTAACATCAGATAGAGTCAATAAGTAGGTATAGAAATTTTAAGATCCATGACTGAAACATGTTCAATGGGTCAAATATTGGCTACTCTATGGCTAATTTATCACCAAAAGGAGTCAATTGGGTAGAAATAGAAAGTTCAAAATCGACGACTCTTGGGCCCGATATTAGTACATTTTCTCAAATATGGATTTCTGAATGACTGACCTAAATTCAGAAAGAGTCAATGAGTAGGTATAAAACTTTAAGATCCATAACTGAAACATGTCCAATGGGTAAAATATTGGCTACTCTATGGGTAATTTATCACCAGAAGGAGTCAATTGGGTAGGAATTGAAAGTTCAAGATCAAGGACTGAAATATTTTCAGTTGGTCAAAAATTGGCTGAACTATCGCCAGAAGGAGTCAATTGGGTATAACTAAAAAAATCAAAATCGACGACTCTCTGGCCCGATATTAGTACATTTGGTCAAATATTGACTTTTGAATGATCTAAGTAACATCAGAAAGAGTCAATAAGTAGGTATAGAAATTTCAAGATGCATTACTGAAACATGTTCAATGGGTCAAATTTTGGCTACTCTATGGCTAATTTATCACCAGAAGGAGTCAATTGGGTAGGAATAAAAAGTTCAAAATCGACGACTCTTGGGCCCGATTTTAGAACATTTGGTCAAATATTGACTTTTGAATGATCTATGTAACATCAGAAAGAGTCAATAAGTAGGTATAGAAATTTCAAGATCCATAACTGAAACATGTTCAATGGGTCAAATATTGACTACTCTATGGCTAATTTATCACCAGAAGGGGGCAATAGGGTAGAACTAAAAAGTTCAAAATAGACGACTCTTGGGCCCGATTTTAGTACATTTGGTCAAATATTGACTTTTGAATGACCGATATAACATCAGATAGAGTCAATAAGTAGGTATAGAAATTTCAAGATCCATGACTGAAACATGTTCAATGGGTAAAATATTGGCTACTCTATGGCTAATTTATCACCAGAAGGAGTCAATTGGGTTGGAATAGAAAGTTCAAGATCAAGGACTGAAATATTTTCAGTGGGTCAAAAATTGGCTGAACTATCGCCAGAAGGCGTCAATAGGGTAGAACTAAAATATTCAAAATCGACGACTCTTGGGCCCGATATTAGTACATTTTGTCAAATATTGACTTTTGAATGACCGATGTAACATCAGATAGAGTCAATAAGTAGGTATAGAAATTTTAAGATCCATGACTGAAACATGTTCAATGGGTCAAATATTGGCTACTCTATGGCTAATTTATCACCAAAAGGAGTCAATTGGGTAGAAATAGAAAGTTCAAAATCGACGACTCTTGGGCCCGATATTAGTACATTTTCTCAAATATGGATTTCTGAATGACTGACCTAAATTCAGAAAGAGTCAATGAGTAGGTATAAAACTTTAAGATCCATAACTGAAACATGTCCAATGGGTAAAATATTGGCTACTCTATGGGTAATTTATCACCAGAAGGAGTCAATTGGGTAGGAATTGAAAGTTCAAGATCAAGGACTGAAATATTTTCAGTTGGTCAAAAATTGGCTGAACTATCGCCAGAAGGAGTCAATTGGGTATAACTAAAAAAATCAAAATCGACGACTCTCTGGCCCGATATTAGTACATTTGGTCAAATATTGACTTTTGAATGATCTAAGTAACATCAGAAAGAGTCAATAAGTAGGTATAGAAATTTCAAGTTGCATTACTGAAACATGTTCAATGGGTCAAATTTTGGCTACTCTATGGCTAATTTATCACCAGAAGGAGTCAATTGGGTAGGAATAAAAAGTTCAAAATCGACGACTCTTGCTCCCGATTTTAGAACATTTGGTCAAATATTGACTTTTGAATGATCTATGTAACATCAGAAAGAGTCAATAAGTAGGTATAGAAATTTCAAGATCCATAACTGAAACATGTTCAATGGGTCAAATATTGGCTACTCATGGCTAATTTATCACCAGAAGGAGTCAATTGGGTAGGAATAGAAAGTTCAAGATCAAGGACTGAAATATTTTCAGTGTGTCAAAAATTGGCTGAACTATCTCCTGAAGGAGTCAATAGGTTAGAACTAAAAGTTCAAAATAGACGACTCTTGGGCCCCATTTTAGTACATTTGGTCAAATATTGACTTTTGAATGAAAGATTAAACATCAGAAAGAGCCAATAAGTAGGTATAGAAATTTCAAGATGCATGACTGAAACATGTTCAATGGGTCAAATATTGGCTACTCTATGGCTAATTTATCACCAGAAGGATTCAATTGGGTAGCAAAAGAAAGTTCAAGATCAAGGACTGAAATATTTTCAGTGGGTCACAAATTGGCTGAACTATCGCCAGAAGGAGTCAATAGGGTATAACTAAAAAGTTCAAAATCGACGACTCTTGGGCCCGATTTTAGTACATTTGGTCAAATATTGACTTTTGAATGACCGATGTAACATCAGAAAGAGTCAATAAGTAGGTATAGAAATTTCAAGATCCATGACTGAAATATGTTCAATTGGTCAAATATTGGCTACTCTATGGCTAATTTATCACCAGAAGGAGTCAATGGGTAGAACTAAAAAGTTCAAAATCGACGACTTTTGGGCCCTATTTTAGTACATTTGGTCAAATATTGACTTTTGAATAACCAATGTAACATCAGAGAGAGTCAATAAGTAGGTATAGAAATTTCAAGATCCATGACTGAAACATGTTCAATGGGTCAAATGTTGGCTACTCTATGGCTAATTTATCACCAGAAGGAGTCTATTGGGTAGGAATAGAAAGTTCAAGATCAAGGACTGAAATATTTTCAGTGGGTCAAAAATTGGCTGAACTATCTCCTGAAGGAGTCAATAGGTTAGAACGAAAAAGTTCAAAATAGACGACTCTTGGGCCCCATTGTAGTACATTTGGTCAAATATTGTCTTTAGAATGAAAGATTAAACATCAGAAAGAGCCAATAAGTAGGTATAGAAATTTCAAGATCCATGACTGAAACATGTTCAATGGGTCAAATATTGGCTGCTCTATGGCTAATTTATTACCGGAAGGAGTCAATTGGGTAGAAATAGACAGTTCAAAATCGACGACTCTTGGGCCCGATTTTAGTACATTTGGTCAAATATTGACTTTTGAATGACCGATGTAACATCAGATAGAGTCAATAAGTAGGTATAGAAATTTCAAGATCCATGACTGAAACATGTTCAATGGGTAAAATATTGGCTACTCTATGGCTAATTTATCACCAGAAGGAGTCAATTGGGTAGGAATAGAAAGTTCAAGATCAAGGACTGAAATATTTTCAGTGGGTCAAAAATTGGCTGAACTATCGCCAGAAGGAGTCAATAGGGTAGAACTAAAATATTCAAAATCGACGACTCTTGGGCCCGATATTAGTACATTTGGTCAAATATTGACTTTTGAATGACCGATGTAACATCAGATAGAGTCAATAAGTAGGTATAGAAATTTTAAGATCCATGACTGAAACATGTTCAATGGGTCAAATATTGGCTACTCTATGGCTAATTTATCACCAAAAGGAGTCAATTGGGTAGAAATAGAAAGTTCAAAATCGACGACTCTTGGGCCCGATATTAGTACATTTTGTCAAATATGGATTTCTGAATGACTGACCTAAATTCAGAAAGAGTCAATGAGTAGGTATAAAAACTTCAAGATTCATAAATGAAACATGTCCAATGGGTAAAATATTGGCTACTCTATGGGTAATTTATCACCAGAAGGAGTCAATTGGGTAGGAATAGAAAGTTCAAGATCAAGGACTGAAATATTTTCAGTGGGTCAAAAATTGGCTGAACTATCGCCAGAAGGAGTCAATAGGGTATAACTAAAAAGTTCACAATCGACGACTCTCTGCCCCGATATTAGTAAATTTGGTCAAATATTGACTTTTGAATGATCTATGTAAGATCAGAAAGAGTCAATTAGTAGGTATAGAAATTTCAAGATCCATGGTTGAAACATGTTCAATGGGTCAAATATCGGCTACTCTATGGCTAAATTATCACCAGAAGGGGGCAACAGGGTAGAACTAAAAAGTTCAAAATAGAAGACTCTTGGGCCCGATTTTAGTACATTTGGTCAAATATTGACTTTTGAATGATCTGTGTAACATCAGAAAGAGTCAATTAGTATGTATAGAAATTTCGAGATCCATGACTGAAACATGTTCAATGGGTCAAATATCGGCTACTCTATGGCTAAATTATCACCAGAAGGGGGCAATAGGGTAGAACTAAAAAGTTCAAAATAGAAGACTCTTGGGCCCGATTTTAGTACATTTGGTCAAATATTGACTTTTGAATGACCGATGTAACATCAGATAGAGTCAATAAGTAGGTATAGAAATTTTAAGATCTATGACTGAAACATGTTCAATGGGTAAAATATTGGCTACTCTATGGCTAATTTATCACGAGAAGGAGTCAAAGGGTAGAACTAAAAAGTTCAAAATAGACGACTCTTGGGCCCGATTTTAGTACATTTGGTCAAATATTGACTTTTGAATCACCGATATGACATCAGAAAGAGTCAATAAGTAGGTATAGAAATTTCAAGATCCATGACTGAAACATGTTCAATGGGTAAAATATTGGCTACTCTATGGCTAATTTATCACCAGAAGGAGTCAATTGGGTAGGAATAGAAAGTTCAAGATCAAGGACTGAAATATTTTCAGTGGATCAAAAATTGGCTGAACTATCGCCAGAAGGTGTCAATAGGGTAGAACTAAAATATTCAAAATCGACGACTCTTGGGCCCGATTTTAGTACATTTGGTCAAATATTGACTTTTGAATGATCTATGTAACATCAGAAAGAGTCAATAAGTAGGACTAGAAATTTCAAGATCCATGACTGAAACATGTTCAATAGGTCAAATATTGGCTACTCACTGGCTAATTTATCACCAGAAGGAGTCAATTGGGTAGGAATAGAAAGTTCAAGATCAAGGACTGAAATATTTTCAGTGGGTCAAAAATTGGCTGAACTATCTCCTGAAGGAGTCAATAGGTTAGAACTAAAAGTTCAAAATAGACGACTCTTGGGCCCCATTTTAGTACATTTTTTCAAATATTGACTTTTGAATGAAAGATTAAACATCAGAAAGAGCCAATAAGTAGGTATAGAAATTTCAAGATCCATGACTGAAACATGTTCAATGGGTCAAATATCGGCTACTCTATGGCTAAATTATCAGCAGAAGGGGGCAATAGGGTAGAACTAAAAAGTTCAAAATAGAAGACTCTTGGGCCCGATTTTAGTACATTTGGTCAAATATTGACTTTTGAATCACCGATATAACATCAGAAAGAGTCAATAAGTAGGTATAGAAATTTCAAGCTCCATGACTGAAACATGTTCAATGGGTCAAATGTTGGCTACTCTATGGCTAATTTATCACCAGAAAGAGTCAATAGGGTAGAAGTAAAAAGTTCAAAATAGACAACTCTTTGGCCCGATTTTAGAACATTTGGTCAAATATTTACTTTTGAATGACCGATGTAATATCAGATAGATTCAATAAGTAGGGCTAGAAATTTCAAGATCCATGACTGAAACATGTTCAATGGGTCAAATTTTGGCTACTCTATGGCTAATTTATCACCAGAAGGAGTCAATTGGGTAGGAATAGAAAGTTCAAGATCAAGGAATGAAATATTTTCAGTGGGTCAAAAATTGGCTGAACTATCGCCAGAAGGTGTCAATAGGGTAGAACTAAAATATTCAAAATCGACGACTCTTGGGCCCGATTTTAGTACATTTGGTCAAATATTGACTTTTGAATTACTGATGTAACATCAGAAAGAGTCAATAAGTAGGTATAGAAATTTCAAGATCCATGACTGAAATATGTTCAATGGGTCAAATATTGGCTACTCTATGGCTAATTTATCACCAGAAGGAGTCAATGGGTAGAACTAAAAAGTTCAAAATCGACGACTTTTGGGCCCTATTTTAGTACATTTGGTCAAATATTGACTTTTGAATAACCAATGTAACATCAGAGAGAGTCAATAAGTAGGTATAGAAATTTCAAGATCCATGACTGAAACATGTTCAATGGGTCAAATGTTGGCTACTCTATGGCTAATTTATCACCAGAAGGAGTCTATTGGGTAGGAATAGAAAGTTCAAGATCAAGGACTGAAATATTTTCAGTGGGTCAAAAATTGGCTGAACTATCTCCTGAAGGAGTCAATAGGTTAGAACGAAAAAGTTCAAAATAGACGACTCTTGGGCCTCATTTTAGTACATTTGGTCAAATATTGTCTTTTGAATGAAAGATTAAACATCAGAAAGAGCCAATAAGTAGGTATAGAAATTTCAAGATCCATGACTGAAACATGTTCAATGGGTCAAATATTGGCTGCTCTATGGCTAATTTATTACCGGAAGGAGTCAATTGGGTAGAAATAGACAGTTCAAAATCGACGACTCTTGGGCCCGATATTAGTACATTTGGTCAAATATGGATTTCTGAATGACTGACCTAAATTCAGAAAGAGTCAATGAGTAGGTATAAAAACTTCAAGATCCATAACTGAAACATGTCCAATGGGTAAAATATTGGCTACTCTATGGCTAATTTATCACCAGAAGGAGTCAATTGGGTAGGAATAGAAAGTTCAAGATCAAGGACTGAAATATTTTCAGTGGGTCAAAAATTGGCTGAACTATCGCCAGAAGGAGTCAATAGGGTAGAACTAAAATATTCAAAATCGACGACTCTTGGGCCCGATTTTAGTACATTTGGTCAAATATTGACTTTTGAATGACCGATGTAACATCAGAAAGAGTCAATAAGTAGGTATAGAAATTTCAAGATCCATGACTGAAATATGTTCAATGGGTCAAATATTGGCTACTCTATGGCTAATTTATCACCAGAAGGAGTCAATGGGTAAAACTAAAAAGTTCAAAATCGACGACTTTTGGGCCCTATTTTAGTACATTTGGTCAAATATTGACTTTTGAATGATCTATGTAACATCAGAAAGAGTCAATTAGTAGGTATAGAAATTTCAAGATCCATGACTGAAACATGTTCAATGGGTCAAATATCGGCCACTCTATGGCTAAATTATCAGCAGAAGGGGGCAATAGGGTAGAACTAAAAAGTTCAAAATAGAAGACTCTTGGGCCCGATTTTAGTACATTTGGTCAAATATTGACTTTTGAATGACCGATGTAACATCATATAGAGTCAATAAGTAGGTATAGAAATTTCAAGATCCATGACTGAAACATGTTCAATGGGTAAAATATTGGCTACTCTATGGCTATATTATCACCAGAAGGAGTCAATTGGGTAGGAATTGAAAGTTCAAGATCAAGGACTGAAATATTTTCAGTGGGTCAAAAATTGGCTGAACTATCTCCTGAAGGAGTCAATAGGTTAGAACGAAAAAGTTCAAAATAGACGACTCTTGGGCCCCATTTTAGTACATTTGGTCAAATATTGTCTTTTGAATGAAAGATTAAACATCAGAAAGAGCCAATAAGTAGGTATAGAAATTTCAAGATCCATGACTGAAACATGTTCAATGGGTCAAATATTGGCTGCTCTATGGCTAATTTATTACCGGAAGGAGTCAATTGGGTAGAAATAGACAGTTCAAAATCGACGACTCTTGGGCCCGATATTAGTACATTTGGTCAAATATGGATTTCTGAATGACTGACCTAAATTCAGAAAGAGTCAATGAGTAGGTATAAAAACTTCAAGATCCATAACTGAAACATGTCCAATGGGTAAAATATTGGCTACTCTATGGCTAATTTATCACCAGAAGGAGTCAATTGGGTAGGAATAGAAAGTTCAAGATCAAGGACTGAAATATTTTCAGTGGGTCAAAAATTGGCTGAACTATCGCCAGAAGGAGTCAATAGGGTAGAACTAAAATATTCAAAATCGACGACTCTTGGGCCCGATTTTAGTACATTTGGTCAAATATTGACTTTTGAATGACCGATGTAACATCAGAAAGAGTCAATAAGTAGGTATAGAAATTTCAAGATCCATGACTGAAATATGTTCAATGGGTCAAATATTGGCTACTCTATGGCTAATTTATCACCAGAAGGAGTCAATGGGTAAAACTAAAAAGTTCAAAATCGACGACTTTTGGGCCCTATTTTAGTACATTTGGTCAAATATTGACTTTTGAATGATCTATGTAACATCAGAAAGAGTCAATTAGTAGGTATAGAAATTTCAAGATCCATGACTGAAACATGTTCAATGGGTCAAATATCGGCCACTCTATGGCTAAATTATCAGCAGAAGGGGGCAATAGGGTAGAACTAAAAAGTTCAAAATAGAAGACTCTTGGGCCCGATTTTAGTACATTTGGTCAAATATTGACTTTTGAATGACCGATGTAACATCAGATAGAGTCAATAAGTAGGTATAGAAATTTCAAGATCCATGACTGAAACATGTTCAATGGGTAAAATATTGGCTACTCTATGGCTATATTATCACCAGAAGGAGTCAATTGGGTAGGAATAGAAAGTTCAAGATCAAGGACTGAAATATTTTCAGTGGGTCAAAAATTGGCTGAACTATCGCCAGAAGGAGTCAATAGGGTAGAACTAAAATATTCAAAATCGACTACTCTTGGGCCCGATATTAGTACATTTGTTCAAATATTGACTTTTGAATGACCGATGTAACATCAGATAGAGTCAATAAGTAGGTATAGAAATTTTAAGATCCATGACTGAAACATGTTCAATGGGTCAAATATTGGCTACTCTATGGCTAATTTATCACCAAAAGGAGTCAATTGGGTAGAAATAGAAAGTTCAAAATCGACGACTCTTGGGCCCGATATTAGTACATTTTGTCAAATATGGATTTCTGAATGACTGACCTAAATTCAGAAAGAGTCAATGAGTAGGTATAAAAACTTCAAGATCCATAAATAAAACATGTCCAATGGGTAAAATATTGGCTGCTCTATGGCTAATTTATCACCAGAAGGAGTCAATAGGCTAGAATTAAAAAGTTCAAAATAGACAACTCTTTCGCCCGATTTTAGAACATTTGGTCAAATATTGACTTTTGAATGACCGATGTAACATCAGATAGATTCAATAAGTAGGACTAGAAATTTCAAGATCCATGACTGAAACATGTTCAGTGGGTAAAATATTGGCTACTCTATGGCTAATTTATCACCAGAAGGAGTCAATTGGGTAGGAATAGAAAGTTCAAGGTCAAGGACTGAAATATTTTCAGTGGGTCGAAAATTGGCTGAACTATCGCCAGAAGGAGTCAATAGGGTAGAACTAAAATATTCAAAATCAACGACTCTTGGGCCCGATATTAGTACATTTGGTCAAATATTGACTTTTGAATGACCGATGTAACATCAGATAGAGTCAATAAGTAGGTATAGAAATTTTAAGATCCATGACTGAAACATGTTAAATGGGTCAAATATTGGCTACTCTATGGCTAATTTATCACCAAAAGGAGTCAATTGGGTAGAAATAGAAAGTTCAAAATCGACGACTCTTGGGCCCGATATTAGTACATTTTGTCAAATATGGATTTCTGAATGACTGACCTAAATTCAGAAAGAGTCAATGAGTAGGTATAAAAACTTCAAGATCCATAAATGAAACATGTCCAATGGGTAAAATATTGGCTACTCTATGGGTAATTTATCAAGAGAAGGAGTCAATTGGGTAGGAATAGAAAGTTCAAGATCAAGGACTGAAATATTTTCAGTGGGTCAAAAATTGGCTGAACTATCGCCAGAAGGAGTCAATAGGGTATAACTAAAAAAATCAAAATCGACGACTCTCTGGCCCGATATTAGTACGTTTGGTCAAATATTGACTTTTGAATGACCGATGTAACATCAGATAGAGTCAATAAGTAGGTATAGAAATTTTAAGATCCATGACTGAAACATGTTCAATGGGTCAAATATTGGCTACTCTATGGGTAATTTATCACCAGAAGGAGTCAATTGGGTAGGAATAGAAAGTTCAAAATCGACGACTCTTGGGCCCGATATTAGTACATTTTGTCAAATATGGATTTCTGAATGACTGACCTAAATTCAGAAAGAGTCAATGAGTAGGTATAAAAACTTCAAGATCCATAAATGAAACATGTCCAATGGGTAAAATATTGGCTACTCTATGGGTAATTTATCAAGAGAAGGAGTCAATTGGGTAGGAATAGAAAGTTCAAGATCAAGGACTGAAATATTTTCAGTGGGTCAAAAATTGGCTGAACTATCGCCAGAAGGAGTCAATAGGGTATAACTAAAAAAATCAAAATCGACGACTCTCTGGCCCGATATTAGTACGTTTGGTCAAATATTGACTTTTGAATGACCGATGTAACATCAGATAGAGTCAATAAGTAGGTATAGAAATTTTAAGATCCATGACTGAAACATGTTCAATGGGTCAAATATTGGCTACTCTATGGGTAATTTATCACCAGAAGGAGTCAATTGGGTAGGAATTGAAAGTTCAAAATCGACGACTCTTTCGCCCGATTTTAGAACATTTGGTCAAATATTGACTTTTGAATGACCGATGTAACATCAGATAGATTCAATAAGTAGGACTAGAAATTTCAAGATCCATGACTGAAACATGTTCAGTGGGTAAAATATTGGCTACTCTATGGCTAATTTATCACCAGAAGGAGTCAATTGGGTAGGAATAGAAAGTTCAAGGTCAAGGACTGAAATATTTTCAGTGGGTCGAAAATTGGCTGAACTATCGCCAGAAGGAGTCAATAGGGTAGAACTAAAATATTCAAAATCAACGACTCTTGGGCCCGATATTAGTACATTTGGTCAAATATTGACTTTTGAATGACCGATGTAACATCAGATAGAGTCAATAAGTAGGTATAGAAATTTTAAGATCCATGACTGAAACATGTTAAATGGGTCAAATATTGGCTACTCTATGGCTAATTTATCACCAAAAGGAGTCAATTGGGTAGAAATAGAAAGTTCAAAATCGACGACTCTTGGGCCCGATATTAGTACATTTTGTCAAATATGGATTTCTGAATGACTGACCTAAATTCAGAAAGAGTCAATGAGTAGGTATAAAAACTTCAAGATCCATAAATGAAACATGTCCAATGGGTAAAATATTGGCTACTCTATGGGTAATTTATCAAGAGAAGGAGTCAATTGGGTAGGAATAGAAAGTTCAAGATCAAGGACTGAAATATTTTCAGTGGGTCAAAAATTGGCTGAACTATCGCCAGAAGGAGTCAATAGGGTATAACTAAAAAAATCAAAATCGACGACTCTCTGGCCCGATATTAGTACGTTTGGTCAAATATTGACTTTTGAATGACCGATGTAACATCAGATAGAGTCAATAAGTAGGTATAGAAATTTTAAGATCCATGACTGAAACATGTTCAATGGGTCAAATATTGGCTACTCTATGGGTAATTTATCACCAGAAGGAGTCAATTGGGTAGGAATAGAAAGTTCAAAATCGACGACTCTTGGGCCCGATATTAGTACATTTTGTCAAATATGGATTTCTGAATGACTGACCTAAATTCAGAAAGAGTCAATGAGTAGGTATAAAAACTTCAAGATCCATAAATGAAACATGTCCAATGGGTAAAATATTGGCTACTCTATGGGTAATTTATCAAGAGAAGGAGTCAATTGGGTAGGAATAGAAAGTTCAAGATCAAGGACTGAAATATTTTCAGTGGGTCAAAAATTGGCTGAACTATCGCCAGAAGGAGTCAATAGGGTATAACTAAAAAAATCAAAATCGACGACTCTCTGGCCCGATATTAGTACGTTTGGTCAAATATTGACTTTTGAATGACCGATGTAACATCAGATAGAGTCAATAAGTAGGTATAGAAATTTTAAGATCCATGACTGAAACATGTTCAATGGGTCAAATATTGGCTACTCTATGGGTAATTTATCACCAGAAGGAGTCAATTGGGTAGGAATTGAAAGTTCAAGATCAAGGACTGAAATATTTTCAGTTGGTCAAAAATTGGCTGAACTATCGCCAGAAGGAGTCAATTGGGTATAACTAAAAAAATCAAAATCGACGACTCTCTGGCCCGATATTAGTACATTTGGTCAAATATTGACTTTTGAATGATCTAAGTAACATCAGAAAGAGTCAATAAGTAGGTATAGAAATTTCAAGATGCATTACTGAAACATGTTCAATGGGTCAAATTTTGGCTACTCTATGGCTAATTTATCACCAGAAGGAGTCAATTGGGTAGGAATAAAAAGTTCAAAATCGACGACTCTTGGGCCCGATTTTAGAACATTTGGTCAAATATTGACTTTTGAATGATCTATGTAACATCAGAAAGAGTCAATAAGTAGGTATAGAAATTTCAAGATCCATAACTGAAACATGTTCAATGGGTCAAATATTGGCTACTCAATGGCTAATTTATCACCAGAAGGAGTCAATTGGGTAGGAATAGAAAGTTCAAGATCAAGGACTGAAATATTTTCAGTGTGTCAAAAATTGGCTGAACTATCTCCTGAAGGAGTCAATAGGTTAGAACTAAACGTTCAAAATAGACGACTCTTGGGCCCCATTTTAGTACATTTGGTCAAATATTGACTTTTGAATGAAAGATTAAACATCAGAAAGAGCCAATAAGTAGGTATAGAAATTTCAAGATGCATGACTGAAACATGTTCAATGGGTCAAATATTGGCTACTCTATGGCTAATTTATCACCAGAAGGATTCAATTGGGTAGCAATAGAAAGTTCAAGATCAAGGACTGAAATATTTTCAGTGGGTCAAAAATTGGCTGAACTATCGCCAGAAGGAGTCAATAGGGTATAACTAAAAAGTTCAAAATCGACGACTCTTGGGCCCGATTTTAGTACATTTGGTCAAATATTGACTTTTGAATGACCGATGTAACATCAGAAAGAGTCAATAAGTAGGTATAGAAATTTCAAGATCCATGACTGAAATATGTTCAATGGGTCAAATATTGGCTACTCTATGGCTAATTTATCACCAGAAGGAGTCTATTGGGTAGGAATAGAAAGTTCAAGATCAAGGACTGAAATATTTTCAGTGGGTCAAAAATTGGCTGAACTATCTCCTGAAGGAGTCAATAGGTTAGAACGAAAAAGTTCAAAATAGACGACTCTTGGGCCCCATTTTAGTACATTTGGTCAAATATTGTCTTTAGAATGAAAGATTAAACATCAGAAAGAGCCAATAAGTAGGTATAGAAATTTCAAGATCCATGACTGAAACATGTTCAATGGGTCAAATATTGGCTGCTCTATGGCTAATTTATTACCGGAAGGAGTCAATTGGGTAGAAATAGACAGTTCAAAATCGACGACTCTTGGGCCCGATTTTAGTACATTTGGTCAAATATTGACTTTTGAATGACCGATGTAACATCAGATAGAGTCAATAAGTAGGTATAGAAATTTCAAGATCCATGACTGAAACATGTTCAATGGGTAAAATATTGGCTACTCTATGGCTAATTTATCACCAGAAGGAGTCAATTGGGTAGGAATAGAAAGTTCAAGATCAAGGACTGAAATATTTTCAGTGGGTCAAAAATTGGCTGAACTATCGCCAGAAGGAGTCTATAGGGTAGAACTAAAATATTCAAAATCGACGACTCTTGGGCCCGATATTAGTACATTTGGTCAAATATTGACTTTTGAATGACCGATGTAACATCAGATAGAGTCAATAAGTAGGTATAGAAATTTTAAGATCCATGACTGAAACATGTTCAATGGGTCAAATATTGGCTACTCTATGGCTAATTTATCACCAAAAGGAGTCAATTGGGTAGAAATAGAAAGTTCAAAATCGACGACTCTTGGGCCCGATATTAGTACATTTTGTCAAATATGGATTTCTGAATGACTGACCTAAATTCAGAAAGAGTCAATGAGTAGGTATAAAAACTTCAAGATTCATAAATGAAACATGTCCAATGGGTAAAATATTGGCTACTCTATGGGTAATTTATCACCAGAAGGAGTCAATTGGGTAGGAATAGAAAGTTCAAGATCAAGGACTGAAATATTTTCAGTGGGTCAAAAATTGGCTGAACTATCGCCAGAAGGAGTCAATAGGGTATAACTAAAAAGTTCACAATCGACGACTCTCTGCCCCGATATTAGTAAATTTGGTCAAATATTGACTTTTGAATGATCTATGTAACATCAGAAAGAGTCAATTAGTAGGTATAGAAATTTCAAGATCCATGGCTGAAACATGTTCAATGGGTCAAATATCGGCTACTCTATGGCTAAATTATCACCAGAAGGGGGCAATAGGGTAGAACTAAAAAGTTCAAAATAGAAGACTCTTGGGCCCGATTTTAGTACATTTGGTCAAATATTGACTTTTGAATGATCTGTGTAACATCAGAAAGAGTCAATGAGTATGTATAGAAATTTCGAGATCCATGACTGAAACATGTTCAATGGGTCAAATATCGGCTACTCTATGGCTAAATTATCACCAGAAGGGGGCAATAGGGTAGAACTAAAAAGTTCAAAATAGAAGACTCTTGGGCCCGATTTTAGTACATTTGGTCAAATATTGACTTTTGAATGACCGATGTAACATCAGATAGAGTCAATAAGTAGGTATAGAAATTTTAAGATCTATGACTGAAACATGTTCAATGGGTAAAATATTGGCTACTCTATGGCTAATTTATCACGAGAAGGAGTCAAAGGGTAGAACTAAAAAGTTCAAAATAGACGACTCTTGGGCCCGATTTTAGTACATTTGGTCAAATATTGACTTTTGAATCACCGATATGACATCAGAAAGAGTCAATAAGTAGGTATAGAAATTTCAAGATCCATGACTGAAACATGTTCAATGGGTAAAATATTGGCTACTCTATGGCTAATTTATCACCAGAAGGAGTCAATTGGGTAGGAATAGAAAGTTCAAGATCAAGGACTGAAATATTTTCAGTGGGTCAAAAATTGGCTGAACTATCGCCAGAAGGTGTCAATAGGGTAGAACTAAAATATTCAAAATCGACGACTCTTGGGCCCGATTTTAGTACATTTGGTCAAATATTGACTTTTGAATGATCTATGTAACATCAGAAAGAGTCAATAAGTAGGACTAGAAATTTCAAGATCCATGACTGAAACATGTTCAATGGGTCAAATATTGGCTACTCACTGGCTAATTTATCACCAGAAGGAGTCAATTGGGTAGGAATAGAAAGTTCAAGATCAAGGACTGAAATATTTTCAGTGGGTCAAAAATTGGCTGAACTATCTCCTGAAGGAGTCAATAGGTTAGAACTAAAAGTTCAAAATAGACGACTCTTGGGCCCCATTTTAGTACATTTGGTCAAATATTGACTTTTGAATGAAAGATTAAACATCAGAAAGAGCCAATAAGTAGGTATAGAAATTTCAAGATCCATGACTGAAACATGTTCAATGGGTCAAATATCGGCTACTCTATGGCTAAATTATCAGCAGAAGGGGGCAATAGGGTAGAACTAAAAAGTTCAAAATAGAAGACTCTTGGGCCCGATTTTAGTACATTTGGTCAAATATTGACTTTTGAATCACCGATATAACATCAGAAAGAGTCAATAAGTAGGTATAGAAATTTCAAGCTCCATGACTGAAACATGTTCAATGGGTCAAATGTTGGCTACTCTATGGCTAATTTATCACCAGAAAGAGTCAATAGGGTAGAAGTAAAAAGTTCAAAATAGACAACTCTTTGGCCCGATTTTAGAACATTTGGTCAAATATTTACTTTTGAATGACCGATGTAATATCAGATAGATTCAATAAGTAGGGCTAGAAATTTCAAGATCCATGACTGAAACATGTTCAATGGGTCAAATTTTGGCTACTCTATGGCTAATTTATCACCAGAAGGAGTCAATTGGGTAGGAATAGAAAGTTCAAGATCAAGGAATGAAATATTTTCAGTGGGTCAAAAATTGGCTGAACTATCGCCAGAAGGTGTCAATAGGGTAGAACTAAAATATTCAAAATCGACGACTCTTGGGCCCGATTTTAGTACATTTGGTCAAATATTGACTTTTGAATTACTGATGTAACATCAGAAAGAGTCAATAAGTAGGTATAGAAATTTCAAGATCCATGACTGAAATATGTTCAATGGGTCAAATATTGGCTACTCTATGGCTAATTTATCACCAGAAGGAGTCAATGGGTAGAACTAAAAAGTTCAAAATCGACGACTTTTGGGCCCTATTTTAGTACATTTGGTCAAATATTGACTTTTGAATAACCAATGTAACATCAGAGAGAGTCAATAAGTAGGTATAGAAATTTCAAGATCCATGACTGAAACATGTTCAATGGGTCAAATGTTGGCTACTCTATGGCTAATTTATCACCAGAAGGAGTCTATTGGGTAGGAATAGAAAGTTCAAGATCAAGGACTGAAATATTTTCAGTGGGTCAAAAATTGGCTGAACTATCTCCTGAAGGAGTCAATAGGTTAGAACGAAAAAGTTCAAAATAGACGACTCTTGGGCCTCATTTTAGTACATTTGGTCAAATATTGTCTTTTGAATGAAAGATTAAACATCAGAAAGAGCCAATAAGTAGGTATAGAAATTTCAAGATCCATGACTGAAACATGTTCAATGGGTCAAATATTGGCTGCTCTATGGCTAATTTATTACCGGAAGGAGTCAATTGGGTAGAAATAGACAGTTCAAAATCGACGACTCTTGGGCCCGATATTAGTACATTTGGTCAAATATGGATTTCTGAATGACTGACCTAAATTCAGAAAGAGTCAATGAGTAGGTATAAAAACTTCAAGATCCATAACTGAAACATGTCCAATGGGTAAAATATTGGCTACTCTATGGCTAATTTATCACCAGAAGGAGTCAATTGGGTAGGAATAGAAAGTTCAAGATCAAGGACTGAAATATTTTCAGTGGGTCAAAAATTGGCTGAACTATCGCCAGAAGGAGTCAATAGGGTAGAACTAAAATATTCAAAATCGACGACTCTTGGGCCCGATTTTAGTACATTTGGTCAAATATTGACTTTTGAATGACCGATGTAACATCAGAAAGAGTCAATAAGTAGGTATAGAAATTTCAAGATCCATGACTGAAATATGTTCAATGGGTCAAATATTGGCTACTCTATGGCTAATTTATCACCAGAAGGAGTCAATGGGTAAAACTAAAAAGTTCAAAATCGACGACTTTTGGGCCCTATTTTAGTACATTTGGTCAAATATTGACTTTTGAATGATCTATGTAACATCAGAAAGAGTCAATTAGTAGGTATAGAAATTTCAAGATCCATGACTGAAACATGTTCAATGGGTCAAATATCGGCCACTCTATGGCTAAATTATCAGCAGAAGGGGGCAATAGGGTAGAACTAAAAAGTTCAAAATAGAAGACTCTTGGGCCCGATTTTAGTACATTTGGTCAAATATTGACTTTTGAATGACCGATGTAACATCAGATAGAGTCAATAAGTAGGTATAGAAATTTCAAGATCCATGACTGAAACATGTTCAATGGGTAAAATATTGGCTACTCTATGGCTATATTATCACCAGAAGGAGTCAATTGGGTAGGAATAGAAAGTTCAAGATCAAGGACTGAAATATTTTCAGTGGGTCAAAAATTGGCTGAACTATCGCCAGAAGGAGTCAATAGGGTAGAACTAAAATATTCAAAATCGACTACTCTTGGGCCCGATATTAGTACATTTGTTCAAATATTGACTTTTGAATGACCGATGTAACATCAGATAGAGTCAATAAGTAGGTATAGAAATTTTAAGATCCATGACTGAAACATGTTCAATGGGTCAAATATTGGCTACTCTATGGCTAATTTATCACCAAAAGGAGTCAATTGGGTAGAAATAGAAAGTTCAAAATCGACGACTCTTGGGCCCGATATTAGTACATTTTGTCAAATATGGATTTCTGAATGACTGACCTAAATTCAGAAAGAGTCAATGAGTAGGTATAAAAACTTCAAGATCCATAAATAAAACATGTCCAATGGGTAAAATATTGGCTGCTCTATGGCTAATTTATCACCAGAAGGAGTCAATAGGCTAGAAGTAAAAAGTTCAAAATAGACAACTCTTTCGCCCGATTTTAGAACATTTGGTCAAATATTGACTTTTGAATGACCGATGTAACATCAGATAGATTCAATAAGTAGGACTAGAAATTTCAAGATCCATGACTGAAACATGTTCAGTGGGTAAAATATTGGCTACTCTATGGCTAATTTATCACCAGAAGGAGTCAATTGGGTAGGAATAGAAAGTTCAAAATCGACAACTCTTGGGCCCGATTTTAGTACATTTGGTCAAATATTGACTTTTGAATGACCGATGTAACATCAGATAGAGTCAATAAGTAGGTATAGAAATTTCAAGATCCATGACTGAAACATGTTCAATGGGTAAAATATTGGCTACTCTTTGGCTAATTTATCACCAGAAGGAGTCAATTGGGTAGGAATAGAAAGTTCAAGGTCAAGGACTGAAATATTTTCAGTGGGTCGAAAATTGGCTGAACTATCGCCAGAAGGAGTCAATAGGGTAGAACTAAAATATTCAAAATCAACGACTCTTGGGCCCGATATTAGTACATTTGGTCAAATATTGACTTTTGAATGACCGATGTAACATCAGATAGAGTCAATAAGTAGGTATAGAAATTTTAAGATCCATGACTGAAACATGTTAAATGGGTCAAATATTGGCTACTCTATGGCTAATTTATCACCAAAAGGAGTCAATTGGGTAGAAATAGAAAGTTCAAAATCGACGACTCTTGGGCCCGATATTAGTACATTTTGTCAAATATGGATTTCTGAATGACTGACCTAAATTCAGAAAGAGTCAATGAGTAGGTATAAAAACTTCAAGATCCATAAATGAAACATGTCCAATGGGTAAAATATTGGCTACTCTATGGGTAATTTATCAAGAGAAGGAGTCAATTGGGTAGGAATAGAAAGTTCAAGATCAAGGACTGAAATATTTTCAGTGGGTCAAAAATTGGCTGAACTATCGCCAGAAGGAGTCAATAGGGTATAACTAAAAAAATCAAAATCGACGACTCTCTGGCCCGATATTAGTACGTTTGGTCAAATATTGACTTTTGAATGACCGATGTAACATCAGATAGAGTCAATAAGTAGGTATAGAAATTTTAAGATCCATGACTGAAACATGTTCAATGGGTCAAATATTGGCTACTCTATGGGTAATTTATCACCAGAAGGAGTCAATTGGGTAGGAATAGAAAGTTCAAAATCGACGACTCTTGGGCCCGATATTAGTACATTTTGTCAAATATGGATTTCTGAATGACTGACCTAAATTCAGAAAGAGTCAATGAGTAGGTATAAAAACTTCAAGATCCATAAATGAAACATGTCCAATGGGTAAAATATTGGCTACTCTATGGGTAATTTATCAAGAGAAGGAGTCAATTGGGTAGGAATAGAAAGTTCAAGATCAAGGACTGAAATATTTTCAGTGGGTCAAAAATTGGCTGAACTATCGCCAGAAGGAGTCAATAGGGTATAACTAAAAAAATCAAAATCGACGACTCTCTGGCCCGATATTAGTACGTTTGGTCAAATATTGACTTTTGAATGACCGATGTAACATCAGATAGAGTCAATAAGTAGGTATAGAAATTTTAAGATCCATGACTGAAACATGTTCAATGGGTCAAATATTGGCTACTCTATGGGTAATTTATCACCAGAAGGAGTCAATTGGGTAGGAATTGAAAGTTCAAGATCAAGGACTGAAATATTTTCAGTGTGTCAAAAATTGGCTGAACTATCGCCAGAAGGAGTCAATAGGGTATAACTAAAAAAATCAAAATCGACGACTCTCTGGCCCGATATTAGTACATTTGGTCAAATATTGACTTTTGAATGATCTAAGTAACATCAGAAAGAGTCAATAAGTAGGTATAGAAATTTCAAGATGCATTACTGAAACATGTTCAATGGGTCAAATTTTGGCTACTCTATGGCTAATTTATCACCAGAAGGAGTCAATTGGGTAGGAATAAAAAGTTCAAAATCGACGACTCTTGGGCCCGATTTTAGAACATTTGGTCAAATATTGACTTTTGAATGATCTATGTAACATCAGAAAGAGTCAATAAGTAGGTATAGAAATTTCAAGATCCATAACTGAAACATGTTCAATGGGTCAAATATTGGCTACTCAATGGCTAATTTATCACCAGAAGGAGTCAATTGGGTAGGAATAGAAAGTTCAAGATCAAGGACTGAAATATTTTCAGTGTGTCAAAAATTGGCTGAACTATCTCCTGAAGGAGTCAATAGGTTAGAACTAAAAGTTCAAAATAGACGACTCTTGGGCCCCATTTTAGTACATTTGGTCAAATATTGACTTTTGAATGAAAGATTAAACATCAGAAAGAGCCAATAAGTAGGTATAGAAATTTCAAGATGCATGACTGAAACATGTTCAATGGGTCAAATATTGGCTACTCTATGGCTAATTTATCACCAGAAGGATTCAATTGGGTAGCAATAGAAAGTTCAAGATCAAGGACTGAAATATTTTCAGTGGGTCAAAAATTGGCTGAACTATCGCCAGAAGGAGTCAATAGGGTATAACTAAAAAGTTCAAAATCGACGACTCTTGGGCCCGATTTTAGTACATTTGGTCAAATATTGACTTTTGAATGACCGATGTAACATCAGAAAGAGTCAATAAGTAGGTATAGAAATTTCAAGATCCATGACTGAAATATGTTCAATGGGTCAAATATTGGCTACTCTATGGCTAATTTATCACCAGAAGGAGTCAATGGGTAGAACTAAAAAGTTCAAAATCGACGACTTTTGGGCAATATTTTAGTACATTTGGTCAAATATTGACTTTTGAATAACCAATGTAACATCAGAGAGAGTCAATAAGTAGGTATAGAAATTTCAAGATCCATGACTGAAACATGTTCAATGGGTCAAATGTTGGCTACTCTATGGCTAATTTATCACCAGAAGGAGTCTATTGGGTAGGAATAGAAAGTTCAAGATCAAGGACTGAAATATTTTCAGTGGGTCAAAAATTGGCTGAACTATCTCCTGAAGGAGTCAATAGGTTAGAACGAAAAAGTTCAAAATAGACGACTCTTGGGCCCCATTTTAGTACATTTGGTCAAATATTGTCTTTAGAATGAAAGATTAAACATCAGAAAGAGCCAATAAGTAGGTATAGAAATTTCAAGATCCATGACTGAAACATGTTCAATGGGTCAAATATTGGCTGCTCTATGGCTAATTTATTACCGGAAGGAGTCAATTGGGTAGAAATAGACAGTTCAAAATCGACGACTCTTGGGCCCGATTTTAGTACATTTGGTCAAATATTGACTTTTGAATGACCGATGTAACATCAGATAGAGTCAATAAGTAGGTATAGAAATTTCAAGATCCATGACTGAAACATGTTCAATGGGTAAAATATTGGCTACTCTATGGCTAATTTATCACCAGAAGGAGTCAATTGGGTAGGAATAGAAAGTTCAAGATCAAGGACTGAAATATTTTCAGTGGGTCAAAAATTGGCTGAACTATCGCCAGAAGGAGTCTATAGGGTAGAACTAAAATATTCAAAATCGACGACTCTTGGGCCCGATATTAGTACATTTGGTCAAATATTGACTTTTGAATGACCGATGTAACATCAGATAGAGTCAATAAGTAGGTATAGAAATTTTAAGATCCATGACTGAAACATGTTCAATGGGTCAAATATTGGCTACTCTATGGCTAATTTATCACCAAAAGGAGTCAATTGGGTAGAAATAGAAAGTTCAAAATCGACGACTCTTGGGCCCGATATTAGTACATTTTGTCAAATATGGATTTCTGAATGACTGACCTAAATTCAGAAAGAGTCAATGAGTAGGTATAAAAACTTCAAGATTCATAAATGAAACATGTCCAATGGGTAAAATATTGGCTACTCTATGGGTAATTTATCACCAGAAGGAGTCAATTGGGTAGGAATAGAAAGTTCAAGATCAAGGACTGAAATATTTTCAGTGGGTCAAAAATTGGCTGAACTATCGCCAGAAGGAGTCAATAGGGTATAACTAAAAAGTTCACAATCGACGACTCTCTGCCCCGATATTAGTAAATTTGGTCAAATATTGACTTTTGAATGATCTATGTAACATCAGAAAGAGTCAATTAGTAGGTATAGAAATTTCAAGATCCATGGCTGAAACATGTTCAATGGGTCAAATATCGGCTACTCTATGGCTAAATTATCACCAGAAGGGGGCAATAGGGTAGAACTAAAAAGTTCAAAATAGAAGACTCTTGGGCCCGATTTTAGTACATTTGGTCAAATATTGACTTTTGAATGATCTGTGTAACATCAGAAAGAGTCAATGAGTATGTATAGAAATTTCGAGATCCATGACTGAAACATGTTCAATGGGTCAAATATCGGCTACTCTATGGCTAAATTATCACCAGAAGGGGGCAATAGGGTAGAACTAAAAAGTTCAAAATAGAAGACTCTTGGGCCCGATTTTAGTACATTTGGTCAAATATTGACTTTTGAATGACCGATGTAACATCAGATAGAGTCAATAAGTAGGTATAGAAATTTTAAGATCTATGACTGAAACATGTTCAATGGGTAAAATATTGGCTACTCTATGGCTAATTTATCACCAGAAGGAGTCAAAGGGTAGAACTAAAAAGTTCAAAATAGACGACTCTTGGGCCCGATTTTAGTACATTTGGTCAAATATTGACTTTTGAATCACCGATATGACATCAGAAAGAGTCAATAAGTAGGTATAGAAATTTCAAGATCCATGACTGAAACATGTTCAATGGGTAAAATATTGGCTACTCTATGGCTAATTTATCACCAGAAGGAGTCAATTGGGTAGGAATAGAAAGTTCAAGATCAAGGACTGAAATATTTTCAGTGGGTCAAAAATTGGCTGAACTATCGCCAGAAGGTGTCAATAGGGTAGAACTAAAATATTCAAAATCGACGACTCTTGGGCCCGATTTTAGTACATTTGGTCAAATATTGACTTTTGAATGATCTATGTAACATCAGAAAGAGTCAATAAGTAGGACTAGAAATTTCAAGATCCATGACTGAAACATGTTCAATGGGTCAAATATTGGCTACTCACTGGCTAATTTATCACCAGAAGGAGTCAATTGGGTAGGAATAGAAAGTTCAAGATCAAGGACTGAAATATTTTCAGTGGGTCAAAAATTGGCTGAACTATCTCCTGAAGGAGTCAATAGGTTAGAACTAAAAGTTCAAAATAGACGACTCTTGGGCCCCATTTTAGTACATTTGGTCAAATATTGACTTTTGAATGAAAGATTAAACATCAGAAAGAGCCAATAAGTAGGTATAGAAATTTCAAGATCCATGACTGAAACATGTTCAATGGGTCAAATATCGGCTACTCTATGGCTAAATTATCAGCAGAAGGGGGCAATAGGGTAGAACTAAAAAGTTCAAAATAGACAACTCTTTGGCCCGATTTTAGAACATTTGGTCAAATATTTACTTTTGAATGACCGATGTAATATCAGATAGATTCAATAAGTAGGGCTAGAAATTTCAAGATCCATGACTGAAACATGTTCAATGGGTCAAATTTTGGCTACTCTATGGCTAATTTATCACCAGAAGGAGTCAATTGGGTAGGAATAGAAAGTTCAAGATCAAGGAATGAAATATTTTCAGTGGGTCAAAAATTGGCTGAACTATCGCCAGAAGGTGTCAATAGGGTAGAACTAAAATATTCAAAATCGACGACTCTTGGGCCCGATTTTAGTACATTTGGTCAAATATTGACTTTTGAATTACTGATGTAACATCAGAAAGAGTCAATAAGTAGGTATAGAAATTTCAAGATCCATGACTGAAATATGTTCAATGGGTCAAATATTGGCTACTCTATGGCTAATTTATCACCAGAAGGAGTCAATGGGTAGAACTAAAAAGTTCAAAATCGACGACTTTTGGGCCCTATTTTAGTACATTTGGTCAAATATTGACTTTTGAATAACCAATGTAACATCAGAGAGAGTCAATAAGTAGGTATAGAAATTTCAAGATCCATGACTGAAACATGTTCAATGGGTCAAATGTTGGCTACTCTATGGCTAATTTATCACCAGAAGGAGTCTATTGGGTAGGAATAGAAAGTTCAAGATCAAGGACTGAAATATTTTCAGTGGGTCAAAAATTGGCTGAACTATCTCCTGAAGGAGTCAATAGGTTAGAACGAAAAAGTTCAAAATAGACGACTCTTGGGCCTCATTTTAGTACATTTGGTCAAATATTGTCTTTTGAATGAAAGATTAAACATCAGAAAGAGCCAATAAGTAGGTATAGAAATTTCAAGATCCATGACTGAAACATGTTCAATGGGTCAAATATTGGCTGCTCTATGGCTAATTTATTACCGGAAGGAGTCAATTGGGTAGAAATAGACAGTTCAAAATCGACGACTCTTGGGCCCGATATTAGTACATTTGGTCAAATATGGATTTCTGAATGACTGACCTAAATTCAGAAAGAGTCAATGAGTAGGTATAAAAACTTCAAGATCCATAACTGAAACATGTCCAATGGGTAAAATATTGGCTACTCTATGGCTAATTTATCACCAGAAGGAGTCAATTGGGTAGGAATAGAAAGTTCAAGATCAAGGACTGAAATATTTTCAGTGGGTCAAAAATTGGCTGAACTATCGCCAGAAGGAGTCAATAGGGTAGAACTAAAATATTCAAAATCGACGACTCTTGGGCCCGATTTTAGTACATTTGGTCAAATATTGACTTTTGAATGACCGATGTAACATCAGAAAGAGTCAATAAGTAGGTATAGAAATTTCAAGATCCATGACTGAAATATGTTCAATGGGTCAAATATTGGCTACTCTATGGCTAATTTATCACCAGAAGGAGTCAATGGGTAAAACTAAAAAGTTCAAAATCGACGACTTTTGGGCCCTATTTTAGTACATTTGGTCAAATATTGACTTTTGAATGATCTATGTAACATCAGAAAGAGTCAATTAGTAGGTATAGAAATTTCAAGATCCATGACTGAAACATGTTCAATGGGTCAAATATCGGCCACTCTATGGCTAAATTATCAGCAGAAGGGGGCAATAGGGTAGAACTAAAAAGTTCAAAATAGAAGACTCTTGGGCCCGATTTTAGTACATTTGGTCAAATATTGACTTTTGAATGACCGATGTAACATCAGATAGAGTCAATAAGTAGGTATAGAAATTTCAAGATCCATGACTGAAACATGTTCAATGGGTAAAATATTGGCTACTCTATGGCTATATTATCACCAGAAGGAGTCAATTGGGTAGGAATTGAAAGTTCAAGATCAAGGACTGAAATATTTTCAGTGGGTCAAAAATTGGCTGAACTATCGCCAGAAGGAGTCAATAGGGTAGAACTAAATATTCAAAATCGACTACTCTTGGGCCCGATATTAGTACATTTGTTCAAATATTGACTTTTGAATGACCGATGTAACATCAGATAGAGTCAATAAGTAGGTATAGAAATTTTAAGATCCATGACTGAAACATGTTCAATGGGTCAAATATTGGCTACTCTATGGCTAATTTATCACCAAAAGGAGTCAATTGGGTAGAAATAGAAAGTTCAAAATCGACGACTCTTGGGCCCGATATTAGTACATTTAGTCAAATATGGATTTCTGAATGACTGACCTAAATTCAGAAAGAGTCAATGAGTAGGTATAAAAACTTCAAGATCCATAAATAAAACATGTCCAATGGGTAAAATATTGGCTGCTCTATGGCTAATTTATCACCAGAAGGAGTCAATAGGCTAGAAGTAAAAAGTTCAAAATAGACAACTCTTTCGCCCGATTTTAGAACATTTGGTCAAATATTGACTTTTGAATGACCGATGTAACATCAGATAGATTCAATAAGTAGGACTAGAAATTTCAAGATCCATGACTGAAACATGTTCAGTGGGTAAAATATTGGCTACTCTATGGCTAATTTATCACCAGAAGGAGTCAATTGGGTAGGAATAGAAAGTTCAAAATCGACAACTCTTGGGCCCGATTTTAGTACATTTGGTCAAATATTGACTTTTGAATGACCGATGTAACATCAGATAGAGTCAAAAAGTAGGTATAGAAATTTCAAGATCCATGACTGAAACATGTTCAATGGGTAAAATATTGGCTACTCTTTGGCTAATTTATCACCAGAAGGAGTCAATTGGGTAGGAATAGAAAGTTCAAGGTCAAGGACTGAAATATTTTCAGTGGGTCGAAAATTGGCTGAACTATCGCCAGAAGGAGTCAATAGGGTAGAACTAAAATTTTCAAAATCAACGACTCTTGGGCCCGATATTAGTACATTTGGTCAAATATTGACTTTTGAATGACCGATGTAACATCAGATAGAGTCAATAAGTAGGTATAGAAATTTTAAGATCCATGACTGAAACATGTTAAATGGGTCAAATATTGGCTACTCTATGGCTAATTTATCACCAAAAGGAGTCAATTGGGTAGAAATAGAAAGTTCAAAATCGACGACTCTTGGGCCCGATATTAGTACATTTTGTCAAATATGGATTTCTGAATGACTGACCTAAATTCAGAAAGAGTCAATGAGTAGGTATAAAAACTTCAAGATCCATAAATGAAACATGTCCAATGGGTAAAATATTGGCTACTCTATGGGTAATTTATCAAGAGAAGGAGTCAATTGGGTAGGAATAGAAAGTTCAAGATCAAGGACTGAAATATTTTCAGTGGGTCAAAAATTGGCTGAACTATCGCCAGAAGGAGTCAATAGGGTATAACTAAAAAAATCAAAATCGACGACTCTCTGGCCCGATATTAGTACGTTTGGTCAAATATTGACTTCTGAATGATCTATGTAACATCAGAAAGAGTCAATAAGTAGGTATAGAAATTTTAAGATCTATGACTGAAACATGTTCAATGGGTAAAATATTGGCTACTCTATGGCTAATTTATCACCAGAAGGAGTCAATTGGGTAGGAATAGAAAGTTCAAAATCGACGACTCTTTTGCCCGATTTTAGTACATTTGGTCAAATATTGACTTTTGAATGACTGACCTAAATTCAGAAAGAGTCAATGAGTAGGTATAAAAACTTCAAGATTCATAAATGAAACATG
Organism: Zacco platypus; assembly: GCA_038088235.1. Taxonomy (NCBI): domain Eukaryota; kingdom Metazoa; phylum Chordata; class Actinopteri; order Cypriniformes; family Xenocyprididae; genus Zacco; species Zacco platypus. The sequence continues at coordinate 18,530,586 of CM076064.1, forward strand.
TCCAATGGGTAAAATATTCGCTACTCTATGGGTAATTTATCACCAGAAGGAGTCAATTGGGTAGGAATAGAAAGTTCAAGATCAAGGACTGAAATATTTTCAGTGGGTCAAAAATTGGCTGAACTATCGCCAGAAGGAGTCAATAGGGTATAACTAAAAAGTTCACAATCGACGACGCTCTGGCCCGATATTAGTACATTTGGTCAAATATTGACTTTTGAATGATCTGTGTAACATCAGAAAGAGTCAATTAGTATGTATAGAAATTTCGAGATCCATGACTGAAACATGTTCAATGGGTCAAATATCGGCTACTCTATGGCAAAATTATCACCAGAAGGGGGCAATAGGGTAGAACTAAAAAGTTCAAAATAGAAGACTCTTGGGCCCGATTTTAGTACATTTGGTCAAATATTGACTTTTGAATCACCGATATAACATCAGAAAGAGTCAATAAGTAGGTATAGAAATTTCAAGATCCATGACTGAAACATGTTCAATGGGTAAAATATTGGCTACTCTATGGCTAATTTATCGCCAGAAGGAGTCAATAGGGTATAACTAAAAAGTTCACAATCGACGACTCTCTGGCCCGATATTAGTACATTTGGTCAAATATTGACTTTTGAATGATCTGTGTAACATCAGAAAGAATCAATTAGTATGTATAGAAATTTCGAGATCCATGACTGAAACATGTTCAATGTCTCAAATATCGGCTACTCTATGGCAAAATTATCACCAGAAGGGGGCAATAGGGTAGAACTAAAAAGTTCAAAATAGAAGACTCTTGGGCCCGATTTTAGTACATTTGGTCAAATATTGACTTTTGAATGACCGATGTAACATCAGATAGAGTCAATAAGTAGGTATAGAAATTTTAAGATCTATGACTGAAACATGTTCAATGGGTAAAATATTGGCTACTCTATGGCTAATTTATCACCAGAAGGAGTCAAAGGGTAGAACTAAAAAGTTCAAAATAGACGACTCTTGGGCCCGATTTTAGTACATTTGGTCAAATATTGACTTTTGAATCACCGATATAACATCAGAAAGAGTCAATAAGTAGGTATAGAAATTTCAAGATCCATGACTGAAACATGTTCAATGGGTAAAATATTGGCTACTCAATGGCTAATTTATCACCAGAAGGAGTCAATTGGGTAGGAATAGAAAGTTCAAAATCGACGACTCTTGGGCCCGATATTAGTACATTTTGTCAAATATGGATTTCTGAATGACTGACCTAAATTCAGAAAGAGTCAATGAGTAGGTATAAAAACTTCAAGATCCATAAATGAAACATGTCCAATGGGTAAAATATTGGCTACTCTATGGGTAATTTATCAAGAGAAGGAGTCAATTGGGTAGGAATAGAAAGTTCAAGATCAAGGACTGAAATATTTTCAGTGGGTCAAAAATTGGCTGAACTATCGCCAGAAGGATTCAATAGGGTATAACTAAAAAAATCAAAATCGACGACTCTCTGGCCCGATATTAGTACGTTTGGTCAAATATTGACTTGTGAATGATCTATGTAACATCAGAAAGAGTCAATAAGTAGGTATAGAAATTTCAAGATCCATGACTGAAACATGTTCAATGGGTAAAATATTGGCTACTCTATGGCTAATTTATCACCAGAAGGAGTCAATTGGGTAGGAATAGAAAGTTCAAAATCGACGACTCTTGGGCCCGATATTAGTACATTTTGTCAAATATGGATTTCTGAATGACTGACCTAAATTCAGAAAGAGTCAATGAGTAGGTATAAAAACTTCAAGATCCATAAATGAAACATGTCCAATGGGTAAAATATTGGCTACTCTATGGGTAATTTATCAAGAGAAGGAGTCAATTGGGTAGGAATAGAAAGTTCAAGATCAAGGACTGAAATATTTTCAGTGGGTCAAAAATTGGCTGAACTATCGCCAGAAGGAGTCAATAGGGTATAACTAAAAAAATCAAAATCGACGACTCTCTGGCCCGATATTAGTACGTTTGGTCAAATATTGACTTGTGAATGATCTATGTAACATCAGAAAGAGTCAATAAGTAGGTATAGAAATTTTAAGATCTATGACTGAAACATGTTCAATGGGTAAAATATTGGCTACTCTATGGCTAATTTATCACCAGAAGGAGTCAATTGGGTAGGAATAGAAAGTTCAAAATCGACGACTCTTTTGCCCGATTTTAGTACATTTGGTCAAATATTGACTTTTGAATAACTGACCTAAATTCAGAAAGAGTCAATGAGTAGGTATAAAAACTTCAAGATTCAAAAATGAAACATGTCCAATGGGTAAAATATTCGCTACTCTATGGGTAATTTATCACCAGAAGGAGTCAATTGGGTAGGAATAGAAAGTTCAAGATCAAGGACTGAAATATTTTCAGTGGGTCAAAAATTGGCTGAACTATCGCCAGAATGAGTCAATAGGGTATAACTAAAAAGTTCACAATCGACGACTCTCTGGCCCGATATTAGTACATTTGGTCAAATATTGACTTTTGAATGATCTGTGTAACATCAGAAAGAGTCAATTAGTATGTATAGAAATTTCGAGATCCATGACTGAAACATGTTCAATGGGTCAAATATCGGCTACTCTATGGCTAAATTATCACCAGAAGGGGGCAATAGGGTAGAACTAAAAAGTTCAAAATAGAAGACTCTTGGGCCCGATTTTAGTACATTTGGTCAAATATTGACTTTTGAATGACCGATGTAACATCAGATAGAGTCAATAAGTAGGTATAGAAATTTTAAGATCTATGACTGAAACATGTTCAATGGGTAAAAAATTGGCTACTCTATGGCTAATTTATCACCAGAAGGAGTCAAAGGGTAGAACTAAAAAGTTCAAAATAGACGACTCTTGGGCCCGATTTTAGTACATTTGGTCAAATATTGACTTTTGAATCACCGATATAACATCAGAAAGAGTCAATAAGTAGGTATAGAAATTTCAAGATCCATGACTGAAACATGTTCAATGGGTAAAATATTGGCTACTCTATGGCTAATTTATCACCAGAAGGAGTCAATTGGGTAGGAATAGAAAGTTCAAGATCAAGGACTGAAATATTTTCAGTGGGTAAAAAATTGGCTGAACTATCGCCAGAAGGAGTCAATAGGGTAGAACTAAAATATTCAAAATCGACGACTCTTGGGCCCGATATTAGTACATTTGGTCAAATATTGACTTTTGAATGACCGATGTAACATCAGATAGAGTCAATAAGTAGGTATAGAAATTTCAAGATCCATGACTGAAACATGTTCAATGGGTAAAATATTGGCTACTCTATGGCTAATTTATCGCCAGAAGGAGTCAATAGGGTATAACTAAAAAGTTCACAATCGACGACTCTCTGGCCCGATATTAGTACATTTGGTCAAATATTGACTTTTGAATGATCTGTGTAACATCAGAAAGAATCAATTAGTATGTATAGAAATTTCGAGATCCATGACTGAAACATGTTCAATGGGTCAAATATCGGCTACTCTATGGCAAAATTATCACCAGAAGGGGGCAATAGGGTAGAACTAAAAAGTTCAAAATAGAAGACTCTTGGGCCCGATTTTAGTACATTTGGTCAAATATTGACTTTTGAATGACCGATGTAACATCAGATAGAGTCAATAAGTAGGTATAGAAATTTTAAGATCTATGACTGAAACATGTTCAATGGGTAAAATATTGGCTACTCTATGGCTAATTTATCACCAGAAGGAGTCAAAGGGTAGAACTAAAAAGTTCAAAATAGACGACTCTTGGGCCCGATTTTAGTACATTTGGTCAAATATTGACTTTTGAATCACCGATATAACATCAGAAAGAGTCAATAAGTAGGTATAGAAATTTCAAGATCCATGACTGAAACATGTTCAATGGGTAAAATATTGGCTACTCAATGGCTAATTTATCACCAGAAGGAGTCAATTGGGTAGGAATAGAAAGTTCAAAATCGACGACTCTTGGGCCCGATATTAGTACATTTTGTCAAATATGGATTTCTGAATGACTGACCTAAATTCAGAAAGAGTCAATGAGTAGGTATAAAAACTTCAAGATCCATAAATGAAACATGTCCAATGGGTAAAATATTGGCTACTCTATGGGTAATTTATCAAGAGAAGGAGTCAATTGGGTAGGAATAGAAAGTTCAAGATCAAGGACTGAAATATTTTCAGTGGGTCAAAAATTGGCTGAACTATCGCCAGAAGGAGTCAATAGGGTATAACTAAAAAAATCAAAATCGACGACTCTCTGGCCCGATATTAGTACGTTTGGTCAAATATTGACTTGTGAATGATCTATGTAACATCAGAAAGAGTCAATAAGTAGGTATAGAAATTTTAAGATCTATGACTGAAACATGTTCAATGGGTAAAATATTGGCTACTCTATGGCTAATTTATCACCAGAAGGAGTCAATTGGGTAGGAATAGAAAGTTCAAAATCGACGACTCTTTTGCCCGATTTTAGTACATTTGGTCAAATATTGACTTTTGAATAACTGACCTAAATTCAGAAAGAGTCAATGAGTAGGTATAAAAACTTCAAGATTCAAAAATGAAACATGTCCAATGGGTAAAATATTCGCTACTCTATGGGTAATTTATCACCAGAAGGAGTCAATTGGGTAGGAATAGAAAGTTCAAGATCAAGGACTGAAATATTTTCAGTGGGTCAAAAATTGGCTGAACTATCGCCAGAATGAGTCAATAGGGTATAACTAAAAAGTTCACAATCGACGACTCTCTGGCCCGATATTAGTACATTTGGTCAAATATTGACTTTTGAATGATCTGTGTAACATCAGAAAGAGTCAATTAGTATGTATAGAAATTTCGAGATCCATGACTGAAACATGTTCAATGGGTCAAATATCGGCTACTCTATGGCTAAATTATCACCAGAAGGGGGCAATAGGGTAGAACTAAAAAGTTCAAAATAGAAGACTCTTGGGCCCGATTTTAGTACATTTGGTCAAATATTGACTTTTGAATGACCGATGTAACATCAGATAGAGTCAATAAGTAGGTATAGAAATTTTAAGATCTATGACTGAAACATGTTCAATGGGTAAAAAATTGGCCACTCTATGGCTAATTTATCACCAGAAGGAGTCAAAGGGTAGAACTAAAAAGTTCAAAATAGACGACTCTTGGGCCCGATTTTAGTACATTTGGTCAAATATTGACTTTTGAATCACCGATATAACATCAGAAAGAGTCAATAAGTAGGTATAGAAATTTCAAGATCCATGACTGAAACATGTTCAATGGGTAAAATATTGGCTACTCTATGGCTAATTTATCACCAGAAGGAGTCAATTGGGTAGGAATAGAAAGTTCAAGATCAAGGACTGAAATATTTTCAGTGGGTAAAAAATTGGCTGAACTATCGCCAGAAGGAGTCAATAGGGTAGAACTAAAATATTCAAAATCGACGACTCTTGGGCCCGATATTAGTACATTTGGTCAAATATTGACTTTTGAATGACCGATGTAACATCAGATAGAGTCAATAAGTAGGTATAGAAATTTCAAGATCCATGACTGAAACATGTTCAATGGGTAAAATATTGGCTACTCTATGGCTAATTTATCGCCAGAAGGAGTCAATAGGGTATAACTAAAAAGTTCACAATCGACGACTCTCTGGCCCGATATTAGTACATTTGGTCAAATATTGACTTTTGAATGATCTGTGTAACATCAGAAAGAATCAATTAGTATGTATAGAAATTTCGAGATCCATGACTGAAACATGTTCAATGGGTCAAATATCGGCTACTCTATGGCAAAATTATCACCAGAAGGGGGCAATAGGGTAGAACTAAAAAGTTCAAAATAGAAGACTCTTGGGCCCGATTTTAGTACATTTGGTCAAATATTGACTTTTGAATGACCGATGTAACATCAGATAGAGTCAATAAGTAGGTATAGAAATTTTAAGATCTATGACTGAAACATGTTCAATGGGTAAAATATTGGCTACTCTATGGCTAATTTATCACCAGAAGGAGTCAAAGGGTAGAACTAAAAAGTTCAAAATAGACGACTCTTGGGCCCGATTTTAGTACATTTGGTCAAATATTGACTTTTGAATCACCGATATAACATCAGAAAGAGTCAATAAGTAGGTATAGAAATTTCAAGATCCATGACTGAAACATGTTCAATGGGTAAAATATTGGCTACTCAATGGCTAATTTATCACCAGAAGGAGTCAATTGGGTAGGAATAGAAAGTTCAAAATCGACGACTCTTGGGCCCGATATTAGTACATTTTGTCAAATATGGATTTCTGAATGACTGACCTAAATTCAGAAAGAGTCAATGAGTAGGTATAAAAACTTCAAGATCCATAAATGAAACATGTCCAATGGGTAAAATATTGGCTACTCTATGGGTAATTTATCAAGAGAAGGAGTCAATTGGGTAGGAATAGAAAGTTCAAGATCAAGGACTGAAATATTTTCAGTGGGTCAAAAATTGGCTGAACTATCGCCAGAAGGAGTCAATAGGGTATAACTAAAAAAATCAAAATCGACGACTCTCTGGCCCGATATTAGTACGTTTGGTCAAATATTGACTTGTGAATGATCTATGTAACATCAGAAAGAGTCAATAAGTAGGTATAGAAATTTCAAGATCCATGACTGAAACATGTTCAATGGGTAAAATATTGGCTACTCTATGGCTAATTTATCACCAGAAGGAGTCAATTGGGTAGGAATAGAAAGTTCAAAATCGACGACTCTTGGGCCCGATATTAGTACATTTTGTCAAATATGGATTTCTGAATGACTGACCTAAATTCAGAAAGAGTCAATGAGTAGGTATAAAAACTTCAAGATCCATAAATGAAACATGTCCAATGGGTAAAATATTGGCTACTCTATGGGTAATTTATCAAGAGAAGGAGTCAATTGGGTAGGAATAGAAAGTTCAAGATCAAGGACTGAAATATTTTCAGTGGGTCAAAAATTGGCTGAACTATCGCCAGAAGGAGTCAATAGGGTATAACTAAAAAAATCAAAATCGACGACTCTCTGGCCCGATATTAGTACGTTTGGTCAAATATTGACTTGTGAATGATCTATGTAACATCAGAAAGAGTCAATAAGTAGGTATAGAAATTTTAAGATCTATGACTGAAACATGTTCAATGGGTAAAATATTGGCTACTCTATGGCTAATTTATCACCAGAAGGAGTCAATTGGGTAGGAATAGAAAGTTCAAAATCGACGACTCTTTTGCCCGATTTTAGTACATTTGGTCAAATATTGACTTTTGAATAACTGACCTAAATTCAGAAAGAGTCAATGAGTAGGTATAAAAACTTCAAGATTCAAAAATGAAACATGTCCAATGGGTAAAATATTCGCTACTCTATGGGTAATTTATCACCAGAAGGAGTCAATTGGGTAGGAATAGAAAGTTCAAGATCAAGGACTGAAATATTTTCAGTGGGTCAAAAATTGGCTGAACTATCGCCAGAATGAGTCAATAGGGTATAACTAAAAAGTTCACAATCGACGACTCTCTGCCCCAATATTAGTAAATTTGGTCAAATATTGACTTTTGAATGATCTATGTAACATCAGAAAGAGTCAATTAGTAGGTATAGAAATTTCAAGATCCATGGCTGAAACATGTTCAATGGGTCAAATATCGGCTACTCTATGGCTAAATTATCACCAGAAGGGGGCAATAGGGTAGAACTAAAAAGTTCAAAATAGAAGACTCTTGGGCCCGATTTTAGTACATTTGGTCAAATATTGACTTTTGAATGATCTGTGTAACATCAGAAAGAGTCAATGAGTATGTATAGAAATTTCGAGATCCATGACTGAAACATGTTCAATGGGTCAAATATCGGCTACTCTATGGCTAAATTATCACCAGAAGGGGGCAATAGGGTAGAACTAAAAAGTTCAAAATAGAAGACTCTTGGGCCCGATTTTAGTACATTTGGTCAAATATTGACTTTTGAATGACCGATGTAACATCAGATAGAGTCAATAAGTAGGTATAGAAATTTTAAGATCTATGACTGAAACATGTTCAATGGGTAAAATATTGGCTACTCTATGGCTAATTTATCACCAGAAGGAGTCAAAGGGTAGAACTAAAAAGTTCAAAATAGACGACTCTTGGGCCCGATTTTAGTACATTTGGTCAAATATTGACTTTTGAATCACCGATATGACATCAGAAAGAGTCAATAAGTAGGTATAGAAATTTCAAGATCCATGACTGAAACATGTTCAATGGGTAAAATATTGGCTACTCTATGGCTAATTTATCACCAGAAGGAGTCAATTGGGTAGGAATAGAAAGTTCAAGATCAAGGACTGAAATATTTTCAGTGGGTCAAAAATTGGCTGAACTATCGCCAGAAGGTGTCAATAGGGTAGAACTAAAATATTCAAAATCGACGACTCTTGGGCCCGATTTTAGTACATTTGGTCAAATATTGACTTTTGAATGATCTATGTAACATCAGAAAGAGTCAATAAGTAGGACTAGAAATTTCAAGATCCATGACTGAAACATGTTCAATGGGTCAAATATTGGCTACTCACTGGCTAATTTATCACCAGAAGGAGTCAATTGGGTAGGAATAGAAAGTTCAAGATCAAGGACTGAAATATTTTCAGTGGGTCAAAAATTGGCTGAACTATCTCCTGAAGGAGTCAATAGGTTAGAACTAAAAGTTCAAAATAGACGACTCTTGGGCCCCATTTTAGTACATTTGGTCAAATATTGACTTTTGAATGAAAGATTAAACATCAGAAAGAGCCAATAAGTAGGTATAGAAATTTCAAGATCCATGACTGAAACATGTTCAATGGGTCAAATATCGGCTACTCTATGGCTAAATTATCAGCAGAAGGGGGCAATAGGGTAGAACTAAAAAGTTCAAAATAGACAACTCTTTGGCCCGATTTTAGAACATTTGGTCAAATATTTACTTTTGAATGACCGATGTAATATCAGATAGATTCAATAAGTAGGGCTAGAAATTTCAAGATCCATGACTGAAACATGTTCAATGGGTCAAATTTTGGCTACTCTATGGCTAATTTATCACCAGAAGGAGTCAATTGGGTAGGAATAGAAAGTTCAAGATCAAGGAATGAAATATTTTCAGTGGGTCAAAAATTGGCTGAACTATCGCCAGAAGGTGTCAATAGGGTAGAACTAAAATATTCAAAATCGACGACTCTTGGGCCCGATTTTAGTACATTTGGTCAAATATTGACTTTTGAATTACTGATGTAACATCAGAAAGAGTCAATAAGTAGGTATAGAAATTTCAAGATCCATGACTGAAATATGTTCAATGGGTCAAATATTGGCTACTCTATGGCTAATTTATCACCAGAAGGAGTCAATGGGTAGAACTAAAAAGTTCAAAATCGACGACTTTTGGGCCCTATTTTAGTACATTTGGTCAAATATTGACTTTTGAATAACCAATGTAACATCAGAGAGAGTCAATAAGTAGGTATAGAAATTTCAAGATCCATGACTGAAACATGTTCAATGGGTCAAATGTTGGCTACTCTATGGCTAATTTATCACCAGAAGGAGTCTATTGGGTAGGAATAGAAAGTTCAAGATCAAGGACTGAAATATTTTCAGTGGGTCAAAAATTGGCTGAACTATCTCCTGAAGGAGTCAATAGGTTAGAACGAAAAAGTTCAAAATAGACGACTCTTGGGCCTCATTTTAGTACATTTGGTCAAATATTGTCTTTTGAATGAAAGATTAAACATCAGAAAGAGCCAATAAGTAGGTATAGAAATTTCAAGATCCATGACTGAAACATGTTCAATGGGTCAAATATTGGCTGCTCTATGGCTAATTTATTACCGGAAGGAGTCAATTGGGTAGAAATAGACAGTTCAAAATCGACGACTCTTGGGCCCGATATTAGTACATTTGGTCAAATATGGATTTCTGAATGACTGACCTAAATTCAGAAAGAGTCAATGAGTAGGTATAAAAACTTCAAGATCCATAACTGAAACATGTCCAATGGGTAAAATATTGGCTACTCTATGGCTAATTTATCACCAGAAGGAGTCAATTGGGTAGGAATAGAAAGTTCAAGATCAAGGACTGAAATATTTTCAGTGGGTCAAAAATTGGCTGAACTATCGCCAGAAGGAGTCAATAGGGTAGAACTAAAATATTCAAAATCGACGACTCTTGGGCCCGATTTTAGTACATTTGGTCAAATATTGACTTTTGAATGACCGATGTAACATCAGAAAGAGTCAATAAGTAGGTATAGAAATTTCAAGATCCATGACTGAAATATGTTCAATGGGTCAAATATTGGCTACTCTATGGCTAATTTATCACCAGAAGGAGTCAATGGGTAAAACTAAAAAGTTCAAAATCGACGACTTTTGGGCCCTATTTTAGTACATTTGGTCAAATATTGACTTTTGAATGATCTATGTAACATCAGAAAGAGTCAATTAGTAGGTATAGAAATTTCAAGATCCATGACTGAAACATGTTCAATGGGTCAAATATCGGCCACTCTATGGCTAAATTATCAGCAGAAGGGGGCAATAGGGTAGAACTAAAAAGTTCAAAATAGAAGACTCTTGGGCCCGATTTTAGTACATTTGGTCAAATATTGACTTTTGAATGACCGATGTAACATCAGATAGAGTCAATAAGTAGGTATAGAAATTTCAAGATCCATGACTGAAACATGTTCAATGGGTAAAATATTGGCTACTCTATGGCTATATTATCACCAGAAGGAGTCAATTGGGTAGGAATTGAAAGTTCAAGATCAAGGACTGAAATATTTTCAGTGGGTCAAAAATTGGCTGAACTATCGCCAGAAGGAGTCAATAGGGTAGAACTAAATATTCAAAATCGACTACTCTTGGGCCCGATATTAGTACATTTGTTCAAATATTGACTTTTGAATGACCGATGTAACATCAGATAGAGTCAATAAGTAGGTATAGAAATTTTAAGATCCATGACTGAAACATGTTCAATGGGTCAAATATTGGCTACTCTATGGCTAATTTATCACCAAAAGGAGTCAATTGGGTAGAAATAGAAAGTTCAAAATCGACGACTCTTGGGCCCGATATTAGTACATTTAGTCAAATATGGATTTCTGAATGACTGACCTAAATTCAGAAAGAGTCAATGAGTAGGTATAAAAACTTCAAGATCCATAAATAAAACATGTCCAATGGGTAAAATATTGGCTGCTCTATGGCTAATTTATCACCAGAAGGAGTCAATAGGCTAGAAGTAAAAAGTTCAAAATAGACAACTCTTTCGCCCGATTTTAGAACATTTGGTCAAATATTGACTTTTGAATGACCGATGTAACATCAGATAGATTCAATAAGTAGGACTAGAAATTTCAAGATCCATGACTGAAACATGTTCAGTGGGTAAAATATTGGCTACTCTATGGCTAATTTATCACCAGAAGGAGTCAATTGGGTAGGAATAGAAAGTTCAAAATCGACAACTCTTGGGCCCGATTTTAGTACATTTGGTCAAATATTGACTTTTGAATGACCGATGTAACATCAGATAGAGTCAAAAAGTAGGTATAGAAATTTCAAGATCCATGACTGAAACATGTTCAATGGGTAAAATATTGGCTACTCTTTGGCTAATTTATCACCAGAAGGAGTCAATTGGGTAGGAATAGAAAGTTCAAGGTCAAGGACTGAAATATTTTCAGTGGGTCGAAAATTGGCTGAACTATCGCCAGAAGGAGTCAATAGGGTAGAACTAAAATATTCAAAATCAACGACTCTTGGGCCCGATATTAGTACATTTGGTCAAATATTGACTTTTGAATGACCGATGTAACATCAGATAGAGTCAATAAGTAGGTATAGAAATTTTAAGATCCATGACTGAAACATGTTAAATGGGTCAAATATTGGCTACTCTATGGCTAATTTATCACCAAAAGGAGTCAATTGGGTAGAAATAGAAAGTTCAAAATCGACGACTCTTGGGCCCGATATTAGTACATTTTGTCAAATATGGATTTCTGAATGACTGACCTAAATTCAGAAAGAGTCAATGAGTAGGTATAAAAACTTCAAGATCCATAAATGAAACATGTCCAATGGGTAAAATATTGGCTACTCTATGGGTAATTTATCAAGAGAAGGAGTCAATTGGGTAGGAATAGAAAGTTCAAGATCAAGGACTGAAATATTTTCAGTGGGTCAAAAATTGGCTGAACTATCGCCAGAAGGAGTCAATAGGGTATAACTAAAAAAATCAAAATCGACGACTCTCTGGCCCGATATTAGTACGTTTGGTCAAATATTGACTTCTGAATGATCTATGTAACATCAGAAAGAGTCAATAAGTAGGTATAGAAATTTTAAGATCTATGACTGAAACATGTTCAATGGGTAAAATATTGGCTACTCTATGGCTAATTTATCACCAGAAGGAGTCAATTGGGTAGGAATAGAAAGTTCAAAATCGACGACTCTTTTGCCCGATTTTAGTACATTTGGTCAAATATTGACTTTTGAATGACTGACCTAAATTCAGAAAGAGTCAATGAGTAGGTATAAAAACTTCAAGATTCATAAATGAAACATGTCCAATGGGTAAAATATTCGCTACTCTATGGGTAATTTATCACCAGAAGGAGTCAATTGGGTAGGAATAGAAAGTTCAAGATCAAGGACTGAAATATTTTCAGTGGGTCAAAAATTGGCTGAACTATCGCCAGAAGGAGTCAATAGGGTATAACTAAAAAGTTCACAATCGACGACGCTCTGGCCCGATATTAGTACATTTGGTCAAATATTGACTTTTGAATGATCTGTGTAACATCAGAAAGAGTCAATTAGTATGTATAGAAATTTCGAGATCCATGACTGAAACATGTTCAATGGGTCAAATATCGGCTACTCTATGGCAAAATTATCACCAGAAGGGGGCAATAGGGTAGAACTAAAAAGTTCAAAATAGAAGACTCTTGGGCCCGATTTTAGTACATTTGGTCAAATATTGACTTTTGAATCACCGATATAACATCAGAAAGAGTCAATAAGTAGGTATAGAAATTTCAAGATCCATGACTGAAACATGTTCAATGGGTAAAATATTGGCTACTCTATGGCTAATTTATCGCCAGAAGGAGTCAATAGGGTATAACTAAAAAGTTCACAATCGACGACTCTCTGGCCCGATATTAGTACATTTGGTCAAATATTGACTTTTGAATGATCTGTGTAACATCAGAAAGAATCAATTAGTATGTATAGAAATTTCGAGATCCATGACTGAAACATGTTCAATGTCTCAAATATCGGCTACTCTATGGCAAAATTATCACCAGAAGGGGGCAATAGGGTAGAACTAAAAAGTTCAAAATAGAAGACTCTTGGGCCCGATTTTAGTACATTTGGTCAAATATTGACTTTTGAATGACCGATGTAACATCAGATAGAGTCAATAAGTAGGTATAGAAATTTTAAGATCTATGACTGAAACATGTTCAATGGGTAAAATATTGGCTACTCTATGGCTAATTTATCACCAGAAGGAGTCAAAGGGTAGAACTAAAAAGTTCAAAATAGACGACTCTTGGGCCCGATTTTAGTACATTTGGTCAAATATTGACTTTTGAATCACCGATATAACATCAGAAAGAGTCAATAAGTAGGTATAGAAATTTCAAGATCCATGACTGAAACATGTTCAATGGGTAAAATATTGGCTACTCAATGGCTAATTTATCACCAGAAGGAGTCAATTGGGTAGGAATAGAAAGTTCAAAATCGACGACTCTTGGGCCCGATATTAGTACATTTTGTCAAATATGGATTTCTGAATGACTGACCTAAATTCAGAAAGAGTCAATGAGTAGGTATAAAAACTTCAAGATCCATAAATGAAACATGTCCAATGGGTAAAATATTGGCTACTCTATGGGTAATTTATCAAGAGAAGGAGTCAATTGGGTAGGAATAGAAAGTTCAAGATCAAGGACTGAAATATTTTCAGTGGGTCAAAAATTGGCTGAACTATCGCCAGAAGGATTCAATAGGGTATAACTAAAAAAATCAAAATCGACGACTCTCTGGCCCGATATTAGTACGTTTGGTCAAATATTGACTTGTGAATGATCTATGTAACATCAGAAAGAGTCAATAAGTAGGTATAGAAATTTCAAGATCCATGACTGAAACATGTTCAATGGGTAAAATATTGGCTACTCTATGGCTAATTTATCACCAGAAGGAGTCAATTGGGTAGGAATAGAAAGTTCAAAATCGACGACTCTTGGGCCCGATATTAGTACATTTTGTCAAATATGGATTTCTGAATGACTGACCTAAATTCAGAAAGAGTCAATGAGTAGGTATAAAAACTTCAAGATCCATAAATGAAACATGTCCAATGGGTAAAATATTGGCTACTCTATGGGTAATTTATCAAGAGAAGGAGTCAATTGGGTAGGAATAGAAAGTTCAAGATCAAGGACTGAAATATTTTCAGTGGGTCAAAAATTGGCTGAACTATCGCCAGAAGGAGTCAATAGGGTATAACTAAAAAAATCAAAATCGACGACTCTCTGGCCCGATATTAGTACGTTTGGTCAAATATTGACTTGTGAATGATCTATGTAACATCAGAAAGAGTCAATAAGTAGGTATAGAAATTTTAAGATCTATGACTGAAACATGTTCAATGGGTAAAATATTGGCTACTCTATGGCTAATTTATCACCAGAAGGAGTCAATTGGGTAGGAATAGAAAGTTCAAAATCGACGACTCTTTTGCCCGATTTTAGTACATTTGGTCAAATATTGACTTTTGAATAACTGACCTAAATTCAGAAAGAGTCAATGAGTAGGTATAAAAACTTCAAGATTCAAAAATGAAACATGTCCAATGGGTAAAATATTCGCTACTCTATGGGTAATTTATCACCAGAAGGAGTCAATTGGGTAGGAATAGAAAGTTCAAGATCAAGGACTGAAATATTTTCAGTGGGTCAAAAATTGGCTGAACTATCGCCAGAATGAGTCAATAGGGTATAACTAAAAAGTTCACAATCGACGACTCTCTGGCCCGATATTAGTACATTTGGTCAAATATTGACTTTTGAATGATCTGTGTAACATCAGAAAGAGTCAATTAGCATGTATAGAAATTTCGAGATCCATGACTGAAACATGTTCAATGGGTCAAATATCGGCTACTCTATGGCTAAATTATCACCAGAAGGGGGCAATAGGGTAGAACTAAAAAGTTCAAAATAGAAGACTCTTGGGCCCGATTTTAGTACATTTGGTCAAATATTGACTTTTGAATGACCGATGTAACATCAGATAGAGTCAATAAGTAGGTATAGAAATTTTAAGATCTATGACTGAAACATGTTCAATGGGTAAAAAATTGGCTACTCTATGGCTAATTTATCACCAGAAGGAGTCAAAGGGTAGAACTAAAAAGTTCAAAATAGACGACTCTTGGGCCCGATTTTAGTACATTTGGTCAAATATTGACTTTTGAATCACCGATATAACATCAGAAAGAGTCAATAAGTAGGTATAGAAATTTCAAGATCCATGACTGAAACATGTTCAATGGGTAAAATATTGGCTACTCTATGGCTAATTTATCACCAGAAGGAGTCAATTGGGTAGGAATAGAAAGTTCAAGATCAAGGACTGAAATATTTTCAGTGGGTAAAAAATTGGCTGAACTATCGCCAGAAGGAGTCAATAGGGTAGAACTAAAATATTCAAAATCGACGACTCTTGGGCCCGATATTAGTACATTTGGTCAAATATTGACTTTTGAATGACCGATGTAACATCAGATAGAGTCAATAAGTAGGTATAGAAATTTCAAGATCCATGACTGAAACATGTTCAATGGGTAAAATATTGGCTACTCTATGGCTAATTTATCGCCAGAAGGAGTCAATAGGGTATAACTAAAAAGTTCACAATCGACGACTCTCTGGCCCGATATTAGTACATTTGGTCAAATATTGACTTTTGAATGATCTGTGTAACATCAGAAAGAATCAATTAGTATGTATAGAAATTTCGAGATCCATGACTGAAACATGTTCAATGGGTCAAATATCGGCTACTCTATGGCAAAATTATCACCAGAAGGGGGCAATAGGGTAGAACTAAAAAGTTCAAAATAGAAGACTCTTGGGCCCGATTTTAGTACATTTGGTCAAATATTGACTTTTGAATGACCGATGTAACATCAGATAGAGTCAATAAGTAGGTATAGAAATTTTAAGATCTATGACTGAAACATGTTCAATGGGTAAAATATTGGCTACTCTATGGCTAATTTATCACCAGAAGGAGTCAAAGGGTAGAACTAAAAAGTTCAAAATAGACGACTCTTGGGCCCGATTTTAGTACATTTGGTCAAATATTGACTTTTGAATCACCGATATAACATCAGAAAGAGTCAATAAGTAGGTATAGAAATTTCAAGATCCATGACTGAAACATGTTCAATGGGTAAAATATTGGCTACTCAATGGCTAATTTATCACCAGAAGGAGTCAATTGGGTAGGAATAGAAAGTTCAAAATCGACGACTCTTGGGCCCGATATTAGTACATTTTGTCAAATATGGATTTCTGAATGACTGACCTAAATTCAGAAAGAGTCAATGAGTAGGTATAAAAACTTCAAGATCCATAAATGAAACATGTCCAATGGGTAAAATATTGGCTACTCTATGGGTAATTTATCAAGAGAAGGAGTCAATTGGGTAGGAATAGAAAGTTCAAGATCAAGGACTGAAATATTTTCAGTGGGTCAAAAATTGGCTGAACTATCGCCAGAAGGAGTCAATAGGGTATAACTAAAAAAATCAAAATCGACGACTCTCTGGCCCGATATTAGTACGTTTGGTCAAATATTGACTTGTGAATGATCTATGTAACATCAGAAAGAGTCAATAAGTAGGTATAGAAATTTTAAGATCTATGACTGAAACATGTTCAATGGGTAAAATATTGGCTACTCTATGGCTAATTTATCACCAGAAGGAGTCAATTGGGTAGGAATAGAAAGTTCAAAATCGACGACTCTTTTGCCCGATTTTAGTACATTTGGTCAAATATTGACTTTTGAATAACTGACCTAAATTCAGAAAGAGTCAATGAGTAGGTATAAAAACTTCAAGATTCAAAAATGAAACATGTCCAATGGGTAAAATATTCGCTACTCTATGGGTAATTTATCACCAGAAGGAGTCAATTGGGTAGGAATAGAAAGTTCAAGATCAAGGACTGAAATATTTTCAGTGGGTCAAAAATTGGCTGAACTATCGCCAGAATGAGTCAATAGGGTATAACTAAAAAGTTCACAATCGACGACTCTCTGGCCCGATATTAGTACATTTGGTCAAATATTGACTTTTGAATGATCTGTGTAACATCAGAAAGAGTCAATTAGTATGTATAGAAATTTCGAGATCCATGACTGAAACATGTTCAATGGGTCAAATATCGGCTACTCTATGGCTAAATTATCACCAGAAGGGGGCAATAGGGTAGAACTAAAAAGTTCAAAATAGAAGACTCTTGGGCCCGATTTTAGTACATTTGGTCAAATATTGACTTTTGAATGACCGATGTAACATCAGATAGAGTCAATAAGTAGGTATAGAAATTTTAAGATCTATGACTGAAACATGTTCAATGGGTAAAAAATTGGCTACTCTATGGCTAATTTATCACCAGAAGGAGTCAAAGGGTAGAACTAAAAAGTTCAAAATAGACGACTCTTGGGCCCGATTTTAGTACATTTGGTCAAATATTGACTTTTGAATCACCGATATAACATCAGAAAGAGTCAATAAGTAGGTATAGAAATTTCAAGATCCATGACTGAAACATGTTCAATGGGTAAAATATTGGCTACTCTATGGCTAATTTATCACCAGAAGGAGTCAATTGGGTAGGAATAGAAAGTTCAAGATCAAGGACTGAAATATTTTCAGTGGGTAAAAAATTGGCTGAACTATCGCCAGAAGGAGTCAATAGGGTAGAACTAAAATATTCAAAATCGACGACTCTTGGGCCCGATATTAGTACATTTGGTCAAATATTGACTTTTGAATGACCGATGTAACATCAGATAGAGTCAATAAGTAGGTATAGAAATTTCAAGATCCATGACTGAAACATGTTCAATGGGTAAAATATTGGCTACTCTATGGCTAATTTATCGCCAGAAGGAGTCAATAGGGTATAACTAAAAAGTTCACAATCGACGACTCTCTGGCCCGATATTAGTACATTTGGTCAAATATTGACTTTTGAATGATCTGTGTAACATCAGAAAGAATCAATTAGTATGTATAGAAATTTCGAGATCCATGACTGAAACATGTTCAATGGGTCAAATATCGGCTACTCTATGGCAAAATTATCACCAGAAGGGGGCAATAGGGTAGAACTAAAAAGTTCAAAATAGAAGACTCTTGGGCCCGATTTTAGTACATTTGGTCAAATATTGACTTTTGAATGACCGATGTAACATCAGATAGAGTCAATAAGTAGGTATAGAAATTTTAAGATCTATGACTGAAACATGTTCAATGGGTAAAATATTGGCTACTCTATGGCTAATTTATCACCAGAAGGAGTCAAAGGGTAGAACTAAAAAGTTCAAAATAGACGACTCTTGGGCCCGATTTTAGTACATTTGGTCAAATATTGACTTTTGAATCACCGATATAACATCAGAAAGAGTCAATAAGTAGGTATAGAAATTTCAAGATCCATGACTGAAACATGTTCAATGGGTAAAATATTGGCTACTCAATGGCTAATTTATCACCAGAAGGAGTCAATTGGGTAGGAATAGAAAGTTCAAAATCGACGACTCTTGGGCCCGATATTAGTACATTTTGTCAAATATGGATTTCTGAATGACTGACCTAAATTCAGAAAGAGTCAATGAGTAGGTATAAAAACTTCAAGATCCATAAATGAAACATGTCCAATGGGTAAAATATTGGCTACTCTATGGGTAATTTATCAAGAGAAGGAGTCAATTGGGTAGGAATAGAAAGTTCAAGATCAAGGACTGAAATATTTTCAGTGGGTCAAAAATTGGCTGAACTATCGCCAGAAGGAGTCAATAGGGTATAACTAAAAAAATCAAAATCGACGACTCTCTGGCCCGATATTAGTACGTTTGGTCAAATATTGACTTGTGAATGATCTATGTAACATCAGAAAGAGTCAATAAGTAGGTATAGAAATTTCAAGATCCATGACTGAAACATGTTCAATGGGTAAAATATTGGCTACTCTATGGCTAATTTATCACCAGAAGGAGTCAATTGGGTAGGAATAGAAAGTTCAAAATCGACGACTCTTGGGCCCGATATTAGTACATTTTGTCAAATATGGATTTCTGAATGACTGACCTAAATTCAGAAAGAGTCAATGAGTAGGTATAAAAACTTCAAGATCCATAAATGAAACATGTCCAATGGGTAAAATATTGGCTACTCTATGGGTAATTTATCAAGAGAAGGAGTCAATTGGGTAGGAATAGAAAGTTCAAGATCAAGGACTGAAATATTTTCAGTGGGTCAAAAATTGGCTGAACTATCGCCAGAAGGAGTCAATAGGGTATAACTAAAAAAATCAAAATCGACGACTCTCTGGCCCGATATTAGTACGTTTGGTCAAATATTGACTTGTGAATGATCTATGTAACATCAGAAAGAGTCAATAAGTAGGTATAGAAATTTTAAGATCTATGACTGAAACATGTTCAATGGGTAAAATATTGGCTACTCTATGGCTAATTTATCACCAGAAGGAGTCAATTGGGTAGGAATAGAAAGTTCAAAATCGACGACTCTTTTGCCCGATTTTAGTACATTTGGTCAAATATTGACTTTTGAATAACTGACCTAAATTCAGAAAGAGTCAATGAGTAGGTATAAAAACTTCAAGATTCAAAAATGAAACATGTCCAATGGGTAAAATATTCGCTACTCTATGGGTAATTTATCACCAGAAGGAGTCAATTGGGTAGGAATAGAAAGTTCAAGATCAAGGACTGAAATATTTTCAGTGGGTCAAAAATTGGCTGAACTATCGCCAGAATGAGTCAATAGGGTATAACTAAAAAGTTCACAATCGACGACTCTCTGGCCCGATATTAGTACATTTGGTCAAATATTGACTTTTGAATGATCTGTGTAACATCAGAAAGAGTCAATTAGTATGTATAGAAATTTCGAGATCCATGACTGAAACATGTTCAATGGGTCAAATATCGGCTACTCTATGGCTAAATTATCACCAGAAGGGGGCAATAGGGTAGAACTAAAAAGTTCAAAATAGAAGACTCTTGGGCCCGATTTTAGTACATTTGGTCAAATATTGACTTTTGAATGACCGATGTAACATCAGATAGAGTCAATAAGTAGGTATAGAAATTTTAAGATCTATGACTGAAACATGTTCAATGGGTAAAAAATTGGCTACTCTATGGCTAATTTATCACCAGAAGGAGTCAAAGGGTAGAACTAAAAAGTTCAAAATAGACGACTCTTGGGCCCGATTTTAGTACATTTGGTCAAATATTGACTTTTGAATCACCGATATAACATCAGAAAGAGTCAATAAGTAGGTATAGAAATTTCAAGATCCATGACTGAAACATGTTCAATGGGTAAAATATTGGCTACTCTATGGCTAATTTATCACCAGAAGGAGTCAATTGGGTAGGAATAGAAAGTTCAAGATCAAGGACTGAAATATTTTCAGTGGGTAAAAAATTGGCTGAACTATCGCCAGAAGGAGTCAATAGGGTAGAACTAAAATATTCAAAATCGACGACTCTTGGGCCCGATATTAGTACATTTGGTCAAATATTGACTTTTGAATGACCGATGTAACATCAGATAGAGTCAATAAGTAGGTATAGAAATTTTAAGATCCATGACTGAAACATGTTCAATGGGTCAAATATTGGCTACTCTATGGCTAATTTATCACCAAAAGGAGTCAATTGGGTAGAAATAGAAAGTTCAAAATCGACGACTCTTGGGCCCGATATTAGTACATTTTGTCAAATATGGATTTCTGAATGACTGACCTAAATTCAGAAAGAGTCAATGAGTAGGTATAAAAACTTCAAGATCCATAAATGAAACATGTCCAATGGGTAAAATATTGGCTACTCTATGGGTAATTTGTCAAGAGAAGGAGTCAATTGGGTAGGAATAGAAAGTTCAAGATCAAGGACTGAAATATTTTCAGTGGGTCAAAAATTGGCTGAACTATCGCCAGAAGGAGTCAATAGGGTATAACTAAAAAGTTCACAATCGACGACTCTCTGGCCCGATATTAGTACATTTGGTCAAATATTGACTTTTGAATGATCTGTGTAACATCAGAAAGAGTCAATTAGTATGTATAGAAATTTCGAGATCCATGACTGAAACATGTTCAATGGGTCAAATATCAGCTACTCTATGGCTAAATTATCACCAGAAGGGGGCAATAGGGTAGAACTAAAAAGTTTAAAATAGAAGACTCTTGGGCCCGATTTTAGTACATTTGGTCAAATATTGACTTTTGAATGACCGATGTAACATCAGATAGAGTCAATAAGTAGGTATAGAAATTTTAAGATCTATGACTGAAACATGTTCAATTAGTAAAATATTGGCTACTCTATGGCTAATTTATCACCAGAAGGAGTCAAAGGGTAGAACTAAAAAGTTCAAAATAGACGACTCTTGGGCCCGATTTTAGTACATTTGGTCAAATATTGACTTTTGAATCACCGATATAACATCAGAAAGAGTCAATAAGTAGGTATAGAAATTTCAAGATCCATGACTGAAACATGTTCAATGGGTAAAATATTGGCTACTCTATGGCTAATTTATCACCAGAAGGAGTCAATTGGGTAGGAATAGAAAGTTCAAAATCGACGACTCTTGGGCCCGATTTTAGTACATTTGGTCAAATATTGACTTTTGAATGACCGATGTAACATCAGATAGAGTCAATAAGTAGGTATAGAAATTTCAAGATCCATGACTGAAACATGTTCAATGGGTAAAATATTGGCTACTCTATGGCTAATTTATCACCAGAAGGAGTCAATTGGGTAGGAATAGAAAGTTCAAGATCAAGGACTGAAATATTTTCAGTGGGTAAAAAATTGGCTGAACTATCGCCAGAAGGAGTCAATAGGGTAGAACTAAAATATTCAAAATCGACGACTCTTGGGCCCGATATTAGTACATTTGGTCAAATATTGACTTTTGAATGACCGATGTAACATCAGATAGAGTCAATAAGTAGGTATAGAAATTTTAAGATCCATGACTGAAACATGTTCAATGGGTCAAATATTGGCTACTCTATGGCTAATTTATCACCAAAAGGAGTCAATTGGGTAGAAATAGAAAGTTCAAAATCGACGACTCTTGGGCCCGATATTAGTACATTTTGTCAAATATGGATTTCTGAATGACTGACCTAAATTCAGAAAGAGTCAATGAGTAGATATAAAAACTTCAAGATTCATAAATGAAACATGTCCAATGGGTAAAATATTGGCTACTCTATGGGTAATTTATCAAGAGAAGGAGTCAATTGGGTAGGAATAGAAAGTTCAAGATCAAGGACTGAAATATTTTCAGTGGGTCAAAAATTGGCTGAACTATCGCCAGAAGGAGTCAATAGGGTATAACTAAAAAAATCAAAATCGATGACTCTCTGGCCCGATATTAGTACGTTTGGTCAAATATTGACTTCTGAATGATCTATGTAACATCAGAAAGAGTCAATAAGTAGGTATAGAAATTTCAAGATCCATGACTGAAATATGTTCAATGGGTCAAATATTGGCTACTCTATGGCTAATTTATCACCAGAAGGAGTCAATGGGAAGAACTAAAAAGTTCAAAATCGACGACTTTTGGGCCCTATTTTAGTACATTTGGTCAAATATTGACTTTTGAATAACCAATGTAACATCAGAGAGAGTCAATAAGTAGGTATAGAAATTTCAAGATCCATGACTGAAACATGTTCAATGGGTCAAATGTTGGCTACTCTATGGCTAATTTATCACCAGAAGGAGTCTATTGGGTAGGAATAGAAAGTTCAAGATCAAGGACTGAAATATTTTCAGTGGGTCAAAAATTGGCTGAACTATCTCCTGAAGGAGTCAATAGGTTAGAACGAAAAAGTTCAAAATAGACGACTCTTGGGCCCCATTCTAGTACATTTGGTCAAATATTGTCTTTTGAATGAAAGATTAAACATCAGAAAGAGCCAATAAGTAGGTATAGAAATTTCAAGATCCATGACT
Source organism: Zacco platypus (assembly GCA_038088235.1). Lineage (NCBI taxonomy): Eukaryota > Metazoa > Chordata > Actinopteri > Cypriniformes > Xenocyprididae > Zacco > Zacco platypus. The sequence continues at coordinate 18,554,005 of CM076064.1, forward strand.
GAAACATGTTCAATGGGTCAAATATTGGCTGCTCTATGGCTAATTTATTACCGGAAGGAGTCAATTGGGTAGAAATAGACAGTTCAAAATCGACGACTCTTGGGCCCGATATTAGTACATTTGGTCAAATATGGATTTCTGAATGACTGACCTAAATTCAGAAAGAGTCAATGAGTAGGTATAAAAACTTCAAGATCCATAACTGAAACATGTCCAATGGGTAAAATATTGGCTACTCTATGGCTAATTTATCACCAGAAGGAGTCAATTGGGTAGGAATAGAAAGTTCAAGATCAAGGACTGAAATATTTTCAGTGGGTCAAAAATTGGCTGAACTATCGCCAGAAGGAGTCAATAGGGTAGAACTAAAATATTCAAAATCGACGACTCTTGGGCCCGATTTTAGTACATTTGGTCAAATATTGACTTTTGAATGACCGATGTAACATCAGAAAAAGTCAATAAGTAGGTATAGAAATTTCAAGATCCATGACTGAAATATGTTCAATGGGTCAAATATTGGCTACTCTATGGCTAATTTATCACCAGAAGGAGTCAATGGGTAAAACTAAAAAGTTCAAAATCGACGACTTTTGGGCCCTATTTTAGTACATTTGGTCAAATATTGACTTTTGAATGATCTATGTAACATCAGAAAGAGTCAATTAGTAGGTATAGAAATTTCAAGATCCATGACTGAAACATGTTCAATGGGTCAAATATCGGCCACTCTATGGCTAAATTATCAGCAGAAGGGGGCAATAGGGTAGAACTAAAAAGTTCAAAATAGAAGACTCTTGGGCCCGATTTTAGTACATTTGGTCAAATATTGACTTTTGAATCACCGATATAACATCAGAAAGAGTCAATAAGTAGGTATAGAAATTTCAAGATCCATGACTGAAACATGTTCAATGGGTAAAATATTGGCTACTCTATGGCTAATTTATCACCAGAAGGAGTCAATTGGGTAGGAATAGAAAGTTCAAAATCGACGACTCTTGGGCCCGATTTTAGTACATTTGGTCAAATATTGACTTTTGAATGACCGATGTAACATCAGATAGAGTCAATAAGTAGGTATAGAAATTTCAAGATCCATGACTGAAACATGTTCAATGGGTAAAATATTGGCTACTCTATGGCTAATTTATCACCAGAAGGAGTCATTTGGGTAGGAATAGAAAGTTCAAGATCAAGGACTGAAATATTTTCAGTGGGTAAAAAATTGGCTGAACTATCGCCAGAAGGAGTCAATAGGGTAGAACTAAAATATTCAAAATCGACGACTCTTGGGCCCGATATTAGTACATTTGGTCAAATATTGACTTTTGAATGACCGATGTAACATCAGATAGAGTCAATAAGTAGGTATAGAAATTTTAAGATCCATGACTGAAACATGTTCAATGGGTCAAATATTGGCTACTCTATGGCTAATTTATCACCAAAAGGAGTCAATTGGGTAGAAATAGAAAGTTCAAAATCGACGACTCTTGGGCCCGATATTAGTACATTTTGTCAAATATGGATTTCTGAATGACTGACCTAAATTCAGAAAGAGTCAATGAGTAGGTATAAAAACTTCAAGATTCATAAATGAAACATGTCCAATGGGTAAAATATTGGCTACTCTATGGGTAATTTATCAAGAGAAGGAGTCAATTGGGTAGGAATAGAAAGTTCAAGATCAAGGACTGAAATATTTTCAGTGGGTCAAAAATTGGCTGAACTATCGCCAGAAGGAGTCAATAGGGTATAACTAAAAAAATCAAAATCGATGACTCTCTGGCCCGATATTAGTACGTTTGGTCAAATATTGACTTCTGAATGATCTATGTAACATCAGAAAGAGTCAATAAGTAGGTATAGAAATTTCAAGATCCATGACTGAAATATGTTCAATGGGTCAAATATTGGCTACTCTATGGCTAATTTATCACCAGAAGGAGTCAATGGGTAGAACTAAAAAGTTCAAAATCGACGACTTTTGGGCCCTATTTTAGTACATTTGGTCAAATATTGACTTTTGAATAACCAATGTAACATCAGAGAGAGTCAATAAGTAGGTATAGAAATTTCAAGATCCATGACTGAAACATGTTCAATGGGTCAAATGTTGGCTACTCTATGGCTAATTTATCACCAGAAGGAGTCTATTGGGTAGGAATAGAAAGTTCAAGATCAAGGACTGAAATATTTTCAGTGGGTCAAAAATTGGCTGAACTATCTCCTGAAGGAGTCAATAGGTTAGAACGCAAAAGTTCAAAATAGACGACTCTTGGGCCCCATTCTAGTACATTTGGTCAAATATTGTCTTTTGAATGAAAGATTAAACATCAGAAAGAGCCAATAAGTAGGTATAGAAATTTCAAGATCCATGACTGAAACATGTTCAATGGGTCAAATATTGGCTGCTCTATGGCTAATTTATTACCGGAAGGAGTCAATTGGGTAGAAATAGACAGTTCAAAATCGACGACTCTTGGGCCCGATATTAGTACATTTGGTCAAATATGGATTTCTGAATGACTGACCTAAATTCAGAAAGAGTCAATGAGTAGGTATAAAAACTTCAAGATCCATAACTGAAACATGTCCAATGGGTAAAATATTGGCTACTCTATGGCTAATTTATCACCAGAAGGAGTCAATTGGGTAGGAATAGAAAGTTCAAGATCAAGGACTGAAATATTTTCAGTGGGTCAAAAATTGGCTGAACTATCGCCAGAAGGAGTCAATAGGGTAGAACTAAAATATTCAAAATCGACGACTCTTGGGCCCGATTTTAGTACATTTGGTCAAATATTGACTTTTGAATGACCGATGTAACATCAGAAAGAGTCAATAAGTAGGTATAGAAATTTCAAGATCCATGACTGAAATATGTTCAATGGGTCAAATATTGGCTACTCTATGGCTAATTTATCACCAGAAGGAGTCAATGGGTAAAACTAAAAAGTTCAAAATCGACGACTTTTGGGCCCTATTTTAGTACATTTGGTCAAATATTGACTTTTGAATGATCTATGTAACATCAGAAAGAGTCAATTAGTAGGTATAGAAATTTCAAGATCCATGACTGAAACATGTTCAATGGGTCAAATATCGGCCACTCTATGGCTAAATTATCAGCAGAAGGGGGCAATAGGGTAGAACTAAAAAGTTCAAAATAGAAGACTCTTGGGCCCGATTTTAGTACATTTGGTCAAATATTGACTTTTGAATGACCGATGTAACATCAGATAGAGTCAATAAGTAGGTATAGAAATTTCAAGATCCATGACTGAAACATGTTCAATGGGTAAAATATTGGCTACTCTATGGCTATATTATCACCAGAAGGAGTCAATTGGGTAGGAATAGAAAGTTCAAGGTCAAGGACTGAAATATTTTCAGTGGGTCGAAAATTGGCTGAACTATCGCCAGAAGGAGTCAATAGGGTAGAACTAAAATATTCAAAATCAACGACTCTTGGGCCCGATATTAGTACATTTGGTCAAATATTGACTTTTGAATGACCGATGTAACATCAGATAGAGTCAATAAGTAGGTATAGAAATTTTAAGATCCATGACTGAAACATGTTAAATGGGTCAAATATTGGCTACTCTATGGCTAATTTATCACCAAAAGGAGTCAATTGGGTAGAAATAGAAAGTTCAAAATCGACGACTCTTGGGCCCGATATTAGTACATTTTGTCAAATATGGATTTCTGAATGACTGACCTAAATTCAGAAAGAGTCAATGAGTAGGTATAAAAACTTCAAGATCCATAAATGAAACATGTCCAATGGGTAAAATATTGGCTACTCTATGGGTAATTTATCAAGAGAAGGAGTCAATTGGGTAGGAATAGAAAGTTCAAGATCAAGCACTGAAATATTTTCAGTGGGTCAAAAATTTCCTGAACTATCGCCAGAAGGAGTCAATAGGGTATAACTAAAAAAATCAAAATCGACGACTCTCTGGCCCGATATTAGTACGTTTGGTCAAATATTGACTTCTGAATGATCTATGTAACATCAGAAAGAGTCAATAAGTAGGTATAGAAATTTTAAGATCTATGACTGAAACATGTTCAATGGGTAAAATATTGGCTACTCTATGGCTAATTTATCACCAGAAGGAGTCAATTGGGTAGGAATAGAAAGTTCAAAATCGACGACTCTTTTGCCCGATTTTAGTACATTTGGTCAAATATTGACTTTTGAATGACTGACCTAAATTCAGAAAGAGTCAATGAGTAGGTATAAAAACTTCAAGATTCATAAATGAAACATGTCCAATGGGTAAAATATTCGCTACTCTATGGGTAATTTATCACCAGAAGGAGTCAATTGGGTAGGAATAGAAAGTTCAAGATCAAGGACTGAAATATTTTCAGTGGGTCAAAAATTGGCTGAACTATCGCCAGAAGGAGTCAATAGGGTATAACTAAAAAGTTCACAATCGACGACTCTTGGGCCCGATTTTAGTACATTTGGTCAAATATTGACTTTTGAATGACCGATGTAACATCAGATAGAGTCAATAAGTAGGTATAGAAATTTTAAGATCTATGACTGAAACATGTTCAATGGGTAAAATATTGGCTACTCTATGGCTAATTTATCACCAGAAGGAGTCAAAGGGTAGAACTAAAAAGTTCAAAATAGACGACTCTTGGGCCCGATTTTAGTACATTTGGTCAAATATTGACTTTTGAATCACCGATATAACATCAGAAAGAGTCAATAAGTAGGTATAGAAATTTCAAGATCCATGACTGAAACATGTTCAATGGGTAAAATATTGGCTACTCTATGGCTAATTTATCGCCAGAAGGAGTCAATAGGGTATAACTAAAAAGTTCACAATCGACGACTCTCTGGCCCGATATTAGTACATTTGGTCAAATATTGACTTTTGAATGATCTGTGTAACATCAGAAAGAGTCAATTAGTATGTATAGAAATTTCGAGATCCATGACTGAAACATGTTCAATGGGTCAAATATCGGCTACTCTATGGCAAAATTATCACCAGAAGGGGGCAATAGGGTAGAACTAAAAAGTTCAAAATAGAAGACTCTTGGGCCCGATTTTAGTACATTTGGTCAAATATTGACTTTTGAATGACCGATGTAACATCAGATAGAGTCAATAAGTAGGTATAGAAATTTTAAGATCTATGACTGAAACATGTTCAATGGGTAAAATATTGGCTACTCTATGGCTAATTTATCACCAGAAGGAGTCAAAGGGTAGAACTAAAAAGTTCAAAATAGACGACTCTTGGGCCCGATTTTAGTACATTTGGTCAAATATTGACTTTTGAATCACCGATATAACATCAGAAAGAGTCAATAAGTAGGTATAGAAATTTCAAGATCCATGACTGAAACATGTTCAATGGGTAAAATATTGGCTACTCTATGGCTAATTTATCACCAGAAGGAGTCAAAGGGTAGAACTAAAAAGTTCAAAATAGACGACTCTTGGGCCCGATATTAGTACATTTTGTCAAATATGGATTTCTGAATGACTGACCTAAATTCAGAAAGAGTCAATGAGTAGGTATAAAAACTTCAAGATCCATAAATGAAACATGTCCAATGGGTAAAATATTGGCTACTCTATGGGTAATTTATCAAGAGAAGGAGTCAATTGGGTAGGAATAGAAAGTTCAAGATCAAGGACTGAAATATTTTCAGTGGGTCAAAAATTGGCTGAACTATCGCCAGAAGGAGTCAATAGGGTATAACTAAAAAAATCAAAATCGACGACTCTCTGGCCCGATATTAGTACGTTTGGTCAAATATTGACTTGTGAATGATCTATGTAACATCAGAAAGAGTCAATAAGTAGGTATAGAAATTTTAAGATCTATGACTGAAACATGTTCAATGGGTAAAATATTGGCTACTCTATGGCTAATTTATCACCAGAAGGAGTCAATTGGGTAGGAATAGAAAGTTCAAAATCGACGACTCTTTTGCCCGATTTTAGTACATTTGGTCAAATATTGACTTTTGAATGACTGACCTAAATTCAGAAAGAGTCAATGAGTAGGTATAAAAACTTCAAGATTCAAAAATGAAACATGTCCAATGGGTAAAATATTCGCTACTCTATGGGTAATTTATCACCAGAAGGAGTCAATTGGGTAGGAATAGAAAGTTCAAGATCAAGGACTGAAATATTTTCAGTGGGTCAAAAATTGGCTGAACTATCGCCAGAATGAGTCAATAGGGTATAACTAAAAAGTTCACAATCGACGACTCTCTGGCCCGATATTAGTACATTTGGTCAAATATTGACTTTTGAATGATCTGTGTAACATCAGAAAGAGTCAATTAGTATGTATAGAAATTTCGAGATCCATGACTGAAACATGTTCAATGGGTCAAATATCGGCTACTCTATGGCTAAATTATCACCAGAAGGGGGCAATAGGGTAGAACTAAAAAGTTCAAAATAGAAGACTCTTGGGCCCGATTTTAGTACATTTGGTCAAATATTGACTTTTGAATGACCGATGTAACATCAGATAGAGTCAATAAGTAGGTATAGAAATTTTAAGATCTATGACTGAAACATGTTCAATGGGTAAAAAATTGGCTACTCTATGGCTAATTTATCACCAGAAGGAGTCAAAGGGTAGAACTAAAAAGTTCAAAATAGACGACTCTTGGGCCCGATTTTAGTACATTTGGTCAAATATTGACTTTTGAATCACCGATATAACATCAGAAAGAGTCAATAAGTAGGTATAGAAATTTCAAGATCCATGACTGAAACATGTTCAATGGGTAAAATATTGGCTACTCTATGGCTAATTTATCACCAGAAGGAGTCAATTGGGTAGGAATAGAAAGTTCAAAATCGACGACTCTTGGGCCCGATTTTAGTACATTTGGTCAAATATTGACTTTTGAATGACCGATGTAACATCAGATAGAGTCAATAAGTAGGTATAGAAATTTCAAGATCCATGACTGAAACATGTTCAATGGGTAAAATATTGGCTACTCTATGGCTAATTTATCACCAGAAGGAGTCAATTGGGTAGGAATAGAAAGTTCAAGATCAAGGACTGAAATATTTTCAGTGGGTCAAAAATTGGCTGAACTATCTCCTGAAGGAGTCAATAGGTTAGAACGAAAAAGTTCAAAATAGACGACTCTTGGGCCCCATTTTAGTACATTTGGTCAAATATTGTCTTTTGAATGAAAGATTAAACATCAGAAAGAGCCAATAAGTAGGTATAGAAATTTCAAGATCCATGACTGAAACATGTTCAATGGGTCAAATATTGGCTGCTCTATGGCTAATTTATTACCGGAAGGAGTCAATTGGGTAGAAATAGACAGTTCAAAATCGACGACTCTTGGGCCCGATATTAGTACATTTGGTCAAATATGGATTTCTGAATGACTGACCTAAATTCAGAAAGAGTCAATGAGTAGGTATAAAAACTTCAAGATCCATAACTGAAACATGTCCAATGGGTAAAATATTGGCTACTCTATGGCTAATTTATCACCAGAAGGAGTCAATTGGGTAGGAATAGAAAGTTCAAGATCAAGGACTGAAATATTTTCAGTGGGTCAAAAATTGGCTGAACTATCGCCAGAAGGAGTCAATAGGGTAGAACTAAAATATTCAAAATCGACGACTCTTGGGCCCGATTTTAGTACATTTGGTCAAATATTGACTTTTGAATGACCGATGTAACATCAGAAAGAGTCAATAAGTAGGTATAGAAATTTCAAGATCCATGACTGAAATATGTTCAATGGGTCAAATATTGGCTACTCTATGGCTAATTTATCACCAGAAGGAGTCAATGGGTAAAACTAAAAAGTTCAAAATCGACGACTTTTGGGCCCTATTTTAGTACATTTGGTCAAATATTGACTTTTGAATGATCTATGTAACATCAGAAAGAGTCAATTAGTAGGTATAGAAATTTCAAGATCCATGACTGAAACATGTTCAATGGGTCAAATATCGGCCACTCTATGGCTAAATTATCAGCAGAAGGGGGCAATAGGGTAGAACTAAAAAGTTCAAAATAGAAGACTCTTAGGCCCGATTTTAGTACATTTGGTCAAATATTGTCTTTTGAATGACCGATGTAACATCAGATAGAGTCAATAAGTAGGTATAGAAATTTCAAGATCCATGACTGAAACATGTTCAATGGGTAAAATATTGGCTACTCTATGGCTATATTATCACCAGAAGGAGTCAATTGGGTAGGAATAGAAAGTTCAAGATCAAGGACTGAAATATTTTCAGTGGGTCAAAAATTGGCTGAACTATCGCCAGAAGGAGTCAATAGGGTAGAACTAAAATATTCAAAATCGACTACTCTTGGGCCCGATATTAGTACATTTGTTCAAATATTGACTTTTGAATGACCGATGTAACATCAGATAGAGTCAATAAGTAGGTATAGAAATTTTAAGATCCATGACTGAAACATGTTCAATGGGTCAAATATTGGCTACTCTATGGCTAATTTATCACCAAAAGGAGTCAATTGGGTAGAAATAGAAAGTTCAAAATCGACGACTCTTGGGCCCGATATTAGTACATTTTGTCAAATATGGATTTCTGAATGACTGACCTAAATTCAGAAAGAGTCAATGAGTAGGTATAAAAACTTCAAGATCCATAAATAAAACATGTCCAATGGGTAAAATATTGGCTGCTCTATGGCTAATTTATCACCAGAAGGAGTCAATAGGCTAGAAGTAAAAAGTTCAAAATAGACAACTCTTTCGCCCGATTTTAGAACATTTGGTCAAGTATTGACTTTTGAATGACCGATGTAACATCAGATAGATTCAATAAGTAGGACTAGAAATTTCAAGATCCATGACTGAAACATGTTCAGTGGGTAAAATATTGGCTACTCTATGGCTAATTTATCACCAGAAGGAGTCAATTGGGTAGGAATAGAAAGTTCAAAATCGACGACTCTTGGGCCCGATTTTAGTACATTTGGTCAAATATTGACTTTTGAATGACCGATGTAACATCAGATAGAGTCAATAAGTAGGTATAGAAATTTCAAGATCCATGACTGAAACATGTTCAATGGGTAAAATATTGGCTACTCTTTGGCTAATTTATCACCAGAAGGAGTCAATTGGGTAGGAATAGAAAGTTCAAGGTCAAGGACTGAAATATTTTCAGTGGGTCGAAAATTGGCTGAACTATCGCCAGAAGGAGTCAATAGGGTAGAACTAAAATATTCAAAATCAACGACTCTTGGGCCCGATATTAGTACATTTGGTCAAATATTGACTTTTGAATGACCGATGTAACATCAGATAGAGTCAATAAGTAGGTATAGAAATTTTAAGATCCATGACTGAAACATGTTAAATGGGTCAAATATTGGCTACTCTATGGCTAATTTATCACCAAAAGGAGTCAATTGGGTAGAAATAGAAAGTTCAAAATCGACGACTCTTGGGCCCGATATTAGTACATTTTGTCAAATATGGATTTCTGAATGACTGACCTAAATTCAGAAAGAGTCAATGAGTAGGTATAAAAACTTCAAGATCCATAAATGAAACATGTCCAATGGGTAAAATATTGGCTACTCTATGGGTAATTTATCAAGAGAAGGAGTCAATTGGGTAGGAATAGAAAGTTCAAGATCAAGGACTGAAATATTTTCAGTGGGTCAAAAATTGGCTGAACTATCGCCAGAAGGAGTCTATAGGGTATAACTAAAAAAATCAAAATCGACGACTCTCTGGCCCGATATTAGTACGTTTGGTCAAATATTGACTTCTGAATGATCTATGTAACATCAGAAAGAGTCAATAAGTAGATATAGAAATTTTAAGATCTATGACTGAAACATGTTCAATGGGTAAAATATTGGCTACTCTATGGCTAATTTATCACCAGAAGGAGTCAATTGGGTAGGAATAGAAAGTTCAAAATCGACGACTCTTTTGCCCGATTTTAGTACATTTGGTCAAATATTGACTTTTGAATGACTGACCTAAATTCAGAAAGAGTCAATGAGTAGGTATAAAAACTTCAAGATTCAAAAATGAAACATGTCCAATGGGTAAAATATTCGCTACTCTATGGGTAATTTATCACCAGAAGGAGTCAATTGGGTAGGAATAGAAAGTTCAAGATCAAGGACTGAAATATTTTCAGTGGGTCAAAAATTGGCTGAACTATCGCCAGAAGGAGTCAATAGGGTATAACTAAAAAGTTCACAATCGACGACTCTCTGGCCTGATATTAGTACATTTGGTCAAATATTGACTTTTGAATGATCTGTGTAACATCAGAAAGAGTCAATTAGTATGTATAGAAATTTCGAGATCCATGACTGAAACATGTTCAATGGGTCAAATATCGGCTACTCTATGGCTAAATTATCACCAGAAGGGGGCAATAGGGTAGAACTAAAAAGTTCAAAATAGATGACTCTTGGGCCCGATTTTAGTACATTTGGTCAAATATTGACTTTTGAATGACCGATGTAACATCAGATAGAGTCAATAAGTAGGTATAGAAATTTTAAGATCTATGACTGAAACATGTTCAATGGGTAAAATATTGGCTACTCTATGGCTAATTTATCACCAGAAGGAGTCAAAGGGTAGAACTAAAAAGTTCAAAATAGACGACTCTTGGGCCCGATTTTAGTACATTTGGTCAAATATTGACTTTTGAATCACCGATATAACATCAGAAAGAGTCAATAAGTAGGTATAGAAATTTCAAGATCCATGACTGAAACATGTTCAATGGGTAAAATATTGGCTACTCTATGGCTAATTTATCACCAGAAGGAGTCAATTGGGTAGGAATAGAAAGTTCAAAATCGACGACTCTTGGGCCCGATATTAGTACATTTTGTCAAATATGGATTTCTGAATGACTGACCTAAATTCAGAAAGAGTCAATGAGTAGGTATAAAAACTTCAAGATCCATAAATGAAACATGTCCAATGGGTAAAATATTGGCTACTCTATGGGTAATTTATCAAGAGAAGGAGTCAATTGGGTAGGAATAGAAAGTTCAAGATCAAGGACTGAAATATTTTCAGTGGGTCAAAAATTGGCTGAACTATCGCCAGAAGGAGTCAATAGGGTATAACTAAAAAAATCAAAATCGACGACTCTCTGGCCCGATATTAGTACGTTTGGTCAAATATTGACTTGTGAATGATCTATGTAACATCAGAAAGAGTCAATAAGTAGGTATAGAAATTTTAAGATCTATGACTGAAACATGTTCAATGGGTAAAATATTGGCTACTCTATGGCTAATTTATCACCAGAAGGAGTCAATTGGGTAGGAATAGAAAGTTCAAAATCGACGACTCTTTTGCCCGATTTTAGTACATTTGGTCAAATATTGACTTTTGAATGACTGACCTAAATTCAGAAAGAGTCAATGAGTAGGTATAAAAACTTCAAGATTCAAAAATGAAACATGTCCAATGGGTAAAATATTCGCTACTCTATGGGTAATTTATCACCAGAAGGAGTCAATTGGGTAGGAATAGAAAGTTCAAGATCAAGGACTGAAATATTTTCAGTGGGTCAAAAATTGGCTGAACTATCGCCAGAAGGAGTCAATAGGGTATAACTAAAAAGTTCACAATCGACGACTCTCTGGCCTGATATTAGTACATTTGGTCAAATATTGACTTTTGAATGATCTGTGTAACATCAGAAAGAGTCAATTAGTATGTATAGAAATTTCGAGATCCATGACTGAAACATGTTCAATGGGTCAAATATCGGCTACTCTATGGCTAAATTATCACCAGAAGGGGGCAATAGGGTAGAACTAAAAAGTTCAAAATAGAAGACTCTTGGGCCCGATTTTAGTACATTTGGTCAAATATTGACTTTTGAATGACCGATGTAACATCAGATAGAGTCAATAAGTAGGTATAGAAATTTTAAGATCTATGACTGAAACATGTTCAATGGGTAAAATATTGGCTACTCTATGGCTAATTTATCACCAGAAGGAGTCAAAGGGTAGAACTAAAAAGTTCAAAATAGACGACTCTTGGGCCCGATTTTAGTACATTTGGTCAAATATTGACTTTTGAATCACCGATATAACATCAGAAAGAGTCAATAAGTAGGTATAGAAATTTCAAGATCCATGACTGAAACATGTTCAATGGGTAAAATATTGGCTACTCTATGGCTAATTTATCACCAGAAGGAGTCAATTGGGTAGGAATAGAAAGTTCAAAATCGACGACTCTTGGGCCCGATATTAGTACATTTTGTCAAATATGGATTTCTGAATGACTGACCTAAATTCAGAAAGAGTCAATGAGTAGGTATAAAAACTTCAAGATCCATAAATGAAACATGTCCAATGGGTAAAATATTGGCTACTCTATGGGTAATTTATCAAGAGAAGGAGTCAATTGGGTAGGAATAGAAAGTTCAAGATCAAGGACTGAAATATTTTCAGTGGGTCAAAAATTGGCTGAACTATCGCCAGAAGGAGTCAATAGGGTATAACTAAAAAAATCAAAATCGACGACTCTCTGGCCCGATATTAGTACGTTTGGTCAAATATTGACTTGTGAATGATCTATGTAACATCAGAAAGAGTCAATAAGTAGGTATAGAAATTTTAAGATCTATGACTGAAACATGTTCAATGGGTAAAATATTGGCTACTCTATGGCTAATTTATCACCAGAAGGAGTCAATTGGGTAGGAATAGAAAGTTCAAAATCGACGACTCTTTTGCCCGATTTTAGTACATTTGGTCAAATATTGACTTTTGAATGACTGACCTAAATTCAGAAAGAGTCAATGAGTAGGTATAAAAACTTCAAGATTCAAAAATGAAACATGTCCAATGGGTAAAATATTCGCTACTCTATGGGTAATTTATCACCAGAAGGAGTCAATTGGGTAGGAATAGAAAGTTCAAGATCAAGGACTGAAATATTTTCAGTGGGTCAAAAATTGGCTGAACTATCGCCAGAATGAGTCAATAGGGTATAATAAAAAGTTCACAATCGACGACTCTCTGGCCCGATATTAGTACATTTGGTCAAATATTGACTTTTGAATGATCTGTGTAACATCAGAAAGAGTCAATTAGTATGTATAGAAATTTCGAGATCCATGACTGAAACATGTTCAATGGGTCAAATATCGGCTACTCTATGGCTAAATTATCACCAGAAGGGGGCAATAGGGTAGAACTAAAAAGTTCAAAATAGAAGACTCTTGGGCCCGATTTTAGTACATTTGGTCAAATATTGACTTTTGAATGACCGATGTAACATCAGATAGAGTCAATAAGTAGGTATAGAAATTTTAAGATCTATGACTGAAACATGTTCAATGGGTAAAAAATTGGCTACTCTATGGCTAATTTATCACCAGAAGGAGTCAAAGGGTAGAACTAAAAAGTTCAAAATAGACGACTCTTGGGCCCGATTTTAGTACATTTGGTCAAATATTGACTTTTGAATCACCGATATAACATCAGAAAGAGTCAATAAGTAGGTATAGAAATTTCAAGATCCATGACTGAAACATGTTCAATGGGTAAAATATTGGCTACTCTATGGCTAATTTATCACCAGAAGGAGTCAATTGGGTAGGAATAGAAAGTTCAAAATCGACGACTCTTGGGCCCGATTTTAGTACATTTGGTCAAATATTGACTTTTGAATGACCGATGTAACATCAGATAGAGTCAATAAGTAGGTATAGAAATTTCAAGATCCATGACTGAAACATGTTCAATGGGTAAAATATTGGCTACTCTATGGCTAATTTATCACCAGAAGGAGTCAATTGGGTAGGAATAGAAAGTTCAAGATCAAGGACTGAAATATTTTCAGTGGGTCAAAAATTGGCTGAACTATCTCCTGAAGGAGTCAATAGGTTAGAACGAAAAAGTTCAAAATAGACGACTCTTGGGCCCCATTTTAGTACATTTGGTCAAATATTGTCTTTTGAATGAAAGATTAAACATCAGAAAGAGCCAATAAGTAGGTATAGAAATTTCAAGATCCATGACTGAAACATGTTCAATGGGTCAAATATTGGCTGCTCTATGGCTAATTTATTACCGGAAGGAGTCAATTGGGTAGAAATAGACAGTTCAAAATCGACGACTCTTCGGCCCGATATTAGTACATTTGGTCAAATATGGATTTCTGAATGACTGACCTAAATTCAGAAAGAGTCAATGAGTAGGTATAAAAACTTCAAGATCCATAAATGAAACATGTCCAATGGGTAAAATATTGGCTACTCTATGGGTAATTTATCAAGAGAAGGAGTCAATTGGGTAGGAATAGAAAGTTCAAGATCAAGGACTGAAATATTTTCAGTGGGTCAAAAATTGGCTGAACTATCGCCAGAAGGAGTCAATAGGGTATAACTAAAAAAATCAAAATCGACGACTCTCTGGCCCGATATTAGTACGTTTGGTCAAATATTGACTTGTGAATGATCTATGTAACATCAGAAAGAGTCAATAAGTAGGTATAGAAATTTTAAGATCTATGACTGAAACATGTTCAATGGGTAAAATATTGGCTACTCTATGGCTAATTTATCACCAGAAGGAGTCAAAGGGTAGAACTAAAAAGTTCAAAATAGACGACTCTTGGGCCCGATTTTAGTACATTTGGTCAAATATTGACTTTTGAATCACCGATATAACATCAGAAAGAGTCAATAAGTAGGTATAGAAATTTCAAGATCCATGACTGAAACATGTTCAATGGGTAAAATATTGGCTGCTCTATGGCTAATTTATTACCGGAAGGAGTCAATTGGGTAGAAATAGACAGTTCAAAATCGACGACTCTTGGGCCCGATATTAGTACATTTGGTCAAATATGGATTTCTGAATGACTGACCTAAATTCAGAAAGAGTCAATGAGTAGGTATAAAAACTTCAAGATCCATAACTGAAACATGTCCAATGGGTAAAATATTGGCTACTCTATGGCTAATTTATCACCAGAAGGAGTCAATTGGGTAGGAATAGAAAGTTCAAGATCAAGGACTGAAATATTTTCAGTGGGTCAAAAATTGGCTGAACTATCGCCAGAAGGAGTCAATAGGGTAGAACTAAAATATTCAAAATCGACGACTCTTGGGCCCGATTTTAGTACATTTGGTCAAATATTGACTTTTGAATGACCGATGTAACATCAGAAAGAGTCAATAAGTAGGTATAGAAATTTCAAGATCCATGACTGAAATATGTTCAATGGGTCAAATATTGGCTACTCTATGGCTAATTTATCACCAGAAGGAGTCAATGGGTAAAACTAAAAAGTTCAAAATCGACGACTTTTGGGCCCTATTTTAGTACATTTGGTCAAATATTGACTTTTGAATGATCTATGTAACATCAGAAAGAGTCAATTAGTAGGTATAGAAATTTCAAGATCCATGACTGAAACATGTTCAATGGGTCAAATATCGGCCACTCTATGGCTAAATTATCAGCAGAAGGGGGCAATAGGGTAGAACTAAAAAGTTCAAAATAGAAGACTCTTAGGCCCGATTTTAGTACATTTGGTCAAATATTGTCTTTTGAATGACCGATGTAACATCAGATAGAGTCAATAAGTAGGTATAGAAATTTCAAGATCCATGACTGAAACATGTTCAATGGGTAAAATATTGGCTACTCTATGGCTATATTATCACCAGAAGGAGTCAATTGGGTAGGAATAGAAAGTTCAAGATCAAGGACTGAAATATTTTCAGTGGGTCAAAAATTGGCTGAACTATCGCCAGAAGGAGTCAATAGGGTAGAACTAAAATATTCAAAATCGACTACTCTTGGGCCCGATATTAGTACATTTGTTCAAATATTGACTTTTGAATGACCGATGTAACATCAGATAGAGTCAATAAGTAGGTATAGAAATTTTAAGATCCATGACTGAAACATGTTCAATGGGTCAAATATTGGCTACTCTATGGCTAATTTATCACCAAAAGGAGTCAATTGGGTAGAAATAGAAAGTTCAAAATCGACGACTCTTGGGCCCGATATTAGTACATTTTGTCAAATATGGATTTCTGAATGACTGACCTAAATTCAGAAAGAGTCAATGAGTAGGTATAAAAACTTCAAGATCCATAAATAAAACATGTCCAATGGGTAAAATATTGGCTGCTCTATGGCTAATTTATCACCAGAAGGAGTCAATAGGCTAGAAGTAAAAAGTTCAAAATAGACAACTCTTTCGCCCGATTTTAGAACATTTGGTCAAGTATTGACTTTTGAATGACCGATGTAACATCAGATAGATTCAATAAGTAGGACTAGAAATTTCAAGATCCATGACTGAAACATGTTCAGTGGGTAAAATATTGGCTACTCTATGGCTAATTTATCACCAGAAGGAGTCAATTGGGTAGGAATAGAAAGTTCAAAATCGACGACTCTTGGGCCCGATTTTAGTACATTTGGTCAAATATTGACTTTTGAATGACCGATGTAACATCAGATAGAGTCAATAAGTAGGTATAGAAATTTCAAGATCCATGACTGAAACATGTTCAATGGGTAAAATATTGGCTACTCTTTGGCTAATTTATCACCAGAAGGAGTCAATTGGGTAGGAATAGAAAGTTCAAGGTCAAGGACTGAAATATTTTCAGTGGGTCGAAAATTGGCTGAACTATCGCCAGAAGGAGTCAATAGGGTAGAACTAAAATATTCAAAATCAACGACTCTTGGGCCCGATATTAGTACATTTGGTCAAATATTGACTTTTGAATGACCGATGTAACATCAGATAGAGTCAATAAGTAGGTATAGAAATTTTAAGATCCATGACTGAAACATGTTAAATGGGTCAAATATTGGCTACTCTATGGCTAATTTATCACCAAAAGGAGTCAATTGGGTAGAAATAGAAAGTTCAAAATCGACGACTCTTGGGCCCGATATTAGTACATTTTGTCAAATATGGATTTCTGAATGACTGACCTAAATTCAGAAAGAGTCAATGAGTAGGTATAAAAACTTCAAGATCCATAAATGAAACATGTCCAATGGGTAAAATATTGGCTACTCTATGGGTAATTTATCAAGAGAAGGAGTCAATTGGGTAGGAATAGAAAGTTCAAGATCAAGGACTGAAATATTTTCAGTGGGTCAAAAATTGGCTGAACTATCGCCAGAAGGAGTCTATAGGGTATAACTAAAAAAATCAAAATCGACGACTCTCTGGCCCGATATTAGTACGTTTGGTCAAATATTGACTTCTGAATGATCTATGTAACATCAGAAAGAGTCAATAAGTAGATATAGAAATTTTAAGATCTATGACTGAAACATGTTCAATGGGTAAAATATTGGCTACTCTATGGCTAATTTATCACCAGAAGGAGTCAATTGGGTAGGAATAGAAAGTTCAAAATCGACGACTCTTTTGCCCGATTTTAGTACATTTGGTCAAATATTGACTTTTGAATGACTGACCTAAATTCAGAAAGAGTCAATGAGTAGGTATAAAAACTTCAAGATTCAAAAATGAAACATGTCCAATGGGTAAAATATTCGCTACTCTATGGGTAATTTATCACCAGAAGGAGTCAATTGGGTAGGAATAGAAAGTTCAAGATCAAGGACTGAAATATTTTCAGTGGGTCAAAAATTGGCTGAACTATCGCCAGAAGGAGTCAATAGGGTATAACTAAAAAGTTCACAATCGACGACTCTCTGGCCTGATATTAGTACATTTGGTCAAATATTGACTTTTGAATGATCTGTGTAACATCAGAAAGAGTCAATTAGTATGTATAGAAATTTCGAGATCCATGACTGAAACATGTTCAATGGGTCAAATATCGGCTACTCTATGGCTAAATTATCACCAGAAGGGGGCAATAGGGTAGAACTAAAAAGTTCAAAATAGATGACTCTTGGGCCCGATTTTAGTACATTTGGTCAAATATTGACTTTTGAATGACCGATGTAACATCAGATAGAGTCAATAAGTAGGTATAGAAATTTTAAGATCTATGACTGAAACATGTTCAATGGGTAAAATATTGGCTACTCTATGGCTAATTTATCACCAGAAGGAGTCAAAGGGTAGAACTAAAAAGTTCAAAATAGACGACTCTTGGGCCCGATTTTAGTACATTTGGTCAAATATTGACTTTTGAATCACCGATATAACATCAGAAAGAGTCAATAAGTAGGTATAGAAATTTCAAGATCCATGACTGAAACATGTTCAATGGGTAAAATATTGGCTACTCTATGGCTAATTTATCACCAGAAGGAGTCAATTGGGTAGGAATAGAAAGTTCAAAATCGACGACTCTTGGGCCCGATATTAGTACATTTTGTCAAATATGGATTTCTGAATGACTGACCTAAATTCAGAAAGAGTCAATGAGTAGGTATAAAAACTTCAAGATCCATAAATGAAACATGTCCAATGGGTAAAATATTGGCTACTCTATGGGTAATTTATCAAGAGAAGGAGTCAATTGGGTAGGAATAGAAAGTTCAAGATCAAGGACTGAAATATTTTCAGTGGGTCAAAAATTGGCTGAACTATCGCCAGAAGGAGTCAATAGGGTATAACTAAAAAAATCAAAATCGACGACTCTCTGGCCCGATATTAGTACGTTTGGTCAAATATTGACTTGTGAATGATCTATGTAACATCAGAAAGAGTCAATAAGTAGGTATAGAAATTTTAAGATCTATGACTGAAACATGTTCAATGGGTAAAATATTGGCTACTCTATGGCTAATTTATCACCAGAAGGAGTCAATTGGGTAGGAATAGAAAGTTCAAAATCGACGACTCTTTTGCCCGATTTTAGTACATTTGGTCAAATATTGACTTTTGAATGACTGACCTAAATTCAGAAAGAGTCAATGAGTAGGTATAAAAACTTCAAGATTCAAAAATGAAACATGTCCAATGGGTAAAATATTCGCTACTCTATGGGTAATTTATCACCAGAAGGAGTCAATTGGGTAGGAATAGAAAGTTCAAGATCAAGGACTGAAATATTTTCAGTGGGTCAAAAATTGGCTGAACTATCGCCAGAAGGAGTCAATAGGGTATAACTAAAAAGTTCACAATCGACGACTCTCTGGCCTGATATTAGTACATTTGGTCAAATATTGACTTTTGAATGATCTGTGTAACATCAGAAAGAGTCAATTAGTATGTATAGAAATTTCGAGATCCATGACTGAAACATGTTCAATGGGTCAAATATCGGCTACTCTATGGCTAAATTATCACCAGAAGGGGGCAATAGGGTAGAACTAAAAAGTTCAAAATAGAAGACTCTTGGGCCCGATTTTAGTACATTTGGTCAAATATTGACTTTTGAATGACCGATGTAACATCAGATAGAGTCAATAAGTAGGTATAGAAATTTTAAGATCTATGACTGAAACATGTTCAATGGGTAAAATATTGGCTACTCTATGGCTAATTTATCACCAGAAGGAGTCAAAGGGTAGAACTAAAAAGTTCAAAATAGACGACTCTTGGGCCCGATTTTAGTACATTTGGTCAAATATTGACTTTTGAATCACCGATATAACATCAGAAAGAGTCAATAAGTAGGTATAGAAATTTCAAGATCCATGACTGAAACATGTTCAATGGGTAAAATATTGGCTACTCTATGGCTAATTTATCACCAGAAGGAGTCAATTGGGTAGGAATAGAAAGTTCAAAATCGACGACTCTTGGGCCCGATATTAGTACATTTTGTCAAATATGGATTTCTGAATGACTGACCTAAATTCAGAAAGAGTCAATGAGTAGGTATAAAAACTTCAAGATCCATAAATGAAACATGTCCAATGGGTAAAATATTGGCTACTCTATGGGTAATTTATCAAGAGAAGGAGTCAATTGGGTAGGAATAGAAAGTTCAAGATCAAGGACTGAAATATTTTCAGTGGGTCAAAAATTGGCTGAACTATCGCCAGAAGGAGTCAATAGGGTATAACTAAAAAAATCAAAATCGACGACTCTCTGGCCCGATATTAGTACGTTTGGTCAAATATTGACTTGTGAATGATCTATGTAACATCAGAAAGAGTCAATAAGTAGGTATAGAAATTTTAAGATCTATGACTGAAACATGTTCAATGGGTAAAATATTGGCTACTCTATGGCTAATTTATCACCAGAAGGAGTCAATTGGGTAGGAATAGAAAGTTCAAAATCGACGACTCTTTTGCCCGATTTTAGTACATTTGGTCAAATATTGACTTTTGAATGACTGACCTAAATTCAGAAAGAGTCAATGAGTAGGTATAAAAACTTCAAGATTCAAAAATGAAACATGTCCAATGGGTAAAATATTCGCTACTCTATGGGTAATTTATCACCAGAAGGAGTCAATTGGGTAGGAATAGAAAGTTCAAGATCAAGGACTGAAATATTTTCAGTGGGTCAAAAATTGGCTGAACTATCGCCAGAATGAGTCAATAGGGTATAATAAAAAGTTCACAATCGACGACTCTCTGGCCCGATATTAGTACATTTGGTCAAATATTGACTTTTGAATGATCTGTGTAACATCAGAAAGAGTCAATTAGTATGTATAGAAATTTCGAGATCCATGACTGAAACATGTTCAATGGGTCAAATATCGGCTACTCTATGGCTAAATTATCACCAGAAGGGGGCAATAGGGTAGAACTAAAAAGTTCAAAATAGAAGACTCTTGGGCCCGATTTTAGTACATTTGGTCAAATATTGACTTTTGAATGACCGATGTAACATCAGATAGAGTCAATAAGTAGGTATAGAAATTTTAAGATCTATGACTGAAACATGTTCAATGGGTAAAAAATTGGCTACTCTATGGCTAATTTATCACCAGAAGGAGTCAAAGGGTAGAACTAAAAAGTTCAAAATAGACGACTCTTGGGCCCGATTTTAGTACATTTGGTCAAATATTGACTTTTGAATCACCGATATAACATCAGAAAGAGTCAATAAGTAGGTATAGAAATTTCAAGATCCATGACTGAAACATGTTCAATGGGTAAAATATTGGCTACTCTATGGCTAATTTATCACCAGAAGGAGTCAATTGGGTAGGAATAGAAAGTTCAAAATCGACGACTCTTGGGCCCGATTTTAGTACATTTGGTCAAATATTGACTTTTGAATGACCGATGTAACATCAGATAGAGTCAATAAGTAGGTATAGAAATTTCAAGATCCATGACTGAAACATGTTCAATGGGTAAAATATTGGCTACTCTATGGCTAATTTATCACCAGAAGGAGTCAATTGGGTAGGAATAGAAAGTTCAAGATCAAGGACTGAAATATTTTCAGTGGGTCAAAAATTGGCTGAACTATCTCCTGAAGGAGTCAATAGGTTAGAACGAAAAAGTTCAAAATAGACGACTCTTGGGCCCCATTTTAGTACATTTGGTCAAATATTGTCTTTTGAATGAAAGATTAAACATCAGAAAGAGCCAATAAGTAGGTATAGAAATTTCAAGATCCATGACTGAAACATGTTCAATGGGTCAAATATTGGCTGCTCTATGGCTAATTTATTACCGGAAGGAGTCAATTGGGTAGAAATAGACAGTTCAAAATCGACGACTCTTGGGCCCGATATTAGTACATTTGGTCAAATATGGATTTCTGAATGACTGACCTAAATTCAGAAAGAGTCAATGAGTAGGTATAAAAACTTCAAGATCCATAAATGAAACATGTCCAATGGGTAAAATATTGGCTACTCTATGGGTAATTTATCAAGAGAAGGAGTCAATTGGGTAGGAATAGAAAGTTCAAGATCAAGGACTGAAATATTTTCAGTGGGTCAAAAATTGGCTGAACTATCGCCAGAAGGAGTCAATAGGGTATAACTAAAAAAATCAAAATCGACGACTCTCTGGCCCGATATTAGTACGTTTGGTCAAATATTGACTTGTGAATGATCTATGTAACATCAGAAAGAGTCAATAAGTAGGTATAGAAATTTTAAGATCTATGACTGAAACATGTTCAATGGGTAAAATATTGGCTACTCTATGGCTAATTTATCACCAGAAGGAGTCAAAGGGTAGAACTAAAAAGTTCAAAATAGACGACTCTTGGGCCCGATTTTAGTACATTTGGTCAAATATTGACTTTTGAATCACCGATATAACATCAGAAAGAGTCAATAAGTAGGTATAGAAATTTCAAGATCCATGACTGAAACATGTTCAATGGGTAAAATATTGGCTACTCTATGGCTAATTTATCACCAGAAGGAGTCAATTGGGTAGGAATAGAAAGTTCAAAATCGACGACTCTTGGGCCCGATATTAGTACATTTTGTCAAATATGGATTTCTGAATGACTGACCTAAATTCAGAAAGAGTCAATGAGTAGGTATAAAAACTTCAAGATCCATAAATGAAACATGTCCAATGGGTAAAATATTGGCTACTCTATGGGTAATTTATCAAGAGAAGGAGTCAATTGGGTAGGAATAGAAAGTTCAAGATCAAGGACTGAAATATTTTCAGTGGGTCAAAAATTGGCTGAACTATCGCCAGAAGGAGTCAATAGGGTATAACTAAAAAAATCAAAATCGACGACTCTCTGGCCCGATATTAGTACGTTTGGTCAAATATTGACTTGTGAATGATCTATGTAACATCAGAAAGAGTCAATAAGTAGGTATAGAAATTTTAAGATCTATGACTGAAACATGTTCAATGGGTAAAATATTGGCTACTCTATGGCTAATTTATCACCAGAAGGAGTCAATTGGGTAGGAATAGAAAGTTCAAAATCGACGACTCTTTTGCCCGATTTTAGTACATTTGGTCAAATATTGACTTTTGAATGACTGACCTAAATTCAGAAAGAGTCAATGAGTAGGTATAAAAACTTCAAGATTCAAAAATGAAACATGTCCAATGGGTAAAATATTCGCTACTCTATGGGTAATTTATCACCAGAAGGAGTCAATTGGGTAGGAATAGAAAGTTCAAGATCAAGGACTGAAATATTTTCAGTGGGTCAAAAATTGGCTGAACTATCGCCAGAAGGAGTCAATAGGGTATAACTAAAAAGTTCACAATCGACGACTCTCTGGCCTGATATTAGTACATTTGGTCAAATATTGACTTTTGAATGATCTGTGTAACATCAGAAAGAGTCAATTAGTATGTATAGAAATTTCGAGATCCATGACTGAAACATGTTCAATGGGTCAAATATCGGCTACTCTATGGCTAAATTATCACCAGAAGGGGGCAATAGGGTAGAACTAAAAAGTTCAAAATAGAAGACTCTTGGGCCCGATTTTAGTACATTTGGTCAAATATTGACTTTTGAATGACCGATGTAACATCAGATAGAGTCAATAAGTAGGTATAGAAATTTTAAGATCTATGACTGAAACATGTTCAATGGGTAAAATATTGGCTACTCTATGGCTAATTTATCACCAGAAGGAGTCAAAGGGTAGAACTAAAAAGTTCAAAATAGACGACTCTTGGGCCCGATTTTAGTACATTTGGTCAAATATTGACTTTTGAATCACCGATATAACATCAGAAAGAGTCAATAAGTAGGTATAGAAATTTCAAGATCCATGACTGAAACATGTTCAATGGGTAAAATATTGGCTACTCTATGGCTAATTTATCACCAGAAGGAGTCAATTGGGTAGGAATAGAAAGTTCAAAATCGACGACTCTTGGGCCCGATATTAGTACATTTTGTCAAATATGGATTTCTGAATGACTGACCTAAATTCAGAAAGAGTCAATGAGTAGGTATAAAAACTTCAAGATCCATAAATGAAACATGTCCAATGGGTAAAATATTGGCTACTCTATGGGTAATTTATCAAGAGAAGGAGTCAATTGGGTAGGAATAGAAAGTTCAAGATCAAGGACTGAAATATTTTCAGTGGGTCAAAAATTGGCTGAACTATCGCCAGAAGGAGTCAATAGGGTATAACTAAAAAAATCAAAATCGACGACTCTCTGGCCCGATATTAGTACGTTTGGTCAAATATTGACTTGTGAATGATCTATGTAACATCAGAAAGAGTCAATAAGTAGGTATAGAAATTTTAAGATCTATGACTGAAACATGTTCAATGGGTAAAATATTGGCTACTCTATGGCTAATTTATCACCAGAAGGAGTCAATTGGGTAGGAATAGAAAGTTCAAAATCGACGACTCTTTTGCCCGATTTTAGTACATTTGGTCAAATATTGACTTTTGAATGACTGACCTAAATTCAGAAAGAGTCAATGAGTAGGTATAAAAACTTCAAGATTCAAAAATGAAACATGTCCAATGGGTAAAATATTCGCTACTCTATGGGTAATTTATCACCAGAAGGAGTCAATTGGGTAGGAATAGAAAGTTCAAGATCAAGGACTGAAATATTTTCAGTGGGTCAAAAATTGGCTGAACTATCGCCAGAATGAGTCAATAGGGTATAACTAAAAAGTTCACAATCGACGACTCTCTGGCCCGATATTAGTACATTTGGTCAAATATTGACTTTTGAATGATCTGTGTAACATCAGAAAGAGTCAATTAGTATGTATAGAAATTTCGAGATCCATGACTGAAACATGTTCAATGGGTCAAATATCGGCTACTCTATGGCTAAATTATCACCAGAAGGGGGCAATAGGGTAGAACTAAAAAGTTCAAAATAGAAGACTCTTGGGCCCGATTTTAGTACATTTGGTCAAATATTGACTTTTGAATGACCGATGTAACATCAGATAGAGTCAATAAGTAGGTATAGAAATTTTAAGATCTATGACTGAAACATGTTCAATGGGTAAAAAATTGGCTACTCTATGGCTAATTTATCACCAGAAGGAGTCAAAGGGTAGAACTAAAAAGTTCAAAATAGACGACTCTTGGGCCCGATTTTAGTACATTTGGTCAAATATTGACTTTTGAATCACCGATATAACATCAGAAAGAGTCAATAAGTAGGTATAGAAATTTCAAGATCCATGACTGAAACATGTTCAATGGGTAAAATATTGGCTACTCTATGGCTAATTTATCACCAGAAGGAGTCAATTGGGTAGGAATAGAAAGTTCAAAATCGACGACTCTTGGGCCCGATTTTAGTACATTTGGTCAAATATTGACTTTTGAATGACCGATGTAACATCAGATAGAGTCAATAAGTAGGTATAGAAATTTCAAGATCCATGACTGAAACATGTTCAATGGGTAAAATATTGGCTACTCTATGGCTAATTTATCACCAGAAGGAGTCAATTGGGTAGGAATAGAAAGTTCAAGATCAAGGACTGAAATATTTTCAGTGGGTCAAAAATTGGCTGAACTATCTCCTGAAGGAGTCAATAGGTTAGAACGAAAAAGTTCAAAATAGACGACTCTTGGGCCCCATTTTAGTACATTTGGTCAAATATTGTCTTTTGAATGAAAGATTAAACATCAGAAAGAGCCAATAAGTAGGTATAGAAATTTCAAGATCCATGACTGAAACATGTTCAATGGGTCAAATATTGGCTGCTCTATGGCTAATTTATTACCGGAAGGAGTCAATTGGGTAGAAATAGACAGTTCAAAATCGACGACTCTTGGGCCCGATATTAGTACATTTGGTCAAATATGGATTTCTGAATGACTGACCTAAATTCAGAAAGAGTCAATGAGTAGGTATAAAAACTTCAAGATCCATAACTGAAACATGTCCAATGGGTAAAATATTGGCTACTCTATGGCTAATTTATCACCAGAAGGAGTCAATTGGGTAGGAATAGAAAGTTCAAGATCAAGGACTGAAATATTTTCAGTGGGTCAAAAATTGGCTGAACTATCGCCAGAAGGAGTCAATAGGGTAGAACTAAAATATTCAAAATCGACGACTCTTGGGCCCGATTTTAGTACATTTGGTCAAATATTGACTTTTGAATGACCGATGTAACATCAGAAAGAGTCAATAAGTAGGTATAGAAATTTCAAGATCCATGACTGAAATATGTTCAATGGGTCAAATATTGGCTACTCTATGGCTAATTTATCACCAGAAGGAGTCAATGGGTAAAACTAAAAAGTTCAAAATCGACGACTTTTGGGCCCTATTTTAGTACATTTGGTCAAATATTGACTTTTGAATGATCTATGTAACATCAGAAAGAGTCAATTAGTAGGTATAGAAATTTCAAGATCCATGACTGAAACATGTTCAATGGGTCAAATATCGGCCACTCTATGGCTAAATTATCAGCAGAAGGGGGCAATAGGGTAGAACTAAAAAGTTCAAAATAGAAGACTCTTGGGCCCGATTTTAGTACATTTGGTCAAATATTGTCTTTTGAATGACCGATGTAACATCAGATAGAGTCAATAAGTAGGTATAGAAATTTCAAGATCCATGACTGAAACATGTTCAATGGGTAAAATATTGGCTACTCTATGGCTATATTATCACCAGAAGGAGTCAATTGGGTAGGAATAGAAAGTTCAAGATCAAGGACTGAAATATTTTCAGTGGGTCAAAAATTGGCTGAACTATCGCCAGAAGGAGTCAATAGGGTAGAACTAAAATATTCAAAATCGACTACTCTTGGGCCCGATATTAGTACATTTGTTCAAATATTGACTTTTGAATGACCGATGTAACATCAGATAGAGTCAATAAGTAGGTATAGAAATTTTAAGATCCATGACTGAAACATGTTCAATGGGTCAAATATTGGCTACTCTATGGCTAATTTATCACCAAAAGGAGTCAATTGGGTAGAAATAGAAAGTTCAAAATCGACGACTCTTGGGCCCGATATTAGTACATTTTGTCAAATATGGATTTCTGAATGACTGACCTAAATTCAGAAAGAGTCAATGAGTAGGTATAAAAACTTCAAGATCCATAAATAAAACATGTCCAATGGGTAAAATATTGGCTGCTCTATGGCTAATTTATCACCAGAAGGAGTCAATAGGCTAGAAGTAAAAAGTTCAAAATAGACAACTCTTTCGCCCGATTTTAGAACATTTGGTCAAATATTGACTTTTGAATGACCGATGTAATATCAGATAGATTCAATAAGTAGGACTAGAAATTTCAAGATCCATGACTGAAACATGTTCAGTGGGTAAAATATTGGCTACTCTATGGCTAATTTATCACCAGAAGGAGTCAATTGGGTAGGAATAGAAAGTTCAAAATCGACGACTCTTGGGCCCGATTTTAGTACATTTGGTCAAATATTGACTTTTGAATGACCGATGTAACATCAGATAGAGTCAATAAGTAGGTATAGAAATTTCAAGATCCATGACTGAAACATGTTCAATGGGTAAAATATTGGCTACTCTTTGGCTAATTTATCACCAGAAGGAGTCAATTGGGTAGGAATAGAAAGTTCAAGGTCAAGGACTGAAATATTTTCAGTGGGTCGAAAATTGGCTGAACTATCGCCAGAAGGAGTCAATAGGGTAGAACTAAAATATTCAAAATCAACGACTCTTGGGCCCGATATTAGTACATTTGGTCAAATATTGACTTTTGAATGACCGATGTAACATCAGATAGAGTCAATAAGTAGGTATAGAAATTTTAAGATCCATGACTGAAACATGTTAAATGGGTCAAATATTGGCTACTCTATGGCTAATTTATCACCAAAAGGAGTCAATTGGGTAGAAATAGAAAGTTCAAAATCGACGACTCTTGGGCCCGATATTAGTACATTTTGTCAAATATGGATTTCTGAATGACTGACCTAAATTCAGAAAGAGTCAATGAGTAGGTATAAAAACTTCAAGATCCATAAATGAAACATGTCCAATGGGTAAAATATTGGCTACTCTATGGGTAATTTATCAAGAGAAGGTGTCAATTGGGTAGGAATAGAAAGTTCAAGATCAAGGACTGAAATATTTTCAGTGGGTCAAAAATTGGCTGAACTATCGCCAGAAGGAGTCTATAGGGTATAACTAAAAAAATCAAAATCGACGACTCTCTGGCCCGATATTAGTACGTTTGGTCAAATATTGACTTCTGAATGATCTATGTAACATCAGAAAGAGTCAATAAGTAGATATAGAAATTTTAAGATCTATGACTGAAACATGTTCAATGGGTAAAATATTGGCTACTCTATGGCTAATTTATCACCAGAAGGAGTCAATTGGGTAGGAATAGAAAGTTCAAAATCGACGACTCTTTTGCCCGATTTTAGTACATTTGGTCAAATATTGACTTTTGAATGACTGACCTAAATTCAGAAAGAGTCAATGAGTAGGTATAAAAACTTCAAGATTCATAAATGAAACATGTCCAATGGGTAAAATATTCGCTACTCTATGGGTAATTTATCACCAGAAGGAGTCAATTGGGTAGGAATAGAAAGTTCAAGATCAAGGACTGAAATATTTTCAGTGGGTCAAAAATTGGCTGAACTATCGCCAGAAGGAGTCAATAGGGTATAACTAAAAAGTTCACAATCGACGACTCTCTGGCCCGATATTAGTACATTTGGTCAAATATTGACTTTTGAATGATCTGTGTAACATCAGAAAGAGTCAATTAGTATGTATAGAAATTTCGAGATCCATGACTGAAACATGTTCAATGGGTCAAATATCGGCTACTCTATGGCTAAATTATCACCAGAAGGGGGCAATAGGGTAGAACTAAAAAGTTCAAAATAGAAGACTCTTGGGCCTGATTTTAGTACATTTGGTCAAATATTGACTTTTGAATGACCGATGTAACATCAGATAGAGTCAATAAGTAGGTATAGAAATTTTAAGATCTATGACTGAAACATGTTCAATGGGTAAAATATTGGCTACTCTATGGCTAATTTATCACCAGAAGGAGTCAAAGGGTAGAACTAAAAAGTTCAAAATAGACGACTCTTGGGCCCGATTTTAGTACATTTGGTCAAATATTGACTTTTGAATCACCGATATAACATCAGAAAGAGTCAATAAGTAGGTATAGAAATTTCAAGATCCATAACTGAAACATGTTCAATGGGTAAAATATTGGCTACTCTATGGCTAATTTATCACCAGAAGGAGTCAATTGGGTAGGAATAGAAAGTTCAAAATCGACGACTCTTTGGCCCGATATTAGTACATTTTGTCAAATATGGATTTCTGAATGACTGACCTAAATTCAGAAAGAGTCAATGAGTAGGTATAAAAACTTCAAGATCCATAAATGAAACATGTCCAATGGGTAAAATATTCGCTACTCTATGGGTAATTTATCACCAGAAGGAGTCAATTGGGTAGGAATAGAAAGTTCAAGATCAAGGACTGAAATATTTTCAGTGGGTCAAAAATTGGCTGAACTATCGCCAGAATGAGTCAATAGGGTATAACTAAAAAGTTCACAATCGACGACTCTCTGGCCCGATATTAGTACATTTGGTCAAATATTGACTTTTGAATGATCTGTGTAACATCAGAAAGAGTCAATTAGTATGTATAGAAATTTCGAGATCCATGACTGAAACATGTTCAATGGGTCAAATATCGGCTACTCTATGGCTAAATTATCACCAGAAGGGGGCAATAGGGTAGAACTAAAAAGTTCAAAATAGAAGACTCTTGGGCCCGATTTTAGTACATTTGGTCAAATATTGACTTTTGAATGACCGATGTAACATCAGATAGAGTCAATAAGTAGGTATAGAAATTTTAAGATCTATGACTGAAACATGTTCAATGGGTAAAAAATTGGCTACTCTATGGCTAATTTATCACCAGAAGGAGTCAAAGGGTAGAACTAAAAAGTTCAAAATAGACGACGCTTGGGCCCGATTTTAGTACATTTGGTCAAATATTGACTTTTGAATCACCGATATAACATCAGAAAGAGTCAATAAGTAGGTATAGAAATTTCAAGATCCATGACTGAAACATGTTCAATGGGTAAAATATTGGCTACTCTATGGCTAATTTATCACCAGAAGGAGTCAATTGGGTAGGAATAGAAAGTTCAAAATCGACGACTCTTGGGCCCGATTTTAGTACATTTGGTCAAATATTGACTTTTGAATGACCGATGTAACATCAGATAGAGTCAATAAGTAGGTATAGAAATTTCAAGATCCATGACTGAAACATGTTCAATGGGTAAAATATTGGCTACTCTATGGCTAATTTATCACCAGAAGGAGTCAATTGGGTAGGAATAGAAAGTTCAAGATCAAGGACTGAAATATTTTCAGTGGGTAAAAAATTGGCTGAACTATCGCCAGAAGGAGTCAATAGGGTAGAACTAAAATATTCAAAATCGACGACTCTTGGGCCCGATATTAGTACATTTGGTCAAATATTGACTTTTGAATGACCGATGTAACATCAGATAGAGTCAATAAGTAGGTATAGAAATTTTAAGATCCATGACTGAAACATGTTCAATGGGTCAAATATTGGCTACTCTATGGCTAATTTATCACCAAAAGGAGTCAATTGGGTAGAAATAGAAAGTTCAAAATCGACGACTCTTGGGCCCGATATTAGTACATTTTGTCAAATATGGATTTCTGAATTACTGACCTAAATTCAGAAAGAGTCAATGAGTAGGTATAAAAACTTCAAGATCCATAAATGAAACATGTCCAATGGGTAAAATATTGGCTACTCTATGGGTAATTTATCAAGAGAAGGAGTCAATTGGGTAGGAATAGAAAGTTCAAGATCAAGGACTGAAATATTTTCAGTGGGTCAAAAATTGGCTGAACTATCGCCAGAAGGAGTCAATAGGGTATAACTAAAAAGTTCACAATCGACGACTCTCTGGCCCGATATTAGTACATTTGGTCAAATATTGACTTTTGAATGATCTGTGTAACATCAGAAAGAGTCAATTAGTATGTATAGAAATTTCGAGATCCATGACTGAAACATGTTCAATGGGTCAAATATCGGCTACTCTATGGCTAAATTATCACCAGAAGGGGGCAATAGGGTAGAACTAAAAAGTTCAAAATAGAAGACTCTTGGGCCCGATTTTAGTATATTTGGTCAAATATTGACTTTTGAATGATCGATGTAACATCAGATAGAGTCAATACGTAGGTATAGAAATTTTAAGATCTATGACTGAAACATGTTCAATGGGTAAAATATTGGCTACTCTATGGCTAATTTATCACCAGAAGGAGTCAAAGGGTAGAACTAAAAAGTTCAAAATAGACGACTCTTGGGCCCGATTTTAGTACATTTGGTCAAATATTGACTTTTGAATGACCGATGTAACATCAGATAGAGTCAATAAGTAGGTATAGAAATTTTAAGATCTATGACTGAAACATGTTCAATGGGTAAAATATTGGCTACTCTATGGCTAATTTATCACCAAAAGGAGGCAATTGGGTAGAAATAGAAAGATCAAAATCGACGAATCTTGGGCCCGATATTAGTACATTTTGTCAAATATGGATTTCTGAATGACTGACCTAGATTCAGAAAGAAAGAGTCAATGAGTAGGTATAAAAACTTCAAGATCCATAACTGAAACATGTCCAATGGGTAAAATATTGGCTACTCTATGGGTAATTTATGACCAGAAGGAGTCAATTGGGTAGGAATAGAAAGTTCAAGATCAAGGACTGAAATATTTTCAGTGGGTCAAAAATTGGCTGAACTATCGCCAGAAGGAGTCAATAGGGTATAACTAAAAAAATCAAAATCGACGACTCTCTGGCCCGATATTAGTACTTTGGTCAAATATTGACTTTTGCATGATCTATGTAACATCAGAAAGAGTCAATAAGTAGGTATAGAAATTTCAAGCTCCATGACTGAAACATGTTCAATGGGTCAAATATTGGCTACTCTACTGCTAATTTATCACCAGAAGGAGTCAATAGGGTAGAAGTAAAAAGTACAAAATAGACAACTCTTTGGCCCGATTTTAGAACATTTGGTCAAATATTGACTTTTGAATGATCTATGTAACATCAGAAAGAGTCAATAAGTAGGTATAGAAATTTCAAGATCCATGACTGAAACATGTTCAATGGGTCAAATATTGGCTACTCTATGGCTAATTTATCACCAGAAGGAGTCAATTGGGTAGGAATAGAAAGTTCAAGATCTAGGACTGAAATATTTTCAGTGGGTCAAAAATTGGCTGAACTATCGCCAGAAGGAGTCAATAGGGTAGAACTAAAATATTCAAAATCGACGACTCTTGGGCCCGATATTAGTACATTTGGTCAAATATTGACTTTTGAATGACCGATGTAACATCAGATAGAGTCAATAAGTAGGTATAGAAATTTTAAGATCCATGACTGAAACATGTTCAATGGGTCAAATATTGGCTACTCTATGGCTAATTTATCACCAAAAGGAGTCAATTGGGTAGAAATAGAAAGTTCAAAATCGACGACTCTTGGGCCCGATATTAGTACATTTTGTCAAATATGGATTTCTGAATGACTGACCTAAATTCAGAAAGAGTCAATGAGTAGGTATAAAAACTTCAAGATTCATAAATGAAACATGTCCAATGGGTAAAATATTGGCTACTCTATGGGTAATTTATCACAAGAAGGAGTCAACTGGGTAGGAATAGAAAATTCAAGATCAAGGACTGAAATATTTTCAGTGGCTCAAAAATTGGCTGAACTATCGCCAGAAGGAGTCAATAGGGTAGAAGTAAAAAGTACAAAATAGACAACTCTTTGGCCCGATTTTAGAACATTTGGTCAAATATTGACTTTTGAATGATCTATGTAACATCAGAAAGAGTCAATAAGTAGGTATAGAAATTTCAAGATCCATGACTGAAACATGTTCAATGGGTCAAATATTGGCTACTCTATGGCTAATTTATCACCAGAAGGAGTCAACTGGGTAGGAATAGAAAGTTCAAGATCTAGGACTGAAATATTTTCAGTGGGTCAAAAATTGGCTGAACTATCTCCTGAAGGAGTCAATAGGTTAGAACTAAAAAGTTCAAAATAGACGACTCTTGGGCCCCATTTTAGTACATTTGGTCAAATATTGACTTTTGAATCACCGATATAACATCAGAAAGAGTCAATAAGTAGGTATAGAAATTTCAAGATCCATGACTGAAACATGTTCAATGGGTCAAATATTGGCTACTCTATGGCTAATTTATCACCGGAAGGAGTCAATTGGGTAGAAATAGAAAGTTCAAAATCGACGACTCTTAGGCCCGATATTAGTACATTTGGTCAAATATGGATTTCTAAATGACTGACCTAAATTCAGAAAGAGTCAATGAGTAGGTATAAAAACTTCAAGATCCATAACTGAAACATGTCCAATGGGTAAAATATTGGCTACTCTATGGCGAATTTATCACCAGAAGGAGTCAATTGGGTAGGAATAGAAAGTTCAAGATCAAGGACTGAAATATTTTCAGTGGGTCAAAAATTGGCTGAACTATCGCCAGAAGGAGTCAATAGGGTATAACTAAAAAGTTCACAATCGACGACTCTCTGGCCCGATTTTAGTATATTTGGTCAAATATTGACTTTTGAATGATCGATGTAACATCAGATAGAGTCAATAAGTAGGTATAGAAATTTTAAGATCTATGACTGAAACATGTTCAATGGGTAAAATATTGGCTACTCTATGGCTAATTTATCACCAGAAGGAGTCAAAGGGTAGAACTAAAAAGTTCAAAATAGACGACTCTTGGGCCCGATTTTAGTACATTTGGTCAAATATTGACTTTTGAATGACCGATGTAACATCAGATAGAGTCAATAAGTAGGACTAGAAATTTCAAGATCCATGACTGAAACATGTTCAATGGGTAAAATATTGGCTACTCTATGGCTAATTTATCACCAGAAGGAGTCAATTGGGTAGGAATAGAAAGTTCAATATCAAGGACTGAAATATTTTCAGTGGGTCAAAAATTGGCTGAACTATCGCCAGAAGGAGTCAATAGGGTAGAACTAAAATATTCAAAATCGACGACTCTTGGGCCCGATTTTAGTACATTTGGTCAAATATTGACTTTTGAATGACCTATGTAACATCAGAAAGAGTCAATAAGTAGGTATAGAAATTTCAAGATCCATGACTGAAATATGTTCAATGGGTCAAATATTGGCTACTCTATGGCTAATTTATCACCAGAAGGAGTCAATAGGTAGAACTAAAAAGTTCAAAATCGACGACTTTTGGGCCCTATTTTAGTACATTTGGTCAAATATTGACTTTTGAATAACCAATGTAACATCAGATAGAGTCAATAAGTAGGTATAGAAATTTCAAGATCCATGACTGAAACATATTCAAGGGGTCAAATGTTGGCTACTCTATGGCTAATTTATCACCAGAAGGAGTCAATTGGGTAGGAATAGAAAGTTCAAGATCAAGGACTGAAATATTTTCAGTGGGTCAAAAATTGGCTGAACTATCGCCAGAAGGAGTCAATAGGGTAGAACTAAAATATTCAAAATCGACGACTCTTGGGCCCGATATTAGTACATTTGGTCAAATATTGACTTTTGAATGACCGATGTAACATCAGATAGAGTCAATAAGTAGGTATAGAAATTTTAAGATCCATGACTGAAACATGTTCAATGGGTCAAATATTGGCTACTCTATGGCTAATTTATCACCAAAAGGAGTCAATTGGGTAGAAATAGAAAGTTCAAAATCGACGACTCTTGGGCCCGATATTAGTACATTTTGTCAAATATGGATTTCTGAATGACTGACCTAAATTCAGAAAGAGTCAATGAGTAGGTATAAAAACTTCAAGATTCATAAATGAAACATGTCCAATGGGTAAAATATTGGCTACTCTATGGGTAATTTATCACAAGAAGGAGTCAACTGGGTAGGAATAGAAGGTTCAAGATCAAGGACTGAAATATTTTCAGTGGGTCAAAAATTGGCTGAACTATCGCCAGAAGGAGTCAATAGGGTAGAAGTAAAAAGTACAAAATAGACAACTCTTTGGCCCGATTTTAGAATATTTGGTCAAATATTGACTTTTGAATGATCTATGTAACATCAGAAAGAGTCAATAAGTAGGTATAGAAATTTCAAGATCCATGACTGAAACATGTTCAATGGGTCAAATATTGGCTACTCTATGGCTAATTTATCACCAGAAGGAGTCAATTGGGTAGGAATAGAAAGTTCAAGATCTAGGACTGAAATATTTTCAGTGGGTCAAAAATTGGCTGAACTATCTCCTGAAGGAGTCAATAGGTTAGAACTAAAAAGTTCAAAATAGACGACTCTTGGGCCCCATTTTAGTACATTTGGTCAAATATTGACTTTTGAATGAAAGATTAAACATCAGAAAGAGCCAATAAGTAGGTATAGAAATTTCAAGATCCATGACTGAAACATGTTCAATGGGTCAAATATTGGCTACTCTATGGCTAATTTATCACCGGAAGGAGTCAATTGGGTAGAAATAGAAAGTTCAAAATGGACGACTCTTGGGCCCGATATTAGTGCATTTGGTCAAATATGGATTTCTGAATGACTGACCTAAATTCAGAAAGAGTCAATGAGTAGGTATAAAAACTTCAAGATCCATAACTGAAACATGTCCAATGGGTAAAATATTGGCTACTCTATGGCGAATTTATCACCAGAAGGAGTCAATTGGGTAGGAATAGAAAGTTCAAAATAGAAGACTCTTGGGCCCGATTTTAGTACATTTGGTCAAATATTGACTTTTGAATGACCGATGTAACATCAGATAGAGTCAATAAGTAGGTATAGAAATTTTAAGATCTATGACTGAAACATGTTCAATGGGTAAAATATTGGCTACTCTATGGCTAATTTATCACCAGAAGGAGTCAAAGGGTAGAACTAAAAAGTTCAAAATAGACGACTCTTGGGCCCGATTTTAGTACATTTGGTCAAATATTGACTTTTGAATCACCGATATAACATCAGAAAGAGTCAATAAGTAGGTATAGAAATTTCAAGATCCATGACTGAAACATGTTCAATGGGTAAAATATTGGCTACTCTATGGCTAATTTATCACCAGAAGGAGTCAATTGGGTAGGAATAGAAAGTTCAAGATCAAGGACTGAAATATTTTCAGTGGGTAAAAAATTGGCTGAACTATCGCCAGAAGGAGTCAATAGGGTAGAACTAAAATATTCAAAATCGACGACTCTTGGGCCCGATATTAGTACATTTGGTCAAATATTGACTTTTGAATGACCGATGTAACATCAGATAGAGTCAATAAGTAGGTATAGAAATTTTAAGATCCATGACTGAAACATGTTCAATGGGTCAAATATTGGCTACTCTATGGCTAATTTATCACCAAAAGGAGTCAATTGGGTAGATATAGAAAGTTCAAAATCGACGACTCTTGGGCCCGATATTAGTACATTTTGTCAAATATGGATTTCTGAATGACTGACCTAAATTCAGAAAGAGTCAATAAGTAGGTATAGAAATTTCAAGATCCATGACTGAAACATGTTCAATGGGTCAAATGTTGGCTACTCTATGGCTAATTTATCACCAGAAGGAGTCTATTGGGTAGGAATAGAAAGTTCAAGATCAAGGACTGAAATATTTTCAGTGGGTCAAAAATTGGCTGAACTATCTCCTGAAGGAGTCAATAGGTTAGAACGAAAAAGTTCAAAATAGACGACTCTTGGGCCTCATTTTAGTACATTTGGTCAAATATTGTCTTTTGAATGAAAGATTAAACATCAGAAAGAGCCAATAAGTAGGTATAGAAATTTCAAGATCCATGACTGAAACATGTTCAATGGGTCAAATATTGGCTGCTCTATGGCTAATTTATTACCGGAAGGAGTCAATTGGGTAGAAATAGACAGTTCAAAATCGACGACTCTTGGGCCCGATATTAGTACATTTGGTCAAATATGGATTTCTGAATGACTGACCTAAATTCAGAAAGAGTCAATGAGTAGGTATAAAAACTTCAAGATCCATAACTGAAACATGTCCAATGGGTAAAATATTGGCTACTCTATGGCTAATTTATCACCAGAAGGAGTCAATTGGGTAGGAATAGAAAGTTCAAGATCAAGGACTGAAATATTTTCAGTGGGTCAAAAATTGGCTGAACTATCGCCAGAAGGAGTCAATAGGGTAGAACTAAAATATTCAAAATCGACGACTCTTGGGCCCGATTTTAGTACATTTGGTCAAATATTGACTTTTGAATGACCGATGTAACATCAGAAAGAGTCAATAAGTAGGTATAGAAATTTCAAGATCCATGACTGAAATATGTTCAATGGGTCAAATATTGGCTACTCTATGGCTAATTTATCACCAGAAGGAGTCAATGGGTAAAACTAAAAAGTTCAAAATCGACGACTTTTGGGCCCTATTTTAGTACATTTGGTCAAATATTGACTTTTGAATGATCTATGTAACATCAGAAAGAGTCAATTAGTAGGTATAGAAATTTCAAGATCCATGACTGAAACATGTTCAATGGGTCAAATATCGGCCACTCTATGGCTAAATTATCAGCAGAAGGGGGCAATAGGGTAGAACTAAAAAGTTCAAAATAGAAGACTCTTGGGCCCGATTTTAGTACATTTGGTCAAATATTGACTTTTGAATGACCGATGTAACATCAGATAGAGTCAATAAGTAGGTATAGAAATTTCAAGATCCATGACTGAAACATGTTCAATGGGTAAAATATTGGCTACTCTATGGCTATATTATCACCAGAAGGAGTCAATTGGGTAGGAATAGAAAGTTCAAGATCAAGGACTGAAATATTTTCAGTGGGTCAAAAATTGGCTGAACTATCGCCAGAAGGAGTCAATAGGGTAGAACTAAATATTCAAAATCGACTACTCTTGGGCCCGATATTAGTACATTTGTTCAAATATTGACTTTTGAATGACCGATGTAACATCAGATAGAGTCAATAAGTAGGTATAGAAATTTTAAGATCCATGACTGAAACATGTTCAATGGGTCAAATATTGGCTACTCTATGGCTAATTTATCACCAAAAGGAGTCAATTGGGTAGAAATAGAAAGTTCAAAATCGACGACTCTTGGGCCCGATATTAGTACATTTAGTCAAATATGGATTTCTGAATGACTGACCTAAATTCAGAAAGAGTCAATGAGTAGGTATAAAAACTTCAAGATCCATAAATAAAACATGTCCAATGGGTAAAATATTGGCTGCTCTATGGCTAATTTATCACCAGAAGGAGTCAATAGGCTAGAAGTAAAAAGTTCAAAATAGACAACTCTTTCGCCCGATTTTAGAACATTTGGTCAAATATTGACTTTTGAATGACCGATGTAACATCAGATAGATTCAATAAGTAGGACTAGAAATTTCAAGATCCATGACTGAAACATGTTCAGTGGGTAAAATATTGGCTACTCTATGGCTAATTTATCACCAGAAGGAGTCAATTGGGTAGGAATAGAAAGTTCAAAATCGACTACTCTTTTGCCCGATTTTAGTACATTTGGTCAAATATCGACTTTTGAATGACTGACCTAAATTCAGAAAGAGTCAATGAGTAGGTATAAAAACTTCAAGATTCAAAAATGAAACATGTCCAATGGGTAAAATATTCGCTACTCTATGGGTAATTTATCACCAGAAGGAGTCAATTGGGTAGGAATAGAAAGTTCAAGATCAAGGACTGAAATATTTTCAGTGGGTCAAAAATTGGCTGAACTATCGCCAGAAGGAGTCAATAGGGTATAACTAAAAAGTTCACAATCGACGACTCTCTGGCCCGATATTAGTACATTTGGTCAAATATTGACTTTTGAATGATCTGTGTAACATCAGAAAGAGTCAATTAGTATGTATAGAAATTTCGAGATCCATGACTGAAACATGTTCAATGGGTCAAATATCGGCTACTCTATGGCTAAATTATCACCAGAAGGGGGCAATAGGGTAGAACTAAAAAGTTCAAAATAGAAGACTCTTGGGCCCGATTTTAGTACATTTGGTCAAATATTGACTTTTGAATGACCGATGTAACATCAGATAGAGTCAATAAGTAGGTATAGAAATTTTAAGATCTATGACTGAAACATGTTCAATGGGTAAAATATTGGCTACTCTATGGCTAATTTATCACCAGAAGGAGTCAAAGGGTAGAACTAAAAAGTTCAAAATAGACGACTCTTGGGCCCGATTTTAGTACATTTGGTCAAATATTGACTTTTGAATCACCGATATAACATCAGAAAGAGTCAATAAGTAGGTATAGAAATTTCAAGATCCATGACTGAAACATGTTCAATGGGTAAAATATTGGCTACTCTATGGCTAATTTATCACCAGAAGGAGTCAATTGGGTAGGAATAGAAAGTTCAAGA
Source organism: Zacco platypus (assembly GCA_038088235.1). Classification (NCBI taxonomy): domain Eukaryota; kingdom Metazoa; phylum Chordata; class Actinopteri; order Cypriniformes; family Xenocyprididae; genus Zacco; species Zacco platypus. The sequence goes on from CM076064.1 coordinate 18,593,354, forward strand.
TCAAGGACTGAAATATTTTCAGTGGGTAAAAAATTGGCTGAACTATCGCCAGAAGGAGTCAATAGGGTAGAACTAAAATATTCAAAATCGACGACTCTTGGGCCCGATATTAGTACATTTGGTCAAATATTGACTTTTGAATGACCGATGTAACATCAGATAGAGTCAATAAGTAGGTATAGAAATTTTAAGATCCATGACTGAAACATGTTCAATGGGTCAAATATTGGCTACTCTATGGCTAATTTATCACCAAAAGGAGTCAATTGGGTAGATATAGAAAGTTCAAAATCGACGACTCTTGGGCCCGATATTAGTACATTTTGTCAAATATGGATTTCTGAATGACTGACCTAAATTCAGAAAGAGTCAATAAGTAGGTATAGAAATTTCAAGATCCATGACTGAAACATGTTCAATGGGTCAAATGTTGGCTACTCTATGGCTAATTTATCACCAGAAGGAGTCTATTGGGTAGGAATAGAAAGTTCAAGATCAAGGACTGAAATATTTTCAGTGGGTCAAAAATTGGCTGAACTATCTCCTGAAGGAGTCAATAGGTTAGAACGAAAAAGTTCAAAATAGACGACTCTTGGGCCTCATTTTAGTACATTTGGTCAAATATTGTCTTTTGAATGAAAGATTAAACATCAGAAAGAGCCAATAAGTAGGTATAGAAATTTCAAGATCCATGACTGAAACATGTTCAATGGGTCAAATATTGGCTGCTCTATGGCTAATTTATTACCGGAAGGAGTCAATTGGGTAGAAATAGACAGTTCAAAATCGACGACTCTTGGGCCCGATATTAGTACATTTGGTCAAATATGGATTTCTGAATGACTGACCTAAATTCAGAAAGAGTCAATGAGTAGGTATAAAAACTTCAAGATCCATAACTGAAACATGTCCAATGGGTAAAATATTGGCTACTCTATGGCTAATTTATCACCAGAAGGAGTCAATTGGGTAGGAATAGAAAGTTCAAGATCAAGGACTGAAATATTTTCAGTGGGTCAAAAATTGGCTGAACTATCGCCAGAAGGAGTCAATAGGGTAGAACTAAAATATTCAAAATCGACGACTCTTGGGCCCGATTTTAGTACATTTGGTCAAATATTGACTTTTGAATGACCGATGTAACATCAGAAAGAGTCAATAAGTAGGTATAGAAATTTCAAGATCCATGACTGAAATATGTTCAATGGGTCAAATATTGGCTACTCTATGGCTAATTTATCACCAGAAGGAGTCAATGGGTAAAACTAAAAAGTTCAAAATCGACGACTTTTGGGCCCTATTTTAGTACATTTGGTCAAATATTGACTTTTGAATGATCTATGTAACATCAGAAAGAGTCAATTAGTAGGTATAGAAATTTCAAGATCCATGACTGAAACATGTTCAATGGGTCAAATATCGGCCACTCTATGGCTAAATTATCAGCAGAAGGGGGCAATAGGGTAGAACTAAAAAGTTCAAAATAGAAGACTCTTGGGCCCGATTTTAGTACATTTGGTCAAATATTGACTTTTGAATGACCGATGTAACATCAGATAGAGTCAATAAGTAGGTATAGAAATTTCAAGATCCATGACTGAAACATGTTCAATGGGTAAAATATTGGCTACTCTATGGCTATATTATCACCAGAAGGAGTCAATTGGGTAGGAATAGAAAGTTCAAGATCAAGGACTGAAATATTTTCAGTGGGTCAAAAATTGGCTGAACTATCGCCAGAAGGAGTCAATAGGGTAGAACTAAATATTCAAAATCGACTACTCTTGGGCCCGATATTAGTACATTTGTTCAAATATTGACTTTTGAATGACCGATGTAACATCAGATAGAGTCAATAAGTAGGTATAGAAATTTTAAGATCCATGACTGAAACATGTTCAATGGGTCAAATATTGGCTACTCTATGGCTAATTTATCACCAAAAGGAGTCAATTGGGTAGAAATAGAAAGTTCAAAATCGACGACTCTTGGGCCCGATATTAGTACATTTAGTCAAATATGGATTTCTGAATGACTGACCTAAATTCAGAAAGAGTCAATGAGTAGGTATAAAAACTTCAAGATCCATAAATAAAACATGTCCAATGGGTAAAATATTGGCTGCTCTATGGCTAATTTATCACCAGAAGGAGTCAATAGGCTAGAAGTAAAAAGTTCAAAATAGACAACTCTTTCGCCCGATTTTAGAACATTTGGTCAAATATTGACTTTTGAATGACCGATGTAACATCAGATAGATTCAATAAGTAGGACTAGAAATTTCAAGATCCATGACTGAAACATGTTCAGTGGGTAAAATATTGGCTACTCTATGGCTAATTTATCACCAGAAGGAGTCAATTGGGTAGGAATAGAAAGTTCAAGGTCAAGGACTGAAATATTTTCAGTGGGTCGAAAATTGGCTGAACTATCGCCAGAAGGAGTCAATAGGGTAGAACTAAAATATTCAAAATCAACGACTCTTGGGCCCGATATTAGTACATTTGGTCAAATATTGACTTTTGAATGACCGATGTAACATCAGATAGAGTCAATAAGTAGGTATAGAAATTTTAAGATCCATGACTGAAACATGTTAAATGGGTCAAATATTGGCTACTCTATGGCTAATTTATCACCAAAAGGAGTCAATTGGGTAGAAATAGAAAGTTCAAAATCGACGACTCTTGGGCCCGATATTAGTACATTTTGTCAAATATGGATTTCTGAATGACTGACCTAAATTCAGAAAGAGTCAATGAGTAGGTATAAAAACTTCAAGATCCATAAATGAAACATGTCCAATGGGTAAAATATTGGCTACTCTATGGGTAATTTATCAAGAGAAGGAGTCAATTGGGTAGGAATAGAAAGTTCAAGATCAAGGACTGAAATATTTTCAGTGGGTCAAAAATTGGCTGAACTATCGCCAGAAGGAGTCAATAGGGTATAACTAAAAAAATCAAAATCGATGACTCTCTGGCCCGATATTAGTACGTTTGGTCAAATATTGACTTCTGAATGATCTATGTAACATCAGAAAGAGTCAATAAGTAGGTATAGAAATTTCAAGATCCATGACTGAAATATGTTCAATGGGTCAAATATTGGCTACTCTATGGCTAATTTATCACCAGAAGGAGTCAATGGGTAGAACTAAAAAGTTCAAAATCGACGACTTTTGGGCCCTATTTTAGTACATTTGGTCAAATATTGACTTTTGAATAATCAATGTAACATCAGAGAGAGTCAATAAGTAGGTATAGAAATTTCAAGATCCATGACTGAAACATGTTCAATGGGTCAAATGTTGGCTACTCTATGGCTAATTTATCACCAGAAGGAGTCTATTGGGTAGGAATAGAAAGTTCAAGATCAAGGACTGAAATATTTTCAGTGGGTCAAAAATTGGCTGAACTATCTCCTGAAGGAGTCAATAGGTTAGAACGAAAAAGTTCAAAATAGACGACTCTTGGGCCCCATTTTAGTACATTTGGTCAAATATTGTCTTTTGAATGAAAGATTAAACATCAGAAAGAGCCAATAAGTAGGTATAGAAATTTCAAGATCTATGACTGAAACATGTTCAATGGGTCAAATATTGGCTGCTCTATGGCTAATTTATTACCGGAAGGAGTCAATTGGGTAGAAATAGACAGTTCAAAATCGACGACTCTTGGGCCCGATATTAGTACATTTGGTCAAATATGGATTTCTGAATGACCGATGTAACATCAGAAAGAGTCAATAAGTAGGTATAGAAATTTCAAGATCCATGACTGAAATATGTTCAATGGGTCAAATATTGGCTACTCTATGGCTAATTTATCACCAGAAGGAGTCAATGGGTAAAACTAAAAAGTTCAAAATCGACGACTTTTGGGCCCTATTTTAGTACATTTGGTCAAATATTGACTTTTGAATGATCTATGTAACATCAGAAAGAGTCAATTAGTAGGTATAGAAATTTCAAGATCCATGACTGAAACATGTTCAATGGGTCAAATATCGGCCACTCTATGGCTAAATTATCAGCAGAAGGGGGCAATAGGGTAGAACTAAAAAGTTCAAAATAGAAGACTCTTGGGCCCGATATTAGTACATTTGGTCAAATATTGACTTTTGAATGACCGATGTAACATCAGATAGAGTCAATAAGTAGGTATAGAAATTTCAAGATCCATGACTGAAACATGTTCAATGGGTCAAATATTGGCTACTCTATGGCTAATTTATCACCAGAAGGAGTCAATAGGGTAGAAGTAAAAAGTTCAAAATAGACAACTCTTTGGCCCGATTTTAGAACATTTGGTCAACTTGAAATTTCTATACCTACTTATTGACTCTATCTGATGTTACATCGGTCATTCAAAAGTCAATATTTGACCAAATATACTAAAATCGGGCCCAAGAGTCGTCGATTTTGAATATTTTAGTTCTACCCTATTGACTCATTCTGGCGATAGTTCAGCCAATTTTTGACCCACTGAAAATATTTCAGTCCTTGATCTTGAACTTTCTATTCCTACCAAATTGACTCCTTCTGGTGATAAATTAGCAATAGAGTAGCCAATATTTTACCCATTGAACATGTTTCAGTCATGGATCTTGAAATTTCTAGTCCTACTTATTGAATCTATCTGATGTTACATCGGTCATTCAAAAGTCAATATTTGACCAAATGTTCTAAAATCGGGCCAAAGAGTTGTCTATTTTGAACTTTTTACTTCTACCCTATTGACTCCTTCTGGTGATAAATTAGCCATAGAGTAGCCAATATTTGACCCATTGAACATGTTTCAGTCATGGAGCTTGAAATTTCTCTACCTACTTATTGACTCTTTCTGATGTTATATCGGTGATTCAAAAGTCAATATTTGACCCAATGTACTAAAATCGGGCCCAAGAGTCGTCTATTTTGAACTTTTTAGTTCTACCCATTGACTCCTTCTGGTGATAAATTAGCCATAGAGTAGCCAATATTTTACCCATTGGACATGTTTCATTTATGGATCTTAAAATTTCTATAACTACTTATTGACTGTTTCTGATGTTACATAGATCATTCAAAAGTCAATATTTGACCAAACGTACTAATATCGGGCCAGAGAGTCGTCGATTTTGATTTTTTTAGTTATACCCTAATGACTCCTTCTGGCGATAGTTCAGCCAATTTTTGACCCACTGAAAATATTTCAGTCCTTGATCTTGAACTTTCTATTCCTACCCAATTGACTCCTTCTGGTGATAAGTTACCCATAGAGTAGCCAATATTTTACCCATTGGACATGTTCCATTTATGGATCTTGAAGTTTTTATACCTACTCATTGACTCTTTCTGAATTTAGGTCAGTCATTCAGAAATCCATATTTGACAAAATGTACTAATATCGGGCCCAAGAGTCGTCGATTTTGAACTTTCTATTTCTACCCAATTGACTCCTTTTGGTGATAAATTAGCCATAGAGTAGCCACTATTTGACCCATTGAACATGTTTCAGTCATGGATCTTAAAATTTCTATACCTACTTATTGACTCTATCTGATGTTACATCGGTCATTCAAAAGTCAATATTTGACCAAATGTACTAATATCGGGCCCAAGAGTCGTCGATTTTGAATATTTTAGTTCTACCCTATTGACTCCTTCTGGCGATAGTTCAGCCAATTTTTGACCCACTGAAAATATTTCAGTCCTTGATCTTGAACTTTCTATTCCTACCCAATTGACTCCTTCTGGTGATAAGTTACCCATAGAGTAGCCAATATTTTACCCATTGGACATGTTTCATTTATGGATCTTGAAGTTTTTATACCTACTCATTGACTCTTTCTGAATTTAGGTCAGTCATTCAGAAATCCATATTTGACAAAATGTACTAAAATCGGGCCCAAGAGTCGTCTATTTTGAACTTTTTAGTTCTACCCTTTGACTCCTTCTGGTGATAAATTAGCCATAGAGTACCCAATATTTTACCCATTGAACATGTTTCAGTCATAGATCTTAAAATTTCTATACCTACTTATTGACTCTATCTGATGTTACATCGGTCATTCAAAAGTCAATATTTGACCAAATGTACTAATATCGGGCCCAAGAGTCGTCGATTTTGAATATTTTAGTTCTACCCTATTGACTCCTTCTGGCGATAGTTCAGCCAATTTTTGACCCACTGAAAATATTTCAGTCCTTGATCTTGAACTTTCTATTCCTACCCAATTGACTCCTTCTGGTGATAAGTTACCCATAGAGTAGCCAATATTTTACCCATTGGACATGTTTCATTTATGGATCTTGAAGTTTTTATACCTACTCATTGACTCTTTCTGAATTTAGGTCAGTCATTCAGAAATCCATATTTGACAAAATGTACTAAAATCGGGCCCAAGAGTCGTCTATTTTGAACTTTTTAGTTCTACCCTTTGACTCCTTCTGGTGATAAATTAGCCATAGAGTACCCAATATTTTACCCATTGAACATGTTTCAGTCATAGATCTTAAAATTTCTATACCTACTTATTGACTCTATCTGATGTTACATCGGTCATTCAAAAGTCAATATTTGACCAAATGTACTAATATCGGGCCCAAGAGTCGTCGATTTTGAATATTTTAGTTCTACCCTATTGACTCCTTCTGGCGATAGTTCAGCCAATTTTTGACCCACTGAAAATATTTCAGTCCTTGATCTTGAACTTTCTATTCCTACCCAATTGACTCCTTCTGCTGATAAATTAGCCATAGAGTAGCCAATATTTTACCCATTGAACATGTTTCAGTCATGGATCTTGAAATTTCTATACCTACTTATTGACTCTATTTGATGTTACATCGGTCATTCAAAAGTCAATATTTGACCAAATGTACTAAAATCGGGCCCAAGAGTCGTCGATTTTGAACTTTCTATTCCTACCCAATTGACTCCTTCTGGTGATAAATTAGCCATAGACTAGCCAATATTTTACCCATTGAACATGTTTCAGTCATGGATCTTGAAATTTCTATACCTACTTATTGACTCTATCTGATGTTACATCGGTCATTCAAAAGTCAATATTTGACCAAATGTACTAAAATCGGGCCCAAGAGTCGTCGATTTTGAATATTTTAGTTCTACCCTATTGACTCCTTCTGGCGATAGTTCAGCCAAATTTTGACCCACTGAAAATATTTCAGTCCTTGATCTTGAACTTTCTATTCCTACCTAATTGACTCCTTCTGGTGATAAATTAGCAATAGAGTAGCCAATATTTTACCCATTGAACATGTTTCAGTCATGGATCTTGAAATTTCTAGTCCTACTTATTGAATCTATCTGATGTTACATCGGTCATTCAAAAGTCAATATTTGACCAAATCTACTAATATCGGGCCAAAGAGTTGTCTATTTTGAACTTTCTATTTCTACCCAATTGACTCCTTCTGGTGATAAATTAGCCATAGAGTAGCCACTATTTGACCCATTGAACATGTTTCAGTCATGGATCTTAAAATTTCTATACCTACTTATTGACTCTATCTGATGTTACATCGGTCATTCAAAAGTCAATATTTGACCAAATGTACTAATATCGGGCCCAAGAGTCGTCGATTTTGAATATTTTAGTTCTACCCTATTGACTCCTTCTGGCGATAGTTCAGCCAATTTTTGACCCACTGAAAATATTTCAGTCCTTGATCTTGAACTTTCTATTCCTACCCAATTGACTCCTTCTGCTGATAAATTAGCCATAGAGTAGCCAATATTTTACCCATTGAACATGTTTCAGTCATGGATCTTGAAATTTCTATACCTACTTATTGACTCTATCTGATGTTACATCGGTCATTCAAAAGTCAATATTTGACCAAATGTACTAAACTCGGGCCCAAGAGTCGTCGATTTTGAACTTTCTATTCCTACCCAATTGACTCCTTCTGGTGATAAATTAGCCATAGACTAGCCAATATTTTACCCATTGAACATGTTTCAGTCATGGATCTTGAAATTTCTATACCTACTTATTGACTCTATCTGATGTTACATCGGTCATTCAAAAGTCAATATTTGACCAAATGTACTAAAATCGGGCCCAAGAGTCGTCGATTTTGAATATTTTAGTTCTACTCTATTGACTCATTCTGGCGATAGTTCAGCCAATTTTTGACCCACTGAAAATATTTCAGTCCTTGATCTTGAACTTTCTATTCCTACCCAATTGACTCCTTCTGGTGATAAGTTACCCATAGAGTAGCCAATATTTTACCCATTGGACATGTTTCATTTATGGATCTTGAAGTTTTTATACCTACTCATTGACTCTTTCTGAATTTAGGTCAGTCATTCAGAAATCCATATTTGACAAAATGTACTAATATCGGGCCCAAGAGTCGTCGATTTTGAACTTTCTATTTCTACCCAATTGACTCCTTCTGGTGATAAATTAGCGATAGAGTAGCCACTATTTGACCCATTGAACATGTTTCAGTCATGGATCTTAAAATTTCTATACCTACTTATTGACTCTATCTGATGTTACATCGGTCATTCAAAAGTCAATATTTGACCAAATGTACTAATATCGGGCCCAAGAGTCGTCGATTTTGAATATTTTAGTTCTACCCTATTGACTCCTTCTGGCGATAGTTCAGCCAATTTTTGACCCACTGAAAATATTTCAGTCCTTGATCTTGAACTTTCTATTCCTACCCAATTGACTCCTTCTGCTGATAAATTAGCCATAGAGTAGCCAATATTTTACCCATTGAACATGTTTCAGTCATGGATCTTGAAATTTCTATACCTACTTATTGACTCTATTTGATGTTACATCGGTCATTCAAAAGTCAATATTTGACCAAATGTACTAAAATCGGGCCCAAGAGTCGTCGATTTTGAACTTTCTATTCCTACCCAATTGACTCCTTCTGGTGATAAATTAGCCATAGACTAGCCAATATTTTACCCATTGAACATGTTTCAGTCATGGATCTTGAAATTTCTATACCTACTTATTGACTCTATCTGATGTTACATCGGTCATTCAAAAGTCAATATTTGACCAAATGTACTAAAATCGGGCCCAAGAGTCGTCGATTTTGAATATTTTATTTCTACCCTATTGACTCCTTCTGGCGATAGTTCAGCCAATTTTTGACCCACTGAAAATATTTCAGTCCTTGATCTTGAACTTTCTATTCCTACCCAATTGACTCCTTCTGGTGATAAATTAGCCATAGAGTAAACAATATTTTACCCATTGAACATGTTTCAGTCATGGATCTTGAAATTTCTAGTCCAACTTATTGAATCTATCTGATGTTACATCGGTCATTCAAAAGTCAATATTTGACCAAATGTTCTAAAATCGGGCCAAAGAGTTGTCTATTTTGAACTTTTTACTTCTACCCTATTGACTCCTTCTGGTGATAAATTAGCCATAGAGTAGCCAATATTTGACCCATTGAACATGTTTCAGTCATGGAGCTTGAAATTTCTATACCTACTTATTGACTCTTTCTGATGTTATATCGGTGATTCAAAAGTCAATATTTGACCCAATGTACTAAAATCGGGCCCAAGAGTCGTCTATTTTGAACTTTTTAGTTCTACCCATTGACTCCTTCTGGTGATAAATTAGCCATAGAGTAGCCAATATTTTACCCATTGGACATGTTTCATTTATGGATCTTGAAGATTTTATACCTACTCATTGACTCTTTCTGAATTTAGATCAGTCATTCAGAAATCCATATTTGACAAAATGTACTAATATCGGGGCCAAGAGTCGTCGATTTTGAACTTTCTATTTCTACCCATTGACTCCTTCTGGTGATAAATTAGCCATAGAGTAGCCAATATTTGACCCATTGAACATATTTCAGTCATGGATCTTGAAATTTCTATACCTACTTATTGACTCTTTCTGATGTTACATCGGTCATTCAAAAGTCAATATTTGACCAAATGTACTAAAATCGGGCCCAAGAGTCGTCGATTTTGAATATTTTAGTTCTACCCTATTGACTCCTTCTGGCGATAGTTCAGCCAATTTTTGACCCACTGAAAATATTTCAGTCCTCGATCTTGAACTTTCTATTCTTACCCTATTGACTCCTTCTGGTGATAATTCAGCCAATTTTTGACCCACTGAAAATATTTCAGTCCTTGATCTTGAACTTTCTATTCCTACCCAATTGACTCCTTCTGGTGATAAATTAGCCATAGAGTAGCCAATATTTTACCCATTGGACATGTTTCTGTTATGGATCTTGATGTTTTAATACCTACTCATTGACTCTTTCTGAATTTAGGTCAGTCATTCAGAAATCCATATTTGACCAAATGTTCTAAAATCGGGCCAAAGAGTTGTCTATTTTGAACTTTTTACTTCTACCCTATTGACTCCTTCTGGTGATAAATTAGCCATAGAGTAGCCAATATTTGACCCATTGAACATGTTTCAGTCATGGAGCTTGAAATTTCTATACCTACTTATTGACTCTTTCTGATGTTATATCGGTGATTCAAAAGTCAATATTTGACCCAATGTACTAAAATCGGGCCCAAGAGTCGTCTATTTTGAACTTTTTAGTTCTACCCTTTGACTCCTTCTGGTGATAAATTAACCATAGAGTAGCCAATATTTTACCCATTGAACATGTTTCAGTCATAGATCTTAAAATTTCTATACCTACTTATTGACTCTTTCTGATGTTACATAGATCATTCAAAAGTCAATATTTGACCAAACGTACTAATATCGGGCCAGAGAGTCTTCGATTTTGATTTTTTTAGTTATACCCTATTGACTCCTTCTGGCGATAGTTCAGCCAATTTTTGACCCATTGAAAATATTTCAGTCCTTGATCTTGAACTTTCTATTCCTACCCAATTGACTCCTTCTGGTGATAAATTACCCATAGAGTAGCCAATATTTTACCCATTGGACATGTTTCATTTATGGATCTTGAAGATTTTATACCTACTCATTGACTCTTTCTGAATTTAGATCAGTCATTCAGAAATCCATATTTGACAAAATGTACTAATATCGGGCCCAAGAGTCGTCGATTTTGAACTTTCTATTTCTACCCAATTGACTCCTTTTGGTGATAAATTAGCCATAGAGTAGCCACTATTTGACCCATTGAACATGTTTCAGTCATGGATCTTAAAATTTCTATACCTACTTATTGACTCTATCTGATGTTACATCGGTCATTCAAAAGTCAATATTTGACCAAATGTACTAATATCGGGCCCAAGAGTCGTCGATTTTGAATATTTTAGTTCTACCCTATTGACTCCTTCTGGCGATAGTTCAGCCAATTTTTGACCCACTGAAAATATTTCAGTCCTTGATCTTGAACTTTCTATTCCTACCCAATTGACTCCTTCTGGTGATAAATTAGCCATAGAGTAGCCAATATTTTACCCATTGAACATGTTTCAGTCATGGATCTTGAAATTTCTAGTCCTACTTATTGAATCTATCTGATGTTACATCGGTCATTCAAAAGTCAATATTTGACCAAATGTTCTAAAATCGGGCCAAAGAGTTGTCTATTTTGAACTTTTTACTTCTACCCTATTGACTCCTTCTGGTGATAAATTAGCCATAGAGTAGCCAATATTTGACCCATTGAACATGTTTCAGTCATGGAGCTTGAAATTTCTATACCTACTTATTGACTCTTTCTGATGTTATATCGGTGATTCAAAAGTCAATATTTGACCCAATGTACTAAAATCGGGCCCAAGAGTCGTCTATTTTGAACTTTTTAGTTCTACCCATTGACTCCTTCTGGTGATAAATTAGCCATAGAGTAGCCAATATTTTACCCATTGGACATGTTTCATTTATGGATCTTGAAGATTTTATACCTACTCATTGACTCTTTCTGAATATTGACTTTTGAATGACCGATGTAACATCAGATAGAGTCAATAAGTAGGTATAGAAATTTCAAGATCCATGACTGAAACATGTTCAATGGGTCAAATATTGGCTACTCTATGGCTAATTTATCACCAGAAGGAGTCAATAGAGTCAATTGGGTAGGAATAGAAAGTTCAAGATCAAGGACTGAAATATTTTCAGTGGGTCAAAAATTGGCTGAACTATCGCCAGAAGGAGTCATTAGGGTATAACTAAAAAAATCAAAATCGACGACTCTCTGGCCCGATATTAGTACGTTTGGTCAAATATTGACTTTTGAATGATCTATGTAACATCAGAAAGAGTCAATAAGTAGGTATAGAAATTTTAAGATCTATGACTGAAACATGTTCAATGGGTAAAATATTGGCTACTCTATGGCTAATTTATCACCAGAAGGAGTCAAAGGGTAGAACTAAAAAGTTCAAAATAGACGACTCTTGGGCCCGATTTTAGTACATTTGGTCAAATATTGACTTTTGAATCACCGATATAACATCAGAAAGAGTCAATAAGTAGGTATAGAAATTTCAAGCTCCATGACTGAAACATGTTCAATGGGTCAAATATTGGCTACTCTATGGGTAATTTATCACCAGAAGGAGTCAATTGGGTAGAAGTAAAAAGTTCAAAATAGACAACTCTTTGGCCCGAGTTTAGAACATTTGGTCAAATATGGATTTCTGAATGACTGACCTAAATTCAGAAAGAGTCAATGAGTAGGTATTAAAACTTCAAGATCCATAACAGAAACATGTCCAATGGGTAAAATATTGGCTACTCTATGGCTAATTTATCACAAGAAGGAGTCAATTGGGTAGGAATAGAAAGTTCAAGATCAAGGACTGAAATATTTTCAGTGGGTCAAAAATTGGCTGAATTATCACCAGAAGGAGTCAATAGGGTAGGAATAGAAAGTTCAAGATCGAGGACTGAAATATTTTCAGTGGGTCAAAAATTGGCTGAACTATCGCCAGAAGGAGTCAATAGGGTAGAACTAAAATATTCAAAATCGACGACTCTTGGGCCCGATTTTAGTACATTTGGTCAAATATTGACTTTTGAATGACCGATGTAACATCAGAAAGAGTCAATAAGTAGGTATAGAAATTTCAAGATCCATGACTGAAATATGTTCAATGGGTCAAATATTGGCTACTCTATGGCTAATTTATCACCAGAAGGAGTCAATGGGTAGAAATAGAAAGTTCAAAATCGACGACTCTTGGGCCCGATATTAGTACATTTTGTCAAATATGGATTTCTGAATGACTGACCTAAATTCAGAAAGAGTCAATGAGTAGGTATAAAATCTTCAAGATCCATAAATGAAACATGTCCAATGGGTAAAATATTGGCTACTCTATGGCTAATTTATCACCAGAAGGAGTCAATGAGTAGAACTAAAAAGTTCAAAATAGACGACTCTTGGGCCCGATTTTAGTACATTGGGTCAAATATTGACTTTTGAATCACCGATATAACATCAGAAAGAGTCAATAAGTAGGTAGAGAAATTTCAAGCTCCATGACTGAAACATGTTCAATGGGTCAAATATTGGCTACTCTATGGCTAATTTATCACCAGAAGGAGTCAATAGGGTAGAAGTAAAAAGTTCAAAATAGACAACTCTTTGGCCCGATTTTAGAACATTTGGTCAAATATTGACTTTTGAATGACCGATGTAACATCAGATAGATTCAATAAGTAGGACTAGAAATTTCAAGATCCATGACTGAAACATGTTCAATGGGTAAAATATTGGCTAATCTATGGCTAATTTATCACCAGAAGGAGTCAATTGGGTAGGAATAGAAAGTTCAAGATCAAGGACTGAAATATTTTCAGTGGGTCAAAAATTGGCTGAACTATCGCCAGAAGGAGTCAATAGGGTAGAACTAAAATATTCAAAATCGACGACTCTTGGGCCCGATATTAGTACATTTGGTCAAATATTGACTTTTGAATGACCGATGTAACATCAGATAGAGTCAATAAGTAGGTATAGAAATTTTAAGATCCATGACTGAAACATGTTCAATGGGTCAAATAGTGGCTACTCTATGGCTAATTTATCACCAAAAGGAGTCAATTGGGTAGAAATAGAAAGTTCAAAATCGACGACTCTTGGGCCCGATATTAGTACATTTTGTCAAATATGGATTTCTGAATGACTGACCTAAATTCAGAAAGAGTCAATGAGTAGGTATAAAAACTTCAAGATCCATAAATGAAACATGTCCAATGGGTAAAATATTGGCTACTCTATGGGTAACTTATCACCAGAAGGAGTCAATTGGGTAGGAATAGAAAGTTCAAGATCAAGGACTGAAATATTTTCAGTGGGTCAAAAATTGGCTGAACTATCGCCAGAAGGAGTCATTAGGGTATAACTAAAAAAATCAAAATCGACGACTCTCTGGCCCGATATTAGTACGTTTGGTCAAATATTGACTTTTGAATGATCTATGTAACATCAGAAACAGTCAATAAGTAGTTATAGAAATTTTAAGATCTATGACTGAAACATGTTCAATGGGTAAAATATTGGCTACTCTATGGCTAATTTATCACCAGAAGGAGTCAAAGGGTAGAACTAAAAAGTTCAAAATAGACGACTCTTGGGCCCGATTTTAGTACATTTGGTCAAATATTGACTTTTGAATCACCGATATAACATCAGAAAGAGTCAATAAGTAGGTATAGAAATTTCAAGCTCCATGACTGAAACATGTTCAATGGGTCAAATATTGGCTACTCTATGGCTAATTTATCACCAGAAGGAGTCAATAGGGTAGAAGTAAAAAGTTCAAAATAGACAACTCTTTGGCCCGATTTTAGAACATTTGGTCAAATATTGACTTTTGAATGACCGATGTAACATCAGATAGATTCAATAAGTAGGACTAGAAATTTCAAGATCCATGACTGAAACATGTTCAATGGGTAAAATATTGGCTACTCTATTGCTAATTTATCACCAGAAGGAGTCAATTAGGTAGGAATAGAAAGTTCAAGATCAAGGACTGAAATATTTTCAGTGGGTCAAAATTTGGCTGAACTATCGCCAGAAGGAGTCAATAGGGTAGAACTAAAATATTCAAAATCGACGACTCTTGGGCCCGATTTTAGTACATTTGGTCAAATATTGACTTTTGAATGACCGATGTAACATCAGATAGAGTCAATAAGTAGGTATAGAAATTTCAAGATCCATGACTGAAACATGTTCAATGGGTAAAATATTGGCTAGTCTATGGCTAATTTATCACCAGAAGGAGTCAATTGGGTAGGAATAGAAAGTTCAAAATCGACGACTCTTGGGCCCGATTTTAGTACATTTGGTCAAATATTGACTTTTGAATGACCGATGTAACATCAAATAGAGTCAATAAGTAGGTATAGAAATTTCAAGATCCATGACTGAAACATGTTCAATGGGTAAAATATTGGCTACTCTATGGCTAATTTATCAGCAGAAGGAGTCAATTGGGTAGGAATAGAAAGTTCAAGATCAAGGACTGAAATATTTTCAGTGGGTCAAAAATTGGCTGAACTATCGCCAGAAGGAGTCAATAGGGTAGAACTAAAATATTCAAAATCGACGACTCTTGGGCCCGATATTAGTACATTTGGTCAAATATTGACTTTTGAATGACCGATGTAACATCAGATAGAGTCAATAAGTAGGTATAGAAATTTTAAGATCCATGACTGAAACATGTTCAATGGGTCAAATAGTGGCTACTCTATGGCTAATTTATCACCAGAAGGAGTCAATTGGGTAGAAATAGAAAGTTCAAAATCGACGACTCTTGGGCCCGATATTAGTACATTTTGTCAAATATGGATTTCTGAATGACTGACCTAAATTCAGAAAGAGTCAATGAGTAGGTATAAAAACTTCAAGATCCATAAATGAAACATGTCCAATGGGTAAAATATTGGCTACTCTATGGGTAACTTATCACCAGAAGGAGTCAATTGGGTAGGAATAGAAAGTTCAAGATCAAGGACTGAAATATTTTCAGTGGGTCAAAAATTGGCTGAACTATCGCCAGAAGGAGTCATTAGGGTATAACTAAAAAAATCAAAATCGACGACTCTCTGGCCCGATATTAGTACGTTTGGTCAAATATTGACTTTTGAATGATCTATGTAACATCAGAAAGAGTCAATAAGTAGGTATAGAAATTTTAAGATCTATGACTGAAACATGTTCAATGGGTAAAATATTGGCTACTCTATGGCTAATTTATCACCAGAAGGAGTCAAAGGGTAGAACTAAAAAGTTCAAAATAGACGACTCTTGGGCCCGATTTTAGTACATTTGGTCAAATATTGACTTTTGAATCACCGATATAACATCAGAAAGAGTCAATAAGTAGGTATAGAAATTTCAAGCTCCATGACTGAAACATGTTCAATGGGTCAAATATTGGCTACTCTATGGCTAATTTATCACCAGAAGGAGTCAATTGGGTAGAAGTAAAAAGTTCAAAATAGACAACTCTTTGGCCCGATTTTAGAACATTTGGTCAAATATGGATTTCTGAATGACTGACCTAAATTCAGAAAGAGTCAATGAGTAGGTATTAAAACTTCAAGATCCATAACAGAAACATGTCCAATGGGTAAAATATTGGCTACTCTATGGCTAATTTATCACAAGAAGGAGTCAATTGGGTAGGAATAGAAAGTTCAAGATCAAGGACTGAAATATTTTCAGTGGGTCAAAAATTGGCTGAATTATCACCAGAAGGAGTCAATAGGGTAGGAATAGAAAGTTCAAGATCGAGGACTGAAATATTTTCAGTGGGTCAAAAATTGGCTGAACTATTGCCAGAAGGAGTCAATAGGGTAGAACTAAAATATTCAAAATCGACGACTCTTGGGCCCGATTTTAGTACATTTGGTCAAATATTGACTTTTGAATGACCGATGTAACATCAGAAAGAGTCAATAAGTAGGTATAGAAATTTCAAGATCCATGACTGAAATATGTTCAATGGGTCAAATATTGGCTACTCTATGGCTAATTTATCACCAGAAGGAGTCAATGGGTAGAAATAGAAAGTTCAAAATCGACGACTCTTGGGCCCGATATTAGTACATTTTGTCAAATATGGATTTCTGAATGACTGACCTAAATTCAGAAAGAGTCAATGAGTAGGTATAAAATCTTCAAGATCCATAAATGAAACATGTCCAATGGGTAAAATATTGGCTACTCTATGGCTAATTTATCACCAGAAGGAGTCAATGGGTAGAACTAAAAAGTTCAAAATAGACGACTCTTGGGCCCGATTTTAGTACATTGGGTCAAATATTGACTTTTGAATCACCGATATAACATCAGAAAGAGTCAATAAGTAGGTAGAGAAATTTCAAGCTCCATGACTGAAACATGTTCAATGGGTCAAATATTGGCTACTCTATGGCTAATTTATCACCAGAAGGAGTCAATAGGGTAGAAGTAAAAAGTTCAAAATAGACAACTCTTTGGCCCGATTTTAGAACATTTGGTCAAATATTGACTTTTGAATGACCGATGTAACATCAGATAGATTCAATAAGTAGGACTAGAAATTTCAAGATCCATGACTGAAACATGTTCAATGGGTAAAATATTGGCTACTCTATTGCTAATTTATCACCAGAAGGAGTCAATTTGGTAGGAATAGAAAGTTCAAGATCAAGGACTGAAATATTTTCAGTGGGTCAAAAATTGGCTGAACTATCGCCAGAATGAGTCAATAGGGTAGAACTAAAATATTCAAAATCGACGACTCTTGGGCCCGATTTTAGTATATTTGGTCAAATATTGACTTTTGAATGACCGATGTAACATCAGATAGAGTCAATAAGTAGGTATAGAAATTTCAAGATCCATGACTGAAACATGTTCAATGGGTAAAATATTGGCTAGTCTATGGCTAATTTATCACCAGAAGGAGTCAATTGGGTAGGAATAGAAAGTTCAAAATCGACGACTCTTGGGCCCGATTTTAGTACATTTGGTCAAATATTGACTTTTGAATGACCGATGTAACATCAAATAGAGTCAATAAGTAGGTATAGAAATTTCAAGATCCATGACTGAAACATGTTCAATGGGTAAAATATTGGCTACTCTATGGCTAATTTATCAGCAGAAGGAGTCAATTGGGTAGGAATAGAAAGTTCAAGATCAAGGACTGAAATATTTTCAGTGGGTCAAAAATTGGCTGAACTATCGCCAGAAGGAGTCAATAGGGTAGAACTAAAATATTCAAAATCGACGACTCTTGGGCCCGATATTAGTACATTTGGTCAAATATTGACTTTTGAATGACCGATGTAACATCAGATAGAGTCAATACGTAGGTATAGAAATTTTAAGATCCATGACTGAAACATGTTCAATGGGTCAAATAGTGGCTACTCTATGGCTAATTTATCACCAGAAGGAGTCAATTGGGTAGAAATAGAAAGTTCAAAATCGACGACTCTTGGGCCCGATATTAGTACATTTTGTCAAATATGGATTTCTGAATGACTGACCTAAATTCAGAAAGAGTCAATGAGTAGGTATAAAAACTTCAAGATCCATAAATGAAACATGTCCAATGGGTAAAATATTGGCTACTCTATGGGTAACTTATCACCAGAAGGAGTCAATTGGGTAGGAATAGAAAGTTCAAGATCAAGGACTGAAATATTTTCAGTGGGTCAAAAATTGGCTGAACTATCGCCAGAAGGAGTCATTAGGGTATAACTAAAAAAATCAAAAGCGACGACTCTCTGGCCCGATATTAGTACGTTTGGTCAAATATTGACTTTTGAATGATCTATGTAACATCAGAAAGAGTCAATAAGTAGGTATAGAAATTTTAAGATCTATGACTGAAACATGTTCAATGGGTAAAATATTGGCTACTCTATGGCTAATTTATCACCAGAAGGAGTCAAAGGGTAGAACTAAAAAGTTCAAAATAGACGACTCTTTGGCCCGATTTTAGTACATTTGGTCAAATATTGACTTTTGAATCACCGATATAACATCAGAAAGAGTCAATAAGTAGGTATAGAAATTTCAAGCTCCATGACTGAAACATGTTCAATGGGTCAAATATTGGCTACTCTATGGCTAATTTATCACCAGAAGGAGTCAATAGGGTAGAAGTAAAAAGTTCAAAATAGACAACTCTTTGGCCCGATTTTAGAACATTTGGTCAAATATTGACTTTTGAATGACCGATGTAACATCAGATAGATTCAATAAGTAGGACTAGAAATTTCAAGATCCATGACTGAAACATGTTCAATGGGTAAAATATTGGCTACTCTATTGCTAATTTATCACCAGAAGGAGTCAATTGGGTAGGAATAGAAAGTTCAAGATCAAGGACTGAAATATTTTCAGTGGGTCAAAAATTGGCTGAACTATCGCCAGAATGAGTCAATAGGGTAGAACTAAAATATTCAAAATCGACGACTCTTGGGCCCGATTTTAGTACATTTGGTCAAATATTGACTTTTGAATGACCGATGTAACATCAGATAGAGTCAATAAGTAGGTATAGAAATTTCAAGATCCATGACTGAAACATGTTCAATGGGTAAAATATTGGCTAGTCTATGGCTAATTTATCACCAGAAGGAGTCAATTGGGTAGGAATAGAAAGTTCAAAATCGACGACTCTTGGGCCCGATTTTAGTACATTTGGTCAAATATTGACTTTTGAATGACCGATGTAACATCAGATAGAGTCAATAAGTAGGTATAGAAATTTCAAGATCCATGACTGAAACATTTTCAATGGGTAAAATATTGGCTACTCTATGGCTAATTTATCAGCAGAAGGAGTCAATTGGGTAGGAATAGAAAGTTCAAGATCAAGGACTGAAATATTTTCAGTGGGTCAAAAATTGGCTGAACTATCGCCAGAAGGAGTCAATAGGGTAGAACTAAAATATTCAAAATCGACGACTCTTGGGCCCGATATTAGTACATTTGGTCAAATATTGACTTTTGAATGACCGATGTAACATCAGATAGAGTCAATAAGTAGGTATAGAAATTTTAAGATCCATGACTGAAACATGTTCAATGGGTCAAATAGTGGCTACTCTATGGCTAATTTATCACCAGAAGGAGTCAATTGGGTAGAAATAGAAAGTTCAAAATCGACGACTCTTGGGCCCGATATTAGTACATTTTGTCAAATATGGATTTCTGAATGACTGACCTAAATTCAGAAAGAGTCAATGAGTAGGTATAAAAACTTCAAGATCCATAAATGAAACATGTCCAATGGGTAAAATATTGGCTACTCTATGGGTAACTTATCACCAGAAGGAGTCAATTGGGTAGGAATAGAAAGTTCAAGATCAAGGACTGAAATATTTTCAGTGGGTCAAAAATTGGCTGAACTATCGCCAGAAGGAGTCATTAGGGTATAACTAAAAAAATCAAAATCGACGACTCTCTGGCCCGATATTAGTACGTTTGGTCAAATATTGACTTTTGAATGATCTATGTAACAACAGAAAGAGTCAATAAGTAGGTATAGAAATTTTAAGATCTATGACTGAAACATGTTCAATGGGTAAAATATTGGCTACTCTATGGCTAATTTATCACCAGAAGGAGTCAAAGGGTAGAACTAAAAAGTTCAAAATAGACGACTCTTGGGCCCGATTTTAGTACATTTGGTCAAATATTGACTTTTGAATCACCGATATAACATCAGAAAGAGTCAATAAGTAGGTATAGAAATTTCAAGCTCCATGACTGAAACATGTTCAATGGGTCAAATATTGGCTACTCTATGGCTAATTTATCACCAGAAGGAGTCAATAGGGTAGAAGTAAAGAGTTCAAAATAGACAACTCTTTGGCCCGATTTTAGAACATTTGGTCAAATATGGATTTCTGAATGACTGACCTAAATTCAGAAAGAGTCAATGAGTAGGTATTAAAACTTCAAGATCCATAACAGAAACATGTCCAATGGGTAAAATATTGGCTACTCTATGGCTAATTTATCACCAGAAGGAGTCAATTGGGTAGGAATAGAAAGTTCAAGATCAAGGACTGAAATATTTTCAGTGGGTCAAAAATTGTCTGAATTATCACCAGAAGGAGTCAATAGGGTAGGAATAGAAAGTTCAAGATCAAGGACTGAAATATTTTCAGTGGGTCAAAAATTGGCTGAACTATCGCCAGAAGGAGTCAATAGGGTAGAACTAAAATATTCAAAATAGACTACTCTTG
The DNA here is from genome assembly GCA_038088235.1 of Zacco platypus. Lineage (NCBI taxonomy): Eukaryota > Metazoa > Chordata > Actinopteri > Cypriniformes > Xenocyprididae > Zacco > Zacco platypus. The sequence continues at coordinate 18,614,534 of CM076064.1, forward strand.
GGCCCGATTTTAGTACATTGGGTCAAATATTGACTTTTGAATCACCGATATAACATCAGAAAGAGTCAATAAGTAGGTATAGAAATTTCAAGCTCCATGACTGAAACATGTTCATTAGGTCAAATATTGGCTACTCTATGGCTAATTTATCACCAGAAGGAGTCAATAGGGTAGAAGTAAAAAGTTCAAAATAGACAACTCTTTGGCCCGATTTTAGAATATTTGGTCAAATATTGACTTTTGAATGACCGATGTAACATCAGATAGATTCAATAAGTAGGACTAGAAATTTCAAGATCCATGACTGAAACATGTTCAATGGGTAAAATATTGGCTACTCTATGGCTAATTTATCACCAGAAGGAGTCAATTGGGTAGGAATAGAAAGTTCAAGATCAAGGACTGAAATATTTTCAGTGGGTCAAAAATTGGCTGAACTATCGCCAGAAGGAGTCAATAGGGTAGAACTAAAATATTCAAAATCGACGACTCTTGGGCCCGATATTAGTACATTTGGTCAAATATTGACTTTTGAATGACCGATGTAACATCAGATAGAGTCAATACGTAGGTATAGAAATTTTAAGATCCATGACTGAAACATGTTCAATGGGTCAAATAGTGGCTACTCTATGGCTAATTTATCACCAGAAGGAGTCAATTGGGTAGAAATAGAAAGTTCAAAATCGACGACTCTTGGGCCCGATATTAGTACATTTTGTCAAATATGGATTTCTGAATGACTGACCTAAATTCAGAAAGAGTCAATGAGTAGGTATAAAAACTTCAAGATCCATAAATGAAACATGTCCAATGGGTAAAATATTGGCTACTCTATGGGTAACTTATCACCAGAAGGAGTCAATTGGGTAGGAATAGAAAGTTCAAGATCAAGGACTGAAATATTTTCAGTGGGTCAAAAATTGGCTGAACTATCGCCAGAAGGAGTCATTAGGGTATAACTAAAAAAATCAAAATCGACGACTCTCTGGCCCGATATTAGTACGTTTGGTCAAATATTGACTTTTGAATGATCTATGTAACATCAGAAAGAGTCAATAAGTAGGTATAGAAATTTTAAGATCTATGACTGAAACATGTTCAATGGGTAAAATATTGGCTACTCTATGGCTAATTTATCACCAGAAGGAGTCAAAGGGTAGAACTAAAAAGTTCAAAATAGACGACTCTTTGGCCCGATTTTAGTACATTTGGTCAAATATTGACTTTTGAATGACCGATGTAACATCAGAAAGAGTCAATAAGTAGGTATAGAAATTTCAAGATCCATGACTGAAATATGTTCAATGGGTCAAATATTGGCTACTCTATGGCTAATTTATCACCAGAAGGAGTCAATGGGTAGAAATAGAAAGTTCAAAATCGACGACTCTTGGGCCCGATATTAGTACATTTTGTCAAATATGGATTTCTGAATGACTGACCTAAATTCAGAAAGAGTCAATGAGTAGGTATAAAATCTTCAAGATCCATAAATGAAACATGTCCAATGGGTAAAATATTGGCTACTCTATGGCTAATTTATCACCAGAAGGAGTCAATGGGTAGAACTAAAAAGTTCAAAATAGACGACTCTTGGGCCCGATTTTAGTACATTGGGTCAAATATTGACTTTTGAATCACCGATATAACATCAGAAAGAGTCAATAAGTAGGTAGAGAAATTTCAAGCTCCATGACTGAAACATGTTCAATGGGTCAAATATTGGCTACTCTATGGCTAATTTATCACCAGAAGGAGTCAATAGGGTAGAAGTAAAAAGTTCAAAATAGACAACTCTTTGGCCCGATTTTAGAACATTTGGTCAAATATTGACTTTTGAATGACCGATGTAACATCAGATAGATTCAATAAGTAGGACTAGAAATTTCAAGATCCATGACTGAAACATGTTCAATGGGTAAAATATTGGCTACTCTATTGCTAATTTATCACCAGAAGGAGTCAATTTGGTAGGAATAGAAAGTTCAAGATCAAGGACTGAAATATTTTCAGTGGGTCAAAAATTGGCTGAACTATCGCCAGAATGAGTCAATAGGGTAGAACTAAAATATTCAAAATCGACGACTCTTGGGCCCGATTTTAGTATATTTGGTCAAATATTGACTTTTGAATGACCGATGTAACATCAGATAGAGTCAATAAGTAGGTATAGAAATTTCAAGATCCATGACTGAAACATGTTCAATGGGTAAAATATTGGCTAGTCTATGGCTAATTTATCACCAGAAGGAGTCAATTGGGTAGGAATAGAAAGTTCAAAATCGACGACTCTTGGGCCCGATTTTAGTACATTTGGTCAAATATTGACTTTTGAATGACCGATGTAACATCAAATAGAGTCAATAAGTAGGTATAGAAATTTCAAGATCCATGACTGAAACATGTTCAATGGGTAAAATATTGGCTACTCTATGGCTAATTTATCAGCAGAAGGAGTCAATTGGGTAGGAATAGAAAGTTCAAGATCAAGGACTGAAATATTTTCAGTGGGTCAAAAATTGGCTGAACTATCGCCAGAAGGAGTCAATAGGGTAGAACTAAAATATTCAAAATCGACGACTCTTGGGCCCGATATTAGTACATTTGGTCAAATATTGACTTTTGAATGACCGATGTAACATCAGATAGAGTCAATACGTAGGTATAGAAATTTTAAGATCCATGACTGAAACATGTTCAATGGGTCAAATAGTGGCTACTCTATGGCTAATTTATCACCAGAAGGAGTCAATTGGGTAGAAATAGAAAGTTCAAAATCGACGACTCTTGGGCCCGATATTAGTACATTTTGTCAAATATGGATTTCTGAATGACTGACCTAAATTCAGAAAGAGTCAATGAGTAGGTATAAAAACTTCAAGATCCATAAATGAAACATGTCCAATGGGTAAAATATTGGCTACTCTATGGGTAACTTATCACCAGAAGGAGTCAATTGGGTAGGAATAGAAAGTTCAAGATCAAGGACTGAAATATTTTCAGTGGGTCAAAAATTGGCTGAACTATCGCCAGAAGGAGTCATTAGGGTATAACTAAAAAAATCAAAAGCGACGACTCTCTGGCCCGATATTAGTACGTTTGGTCAAATATTGACTTTTGAATGATCTATGTAACATCAGAAAGAGTCAATAAGTAGGTATAGAAATTTTAAGATCTATGACTGAAACATGTTCAATGGGTAAAATATTGGCTACTCTATGGCTAATTTATCACCAGAAGGAGTCAAAGGGTAGAACTAAAAAGTTCAAAATAGACGACTCTTTGGCCCGATTTTAGTACATTTGGTCAAATATTGACTTTTGAATCACCGATATAACATCAGAAAGAGTCAATAAGTAGGTATAGAAATTTCAAGCTCCATGACTGAAACATGTTCAATGGGTCAAATATTGGCTACTCTATGGCTAATTTATCACCAGAAGGAGTCAATAGGGTAGAAGTAAAAAGTTCAAAATAGACAACTCTTTGGCCCGATTTTAGAACATTTGGTCAAATATTGACTTTTGAATGACCGATGTAACATCAGATAGATTCAATAAGTAGGACTAGAAATTTCAAGATCCATGACTGAAACATGTTCAATGGGTAAAATATTGGCTACTCTATTGCTAATTTATCACCAGAAGGAGTCAATTGGGTAGGAATAGAAAGTTCAAGATCAAGGACTGAAATATTTTCAGTGGGTCAAAAATTGGCTGAACTATCGCCAGAATGAGTCAATAGGGTAGAACTAAAATATTCAAAATCGACGACTCTTGGGCCCGATTTTAGTACATTTGGTCAAATATTGACTTTTGAATGACCGATGTAACATCAGATAGAGTCAATAAGTAGGTATAGAAATTTCAAGATCCATGACTGAAACATGTTCAATGGGTAAAATATTGGCTAGTCTATGGCTAATTTATCACCAGAAGGAGTCAATTGGGTAGGAATAGAAAGTTCAAAATCGACGACTCTTGGGCCCGATTTTAGTACATTTGGTCAAATATTGACTTTTGAATGACCGATGTAACATCAGATAGAGTCAATAAGTAGGTATAGAAATTTCAAGATCCATGACTGAAACATTTTCAATGGGTAAAATATTGGCTACTCTATGGCTAATTTATCAGCAGAAGGAGTCAATTGGGTAGGAATAGAAAGTTCAAGATCAAGGACTGAAATATTTTCAGTGGGTCAAAAATTGGCTGAACTATCGCCAGAAGGAGTCAATAGGGTAGAACTAAAATATTCAAAATCGACGACTCTTGGGCCCGATATTAGTACATTTGGTCAAATATTGACTTTTGAATGACCGATGTAACATCAGATAGAGTCAATAAGTAGGTATAGAAATTTTAAGATCCATGACTGAAACATGTTCAATGGGTCAAATAGTGGCTACTCTATGGCTAATTTATCACCAGAAGGAGTCAATTGGGTAGAAATAGAAAGTTCAAAATCGACGACTCTTGGGCCCGATATTAGTACATTTTGTCAAATATGGATTTCTGAATGACTGACCTAAATTCAGAAAGAGTCAATGAGTAGGTATAAAAACTTCAAGATCCATAAATGAAACATGTCCAATGGGTAAAATATTGGCTACTCTATGGGTAACTTATCACCAGAAGGAGTCAATTGGGTAGGAATAGAAAGTTCAAGATCAAGGACTGAAATATTTTCAGTGGGTCAAAAATTGGCTGAACTATCGCCAGAAGGAGTCATTAGGGTATAACTAAAAAAATCAAAATCGACGACTCTCTGGCCCGATATTAGTACGTTTGGTCAAATATTGACTTTTGAATGATCTATGTAACAACAGAAAGAGTCAATAAGTAGGTATAGAAATTTTAAGATCTATGACTGAAACATGTTCAATGGGTAAAATATTGGCTACTCTATGGCTAATTTATCACCAGAAGGAGTCAAAGGGTAGAACTAAAAAGTTCAAAATAGACGACTCTTGGGCCCGATTTTAGTACATTTGGTCAAATATTGACTTTTGAATCACCGATATAACATCAGAAAGAGTCAATAAGTAGGTATAGAAATTTCAAGCTCCATGACTGAAACATGTTCAATGGGTCAAATATTGGCTACTCTATGGCTAATTTATCACCAGAAGGAGTCAATAGGGTAGAAGTAAAGAGTTCAAAATAGACAACTCTTTGGCCCGATTTTAGAACATTTGGTCAAATATGGATTTCTGAATGACTGACCTAAATTCAGAAAGAGTCAATGAGTAGGTATTAAAACTTCAAGATCCATAACAGAAACATGTCCAATGGGTAAAATATTGGCTACTCTATGGCTAATTTATCACCAGAAGGAGTCAATTGGGTAGGAATAGAAAGTTCAAGATCAAGGACTGAAATATTTTCAGTGGGTCAAAAATTGTCTGAATTATCACCAGAAGGAGTCAATAGGGTAGGAATAGAAAGTTCAAGATCAAGGACTGAAATATTTTCAGTGGGTCAAAAATTGGCTGAACTATCGCCAGAAGGAGTCAATAGGGTAGAACTAAAATATTCAAAATAGACTACTCTTGGGCCCGATTTTAGTACATTGGGTCAAATATTGACTTTTGAATCACCGATATAACATCAGAAAGAGTCAATAAGTAGGTATAGAAATTTCAAGCTCCATGACTGAAACATGTTCATTAGGTCAAATATTGGCTACTCTATGGCTAATTTATCACCAGAAGGAGTCAATAGGGTAGAAGTAAAAAGTTCAAAATAGACAACTCTTTGGCCCGATTTTAGAATATTTGGTCAAATATTGACTTTTGAATGACCGATGTAACATCAGATAGATTCAATAAGTAGGACTAGAAATTTCAAGATCCATGACTGAAACATGTTCAATGGGTAAAATATTGGCTACTCTATGGCTAATTTATCACCAGAAGGAGTCAATTGGGTAGGAATAGAAAGTTCAAGATCAAGGACTGAAATATTTTCAGTGGGTCAAAAATTGGCTGAACTATCGCCAGAAGGAGTCAATAGGGTAGAACTAAAATATTCAAAATCGACGACTCTTGGGCCCGATATTAGTACATTTGGTCAAATATTGACTTTTGAATGACCGATGTAACATCAGATAGAGTCAATACGTAGGTATAGAAATTTTAAGATCCATGACTGAAACATGTTCAATGGGTCAAATAGTGGCTACTCTATGGCTAATTTATCACCAGAAGGAGTCAATTGGGTAGAAATAGAAAGTTCAAAATCGACGACTCTTGGGCCCGATATTAGTACATTTTGTCAAATATGGATTTCTGAATGACTGACCTAAATTCAGAAAGAGTCAATGAGTAGGTATAAAAACTTCAAGATCCATAAATGAAACATGTCCAATGGGTAAAATATTGGCTACTCTATGGGTAACTTATCACCAGAAGGAGTCAATTGGGTAGGAATAGAAAGTTCAAGATCAAGGACTGAAATATTTTCAGTGGGTCAAAAATTGGCTGAACTATCGCCAGAAGGAGTCATTAGGGTATAACTAAAAAAATCAAAATCGACGACTCTCTGGCCCGATATTAGTACGTTTGGTCAAATATTGACTTTTGAATGATCTATGTAACATCAGAAAGAGTCAATAAGTAGGTATAGAAATTTTAAGATCTATGACTGAAACATGTTCAATGGGTAAAATATTGGCTACTCTATGGCTAATTTATCACCAGAAGGAGTCAAAGGGTAGAACTAAAAAGTTCAAAATAGACGACTCTTTGGCCCGATTTTAGTACATTTGGTCAAATATTGACTTTTGAATCACCGATATAACATCAGAAAGAGTCAATAAGTAGGTATAGAAATTTCAAGCTCCATGACTGAAACATGTTCAATGGGTCAAATATTGGCTACTCTATGGCTAATTTATCACCAGAAGGAGTCAATAGGGTAGAAGTAAAAAGTTCAAAATAGACAACTCTTTGGCCCGATTTTAGAACATTTGGTCAAATATTGACTTTTGAATGACCGATGTAACATCAGATAGATTCAATAAGTAGGACTAGAAATTTCAAGATCCATGACTGAAACATGTTCAATGGGTAAAATATTGGCTACTCTATTGCTAATTTATCACCAGAAGGAGTCAATTGGGTAGGAATAGAAAGTTCAAGATCAAGGACTGAAATATTTTCAGTGGGTCAAAAATTGGCTGAACTATCGCCAGAATGAGTCAATAGGGTAGAACTAAAATATTCAAAATCGACGACTCTTGGGCCCGATTTTAGTACATTTGGTCAAATATTGACTTTTGAATGACCGATGTAACATCAGATAGAGTCAATAAGTAGGTATAGAAATTTCAAGATCCATGACTGAAACATGTTCAATGGGTAAAATATTGGCTAGTCTATGGCTAATTTATCACCAGAAGGAGTCAATTGGGTAGGAATAGAAAGTTCAAAATCGACGACTCTTGGGCCCGATTTTAGTACATTTGGTCAAATATTGACTTTTGAATGACCGATGTAACATCAGATAGAGTCAATAAGTAGGTATAGAAATTTCAAGATCCATGACTGAAACATTTTCAATGGGTAAAATATTGGCTACTCTATGGCTAATTTATCAGCAGAAGGAGTCAATTGGGTAGGAATAGAAAGTTCAAGATCAAGGACTGAAATATTTTCAGTGGGTCAAAAATTGGCTGAACTATCGCCAGAAGGAGTCATTAGGGTATAACTAAAAAAATCAAAATCGACGACTCTCTGGCCCGATATTAGTACGTTTGGTCAAATATTGACTTCTGAATGATCTATGTAACATCAGAAAGAGTCAATAAGTAGGTATAGAAATTTTAAGATCTATGACTGAAACATGTTCAATGGGTAAAATATTGGCTACTCTATGGCTAATTTATCAGCAGAAGGAGTCAAAGGGTAGAACTAAAAAGTTCAAAATAGACGACTCTTGGGCCCGATTTTAGTACATTTGGTCAAATATTGACTTTTGAATCACCGATATAACATCAGAAAGAGTCAATAAGTAGGTATAGAAATTTCAAGCTCCATGACTGAAACATGTTCAATGGGTCAAATATTGGCTACTCTATGGCTAATTTATCACCAGAAGGAGTCAATAGGGTAGAAGTAAAGAGTTCAAAATAGACAACTCTTTGGCCCGATTTTAGAACATTTGGTCAAATATGGATTTCTGAATGACTGACCTAAATTCAGAAAGAGTCAATGAGTAGGTATTAAAACTTCAAGATCCATAACAGAAACATGTCCAATGGGTAAAATATTGGCTACTCTATGGCTAATTTATCACCAGAAGGAGTCAATTGGGTAGGAATAGAAAGTTCAAGATCAAGGACTGAAATATTTTCAGTGGGTCAAAAATTGTCTGAATTATCACCAGAAGGAGTCAATAGGGTAGGAATAGAAAGTTCAAGATCAAGGACTGAAATATTTTCAGTGGGTCAAAAATTGGCTGAACTATCGCCAGAAGGAGTCAATAGGGTAGAACTAAAATATTCAAAATAGACTACTCTTGGGCCCGATTTTAGTACATTGGGTCAAATATTGACTTTTGAATCACCGATATAACATCAGAAAGAGTCAATAAGTAGGTATAGAAATTTCAAGCTCCATGACTGAAACATGTTCATTAGGTCAAATATTGGCTACTCTATGGCTAATTTATCACCAGAAGGAGTCAATAGGGTAGAAGTAAAAAGTTCAAAATAGACAACTCTTTGGCCCGATTTTAGAACATTTGGTCAAATATTGACTTTTGAATGACCGATGTAACATCAGATAGATTCAATAAGTAGGACTAGAAATTTCAAGATCCATGACTGAAACATGTTCAATGGGTAAAATATTGGCTACTCTATGGCTAATTTATCACCAGAAGGAGTCAATTGGGTAGGAATAGAAAGTTCAAGATCAAGGACTGAAATATTTTCAGTGGGTCAAAAATTGGCTGAACTATCGCCAGAAGGAGTCAATAGGGTAGAACTAAAATATTCAAAATCGACGACTCTTGGGCCCGATATTAGTACATTTGGTCAAATATTGACTTTTGAATGACCGATGTAACATCAGATAGAGTCAATAAGTAGGTATAGAAATTTTAAGATCCATGACTGAAACATGTTCAATGGGTCAAATATTGGCTACTCTATGGCTAATTTATCACCAAAAGGAGTCAATTGGGTAGAAATAGAAAGTTCAAAATCGACGACTCTTGGGCCCGATATTAGTACATTTTGTCAAATATGGATTTCTGAATGACTGACCTAAATTCAGAAAGAGTCAATGAGTAGGTATAAAATCTTCAAGATCCATAAATGAAACATGTCCAATGGGTAAAATATTGGCTACTCTATGGGTAATTTATCACCAGAAGGAGTCAATTGGGTAGGAATAGAAAGTTCAAGATCAAGGACAGAAATATTTTCAGTGGGTCAAAAATTGGCTGAACTATCGCCAGAATGAGTCAATAGGGTAGAACTAAAATATTCAAAATCGACGACTCTTGGGCCCGATTTTAGTACATTTGGTCAAATATTGACTTTTGAATGACCGATGTAACATCAGATAGAGTCAATAAGTAGGTATAGAAATTTCAAGATCCATGACTGAAACATGTTCAATGGGTAAAATATTGGCTACTCTATGGCTAATTTATCACCAGAAGGAGTCAATTGGGTAGGAATAGAAAGTTCAAAATCGACGACTCTTGGGCCCGATTTTAGTACATTTGGTCAAATATTGACTTTTGAATGACCGATGTAACATCAGATAGAGTCAATAAGTAGGTATAGAAATTTCAAGATCCATGACTGAAACATGTTCAATGGGTAAAATATTGGCTACTCTATGGCTAATTTATCAGCAGAAGGAGTCAATTGAGTAGGAATAGAAAGTTCAAGATCAAGGACTGAAATATTTTCAGTGGGTCAAAAATTGGCTGAACTATCGCCAGAAGGAGTCAATAGGGTAGAACTAAAATATTCAAAATCGACAACTCTTGGGCCCGATATTAGTACATTTGGTCAAATATTGACTTTTGAATGACCGATGTAACATCAGATAGAGTCAATAAGTAGGTATAGAAATTTTAATATCCATGACTGAAACATGTTCAATGGGTCAAATAGTGGCTACTCTATGGCTAATTTATCACCAAAAGGAGTCAATTGGGTAGAAATAGAAAGTTCAAAATCGACGACTCTTGGGCCCGATATTAGTACATTTTGTCAAATATGGATTTCTGAATGACTGACCTAAATTCAGAAAGAGTCAATGAGTAGGTATAAAAACTTCAAGATCCATAAATGAAACATGTCCAATGGGTAAAATATTGGCTACTCTATGGGTAACTTATCACCAGAAGGAGTCAATTGGGTAGGAATAGAAAGTTCAAGATCAAGGACTGAAATATTTTCAGTGGGTCAAAAATTGGCTGAACTATCGCCAGAAGGAGTCATTAGGGTATAACTAAAAAAATCAAAATCGACGACTCTCTGGCCCGATATTAGTACGTTTGGTCAAATATTGACTTTTGAAAGATCTATGTAACATCAGAAAGAGTCAATAAGTAGTTATAGAAATTTTAAGATCTATGACTGAAACATGTTCAATGGGTAAAATATGGCTACTCTATGGCTAATTTATCACCAGAAGGAGTCAAAGGGTAGAACTAAAAAGTTCAAAATAGACGACTCTTGGGCCCGATTTTAGTACATTTGGTCAAATATTGACTTTTGAATCACCGATATAACATCAGAAAGAGTCAATAAGTAGGTATAGAAATTTCAAGCTCCATGACTGAAACATGTTCAATGGGTCAAATATTGGCTACTCTATGGCTAATTTATCACCAGAAGGAGTCAATAGGGTAGAAGTAAAAAGTTCAAAATAGACAACTCTTTGGCCCGATTTTAGAACATTTGGTCAAATATTGACTTTTGAATGACCGATGTAACATCAGATAGATTCAATAAGTAGGACTAGAAATTTCAAGATCCATGACTGAAACATGTTCAATGGGTAAAATATTGGCTACTCTATTGCTAATTTATCACCAGAAGGAGTCAATTGGGTAGGAATAGAAAGTTCAAGATCAAGGACTGAAATATTTTCAGTGGGTCAAAAATTGGCTGAACTATCGCCAGAATGAGTCAATAGGGTAGAACTAAAATATTCAAAATCGACGACTCTTGGGCCCGATTTTAGTACATTTGGTCAAATATTGACTTTTGAATGACCGATGTAACATCAGATAGAGTCAATAAGTAGGTATAGAAATTTCAAGATCCATGACTGAAACATGTTCAATGGGTCAACTATTAGCTACTCTATGGCTAATTTATCACCAGAAGGAGTCAATAGGGTAGAAATAGAAATTTCAAAATCGACGACTCTTGGGCCCGATATTAGTACATTTGGTCAAATATTGACTTTTGAATGATCTATGTAACATCAGAAAGAGTCAATAAGTAGGTATGGAAATTTCAAGATCCATGACTGAAACATGTTCAATGGGTCAAATATTGGCTACTCTATGGCTAATTTATCACCAGAAGGAGTCAAAGGGTAGAACTAAAAAGTTCAAAATCGACGACTCTCTGGCCCGATATTAGTACATTTGGTCAAATATTGACTTTTGAATGATCTATGTAACATCAGAAAGAGTCAATAAGTAGGTATAGAAATTTCAAGCTCCATGACTGAAACATGTTCAATGGGTCAAATATTGGCTACTCTATGGCTAATTTATCACCGGAAGGAGTCAAAGGGTAGAACTAAAAAGTTCAAAATAGACGACTCTTGGGTCCGATTTTAGTACATTTGGTCAAATATTGACTTTTGAATGACCGATGTAACATCAGAAAGAGTCAATAAGTAGGTATAGAAATTTCAAGATCCATGACTGAAACATGTTCAATGGGTAAAATATTGGCTACTCTATGGCTAATTTATCACCAGAAGGAGTCAATTGGGTAGAAATAGAAAGTTCAAAATCGACGACTCTTGGGCCCGATATTAGTACATTTGGTCAAATATGGATTTCTGAATGACTGACCTAAATTCAGAAAGAGTCAATGAGTAGGTATAAAAACTTCAAGATCCATAACAGAAACATGTCCAATGGGTAAAATATTGGCTACTCTATGGCTAATTTATCACCAGAAGGAGTCAATTGGGTAGGAATAGAAAGTTCAAGATCAAGGACTGAGATATTTTCAGTGGGTCAAAAATTGGCTGAATTATCGCCAGAAGGAGTCAATAGGGTAAAACTAAAAAGTTCAAAATCGACGACTCTCTGGCCATATATTAGTACATTTGGTCAAATATTGACTTTTGAATGATCTATGTAACATCAGAAAGAGTCAATAAGTAGGTATAGAAATTTCAAGCTCCATGACTGAAACATGTTCAATGGGTCAAATATTGGCTACTCTATGGCTAATTTATCACCGGAAGGAGTCAAAGGGTAGAACTAAAAAGTTCAAAATAGACAACTTTTGGGCCCGATTTTAGTACATTTGGTCAAATATTGACTTTTGAATCACCGATATAACATCAGAAAGAGTCAATAAGTAGGTATAGAAATTTCAAGCTCCATGACTGAAACATGTTCAATGGGTCAAATATTGGCTACTCTATGGCTAATTTATCACCAGAAGGAGTCAATAGGGTAGAAGTAAAAAGTTCAAAATAGACAACTCTTTGGCCCGATTTTAGTACATTTGGTCAAATATTGACTTTTGAATGATCTATGTAACATAAGAAAGAGTCAATAAGTAGGTATAGAAATTTCAAGATCCATTACTGAAACATGTTCAATGGGTCAAATATTGGCTACTATATGGCTAATTTATAACCAGAAGGAGTCAATTGGGTAGAACTAAAAAGTTCAAAATCGACGACTCTTGGGCCCGATTTTAGTACATTTGGTCAAATATTGACTTTTGAATGACCGATGTAACATCAGATAGAGTCAATAAGTAGGTATAGAAATTTCAAGATCCATTACTGAAACATGTTCAATGGGTCAAATATTGGCTACTCTATGGCTAATTCATCACCAGAAGGAGTCAATTGGGTAGGAATAGAAAGTTCAAGATAAAGGACTGAAATATTTTCAGTGGGTAAAAAATTGGCTGAACTATCGCCAGAAGGAGTCAAAGGGTAGAACTAAAAAGTTCACAATCGACGACTCTCTGGCCCAATTTTAGTACATTTGGTCAAATATTCACTTTTGAATCACCGATATAACATCAGAAAGAGTCAATAAATAGGTAAAGAAATATCAAGCTCCATGACTGAAACATGTTCAATGGGTCAAATATTGGCTACTCTATGGCTAATTTATCACCAGAAGGAGTCAATAGGGTAGAAGTAAAAAGTTCAAAATAGACAACTCTTTGGCCAGATTTTAGTACATTTGGTCAAATATTGACTTTTGAATGACCGATGTAACATCAGATAGATTCAATAAGTAGGTCTAGAAATTTCAAGATCCATGACTGAAACATGTTCAATGGGTTAAATATTGGCTACTCTATGGCTAATTTATAACCAGAAGGAGTCAATGGGTAGAGCTAAAAAGTTCAAAATCGACGACTCTTGGGCCCGATTTTAGTACATTTGGTCAAATATTGACTTTTGAATGATCTATGTAACATCAGAAAGAGTCAATAAGTAGGTATAGAAATTTCAAGATCCATGACTGAAACATGTTCAATGGGTCAAATATTAGCTACTCTATGGCTAATTTATCACCGGAAGGAGTCAAAGGGTAGAACTAAAAAGTTCAAAATAGACAACTTTTGGGCCCGATTTTAGTACATTTGGTCAAATATTGACTTTTGAATCACCGATATAACATCAGAAAGAGTCAATAAGTAGGTATAGAAATTTCAAGCTCCATGACTGAAACATGTTCAATGGGTCAAATATTGGCTACTCTATGGCTAATTTATCACCAGAAGGAGTCAATAGGGTAGAAGTAAAAAGTTCAAAATAGACAACTCTTTGGCCCGATTTTAGTACATTTGGTCAAATATTGACTTTTGAATGATCTATGTAACATAAGAAAGAGTCAATAAGTAGGTATAGAAATTTCAAGATCCATTACTGAAACATGTTCAATGGGTCAAATATTGGCTACTATATGGCTAATTTATAACCAGAAGGAGTCAATTGGGTAGAACTAAAAAGTTCAAAATCGACGACTCTTGGGCCCGATTTTAGTACATTTGGTCAAATATTGACTTTTGAATGACCGATGTAACATCAGATAGAGTCAATAAGTAGGTATAGAAATTTCAAGATCCATTACTGAAACATGTTCAATGGGTCAAATATTGGCTACTCTATGGCTAATTCATCACCAGAAGGAGTCAATTGGGTAGGAATAGAAAGTTCAAGATAAAGGACTGAAATATTTTCAGTGGGTAAAAAATTGGCTGAACTATCGCCAGAAGGAGTCAAAGGGTAGAACTAAAAAGTTCACAATCGACGACTCTCTGGCCCAATTTTAGTACATTTGGTCAAATATTCACTTTTGAATCACCGATATAACATCAGAAAGAGTCAATAAGTAGGTAAAGAAATATCAAGCTCCATGACTGAAACATGTTCAATGGGTCAAATATTGGCTACTCTATGGCTAATTTATCACCAGAAGGAGTCAATAGGGTAGAAGTAAAAAGTTCAAAATAGACAACTCTTTGGCCAGATTTTAGTACATTTGGTCAAATATTGACTTTTGAATGACCGATGTAACATCAGATAGATTCAATAAGTAGGTCTAGAAATTTCAAGATCCATGACTGAAACATGTTCAATGGGTTAAATATTGGCTACTCTATGGCTAATTTATAACCAGAAGGAGTCAATGGGTAGAGCTAAAAAGTTCAAAATCGACGACTCTTGGGCCCGATTTTAGTACATTTGGTCAAATATTGACTTTTGAATGATCTATGTAACATCAGAAAGAGTCAATAAGTAGGTATAGAAATTTCAAGATCCATGACTGAAACATGTTCAATGGGTCAAATATTAGCTACTCTATGGCTAATTTATCACCAGAAGGAGTCAATAGGGTAGAAATAGAAATTTCAAAATCGACGACTCTTGGGCCCGATATTAGTACATTTGGTCAAATATGGATTTCTGAATGACTGACCTAAATTCAGAAAGAGTCAATGAGTAGGTATAAAAACTTCAAGATCCATAACTGAAACATGTCCAATGGGTAAAATATTGGCTACACTATGGCTAATTTATCACCAGAAGGAGTCAATTGGGTAGGAATAGAAAGTTCAAGATCAAGGACCGAAATATTTTCAGTGGGTCAAAAATTGGCTGAACTATCGCCAGAAGGATTCAATAGGGTATAACTAAAAAGTTCAAAATCGACGACTCTTGGGCCCAATATTAGTACATTTGGTCAAATATTGACTTTTGAATGATCTATGTAACATCAGAAAGAGTCAATAAGTAGGTATGGAAATTTCAAGCTCCATGACTGAAACATGTTCAATGGGTCAAATATTGGCTACTCTATGGCTAATTTATCACCGGAAGGAGTCAAAGGGTAGAACTAAAAAGTTCAAAATAGACGACTCTTGGGTCCGATTTTAGTACATTTGGTCAAATATTGACTTTTGAATGACCGATGTAACATCAGAAAGAGTCAATAAGTAGGTATAGAAATTTCAATATCCATGACTGAAACATGTTCAATGGGTAAAATATTGGCTACTCTATGGCTAATTTATCACCAGAAGGAGTCAATTGGGTAGAAATAGAAAGTTCAAAATCGACGACTCTTGGGCCCGATATTAGTACATTTGGTCAAATATGGATTTCTGAATGACTGACCTAAATTCAGAAAGAGTCAATGAGTAGGTATAAAAACTTCAAGATCCATAACAGAAACATGTCCAATGGGTAAAATATTGGCTACTCTATGGCTAATTTATCACCAGAAGGAGTCAATTGGGTAGGAATAGAAAGTTCAAGATCAAGGACTGAAATATTTTCAGTGGGTCAAAAATTGGCTGAATTATCGCCGGAAGGAGTCAATAGGGTAAAACTAAAAAGTTCAAAATCGACGACTCTCTGGCCCGATATTAGTACATTTGGTCAAATATTGACTTTTGAATGATCTATGTAACATCAGAAAGAGTCAATAAGTAGGTATAGAAATTTCAAGCTCCATAACTGAAACATGTTCAATGGGTCAAATATTGGCTACTCTATGGCTAATTTATCACCAGAAGGAGTCAATGGGTAGAACGAAAAAGTTCAAAATCGACGACTCTTGGCCCCGATTTTAGTACATTTGGTCAAATATTGACTTTTGAATGATCTATGTAACATCAGAAAGAGTCAATAAGTAGGTATAGAAATTTCAAGATCCATGACTGAAACATGTTCAATGGGTCAAATATTGGCTACTCTATGGCTAATTTATCACCAGAAGGAGTCAAAGGGTAGAACTAAAAAGTTCAAAATAGACGACTCTTGGGCCCGATTTTAGTACATTTGGTCAAATATTGACTTTTGAATCACCGATATAACATCAGAAAGAGTCAATAAGTAGGTATAGAAATATCAAGCTCCATGACTGAAACATGTTCAATGGGTCAAATATTTTCAACTCTATGGCTAATTTATCACCAGAAGGAGTCAATAGGGTAGAAGTAAAAAGTTCAAAATAGACAACTCTTTGGCCCGATTTTAGTACATTTGGTCAAATATTGACTTTTGAATGACCGATGTAACATCAGATAGATTCAATAAGTAGGTATAGAAATTTCAAGATCCATGACTGAATCATGTTCAATGGGTTAAATATTGGCTACTCTATGGCTAATTTATAACCAGAAGGAGTCAATGGGGTAGAGCTAAAAAGTTCAAAATCGACGACTCTTGGGCCCGATTTTAGTACATTTGGTCAAATATTGACTTTTGAATGATCTATGTAACATCAGAAAGAGTCAATAAGTAGGTATAGAAATTTCAATATCCATGACTGAAACATGTTCAATGGGTCAAATATTGGCTACTCTATGGCTAATTTATCACCAGAAGGAGACAATAGGGTAGAAATAGAAAGTTCAAAATCGACGACTCTTGGGCCCGATATTAGTACATTTGGTCAAATATGGATTTCTGAATGTCTGACCTAAATTCAGAAAGAGTCAATGAGTAGGTATAAAAACTTCAAGATCCATAACAGAAACATGTCCAATGGGTAAAATATTGGCTACTCTATGGCTAATTTATCACCAGAAGGAGTCAATTGGGTAGGAATAGAAAGTTCAAGATCAAGGACTGAAATATTTTTAGTGGGTCAAAAATTGGCTGAACTATCGCCAGAAGGTGTCAATAGGGTAGAACTAAAATATTCAAAATCGACGACTCTTGGGCACGATTTTAGTGCATTTGGTCAAATATTGACTTTTGAATGACCGATGTAACATCAGATAGAGTCAATAAGTAGGTATAGAAATTTCAAGATCCATTACTGAAACATGTTCAATGGGTCAAATATTGGCTACTCTATGGCTAATTTATCACCAGAAGGAGTCAATGGGTAGAACGAAAAAGTTCAAAATCGACGACTCTTGGGCACGATTTTAGTACATTTGGTCAAATATTGACTTTTGAATGATCTATGTAACATCAGAAAGAGTCAATAAGTAGGTATAGAAATTTCAAGATCCATGACTGAAACATGTTCAATGGGTCAAATATTGGCTAATCTATGGCTAATTTATCACCAGAAGGAGTCAATAGGGTTGAAATAGAAATTTCAAAATCGACGACTCTTGGGCCCGATATTAGTACATTTGGTCAAATATGGATTTCTGAATGAATGACCTAAATTCAGAAAGAGTCAATGAGTAGGTATAAAAACTTCAAGATCCATAACTGAAATATGTCCAATGGGCAAAATATTGGCTACTCTTTGGCTAATTTATCACCAGAAGGAGTCAATTGGGTAGGAATAGAATGTTCAAGATCAAGGACTGAAACATGTTCAATGGGTCAAATATTGGCTACTCTATGGCTAATTTATCACCAGAAGGAGTTAATAGGGTATAACTAAAAGTTCAAAATCGACGACTCTCTGGCCCGATATTAGTACATTTGGTCAAATATTGACTTTTGAATGATCTATGTAACATCAGAAAGAGTCAATAAGTAGGTATAGAAATTTCAAGCTCCATGACTGAAACATGTTCAATGGGTCAAATATTGGCTACTCTATGGCTAATTTATCACCAGAAGGAGTCAAAGGGTAGAACTAAAAAGTTCAAAATAGACGACTCTTGGGTCCGATTTTAGTACATTTGGTCAAATATTGACTTTTGAATGACCGATGTAACATCAGAAAGAGTCAATAAGTAGGTATAGAAATTTCAAGATCCATGACTGAAACATGTTCAATGGGTAAAATATTGCCTACTCTATGGCTAATTTATCACCAGAAGGAGTCAATTGGGTAGAAATAGAAAGTTCAAAATCGACGACTCTTGGGCCCGATATTAGTACATTTGGTCAAATATGGATTTCTGAATGACTGACCTAAATTCAGAAAGAGTCAATGAGTAGGTATAAAAACTTCAAGATCCATAACAGAAACATGTCCAATGGGTAAAATATTGGCTACTCTATGGCTAATTTATCACCAGAAGGAGTCAATTGGGTAGGAATAGAAAGTTCAAGATCAAGGACTGAAATATTTTCAGTGGGTCAAAAATTGGCTGAATTATCGCCGGAAGGAGTCAATAGGGTAAAACTAAAAAGTTCAAAATCGACGACTCTCTGGCCCGATATTAGTACATTTGGTCAAATATTGACTTTTGAATGATCTATGTAACATCAGAAAGAGTCAATAAGTAGGTATAGAAATTTCAAGCTCCATAACTGAAACATGTTCAATGGGTCAAATATTGGCTACTCTATGGCTAATTTATCACCAGAAGGAGTCAAAGGGTAGAACTAAAAAGTTCAAAATAGACAACTTTTGGGCCCAATTTTAGTACATTTGGTCAAATATTGACTTTTGAATCACCGATATAACATCAGAAAGAGTCAATAAGTAGGTATAGAAATTTCAAGCTCCATGACTGAAACATGTTCAATGGGTCAAATATTGGCTACTCTATGGCTAATTTATCACCAGAAGGAGTCAATAGGGTAGAAGTAAAAAGTTCAAAATAGACAACTCTTTGGCCCGATTTTAGTACATTTGGTCAAATATTGACTTTTGAATGATCTATGTAACATAAGAAAGAGTCAATAAGTAGGTATAGAAATTTCAAGATCCATTACTGAAACATGTTCAATGGGTCAAATATTGGCTACTATATGGCTAATTTATAACCAGAAGGAGCCAATTGGGTAGAACTAAAAAGTTCAAAATCGACGACTCTTGGGCCCGATTTTAGTACATTTGGTCAAATATTGACTTTTGAATGACCGATGTAACATCAGATAGAGTCAATAAGTAGGTATAGAAATTTCAAGATCCATGACTGAAACATGTTCAATGGGTAAAATATTGGCTACTCTATGGCTAATTTATCACCAGAAGGAGTCAATTGGGTAGAAATAGAAAGTTCAAAATCGACGAATCTTGGGCCCGATATTAGTACATTTGGTCAAATATGGATTTCTGAATGACTGACCTAAATTCAGAAAGAGTCAATGAGTAGGTATAAAAACTTCAAGATCCATAACAGAAACATGTCCAATGGGTAAAATATTGGCTACTCTATGGCTAATTTATCACCAGAAGGAGTCAATTGGGTAGGAATAGAAAGTTCAAGATCAAGGACTGATATATTTTTAGTGGGTCAAAAATTGGCTGAACTATCGCCAGAAGGTGTCAATAGGGTAGAACTAAACTATTCAAAATCGACGACTCTTGGGCACGATTTTAGTACATTTGGTCAAATATTGACTTTTGAATCACCGATGTAACATCAGATAGAGTCAATAAGTAGGTATAGAAATTTCAAGATCCATTACTGAAACATGTTCAATGGGTCAAATATTGGCTACTCTATGGCTAATTTATCACCAGAAGGAGTCAATAGGGTTGAAATAGAAATTTCAAAATCGACGACTCTTGGGCCCGATATTAGTACATTTGGTCAAATATGGATTTCTGAATGTCTGACCTAAATTCAGAAAGAGTCAATGAGTAGGTATAAAAACTTCAAGATCCATAACAGAAACATGTCCAATGGGTAAAATATTGGCTACTCTATGGCTAATTTATCACCAGAAGGAGTCAATTGGGTAGGAATAGAAAGTTCAAGATCAAGGACTGAAATATTTTTAGTGGGTCAAAAATTGGCTGAACTATCGCCAGAAGGTGTCAATAGGGTAGAACTAAAATATTCAAAATCGACGACTCTTGGGCACGATTTTAGTGCATTTGGTCAAATATTGACTTTTGAATGACCGATGTAACATCAGATAGAGTCAATAAGTAGGTATAGAAATTTCAAGATCCATGACTGAAACATGTTCAATGGGTCAAATATTGGCTACTCTATGGCTAATTTATCACCAGAAGGAGTCAATGGGTAGAACGAAAAAGTTCAAAATCGACGACTCTTGGGGACGATTTTAGTACATTTGGTCAAATATTGACTTTTGAATGATCTATGTAACATCAGAAAGAGTCAATAAGTAGGTATAGAAATTTCAAGATCCATGACTGAAACATGTTCAATGGGTCAAATATTGGCTAATCTATGGCTAATTTATCACCAGATGGAGTCAATAGGGTTGAAATAGAAATTTCAAAATCGACGACTCTTGGGCCCGATATTAGTACATTTGGTCAAATATGGATTTCTGAATGAATGACCTAAATTCAGAAAGAGTCAATGAGTAGGTATAAAAACTTCAAGATCCATAACTGAAACATGTCCAATGGGTAAAATATTGGCTACTCTTTGGCTAATTTATCACCAGAAGGAGTCAATTGGGTAGGAATAGAATGTTCAAGATCAAGGACTGAAACATGTTCAATGGGTCAAATATTGGCTACTCTATGGCTAATTTATCACCAGAAGGAGTTAATAGGGTATAACTAAAAGTTCAAAATCGACGACTCTCTGGCCCGATATTAGTACATTTGGTCAAATATTGACTTTTGAATGATCTATGTAACATCAGAAAGAGTCAATAAGTAGGTATAGAAATTTCAAGATCCATGACTGAAACATGTTCAATGGGTCAAATATTAGCTACTCTATGGCTAATTTATCACCAGAAGGAGTCAATAGGGTAGAAATAGAAATTTCAAAATCGACGACTCTTGGGCCCGATATTAGTACATTTGGTCAAATATGGATTTCTGAATGACTGACCTAAATTCAGAAAGAGTCAATGAGTAGGTATAAAAACTTCAAGATCCATAACTGAAACATGTCCAATGGGTAAAATATTGGCTACACTATGGCTAATTTATCACCAGAAGGAGTCAATTGGGTAGGAATAGAAAGTTCAAGATCAAGGACCGAAATATTTTCAGTGGGTCAAAAATTGGCTGAACTATCGCCAGAAGGATTCAATAGGGTATAACTAAAAAGTTCAAAATCGACGACTCTTGGGCCCAATATTAGTACATTTGGTCAAATATTGACTTTTGAATGATCTATGTAACATCAGAAAGAGTCAATAAGTAGGTATGGAAATTTCAAGATCCATGACTGAAACATGTTCAATGGGTCAAATATTGGCTACTCTATGGCTAATTTATCACCAGAAGGAGTCAAAGGGTAGAACTAAAAAGTTCAAAATCGACGACTCTCTGGCCCGATATTAGTACATTTGGTCAAATATTGACTTTTGAATGATCTATGTAACATCAGAAAGAGTCAATAAGTAGGTATAGAAATTTCAAGCTCCATGACTGAAACATGTTCAATGGGTCAAATATTGGCTACTCTATGGCTAATTTATCACCGGAAGGAGTCAAAGGGTAGAACTAAAAAGTTCAAAATAGACGACTCTTGGGTCCGATTTTAGTACATTTGGTCAAATATTGACTTTTGAATGACCGATGTAACATCAGAAAGAGTCAATAAGTAGGTATAGAAATTTCAATATCCATGACTGAAACATGTTCAATGGGTAAAATATTGGCTACTCTATGGCTAATTTATCACCAGAAGGAGTCAATTGGGTAGAAATAGAAAGTTCAAAATCGACGACTCTTGGGCCCGATATTAGTACATTTGGTCAAATATGGATTTCTGAATGACTGACCTAAATTCAGAAAGAGTCAATGAGTAGGTATAAAAACTTCAAGATCCATAACAGAAACATGTCCAATGGGTAAAATATTGGCTACTCTATGGCTAATTTATCACCAGAAGGAGTCAATTGGGTAGGAATAGAAAGTTCAAGATCAAGGACTGAAATATTTTCAGTGGGTCAAAAATTGGCTGAATTATCGCCGGAAGGAGTCAATAGGGTAAAACTAAAAAGTTCAAAATCGACGACTCTCTGGCCCGATATTAGTACATTTGGTCAAATATTGACTTTTGAATGATCTATGTAACATCAGAAAGAGTCAATAAGTAGGTATAGAAATTTCAAGCTCCATAACTGAAACATGTTCAATGGGTCAAATATTGGCTACTCTATGGCTAATTTATCACCAGAAGGAGTCAATGGGTAGAACGAAAAAGTTCAAAATCGACGACTCTTGGCCCCGATTTTAGTACATTTGGTCAAATATTGACTTTTGAATGATCTATGTAACATCAGAAAGAGTCAATAAGTAGGTATAGAAATTTCAAGATCCATGACTGAAACATGTTCAATGGGTCAAATATTGGCTACTCTATGGCTAATTTATCACCAGAAGGAGTCAAAGGGTAGAACTAAAAAGTTCAAAATAGACGACTCTTGGGCCCGATTTTAGTACATTTGGTCAAATATTGACTTTTGAATCACCGATATAACATCAGAAAGAGTCAATAAGTAGGTATAGAAATATCAAGCTCCATGACTGAAACATGTTCAATGGGTCAAATATTTTCAACTCTATGGCTAATTTATCACCAGAAGGAGTCAATAGGGTAGAAGTAAAAAGTTCAAAATAGACAACTCTTTGGCCCGATTTTAGTACATTTGGTCAAATATTGACTTTTGAATGACCGATGTAACATCAGATAGATTCAATAAGTAGGTATAGAAATTTCAAGATCCATGACTGAATCATGTTCAATGGGTTAAATATTGGCTACTCTATGGCTAATTTATAACCAGAAGGAGTCAATGGGGTAGAGCTAAAAAGTTCAAAATCGACGACTCTTGGGCCCGATTTTAGTACATTTGGTCAAATATTGACTTTTGAATGATCTATGTAACATCAGAAAGAGTCAATAAGTAGGTATAGAAATTTCAATATCCATGACTGAAACATGTTCAATGGGTCAAATATTGGCTACTCTATGGCTAATTTATCACCAGAAGGAGACAATAGGGTAGAAATAGAAAGTTCAAAATCGACGACTCTTGGGCCCGATATTAGTACATTTGGTCAAATATGGATTTCTGAATGTCTGACCTAAATTCAGAAAGAGTCAATGAGTAGGTATAAAAACTTCAAGATCCATAACAGAAACATGTCCAATGGGTAAAATATTGGCTACTCTATGGCTAATTTATCACCAGAAGGAGTCAATTGGGTAGGAATAGAAAGTTCAAGATCAAGGACTGAAATATTTTTAGTGGGTCAAAAATTGGCTGAACTATCGCCAGAAGGTGTCAATAGGGTAGAACTAAAATATTCAAAATCGACGACTCTTGGGCACGATTTTAGTGCATTTGGTCAAATATTGACTTTTGAATGACCGATGTAACATCAGATAGAGTCAATAAGTAGGTATAGAAATTTCAAGATCCATTACTGAAACATGTTCAATGGGTCAAATATTGGCTACTCTATGGCTAATTTATCACCAGAAGGAGTCAATGGGTAGAACGAAAAAGTTCAAAATCGACGACTCTTGGGCACGATTTTAGTACATTTGGTCAAATATTGACTTTTGAATGATCTATGTAACATCAGAAAGAGTCAATAAGTAGGTATAGAAATTTCAAGATCCATGACTGAAACATGTTCAATGGGTCAAATATTGGCTAATCTATGGCTAATTTATCACCAGAAGGAGTCAATAGGGTTGAAATAGAAATTTCAAAATCGACGACTCTTGGGCCCGATATTAGTACATTTGGTCAAATATGGATTTCTGAATGAATGACCTAAATTCAGAAAGAGTCAATGAGTAGGTATAAAAACTTCAAGATCCATAACTGAAATATGTCCAATGGGCAAAATATTGGCTACTCTTTGGCTAATTTATCACCAGAAGGAGTCAATTGGGTAGGAATAGAATGTTCAAGATCAAGGACTGAAACATGTTCAATGGGTCAAATATTGGCTACTCTATGGCTAATTTATCACCAGAAGGAGTTAATAGGGTATAACTAAAAGTTCAAAATCGACGACTCTCTGGCCCGATATTAGTACATTTGGTCAAATATTGACTTTTGAATGATCTATGTAACATCAGAAAGAGTCAATAAGTAGGTATAGAAATTTCAAGCTCCATGACTGAAACATGTTCAATGGGTCAAATATTGGCTACTCTATGGCTAATTTATCACCAGAAGGAGTCAAAGGGTAGAACTAAAAAGTTCAAAATAGACGACTCTTGGGTCCGATTTTAGTACATTTGGTCAAATATTGACTTTTGAATGACCGATGTAACATCAGAAAGAGTCAATAAGTAGGTATAGAAATTTCAAGATCCATGACTGAAACATGTTCAATGGGTAAAATATTGCCTACTCTATGGCTAATTTATCACCAGAAGGAGTCAATTGGGTAGAAATAGAAAGTTCAAAATCGACGACTCTTGGGCCCGATATTAGTACATTTGGTCAAATATGGATTTCTGAATGACTGACCTAAATTCAGAAAGAGTCAATGAGTAGGTATAAAAACTTCAAGATCCATAACAGAAACATGTCCAATGGGTAAAATATTGGCTACTCTATGGCTAATTTATCACCAGAAGGAGTCAATTGGGTAGGAATAGAAAGTTCAAGATCAAGGACTGAAATATTTTCAGTGGGTCAAAAATTGGCTGAATTATCGCCGGAAGGAGTCAATAGGGTAAAACTAAAAAGTTCAAAATCGACGACTCTCTGGCCCGATATTAGTACATTTGGTCAAATATTGACTTTTGAATGATCTATGTAACATCAGAAAGAGTCAATAAGTAGGTATAGAAATTTCAAGCTCCATAACTGAAACATGTTCAATGGGTCAAATATTGGCTACTCTATGGCTAATTTATCACCAGAAGGAGTCAAAGGGTAGAACTAAAAAGTTCAAAATAGACAACTTTTGGGCCCAATTTTAGTACATTTGGTCAAATATTGACTTTTGAATCACCGATATAACATCAGAAAGAGTCAATAAGTAGGTATAGAAATTTCAAGCTCCATGACTGAAACATGTTCAATGGGTCAAATATTGGCTACTCTATGGCTAATTTATCACCAGAAGGAGTCAATAGGGTAGAAGTAAAAAGTTCAAAATAGACAACTCTTTGGCCCGATTTTAGTACATTTGGTCAAATATTGACTTTTGAATGATCTATGTAACATAAGAAAGAGTCAATAAGTAGGTATAGAAATTTCAAGATCCATTACTGAAACATGTTCAATGGGTCAAATATTGGCTACTATATGGCTAATTTATAACCAGAAGGAGCCAATTGGGTAGAACTAAAAAGTTCAAAATCGACGACTCTTGGGCCCGATTTTAGTACATTTGGTCAAATATTGACTTTTGAATGACCGATGTAACATCAGATAGAGTCAATAAGTAGGTATAGAAATTTCAAGATCCATGACTGAAACATGTTCAATGGGTAAAATATTGGCTACTCTATGGCTAATTTATCACCAGAAGGAGTCAATTGGGTAGAAATAGAAAGTTCAAAATCGACGAATCTTGGGCCCGATATTAGTACATTTGGTCAAATATGGATTTCTGAATGACTGACCTAAATTCAGAAAGAGTCAATGAGTAGGTATAAAAACTTCAAGATCCATAACAGAAACATGTCCAATGGGTAAAATATTGGCTACTCTATGGCTAATTTATCACCAGAAGGAGTCAATTGGGTAGGAATAGAAAGTTCAAGATCAAGGACTGATATATTTTTAGTGGGTCAAAAATTGGCTGAACTATCGCCAGAAGGTGTCAATAGGGTAGAACTAAACTATTCAAAATCGACGACTCTTGGGCACGATTTTAGTACATTTGGTCAAATATTGACTTTTGAATCACCGATGTAACATCAGATAGAGTCAATAAGTAGGTATAGAAATTTCAAGATCCATTACTGAAACATGTTCAATGGGTCAAATATTGGCTACTCTATGGCTAATTTATCACCAGAAGGAGTCAATAGGGTTGAAATAGAAATTTCAAAATCGACGACTCTTGGGCCCGATATTAGTACATTTGGTCAAATATGGATTTCTGAATGTCTGACCTAAATTCAGAAAGAGTCAATGAGTAGGTATAAAAACTTCAAGATCCATAACAGAAACATGTCCAATGGGTAAAATATTGGCTACTCTATGGCTAATTTATCACCAGAAGGAGTCAATTGGGTAGGAATAGAAAGTTCAAGATCAAGGACTGAAATATTTTTAGTGGGTCAAAAATTGGCTGAACTATCGCCAGAAGGTGTCAATAGGGTAGAACTAAAATATTCAAAATCGACGACTCTTGGGCACGATTTTAGTGCATTTGGTCAAATATTGACTTTTGAATGACCGATGTAACATCAGATAGAGTCAATAAGTAGGTATAGAAATTTCAAGATCCATGACTGAAACATGTTCAATGGGTCAAATATTGGCTACTCTATGGCTAATTTATCACCAGAAGGAGTCAATGGGTAGAACGAAAAAGTTCAAAATCGACGACTCTTGGGGACGATTTTAGTACATTTGGTCAAATATTGACTTTTGAATGATCTATGTAACATCAGAAAGAGTCAATAAGTAGGTATAGAAATTTCAAGATCCATGACTGAAACATGTTCAATGGGTCAAATATTGGCTAATCTATGGCTAATTTATCACCAGATGGAGTCAATAGGGTTGAAATAGAAATTTCAAAATCGACGACTCTTGGGCCCGATATTAGTACATTTGGTCAAATATGGATTTCTGAATGAATGACCTAAATTCAGAAAGAGTCAATGAGTAGGTATAAAAACTTCAAGATCCATAACTGAAACATGTCCAATGGGTAAAATATTGGCTACTCTTTGGCTAATTTATCACCAGAAGGAGTCAATTGGGTAGGAATAGAATGTTCAAGATCAAGGACTGAAACATGTTCAATGGGTCAAATATTGGCTACTCTATGGCTAATTTATCACCAGAAGGAGTTAATAGGGTATAACTAAAAGTTCAAAATCGACGACTCTCTGGCCCGATATTAGTACATTTGGTCAAATATTGACTTTTGAATGATCTATGTAACATCAGAAAGAGTCAATAAGTAGGTATAGAAATTTCAAGCTCCATGACTGAAACATGTTCAATGGGTCAAATATTGGCTACTCTATGGCTAATTTATCACCAGAAGGAGTCAAAGGGTAGAACTAAAAAGTTCAAAATAGACGACTCTTGGGTCCGATTTTAGTACATTTGGTCAAATATTGACTTTTGAATGACCGATGTAACATCAGAAAGAGTCAATAAGTAGGTATAGAAATTTCAAGATCCATGACTGAAACATGTTCAATGGGTAAAATATTGCCTACTCTATGGCTAATTTATCACCAGAAGGAGTCAATTGGGTAGAAATAGAAAGTTCAAAATCGACGACTCTTGGGCCCGATATTAGTACATTTGGTCAAATATGGATTTCTGAATGACTGACCTAAATTCAGAAAGAGTCAATGAGTAGGTATAAAAACTTCAAGATCCATAACAGAAACATGTCCAATGGGTAAAATATTGGCTACTCTATGGCTAATTTATCACCAGAAGGAGTCAATTGGGTAGGAATAGAAAGTTCAAGATCAAGGACTGAAATATTTTCAGTGGGTCAAAAATTGGCTGAATTATCGCCGGAAGGAGTCAATAGGGTAAAACTAAAAAGTTCAAAATCGACGACTCTCTGGCCCGATATTAGTACATTTGGTCAAATATTGACTTTTGAATGATCTATGTAACATCAGAAAGAGTCAATAAGTAGGTATAGAAATTTCAAGCTCCATAACTGAAACATGTTCAATGGGTCAAATATTGGCTACTCTATGGCTAATTTATCACCAGAAGGAGTCAAAGGGTAGAACTAAAAAGTTCAAAATAGACAACTTTTGGGCCCAATTTTAGTACATTTGGTCAAATATTGACTTTTGAATCACCGATATAACATCAGAAAGAGTCAATAAGTAGGTATAGAAATTTCAAGCTCCATGACTGAAACATGTTCAATGGGTCAAATATTGGCTACTCTATGGCTAATTTATCACCAGAAGGAGTCAATAGGGTAGAAGTAAAAAGTTCAAAATAGACAACTCTTTGGCCCGATTTTAGTACATTTGGTCAAATATTGACTTTTGAATGATCTATGTAACATAAGAAAGAGTCAATAAGTAGGTATAGAAATTTCAAGATCCATTACTGAAACATGTTCAATGGGTCAAATATTGGCTACTATATGGCTAATTTATAACCAGAAGGAGTCAATTGGGTAGAACTAAAAAGTTCAAAATCGACGACTCTTGGGCCCGATTTTAGTACATTTGGTCAAATATTGACATTTGAATGACCGATGTAACATCAGATAGAGTCAATAAGTAGGTATAGAAATTTCAAGATCCATGACTGAAACATGTTCAATGGGTAAAATATTGGCTACTCTATGGCTAATTTATCACCAGAAGGAGTCAATTGGGTAGAAATAGAAAGTTCAAAATCGACGAATCTTGGGCCCGATATTAGTACATTTGGTCAAATATGGATTTCTGAATGACTGACCTAAATTCAGAAAGAGTCAATGAGTAGGTATAAAAACTTCAAGATCCATAACAGAAACATGTCCAATGGGTAAAATATTGGCTACTCTATGGCTAATTTATCACCAGAAGGAGTCAATTGGGTAGGAATAGAAAGTTCAAGATCAAGGACTGATATATTTTTAGTGGGTCAAAAATTGGCTGAACTATCGCCAGAAGGTGTCAATAGGGTAGAACTAAACTATTCAAAATCGACGACTCTTGGGCACGATTTTAGTACATTTGGTCAAATATTGACTTTTGAATCACCGATGTAACATCAGATAGAGTCAATAAGTAGGTATAGAAATTTCAAGATCCATTACTGAAACATGTTCAATGGGTCAAATATTGGCTACTCTATGGCTAATTTATCACCAGAAGGAGTCAATGGGTAGAACGAAAAAGTTCAAAATCGACGACTCTTGGCCCCGATTTTAGTACATTTGGTCAAATATTGACTTTTGAATGATCTATGTAACATCAGAAAGAGTCAATAAGTAGGTATAGAAATTTCAAGATCCATGACTGAAACATGTTCAATGGGTCAAATATTGGCTACTCTATGGCTAATTTATCACCAGAAGGAGTCAAAGGGTAGAACTAAAAAGTTCAAAATAGACGACTCTTGGGCCCGATTTTAGTACATTTGGTCAAATATTGACTTTTGAATCACCGATATAACATCAGAAAGAGTCAATAAGTAGGTATAGAAATATCAAGCTCCATGACTGAAACATGTTCAATGGGTCAAATATTGGCAACTCTATGGCTAATTTATCACCAGAAGGAGTCAATAGGGTAGAAGTAAAAAGTTCAAAATAGACAACTCTTTGGCCCGATTTTAGTACATTTGGTCAAATATTGACTTTTGAATGACCGATGTAACATCAGATAGATTCAATGAGTAGGTATAGAAATTTCAAGATCCATGACTGAATCATGTTCAATGGGTTAAATATTGGCTACTCTATGGCTAATTTATAACCAGAAGGAGTCAATGGGGTAGAGCTAAAAAGTTCAAAATCGACGACTCTTGGGCCCGATTTTAGTACATTTGGTCAAATATTGACTTTTGAATGATCTATGTAACATCAGAAAGAGTCAATAAGTAGGTATAGAAATTTCAATATCCATGACTGAAACATGTTCAATGGGTCAAATATTGGCTACTCTATGGCTAATTTATCACCAGAAGGAGACAATAGGGTAGAAATAGAAAGTTCAAAATCGACGACTCTTGGGCCCGATATTAGTACATTTGGTCAAATATGGATTTCTGAATGTCTGACCTAAATTCAGAAAGAGTCAATGAGTAGGTATAAAAACTTCAAGATCCATAACAGAAACATGTCCAATGGGTAAAATATTGGCTACTCTATGGCTAATTTATCACCAGAAGGAGTCAATTGGGTAGGAATAGAAAGTTCAAGATCAAGGACTGAAATATTTTTAGTGGGTCAAAAATTGGCTGAACTATCGCCAGAAGGTGTCAATAGGGTAGAACTAAAATATTCAAAATCGACGACTCTTGGGCACGATTTTAGTGCATTTGGTCAAATATTGACTTTTGAATGACCGATGTAACATCAGATAGAGTCAATAAGTAGGTATAGAAATTTCAAGATCCATTACTGAAACATGTTCAATGGGTCAAATATTGGCTACTCTATGGCTAATTTATCACCAGAAGGAGTCAATGGGTAGAACGAAAAAGTTCAAAATCGACGACTCTTGGGCACGATTTTAGTACATTTGGTCAAATATTGACTTTTGAATGATCTATGTAACATCAGAAAGAGTCAATAAGTAGGTATAGAAATTTCAAGATCCATGACTGAAACATGTTCAATGGGTCAAATATTGGCTAATCTATGGCTAATTTATCACCAGAAGGAGTCAATAGGGTTGAAATAGAAATTTCAAAATCGACGACTCTTGGGCCCGATATTAGTACATTTGGTCAAATATGGATTTCTGAATGAATGACCTAAATTCAGAAAGAGTCAATGAGTAGGTATAAAAACTTCAAGATCCATAACTGAAACATGTCCAATGGGTAAAATATTGGCTACTCTTTGGCTAATTTATCACCAGAAGGAGTCAATTGGGTAGGAATAGAATGTTCAAGATCAAGGACTGAAACATGTTCAATGGGTCAAATATTGGCTACTCTATGGCTAATTTATCACCAGAAGGAGTTAATAGGGTATAACTAAAAGTTCAAAATCGACGACTCTCTGGCCCGATATTAGTACATTTGGTCAAATATTGACTTTTGAACGATCTATGTAACATCAGAAAGAGTCAATAAGTAGGTATAGAAATTTCAAGCTCCATGACTGAAACATGTTCAATAAGTCAAATATTGGCTACTCTATGGCTAATTTATCACCAGAAGGAGTCAAAGGGTAGAACTAAAAAGTTCAAAATAGACGACTCTTGGGCCCGATTTTAGTACATTTGGTCAAATATTGACTTTTGAATGACCGATGTAACATCAGAAAGAGTCAATAAGTAGGTAGAGAAATTTCAAGATCCATTACTGAAACATGTTCAATGGGTCAAATATTGGCTACTCTATGGCTAATTTATCACCAGAAGGAGTCAATGGGTAGAACTAAAAAGTTCAAAATCGACGACTCTTGGCCCCGATTTTAGTACATTTGGTCAAATATTGACTTTTGAATGAAAGATTAAACATCAGAAAGAGCCAATAAGTAGGTATAGAAATTTCAAGATCCATGACTGAAACATGTTCAATGGGTTAAATATTGGCTACTCTATGGCTAATTTATAACCAGAAGGAGTCAATGGGTAGAGCTAAAAAGTTCAAAATCGACGACTCTTGGGCCCGATTTTAGTACATTTGGTCAAATATTGACTTTTGAATGATCTATGTAACATCAGAAAGAGTCAATAAGTAGGTATAGAAATTTCAAGATCCATGACTGAAACATGTTCAATGGGTCAAATATTGGCTACTCTATGGCTAATTTATCACCAGAAGGAGTCAATATGGTAGAAATAGAAATTTCAAAATCGACGACTCTTGGGCCCGATATTAGTACATTTGGTCAAATATGGATTTCTGAATGACTGACCTAAATTCAGAAAGAGTCAATGAGTAGGTATAAAAACTTCAAGATCCATAACAGAAACATGTCCAATGGGTAAAATATTGGCTACTCTATGGCTAATTTATCACCAGAAGGAGTCAATTGGGTAGGAATAGAAAGTTCAAGATCAAGGACTGAAATATTTTTAGTGGTCAAAAATTGGCTGAACTATCGCCAGAAGGTGTCAATAGGGTAGAACTAAAATATTCAAAATCGACGACTCTTGGGCACGATTTTAGTACATTTGGTCAAATATTGACTTTTGAATGACCGATGTAACATCAGATAGAGTCAATAAGTAGGTATAGAAATTTCAAGATCAAGGACTGAAACATGTTCAATGGGTCAAATATTGGCTAATCTATGGCTAATTTATCAACAGAAGGAGTTAATAGGGTATAACTAAAAGTTCAAAATCGACGACTCTCTGGCCCGATATTAGTACATTTGGTCAAATATTGACTTTTGAATGACCGATGTAACATCAGAAAGAGTCAATAAGTAGGTATAGAAATTTCAAGATCCATGACTGAAACATGTTCAATGGGTCAAATATTGGCTAATCTATGGCTAATTTATCACCAGAAGGAGTCAATAGGGTAGAAATAGAAATTTCAAAATCGACGACTCTTGGGCCCGATATTAGTACATTTGGTCAAATATGGATTTCTGAATGAATGACCTAAATTCAGAAAGAGTCAATGAGTAGGTATAAAAACTTCAAGATCCATAACTGAAACATGTCCAATGGGTAAAATATTGGCTACTCTTTGGCTAATTTATCACCAGAAGGAGTCAATTGGGTAGGAATAGAATGTTCAAGATCAAGGACTGAAACATGTTCAATGGGTCAAATATTGGCTACTCTATGGGTAATTTATCACCAGAAGGAGTTATTAGGGTATAACTAAAAGTTCAAAATCGACGACTCTCTGGCCCGATATTAGTACATTTGGTCAAATATTGACTTTTGAATGATCTATGTAACATCAGAAAGAGTCAATAAGTAGGTATAGAAATTTCAAGCTCCATGACTGAAACATGTTCAATGGGTCAAATATTGGCTACTCTATGGCTAATTTATCACCAGAAGGAGTCAAAGGGTAGAACTAAAAAGTTCAAAATAGACGACTCTTGGGCCCGATTTTAGTACATTTGGTCAAATATTGACTTTTGAATGACCGATGTAACATCAGAAAGAGCCAATAAGTAGGTAGAGAAATTTCAAGATCCATTACTGAAACATGTTCAATGGGTCAAATATTGGCTACTCTATGGCTAATTTATCACCAGAAGGAGTCAATTGGGTAGAAATAGAAAGTTCAAAATCGACGACTCTTGGGCCCGATATTAGTACATTTGGTCAAATATGGATTTCTGAATGACTGACCTAAATTCAGAAAGAGTCAATGAGTAGGTATAAAAACTTCAAGATCCATAACAGAAACATGTCCAATGGGTAAAATATTGGCTACTCTATGGCTAATTTATCACCAGAAGGAGTCAATTGGGTAGGAATAGAAAGTTCAAGATCAAGGACTGAAATATTTTCAGTGGGTCAAAAATTGGCTGAATTATCGCCGGAAGGAGTCAATAGGGTAAAACTAAAAAGTTCAAAATCGACGACTCTCTGGCCCGATATTAGTACATTTGGTCAAATATTGACTTTTGAATGATCTATGTAACATCAGAAAGAGTCAATAAGTAGGTATAGAAATTTCAAGCTCCATAACTGAAACATGTTCAATGGGTCAAATATTGGCTACTCTATGGCTAATTTATCACCAGAAGGAGTCAAAGGGTAGAACTAAAAAGTTCAAAATAGACAACTTTTGGGCCCAATTTTAGTACATTTGGTCAAATATTGACTTTTGAATCACCGATATAACATCAGAAAGAGTCAATAAGTAGGTATAGAAATTTCAAGCTCCATGACTGAAACATGTTCAATGGGTCAAATATTGGCTACTCTATGGCTAATTTATCACCAGAAGGAGTCAATAGGGTAGAAGTAAAAAGTTCAAAATAGACAACTCTTTGGCCCGATTTTAGTACATTTGGTCAAATATTGACTTTTGAATGATCTATGTAACATAAGAAAGAGTCAATAAGTAGGTATAGAAATTTCAAGATCCATTACTGAAACATGTTCAATGGGTCAAATATTGGCTACTATATGGCTAATTTATAACCAGAAGGAGTCAATTGGGTAGAACTAAAAATTTCAAAATCGACGACTCTTGGGCCCGATTTTAGTACATTTGGTCAAATATTGACTTTTGAATGATCTATGTAACATCAGAAAGAGTCAATAAGTAGGTATAGAAATTTCAAGATCCATGACTGAAACATGTTCAATGGGTCAAATATTGGCTACTCTATGGCTAATTTATCACCAGAAGGAGTCAATATGGTAGAAATAGAAATTTCAAAATCGACGACTCTTGGGCCCGATATTAGTACATTTGGTCAAATATGGATTTCTGAATGACTGACCTAAATTCAGAAAGAGTCAATGAGTAGGTATAAAAACTTCAAGATCCATAACAGAAACATGTCCAATGGGTAAAATATTGGCTACTCTATGGCTAATTTATCACCAGAAGGAGTCAATTGGGTAGGAATAGAAAGTTCAAGATCAAGGACTGAAATATTTTTAGTGGTCAAAAATTGGCTGAACTATCGCCAGAAGGTGTCAATAGGGTAGAACTAAAATATTCAAAATCGACGACTCTTGGGCACGATTTTAGTACATTTGGTCAAATATTGACTTTTGAATGACCGATGTAACATCAGATAGAGTCAATAAGTAGGTATAGAAATTTCAAGATCAAGGACTGAAACATGTTCAATGGGTCAAATATTGGCTACTCTATGGCTAATTTATCAACAGAAGGAGTTAATAGGGTATAACTAAAAGTTCAAAATCGACGACTCTCTGGCCCGATATTAGTACATTTGGTCAAATATTGACTTTTGAATGACCGATGTAACATCAGAAAGAGTCAATAAGTAGGTATAGAAATTTCAAGATCCATGACTGAAACATGTTCAATGGGTCAAATATTGGCTAATCTATGGCTAATTTATCACCAGAAGGAGTCAATAGGGTAGAAATAGAAATTTCAAAATCGACGACTCTTGGGCCCGATATTAGTACATTTGGTCAAATATGGATTTCTGATTGAATGACCTAAATTCAGAAAGAGTCAATGAGTAGGTATAAAAACTTCAAGATCCATAACTGAAACATGTCCAATGGGTAAAATATTGGCTACTCTTTGGCTAATGTATCACCAGAAGGAGTCAATTGGGTAGGAATAGAATGTTCAAGATCAAGGACTGAAACATGTTCAATGGGTCAAATATTGGCTACTCTATGGCTAATTTATCACCAGAAGGAGTTATTAGGGTATAACTAAAAGTTCAAAATCGACGACTCTCTGGCCCGATATTAGTACATTTGGTCAAATATTGACTTTTGAATGATCTATGTAACATCAGAAAGAGTCAATAAGTAGGTATAGAAATTTCAAGCTCCATGACTGAAACATGTTCAATGGGTCAAATATTGGCTACTCTATGGCTAATTTATCACCAGAAGGAGTCAAAGGGTAGAAATAAAAAGTTCAAAATAGACGACTCTTGGGCCCGATTTTAGTACATTTGGTCAAATATTGACTTTTGAATGACCGATGTAACATCAGAAAGAGCCAATAAGTAGGTAGAGAAATTTCAAGATCCATTACTGAAACATGTTCAATGGGTCAAATATTGGCTACTCTATGGCTAATTTATCACCAGAAGGAGTCAAAGGGTAGAACTAAAAAGTTCAAAATCGACGACTCTCTGGCCCGATATTAGTACATTTGGTCAAATATTGACTTTTGAATGATCTATGTAACATCAGAAAGAGTCAATAAGTAGGTATAGAAATTTCAAGCTCCATGACTGAAACATGTTCAATGGGTCAAATATTGGCTACTCTATGGCTAATTTATCACCGGAAGGAGTCAAAGGGTAGAACTAAAAAGTTCAAAATAGACGACTCTTGGGTCCGATTTTAGTACATTTGGTCAAATATTGACTTTTGAATGACCGATGTAACATCAGAAAGAGTCAATAAGTAGGTATAGAAATTTCAAGATCCATGACTGAAACATGTTCAATGGGTAAAATATTGGCTACTCTATGGCTAATTTATCACCAGAAGGAGTCAATTGGGTAGAAATAGAAAGTTCAAAATCGACGACTCTTGGGCCCGATATTAGTACATTTGGTCAAATATGGATTTCTGAATGACTGACCTAAATTCAGAAAGAGTCAATGAGTAGGTATAAAAACTTCAAGATCCATAACAGAAACATGTCCAATGGGTAAAATATTGGCTACTCTATGGCTAATTTATCACCAGAAGGAGTCAATTGGGTAGGAATAGAAAGTTCAAGATCAAGGACTGAAATATTTTCAGTGGGTCAAAAATTGGCTGAATTATCGCCGGAAGGAGTCAATAGGGTAAAACTAAAAAGTTCAAAATCGACGACTCTCTGGCCCGATATTTGTACATTTGGTCAAATATTGACTTTTGAATGATCTATGTAACATCAGAAAGAGTCAATAAGTAGGTATAGAAATTTCAAGCTCCATAACTGAAACATGTTCAATGGGTCAAATATTGGCTACTCTATGGCTAATTTATCACCAGAAGGAGTCAAAGGGTAGAACTAAAAAGTTCAAAATAGACAACTTTTGGGCCCAATTTTAGTACATTTGGTCAAATATTGACTTTTGAATCACCGATATAACATCAGAAAGAGTCAATAAGTAGGTATAGAAATTTCAAGCTCCATGACTGAAACATGTTCAATGGGTCAAATATTGGCTACTCTATGGCTAATTTATCACCAGAAGGAGTCAATAGGGTAGAAGTAAAAAGTTCAAAATAGACAACTCTTTGGCCCGATTTTAGTACATTTGGTCAAATATTGACTTTTGAATGATCTATGTAACATAAGAAAGAGTCAATAAGTAGGTATAGAAATTTCAAGATCCATTACTGAAACATGTTCAATGGGTCAAATATTGGCTACTATATGGCTAATTTATAACCAGAAGGAGTCAATTGGGTAGAACTAAAAAGTTCAAAATCGACGACTCTTGGGCCCGATTTTAGTACATTTGGTCAAATATTGACTTTTGAATGACCGATGTAACATCAGATAGAGTCAATAAGTAGGTATAGAAATTTCAAGATCCATGACTGAAACATGTTCAATGGGTAAAATATTGGCTACTCTATGGCTAATTTATCACCAGAAGGAGTCAATTGGGTAGAAATAGAAAGTTCAAAATCGACGAATCTTGGGCCCGATATTAGTACATTTGGTCAAATATGGATTTCTGAATGACTGACCTAAATTCAGAAAGAGTCAATGAGTAGGTATAAAAACTTCAAGATCCATAACAGAAACATGTCCAATGGGTAAAATATTGGCTACTCTATGGCTAATTTATCACCAGAAGGAGTCAATTGGGTAGGAATAGAAAGTTCAAGATCAAGGACTGATATATTTTTAGTGGGTCAAAAATTGGCTGAACTATCGCCAGAAGGTGTCAATAGGGTAGAACTAAACTATTCAAAATCGACGACTCTTGGGCACGATTTTAGTACATTTGGTCAAATATTGACTTTTGAATCACCGATGTAACATCAGATAGAGTCAATAAGTAGGTATAGAAATTTCAAGATCCATTACTGAAACATGTTCAATGGGTCAAATATTGGCTACTCTATGGCTAATTTATCACCAGAAGGAGTCAATGGGTAGAACGAAAAAGTTCAAAATCGACGACTCTTGGCCCCGATTTTAGTACATTTGGTCAAATATTGACTTTTGAATGATCTATGTAACATCAGAAAGAGTCAATAAGTAGGTATAGAAATTTCAAGATCCATGACTGAAACATGTTCAATGGGTCAAATATTGGCTACTCTATGGCTAATTTATCACCAGAAGGAGTCAAAGGGTAGAACTAAAAAGTTCAAAATAGACGACTCTTGGGCCCGATTTTAGTACATTTGGTCAAATATTGACTTTTGAATCACCGATATAACATCAGAAAGAGTCAATAAGTAGGTATAGAAATATCAAGCTCCATGACTGAAACATGTTCAATGGGTCAAATATTGGCAACTCTATGGCTAATTTATCACCAGAAGGAGTCAATAGGGTAGAAGTAAAAAGTTCAAAATAGACAACTCTTTGGCCCGATTTTAGTACATTTGGTCAAATATTGACTTTTGAATGACCGATGTAACATCAGATAGATTCAATAAGTAGGTATAGAAATTTCAAGATCCATGACTGAATCATGTTCAATGGGTTAAATATTGGCTACTCTATGGCTAATTTATAACCAGAAGGAGTCAATGGGGTAGAGCTAAAAAGTTCAAAATCGACGACTCTTCGGCCCGATTTTAGTACATTTGGTCAAATATTGACTTTTGAATGATCTATGTAACATCAGAAAGAGTCAATAAGTAGGTATAGAAATTTCAATATCCATGACTGAAACATGTTCAATGGGTCAAATATTGGGTACTCTATGGCTAATTTATCACCAGAAGGAGACAATAGGGTAGAAATAGAAAGTTCAAAATCGACGACTCTTGGGCCCGATATTAGTACATTTGGTCAAATATGGATTTCTGAATGTCTGACCTAAATTCAGAAAGAGTCAATGAGTAGGTATAAAAACTTCAAGATCCATAACAGAAACATGTCCAATGGGTAAAATATTGGCTACTCTATGGCTAATTTATCACCAGAAGGAGTCAATTGGGTAGGAATAGAAAGTTCAAGATCAAGGACTGAAATATTTTTAGTGGGTCAAAAATTGGCTGAACTATCGCCAGAAGGTGTCAATAGGGTAGAACTAAAATATTCAAAATCGACGACTCTTGGGCACGATTTTAGTGCATTTGGTCAAATATTGACTTTTGAATGACCGATGTAACATCAGATAGAGTCAATAAGTAGGTATAGAAATTTCAAGATCCATTACTGAAACATGTTCAATGGGTCAAATATTGGCTACTCTATGGCTAATTTATCAACAGAAGGAGTCAATGGGTAGAACGAAAAAGTTCAAAATCGACGACTCTTGGGCACGATTTTAGTACATTTGGTCAAATATTGACTTTTGAATGATCTATGTAACATCAGAAAGAGTCAATAAGTAGGTATAGAAATTTCAAGATCCATGACTGAAACATGTTCAATGGGTCAAATATTGGCTAATCTATGGCTAATTTATCACCAGAAGGAGTCAATAGGGTTGAAATAGAAATTTCAAAATCGACGACTCTTGGGCCCGATATTAGTACATTTGGTCAAATATGGATTTCTGAATGAATGACCTAAATTCAGAAAGAGTCAATGAGTAGGTATAAAAACTTCAAGATCCATAACTGAAACATGTCCAATGGGTAAAATATTGGCTACTCTTTGGCTAATTTATCACCAGAAGGAGTCAATTGGGTAGGAATAGAATGTTCAAGATCAAGGACTGAAACATGTTCAATGGGTCAAATATTGGCTACTCTATGGCTAATTTATCACCAGAAGGAGTTAATAGGGTATAACTAAAAATTCAAAATCGACGACTCTCTGGCCCGATATTAGTACATTTGGTCAAATATTGACTTTTGAATGATCTATGTAACATCAGAAAGAGTCAATAAGTAGGTATAGAAATTTCAAGCTCCATGACTGAAACATGTTCAATGGGTCAAATATTGGCTACTCTATGGCTAATTTATCACCGGAAGGAGTCAAAGGGTAGAACTAAAAAGTTCAAAATAGACGACTCTTGGGTCCGATTTTAGTACATTTGGTCAAATATTGACTTTTGAATGACCGATGTAACATCAGAAAGAGTCAATAAGTAGGTATAGAAATTTCAAGATCCATGACTGAAACATGTTCAATGGGTAAAATATTGGCTACTCTATGGCTAATTTATCACCAGAAGGAGTCAATTGGGTAGAAATAGAAAGTTCAAAATCGACGACTCTTGTGCCCGATATTAGTACATTTGGTCAAATATGGATTTATGAATGACTGACCTAAATTCAGAAAGAGTCAATGAGTAGGTATAAAAACTTCAAGATCCATAACAGAAACATGTCCAATGGGTAAAATATTGGCTACTCTATGGCTAATTTATCACCAGAAGGAGTCAATTGGGTAGGAATAGAAAGTTCAAGATCAAGGACTGAAATATTTTCAGTGGGTCAAAAATTGGCTGAATTATCGCCGGAAGGAGTCAATAGGGTAAAACTAAAAAGTTCAAAATCGACGACTCTCTGGCCCGATATTAGTACATTTGGTCAAATATTGACTTTTATGTAACATCAGAAAGAGTCAATAAGTAGGTATAGAAATTTCAAGCTCCATAACTGAAACATGTTCAATGGGTCAAATATTGGCTACTCTATGGCTAATTTATCACCAGAAGGAGTCAAAGGGTAGAACTAAAAAGTTCAAAATAGACAACTTTTGGGCCCAATTTTAGTACATTTGGTCAAATATTGACTTTTGAATCACCGATATAACATCAGAAAGAGTCAATAAGTAGGTATAGAAATTTCAAGCTCCATGACTGAAACATGTTCAATGGGTCAAATATTGGCTACTCTATGGCTAATTTATCACCAGAAGGAGTCAATAGGGTAGAAGTAAAAAGTTCAAAATAGACAACTCTTTGGCCCGATTTTAGTACATTTGGTCAAATATTGACTTTTGAATGATCTATGTAACATAAGAAAGAGTCAATAAGTAGGTATAGAAATTTCAAGATCCATTACTGAAACATGTTCAATGGGTCAAATATTGGCTACTATATGGCTAATTTATAACCAGAAGGAGTCAATTGGGTAGAACTAAAAAGTTCAAAATCGACGACTCTTGGGCCCGATTTTAGTACATTTGGTCAAATATTGACTTTTGAATGACCGATGTAACATCAGATAGAGTCAATAAGTAGGTATAGAAATTTCAAGATCCATGACTGAAACATGTTCAATGGGTAAAATATTGGCTACTCTATGGCTAATTTATCACCAGAAGGAGTCAATTGGGTAGAAATAGAAAGTTCAAAATCGACGAATCTTGGGCCCGATATTAGTACATTTGGTCAAATATGGATTTCTGAATGACTGACCTAAATTCAGAAAGAGTCAATGAGTAGGTATAAAAACTTCAAGATCCATAACAGAAACATGTCCAATGGGTAAAATATTGGCTACTCTATGGCTAATTTATCACCAGAAGGAGTCAATTGGGTAGGAATAGAAAGTTCAAGATCAAGGACTGATATATTTTTAGTGGGTCAAAAATTGGCTGAACTATCGCCAGAAGGTGTCAATAGGGTAGAACTAAACTATTCAAAATCGACGACTCTTGGGCACGATTTTAGTACATTTGGTCAAATATTGACTTTTGAATCACCGATGTAACATCAGATAGAGTCAATAAGTAGGTATAGAAATTTCAAGATCCATTACTGAAACATGTTCAATGGGTCAAATATTGGCTACTCTATGGCTAATTTATCACCAGAAGGAGTCAATGGGTAGAACGAAAAAGTTCAAAATCGACGACTCTTGGCCCCGATTTTAGTACATTTGGTCAAATATTGACTTTTGAATGATCTATGTAACATCAGAAAGAGTCAATAAGTAGGTATAGAAATTTCAAGATCCATGACTGAAACATGTTCAATGGGTCAAATATTGGCTACTCTATG
The DNA here is from genome assembly GCA_038088235.1 of Zacco platypus. Taxonomy (NCBI): domain Eukaryota; kingdom Metazoa; phylum Chordata; class Actinopteri; order Cypriniformes; family Xenocyprididae; genus Zacco; species Zacco platypus. The sequence continues at coordinate 18,656,602 of CM076064.1, forward strand.
GCTAATTTATCACCAGAAGGAGTCAAAGGGTAGAACTAAAAAGTTCAAAATAGACGACTCTTGGGCCCGATTTTAGTACATTTGGTCAAATATTGACTTTTGAATCACCGATATAACATCAGAAAGAGTCAATAAGTAGGTATAGAAATATCAAGCTCCATGACTGAAACATGTTCAATGGGTCAAATATTGGCAACTCTATGGCTAATTTATCACCAGAAGGAGTCAATAGGGTAGAAGTAAAAAGTTCAAAATAGACAACTCTTTGGCCCGATTTTAGTACATTTGGTCAAATATTGACTTTTGAATGACCGATGTAACATCAGATAGATTCAATAAGTAGGTATAGAAATTTCAAGATCCATGACTGAATCATGTTCAATGGGTTAAATATTGGCTACTCTATGGCTAATTTATAACCAGAAGGAGTCAATGGGGTAGAGCTAAAAAGTTCAAAATCGACGACTCTTGGGCCCGATTTTAGTACATTTGGTCAAATATTGACTTTTGAATGATCTATGTAACATCAGAAAGAGTCAATAAGTAGGTATAGAAATTTCAATATCCATGACTGAAACATGTTCAATGGGTCAAATATTGGCTACTCTATGGCTAATTTATCACCAGAAGGAGACAATAGGGTAGAAATAGAAAGTTCAAAATCGACGACTCTTGGGCCCGATATTAGTACATTTGGTCAAATATGGATTTCTGAATGTCTGACCTAAATTCAGAAAGAGTCAATGAGTAGGTATAAAAACTTCAAGATCCATAACAGAAACATGTCCAATGGGTAAAATATTGGCTACTCTATGGCTAATTTATCACCAGAAGGAGTCAATTGGGTAGGAATAGAAAGTTCAAGATCAAGGACTGAAATATTTTTAGTGGGTCAAAAATTGGCTGAACTATCGCCAGAAGGTGTCAATAGGGTAGAACTAAAATATTCAAAATCGACGACTCTTGGGCACGATTTTAGTGCATTTGGTCAAATATTGACTTTTGAATGACCGATGTAACATCAGATAGAGTCAATAAGTAGGTATAGAAATTTCAAGATCCATTACTGAAACATGTTCAATGGGTCAAATATTGGCTACTCTATGGCTAATTTATCAACAGAAGGAGTCAATGGGTAGAACGAAAAAGTTCAAAATCGACGACTCTTGGGCACGATTTTAGTACATTTGGTCAAATATTGACTTTTGAATGATCTATGTAACATCAGAAAGAGTCAATAAGTAGGTATAGAAATTTCAAGATCCATGACTGAAACATGTTCAATGGGTCAAATATTGGCTAATCTATGGCTAATTTATCACCAGAAGGAGTCAATAGGGTTGAAATAGAAATTTCAAAATCGACGACTCTTGGGCCCGATATTAGTACATTTGGTCAAATATGGATTTCTGAATGAATGACCTAAATTCAGAAAGAGTCAATGAGTAGGTATAAAAACTTCAAGATCCATAACTGAAACATGTCCAATGGGTAAAATATTGGCTACTCTTTGGCTAATTTATCACCAGAAGGAGTCAATTGGGTAGGAATAGAATGTTCAAGATCAAGGACTGAAACATGTTCAATGGGTCAAATATTGGCTACTCTATGGCTAATTTATCACCAGAAGGAGTTAATAGGGTATAACTAAAAGTTCAAAATCGACGACTCTCTGGCCCGATATTAGTACATTTGGTCAAATATTGACTTTTGAATGATCTATGTAACATCAGAAAGAGTCAATAAGTAGGTATAGAAATTTCAAGCTCCATGACTGAAACATGTTCAATGGGTCAAATATTGGCTACTCTATGGCTAATTTATCACCGGAAGGAGTCAAAGGGTAGAACTAAAAAGTTCAAAATAGACGACTCTTGGGTCCGATTTTAGTACATTTGGTCAAATATTGACTTTTGAATGACCGATGTAACATCAGAAAGAGTCAATAAGTAGGTATAGAAATTTCAAGATCCATGACTGAAACATGTTCAATGGGTAAAATATTGGCTACTCTATGGCTAATTTATCACCAGAAGGAGTCAATTGGGTAGAAATAGAAAGTTCAAAATCGACGACTCTTGTGCCCGATATTAGTACATTTGGTCAAATATGGATTTCTGAATGACTGACCTAAATTCAGAAAGAGTCAATGAGTAGGTATAAAAACTTCAAGATCCATAACAGAAACATGTCCAATGGGTAAAATATTGGCTACTCTATGGCTAATTTATCACCAGAAGGAGTCAATTGGGTAGGAATAGAAAGTTCAAGATCAAGGACTGAAATATTTTCAGTGGGTCAAAAATTGGCTGAATTATCGCCGGAAGGAGTCAATAGGGTAAAACTAAAAAGTTCAAAATCGACGACTCTCTGGCCCGATATTAGTACATTTGGTCAAATATTGACTTTTATGTAACATCAGAAAGAGTCAATAAGTAGGTATAGAAATTTCAAGCTCCATAACTGAAACATGTTCAATGGGTCAAATATTGGCTACTCTATGGCTAATTTATCACCAGAAGGAGTCAAAGGGTAGAACTAAAAAGTTCAAAATAGACAACTTTTGGGCCCAATTTTAGTACATTTGGTCAAATATTGACTTTTGAATCACCGATATAACATCAGAAAGAGTCAATAAGTAGGTATAGAAATTTCAAGCTCCATGACTGAAACATGTTCAATGGGTCAAATATTGGCTACTCTATGGCTAATTTATCACCAGAAGGAGTCAATAGGGTAGAAGTAAAAAGTTCAAAATAGACAACTCTTTGGCCCGATTTTAGTACATTTGGTCAAATATTGACTTTTGAATGATCTATGTAACATAAGAAAGAGTCAATAAGTAGGTATAGAAATTTCAAGATCCATTACTGAAACATGTTCAATGGGTCAAATATTGGCTACTATATGGCTAATTTATAACCAGAAGGAGTCAATTGGGTAGAACTAAAAAGTTCAAAATCGACGACTCTTGGGCCCGATTTTAGTACATTTGGTCAAATATTGACTTTTGAATGACCGATGTAACATCAGATAGAGTCAATAAGTAGGTATAGAAATTTCAAGATCCATGACTGAAACATGTTCAATGGGTAAAATATTGGCTACTCTATGGCTAATTTATCACCAGAAGGAGTCAATTGGGTAGAAATAGAAAGTTCAAAATCGACGAATCTTGGGCCCGATATTAGTACATTTGGTCAAATATGGATTTCTGAATGACTGACCTAAATTCAGAAAGAGTCAATGAGTAGGTATAAAAACTTCAAGATCCATAACAGAAACATGTCCAATGGGTAAAATATTGGCTACTCTATGGCTAATTTATCACCAGAAGGAGTCAATTGGGTAGGAATAGAAAGTTCAAGATCAAGGACTGATATATTTTTAGTGGGTCAAAAATTGGCTGAACTATCGCCAGAAGGTGTCAATAGGGTAGAACTAAACTATTCAAAATCGACGACTCTTGGGCACGATTTTAGTACATTTGGTCAAATATTGACTTTTGAATCACTGATGTAACATCAGATAGAGTCAATAAGTAGGTATAGAAATTTCAAGATCCATTACTGAAACATGTTCAATGGGTCAAATATTGGCTACTCTATGGCTAATTTATCACCAGAAGGAGTCAATGGGTAGAACGAAAAAGTTCAAAATCGACGACTCTTGGCCCCGATTTTAGTACATTTGGTCAAATATTGACTTTTGAATGATCTATGTAACATCAGAAAGAGTCAATAAGTAGGTATAGAAATTTCAAGATCCATGACTGAAACATGTTCAATGGGTCAAATATTGGCTACTCTATGGCTAATTTATCACCAGAAGGAGTCAAAGGGTAGAACTAAAAAGTTCAAAATAGACGACTCTTGGGCCCGATTTTAGTACATTTGGTCAAATATTGACTTTTGAATCACCGATATAACATCAGAAAGAGTCAATAAGTAGGTATAGAAATATCAAGCTCCATGACTGAAACATGTTCAATGGGTCAAATATTGGCAACTCTATGGCTAATTTATCACCAGAAGGAGTCAATAGGGTAGAAGTAAAAAGTTCAAAATAGACAACTCTTTGGCCCGATTTTAGTACATTTGGTCAAATATTGACTTTTGAATGACCGATGTAACATCAGATAGATTCAATGAGTAGGTATAGAAATTTCAAGATCCATGACTGAATCATGTTCAATGGGTTAAATATTGGCTACTCTATGGCTAATTTATAACCAGAAGGAGTCAATGGGGTAGAGCTAAAAAGTTCAAAATCGACGACTCTTGGGCCCGATTTTAGTACATTTGGTCAAATATTGACTTTTGAATGATCTATGTAACATCAGAAAGAGTCAATAAGTAGGTATAGAAATTTCAATATCCATGACTGAAACATGTTCAATGGGTCAAATATTGGCTACTCTATGGCTAATTTATCACCAGAAGGAGACAATAGGGTAGAAATAGAAAGTTCAAAATCGACGACTCTTGGGCCCGATATTAGTACATTTGGTCAAATATGGATTTCTGAATGTCTGACCTAAATTCAGAAAGAGTCAATGAGTAGGTATAAAAACTTCAAGATCCATAACAGAAACATGTCCAATGGGTAAAATATTGGCTACTCTATGGCTAATTTATCACCAGAAGGAGTCAATTGGGTAGGAATAGAAAGTTCAAGATCAAGGACTGAAATATTTTTAGTGGGTCAAAAATTGGCTGAACTATCGCCAGAAGGTGTCAATAGGGTAGAACTAAAATATTCAAAATCGACGACTCTTGGGCACGATTTTAGTGCATTTGGTCAAATATTGACTTTTGAATGACCGATGTAACATCAGATAGAGTCAATAAGTAGGTATAGAAATTTCAAGATCCATTACTGAAACATGTTCAATGGGTCAAATATTGGCTACTCTATGGCTAATTTATCACCAGAAGGAGTCAATGGGTAGAACGAAAAAGTTCAAAATCGACGACTCTTGGGCACGATTTTAGTACATTTGGTCAAATATTGACTTTTGAATGATCTATGTAACATCAGAAAGAGTCAATAAGTAGGTATAGAAATTTCAAGATCCATGACTGAAACATGTTCAATGGGTCAAATATTGGCTAATCTATGGCTAATTTATCACCAGAAGGAGTCAATAGGGTTGAAATAGAAATTTCAAAATCGACGACTCTTGGGCCCGATATTAGTACATTTGGTCAAATATGGATTTCTGAATGAATGACCTAAATTCAGAAAGAGTCAATGAGTAGGTATAAAAACTTCAAGATCCATAACTGAAACATGTCCAATGGGTAAAATATTGGCTACTCTTTGGCTAATTTATCACCAGAAGGAGTCAATTGGGTAGGAATAGAATGTTCAAGATCAAGGACTGAAACATGTTCAATGGGTCAAATATTGGCTACTCTATGGCTAATTTATCACCAGAAGGAGTTAATAGGGTATAACTAAAAGTTCAAAATCGACGACTCTCTGGCCCGATATTAGTACATTTGGTCAAATATTGACTTTTGAATGATCTATGTAACATCAGAAAGAGTCAATAAGTAGGTATAGAAATTTCAAGCTCCATGACTGAAACATGTTCAATGGGTCAAATATTGGCTACTCTATGGCTAATTTATCACCGGAAGGAGTCAAAGGGTAGAACTAAAAAGTTCAAAATAGACGACTCTTGGGTCCGATTTTAGTACATTTGGTCAAATATTGACTTTTGAATGACCGATGTAACATCAGAAAGAGTCAATAAGTAGGTATAGAAATTTCAAGATCCATGACTGAAACATGTTCAATGGGTAAAATATTGGCTACTCTATGGCTAATTTATCACCAGAAGGAGTCAATTGGGTAGAAATAGAAAGTTCAAAATCGACGACTCTTGGGCCCGATATTAGTACATTTGGTCAAATATGGATTTCTGAATGACTGACCTAAATTCAGAAAGAGTCAATGAGTAGGTATAAAAACTTCAAGATCCATAACAGAAACATGTCCAATGGGTAAAATATTGGCTACTCTATGGCTAATTTATCACCAGAAGGAGTCAATTGGGTAGGAATAGAAAGTTCAAGATCAAGGACTGAAATATTTTCAGTGGGTCAAAAATTGGCTGAATTATCGCCGGAAGGAGTCAATAGGGTAAAACTAAAAAGTTCAAAATCGACGACTCTCTGGCCCGATATTAGTACATTTGGTCAAATATTGACTTTTATGTAACATCAGAAAGAGTCAATAAGTAGGTATAGAAATTTCAAGCTCCATAACTGAAACATGTTCAATGGGTCAAATATTGGCTACTCTATGGCTAATTTATCACCAGAAGGAGTCAAAGGGTAGAACTAAAAAGTTCAAAATAGACAACTTTTGGGCCCAATTTTAGTACATTTGGTCAAATATTGACTTTTGAATCACCGATATAACATCAGAAAGAGTCAATAAGTAGGTATAGAAATTTCAAGCTCCATGACTGAAACATGTTCAATGGGTCAAATATTGGCTACTCTATGGCTAATTTATCACCAGAAGGAGTCAATAGGGTAGAAGTAAAAAGTTCAAAATAGACAACTCTTTGGCCCGATTTTAGTACATTTGGTCAAATATTGACTTTTGAATGATCTATGTAACATAAGAAAGAGTCAATAAGTAGGTATAGAAATTTCAAGATCCATTACTGAAACATGTTCAATGGGTCAAATATTGGCTACTATATGGCTAATTTATAACCAGAAGGAGTCAATTGGGTAGAACTAAAAAGTTCAAAATCGACGACTCTTGGGCCCGATTTTAGTACATTTGGTCAAATATTGACTTTTGAATGATCTATGTAACATCAGAAAGAGTCAATAAGTAGGTATAGAAATTTCAAGATCCATGACTGAAACATGTTCAATGGGTCAAATATTGGCTACTCTATGGCTAATTTATCACCAGAAGGAGTCAAAGGGTAGAACTAAAAAGTTCAAAATAGACGACTCTTGGGCCCGATTTTAGTACATTTGGTCAAATATTGACTTTTGAATCACCGATATAACATCAGAAAGAGTCAATAAGTAGGTATAGAAATATCAAGCTCCATGACTGAAACATGTTCAATGGGTCAAATATTGGCAACTCTATGGCTAATTTATCACCAGAAGGAGTCAATAGGGTAGAAGTAAAAAGTTCAAAATAGACAACTCTTTGGCCCGATTTTAGTACATTTGGTCAAATATTGACTTTTGAATGACCGATGTAACATCAGATAGATTCAATGAGTAGGTATAGAAATTTCAAGATCCATGACTGAATCATGTTCAATGGGTTAAATATTGGCTACTCTATGGCTAATTTATAACCAGAAGGAGTCAATGGGGTAGAGCTAAAAAGTTCAAAATCGACGACTCTTGGGCCCGATTTTAGTACATTTGGTCAAATATTGACTTTTGAATGATCTATGTAACATCAGAAAGAGTCAATAAGTAGGTATAGAAATTTCAATATCCATGACTGAAACATGTTCAATGGGTCAAATATTGGCTACTCTATGGCTAATTTATCACCAGAAGGAGACAATAGGGTAGAAATAGAAAGTTCAAAATCGACGACTCTTGGGCCCGATATTAGTACATTTGGTCAAATATGGATTTCTGAATGTCTGACCTAAATTCAGAAAGAGTCAATGAGTAGGTATAAAAACTTCAAGATCCATAACAGAAACATGTCCAATGGGTAAAATATTGGCTACTCTATGGCTAATTTATCACCAGAAGGAGTCAATTGGGTAGGAATAGAAAGTTCAAGATCAAGGACTGAAATATTTTTAGTGGGTCAAAAATTGGCTGAACTATCGCCAGAAGGTGTCAATAGGGTAGAACTAAAATATTCAAAATCGACGACTCTTGGGCACGATTTTAGTGCATTTGGTCAAATATTGACTTTTGAATGACCGATGTAACATCAGATAGAGTCAATAAGTAGGTATAGAAATTTCAAGATCCATTACTGAAACATGTTCAATGGGTCAAATATTGGCTACTCTATGGCTAATTTATCACCAGAAGGAGTCAATGGGTAGAACGAAAAAGTTCAAAATCGACGACTCTTGGGCACGATTTTAGTACATTTGGTCAAATATTGACTTTTGAATGATCTATGTAACATCAGAAAGAGTCAATAAGTAGGTATAGAAATTTCAAGATCCATGACTGAAACATGTTCAATGGGTCAAATATTGGCTAATCTATGGCTAATTTATCACCAGAAGGAGTCAATAGGGTTGAAATAGAAATTTCAAAATCGACGACTCTTGGGCCCGATATTAGTACATTTGGTCAAATATGGATTTCTGAATGAATGACCTAAATTCAGAAAGAGTCAATGAGTAGGTATAAAAACTTCAAGATCCATAACTGAAACATGTCCAATGGGTAAAATATTGGCTACTCTTTGGCTAATTTATCACCAGAAGGAGTCAATTGGGTAGGAATAGAATGTTCAAGATCAAGGACTGAAACATGTTCAATGGGTCAAATATTGGCTACTCTATGGCTAATTTATCACCAGAAGGAGTTAATAGGGTATAACTAAAAGTTCAAAATCGACGACTCTCTGGCCCGATATTAGTACATTTGGTCAAATATTGACTTTTGAATGATCTATGTAACATCAGAAAGAGTCAATAAGTAGGTATAGAAATTTCAAGCTCCATGACTGAAACATGTTCAATGGGTCAAATATTGGCTACTCTATGGCTAATTTATCACCGGAAGGAGTCAAAGGGTAGAACTAAAAAGTTCAAAATAGACGACTCTTGGGTCCGATTTTAGTACATTTGGTCAAATATTGACTTTTGAATGACCGATGTAACATCAGAAAGAGTCAATAAGTAGGTATAGAAATTTCAAGATCCATGACTGAAACATGTTCAATGGGTAAAATATTGGCTACTCTATGGCTAATTTATCACCAGAAGGAGTCAATTGGGTAGAAATAGAAAGTTCAAAATCGACGACTCTTGGGCCCGATATTAGTACATTTGGTCAAATATGGATTTCTGAATGACTGACCTAAATTCAGAAAGAGTCAATGAGTAGGTATAAAAACTTCAAGATCCATAACAGAAACATGTCCAATGGGTAAAATATTGGCTACTCTATGGCTAATTTATCACCAGAAGGAGTCAATTGGGTAGGAATAGAAAGTTCAAGATCAAGGACTGAAATATTTTCAGTGGGTCAAAAATTGGCTGAATTATCGCCGGAAGGAGTCAATAGGGTAAAACTAAAAAGTTCAAAATCGACGACTCTCTGGCCCGATATTAGTACATTTGGTCAAATATTGACTTTTATGTAACATCAGAAAGAGTCAATAAGTAGGTATAGAAATTTCAAGCTCCATAACTGAAACATGTTCAATGGGTCAAATATTGGCTACTCTATGGCTAATTTATCACCAGAAGGAGTCAAAGGGTAGAACTAAAAAGTTCAAAATAGACAACTTTTGGGCCCAATTTTAGTACATTTGGTCAAATATTGACTTTTGAATCACCGATATAACATCAGAAAGAGTCAATAAGTAGGTATAGAAATTTCAAGCTCCATGACTGAAACATGTTCAATGGGTCAAATATTGGCTACTCTATGGCTAATTTATCACCAGAAGGAGTCAATAGGGTAGAAGTAAAAAGTTCAAAATAGACAACTCTTTGGCCCGATTTTAGTACATTTGGTCAAATATTGACTTTTGAATGATCTATGTAACATAAGAAAGAGTCAATAAGTAGGTATAGAAATTTCAAGATCCATTACTGAAACATGTTCAATGGGTCAAATATTGGCTACTATATGGCTAATTTATAACCAGAAGGAGTCAATTGGGTAGAACTAAAAAGTTCAAAATCGACGACTCTTGGGCCCGATTTTAGTACATTTGGTCAATTATTGACTTTTGAATGACCGATGTAACATCAGATAGAGTCAATAAGTAGGTATAGAAATTTCAAGATCCATGACTGAAACATGTTCAATGGGTAAAATATTGGCTACTCTATGGCTAATTTATCACCAGAAGGAGTCAATTGGGTAGAAATAGAAAGTTCAAAATCGACGAATCTTGGGCCCGATATTAGTACATTTGGTCAAATATGGATTTCTGAATGACTGACCTAAATTCAGAAAGAGTCAATGAGTAGGTATAAAAACTTCAAGATCCATAACAGAAACATGTCCAATGGGTAAAATATTGGCTACTCTATGGCTAATTTATCACCAGAAGGAGTCAATTGGGTAGGAATAGAAAGTTCAAGATCAAGGACTGATATATTTTTAGTGGGTCAAAAATTGGCTGAACTATCGCCAGAAGGTGTCAATAGGGTAGAACTAAACTATTCAAAATCGACGACTCTTGGGCACGATTTTAGTACATTTGGTCAAATATTGACTTTTGAATCACCGATGTAACATCAGATAGAGTCAATAAGTAGGTATAGAAATTTCAAGATCCATTACTGAAACATGTTCAATGGGTCAAATATTGGCTACTCTATGGCTAATTTATCACCAGAAGGAGTCAAAGGGTAGAACTAAAAAGTTCAAAATAGACGACTCTTGGGCCCGATTATAGTACATTTGGTCAAATATTGACTTTTGAATCACCGATATAACATCAGAAAGAGTCAATAAGTAGGTATAGAAATATCAAGCTCCATGACTGAAACATGTTCAATGGGTCAAATATTGGCAACTCTATGGCTAATTTATCACCAGAAGGAGTCAATAGGGTAGAAGTAAAAAGTTCAAAATAGACAACTCTTTGGCCCGATTTTAGTACATTTGGTCAAATATTGACTTTTGAATGACCGATGTAACATCAGATAGATTCAATGAGTAGGTATAGAAATTTCAAGATCCATGACTGAATCATGTTCAATGGGTTAAATATTGGCTACTCTATGGCTAATTTATAACCAGAAGGAGTCAATGGGGTAGAGCTAAAAAGTTCAAAATCGACGACTCTTGGGCCCGATTTTAGTACATTTGGTCAAATATTGACTTTTGAATGATCTATGTAACATCAGAAAGAGTCAATAAGTAGGTATAGAAATTTCAATATCCATGACTGAAACATGTTCAATGGGTCAAATATTGGCTACTCTATGGCTAATTTATCACCAGAAGGAGACAATAGGGTAGAAATAGAAAGTTCAAAATCGACGACTCTTGGGCCCGATATTAGTACATTTGGTCAAATATGGATTTCTGAATGTCTGACCTAAATTCAGAAAGAGTCAATGAGTAGGTATAAAAACTTCAAGATCCATAACAGAAACATGTCCAATGGGTAAAATATTGGCTACTCTATGGCTAATTTATCACCAGAAGGAGTCAATTGGGTAGGAATAGAAAGTTCAAGATCAAGGACTGAAATATTTTTAGTGGGTCAAAAATTGGCTGAACTATCGCCAGAAGGTGTCAATAGGGTAGAACTAAAATATTCAAAATCGACGACTCTTGGGCACGATTTTAGTGCATTTGGTCAAATATTGACTTTTGAATGACCGATGTAACATCAGATAGAGTCAATAAGTAGGTATAGAAATTTCAAGATCCATTACTGAAACATGTTCAATGGGTCAAATATTGGCTACTCTATGGCTAATTTATCAACAGAAGGAGTTAATAGGGTATAACTAAAAGTTCAAAATCGACGACTCTCTGGCCCGATATTAGTACATTTGGTCAAATATTGACTTTTGAATGACCGATGTAACATCAGAAAGAGTCAATAAGTAGGTATAGAAATTTCAAGATCCATGACTGAAACATGTTCAATGGGTCAAATATTGGCTAATCTATGGCTAATTTATCACCAGAAGGAGTCAATAGGGTAGAAATAGAAATTTCAAAATCGACGACTCTTGGGCCCGATATTAGTACATTTGGTCAAATATGGATTTCTGAATGAATGACCTAAATTCAGAAAGAGTCAATGAGTAGGTATAAAAACTTCAAGATCCATAACTGAAACATGTCCACTGGGTAAAATATTGGCTACTCTTTGGCTAATTTATCACCAGAAGGAGTCAATTGGGTAGGAATAGAATGTTCAAGGTCAAGGACTGAAACATGTTCAATGGGTCAAATATTGGCTACTCTATGGCTAATTTATCACCAGAAGGAGTTAATAGGGTATAACTAAAAGTTCAAAATCGACGACTCTCTGGCCCGATATTAGTACATTTGGTCAAATATTGACTTTTGAATGATCTATGTAACATCAGAAAGAGTCAATAAGTAGGTATAGAAATTTCAAGCTCCATGACTGAAACATGTTCAATGGGTCAAATATTGGCTACTCTATGGCTAATTTATCACCGGAAGGAGTCAAAGGGTAGAACTAAAAAGTTCAAAATAGACGACTCTTGGGTCCGATTTTAGTACATTTGGTCAAATATTGACTTTTGAATGACCGATGTAACATCAGAAAGAGTCAATAAGTAGGTATAGAAATTTCAAGATCCATGACTGAAACATGTTCAATGGGTAAAATATTGGCTACTCTATGGCTAATTTATCACCAGAAGGAGTCAATTGGGTAGAAATAGAAAGTTCAAAATCGACGACTCTTGGGCCCGATATTAGTACATTTGGTCAAATATGGATTTCTGAATGACTGACCTAAATTCAGAAAGAGTCAATGAGTAGGTATAAAAACTTCAAGATCCATAACAGAAACATGTCCAATGGGTAAAATATTGGCTACTCTATGGCTAATTTATCACCAGAAGGAGTCAATTGGGTAGGAATAGAAAGTTCAAGATCAAGGACTGAAATATTTTCAGTGGGTCAAAAATTGGCTGAATTATCGCCGGAAGGAGTCAATAGGGTAAAACTAAAAAGTTCAAAATCGACGACTCTCTGGCCCGATATTAGTACATTTGGTCAAATATTGACTTTTATGTAACATCAGAAAGAGTCAATAAGTAGGTATAGAAATTTCAAGCTCCATAACTGAAACATGTTCAATGGGTCAAATATTGGCTACTCTATGGCTAATTTATCACCAGAAGGAGTCAAAGGGTAGAACTAAAAAGTTCAAAATAGACAACTTTTGGGCCCAATTTTAGTACATTTGGTCAAATATTGACTTTTGAATCACCGATATAACATCAGAAAGAGTCAATAAGTAGGTATAGAAATTTCAAGCTCCATGACTGAAACATGTTCAATGGGTCAAATATTGGCTACTCTATGGCTAATTTATCACCAGAAGGAGTCAATAGGGTAGAAGTAAAAAGTTCAAAATAGACAACTCTTTGGCCCGATTTTAGTACATTTGGTCAAATATTGACTTTTGAATGATCTATGTAACATAAGAAAGAGTCAATAAGTAGGTATAGAAATTTCAAGATCCATTACTGAAACATGTTCAATGGTTCAAATATTGGCTACTATATGGCTAATTTATAACCAGAAGGAGTCAATTGGGTAGAACTAAAAAGTTCAAAATCGACGACTCTTGGGCCCGATTTTAGTACATTTGGTCAAATATTGACTTTTGAATGACCGATGTAACATCAGATAGAGTCAATAAGTAGGTATAGAAATTTCAAGATCCATGACTGAAACATGTTCAATGGGTAAAATATTGGCTACTCTATGGCTAATTTATCACCAGAAGGAGTCAATTGGGTAGAAATAGAAAGTTCAAAATCGACGAATCTTGGGCCCGATATTAGTACATTTGGTCAAATATGGATTTCTGAATGACTGACCTAAATTCAGAAAGAGTCAATGAGTAGGTATAAAAACTTCAAGATCCATAACAGAAACATGTCCAATGGGTAAAATATTGGCTACTCTATGGCTAATTTATCACCAGAAGGAGTCAATTGGGTAGGAATAGAAAGTTCAAGATCAAGGACTGAAATATTTTCAGTGGGTCAAAAATTGGCTGAATTATCGCCGGAAGGAGTCAATAGGGTAAAACTAAAAAGTTCAAAATCGACGACTCTCTGGCCCGATATTAGTACATTTGGTCAAATATTGACTTTTATGTAACATCAGAAAGAGTCAATAAGTAGGTATAGAAATTTCAAGATCCATGACTGAAACATGTTCAATGGGTCAAATATTGGCTACTCTATGGCTAATTTATCACCAGAAGGAGTCAAAGGGTAGAACTAAAAAGTTCAAAATAGACGACTCTTGGGCCCGATTTTAGTACATTTGGTCAAATATTGACTTTTGAATCACCGATATAACATCAGAAAGAGTCAATAAGTAGGTATAGAAATATCAAGCTCCATGACTGAAACATGTTCAATGGGTCAAATATTGGCAACTCTATGGCTAATTTATCACCAGAAGGAGTCAATAGGGTAGAAGTAAAAAGTTCAAAATAGACAACTCTTTGGCCCGATTTTAGTACATTTGGTCAAATATTGACTTTTGAATGACCGATGTAACATCAGATAGATTCAATGAGTAGGTATAGAAATTTCAAGATCCATGACTGAATCATGTTCAATGGGTTAAATATTGGCTACTCTATGGCTAATTTATAACCAGAAGGAGTCAATGGGGTAGAGCTAAAAAGTTCAAAATCGACGACTCTTGGGCCCGATTTTAGTACATTTGGTCAAATATTGACTTTTGAATGATCTATGTAACATCAGAAAGAGTCAATAAGTAGGTATAGAAATTTCAATATCCATGACTGAAACATGTTCAATGGGTCAAATATTGGCTACTCTATGGCTAATTTATCACCAGAAGGAGACAATAGGGTAGAAATAGAAAGTTCAAAATCGACGACTCTTGGGCCCGATATTAGTACATTTGGTCAAATATGGATTTCTGAATGTCTGACCTAAATTCAGAAAGAGTCAATGAGTAGGTATAAAAACTTCAAGATCCATAACAGAAACATGTCCAATGGGTAAAATATTGGCTACTCTATGGCTAATTTATCACCAGAAGGAGTCAATTGGGTAGGAATAGAAAGTTCAAGATCAAGGACTGAAATATTTTTAGTGGGTCAAAAATTGGCTGAACTATCGCCAGAAGGTGTCAATAGGGTAGAACTAAAATATTCAAAATCGACGACTCTTGGGCACGATTTTAGTGCATTTGGTCAAATATTGACTTTTGAATGACCGATGTAACATCAGATAGAGTCAATAAGTAGGTATAGAAATTTCAAGATCCATTACTGAAACATGTTCAATGGGTCAAATATTGGCTACTCTATGGCTAATTTATCACCAGAAGGAGTCAATGGGTAGAACGAAAAAGTTCAAAATCGACGACTCTTGGGCACGATTTTAGTACATTTGGTCAAATATTGACTTTTGAATGATCTATGTAACATCAGAAAGAGTCAATAAGTAGGTATAGAAATTTCAAGATCCATGACTGAAACATGTTCAATGGGTCAAATATTGGCTAATCTATGGCTAATTTATCACCAGAAGGAGTCAATAGGGTTGAAATAGAAATTTCAAAATCGACGACTCTTGGGCCCGATATCAGTACATTTGGTCAAATATGGATTTCTGAATGAATGACCTAAATTCAGAAAGAGTCAATGAGTAGGTATAAAAACTTCAAGATCCATAACTGAAACATGTCCAATGGGTAAAATATTGGCTACTCTTTGGCTAATTTATCACCAGAAGGAGTCAATTGGGTAGGAATAGAATGTTCAAGATCAAGGACTGAAACATGTTCAATGGGTCAAATATTGGCTACTCTATGGCTAATTTATCACCAGAAGGAGTTAATAGGGTATAACTAAAAGTTCAAAATCGACGACTCTCTGGCCCGATATTAGTACATTTGGTCAAATATTGACTTTTGAATGATCTATGTAACATCAGAAAGAGTCAATAAGTAGGTATAGAAATTTCAAGCTCCATGACTGAAACATGTTCAATGGGTCAAATATTGGCTACTCTATGGCTAATTTATCACCAGAAGGAGTCAAAGGGTAGAACTAAAAAGTTCAAAATAGACGACTCTTGGGCCCGATTTTAGTACATTTGGTCAAATATTGACTTTTGAATGACCGATGTAACATCAGAAAGAGTCAATAAGTAGGTAGAGAAATTTCAAGATCCATCACTGAAACATGTTCAATGGGTCAAATATTGGCTACTCTATGGCTAATTTATCACCAGAAGGAGTCAATGGGTAGAACTAAAAAGTTCAAAATCGACGACTCTTGGCCCCGATTTTAGTACATTTGGTCAAATATTGACTTTTGAATGAAAGATTAAACATCAGAAAGAGCCAATAAGTAGGTATAGAAATTTCAAGATCCATGACTGAAACATGTTCAATGGGTTAAATATTGGCTACTCTATGGCTAATTTATCACCAGAAGGAGTCAATAGAGTAGAAATAGAAATTTCAAAATCGACGACTCTTGGGCCCGATATTAGTACATTTGGTCAAATATGGATTTCTGAATGAATGACCTAAATTCAGAAAGAGTCAATGAGTAGGTATAAAAACTTCAAGATCCATAACTGAAACATGTCCAATGGGTAAAATATTGGCTACTCTTTGGCTAATTTATCACCAGAAGGAGTCAATTGGGTAGGAATAGAATGTTCAAGATCAAGGACTGAAACATGTTCAATGGGTCAAATATTGGCTACTCTATGGCTAATTTATCACCAGAAGGAGTTATTAGGGTATAACTAAAAGTTCAAAATCGACGACTCTCTGGCCCGATATTAGTACATTTGGTCAAATATTGACTTTTGAATGATCTATGTAACATCAGAAAGAGTCAATAAGTAGGTATAGAAATTTCAAGCTCCATGACTGAAACATGTTCAATGGGTCAAATATTGGCTACTCTATGGCTAATTTATCACCAGAAGGAGTCAAAGGGTAGAACTAAAAAGTTCAAAATAGACGACTCTTGGGCCCGATTTTAGTACATTTGGTCAAATATTGACTTTTGAATGACCGATGTAACATCAGAAAGAGCCAATAAGTAGGTAGAAAAATTTCAAGATCCATTACTGAAACATGTTCAATGGGTCAAATATTGGCTACTCTATGGCTAATTTATCACCAGAAGGAGTCAATGGGTAGAACTAAAAAGTTCAAAATCGACGACTCTTGGCCCCGATTTTAGTACATTTGGTCAAATATTGACTTTTGAATGAAAGATTAAACATCAGAAAGAGCCAATAAGTAGGTATAGAAATTTCAAGATCCATGACTGAAACATGTTCAATGGGTTAAATATTGGCTACTCTATGGCTAATTTATAACCAGAAGGAGTAAATGGGTAGAGCTAAAAAGTTCAAAATCGACGACTCTTGGGCCCGATTTTAGTACATTTGGTCAAATATTGACTTTTGAATGATCTATGTAACATCAGAAAGAGTCAATAAGTAGGTATAGAAATTTCAAGATCCATGACTGAAACATGTTCAATGGGTCAAATATTGGCTACTCTATGGCTAATTTATCACCAGAAGGAGTCAATATGGTAGAAATAGAAATTTCAAAATCGACGACCCTTGGGCCCGATATTAGTACATTTGGTCAAATATGGATTTCTGAATGACTGACCTAAATTCAGAAAGAGTCAATGAGTAGGTATAAAAACTTCAAGATCCATAACAGAAACATGTCCAATGGGTAAAATATTGGCTACTCTATGGCTAATTTATCACCAGAAGGAGTCAATTGGGTAGGAATAGAAAGTTCAAGATCAAGGACTGAAATATTTTTAGTGGTCAAAAATTGGCTGAACTATCGCCAGAAGGTGTCAATAGGGTAGAACTAAAATATTCAAAATCGACGACTCTTGGGCACGATTTTAGTACATTTGGTCAAATATTGACTTTTGAATGATCTATGTAACATCAGAAAGAGTCAATAAGTAGGTATAGAAATTTCAAGATCCATGACTGAAACATGTTCAATGGGTCAAATATTGGCTAATCTATGGCTAATTTATCACCAGAAGGAGTCAATAGGGTTGAAATAGAAATTTCAAAATCGACGACTCTTGGGCCCGATATTAGTACATTTGGTCAAATATGGATTTCTGAATGAATGACCTAAATTCAGAAAGAGTCAATGAGTAGGTATAAAAACTTCAAGATCCATAACTGAAACATGTCCAATGGGTAAAATATTGGCTACTCTTTGGCTAATTTATCACCAGAAGGAGTCAATTGGGTAGGAATAGAATGTTCAAGATCAAGGACTGAAACATGTTCAATGGGTCAAATATTGGCTACTCTGTGGCTAATTTATCACCAGAAGGAGTTAATAGGGTATAACTAAAAGTTCAAAATCGACGACTCTCTGGCCCGATATTAGTACATTTGGTCAAATATTGACTTTTGAATGATCTATGTAACATCAGAAAGAGTCAATAAGTAGGTATAGAAATTTCAAGCTCCATGACTGAAACATGTTCAATGGGTCAAATATTGGCTACTCTATGGCTAATTTATCACCGGAAGGAGTCAAAGGGTAGAACTAAAAAGTTCAAAATAGACGACTCTTGGGTCCGATTTTAGTACATTTGGTCAAATATTGACTTTTGAATGACCGATGTAACATCAGAAAGAGTCAATAAGTAGGTATAGAAATTTCAAGATCCATGACTGAAACATGTTCAATGGGTAAAATATTGGCTACTCTATGGCTAATTTATCACCAGAAGGAGTCAATTGGGTAGAAATAGAAAGTTCAAAATCGACGACTCTTGGGCCCGATATTAGTACATTTGGTCAAATATGGATTTCTGAATGACTGACCTAAATTCAGAAAGAGTCAATGAGTAGGTATAAAAACTTCAAGATCCATAACAGAAACATGTCCAATGGGTAAAATATTGGCTACTCTATGGCTAATTTATCACCAGAAGGAGTCAATTGGGTAGGAATAGAAAGTTCAAGATCAAGGACTGAAATATTTTCAGTGGGTCAAAAATTGGCTGAATTATCGCCGGAAGGAGTCAATAGGGTAAAACTAAAAAGTTCAAAATCGACGACTCTCTGGCCCGATATTAGTACATTTGGTCAAATATTGACTTTTATGTAACATCAGAAAGAGTCAATAAGTAGGTATAGAAATTTCAAGCTCCATAACTGAAACATGTTCAATGGGTCAAATATTGGCTACTCTATGGCTAATTTATCACCAGAAGGAGTCAAAGGGTAGAACTAAAAAGTTCAAAATAGACAACTTTTGGGCCCAATTTTAGTACATTTGGTCAAATATTGACTTTTGAATCACCGATATAACATCAGAAAGAGTCAATAAGTAGGTATAGAAATTTCAAGCTCCATGACTGAAACATGTTCAATGGGTCAAATATTGGCTACTCTATGGCTAATTTATCACCAGAAGGAGTCAATAGGGTAGAAGTAAAAAGTTCAAAATAGACAACTCTTTGGCCCGATTTTAGTACATTTGGTCAAATATTGACTTTTGAATGATCTATGTAACATAAGAAAGAGTCAATAAGTAGGTATAGAAATTTCAAGATCCATTACTGAAACATGTTCAATGGGTCAAATATTGGCTACTATATGGCTAATTTATAACCAGAAGGAGTCAATTGGGTAGAACTAAAAAGTTCAAAATCGACGACTCTTGGGCCCGATTTTAGTACATTTGGTCAAATATTGACTTTTGAATGACCGATGTAACATCAGATAGAGTCAATAAGTAGGTATAGAAATTTCAAGATCCATGACTGAAACATGTTCAATGGGTAAAATATTGGCTACTCTATGGCTAATTTATCACCAGAAGGAGTCAATTGGGTAGAAATAGAAAGTTCAAAATCGACGAATCTTGGGCCCGATATTAGTACATTT
Source organism: Zacco platypus (assembly GCA_038088235.1). Lineage (NCBI taxonomy): Eukaryota > Metazoa > Chordata > Actinopteri > Cypriniformes > Xenocyprididae > Zacco > Zacco platypus. The sequence goes on from CM076064.1 coordinate 18,676,454, forward strand.
GGTCAAATATGGATTTCTGAATGACTGACCTAAATTCAGAAAGAGTCAATGAGTAGGTATAAAAACTTCAAGATCCATAACAGAAACATGTCCAATGGGTAAAATATTGGCTACTCTATGGCTAATTTATCACCAGAAGGAGTCAATTGGGTAGGAATAGAAAGTTCAAGATCAAGGACTGATATATTTTTAGTGGGTCAAAAATTGGCTGAACTATCGCCAGAAGGTGTCAATAGGGTAGAACTAAACTATTCAAAATCGACGACTCTTGGGCACGATTTTAGTACATTTGGTCAAATATTGACTTTTGAATCACCGATGTAACATCAGATAGAGTCAATAAGTAGGTATAGAAATTTCAAGATCCATTACTGAAACATGTTCAATGGGTCAAATATTGGCTACTCTATGGCTAATTTATCACCAGAAGGAGTCAATGGGTAGAACGAAAAAGTTCAAAATCGACGACTCTTGGCCCCGATTTTAGTACATTTGGTCAAATATTGACTTTTGAATGATCTATGTAACATCAGAAAGAGTCAATAAGTAGGTATAGAAATTTCAAGATCCATGACTGAAACATGTTCAATGGGTCAAATATTGGCTACTCTATGGCTAATTTATCACCAGAAGGAGTCAAAGGGTAGAACTAAAAAGTTCAAAATAGACGACTCTTGGGCCCGATTTTAGTACATTTGGTCAAATATTGACTTTTGAATCACCGATATAACATCAGAAAGAGTCAATAAGTAGGTATAGAAATATCAAGCTCCATGACTGAAACATGTTCAATGGGTCAAATATTGGCAACTCTATGGCTAATTTATCACCAGAAGGAGTCAATAGGGTAGAAGTAAAAAGTTCAAAATAGACAACTCTTTGGCCCGATTTTAGTACATTTGGTCAAATATTGACTTTTGAATGACCGATGTAACATCAGAAAGAGTCAATAAGTAGGTATAGAAATTTCAAGATCCATGACTGAAACATGTTCAATGGGTCAAATATTGGCTAATCTATGGCTAATTTATCACCAGAAGGAGTCAATAGGGTTGAAATAGAAATTTCAAAATCGACGACTCTTGGGCCCGATATTAGTACATTTGGTCAAATATGGATTTCTGAATGAATGACCTAAATTCAGAAAGAGTCAATGAGTAGGTATAAAAACTTCAAGATCCATAACTGAAACATGTCCAATGGGTAAAATATTGGCTACTCTTTGGCTAATTTATCACCAGAAGGAGTCAATTGGGTAGGAATAGAATGTTCAAGATCAAGGACTGAAACATGTTCAATGGGTCAAATATTGGCTACTCTGTGGCTAATTTATCACCAGAAGGAGTTAATAGGGTATAACTAAAAGTTCAAAATCGACGACTCTCTGGCCCGATATTAGTACATTTGGTCAAATATTGACTTTTGAATGATCTATGTAACATCAGAAAGAGTCAATAAGTAGGTATAGAAATTTCAAGCTCCATGACTGAAACATGTTCAATGGGTCAAATATTGGCTACTCTATGGCTAATTTATCACCGGAAGGAGTCAAAGGGTAGAACTAAAAAGTTCAAAATAGACGACTCTTGGGTCCGATTTTAGTACATTTGGTCAAATATTGACTTTTGAATGACCGATGTAACATCAGAAAGAGTCAATAAGTAGGTATAGAAATTTCAAGATCCATGACTGAAACATGTTCAATGGGTAAAATATTGGCTACTCTATGGCTAATTTATCACCAGAAGGAGTCAATTGGGTAGAAATAGAAAGTTCAAAATCGACGACTCTTGGGCCCGATATTAGTACATTTGGTCAAATATGGATTTCTGAATGACTGACCTAAATTCAGAAAGAGTCAATGAGTAGGTATAAAAACTTCAAGATCCATAACAGAAACATGTCCAATGGGTAAAATATTGGCTACTCTATGGCTAATTTATCACCAGAAGGAGTCAATTGGGTAGGAATAGAAAGTTCAAGATCAAGGACTGAAATATTTTCAGTGGGTCAAAAATTGGCTGAATTATCGCCGGAAGGAGTCAATAGGGTAAAACTAAAAAGTTCAAAATCGACGACTCTCTGGCCCGATATTAGTACATTTGGTCAAATATTGACTTTTATGTAACATCAGAAAGAGTCAATAAGTAGGTATAGAAATTTCAAGCTCCATAACTGAAACATGTTCAATGGGTCAAATATTGGCTACTCTATGGCTAATTTATCACCAGAAGGAGTCAAAGGGTAGAACTAAAAAGTTCAAAATAGACAACTTTTGGGCCCAATTTTAGTACATTTGGTCAAATATTGACTTTTGAATCACCGATATAACATCAGAAAGAGTCAATAAGTAGGTATAGAAATTTCAAGCTCCATGACTGAAACATGTTCAATGGGTCAAATATTGGCTACTCTATGGCTAATTTATCACCAGAAGGAGTCAATAGGGTAGAAGTAAAAAGTTCAAAATAGACAACTCTTTGGCCCGATTTTAGTACATTTGGTCAAATATTGACTTTTGAATGATCTATGTAACATAAGAAAGAGTCAATAAGTAGGTATAGAAATTTCAAGATCCATTACTGAAACATGTTCAATGGGTCAAATATTGGCTACTATATGGCTAATTTATAACCAGAAGGAGTCAATTGGGTAGAACTAAAAAGTTCAAAATCGACGACTCTTGGGCCCGATTTTAGTACATTTGGTCAAATATTGACTTTTGAATGACCGATGTAACATCAGATAGAGTCAATAAGTAGGTATAGAAATTTCAAGATCCATGACTGAAACATGTTCAATGGGTAAAATATTGGCTACTCTATGGCTAATTTATCACCAGAAGGAGTCAATTGGGTAGAAATAGAAAGTTCAAAATCGACGAATCTTGGGCCCGATATTAGTACATTTGGTCAAATATGGATTTCTGAATGACTGACCTAAATTCAGAAAGAGTCAATGAGTAGGTATAAAAACTTCAAGATCCATAACAGAAACATGTCCAATGGGTAAAATATTGGCTACTCTATGGCTAATTTATCACCAGAAGGAGTCAATTGGGTAGGAATAGAAAGTTCAAGATCAAGGACTGATATATTTTTAGTGGGTCAAAAATTGGCTGAACTATCGCCAGAAGGTGTCAATAGGGTAGAACTAAACTATTCAAAATCGACGACTCTTGGGCACGATTTTAGTACATTTGGTCAAATATTGACTTTTGAATCACCGATGTAACATCAGATAGAGTCAATAAGTAGGTATAGAAATTTCAAGATCCATTACTGAAACATGTTCAATGGGTCAAATATTGGCTACTCTATGGCTAATTTATCACCAGAAGGAGTCAATGGGTAGAACGAAAAAGTTCAAAATCGACGACTCTTGGCCCCGATTTTAGTACATTTGGTCAAATATTGACTTTTGAATGATCTATGTAACATCAGAAAGAGTCAATAAGTAGGTATAGAAATTTCAAGATCCATGACTGAAACATGTTCAATGGGTCAAATATTGGCTACTCTATGGCTAATTTATCACCAGAAGGAGTCAAAGGGTAGAACTAAAAAGTTCAAAATAGACGACTCTTGGGCCCGATTTTAGTACATTTGGTCAAATATTGACTTTTGAATCACCGATATAACATCAGAAAGAGTCAATAAGTAGGTATAGAAATATCAAGCTCCATGACTGAAACATGTTCAATGGGTCAAATATTGGCAACTCTATGGCTAATTTATCACCAGAAGGAGTCAATAGGGTAGAAGTAAAAAGTTCAAAATAGACAACTCTTTGGCCCGATTTTAGTACATTTGGTCAAATATTGACTTTTGAATGACCGATGTAACATCAGATAGATTCAATGAGTAGGTATAGAAATTTCAAGATCCATGACTGAATCATGTTCAATGGGTTAAATATTGGCTACTCTATGGCTAATTTATAACCAGAAGGAGTCAATGGGGTAGAGCTAAAAAGTTCAAAATCGACGACTCTTGGGCCCGATTTTAGTACATTTGGTCAAATATTGACTTTTGAATGATCTATGTAACATCAGAAAGAGTCAATAAGTAGGTATAGAAATTTCAATATCCATGACTGAAACATGTTCAATGGGTCAAATATTGGCTACTCTATGGCTAATTTATCACCAGAAGGAGACAATAGGGTAGAAATAGAAAGTTCAAAATCGACGACTCTTGGGCCCGATATTAGTACATTTGGTCAAATATGGATTTCTGAATGTCTGACCTAAATTCAGAAAGAGTCAATGAGTAGGTATAAAAACTTCAAGATCCATAACAGAAACATGTCCAATGGGTAAAATATTGGCTACTCTATGGCTAATTTATCACCAGAAGGAGTCAATTGGGTAGGAATAGAAAGTTCAAGATCAAGGACTGAAATATTTTTAGTGGGTCAAAAATTGGCTGAACTATCGCCAGAAGGTGTCAATAGGGTAGAACTAAAATATTCAAAATCGACGACTCTTGGGCACGATTTTAGTGCATTTGGTCAAATATTGACTTTTGAATGACCGATGTAACATCAGATAGAGTCAATAAGTAGGTATAGAAATTTCAAGATCCATTACTGAAACATGTTCAATGGGTCAAATATTGGCTACTCTATGGCTAATTTATCACCAGAAGGAGTCAATGGGTAGAACGAAAAAGTTCAAAATCGACGACTCTTGGGCACGATTTTAGTACATTTGGTCAAATATTGACTTTTGAATGATCTATGTAACATCAGAAAGAGTCAATAAGTAGGTATAGAAATTTCAAGATCCATGACTGAAACATGTTCAATGGGTCAAATATTGGCTAATCTATGGCTAATTTATCACCAGAAGGAGTCAATAGGGTTGAAATAGAAATTTCAAAATCGACGACTCTTGGGCCCGATATTAGTACATTTGGTCAAATATGGATTTCTGAATGAATGACCTAAATTCAGAAAGAGTCAATGAGTAGGTATAAAAACTTCAAGATCCATAACTGAAACATGTCCAATGGGTAAAATATTGGCTACTCTTTGGCTAATTTATCACCAGAAGGAGTCAATTGGGTAGGAATAGAATGTTCAAGATCAAGGACTGAAACATGTTCAATGGGTCAAATATTGGCTACTCTATGGCTAATTTATCACCAGAAGGAGTTAATAGGGTATAACTAAAAGTTCAAAATCGACGACTCTCTGGCCCGATATTAGTACATTTGGTCAAATATTGACTTTTGAACGATCTATGTAACATCAGAAAGAGTCAATAAGTAGGTATAGAAATTTCAAGCTCCATGACTGAAACATGTTCAATAAGTCAAATATTGGCTACTCTATGGCTAATTTATCACCAGAAGGAGTCAAAGGGTAGAACTAAAAAGTTCAAAATAGACGACTCTTGGGCCCGATTTTAGTACATTTGGTCAAATATTGACTTTTGAATGACCGATGTAACATCAGAAAGAGTCAATAAGTAGGTAGAGAAATTTCAAGATCCATTACTGAAACATGTTCAATGGGTCAAATATTGGCTACTCTATGGCTAATTTATCACCAGAAGGAGTCAATGGGTAGAACTAAAAAGTTCAAAATCGACGACTCTTGGCCCCGATTTTAGTACATTTGGTCAAATATTGACTTTTGAATGAAAGATTAAACATCAGAAAGAGCCAATAAGTAGGTATAGAAATTTCAAGATCCATGACTGAAACATGTTCAATGGGTTAAATATTGGCTACTCTATGGCTAATTTATAACCAGAAGGAGTCAATGGGTAGAGCTAAAAAGTTCAAAATCGACGACTCTTGGGCCCGATTTTAGTACATTTGGTCAAATATTGACTTTTGAATGATCTATGTAACATCAGAAAGAGTCAATAAGTAGGTATAGAAATTTCAAGATCCATGACTGAAACATGTTCAATGGGTCAAATATTGGCTACTCTATGGCTAATTTATCACCAGAAGGAGTCAATATGGTAGAAATAGAAATTTCAAAATCGACGACTCTTGGGCCCGATATTAGTACATTTGGTCAAATATGGATTTCTGAATGACTGACCTAAATTCAGAAAGAGTCAATGAGTAGGTATAAAAACTTCAAGATCCATAACAGAAACATGTCCAATGGGTAAAATATTGGCTACTCTATGGCTAATTTATCACCAGAAGGAGTCAATTGGGTAGGAATAGAAAGTTCAAGATCAAGGACTGAAATATTTTTAGTGGTCAAAAATTGGCTGAACTATCGCCAGAAGGTGTCAATAGGGTAGAACTAAAATATTCAAAATCGACGACTCTTGGGCACGATTTTAGTACATTTGGTCAAATATTGACTTTTGAATGACCGATGTAACATCAGATAGAGTCAATAAGTAGGTATAGAAATTTCAAGATCAAGGACTGAAACATGTTCAATGGGTCAAATATTGGCTAATCTATGGCTAATTTATCAACAGAAGGAGTTAATAGGGTATAACTAAAAGTTCAAAATCGACGACTCTCTGGCCCGATATTAGTACATTTGGTCAAATATTGACTTTTGAATGACCGATGTAACATCAGAAAGAGTCAATAAGTAGGTATAGAAATTTCAAGATCCATGACTGAAACATGTTCAATGGGTCAAATATTGGCTAATCTATGGCTAATTTATCACCAGAAGGAGTCAATAGGGTAGAAATAGAAATTTCAAAATCGACGACTCTTGGGCCCGATATTAGTACATTTGGTCAAATATGGATTTCTGAATGAATGACCTAAATTCAGAAAGAGTCAATGAGTAGGTATAAAAACTTCAAGATCCATAACTGAAACATGTCCAATGGGTAAAATATTGGCTACTCTTTGGCTAATTTATCACCAGAAGGAGTCAATTGGGTAGGAATAGAATGTTCAAGATCAAGGACTGAAACATGTTCAATGGGTCAAATATTGGCTACTCTATGGGTAATTTATCACCAGAAGGAGTTATTAGGGTATAACTAAAAGTTCAAAATCGACGACTCTCTGGCCCGATATTAGTACATTTGGTCAAATATTGACTTTTGAATGATCTATGTAACATCAGAAAGAGTCAATAAGTAGGTATAGAAATTTCAAGCTCCATGACTGAAACATGTTCAATGGGTCAAATATTGGCTACTCTATGGCTAATTTATCACCAGAAGGAGTCAAAGGGTAGAACTAAAAAGTTCAAAATAGACGACTCTTGGGCCCGATTTTAGTACATTTGGTCAAATATTGACTTTTGAATGACCGATGTAACATCAGAAAGAGCCAATAAGTAGGTAGAGAAATTTCAAGATCCATTACTGAAACATGTTCAATGGGTCAAATATTGGCTACTCTATGGCTAATTTATCACCAGAAGGAGTCAATTGGGTAGAAATAGAAAGTTCAAAATCGACGACTCTTGGGCCCGATATTAGTACATTTGGTCAAATATGGATTTCTGAATGACTGACCTAAATTCAGAAAGAGTCAATGAGTAGGTATAAAAACTTCAAGATCCATAACAGAAACATGTCCAATGGGTAAAATATTGGCTACTCTATGGCTAATTTATCACCAGAAGGAGTCAATTGGGTAGGAATAGAAAGTTCAAGATCAAGGACTGAAATATTTTCAGTGGGTCAAAAATTGGCTGAATTATCGCCGGAAGGAGTCAATAGGGTAAAACTAAAAAGTTCAAAATCGACGACTCTCTGGCCCGATATTAGTACATTTGGTCAAATATTGACTTTTGAATGATCTATGTAACATCAGAAAGAGTCAATAAGTAGGTATAGAAATTTCAAGCTCCATAACTGAAACATGTTCAATGGGTCAAATATTGGCTACTCTATGGCTAATTTATCACCAGAAGGAGTCAAAGGGTAGAACTAAAAAGTTCAAAATAGACAACTTTTGGGCCCAATTTTAGTACATTTGGTCAAATATTGACTTTTGAATCACCGATATAACATCAGAAAGAGTCAATAAGTAGGTATAGAAATTTCAAGCTCCATGACTGAAACATGTTCAATGGGTCAAATATTGGCTACTCTATGGCTAATTTATCACCAGAAGGAGTCAATAGGGTAGAAGTAAAAAGTTCAAAATAGACAACTCTTTGGCCCGATTTTAGTACATTTGGTCAAATATTGACTTTTGAATGATCTATGTAACATAAGAAAGAGTCAATAAGTAGGTATAGAAATTTCAAGATCCATTACTGAAACATGTTCAATGGGTCAAATATTGGCTACTATATGGCTAATTTATAACCAGAAGGAGTCAATTGGGTAGAACTAAAAATTTCAAAATCGACGACTCTTGGGCCCGATTTTAGTACATTTGGTCAAATATTGACTTTTGAATGATCTATGTAACATCAGAAAGAGTCAATAAGTAGGTATAGAAATTTCAAGATCCATGACTGAAACATGTTCAATGGGTCAAATATTGGCTACTCTATGGCTAATTTATCAACAGAAGGAGTTAATAGGGTATAACTAAAAGTTCAAAATCGACGACTCTCTGGCCCGATATTAGTACATTTGGTCAAATATTGACTTTTGAATGACCGATGTAACATCAGAAAGAGTCAATAAGTAGGTATAGAAATTTCAAGATCCATGACTGAAACATGTTCAATGGGTCAAATATTGGCTAATCTATGGCTAATTTATCACCAGAAGGAGTCAATAGGGTAGAAATAGAAATTTCAAAATCGACGACTCTTGGGCCCGATATTAGTACATTTGGTCAAATATGGATTTCTGATTGAATGACCTAAATTCAGAAAGAGTCAATGAGTAGGTATAAAAACTTCAAGATCCATAACTGAAACATGTCCAATGGGTAAAATATTGGCTACTCTTTGGCTAATGTATCACCAGAAGGAGTCAATTGGGTAGGAATAGAATGTTCAAGATCAAGGACTGAAACATGTTCAATGGGTCAAATATTGGCTACTCTATGGCTAATTTATCACCAGAAGGAGTTATTAGGGTATAACTAAAAGTTCAAAATCGACGACTCTCTGGCCCGATTTTAGTACATTTGGTCAAATATTGACTTTTGAATGATCTATGTAACATCAGAAAGAGTCAATAAGTAGGTATAGAAATTTCAAGCTCCATGACTGAAACATGTTCAATGGGTCAAATATTGGCTACTCTATGGCTAATTTATCACCAGAAGGAGTCAAAGGGTAGAAATAAAAAGTTCAAAATAGACGACTCTTGGGCCCGATTTTAGTACATTTGGTCAAATATTGACTTTTGAATGACCGATGTAACATCAGAAAGAGCCAATAAGTAGGTAGAGAAATTTCAAGATCCATTACTGAAACATGTTCAATGGGTCAAATATTGGCTACTCTATGGCTAATTTATCACCAGAAGGAGTCAAAGGGTAGAACTAAAAAGTTCAAAATCGACGACTCTCTGGCCCGATATTAGTACATTTGGTCAAATATTGACTTTTGAATGATCTATGTAACATCAGAAAGAGTCAATAAGTAGGTATAGAAATTTCAAGCTCCATGACTGAAACATGTTCAATGGGTCAAATATTGGCTACTCTATGGCTAATTTATCACCGGAAGGAGTCAAAGGGTAGAACTAAAAAGTTCAAAATAGACGACTCTTGGGTCCGATTTTAGTACATTTGGTCAAATATTGACTTTTGAATGACCGATGTAACATCAGAAAGAGTCAATAAGTAGGTATAGAAATTTCAAGATCCATGACTGAAACATGTTCAATGGGTAAAATATTGGCTACTCTATGGCTAATTTATCACCAGAAGGAGTCAATTGGGTAGAAATAGAAAGTTCAAAATCGACGACTCTTGGGCCCGATATTAGTACATTTGGTCAAATATGGATTTCTGAATGACTGACCTAAATTCAGAAAGAGTCAATGAGTAGGTATAAAAACTTCAAGATCCATAACAGAAACATGTCCAATGGGTAAAATATTGGCTACTCTATGGCTAATTTATCACCAGAAGGAGTCAATTGGGTAGGAATAGAAAGTTCAAGATCAAGGACTGAAATATTTTCAGTGGGTCAAAAATTGGCTGAATTATCGCCGGAAGGAGTCAATAGGGTAAAACTAAAAAGTTCAAAATCGACGACTCTCTGGCCCGATATTTGTACATTTGGTCAAATATTGACTTTTGAATGATCTATGTAACATCAGAAAGAGTCAATAAGTAGGTATAGAAATTTCAAGCTCCATAACTGAAACATGTTCAATGGGTCAAATATTGGCTACTCTATGGCTAATTTATCACCAGAAGGAGTCAAAGGGTAGAACTAAAAAGTTCAAAATAGACAACTTTTGGGCCCAATTTTAGTACATTTGGTCAAATATTGACTTTTGAATCACCGATATAACATCAGAAAGAGTCAATAAGTAGGTATAGAAATTTCAAGCTCCATGACTGAAACATGTTCAATGGGTCAAATATTGGCTACTCTATGGCTAATTTATCACCAGAAGGAGTCAATAGGGTAGAAGTAAAAAGTTCAAAATAGACAACTCTTTGGCCCGATTTTAGTACATTTGGTCAAATATTGACTTTTGAATGATCTATGTAACATAAGAAAGAGTCAATAAGTAGGTATAGAAATTTCAAGATCCATTACTGAAACATGTTCAATGGGTCAAATATTGGCTACTATATGGCTAATTTATAACCAGAAGGAGTCAATTGGGTAGAACTAAAAAGTTCAAAATCGACGACTCTTGGGCCCGATTTTAGTACATTTGGTCAAATATTGACTTTTGAATGACCGATGTAACATCAGATAGAGTCAATAAGTAGGTATAGAAATTTCAAGATCCATGACTGAAACATGTTCAATGGGTAAAATATTGGCTACTCTATGGCTAATTTATCACCAGAAGGAGTCAATTGGGTAGAAATAGAAAGTTCAAAATCGACGAATCTTGGGCCCGATATTAGTACATTTGGTCAAATATGGATTTCTGAATGACTGACCTAAATTCAGAAAGAGTCAATGAGTAGGTATAAAAACTTCAAGATCCATAACAGAAACATGTCCAATGGGTAAAATATTGGCTACTCTATGGCTAATTTATCACCAGAAGGAGTCAATTGGGTAGGAATAGAAAGTTCAAGATCAAGGACTGATATATTTTTAGTGGGTCAAAAATTGGCTGAACTATCGCCAGAAGGTGTCAATAGGGTAGAACTAAACTATTCAAAATCGACGACTCTTGGGCACGATTTTAGTACATTTGGTCAAATATTGACTTTTGAATCACCGATGTAACATCAGATAGAGTCAATAAGTAGGTATAGAAATTTCAAGATCCATTACTGAAACATGTTCAATGGGTCAAATATTGGCTACTCTATGGCTAATTTATCACCAGAAGGAGTCAATGGGTAGAACGAAAAAGTTCAAAATCGACGACTCTTGGCCCCGATTTTAGTACATTTGGTCAAATATTGACTTTTGAATGATCTATGTAACATCAGAAAGAGTCAATAAGTAGGTATAGAAATTTCAAGATCCATGACTGAAACATGTTCAATGGGTCAAATATTGGCTACTCTATGGCTAATTTATCACCAGAAGGAGTCAAAGGGTAGAACTAAAAAGTTCAAAATAGACGACTCTTGGGCCCGATTTTAGTACATTTGGTCAAATATTGACTTTTGAATCACCGATATAACATCAGAAAGAGTCAATAAGTAGGTATAGAAATATCAAGCTCCATGACTGAAACATGTTCAATGGGTCAAATATTGGCAACTCTATGGCTAATTTATCACCAGAAGGAGTCAATAGGGTAGAAGTAAAAAGTTCAAAATAGACAACTCTTTGGCCCGATTTTAGTACATTTGGTCAAATATTGACTTTTGAATGACCGATGTAACATCAGATAGATTCAATAAGTAGGTATAGAAATTTCAAGATCCATGACTGAATCATGTTCAATGGGTTAAATATTGGCTACTCTATGGCTAATTTATAACCAGAAGGAGTCAATGGGGTAGAGCTAAAAAGTTCAAAATCGACGACTCTTCGGCCCGATTTTAGTACATTTGGTCAAATATTGACTTTTGAATGATCTATGTAACATCAGAAAGAGTCAATAAGTAGGTATAGAAATTTCAATATCCATGACTGAAACATGTTCAATGGGTCAAATATTGGCTACTCTATGGCTAATTTATCACCAGAAGGAGACAATAGGGTAGAAATAGAAAGTTCAAAATCGACGACTCTTGGGCCCGATATTAGTACATTTGGTCAAATATGGATTTCTGAATGTCTGACCTAAATTCAGAAAGAGTCAATGAGTAGGTATAAAAACTTCAAGATCCATAACAGAAACATGTCCAATGGGTAAAATATTGGCTACTCTATGGCTAATTTATCACCAGAAGGAGTCAATTGGGTAGGAATAGAAAGTTCAAGATCAAGGACTGAAATATTTTTAGTGGGTCAAAAATTGGCTGAACTATCGCCAGAAGGTGTCAATAGGGTAGAACTAAAATATTCAAAATCGACGACTCTTGGGCACGATTTTAGTGCATTTGGTCAAATATTGACTTTTGAATGACCGATGTAACATCAGATAGAGTCAATAAGTAGGTATAGAAATTTCAAGATCCATTACTGAAACATGTTCAATGGGTCAAATATTGGCTACTCTATGGCTAATTTATCAACAGAAGGAGTCAATGGGTAGAACGAAAAAGTTCAAAATCGACGACTCTTGGGCACGATTTTAGTACATTTGGTCAAATATTGACTTTTGAATGATCTATGTAACATCAGAAAGAGTCAATAAGTAGGTATAGAAATTTCAAGATCCATGACTGAAACATGTTCAATGGGTCAAATATTGGCTAATCTATGGCTAATTTATCACCAGAAGGAGTCAATAGGGTTGAAATAGAAATTTCAAAATCGACGACTCTTGGGCCCGATATTAGTACATTTGGTCAAATATGGATTTCTGAATGAATGACCTAAATTCAGAAAGAGTCAATGAGTAGGTATAAAAACTTCAAGATCCATAACTGAAACATGTCCAATGGGTAAAATATTGGCTACTCTTTGGCTAATTTATCACCAGAAGGAGTCAATTGGGTAGGAATAGAATGTTCAAGATCAAGGACTGAAACATGTTCAATGGGTCAAATATTGGCTACTCTATGGCTATTTTATCACCAGAAGGAGTTAATAGGGTATAACTAAAAGTTCAAAATCGACGACTCTCTGGCCCGATATTAGTACATTTGGTCAAATATTGACTTTTGAATGATCTATGTAACATCAGAAAGAGTCAATAAGTAGGTATAGAAATTTCAAGCTCCATGACTGAAACATGTTCAATGGGTCAAATATTGGCTACTCTATGGCTAATTTATCACCGGAAGGAGTCAAAGGGTAGAACTAAAAAGTTCAAAATAGACGACTCTTGGGTCCGATTTTAGTACATTTGGTCAAATATTGACTTTTGAATGACCGATGTAACATCAGAAAGAGTCAATAAGTAGGTATAGAAATTTCAAGATCCATGACTGAAACATGTTCAATGGGTAAAATATTGGCTACTCTATGGCTAATTTATCACCAGAAGGAGTCAATTGGGTAGAAATAGAAAGTTCAAAATCGACGACTCTTGTGCCCGATATTAGTACATTTGGTCAAATATGGATTTATGAATGACTGACCTAAATTCAGAAAGAGTCAATGAGTAGGTATAAAAACTTCAAGATCCATAACAGAAACATGTCCAATGGGTAAAATATTGGCTACTCTATGGCTAATTTATCACCAGAAGGAGTCAATTGGGTAGGAATAGAAAGTTCAAGATCAAGGACTGAAATATTTTCAGTGGGTCAAAAATTGGCTGAATTATCGCCGGAAGGAGTCAATAGGGTAAAACTAAAAAGTTCAAAATCGACGACTCTCTGGCCCGATATTAGTACATTTGGTCAAATATTGACTTTTATGTAACATCAGAAAGAGTCAATAAGTAGGTATAGAAATTTCAAGCTCCATAACTGAAACATGTTCAATGGGTCAAATATTGGCTACTCTATGGCTAATTTATCACCAGAAGGAGTCAAAGGGTAGAACTAAAAAGTTCAAAATAGACAACTTTTGGGCCCAATTTTAGTACATTTGGTCAAATATTGACTTTTGAATCACCGATATAACATCAGAAAGAGTCAATAAGTAGGTATAGAAATTTCAAGCTCCATGACTGAAACATGTTCAATGGGTCAAATATTGGCTACTCTATGGCTAATTTATCACCAGAAGGAGTCAATAGGGTAGAAGTAAAAAGTTCAAAATAGACAACTCTTTGGCCCGATTTTAGTACATTTGGTCAAATATTGACTTTTGAATGATCTATGTAACATAAGAAAGAGTCAATAAGTAGGTATAGAAATTTCAAGATCCATTACTGAAACATGTTCAATGGGTCAAATATTGGCTACTATATGGCTAATTTATAACCAGAAGGAGTCAATTGGGTAGAACTAAAAAGTTCAAAATCGACGACTCTTGGGCCCGATTTTAGTACATTTGGTCAAATATTGACTTTTGAATGACCGATGTAACATCAGATAGAGTCAATAAGTAGGTATAGAAATTTCAAGATCCATGACTGAAACATGTTCAATGGGTAAAATATTGGCTACTCTATGGCTAATTTATCACCAGAAGGAGTCAATTGGGTAGAAATAGAAAGTTCAAAATCGACGAATCTTGGGCCCGATATTAGTACATTTGGTCAAATATGGATTTCTGAATGACTGACCTAAATTCAGAAAGAGTCAATGAGTAGGTATAAAAACTTCAAGATCCATAACAGAAACATGTCCAATGGGTAAAATATTGGCTACTCTATGGCTAATTTATCACCAGAAGGAGTCAATTGGGTAGGAATAGAAAGTTCAAGATCAAGGACTGATATATTTTTAGTGGGTCAAAAATTGGCTGAACTATCGCCAGAAGGTGTCAATAGGGTAGAACTAAACTATTCAAAATCGACGACTCTTGGGCACGATTTTAGTACATTTGGTCAAATATTGACTTTTGAATCACCGATGTAACATCAGATAGAGTCAATAAGTAGGTATAGAAATTTCAAGATCCATTACTGAAACATGTTCAATGGGTCAAATATTGGCTACTCTATGGCTAATTTATCACCAGAAGGAGTCAATGGGTAGAACGAAAAAGTTCAAAATCGACGACTCTTGGCCCCGATTTTAGTACATTTGGTCAAATATTGACTTTTGAATGATCTATGTAACATCAGAAAGAGTCAATAAGTAGGTATAGAAATTTCAAGATCCATGACTGAAACATGTTCAATGGGTCAAATATTGGCTACTCTATGGCTAATTTATCACCAGAAGGAGTCAAAGGGTAGAACTAAAAAGTTCAAAATAGACGACTCTTGGGCCCGATTTTAGTACATTTGGTCAAATATTGACTTTTGAATCACCGATATAACATCAGAAAGAGTCAATAAGTAGGTATAGAAATATCAAGCTCCATGACTGAAACATGTTCAATGGGTCAAATATTGGCAACTCTATGGCTAATTTATCACCAGAAGGAGTCAATAGGGTAGAAGTAAAAAGTTCAAAATAGACAACTCTTTGGCCCGATTTTAGTACATTTGGTCAAATATTGACTTTTGAATGACCGATGTAACATCAGATAGATTCAATAAGTAGGTATAGAAATTTCAAGATCCATGACTGAATCATGTTCAATGGGTTAAATATTGGCTACTCTATGGCTAATTTATAACCAGAAGGAGTCAATGGGGTAGAGCTAAAAAGTTCAAAATCGACGACTCTTGGGCCCGATTTTAGTACATTTGGTCAAATATTGACTTTTGAATGATCTATGTAACATCAGAAAGAGTCAATAAGTAGGTATAGAAATTTCAATATCCATGACTGAAACATGTTCAATGGGTCAAATATTGGCTACTCTATGGCTAATTTATCACCAGAAGGAGACAATAGGGTAGAAATAGAAAGTTCAAAATCGACGACTCTTGGGCCCGATATTAGTACATTTGGTCAAATATGGATTTCTGAATGTCTGACCTAAATTCAGAAAGAGTCAATGAGTAGGTATAAAAACTTCAAGATCCATAACAGAAACATGTCCAATGGGTAAAATATTGGCTACTCTATGGCTAATTTATCACCAGAAGGAGTCAATTGGGTAGGAATAGAAAGTTCAAGATCAAGGACTGAAATATTTTTAGTGGGTCAAAAATTGGCTGAACTATCGCCAGAAGGTGTCAATAGGGTAGAACTAAAATATTCAAAATCGACGACTCTTGGGCACGATTTTAGTGCATTTGGTCAAATATTGACTTTTGAATGACCGATGTAACATCAGATAGAGTCAATAAGTAGGTATAGAAATTTCAAGATCCATTACTGAAACATGTTCAATGGGTCAAATATTGGCTACTCTATGGCTAATTTATCAACAGAAGGAGTCAATGGGTAGAACGAAAAAGTTCAAAATCGACGACTCTTGGGCACGATTTTAGTACATTTGGTCAAATATTGACTTTTGAATGATCTATGTAACATCAGAAAGAGTCAATAAGTAGGTATAGAAATTTCAAGATCCATGACTGAAACATGTTCAATGGGTAAAATATTGGCTACTCTATGGCTAATTTATCACCAGAAGGAGTCAATTGGGTAGAAATAGAAAGTTCAAAATCGACGAATCTTGGGCCCGATATTAGTACATTTGGTCAAATATGGATTTCTGAATGACTGACCTAAATTCAGAAAGAGTCAATGAGTAGGTATAAAAACTTCAAGATCCATAACAGAAACATGTCCAATGGGTAAAATATTGGCTACTCTATGGCTAATTTATCACCAGAAGGAGTCAATTGGGTAGGAATAGAAAGTTCAAGATCAAGGACTGATATATTTTTAGTGGGTCAAAAATTGGCTGAACTATCGCCAGAAGGTGTCAATAGGGTAGAACTAAACTATTCAAAATCGACGACTCTTGGGCACGATTTTAGTACATTTGGTCAAATATTGACTTTTGAATCACCGATGTAACATCAGATAGAGTCAATAAGTAGGTATAGAAATTTCAAGATCCATTACTGAAACATGTTCAATGGGTCAAATATTGGCTACTCTATGGCTAATTTATCACCAGAAGGAGTCAATGGGTAGAACGAAAAAGTTCAAAATCGACGACTCTTGGCCCCGATTTTAGTACATTTGGTCAAATATTGACTTTTGAATGATCTATGTAACATCAGAAAGAGTCAATAAGTAGGTATAGAAATTTCAAGATCCATGACTGAAACATGTTCAATGGGTCAAATATTGGCTACTCTATGGCTAATTTATCACCAGAAGGAGTCAAAGGGTAGAACTAAAAAGTTCAAAATAGACGACTCTTGGGCCCGATTTTAGTACATTTGGTCAAATATTGACTTTTGAATCACCGATATAACATCAGAAAGAGTCAATAAGTAGGTATAGAAATATCAAGCTCCATGACTGAAACATGTTCAATGGGTCAAATATTGGCAACTCTATGGCTAATTTATCACCAGAAGGAGTCAATAGGGTAGAAGTAAAAAGTTCAAAATAGACAACTCTTTGGCCCGATTTTAGTACATTTGGTCAAATATTGACTTTTGAATGACCGATGTAACATCAGATAGATTCAATAAGTAGGTATAGAAATTTCAAGATCCATGACTGAATCATGTTCAATGGGTTAAATATTGGCTACTCTATGGCTAATTTATAACCAGAAGGAGTCAATGGGGTAGAGCTAAAAAGTTCAAAATCGACGACTCTTGGGCCCGATTTTAGTACATTTGGTCAAATATTGACTTTTGAATGATCTATGTAACATCAGAAAGAGTCAATAAGTAGGTATAGAAATTTCAATATCCATGACTGAAACATGTTCAATGGGTCAAATATTGGCTACTCTATGGCTAATTTATCACCAGAAGGAGACAATAGGGTAGAAATAGAAAGTTCAAAATCGACGACTCTTGGGCCCGATATTAGTACATTTGGTCAAATATGGATTTCTGAATGTCTGACCTAAATTCAGAAAGAGTCAATGAGTAGGTATAAAAACTTCAAGATCCATAACAGAAACATGTCCAATGGGTAAAATATTGGCTACTCTATGGCTAATTTATCACCAGAAGGAGTCAATTGGGTAGGAATAGAAAGTTCAAGATCAAGGACTGAAATATTTTTAGTGGGTCAAAAATTGGCTGAACTATCGCCAGAAGGTGTCAATAGGGTAGAACTAAAATATTCAAAATCGACGACTCTTGGGCACGATTTTAGTGCATTTGGTCAAATATTGACTTTTGAATGACCGATGTAACATCAGATAGAGTCAATAAGTAGGTATAGAAATTTCAAGATCCATTACTGAAACATGTTCAATGGGTCAAATATTGGCTACTCTATGGCTAATTTATCACCAGAAGGAGTCAATGGGTAGAACGAAAAAGTTCAAAATCGACGACTCTTGGCCCCGATTTTAGTACATTTGGTCAAATATTGACTTTTGAATGATCTATGTAACATCAGAAAGAGTCAATAAGTAGGTATAGAAATTTCAAGATCCATGACTGAAACATGTTCAATGGGTCAAATATTGGCTACTCTATGGCTAATTTATCACCAGAAGGAGTCAAAGGGTAGAACTAAAAAGTTCAAAATAGACGACTCTTGGGCCCGATTTTAGTACATTTGGTCAAATATTGACTTTTGAATCACCGATATAACATCAGAAAGAGTCAATAAGTAGGTATAGAAATATCAAGCTCCATGACTGAAACATGTTCAATGGGTCAAATATTGGCAACTCTATGGCTAATTTATCACCAGAAGGAGTCAATAGGGTAGAAGTAAAAAGTTCAAAATAGACAACTCTTTGGCCCGATTTTAGTACATTTGGTCAAATATTGACTTTTGAATGACCGATGTAACATCAGATAGATTCAATAAGTAGGTATAGAAATTTCAAGATCCATGACTGAATCATGTTCAATGGGTTAAATATTGGCTACTCTATGGCTAATTTATAACCAGAAGGAGTCAATGGGGTAGAGCTAAAAAGTTCAAAATCGACGACTCTTGGGCCCGATTTTAGTACATTTGGTCAAATATTGACTTTTGAATGATCTATGTAACATCAGAAAGAGTCAATAAGTAGGTATAGAAATTTCAATATCCATGACTGAAACATGTTCAATGGGTCAAATATTGGCTACTCTATGGCTAATTTATCACCAGAAGGAGACAATAGGGTAGAAATAGAAAGTTCAAAATCGACGACTCTTGGGCCCGATATTAGTACATTTGGTCAAATATGGATTTCTGAATGTCTGACCTAAATTCAGAAAGAGTCAATGAGTAGGTATAAAAACTTCAAGATCCATAACAGAAACATGTCCAATGGGTAAAATATTGGCTACTCTATGGCTAATTTATCACCAGAAGGAGTCAATTGGGTAGGAATAGAAAGTTCAAGATCAAGGACTGAAATATTTTTAGTGGGTCAAAAATTGGCTGAACTATCGCCAGAAGGTGTCAATAGGGTAGAACTAAAATATTCAAAATCGACGACTCTTGGGCACGATTTTAGTGCATTTGGTCAAATATTGACTTTTGAATGACCGATGTAACATCAGATAGAGTCAATAAGTAGGTATAGAAATTTCAAGATCCATTACTGAAACATGTTCAATGGGTCAAATATTGGCTACTCTATGGCTAATTTATCAACAGAAGGAGTCAATGGGTAGAACGAAAAAGTTCAAAATCGACGACTCTTGGGCACGATTTTAGTACATTTGGTCAAATATTGACTTTTGAATGATCTATGTAACATCAGAAAGAGTCAATAAGTAGGTATAGAAATTTCAAGATCCATGACTGAAACATGTTCAATGGGTAAAATATTGGCTACTCTATGGCTAATTTATCACCAGAAGGAGTCAATTGGGTAGAAATAGAAAGTTCAAAATCGACGAATCTTGGGCCCGATATTAGTACATTTGGTCAAATATGGATTTCTGAATGACTGACCTAAATTCAGAAAGAGTCAATGAGTAGGTATAAAAACTTCAAGATCCATAACAGAAACATGTCCAATGGGTAAAATATTGGCTACTCTATGGCTAATTTATCACCAGAAGGAGTCAATTGGGTAGGAATAGAAAGTTCAAGATCAAGGACTGATATATTTTTAGTGGGTCAAAAATTGGCTGAACTATCGCCAGAAGGTGTCAATAGGGTAGAACTAAACTATTCAAAATCGACGACTCTTGGGCACGATTTTAGTACATTTGGTCAAATATTGACTTTTGAATCACCGATGTAACATCAGATAGAGTCAATAAGTAGGTATAGAAATTTCAAGATCCATTACTGAAACATGTTCAATGGGTCAAATATTGGCTACTCTATGGCTAATTTATCACCAGAAGGAGTCAATGGGTAGAACGAAAAAGTTCAAAATCGACGACTCTTGGCCCCGATTTTAGTACATTTGGTCAAATATTGACTTTTGAATGATCTATGTAACATCAGAAAGAGTCAATAAGTAGGTATAGAAATTTCAAGATCCATGACTGAAACATGTTCAATGGGTCAAATATTGGCTACTCTATGGCTAATTTATCACCAGAAGGAGTCAAAGGGTAGAACTAAAAAGTTCAAAATAGACGACTCTTGGGCCCGATTTTAGTACATTTGGTCAAATATTGACTTTTGAATCACCGATATAACATCAGAAAGAGTCAATAAGTAGGTATAGAAATATCAAGCTCCATGACTGAAACATGTTCAATGGGTCAAATATTGGCAACTCTATGGCTAATTTATCACCAGAAGGAGTCAATAGGGTAGAAGTAAAAAGTTCAAAATAGACAACTCTTTGGCCCGATTTTAGTACATTTGGTCAAATATTGACTTTTGAATGACCGATGTAACATCAGATAGATTCAATAAGTAGGTATAGAAATTTCAAGATCCATGACTGAATCATGTTCAATGGGTTAAATATTGGCTACTCTATGGCTAATTTATAACCAGAAGGAGTCAATGGGGTAGAGCTAAAAAGTTCAAAATCGACGACTCTTGGGCCCGATTTTAGTACATTTGGTCAAATATTGACTTTTGAATGATCTATGTAACATCAGAAAGAGTCAATAAGTAGGTATAGAAATTTCAATATCCATGACTGAAACATGTTCAATGGGTCAAATATTGGCTACTCTATGGCTAATTTATCACCAGAAGGAGACAATAGGGTAGAAATAGAAAGTTCAAAATCGACGACTCTTGGGCCCGATATTAGTACATTTGGTCAAATATGGATTTCTGAATGTCTGACCTAAATTCAGAAAGAGTCAATGAGTAGGTATAAAAACTTCAAGATCCATAACAGAAACATGTCCAATGGGTAAAATATTGGCTACTCTATGGCTAATTTATCACCAGAAGGAGTCAATTGGGTAGGAATAGAAAGTTCAAGATCAAGGACTGAAATATTTTTAGTGGGTCAAAAATTGGCTGAACTATCGCCAGAAGGTGTCAATAGGGTAGAACTAAAATATTCAAAATCGACGACTCTTGGGCACGATTTTAGTGCATTTGGTCAAATATTGACTTTTGAATGACCGATGTAACATCAGATAGAGTCAATAAGTAGGTATAGAAATTTCAAGATCCATTACTGAAACATGTTCAATGGGTCAAATATTGGCTACTCTATGGCTAATTTATCAACAGAAGGAGTCAATGGGTAGAACGAAAAAGTTCAAAATCGACGACTCTTGGGCACGATTTTAGTACATTTGGTCAAATATTGACTTTTGAATGATCTATGTAACATCAGAAAGAGTCAATAAGTAGGTATAGAAATTTCAAGATCCATGACTGAAACATGTTCAATGGGTCAAATATTGGCTAATCTATGGCTAATTTATCACCAGAAGGAGTCAATAGGGTTGAAATAGAAATTTCAAAATCGACGACTCTTGGGCCCGATATTAGTACATTTGGTCAAATATGGATTTCTGAATGAATGACCTAAATTCAGAAAGAGTCAATGAGTAGGTATAAAAACTTCAAGATCCATAACTGAAACATGTCCAATGGGTAAAATATTGGCTACTCTTTGGCTAATTTATCACCAGAAGGAGTCAATTGGGTAGGAATAGAATGTTCAAGATCAAGGACTGAAACATGTTCAATGGGTCAAATATTGGCTACTCTATGGCTAATTTATCACCAGAAGGAGTTAATAGGGTATAACTAAAAGTTCAAAATCGACGACTCTCTGGCCCGATATTAGTACATTTGGTCAAATATTGACTTTTGAATGATCTATGTAACATCAGAAAGAGTCAATAAGTAGGTATAGAAATTTCAAGCTCCATGACTGAAACATGTTCAATGGGTCAAATATTGGCTACTCTATGGCTAATTTATCACCGGAAGGAGTCAAAGGGTAGAACTAAAAAGTTCAAAATAGACGACTCTTGGGTCCGATTTTAGTACATTTGGTCAAATATTGACTTTTGAATGACCGATGTAACATCAGAAAGAGTCAATAAGTAGGTATAGAAATTTCAAGATCCATGACTGAAACATGTTCAATGGGTAAAATATTGGCTACTCTATGGCTAATTTATCACCAGAAGGAGTCAATTGGGTAGAAATAGAAAGTTCAAAATCGACGACTCTTGTGCCCGATATTAGTACATTTGGTCAAATATGGATTTCTGAATGACTGACCTAAATTCAGAAAGAGTCAATGAGTAGGTATAAAAACTTCAAGATCCATAACAGAAACATGTCCAATGGGTAAAATATTGGCTACTCTATGGCTAATTTATCACCAGAAGGAGTCAATTGGGTAGGAATAGAAAGTTCAAGATCAAGGACTGAAATATTTTCAGTGGGTCAAAAATTGGCTGAATTATCGCCGGAAGGAGTCAATAGGGTAAAACTAAAAAGTTCAAAATCGACGACTCTCTGGCCCGATATTAGTACATTTGGTCAAATATTGACTTTTATGTAACATCAGAAAGAGTCAATAAGTAGGTATAGAAATTTCAAGCTCCATAACTGAAACATGTTCAATGGGTCAAATATTGGCTACTCTATGGCTAATTTATCACCAGAAGGAGTCAAAGGGTAGAACTAAAAAGTTCAAAATAGACAACTTTTGGGCCCAATTTTAGTACATTTGGTCAAATATTGACTTTTGAATCACCGATATAACATCAGAAAGAGTCAATAAGTAGGTATAGAAATTTCAAGCTCCATGACTGAAACATGTTCAATGGGTCAAATATTGGCTACTCTATGGCTAATTTATCACCAGAAGGAGTCAATAGGGTAGAAGTAAAAAGTTCAAAATAGACAACTCTTTGGCCCGATTTTAGTACATTTGGTCAAATATTGACTTTTGAATGATCTATGTAACATAAGAAAGAGTCAATAAGTAGGTATAGAAATTTCAAGATCCATTACTGAAACATGTTCAATGGGTCAAATATTGGCTACTATATGGCTAATTTATAACCAGAAGGAGTCAATTGGGTAGAACTAAAAAGTTCAAAATCGACGACTCTTGGGCCCGATTTTAGTACATTTGGTCAAATATTGACTTTTGAATGACCGATGTAACATCAGATAGAGTCAATAAGTAGGTATAGAAATTTCAAGATCCATGACTGAAACATGTTCAATGGGTAAAATATTGGCTACTCTATGGCTAATTTATCACCAGAAGGAGTCAATTGGGTAGAAATAGAAAGTTCAAAATCGACGAATCTTGGGCCCGATATTAGTACATTTGGTCAAATATGGATTTCTGAATGACTGACCTAAATTCAGAAAGAGTCAATGAGTAGGTATAAAAACTTCAAGATCCATAACAGAAACATGTCCAATGGGTAAAATATTGGCTACTCTATGGCTAATTTATCACCAGAAGGAGTCAATTGGGTAGGAATAGAAAGTTCAAGATCAAGGACTGATATATTTTTAGTGGGTCAAAAATTGGCTGAACTATCGCCAGAAGGTGTCAATAGGGTAGAACTAAACTATTCAAAATCGACGACTCTTGGGCACGATTTTAGTACATTTGGTCAAATATTGACTTTTGAATCACTGATGTAACATCAGATAGAGTCAATAAGTAGGTATAGAAATTTCAAGATCCATTACTGAAACATGTTCAATGGGTCAAATATTGGCTACTCTATGGCTAATTTATCACCAGAAGGAGTCAATGGGTAGAACGAAAAAGTTCAAAATCGACGACTCTTGGCCCCGATTTTAGTACATTTGGTCAAATATTGACTTTTGAATGATCTATGTAACATCAGAAAGAGTCAATAAGTAGGTATAGAAATTTCAAGATCCATGACTGAAACATGTTCAATGGGTCAAATATTGGCTACTCTATGGCTAATTTATCACCAGAAGGAGTCAAAGGGTAGAACTAAAAAGTTCAAAATAGACGACTCTTGGGCCCGATTTTAGTACATTTGGTCAAATATTGACTTTTGAATCACCGATATAACATCAGAAAGAGTCAATAAGTAGGTATAGAAATATCAAGCTCCATGACTGAAACATGTTCAATGGGTCAAATATTGGCAACTCTATGGCTAATTTATCACCAGAAGGAGTCAATAGGGTAGAAGTAAAAAGTTCAAAATAGACAACTCTTTGGCCCGATTTTAGTACATTTGGTCAAATATTGACTTTTGAATGACCGATGTAACATCAGATAGATTCAATGAGTAGGTATAGAAATTTCAAGATCCATGACTGAATCATGTTCAATGGGTTAAATATTGGCTACTCTATGGCTAATTTATAACCAGAAGGAGTCAATGGGGTAGAGCTAAAAAGTTCAAAATCGACGACTCTTGGGCCCGATTTTAGTACATTTGGTCAAATATTGACTTTTGAATGATCTATGTAACATCAGAAAGAGTCAATAAGTAGGTATAGAAATTTCAATATCCATGACTGAAACATGTTCAATGGGTCAAATATTGGCTACTCTATGGCTAATTTATCACCAGAAGGAGACAATAGGGTAGAAATAGAAAGTTCAAAATCGACGACTCTTGGGCCCGATATTAGTACATTTGGTCAAATATGGATTTCTGAATGTCTGACCTAAATTCAGAAAGAGTCAATGAGTAGGTATAAAAACTTCAAGATCCATAACAGAAACATGTCCAATGGGTAAAATATTGGCTACTCTATGGCTAATTTATCACCAGAAGGAGTCAATTGGGTAGGAATAGAAAGTTCAAGATCAAGGACTGAAATATTTTTAGTGGGTCAAAAATTGGCTGAACTATCGCCAGAAGGTGTCAATAGGGTAGAACTAAAATATTCAAAATCGACGACTCTTGGGCACGATTTTAGTGCATTTGGTCAAATATTGACTTTTGAATGACCGATGTAACATCAGATAGAGTCAATAAGTAGGTATAGAAATTTCAAGATCCATTACTGAAACATGTTCAATGGGTCAAATATTGGCTACTCTATGGCTAATTTATCACCAGAAGGAGTCAATTGGGTAGGAATAGAATGTTCAAGATCAAGGACTGAAACATGTTCAATGGGTCAAATATTGGCTACTCTATGGCTAATTTATCACCAGAAGGAGTTAATAGGGTATAACTAAAAGTTCAAAATCGACGACTCTCTGGCCCGATATTAGTACATTTGGTCAAATATTGACTTTTGAATGATCTATGTAACATCAGAAAGAGTCAATAAGTAGGTATAGAAATTTCAAGCTCCATGACTGAAACATGTTCAATGGGTCAAATATTGGCTACTCTATGGCTAATTTATCACCAGAAGGAGTCAAAGGGTAGAACTAAAAAGTTCAAAATAGACGACTCTTGGGCCCGATTTTAGTACATTTGGTCAAATATTGACTTTTGAATGACCGATGTAACATCAGAAAGAGTCAATAAGTAGGTAGAGAAATTTCAAGATCCATTACTGAAACATGTTCAATGGGTCAAATATTGGCTACTCTATGGCTAATTTATCACCAGAAGGAGTCAATGGGTAGAACTAAAAAGTTCAAAATCGACGACTCTTGGCCCCGATTTTAGTACATTTGGTCAAATATTGACTTTTGAATGAAAGATTAAACATCAGAAAGAGCCAATAAGTAGGTATAGAAATTTCAAGATCCATGACTGAAACATGTTCAATGGGTTAAATATTGGCTACTCTATGGCTAATTTATAACCAGAAGGAGTCAATGGGTAGAGCTAAAAAGTTCAAAATCGACGACTCTTGGGCCCGATTTTAGTACATTTGGTCAAATATTGACTTTTGAATGATCTATGTAACATCAGAAAGAGTCAATAAGTAGGTATAGAAATTTCAAGATCCATGACTGAAACATGTTCAATGGGTCAAATATTGGCTACTCTATGGCTAATTTATAACCAGAAGGAGTCAATATGGTAGAAATAGAAATTTCAAAATCGACGACTCTTGGGCCCGATATTAGTACATTTGGTCAAATATGGATTTCTGAATGACTGACCTAAATTCAGAAAGAGTCAATGAGTAGGTATAAAAACTTCAAGATCCATAACAGAAACATGTCCAATGGGTAAAATATTGGCTACTCTATGGCTAATTTATCACCAGAAGGTGTCAATTGGGTAGGAATAGAAAGTTCAAGATCAAGGACTGAAATATTTTTAGTGGTCAAAAATTGGCTGAACTATCGCCAGAAGGTGTCAATAGGGTAGAACTAAAATATTCAAAATCGACGACTCTTGGGCACGATTTTAGTACATTTGGTCAAATATTGACTTTTGAATGACCGATGTAACATCAGATAGAGTCAATAAGTAGGTATAGAAATTTCAAGATCAAGGACTGAAACATGTTCAATGGGTCAAATATTGACTACTCTATGGCTAATTTATCAACAGAAGGAGTTAATAGGGTATAACTAAAAGTTCAAAATCGACGACTCTCTGGCCCGATATTAGTACATTTGGTCAAATATTGACTTTTGAATGACCGATGTAACATCAGAAAGAGTCAATAAGTAGGTATAGAAATTTCAAGATCCATGACTGAAACATGTTCAATGGGTCAAATATTGGCTAATCTATGGCTAATTTATCACCAGAAGGAGTCAATAGGGTAGAAATAGAAATTTCAAAATCGACGACTCTTGGGCCCGATATTAGTACATTTGGTCAAATATGGATTTCTGAATGAATGACCTAAATTCAGAAAGAGTCAATGAGTAGGTATAAAAACTTCAAGATCCATAACTGAAACATGTCCAATGGGTAAAATATTGGCTACTCTTTGGCTAATTTATCACCAGAAGGAGTCAATTGGGTAGGAATAGAATGTTCAAGCTCCATGACTGAAACATGTTCAATGGGTCAAATATTGGCTACTCTATGGCTAATTTATCACCAGAAGGAGTCAAAGGGTAGAACTAAAAAGTTCAAAATAGACGACTCTTGGGCCCGATTTTAGTACATTTGGTCAAATATTGACTTTTGAATGACCGATGTAACATCAGAAAGAGCCAATAAGTAGGTAGAAAAATTTCAAGATCCATTACTGAAACATGTTCAATGGGTCAAATATTGGCTACTCTATGGCTAATTTATCACCAGAAGGAGTCAATGGGTAGAACTAAAAAGTTCAAAATCGACGACTCTTGGCCCCGATTTTAGTACATTTGGTCAAATATTGACTTTTGAATGAAAGATTAAACATCAGAAAGAGCCAATAAGTAGGTATAGAAATTTCAAGATCCATGACTGAAACATGTTCAATGGGTTAAATATTGGCTACTCTATGGCTAATTTATAACCAGAAGGAGTCAATGGGTAGAGCTAAAAAGTTCAAAATCGACGACTCTTGGGCCCGATTTTAGTACATTTGGTCAAATATTGACTTTTGAATGATCTATGTAACATCAGAAAGAGTCAATAAGTAGGTATAGAAATTTCAAGATCCATGACTGAAACATGTTCAATGGGTCAAATATTGGCTACTCTATGGCTAATTTATCACCAGAAGGAGTCAAAGGGTAGAACTAAAAAGTTCAAAATAGACGACTCTTGGGCCCGATTTTAGTACATTTGGTCAAATATTGACTTTTGAATCACCGATATAACATCAGAAAGAGTCAATAAGTAGGTATAGAAATATCAAGCTCCATGACTGAAACATGTTCAATGGGTCAAATATTGGCAACTCTATGGCTAATTTATCACCAGAAGGAGTCAATAGGGTAGAAGTAAAAAGTTCAAAATAGACAACTCTTTGGCCCGATTTTAGTACATTTGGTCAAATATTGACTTTTGAATGACCGATGTAACATCAGATAGATTCAATAAGTAGGTATAGAAATTTCAAGATCCATGACTGAATCATGTTCAATGGGTTAAATATTGGCTACTCTATGGCTAATTTATAACCAGAAGGAGTCAATGGGGTAGAGCTAAAAAGTTCAAAATCGACGACTCTTGGGCCCGATTTTAGTACATTTGGTCAAATATTGACTTTTGAATGATCTATGTAACATCAGAAAGAGTCAATAAGTAGGTATAGAAATTTCAATATCCATGACTGAAACATGTTCAATGGGTCAAATATTGGCTACTCTATGGCTAATTTATCACCAGAAGGAGACAATAGGGTAGAAATAGAAAGTTCAAAATCGACGACTCTTGGGCCCGATATTAGTACATTTGGTCAAATATGGATTTCTGAATGTCTGACCTAAATTCAGAAAGAGTCAATGAGTAGGTATAAAAACTTCAAGATCCATAACAGAAACATGTCCAATGGGTAAAATATTGGCTACTCTATGGCTAATTTATCACCAGAAGGAGTCAATTGGGTAGGAATAGAAAGTTCAAGATCAAGGACTGAAATATTTTTAGTGGGTCAAAAATTGGCTGAACTATCGCCAGAAGGTGTCAATAGGGTAGAACTAAAATATTCAAAATCGACGACTCTTGGGCACGATTTTAGTGCATTTGGTCAAATATTGACTTTTGAATGACCGATGTAACATCAGATAGAGTCAATAAGTAGGTATAGAAATTTCAAGATCCATTACTGAAACATGTTCAATGGGTCAAATATTGGCTACTCTATGGCTAATTTATCACCAGAAGGAGTCAATGGGTAGAACGAAAAAGTTCAAAATCGACGACTCTTGGGCACGATTTTAGTACATTTGGTCAAATATTGACTTTTGAATGATCTATGTAACATCAGAAAGAGTCAATAAGTAGGTATAGAAATTTCAAGATCCATGACTGAAACATGTTCAATGGGTCAAATATTGGCTAATCTATGGCTAATTTATCACCAGAAGGAGTCAATAGGGTTGAAATAGAAATTTCAAAATCGACGACTCTTGGGCCCGATATTAGTACATTTGGTCAAATATGGATTTCTGAATGAATGACCTAAATTCAGAAAGAGTCAATGAGTAGGTATAAAAACTTCAAGATCCATAACTGAAACATGTCCAATGGGTAAAATATTGGCTACTCTTTGGCTAATTTATCACCAGAAGGAGTCAATTGGGTAGGAATAGAATGTTCAAGATCAAGGACTGAAACATGTTCAATTGTTCAAATATTGGCTACTCTATGGCTAATTTATCACCAGAAGGAGTTAATAGGGTATAACTAAAAGTTCAAAATCGACGACTCTCTGGCCCGATATTAGTACATTTGGTCAAATATTGACTTTTGAATGATCTATGTAACATCAGAAAGAGTCAATAAGTAGGTATAGAAATTTCAAGCTCCATGACTGAAACATGTTCAATGGGTCAAATATTGGCTACTCTATGGCTAATTTATCACCGGAAGGAGTCAAAGGGTAGAACTAAAAAGTTCAAAATAGACGACTCTTGGGTCCGATTTTAGTACATTTGGTCAAATATTGACTTTTGAATGACCGATGTAACATCAGAAAGAGTCAATAAGTAGGTATAGAAATTTCAATATCCATGACTGAAACATGTTCAATGGGTAAAATATTGGCTACTCTATGGCTAATTTATCACCAGAAGGAGTCAATTGGGTAGAAATAGAAAGTTCAAAATCGACGACTCTTGGGCCCGATATTAGTACATTTGGTCAAATATGGATTTCTGAATGACTGACCTAAATTCAGAAAGAGTCAATGAGTAGGTATAAAAACTTCAAGATCCATAACAGAAACATGTCCAATGGGTAAAATATTGGCTACTCTATGGCTAATTTATCACCAGAAGGAGTCAATTGGGTAGGAATAGAAAGTTCAAGATCAAGGACTGAAATATTTTCAGTGGGTCAAAAATTGGCTGAATTATCGCCGGAAGGAGTCAATAGGGTAAAACTAAAAAGTTCAAAATCGACGACTCTCTGGCCCGATATTAGTACATTTGGTCAAATATTGACTTTTATGTAACATCAGAAAGAGTCAATAAGTAGGTATAGAAATTTCAAGCTCCATAACTGAAACATGTTCAATGGGTCAAATATTGGCTACTCTATGGCTAATTTATCACCAGAAGGAGTCAAAGGGTAGAACTAAAAAGTTCAAAATAGACAACTTTTGGGCCCAATTTTAGTACATTTGGTCAAATATTGACTTTTGAATCACCGATATAACATCAGAAAGAGTCAATAAGTAGGTATAGAAATTTCAAGCTCCATGACTGAAACATGTTCAATGGGTCAAATATTGGCTACTCTATGGCTAATTTATCACCAGAAGGAGTCAATAGGGTAGAAGTAAAAAGTTCAAAATAGACAACTCTTTGGCCCGATTTTAGTACATTTGGTCAAATATTGACTTTTGAATGATCTATGTAACATAAGAAAGAGTCAATAAGTAGGTATAGAAATTTCAAGATCCATTACTGAAACATGTTCAATGGGTCAAATATTGGCTACTATATGGCTAATTTATAACCAGAAGGAGTCAATTGGGTAGAACTAAAAAGTTCAAAATCGACGACTCTTGGGCCCGATTTTAGTACATTTGGTCAATTATTGACTTTTGAATGACCGATGTAACATCAGATAGAGTCAATAAGTAGGTATAGAAATTTCAAGATCCATGACTGAAACATGTTCAATGGGTAAAATATTGGCTACTCTATGGCTAATTTATCACCAGAAGGAGTCAATTGGGTAGAAATAGAAAGTTCAAAATCGACGAATCTTGGGCCCGATATTAGTACATTTGGTCAAATATGGATTTCTGAATGACTGACCTAAATTCAGAAAGAGTCAATGAGTAGGTATAAAAACTTCAAGATCCATAACAGAAACATGTCCAATGGGTAAAATATTGGCTACTCTATGGCTAATTTATCACCAGAAGGAGTCAATTGGGTAGGAATAGAAAGTTCAAGATCAAGGACTGATATATTTTTAGTGGGTCAAAAATTGGCTGAACTATCGCCAGAAGGTGTCAATAGGGTAGAACTAAACTATTCAAAATCGACGACTCTTGGGCACGATTTTAGTACATTTGGTCAAATATTGACTTTTGAATGACCGATGTAACATCAGATAGATTCAATGAGTAGGTATAGAAATTTCAAGATCCATGACTGAATCATGTTCAATGGGTTAAATATTGGCTACTCTATGGCTAATTTATAACCAGAAGGAGTCAATGGGGTAGAGCTAAAAAGTTCAAAATCGACGACTCTTGGGCCCGATTTTAGTACATTTGGTCAAATATTGACTTTTGAATGATCTATGTAACATCAGAAAGAGTCAATAAGTAGGTATAGAAATTTCAATATCCATGACTGAAACATGTTCAATGGGTCAAATATTGGCTACTCTATGGCTAATTTATCACCAGAAGGAGACAATAGGGTAGAAATAGAAAGTTCAAAATCGACGACTCTTGGGCCCGATATTAGTACATTTGGTCAAATATGGATTTCTGAATGTCTGACCTAAATTCAGAAAGAGTCAATGAGTAGGTATAAAAACTTCAAGATCCATAACAGAAACATGTCCAATGGGTAAAATATTGGCTACTCTATGGCTAATTTATCACCAGAAGGAGTCAATTGGGTAGGAATAGAAAGTTCAAGATCAAGGACTGAAATATTTTTAGTGGGTCAAAAATTGGCTGAACTATCGCCAGAAGGTGTCAATAGGGTAGAACTAAAATATTCAAAATCGACGACTCTTGGGCACGATTTTAGTGCATTTGGTCAAATATTGACTTTTGAATGACCGATGTAACATCAGATAGAGTCAATAAGTAGGTATAGAAATTTCAAGATCCATTACTGAAACATGTTCAATGGGTCAAATATTGGCTACTCTATGGCTAATTTATCACCAGAAGGAGTCAATGGGTAGAACGAAAAAGTTCAAAATCGACGACTCTTGGGCACGATTTTAGTACATTTGGTCAAATATTGACTTTTGAATGATCTATGTAACATCAGAAAGAGTCAATAAGTAGGTATAGAAATTTCAAGATCCATGACTGAAACATGTTCAATGGGTCAAATATTGGCTAATCTATGGCTAATTTATCACCAGAAGGAGTCAATAGGGTTGAAATAGAAATTTCAAAATCGACGACTCTTGGGCCCGATATTAGTACATTTGGTCAAATATGGATTTCTGAATGAATGACCTAAATTCAGAAAGAGTCAATGAGTAGGTATAAAAACTTCAAGATCCATAACTGAAACATGTCCAATGGGTAAAATATTGGCTACTCTTTGGCTAATTTATCACCAGAAGGAGTCAATTGGGTAGGAATAGAATGTTCAAGATCAAGGACTGAAACATGTTCAATGGGTCAAATATTGGCTACTCTATGGCTAATTTATCACCAGAAGGAGTTAATAGGGTATAACTAAAAGTTCAAAATCGACGACTCTCTGGCCCGATATTAGTACATTTGGTCAAATATTGACTTTTGAATGATCTATGTAACATCAGAAAGAGTCAATAAGTAGGTATAGAAATTTCAAGCTCCATGACTGAAACATGTTCAATGGGTCAAATATTGGCTACTCTATGGCTAATTTATCACCAGAAGGAGTCAAAGGGTAGAACTAAAAAGTTCAAAATAGACGACTCTTGGGCCCGATTTTAGTACATTTGGTCAAATATTGACTTTTGAATGACCGATGTAACATCAGAAAGAGTCAATAAGTAGGTAGAGAAATTTCAAGATCCATCACTGAAACATGTTCAATGGGTCAAATATTGGCTACTCTATGGCTAATTTATCACCAGAAGGAGTCAATGGGTAGAACTAAAAAGTTCAAAATCGACGACTCTTGGCCCCGATTTTAGTACATTTGGTCAAATATTGACTTTTGAATGAAAGATTAAACATCAGAAAGAGCCAATAAGTAGGTATAGAAATTTCAAGATCCATGACTGAAACATGTTCAATGGGTTAAATATTGGCTACTCTATGGCTAATTTATCACCAGAAGGAGTCAATAGAGTAGAAATAGAAATTTCAAAATCGACGACTCTTGGGCCCGATATTAGTACATTTGGTCAAATATGGATTTCTGAATGAATGACCTAAATTCAGAAAGAGTCAATGAGTAGGTATAAAAACTTCAAGATCCATAACTGAAACATGTCCAATGGGTAAAATATTGGCTACTCTTTGGCTAATTTATCACCAGAAGGAGTCAATTGGGTAGGAATAGAATGTTCAAGATCAAGGACTGAAACATGTTCAATGGGTCAAATATTGGCTACTCTATGGCTAATTTATCACCAGAAGGAGTTATTAGGGTATAACTAAAAGTTCAAAATCGACGACTCTCTGGCCCGATATTAGTACATTTGGTCAAATATTGACTTTTGAATGATCTATGTAACATCAGAAAGAGTCAATAAGTAGGTATAGAAATTTCAAGCTCCATGACTGAAACATGTTCAATGGGTCAAATATTGGCTACTCTATGGCTAATTTATCACCAGAAGGAGTCAAAGGGTAGAACTAAAAAGTTCAAAATAGACGACTCTTGGGCCCGATTTTAGTACATTTGGTCAAATATTGACTTTTGAATGACCGATGTAACATCAGAAAGAGCCAATAAGTAGGTAGAAAAATTTCAAGATCCATTACTGAAACATGTTCAATGGGTCAAATATTGGCTACTCTATGGCTAATTTATCACCAGAAGGAGTCAATGGGTAGAACTAAAAAGTTCAAAATCGACGACTCTTGGCCCCGATTTTAGTACATTTGGTCAAATATTGACTTTTGAATGAAAGATTAAACATCAGAAAGAGCCAATAAGTAGGTATAGAAATTTCAAGATCCATGACTGAAACATGTTCAATGGGTTAAATATTGGCTACTCTATGGCTAATTTATAACCAGAAGGAGTCAATGGGTAGAGCTAAAAAGTTCAAAATCGACGACTCTTGGGCCCGATTTTAGTACATTTGGTCAAATATTGACTTTTGAATGATCTATGTAACATCAGAAAGAGTCAATAAGTAGGTATAGAAATTTCAAGATCCATGACTGAAACATGTTCAATGGGTCAAATATTGGCTACTCTATGGCTAATTTATCACCAGAAGGAGTCAATATGGTAGAAATAGAAATTTCAAAATCGACGACCCTTGGGCCCGATATTAGTACATTTGGTCAAATATGGATTTCTGAATGACTGACCTAAATTCAGAAAGAGTCAATGAGTAGGTATAAAAACTTCAAGATCCATAACAGAAACATGTCCAATGGGTAAAATATTGGCTACTCTATGGCTAATTTATCACCAGAAGGAGTCAATTGGGTAGGAATAGAAAGTTCAAGATCAAGGACTGAAATATTTTTAGTGGTCAAAAATTGGCTGAACTATCGCCAGAAGGTGTCAATAGGGTAGAACTAAAATATTCAAAATCGACGACTCTTGGGCACGATTTTAGTACATTTGGTCAAATATTGACTTTTGAATGATCTATGTAACATCAGAAAGAGTCAATAAGTAGGTATAGAAATTTCAAGATCCATGACTGAAACATGTTCAATGGGTCAAATATTGGCTAATCTATGGCTAATTTATCACCAGAAGGAGTCAATAGGGTTGAAATAGAAATTTCAAAATCGACGACTCTTGGGCCCGATATTAGTACATTTGGTCAAATATGGATTTCTGAATGAATGACCTAAATTCAGAAAGAGTCAATGAGTAGGTATAAAAACTTCAAGATCCATAACTGAAACATGTCCAATGGGTAAAATATTGGCTACTCTTTGGCTAATTTATCACCAGAAGGAGTCAATTGGGTAGGAATAGAATGTTCAAGATCAAGGACTGAAACATGTTCAATGGGTCAAATATTGGCTACTCTGTGGCTAATTTATCACCAGAAGGAGTTAATAGGGTATAACTAAAAGTTCAAAATCGACGACTCTCTGGCCCGATATTAGTACATTTGGTCAAATATTGACTTTTGAATGATCTATGTAACATCAGAAAGAGTCAATAAGTAGGTATAGAAATTTCAAGCTCCATGACTGAAACATGTTCAATGGGTCAAATATTGGCTACTCTATGGCTAATTTATCACCGGAAGGAGTCAAAGGGTAGAACTAAAAAGTTCAAAATAGACGACTCTTGGGTCCGATTTTAGTACATTTGGTCAAATATTGACTTTTGAATGACCGATGTAACATCAGAAAGAGTCAATAAGTAGGTATAGAAATTTCAAGATCCATGACTGAAACATGTTCAATGGGTAAAATATTGGCTACTCTATGGCTAATTTATCACCAGAAGGAGTCAATTGGGTAGAAATAGAAAGTTCAAAATCGACGACTCTTGGGCCCGATATTAGTACATTTGGTCAAATATGGATTTCTGAATGACTGACCTAAATTCAGAAAGAGTCAATGAGTAGGTATAAAAACTTCAAGATCCATAACAGAAACATGTCCAATGGGTAAAATATTGGCTACTCTATGGCTAATTTATCACCAGAAGGAGTCAATTGGGTAGGAATAGAAAGTTCAAGATCAAGGACTGAAATATTTTCAGTGGGTCAAAAATTGGCTGAATTATCGCCGGAAGGAGTCAATAGGGTAAAACTAAAAAGTTCAAAATCGACGACTCTCTGGCCCGATATTAGTACATTTGGTCAAATATTGACTTTTATGTAACATCAGAAAGAGTCAATAAGTAGGTATAGAAATTTCAAGCTCCATAACTGAAACATGTTCAATGGGTCAAATATTGGCTACTCTATGGCTAATTTATCACCAGAAGGAGTCAAAGGGTAGAACTAAAAAGTTCAAAATAGACAACTTTTGGGCCCAATTTTAGTACATTTGGTCAAATATTGACTTTTGAATCACCGATATAACATCAGAAAGAGTCAATAAGTAGGTATAGAAATTTCAAGCTCCATGACTGAAACATGTTCAATGGGTCAAATATTGGCTACTCTATGGCTAATTTATCACCAGAAGGAGTCAATAGGGTAGAAGTAAAAAGTTCAAAATAGACAACTCTTTGGCCCGATTTTAGTACATTTGGTCAAATATTGACTTTTGAATGATCTATGTAACATAAGAAAGAGTCAATAAGTAGGTATAGAAATTTCAAGATCCATTACTGAAACATGTTCAATGGGTCAAATATTGGCTACTATATGGCTAATTTATAACCAGAAGGAGTCAATTGGGTAGAACTAAAAAGTTCAAAATCGACGACTCTTGGGCCCGATTTTAGTACATTTGGTCAAATATTGACTTTTGAATGACCGATGTAACATCAGATAGAGTCAATAAGTAGGTATAGAAATTTCAAGATCCATGACTGAAACATGTTCAATGGGTAAAATATTGGCTACTCTATGGCTAATTTATCACCAGAAGGAGTCAATTGGGTAGAAATAGAAAGTTCAAAATCGACGAATCTTGGGCCCGATATTAGTACATTTGGTCAAATATGGATTTCTGAATGACTGACCTAAATTCAGAAAGAGTCAATGAGTAGGTATAAAAACTTCAAGATCCATAACAGAAACATGTCCAATGGGTAAAATATTGGCTACTCTATGGCTAATTTATCACCAGAAGGAGTCAATTGGGTAGGAATAGAAAGTTCAAGATCAATTACTGATATATTTTTAGTGGGTCAAAAATTGGCTGAACTATCGCCAGAAGGTGTCAATAGGGTAGAACTAAACTATTCAAAATCGACGACTCTTGGGCACGATTTTAGTACATTTGGTCAAATATTGACTTTTGAATCACCGATGTAACATCAGATAGAGTCAATAAGTAGGTATAGAAATTTCAAGATCCATTACTGAAACATGTTCAATGGGTCAAATATTGGCTACTCTATGGCTAATTTATCACCAGAAGGAGTCAATGGGTAGAACGAAAAAGTTCAAAATCGACGACTCTTGGCCCCGATTTTAGTACATTTGGTCAAATATTGACTTTTGAATGATCTATGTAACATCAGAAAGAGTCAATAAGTAGGTATAGAAATTTCAAGATCCATGACTGAAACATGTTCAATGGGTCAAATATTGGCTACTCTATGGCTAATTTATCACCAGAAGGAGTCAAAGGGTAGAACTAAAAAGTTCAAAATAGACGACTCTTGGGCCCGATTTTAGTACATTTGGTCAAATATTGACTTTTGAATCACCGATATAACATCAGAAAGAGTCAATAAGTAGGTATAGAAATATCAAGCTCCATGACTGAAACATGTTCAATGGGTCAAATATTGGCAACTCTATGGCTAATTTATCACCAGAAGGAGTCAATAGGGTAGAAGTAAAAAGTTCAAAATAGACAACTCTTTGGCCCGATTTTAGTACATTTGGTCAAATATTGACTTTTGAATGACCGATGTAACATCAGATAGATTCAATGAGTAGGTATAGAAATTTCAAGATCCATGACTGAATCATGTTCAATGGGTTAAATATTGGCTACTCTATGGCTAATTTATAACCAGAAGGAGTCAATGGGGTAGAGCTAAAAAGTTCAAAATCGACGACTCTTGGGCCCGATTTTAGTACATTTGGTCAAATATTGACTTTTGAATGATCTATGTAACATCAGAAAGAGTCAATAAGTAGGTATAGAAATTTCAATATCCATGACTGAAACATGTTCAATGGGTCAAATATTGGCTACTCTATGGCTAATTTATCACCAGAAGGAGACAATAGGGTAGAAATAGAAAGTTCAAAATCGACGACTCTTGGGCCCGATATTAGTACATTTGGTCAAATATGGATTTCTGAATGTCTGACCTAAATTCAGAAAGAGTCAATGAGTAGGTATAAAAACTTCAAGATCCATAACAGAAACATGTCCAATGGGTAAAATATTGGCTACTCTATGGCTAATTTATCACCAGAAGGAGTCAATTGGGTAGGAATAGAAAGTTCAAGATCAAGGACTGAAATATTTTTAGTGGGTCAAAAATTGGCTGAACTATCGCCAGAAGGTGTCAATAGGGTAGAACTAAAATATTCAAAATCGACGACTCTTGGGCACGATTTTAGTGCATTTGGTCAAATATTGACTTTTGAATGACCGATGTAACATCAGATAGAGTCAATAAGTAGGTATAGAAATTTCAAGATCCATTACTGAAACATGTTCAATGGGTCAAATATTGGCTACTCTATGGCTAATTTATCACCAGAAGGAGTCAATGGGTAGAACGAAAAAGTTCAAAATCGACGACTCTTGGGCACGATTTTAGTACATTTGGTCAAATATTGACTTTTGAATGATCTATGTAACATCAGAAAGAGTCAATAAGTAGGTATAGAAATTTCAAGATCCATGACTGAAACATGTTCAATGGGTCAAATATTGGCTAATCTATGGCTAATTTATCACCAGAAGGAGTCAATAGGGTTGAAATAGAAATTTCAAAATCGACGACTCTTGGGCCCGATATTAGTACATTTGGTCAAATATGGATTTCTGAATGAATGACCTAAATTCAGAAAGAGTCAATGAGTAGGTATAAAAACTTCAA
Organism: Zacco platypus; assembly: GCA_038088235.1. Lineage (NCBI taxonomy): Eukaryota > Metazoa > Chordata > Actinopteri > Cypriniformes > Xenocyprididae > Zacco > Zacco platypus. Next base: position 18,715,601 of record CM076064.1, read on the forward strand.
GATCCATAACTGAAACATGTCCAATGGGTAAAATATTGGCTACTCTTTGGCTAATTTATCACCAGAAGGAGTCAATTGGGTAGGAATAGAATGTTCAAGATCAAGGACTGAAACATGTTCAATGGGTCAAATATTGGCTACTCTATGGCTAATTTATCACGAGAAGGAGTTAATAGGGTATAACTAAAAGTTCAAAATCGACGACTCTCTGGCCCGATATTAGTACATTTGGTCAAATATTGACTTTTGAATGATCTATGTAACATCAGAAAGAGTCAATAAGTAGGTATAGAAATTTCAAGCTCCATGACTGAAACATGTTCAATGGGTCAAATATTGGCTACTCTATGGCTAATTTATCACCAGAAGGAGTCAAAGGGTAGAACTAAAAAGTTCAAAATAGACGACTCTTGGGCCCGATTTTAGTACATTTGGTCAAATATTGACTTTTGAATGACCGATGTAACATCAGAAAGAGTCAATAAGTAGGTAGAGAAATTTCAAGATCCATCACTGAAACATGTTCAATGGGTCAAATATTGGCTACTCTATGGCTAATTTATCACCAGAAGGAGTCAATGGGTAGAACTAAAAAGTTCAAAATCGAAGACTCTTGGCCCCGATTTTAGTACATTTGGTCAAATATTGACTTTTGAATGAAAGATTAAACATCAGAAAGAGCCAATAAGTAGGTATAGAAATTTCAAGATCCATGACTGAAACATGTTCAATGGGTTAAATATTGGCTACTCTATGGCTAATTTATCACCAGAAGGAGTCAATAGGGTAGAAATAGAAATTTCAAAATCGACGACTCTTGGGCCCGATATTAGTACATTTGGTCAAATATGGATTTCTGAATGAATGACCTAAATTCAGAAAGAGTCAATGAGTAGGTATAAAAACTTCAAGATCCATAACTGAAACATGTCCAATGGGTAAAATATTGGCTACTCTTTGGCTAATTTATCACCAGAAGGAGTCAATTGGGTAGGAATAGAATGTTCAAGATCAAGGACTGAAACATGTTCAATGGGTCAAATATTGGCTACTCTATGGCTAATTTATCACCAGAAGGAGTTATTAGGGTATAACTAAAAGTTCAAAATCGACGACTCTCTGGCCCGATATTAGTACATTTGGTCAAATATTGACTTTTGAATGATCTATGTAACATCAGAAAGAGTCAATAAGTAGGTATAGAAATTTCAAGCTCCATGACTGAAACATGTTCAATGGGTCAAATATTGGCTACTCTATGGCTAATTTATCACCAGAAGGAGTCAAAGGGTAGAACTAAAAAGTTCAAAATAGACGACTCTTGGGCCCGATTTTAGTACATTTGGTCAAATATTGACTTTTGAATGACCGATGTAACATCAGAAAGAGCCAATAAGTAGGTAGAAAAATTTCAAGATCCATTACTGAAACATGTTCAATGGGTCAAATATTGGCTACTCTATGGCTAATTTATCACCAGAAGGAGTCAATGGGTAGAACTAAAAAGTTCAAAATCGACGACTCTTGGCCCCGATTTTAGTACATTTGGTCAAATATTGACTTTTGAATGAAAGATTAAACATCAGAAAGAGCCAATAAGTAGGTATAGAAATTTCAAGATCCATGACTGAAACATGTTCAATGGGTTAAATATTGGCTACTCTATGGCTAATTTATAACCAGAAGGAGTCAATGGGTAGAGCTAAAAAGTTCAAAATCGACGACTCTTGGGCCCGATTTTAGTACATTTGGTCAAATATTGACTTTTGAATGATCTATGTAACATCAGAAAGAGTCAATAAGTAGGTATAGAAATTTCAAGATCCATGACTGAAACATGTTCAATGGGTCAAATATTGGCTACTCTATGGCTAATTTATCACCAGAAGGAGTCAATATGGTAGAAATAGAAATTTCAAAATCGACGACTCTTGGGCCCGATATTAGTACATTTGGTCAAATATGGATTTCTGAATGACTGACCTAAATTCAGAAAGAGTCAATGAGTAGGTATAAAAACTTCAAGATCCATAACAGAAACATGTCCAATGGGTAAAATATTGGCTACTCTATGGCTAATTTATCACCAGAAGGAGTCAATTGGGTAGGAATAGAAAGTTCAAGATCAAGGACTGAAATATTTTTAGTGGTCAAAAATTGGCTGAACTATCGCCAGAAGGTGTCAATAGGGTAGAACTAAAATATTCAAAATCGACGACTCTTGGGCACGATTTTAGTACATTTGGTCAAATATTGACTTTTGAATGATCTATGTAACATCAGAAAGAGTCAATAAGTAGGTATAGAAATTTCAAGATCCATGACTGAAACATGTTCAATGGGTCAAATATTGGCTAATCTATGGCTAATTTATCACCAGAAGGAGTCAATAGGGTTGAAATAGAAATTTCAAAATCGACGACTCTTGGGCCCGATATTAGTACATTTGGTCAAATATGGATTTCTGAATGAATGACCTAAATTCAGAAAGAGTCAATGAGTAGGTATAAAAACTTCAAGATCCATAACTGAAACATGTCCAATGGGTAAAATATTGGCTACTCTTTGGCTAATTTATCACCAGAAGGAGTCAATTGGGTAGGAATAGAATGTTCAAGATCAAGGACTGAAACATGTTCAATGGGTCAAATATTGGCTACTCTATGGCTAATTTATCACCAGAAGGAGTTAATAGGGTATAACTAAAAGTTCAAAATCGACGACTCTCTGGCCCGATATTAGTACATTTGGTCAAATATTGACTTTTGAATGATCTATGTAACATCAGAAAGAGTCAATAAGTAGGTATAGAAATTTCAAGCTCCATGACTGAAACATGTTCAATGGGTCAAATATTGGCTACTCTATGGCTAATTTATCACCGGAAGGAGTCAAAGGGTAGAACTAAAAAGTTCAAAATAGACGACTCTTGGGTCCGATTTTAGTACATTTGGTCAAATATTGACTTTTGAATGACCGATGTAACATCAGAAAGAGTCAATAAGTAGGTATAGAAATTTCAAGATCCATGACTGAAACATGTTCAATGGGTAAAATATTGGCTACTCTATGGGTAATTTATCACCAGAAGGAGTCAATTGGGTAGAAATAGAAAGTTCAAAATCGACGACTCTTGGGCCCGATATTAGTACATTTGGTCAAATATGGATTTCTGAATGACTGACCTAAATTCAGAAAGAGTCAATGAGTAGGTATAAAAACTTCAAGATCCATAACAGAAACATGTCCAATGGGTAAAATATTGGCTACTCTATGGCTAATTTATCACCAGAAGGAGTCAATTGGGTAGGAATAGAAAGTTCAAGATCAAGGACTGAAATATTTTCAGTGGGTCAAAAATTGGCTGAATTATCGCCGGAAGGAGTCAATAGGGTAAAACTAAAAAGTTCAAAATCGACGACTCTCTGGCCCGATATTAGTACATTTGGTCAAATATTGACTTTTATGTAACATCAGAAAGAGTCAATAAGTAGGTATAGAAATTTCAAGCTCCATAACTGAAACATGTTCAATGGGTCAAATATTGGCTACTCTATGGCTAATTTATCACCAGAAGGAGTCAAAGGGTAGAACTAAAAAGTTCAAAATAGACAACTTTTGGGCACGATTTTAGTACATTTGGTCAAATATTGACTTTTGAATCACCGATGTAACATCAGATAGAGTCAATAAGTAGGTATAGAAATTTCAAGATCCATTACTGAAACATGTTCAATGGGTCAAATATTGGCTACTCTATGGCTAATTTATCACCAGAAGGAGTCAATGGGTAGAACGAAAAAGTTCAAAATCGACGACTCTTGGCCCCGATTTTAGTACATTTGGTCAAATATTGACTTTTGAATGATCTATGTAACATCAGAAAGAGTCAATAAGTAGGTATAGAAATTTCAAGATCCATGACTGAAACATGTTCAATGGGTCAAATATTGGCTACTCTATGGCTAATTTATCACCAGAAGGAGTCAAAGGGTAGAACTAAAAAGTTCAAAATAGACGACTCTTGGGCCCGATTTTAGTACATTTGGTCAAATATTGACTTTTGAATCACCGATATAACATCAGAAAGAGTCAATAAGTAGGTATAGAAATATCAAGCTCCATGACTGAAACATGTTCAATGGGTCAAATATTGGCAACTCTATGGCTAATTTATCACCAGAAGGAGTCAATAGGGTAGAAGTAAAAAGTTCAAAATAGACAACTCTTTGGCCCGATTTTAGTACATTTGGTCAAATATTGACTTTTGAATGACCGATGTAACATCAGATAGATTCAATGAGTAGGTATAGAAATTTCAAGATCCATGACTGAATCATGTTCAATGGGTTAAATATTGGCTACTCTATGGCTAATTTATAACCAGAAGGAGTCAATGGGGTAGAGCTAAAAAGTTCAAAATCGACGACTCTTGGGCCCGATTTTAGTACATTTGGTCAAATATTGACTTTTGAATGATCTATGTAACATCAGAAAGAGTCAATAAGTAGGTATAGAAATTTCAATATCCATGACTGAAACATGTTCAATGGGTCAAATATTGGCTACTCTATGGCTAATTTATCACCAGAAGGAGACAATAGGGTAGAAATAGAAAGTTCAAAATCGACGACTCTTGGGCCCGATATTAGTACATTTGGTCAAATATGGATTTCTGAATGTCTGACCTAAATTCAGAAAGAGTCAATGAGTAGGTATAAAAACTTCAAGATCCATAACAGAAACATGTCCAATGGGTAAAATATTGGCTACTCTATGGCTAATTTATCACCAGAAGGAGTCAATTGGGTAGGAATAGAAAGTTCAAGATCAAGGACTGAAATATTTTTAGTGGGTCAAAAATTGGCTGAACTATCGCCAGAAGGTGTCAATAGGGTAGAACTAAAATATTCAAAATCGACGACTCTTGGGCACGATTTTAGTGCATTTGGTCAAATATTGACTTTTGAATGACCGATGTAACATCAGATAGAGTCAATAAGTAGGTATAGAAATTTCAAGATCCATTACTGAAACATGTTCAATGGGTCAAATATTGGCTACTCTATGGCTAATTTATCACCAGAAGGAGTCAATGGGTAGAACGAAAAAGTTCAAAATCGACGACTCTTGGGCACGATTTTAGTACATTTGGTCAAATATTGACTTTTGAATGATCTATGTAACATCAGAAAGAGTCAATAAGTAGGTATAGAAATTTCAAGATCCATGACTGAAACATGTTCAATGGGTCAAATATTGGCTAATCTATGGCTAATTTATCACCAGAAGGAGTCAATAGGGTTGAAATAGAAATTTCAAAATCGACGACTCTTGGGCCCGATATTAATACATTTGGTCAAATATGGATTTCTGAATGAATGACCTAAATTCAGAAAGAGTCAATGAGTAGGTATAAAAACTTCAAGATCCATAACTGAAACATGTCCAATGGGTAAAATATTGGCTACTCTTTGGCTAATTTATCACCAGAAGGAGTCAATTGGGTAGGAATAGAATGTTCAAGATCAAGGACTGAAACATGTTCAATGGGTCAAATATTGGCTACTCTATGGCTAATTTATCACCAGAAGGAGTTAATAGGGTATAACTAAAAGTTCAAAATCGACGACTCTCTGGCCCGATATTAGTACATTTGGTCAAATATTGACTTTTGAATGATCTATGTAACATCAGAAAGAGTCAATAAGTAGGTATAGAAATTTCAAGCTCCATGACTGAAACATGTTCAATGGGTCAAATATTGGCTACTCTATGGCTAATTTATCACCTGAAGGAGTCAAAGGGTAGAACTAAAAAGTTCAAAATAGACGACTCTTGGGCCCGATTTTAGTACATTTGGTCAAATATTGACTTTTGAATGACCGATGTAACATCAGAAAGAATCAATAAGTAGGTAGAGAAATTTCAAGATCCATTACTGAAACATGTTCAATGGGTCAAATATTGGCTACTCTATGGCTAATTTATCACCAGAAGGAGTCAATGGGTAGAACTAAAAAGTTCAAAATCGACGACTCTTGGCCCCGATTTTAGTACATTTGGTCAAATATTGACTTTTGAATGAAAGATTAAACATCAGAAAGAGCCAATAAGTAGGTATAGAAATTTCAAGATCCATGACTGAAACATGTTCAATGGGTTAAATATTGGCTACTCTATGGCTAATTTATAACCAGAAGGAGTCAATGGGTAGAGCTAAAAAGTTCAAAATCGACGACTCTTGGGCCCGATTTTAGTACATTTGGTCAAATATTGACTTTTGAATGATCTATGTAACATCAGAAAGAGTCAATAAGTAGGTATAGAAATTTCAAGATCCATGACTGAAACATGTTCAATGGGTCAAATATTGGCTACTCTATGGCTAATTTATCACCAGAAGGAGTCAATATGGTAGAAATAGAAATTTCAAAATCGACGACTCTTGGGCCCGATATTAGTACATTTGGTCAAATATGGATTTCTGAATGACTGACCTAAATTCAGAAAGAGTCAATGAGTAGGTATAAAAACTTCAAGATCCATAACAGAAACATGTCCAATGGGTAAAATATTGGCTACTCTATGGCTAATTTATCACCAGAAGGAGTCAATTGGGTAGGAATAGAAAGTTCAAGATCAAGGACTGAAATATTTTTAGTGGTCAAAAATTGGCTGAACTATCGCCAGAAGGTGTCAATAGGGTAGAACTAAAATATTCAAAATCGACGACTCTTGGGCACGATTTTAGTACATTTGGTCAAATATTGACTTTTGAATGACCGATGTAACATCAGATAGAGTCAATAAGTAGGTATAGAAATTTCAAGATCAAGGACTGAAACATGTTCAATGGGTCAAATATTGGCTACTCTATGGCTAATTTATCAACAGAAGGAGTTAATAGGGTATAACTAAAAGTTCAAAATCGACGACTCTCTGGCCCGATATTAGTACATTTGGTCAAATATTGACTTTTGAATGACCGATGTAACATCAGAAAGAGTCAATAAGTAGGTATAGAAATTTCAAGATCCATGACTGAAACATGTTCAATGGGTCAAATATTGGCTACACTATGGCTAATTTATCACCAGAAGGAGTCAATATGGTAGAAATAGAAATTTCAAAATCGACGACTCTTGGGCCCGATATTAGTACATTTGGTCAAATATGGATTTCTGAATGAATGACCTAAATTCAGAAAGACTCAATGAGTAGGTATAAAAACTTCAAGATCCATAACTGAAACATGTCCAATGGGTAAAATATTGGCTACTCTTTGGCTAATTTATCACCAGAAGGAGTCAATTGGGTAGGAATAGAATGTTCAAGATCAAGGACTGAAACATGTTCAATGGGTCAAATATTGGCTACTCTATGGCTAATTTATCACCAGAAGGAGTTATTAGGGTATAACTAAAAGTTCAAAATCGACGACTCTCTGGCCCGATATTAGTACATTTGGTCAAATATTGACTTTTGAATGATCTATGTAACATCAGAAAGAGTCAATAAGTAGGTATAGAAATTTCAAGATCCATTACTGAAACATGTTCAATGGGTCAAATATTGGCTACTCTATGGCTAATTTATCACCAGAAGGAGTCAATGGGTAGAACGAAAAAGTTCAAAATCGACGACTCTTGGCCCCGATTTTAGTACATTTGGTCAAATATTGACTTTTGAATGATCTATGTAACATCAGAAAGAGTCAATAAGTAGGTATAGAAATTTCAAGATCCATGACTGAAACATGTTCAATGGGTCAAATATTGGCTACTCTATGGCTAATTTATCACCAGAAGGAGTCAAAGGGTAGAACTAAAAAGTTCAAAATAGACGACTCTTGGGCCCGATTTTAGTACATTTGGTCAAATATTGACTTTTGAATCACCGATATAACATCAGAAAGAGTCAATAAGTAGGTATAGAAATATCAAGCTCCATGACTGAAACATGTTCAATGGGTCAAATATTGGCAACTCTATGGCTAATTTATCACCAGAAGGAGTCAATAGGGTAGAAGTAAAAAGTTCAAAATAGACAACTCTTTGGCCCGATTTTAGTACATTTGGTCAAATATTGACTTTTGAATGACCGATGTAACATCAGATAGATTCAATGAGTAGGTATAGAAATTTCAAGATCCATGACTGAATCATGTTCAATGGGTTAAATATTGGCTACTCTATGGCTAATTTATAACCAGAAGGAGTCAATGGGGTAGAGCTAAAAAGTTCAAAATCGACGACTCTTGGGCCCGATTTTAGTACATTTGGTCAAATATTGACTTTTGAATGATCTATGTAACATCAGAAAGAGTCAATAAGTAGGTATAGAAATTTCAATATCCATGACTGAAACATGTTCAATGGGTCAAATATTGGCTACTCTATGGCTAATTTATCACCAGAAGGAGACAATAGGGTAGAAATAGAAAGTTCAAAATCGACGACTCTTGGGCCCGATATTAGTACATTTGGTCAAATATGGATTTCTGAATGTCTGACCTAAATTCAGAAAGAGTCAATGAGTAGGTATAAAAACTTCAAGATCCATAACAGAAACATGTCCAATGGGTAAAATATTGGCTACTCTATGGCTAATTTATCACCAGAAGGAGTCAATTGGGTAGGAATAGAAAGTTCAAGATCAAGGACTGAAATATTTTTAGTGGGTCAAAAATTGGCTGAACTATCGCCAGAAGGTGTCAATAGGGTAGAACTAAAATATTCAAAATCGACGACTCTTGGGCACGATTTTAGTGCATTTGGTCAAATATTGACTTTTGAATGACCGATGTAACATCAGATAGAGTCAATAAGTAGGTATAGAAATTTCAAGATCCATTACTGAAACATGTTCAATGGGTCAAATATTGGCTACTCTATGGCTAATTTATCACCAGAAGGAGTCAATGGGTAGAACGAAAAAGTTCAAAATCGACGACTCTTGGGCACGATTTTAGTACATTTGGTCAAATATTGACTTTTGAATGATCTATGTAACATCAGAAAGAGTCAATAAGTAGGTATAGAAATTTCAAGATCCATGACTGAAACATGTTCAATGGGTCAAATATTGGCTAATCTATGGCTAATTTATCACCAGAAGGAGTCAATAGGGTTGAAATAGAAATTTCAAAATCGACGACTCTTGGGCCCGATATTAATACATTTGGTCAAATATGGATTTCTGAATGAATGACCTAAATTCAGAAAGAGTCAATGAGTAGGTATAAAAACTTCAAGATCCATAACTGAAACATGTCCAATGGGTAAAATATTGGCTACTCTTTGGCTAATTTATCACCAGAAGGAGTCAATTGGGTAGGAATAGAATGTTCAAGATCAAGGACTGAAACATGTTCAATGGGTCAAATATTGGCTACTCTATGGCTAATTTATCACCAGAAGGAGTTAATAGGGTATAACTAAAAGTTCAAAATCGACGACTCTCTGGCCCGATATTAGTACATTTGGTCAAATATTGACTTTTGAATGATCTATGTAACATCAGAAAGAGTCAATAAGTAGGTATAGAAATTTCAAGCTCCATGACTGAAACATGTTCAATGGGTCAAATATTGGCTACTCTATGGCTAATTTATCACCTGAAGGAGTCAAAGGGTAGAACTAAAAAGTTCAAAATAGACGACTCTTGGGCCCGATTTTAGTACATTTGGTCAAATATTGACTTTTGAATGACCGATGTAACATCAGAAAGAATCAATAAGTAGGTAGAGAAATTTCAAGATCCATTACTGAAACATGTTCAATGGGTCAAATATTGGCTACTCTATGGCTAATTTATCACCAGAAGGAGTCAATGGGTAGAACTAAAAAGTTCAAAATCGACGACTCTTGGCCCCGATTTTAGTACATTTGGTCAAATATTGACTTTTGAATGAAAGATTAAACATCAGAAAGAGCCAATAAGTAGGTATAGAAATTTCAAGATCCATGACTGAAACATGTTCAATGGGTTAAATATTGGCTACTCTATGGCTAATTTATAACCAGAAGGAGTCAATGGGTAGAGCTAAAAAGTTCAAAATCGACGACTCTTGGGCCCGATTTTAGTACATTTGGTCAAATATTGACTTTTGAATGATCTATGTAACATCAGAAAGAGTCAATAAGTAGGTATAGAAATTTCAAGATCCATGACTGAAACATGTTCAATGGGTCAAATATTGGCTACTCTATGGCTAATTTATCACCAGAAGGAGTCAATATGGTAGAAATAGAAATTTCAAAATCGACGACTCTTGGGCCCGATATTAGTACATTTGGTCAAATATGGATTTCTGAATGACTGACCTAAATTCAGAAAGAGTCAATGAGTAGGTATAAAAACTTCAAGATCCATAACAGAAACATGTCCAATGGGTAAAATATTGGCTACTCTATGGCTAATTTATCACCAGAAGGAGTCAATTGGGTAGGAATAGAAAGTTCAAGATCAAGGACTGAAATATTTTTAGTGGTCAAAAATTGGCTGAACTATCGCCAGAAGGTGTCAATAGGGTAGAACTAAAATATTCAAAATCGACGACTCTTGGGCACGATTTTAGTACATTTGGTCAAATATTGACTTTTGAATGACCGATGTAACATCAGATAGAGTCAATAAGTAGGTATAGAAATTTCAAGATCAAGGACTGAAACATGTTCAATGGGTCAAATATTGGCTACTCTATGGCTAATTTATCAACAGAAGGAGTTAATAGGGTATAACTAAAAGTTCAAAATCGACGACTCTCTGGCCCGATATTAGTACATTTGGTCAAATATTGACTTTTGAATGACCGATGTAACATCAGAAAGAGTCAATAAGTAGGTATAGAAATTTCAAGATCCATGACTGAAACATGTTCAATGGGTCAAATATTGGCTACACTATGGCTAATTTATCACCAGAAGGAGTCAATATGGTAGAAATAGAAATTTCAAAATCGACGACTCTTGGGCCCGATATTAGTACATTTGGTCAAATATGGATTTCTGAATGAATGACCTAAATTCAGAAAGACTCAATGAGTAGGTATAAAAACTTCAAGATCCATAACTGAAACATGTCCAATGGGTAAAATATTGGCTACTCTTTGGCTAATTTATCACCAGAAGGAGTCAATTGGGTAGGAATAGAATGTTCAAGATCAAGGACTGAAACATGTTCAATGGGTCAAATATTGGCTACTCTATGGCTAATTTATCACCAGAAGGAGTTATTAGGGTATAACTAAAAGTTCAAAATCGACGACTCTCTGGCCCGATATTAGTACATTTGGTCAAATATTGACTTTTGAATGATCTATGTAACATCAGAAAGAGTCAATAAGTAGGTATAGAAATTTCAAGCTCCATGACTGAAACATGTTCAATGGGTCAAATATTGGCTACTCTATGGCTAATTTATCACCAGAAGGAGTCAAAGGGTAGAACTAAAAAGTTCAAAATAGACGACTCTTGGGCCCGATTTTAGTACATTTGGTCAAATATTGACTTTTGAATGACCGATGTAACATCAGAAAGAGCCAATAAGTAGGTAGAGAAATTTCAAGATCCATTACTGAAACATGTTCAATGGGTCAAATATTGGCTACTCTATGGCTAATTTATCACCAGAAGGAGTCAATGGGTAGAACTAAAAAGTTCAAAATCGACGACTCTTGGCCCCGATTTTAGTACATTTGGTCAAATATTGACTTTTGAATGAAAGATTAAACATCAGAAAGAGCCAATAAGTAGGTATAGAAATTTCAAGATCCATGACTGAAACATGTTCAATGGGTTAAATATTGGCTACTCTATGGCTAATTTATCACCAGAAGGAGTCAATTGGGTAGGAATAGAAAGTTCAAGATCAAGGACTGAAATATTTTTAGTGGTCAAAAATTGGCTGAACTATCGCCAGAAGGTGTCAATAGGGTAGAACTAAAATATTCAAAATCGACGACTCTTGGGCACGATTTTAGTACATTTGGTCAAATATTGACTTTTGAATGACCGATGTAACATCAGATAGAGTCAATAAGTAGGTATAGAAATTTCAAGATCAAGGACTGAAACATGTTCAATGGGTCAAATATTGGCTACTCTATGGCTAATTTATCAACAGAAGGAGTTAATAGGGTATAACTAAAAGTTCAAAATCGACGACTCTCTGGCCCGATATTAGTACATTTGGTCAAATATTGACTTTTGAATGACCGATGTAACATCAGAAAGAGTCAATAAGTAGGTATAGAAATTTCAAGATCCATGACTGAAACATGTTCAATGGGTCAAATATTGGCTACACTATGGCTAATTTATCACCAGAAGGAGTCAATATGGTAGAAATAGAAATTTCAAAATCGACGACTCTTGGGCCCGATATTAGTACATTTGGTCAAATATGGATTTCTGAATGAATGACCTAAATTCAGAAAGACTCAATGAGTAGGTATAAAAACTTCAAGATCCATAACTGAAACATGTCCAATGGGTAAAATATTGGCTACTCTTTGGCTAATTTATCACCAGAAGGAGTCAATTGGGTAGGAATAGAATGTTCAAGATCAAGGACTGAAACATGTTCAATGGGTCAAATATTGGCTACTCTATGGCTAATTTATCACCAGAAGGAGTTATTAGGGTATAACTAAAAGTTCAAAATCGACGACTCTCTGGCCCGATATTAGTACATTTGGTCAAATATTGACTTTTGAATGATCTATGTAACATCAGAAAGAGTCAATAAGTAGGTATAGAAATTTCAAGCTCCATGACTGAAACATGTTCAATGGGTCAAATATTGGCTACTCTATGGCTAATTTATCACCAGAAGGAGTCAAAGGGTAGAACTAAAAAGTTCAAAATAGACGACTCTTGGGCCCGATTTTAGTACATTTGGTCAAATATTGACTTTTGAATGACCGATGTAACATCAGAAAGAGCCAATAAGTAGGTAGAGAAATTTCAAGATCCATTACTGAAACATGTTCAATGGGTCAAATATTGGCTACTCTATGGCTAATTTATCACCAGAAGGAGTCAATGGGTAGAACTAAAAAGTTCAAAATCGACGACTCTTGGCCCCGATTTTAGTACATTTGGTCAAATATTGACTTTTGAATGAAAGATTAAACATCAGAAAGAGCCAATAAGTAGGTATAGAAATTTCAAGATCCATGACTGAAACATGTTCAATGGGTTAAATATTGGCTACTCTATGGCTAATTTATCACCAGAAGGAGTCAATTGGGTAGGAATAGAAAGTTCAAGATCAAGGACTGAAATATTTTTAGTGGTCAAAAATTGGCTGAACTATCGCCAGAAGGTGTCAATAGGGTAGAACTAAAATATTCAAAATCGACGACTCTTGGGCACGATTTTAGTACATTTGGTCAAATATTGACTTTTGAATGACCGATGTAACATCAGATAGAGTCAATAAGTAGGTATAGAAATTTCAAGATCAAGGACTGAAACATGTTCAATGGGTCAAATATTGGCTACTCTATGGCTAATTTATCAACAGAAGGAGTTAATAGGGTATAACTAAAAGTTCAAAATCGACGACTCTCTGGCCCGATATTAGTACATTTGGTCAAATATTGACTTTTGAATGATCTATGTAACATCAGAAAGAGTCAATAAGTAGGTATAGAAATTTCAAGCTCCATGACTGAAACATGTTCAATGGGTCAAATATTGGCTACTCTATGGCTAATTTATTACCAGAAGGATTCAAAGGGTAGAACTAAAAAGTTCAAAATAGACGACTCTTGGGCCCGATTTTAGTACATTTGGTCAAATATTGACTTTTGAATGACCGATGTAAGATCAGAAAGAGTCAATAAGTAGGTAGAGAAATTTCAAGATCCATGACTGAAACATGTTCAATAGGTCAAATATTGGCTACTCTATGGCTAATTTATCACCAGAAGGAGTCAATATGGTAGAAATAGAAATTTCAAAATCGACGACTCTTGGGCCCGATATTAGTACATTTGGTCAAATATGGATTTCTGAATGACTGACCTAAATTCAGAAAGAGTCAATGAGTAGGTATAAAAACTTCAAGATCCAAAACTGAAACATGTGCAATGGGTAAAATATTGGCTACTCTATGGCTAATTTATCAACAGAAGGAGTCAATTGGGTAGGAATAGAAAGTTCAAGATCAAGGACTGAAATATTTTCAGTGGGTCAAAAATTGGCTGAACTATCGCCAGAAGGATTCAATAGGGTATAACTAAAAAGTTCAAAATCGACGACTCTTGGGCCCGATATTAGTACATTTGGTCAAATATTGACTTTTGAATGATCTATGTAACATCAGAAAGAGTCAATAAGTAGGTATGGAAATTTCAAGATCCATGACTGAAACATGTTCAATTGGTCAAATATTGGCTACTCTATGGCTAATTTATCACCAGAAGGAGTCAAAGGGTAGAACTAAAAAGTTCAAAATCGACGACTCTCTGGCCCGATATTAATACATTTGGTCAGATATTGACTTTTGAATGATCTATGTAACATCAGAAAGAGTCAATAAGTAGGTATAGAAATTTCAAGCTCCATGACTGAAATATGTTCAATGGGTCAAATATTGGCTACTCTATGGCTAATTTATCACCAGAAGGAGTCAAAGGGTAGAAGTAAAAAGTTCAAAATAGACGACTCTTGGGTCCGATTTTAGTACAATTGGTCAAATATTGACTTTTGAATGACCGATGTAACATCAGAAAGAGTCAATATGTAGGTATAGAAATTTCAAGATCCATGACTGAAACATGTTCAATGGGTCAAATATTGGCTACTCTATGGCTAATTTATCACCAGAAGGAGACAATAGGGTAGAAATAGAAATTTCAAAATCGACGACTCTTGGGCCCGATATTAGTACATTTGGTCAAATATGGATTTCTGAATGACTGACCTAAATTCAGAAAGAGTCAATGAGTAGGTATAAAAACTTCAAGATCCATAACTGAAACATGTCCAATGGGTAAAATATTGGCTACTCTATGGCTAATTTATCACCAGAAGGAGTCAATTGGGTAGGAATAGAAAGTTCAAGATCAAGGACTGAAATATTTTCAGTGGGTCAAAAATTGGCTGAACTATTGCCAGAAGGATTCAATAGGGTATAACTAAAAAGTTCAAAATCGACGACTCTTGGGCCCGATATTAGTACATTTGGTCAAATATTGACTTTTGAATGATCTATGTAACATCAGAAAGAGTCAATAAGTAGGTATGGAAATTTCAAGATCCATGACTGAAACATGTTCAATGGGTCAAATATTGGCTACTCTATGGCTAATTTATCACCAGAAGGAGTCAAAGGGTAGAACTAAAAAGTTCAAAATCGACGACTCTCTGGCCCGATATTAGTACATTTGGTCAAATATTGACTTTTGAATGATCTATGTAACATCAGAAAGAGTCAATAAGTAGGTATAGAAATTTCAAGCTCCATGACTGAAACTTGTTCAATGGGTCAAATATTGGCTACTCTATGGCTAATTTATCACCGGAAGGAGTCAAAGGGTAGAACTAAAATATTCAAAATCGACGACTCTTGGGCACGATTTTAGTGCATTTGGTCAAATATTGACTTTTGAATGACCGATGTAACATCAGATAGAGTCAATAAGTAGGTATAGAAATTTCAAGATCCATTACTGAAACATGTTCAATGGGTCAAATATTGGCTACTCTATGGCTAATTTATCACCGGAAGGAGTCAAAGGGTAGAACTAAAAAGTTCAAAATAGACGACTCTTGGGTCCGATTTTAGTACAATTGGTCAAATATTGACTTTTGAATGACCGATGTAACATCAGAAAGAGTCAATATGTAGGTATAGAAATTTCAAGATCCATGACTGAAACATGTTCAATGGGTCAAATATTGGCTACTCTATGGCTAATTTATCACCAGAAGGAGACAATAGGGTAGAAATAGAAATTTCAAAATCGACGACTCTTGGGCCCGATATTATTACATTTGGTCAAATATGGATTTCTGAATGACTGACCTAAATTCAGAAAGAGTCAATGAGTAGGTATAAAAACTTCAAGATCCATAACTGAAACATGTCCAATGGGTAAAATATTGGCTACTCTATGGCTAATTTATCACCAGAAGGAGTCAATTGGGTAGGAATAGAAAGTTCAAGATCAAGGACTGAAATATTTTCAGTGGGTCAAAAATTGGCTGAACTATTGCCAGAAGGATTCAATAGGGTATAACTAAAAAGTTCAAAATCGACGACTCTTGGGCCCGATATTAGTACATTTGGTCAAATATTGACTTTTGAATGACCGATGTAACATCAGATAGAGTCAATAAGTAGGTATAGAAATTTCAAGCTCCATGACTGAAACATGTTCAATGGGTCAAATATTGGCTACTCTATGGCTAATTTATCACCAGAAGGAGTCAAAGGGTAGAACTAAAAAGTTCAAAATAGACGACTCTTGGGCCCGATTTTAGTACATTTGGTCAAATATTGACTTTTGAATGACCGATGTAACATCAGAAAGAGCCAATAAGTAGGTAGAGAAATTTCAAGATCCATTACTGAAACATGTTCAATGGGTCAAATATTGGCTACTCTATGGCTAATTTATCACCAGAAGGAGTCAATGGGTAGAACTAAAAAGTTCAAAATCGACGACTCTTGGCCCCGATTTTAGTACATTTGGTCAAATATTGACTTTTGAATGAAAGATTAAACATCAGAAAGAGCCAATAAGTAGGTATAGAAATTTCAAGATCCATGACTGAAACATGTTCAATGGGTTAAATATTGGCTACTCTATGGCTAATTTATCACCAGAAGGAGTCAATTGGGTAGGAATAGAAAGTTCAAGATCAAGGACTGAAATATTTTTAGTGGTCAAAAATTGGCTGAACTATCGCCAGAAGGTGTCAATAGGGTAGAACTAAAATATTCAAAATCGACGACTCTTGGGCACGATTTTAGTACATTTGGTCAAATATTGACTTTTGAATGACCGATGTAACATCAGATAGAGTCAATAAGTAGGTATAGAAATTTCAAGATCAAGGACTGAAACATGTTCAATGGGTCAAATATTGGCTACTCTATGGCTAATTTATCAACAGAAGGAGTTAATAGGGTATAACTAAAAGTTCAAAATCGACGACTCTCTGGCCCGATATTAGTACATTTGGTCAAATATTGACTTTTGAATGATCTATGTAACATCAGAAAGAGTCAATAAGTAGGTATAGAAATTTCAAGCTCCATGACTGAAACATGTTCAATGGGTCAAATATTGGCTACTCTATGGCTAATTTATTACCAGAAGGATTCAAAGGGTAGAACTAAAAAGTTCAAAATAGACGACTCTTGGGCCCGATTTTAGTACATTTGGTCAAATATTGACTTTTGAATGACCGATGTAAGATCAGAAAGAGTCAATAAGTAGGTAGAGAAATTTCAAGATCCATGACTGAAACATGTTCAATAGGTCAAATATTGGCTACTCTATGGCTAATTTATCACCAGAAGGAGTCAATATGGTAGAAATAGAAATTTCAAAATCGACGACTCTTGGGCCCGATATTAGTACATTTGGTCAAATATGGATTTCTGAATGACTGACCTAAATTCAGAAAGAGTCAATGAGTAGGTATAAAAACTTCAAGATCCAAAACTGAAACATGTGCAATGGGTAAAATATTGGCTACTCTATGGCTAATTTATCAACAGAAGGAGTCAATTGGGTAGGAATAGAAAGTTCAAGATCAAGGACTGAAATATTTTCAGTGGGTCAAAAATTGGCTGAACTATCGCCAGAAGAAAGTTCAAGATCAAGGACTGAAATATTTTTAGTGGTCAAAAATTGGCTGAACTATCGCCAGAAGGTGTCAATAGGGTAGAACTAAAATATTCAAAATCGACGACTCTTGGGCACGATTTTAGTACATTTGGTCAAATATTGACTTTTGAATGACCGATGTAACATCAGATAGAGTCAATAAGTAGGTATAGAAATTTCAAGATCAAGGACTGAAACATGTTCAATGGGTCAAATATTGGCTACTCTATGGCTAATTTATCAACAGAAGGAGTTAATAGGGTATAACTAAAAGTTCAAAATCGACGACTCTCTGGCCCGATATTAGTACATTTGGTCAAATATTGACTTTTGAATGATCTATGTAACATCAGAAAGAGTCAATAAGTAGGTATAGAAATTTCAAGCTCCATGACTGAAACATGTTCAATGGGTCAAATATTGGCTACTCTATGGCTAATTTATTACCAGAAGGATTCAAAGGGTAGAACTAAAAAGTTCAAAATAGACGACTCTTGGGCCCGATTTTAGTACATTTGGTCAAATATTGACTTTTGAATGACCGATGTAAGATCAGAAAGAGTCAATAAGTAGGTAGAGAAATTTCAAGATCCATGACTGAAACATGTTCAATAGGTCAAATATTGGCTACTCTATGGCTAATTTATCACCAGAAGGAGTCAATATGGTAGAAATAGAAATTTCAAAATCGACGACTCTTGGGCCCGATATTAGTACATTTGGTCAAATATGGATTTCTGAATGACTGACCTAAATTCAGAAAGAGTCAATGAGTAGGTATAAAAACTTCAAGATCCAAAACTGAAACATGTGCAATGGGTAAAATATTGGCTACTCTATGGCTAATTTATCAACAGAAGGAGTCAATTGGGTAGGAATAGAAAGTTCAAGATCAAGGACTGAAATATTTTCAGTCGGTCAAAAATTGGCTGAACTATCGCCAGAAGGATTCAATAGGGTATAACTAAAAAGTTCAAAATCGACGACTCTTGGGCCCGATATTAGTACATTTGGTCAAATATTGACTTTTGAATGATCTATGTAACATCAGAAAGAGTCAATAAGTAGGTATGGAAATTTCAAGATCCATGACTGAAACATGTTCAATTGGTCAAATATTGGCTACTCTATGGCTAATTTATCACCAGAAGGAGTCAATGGGTAGAACGAAAAAGTTCAAAATCGTGCCCAAAAGTTGTCTATTTTGAACTTTCTATTCCTACCCAATTGACTCCTTCTGGTGATAAATTAGCCATAGAGTAGCCAATATTTAACCCATTGAACATGTTTCAGTCATGGATCTTGAAATTTCTATACCTACTTATTGGCTCTTTCTGATGTTTAATCTTTCATTCAAAAGTCAATATTTGACCAAATGTACTAAAATCGGGGCCAAGAGTCGTCGATTTTGAACTTTTTAGTTCTACCCATTGACTCCTTCTGGTGATAAATTAGCCATAGAGTAGCCAATATTTGACCCATTGAACATGTTTCAGTAATGGATCTTGAAATTTCTCTACCTACTTATTGGCTCTTTCTGATGTTACATCGGTCATTCAAAAGTCAATATTTGACCAAATGTACTAAAATCGGGCCCAAGAGTCGTCTATTTTGAACTTTTTAGTTCTACCCTTTGACTCCTTCTGGTGATAAATTAGCCATAGAGTAGCCAATATTTGACCCATTGAACATGTTTCAGTCATGGAGCTTGAAATTTCTATACCTACTTATTGACTCTTTCTGATGTTACATAGATCATTCAAAAGTCAATATTTGACCAAATGTACTAATATCGGGCCAGAGAGTCGTCGATTTTGAACTTTTAGTTATACCCTAATAACTCCTTCTGGTGATAAATTAGCCATAGAGTAGCCAATATTTGACCCATTGAACATGTTTCAGTCCTTGATCTTGAACATTCTATTCCTACCCAATTGACTCCTTCTGGTGATAAATTAGCCAAAGAGTAGCCAATATTTTACCCATTGGACATGTTTCAGTTATGGATCTTGAAGTTTTTATACCTACTCATTGAGTCTTTCTGAATTTAGGTCATTCATTCAGAAATCCATATTTGACCAAATGTACTAATATCGGGCCCAAGAGTCGTCGATTTTGAAATTTCTATTTCTACCATATTGACTCCTTCTGGTGATAAATTAGCCATAGTGTAGCCAATATTTGACCCATTGAACATGTTTCAGTCATGGATCTTGAAATTTCTATACCTACTTATTGACTCTTTCTGATGTTACATCGGTCATTCAAAAGTCAATATTTGACCAAATGTACTAATATCGGGCCAGAGAGTCGTCGATTTTGAACTTTTAGTTATACCCTATTAACTCCTTCTGTTGATAAATTAGCCATAGAGTAGCCAATATTTGACCCATTGAACATGTTTCAGTCCTTGATCTTGAAATTTCTATACCTACTTATTGACTCTATCTGATGTTACATCGGTCATTCAAAAGTCAATATTTGACCAAATGTACTAAAATCGTGCCCAAGAGTCGTCGATTTTGAATATTTTAGTTCTACCCTATTGACACCTTCTGGCGATAGTTCAGCCAATTTTTGACCACTAAAAATATTTCAGTCCTTGATCTTGAACTTTCTATTCCTACCCAATTGACTCCTTCTGGTGATAAATTAGCCATAGAGTAGCCAATATTTTACCCATTGGACATGTTTCTGTTATGGATCTTGAAGTTTTTATACCTACTCATTGACTCTTTCTGAATTTAGGTCAGTCATTCAGAAATCCATATTTGACCAAATGTACTAATATCGGGCCCAAGAGTCGTCGATTTTGAAATTTCTATTTCTACCATATTGACTCCTTCTGGTGATAAATTAGCCATAGAGTAGCCAATATTTGACCCATTGAACATGTTTCAGTCATGGATCTTGAAATTTCTATACCTACTTATTGACTCTTTCTGATGTTACATAGATCATTCAAAAGTCAATATTTGACCAAATGTACTAAAATCGGGCCCAAGAGTCGTCGATTTTGAACTTTTTAGCTCTACCCATTGACTCCTTCTGGTTATAAATTAGCCATAGAGTAGCCAATATTTAACCCATTGAACATGTTTCAGTCATGGATCTTGAAATTTCTATACCTACTTATTGGCTCTTTCTGATGTTTAATCTTTCATTCAAAAGTCAATATTTGACCAAATGTACTAAAATCGGGGCCAAGAGTCGTCGATTTTGAACTTTTTAGTTCTACCCATTGACTCCTTCTGGTGATAAATTAGCCATAGAGTAGCCAATATTTGACCCATTGAACATGTTTCAGTAATGGATCTTGAAATTTCTCTACCTACTTATTGACTCTTTCTGATGTTACATCGGTCATTCAAAAGTCAATATTTGACCAAATGTACTAAAATCGGGCCCAAGAGTCGTCTATTTTGAACTTTTTAGTTCTACCCTTTGACTCCTTCAGGTGATAAATTAGCCATAGAGTAGCCAATATTTGACCCATTGAACATGTTTCAGTCATGGAGCTTGAAATTTCTATACCTACTTATTGACTCTTTCTGATGTTACATAGATCATTCAAAAGTCAATATTTGACCAAATGTACTAATATCGGGCCAGAGAGTCGTCGATTTTGAACTTTTAGTTATACCCTATTAACTCCTTCTGGTGATAAATTAGCCATAGAGTAGCCAATATTTGACCCATTGAACATGTTTCAGTCCTTGATCTTGAACATTCTATTCCTACCCAATTGACTCCTTCTGGTGATAAATTAGCCAAAGAGTAGCCAATATTTTACCCATTGGACATGTTTCAGTTATGGATCTTGAAGTTTTTATACCTACTCATTGACTCTTTCTGAATTTAGGTCATTCATTCAGAAATCCATATTTGACCAAATGTATTAATATCGGGCCCAAGAGTCGTCGATTTTGAAATTTCTATTTCAACCCTATTGACTCCTTCTGGTGATAAATTAGCCATAGATTAGCCAATATTTGACCCATTGAACATGTTTCAGTCATGGATCTTGAAATTTCTATACCTACTTATTGACTCTTTCTGATGTTACATAGATCATTCAAAAGTCAATATTTGACCAAATGTACTAAAATCGTGCCCAAGAGTCGTCGATTTTGAACTTTTTCGTTCTACCCATTGACTCCTTCTGGTGATAAATTAGCCATAGAGTAGCCAATATTTGACCCATTGAACATGTTTCAGTAATGGATCTTGAAATTTCTATACCTACTTATTGACTCTATCTGATGTTACATCGGTCATTCAAAAGTCAATATTTGACCAAATGCACTAAAATCGTGCCCAAGAGTCGTCGATTTTGAATATTTTAGTTCTACCCTATTGACACCTTCTGGCGATAGTTCAGCCAATTTTTGACCCACTAAAAATATTTCAGTCCTTGATCTTGAACTTTCTATTCCTACCCAATTGACTCCTTCTGGTGATAAATTAGCCATAGAGTAGCCAATATTTTACCCATTGGACATGTTTCTGTTATGGATCTTGAAGTTTTTATACCTACTCATTGACTCTTTCTGAATTTAGGTCAGACATTCAGAAATCCATATTTGACCAAATGTACTAATATCGGGCCCAAGAGTCGTCGATTTTGAACTTTCTATTTCTACCCTATTGTCTCCTTCTGGTGATAAATTAGCCATAGAGTAGCCAATATTTGACCCATTGAACATGTTTCAGTCATGGATATTGAAATTTCTATACCTACTTATTGACTCTTTCTGATGTTACATAGATCATTCAAAAGTCAATATTTGACCAAATGTACTAAAATCGGGCCCAAGAGTCGTCGATTTTGAACTTTTTAGCTCTACCCCATTGACTCCTTCTGGTTATAAATTAGCCATAGAGTAGCCAATATTTAACCCATTGAACATGATTCAGTCATGGATCTTGAAATTTCTATACCTACTCATTGAATCTATCTGATGTTACATCGGTCATTCAAAAGTCAATATTTGACCAAATGTACTAAAATCGGGCCAAAGAGTTGTCTATTTTGAACTTTTTACTTCTACCCTATTGACTCCTTCTGGTGATAAATTAGCCATAGAGTTGCCAATATTTGACCCATTGAACATGTTTCAGTCATGGAGCTTGATATTTCTATACCTACTTATTGACTCTTTCTGATGTTATATCGGTGATTCAAAAGTCAATATTTGACCAAATGTACTAAAATCGGGCCCAAGAGTCGTCTATTTTGAACTTTTTAGTTCTACCCTTTGACTCCTTCTGGTGATAAATTAGCCATAGAGTAGCCAATATTTGACCCATTGAACATGTTTCAGTCATGGATCTTGAAATTTCTATACCTACTTATTGACTCTTTCTGATGTTACATAGATCATTCAAAAGTCAATATTTGACCAAATGTACTAAAATCGGGGCCAAGAGTCGTCGATTTTGAACTTTTTCGTTCTACCCATTGACTCCTTCTGGTGATAAATTAGCCATAGAGTAGCCAATATTTGACCCATTGAACATGTTTCAGTAATGGATCTTGAAATTTCTATACCTACTTATTGACTCTATCTGATGTTACATCGGTGATTCAAAAGTCAATATTTGACCAAATGTACTAAAATCGTGCCCAAAAGTTGTCTATTTTGAACTTTTTAGTTCTACCCTTTGACTCCTTCTGGTGATAAATTAGCCATAGAGTAGCCAATATTTGACCCATTGAACATGTTTCAGTTATGGAGCTTGAAATTTCTATACCTACTTATTGACTCTTTCTGATGTTACATAAAAGTCAATATTTGACCAAATGTACTAATATCGGGCCAGAGAGTCGTCGATTTTGAACTTTTTAGTTTTACCCTATTGACTCCTTCCGGCGATAATTCAGCCAATTTTTGACCCACTGAAAATATTTCAGTCCTTGATCTTGAACTTTCTATTCCTACCCAATTGACTCCTTCTGGTGATAAATTAGCCATAGAGTAGCCAATATTTTACCCATTGGACATGTTTCTGTTATGGATCTTGAAGTTTTTATACCTACTCATTGACTCTTTCTGAATTTAGGTCAGTCATTCAGAAATCCATATTTGACCAAATGTACTAATATCGGGCCCAAGAGTCGTCGATTTTGAACTTTCTATTTCTACCCAATTGACTCCTTCTGGTGATAAATTAGCCATAGAGTAGCCAATATTTTACCCATTGAACATGTTTCAGTCATGGATCTTGAAATTTCTATACCTACTTATTGACTCTTTCTGATGTTACATCGGTCATTCAAAAGTCAATATTTGACCAAATGTACTAAAATCGGACCCAAGAGTCGTCTATTTTGAACTTTTTAGTTCTACCCTTTGACTCCTTCCGGTGATAAATTAGCCATAGAGTAGCCAATATTTGACCCATTGAACATGTTTCAGTCATGGAGCTTGAAATTTCTATACCTACTTATTGACTCTTTCTGATGTTACATAGATCATTCAAAAGTCAATATTTGACCAAATGTACTAATATCGGGCCAGAGAGTCGTCGATTTTGAACTTTTAGTTATACCCTATTAACTCCTTCTGGTGATAAATTAGCCATAGAGTAGCCAATATTTGACCCATTGAACATGTTTCAGTCCTTGATCTTGAACATTCTATTCCTACCCAATTGACTCCTTCTGGTGATAAATTAGCCAAAGAGTAGCCAATATTTTACCCATTGGACATGTTTCAGTTATGGATCTTGAAGTTTTTATACCTACTCATTGACTCTTTCTGAATTTAGGTCATTCATTCAGAAATCCATATTTGACCAAATGTACTAATATCGGGCCCAAGAGTCGTCGATTTTGAAATTTCTATTTCAACCCTATTGACTCCTTCTGGTGATAAATTAGCCATAGATTAGCCAATATTTGACCCATTGAACATGTTTCAGTCATGGATCTTGAAATTTCTATACCTACTTATTGACTCTTTCTGATGTTACATAGATCATTCAAAAGTCAATATTTGACCAAATGTACTAAAATCGGGCCCAAGAGTCGTTGATTTTTAACTTTTTCGTTCTACCCATTGACTCCTTCTGGTGATAAATTAGCCATAGAGTAGCCAATATTTGACCCATTGAACATGTTTCAGTAATGGATCTTGAAATTTCTATACCTTCTTATTGACTCTTTCTGATGTTACATAGATCACTCAACAGTCAATATTTGACCAAATGTACTAAAATCGGGCCCAAGAGTCGTCGATTTTGAATATTTTAGTTCTACCCTATTGACACCTTCTGGCGATAGTTCAGCCAATTTTTGACCCACTGAAAATATTTCAGTCCTTGATCTTGAACTTTCTATTCCTACCCAATTGACTCCTTCTGGTGATAAATTAGCCATAGAGTAGCCAATATTTTACCCATTGAACATGTTTCAGTCATGGATCTTGAAATTTCTATACCTACTTATTGACTCTATCTGATGTTATATCGGTCATTCAAAAGTCAATATTTGACCAAATGTTCTAAAATCGGGCCCAAGAGTCTTCTATTTTGAACTTTTTAGTTCTACCCTATTGCCCCCTTCTGGTGATAATTTAGCCATAGAGTAGCCAATATTTGACCTATTGAACATGTTTCAGTTATGGATCTTGAAATTTCTATACCTACTTATTGACTCTTTCTGATGTTACATAGATCATTCAAAGTCAATATTTGACCAAATGTTCTAAAATCGGGCCCAAGAGTCGTCGATTTTGAACTTTGTATTCCTACCCAATTCACTCCTTCTGGTGATAAATTAGCCATAGAGTAGCCAAAATTTGACCCATTGAACATGTTTCAGTCATGGAGCTTGAAATTTCTATACCTACTTATTGACTCTTTCTGATGTTATATCAGTGATTCAAAAGTCTGTATTTGACCAAATGTACTACAATCGGGCCCAAGAGTCGTCGATTTTGAACTTTTTAGTTCTACCCATTGACTCCTTCAGGTGATAAATTAGCCATAGAGTAGCCAATATTTGACCCATTGAACATGTTTCAGTCATGGATCTTGAAATTTCTATACCTACTTATTGACTCTATCTGATGTTACATCGGTCATTCAAAAGTCAATATTTGACCAAACGTACTAATATCCGGCCAAAGAGTCGTCGATTTTGATTTTTTTAGTTATACCCTATTGACTCCTTCTGGCGATAGTTAAGCCGATTTTTGACCTACTGAAAATATTTCAGTCCTTGATCTTGAACTTTCTATTCCTACCCAATTGACTCCTTCTGGTGAAAAATTACCCATAGAGTAGCCAATATTTTACCCATTGAACATGTTTCAGTCATGGATCTTGAAATTTCTATACCTACTTATTGACTCTATCTGATGTTACATTGGTTATTCAAAAGTCAATATTTGACCAAAAGTACTAAAATAGGGCCCAAAAGTCGTCGATTTTGAACTTTTTAGTTCTACCCATTGACTCCTTCTGGTGATAAATTAGCCATAGAGTAGCCAATATTTGACCCATTGAACATATTTCAGTCATGGATCTTGAAATTTCTATACCTACTTATTGACTCTTTCTGATGTTACATCGGTGATTCAAAAGTCAATATCTGACCAAATGTACTAAAATCGGGCCAAAGAGTTGTCTATTTTGAACTTTTTACTTCTACCCTATTGAGTCCTTCTGGTGATAAATTAGCCATAGAGTAGCCAATATTTGACCCATTGAACATGTTTCAGTAATGGATCTTGAAATTTCTATACCTACTTATTGACTCTATCTGATGTTACATCGGTCATTCAAAAGTCAATATTTGACCAAATGTACTAAAACCGGGCCCAAGAGTCGTCGATTTTGAATATTTTAGTTCTACCCTATTGACACCTTCTGGCGATAGTTCAGCCAATTTTTGACCCACTGAAAATATTTCAGTCCTTGATCTTGAACTTTCTATTCCTACCCAATTGACTCCTTCTGGTGATAAATTAGCCATAGAGTAGCCAATATTTTACCCATTGAACATGTTTCAGTCATGGATCTTGAAATTTCTATACCTACTTATTGACTCTATCTGATGTTACATCGGTCATTCAAAAGTCAATATTTGACCAAATGTACTAAAATCGGGCCCAAGAGTCTTCTATTTTGAACTTTTTAGTTCTACCCTATTGCCCTCTTCTGGTGATAATTTAGCCATAGAGTAGCCGATATGTGACCCATTGAACATGTTTCAGTCATGGATCTTGAAATTTCTATACCTACTAATTGACTCTTTCTGATGTTACATAGATCATTCAAAAGTCAATATTTTGCCAAACGTACTAATATCGGGCCAGAGAGTCGTCGATTTTGATTTTTTTAGTTATACCCTATTGACTCCTTCTGGCGATAGTTCAGCCAATTTTTGACCCACTGAAAATATTTCAGTCCTTGATCTTGAACTTTCTATTCCTACCCAATTGACTCCTTCTGGTGATAAATTACCCATAGAGTAGCCAAAATTTTACCCATTGGACATGTTTCATTTATGGATCTTGAAGTTTTTATACCTACTCATTGACTCTTTCTGAATTTAGGTCAGTCATTCAGAAATCCATATTTGACAAAATGTACTAATATCGGGCCCAAGAGTCGTCGATTTTGAACTTTCTATTCCTACCCAATTGACTCCTTCTGGTGATAAATTAGCCATAGAGTAGCCAATATTTTACCCATTGAACATGTTTCAGTCATGGATCTTGAAAATTTCTATACCTACTAATTGACTCTATCTGATGTTACATCGGTCATTCAAAAGTCAATATTTGACCAAATGTACTAAAATCGGGCCCAAGAGTCGTCGATTTTGAACTTTCTATTCCTACCCAATTGACTCCTTCTGGTGATAAATTAGCCAAAGAGTAGCCAATATTTTACCCATTGAACATGTTTCAGTCATGGATCTTGAAATTTCTATACCTACTTATTGACTCTTTCTGATGTTACATCGGTCATTCAAAAGTCAATATTTGACCAAATGTACTAAAATCGGGCCCAAGAGTCGTCGATTTTGAACTTTTTCGTTCTACCCATTGACTCCTTCTGGTGATAAATTAGCCATAGAGTAGCCAACATTTGACCCATTGAACATGTTTCAGTAATGGATCTTGAAATTTCTATACCTACTTATTGACTCTTTCTGATGTTACATAGATCATTCAAAAGTCATAATTTGACCAAATGTTTTAAAATCGGGCCAAAGAGTTGTCTATTTTGAACTTTTTACTTCTACCCTATTGACTCCTTCTGGTGATAAATTAGCCATAGAGTAGCCAATATTTTACCCATTGAACATGTTTCAGTCATGGATCTTGAAAATTTCTATACCTACTAATTGACTCTATCTGATGTTACATCGGTCATTCAAAAGTCAATAATTGACCAAATGTACTATAATCGGGCCCAAGAGTCGTCGATTTTGAATATTTTAGTTCTACCCTATTGACTCCTTCTGGCGATAGTTCAGCCAATTTTTGACCCACTGAAAATATTTCAGTCCTTGATCTTGAACTTTCTATTCCTACCCTATTGACTCCTTCTGGTGACAAATTAGCCATAGAGTAGCCAATATTTTACCCATTGAACATGTTTCAGTCATGGATCTTGAAATTTCTATACCTACTTATTGACTCTATCTGATGTTACATCGGTCATTCAAAAGTCAATATTTGACCAAATGTACTAAAATCGGGCCCAAGAGTCGTCGATTTTGAACTTTCTATTCCTACCCAATTGACTCCTTCTGGTGATAAATTAGCCATAGAGTAGCCAATATTTGACCCATTGAACATGTTTCAGTCATGGATCTTGAAATTTCTATACCTACTTATTGACTCTATCTGATGAAACATCGGTCATTCAAAAGTCAATAATTGATCAAATGTACTATAATCGGGCCCAAGAGTCGTCGATTTTGAATATTTTAGTTCTACCCTATTGACTCCTTCTGGCGATAGTTCAGCCAATTTTTGACCCACTGAAAATATTTCAGTCCTTGATCTTGAACTTTCTATTCCTACCCTATTGACTCCTTCTGGTGATAAATTAGCCATAGAGTAGCCAATATTTTACCCATTGAACATGTTTCAGTCATGGATCTTGAAATTTCTATACCTACTTATTGACTCTATCTGATGTTACATCGGTCGTTCAAAAGTCAATATTTGACCAAATGTACTAAAATCGGGCCCAAGAGTCGTCGATTTTGAACTTTCTATTCCTACCCAATTGACTCCTTCTGGTGATAAATTAGCCATAGAGTAGCCAATATTTTACCCATTGAACATGTTTCAGTCATGGATCTTGAAATTTCTATACCTACTTATTGACTCTATCTGATGAAACATCGGTCATTCAAAAGTCAATATTTGACCAAATGTACTAAAATCGGGCCCAAGAGTCTTCTATTTTGAACTTTTTAGTTCTACCCTATTGCCCTCTTCTGGTGATAATTTAGCCATAGAGTAGCCGATATTTGACCCATTGAACATGTTTCAGTCATGGATCTTGAAATTTCTATACCTACTAATTGACTCTTTCTGATGTTACATAGATCATTCAAAAGTCAATATTTGGCCAAACGTACTAATATCGGGCCAGAGAGTCGTCGATTTTGATTTTTTTAGTTATACCCTATTGACTCCTTCTGGCGATAGTTCAGCCAATTTTTGACCCACTGAAAATATTTCAGTCCTTGATCTTGAACTTTCTATTCCTACCCAATTGACTCCTTCTGGTGATAAATTACCCATAGAGTAGCCAATATTTTACCCATTGGACATGTTTCATTTATGGATCTTGAAGTTTTTATACCTACTCATTGACTCTTTCTGAATTTAGGTCAGTCATTCAGAAATCCATATTTGACAAAATGTACTAATATCGGGCCCAAGAGTCGTCGATTTTGAACTTTCTATTCCTACCCAATTGACTACTTCTGGTGATAAATTAGCCATAGAGTAGCCAATATTTTACCCATTGAACATGTTTCAGTCATGGATCTTGAAAATTTCTATACCTACTAATTGACTCTATCTGATGTTACATCGGTCTTTCAAAAGTCAATATTTGACCAAATGTACTAAAATCGGGCCCAAGAGTCGTCGATTTTGAACTTTCTATTCCTACCCAATTGACTCCTTCTGGTGATAAATTAGCCAAAGAGTAGCCAATATTTGACCCATTGAATATGTTTCAGTAATGGATCTTGAAATTTCTATACCTACTTATTGACTCTTTCTGATGTTACATAGATCATTCAAAAGTCAATATTTGACCAAATGTTCTAAAATCGGGCCAAAGAGTTGTCTATTTTGAACTTTTTACTTCTACCCTATTGACTCCTTCTGGTGATAAATTAGCCATAGAGTAGCCAATATTTTACCCATTGAACATGTTTCAGTCATGGATCTTGAAAATTTCTATACCTACTAATTGACTCTATCTGATGTTACATCGGTCATTCAAAAGTCAATAATTGACCAAATGTACTAATATCGGGCCCAAGAGTCGTCGATTTTGAATATTTTAGTTCTACCCTATTGACTCCTTCTGGCGATAGTTCAGGCAATTTTTGACCCACTGAAAATATTTCAGTCCTTGATCTTGAACTTTCTATTCCTACCCAATTGACTCCTTCTGGTGATAAATTAGCCATAGAGTAGCCAATATTTTACCCATTGAACATGTTTCAGTCATGGATCTTGAAATTTCTATACCTACTTATTGACTCTATCTGATGTTACATCGGTCATTCAAAAGTCAATATTTGACCAAATGTACTAAAATCGGGCCCAAGAGTCTTCTATTTTGAACTTTTTAGTTCTACCCTATTGCCCTCTTCTGGTGATAATTTAGCCATAGAGTAGCCGATATTTGACCCATTGAACATGTTTCAGTCATGGATCTTGAAATTTCTATACCTACTAATTGACTCTTTCTGATGTTACATAGATCATTCAAAAGTCAATATTTGACCAAATGTACTAAAATCGGGCCCAAGAGTCGTCGATTTTGAATATTTTAGTTCTACCCTGTTGACTCCTTCTGGCGATAGTTCAGCCAATTTTTGACCCACTGAAAATATTTCAGTCCTTGATCTTGAACTTTCTATTCCTACCCAATTGACTCCTTCTGGTGATAAATTAGCCATAGAGTAGCCAATATTTTACCCATTGAACATGTTTCAGTCGTGGATCTTGAAAATTTCTATACCTACTAATTGACTCTTTCTGATGTTACATCGGTCATTCAAAAGTCAATATTTGACCAAATGTACTAAAATCGGGCCCAAGAGTCGTCGATTTTGAACTTTCTATTCCTACCCAATTGACTCCTTCTGGTCATAAATTAGCCAAAGAGTAGCCAATATTTTACCCATTGAACATGTTTCAGTCATGGATCTTGAAATTTCTATACCTACTTATTGACTCTATCTGATGTTACATCGGTCATTCAAAAGTCAATATTTGACCAAATGTACTAAAATCGGGCACAAGAGTCGTCGATTTTGAACTTTTTCGTTCTACCCATTGACTCCTTCTGGTGATAAATTAGCCATAGAGTAGCCAACATTTGACCCATTGAACATGTTTCAGTAATGGATCTTGAAATTTCTATACCTACTTATTGACTCTTTCTGATGTTACATAGATCATTCAAAAGTCATAATTTGACCAAATGTTTTAAAATCGGGCCAAAGAGTTGTCTATTTTGAACTTTTTACTTCTACCCTATTGACTCCTTCTGGTGATAAATTAGTCATAGAGTAGCCAATATTTTACCCATTGAACATGTTTCAGTCATGGATCTTGAAAATTTCTATACCTACTAATTGACTCTATCTGATGTTACATCGGTCATTCAAAAGTCAATAATTGACCAAATGTACTATAATCGGGCCCAAGAGTCGTTGATTTTGAATATTTTAGTTCTACCCTATTGACTCCTTCTGGCGATAGTTCAGCCAATTTTTGACCCACTGAAAATATTTCAGTCCTTGATCTTGAACTTTCTATTCCTACCCTATTGACTCCTTCTGGTGATAAATTAGCCATAGAGTAGCCAATATTTTACCCATTGAACATGTTTTAGTCATGGATCTTGAAATTTCTATACCTACTTATTGACTCTATCTGATGTTACATCGGTCATTCAAAAGTCAATATTTGACCAAATGTACTAAAATCGGGCCCAAGAGTCGTCGATTTTGAACTTTCTATTCCTACCCAATTGACTCCTTCTGGTGATAAATTAGCCATAGAGTAGCCAATATTTTACCCATTGAACATGTTTCAGTCATGGATCTTGAAATTTCTATACCTACTTATTGACTCTATCTGATGAAACATCGGTCATTCAAAAGTCAATATTTGACCAAATGTACTAAAATCGGGCCCAAGAGTCTTCTATTTTGAACTTTTTAGTTCTACCCTATTGCCCTCTTCTGGTGATAATTTAGCCATAGAGTAGCCGATATTTGACCCATTGAACATGTTTCAGTCATGGATCTTGAAATTTCTATACCTACTAATTGACTCTTTCTGATGTTACATAGATCATTCAAAAGTCAATATTTGACCAAATGTACTAAAATCGGGCCCAAGAGTCGTCGATTTTGAACTTTTTCGTTCTACCCATTGACTCCTTCTGGTGATAAATTAGCCATAGAGTAGCCAACATTTGACCCATTGAACATGTTTCAGTAATGGATCTTGAAATTTCTATACCTACTTATTGACTCTTTCTGATGTTACATAGATCATTCAAAAGTCATAATTTGACCAAATGTTTTAAAATCGGGCCAAAGAGTTGTCTATTTTGAACTTTTTACTTCTACCCTATTGACTCCTTCTGGTGATAAATTAGTCATAGAGTAGCCAATATTTTACCCATTGAACATGTTTCAGTCATGGATCTTGAAAATTTCTATACCTACTAATTGACTCTATCTGATGTTACATCGGTCATTCAAAAGTCAATAATTGACCAAATGTACTATAATCGGGCCCAAGAGTCGTTGATTTTGAATATTTTAGTTCTACCCTATTGACTCCTTCTGGCGATAGTTCAGCCAATTTTTGACCCACTGAAAATATTTCAGTCCTTGATCTTGAACTTTCTATTCCTACCCTATTGACTCCTTCTGGTGATAAATTAGCCATAGAGTAGCCAATATTTTACCCATTGAACATGTTTCAGTCATGGATCTTGAAATTTCTATACCTACTTATTGACTCTATCTGATGTTACATCGGTCATTCAAAAGTCAATATTTGACCAAATGTACTAAAATCGGGCCCAAGAGTCGTCGATTTTGAACTTTCTATTCCTACCCAATTGACTCCTTCTGGTGATAAATTAGCCATAGAGTAGCCAATATTTTACCCATTGAACATGTTTCAGTCATGGATCTTGAAATTTCTATACCTACTTATTGACTCTATCTGATGAAACATCGGTCATTCAAAAGTCAATATTTGACCAAATGTACTAAAATCGGGCCCAAGAGTCTTCTATTTTGAACTTTTTAGTTCTACCCTATTGCCCTCTTCTGGTGATAATTTAGCCATAGAGTAGCCGATATTTGACCCATTGAACATGTTTCAGTCATGGATCTTGAAATTTCTATACCTACTAATTGACTCTTTCTGATGTTACATGGATCATTCAAAAGTCAATATTTTGCCAAACGTACTAATATCGGGCCAGAGAGTCGTCGATTTTGATTTTTTTAGTTATACCCTATTGACTCCTTCTGGCGATAGTTCAGCCAATTTTTGACCCACTGAAAATATTTCAGTCCTTGATCTTGAACTTTCTATTCCTACCCAATTGACTCCTTCTGGTGATAAATTACCCATAGAGTAGTCAATATTTTACCCATTGGACATGTTTCATTTATGGATCTTGAAGTTTTTATACCTACTCATTGACTCTTTCTGAATTTAGGTCAGTCATTCAGAAATCCATATTTGACAAAATGTACTAATATCGGGCCCAAGAGTCGACTTTCTATTCCTACCCAATTGACTACTTCTGGTGATAAATTAGCCATAGAGTAGCCAATATTCTACCCATTGAACATGTTTCAGTCATGGATCTTGAAAATTTCTATACCTACTAATTGACTCTATCTGATGTTACATCGGTCATTCAAAAGTCAATATTTGACCAAATGTACTAAAATCGGGCCCAAGAGTCGTCGATTTTGAACTTTCTATTCCTACCCAATTGACTCCTTCTGGTGATAAATTAGCCAAAGAGTAGCCAATATTTTACCCATTGAACATGTTTCAGTCATGGATCTTGAAATTTCTATACCTACTTATTGACTCTATCTGATGTTACATCGGTCATTCAAAAGTCAATATTTGACCAAATGTACTAAAATCGGGCCCAAGAGTCGTCGATTTTGAACTTTCTATTCCTACCCAATTGACTCCTTCTGGTCATAAATTAGCCAAAGAGTAGCCAATATTTTACCCATTGAACATGTTTCAGTCATGGATCTTGAAATTTCTATACCTACTTATTGACTCTATCTGATGTTACATCGGTCATTCAAAAGTCAATATTTGACCAAATGTACTAAAATCGGGCCCAAGAGTCGTCGATTTTGAACTTTTTCGTTCTACCCATTGACTCCTTCTGGTGATAAATTAGCCATAGAGTAGCCAACATTTGACCCATTGAACATGTTTCAGTAATGGATCTTGAAATTTCTATACCTACTTATTGACTCTTTCTGATGTTACATAGATCATTCAAAAGTCATAATTTGACCAAATGTTTTAAAATCGGGCCAAAGAGTTGTCTATTTTGAACTTTTTACTTCTACCCTATTGACTCCTTCTGGTGATAAATTAGTCATAGAGTAGCCAATATTTTACCCATTGAACATGTTTCAGTCATGGATCTTGAAAATTTCTATTCCTACTAATTGACTCTATCTGATGTTACATCGGTCATTCAAAAGTCAATAATTGACCAAATGTACTATAATCGGGCCCAAGAGTCGTTGATTTTGAATATTTTAGTTCTACCCTATTGACTCCTTCTGGCGATAGTTCAGCCAATTTTTGACCCACTGAAAATATTTCAGTCCTTGATCTTGAACTTTCTATTCCTACCCTATTGACTCCTTCTGGTGATAAATTAGCCATAGAGTAGCCAATATTTTACCCATTGAACATGTTTCAGTCATGGATCTTGAAATTTCTATACCTACTTATTGACTCTATCTGATGTTACATCGGTCATTCAAAAGTCAATATTTGACCAAATGTACTAAAATCGGGCCCAAGAGTCGTCGATTTTGAACTTTCTATTCCTACCCAATTGACTCCTTCTGGTGATAAATTAGCCATAGAGTAGCCAATATTTTACCCATTGAACATGTTTCAGTCATGGATCTTGAAATTTCTATACCTACTTATTGACTCTATCTGATGAAACATCGGTCATTCAAAAGTCAATATTTGACCAAATGTACTAAAATCGGGCCCAAGAGTCTTCTATTTTGAACTTTTTAGTTCTACCCTATTGCCCTCTTCTGGTGATAATTTAGCCATAGAGTAGCCGATATTTGACCCATTGAACATGTTTCAGTCATGGATCTTGAAATTTCTATACCTACTAATTGACTCTTTCTGATGTTACATAGATCATTCAAAAGTCAATATTTTGCCAAACGTACTAATATCGGGCCAGAGAGTCGTCGATTTTGATTTTTTTAGTTATACCCTATTGACTCCTTCTGGCGATAGTTCAGCCAATTTTTGACCCACTGAAAATATTTCAGTCCTTGATCTTGAACTTTCTATTCCTACCCAATTGACTCCTTCTGGTGATAAATTACCCATAGAGTAGCCAATATTTTACCCATTGGACATGTTTCATTTATGGATCTTGAAGTTTTTATACCTACTCATTGACTCTTTCTGAATTTAGGTCAGTCATTCAGAAATCCATATTTGACAAAATGTACTAATATCGGGCCCAAGAGTCGACTTTCTATTCCTACCCAATTGACTACTTCTGGTGATAAATTAGCCATAGAGTAGCCAATATTTTACCCATTGAACATGTTTCAGTCATGGATCTTGAAAATTTCTATACCTACTAATTGACTCTATCTGATGTTACATCGGTCATTCAAAAGTCAATATTTGACCAAATGTACTAAAATCGGGCCCAAGAGTCGTCGATTTTGAACTTTCTATTCCTACCCAATTGACTCCTTCTGGTGATAAATTAGCCAAAGAGTAGCCAATATTTTACCCATTGAACATGTTTCAGTCATGGATCTTGAAATTTCTATACCTACTTATTGACTCTATCTGATGTTACATCGGTCATTCAAAAGTCAATATTTGACCAAATGTACTAAAATCGGTCCAAAGAGTCGTCGATTTTGAACTTTTTCGTTCTACCCATTGACTCCTTCTGGTGATAAATTAGCCATAGAGTAGCCAATATTTGACCCATTGAACATGTTTCAGTAATGGATCTTGAAATTTCTATACCTACTTATTGACTCTTTCTGATGTTACATAGATCATTCAAAAGTCAATATTTGACCAAATGTTCTAAAATCGGGCCAAAGAGTTGTCTATTTTGAACTTTTTACTTCTACCCTATTGACTCCTTCTGGTGATAAATTAGCCATAGAGTAGCCAATATTTTACCCATTGAACATGTTTCAGTCATGGATCTTGAAAATTTCTATACCTACTAATTGACTCTATCTGATGTTACATCGGTCATTCAAAAGTCAATAATTGACCAAATGTACTAATATCGGGCCCAAGAGTCGTCGATTTTGAATATTTTAGTTCTACCCTATTGACTCCTTCTGGCGATAGTTCAGGCAATTTTTGACCCACTGAAAATATTTCAGTCCTTGATCTTGAACTTTCTATTCCTACCCAATTGACTCCTTCTGGTGAGAAATTAGCCATAGAGTAGCCAATATTTTACCCATTGAACATGTTTCAGTCATGGATCGTGAAATTTCTATACCTACTTATTGACTCTATCTGATGTTACATCGGTCATTCAAAAGTCAATATTTGACCAAATGTACTAAAATCGGGCCCAAGAGTCTTCTATTTTGAACTTTTTAGTTCTACCCTATTGCCCTCTTCTGGTGATAATTTAGCCATAGAGTAGCCGATATTTGACCCATTGAACATGTTTCAGTCATGGATCTTGAAATTTCTATACCTACTAATTGACTCTTTCTGATGTTACATAGATCATTCAAAAGTCAATATTTGACCAAATGTACTAAAATCGGGCCATAGAGTCGTCGATTTTGAATATTTTAGTTCTACCCTGTTGACTCCTTCTGGCGATAGTTCAGCCAATTTTTGACCCACTGAAAATATTTCAGTCCTTGATCTTGAACTTTCTATTCCTACCCAATTGACTCCTTCTGGTGATAAATTAGCCATAGAGTAGCCAATATTTTACCCATTGAACATGTTTCAGTCATGGATCTTGAAATTTCTATACCTACTTATTGACTCTATCTGATGTTACATCGGTCATTCAAAAGTCAATATTTGACCAAATGTACTAAAATCGGGCCCAAGACTCTTCTATTTTGAACTTTTTAGTTCTACCCTATTGCCCCCTTCTGGTGATAATTTAGCCATAGAGTAGCCAATATTTGACCTATTGAACATGTTTCAGTCATGGATCTTGAAATTTCTATACCTACTTATTGACTCTTTCTGATGTTACATAGATCACTCAACAGTCAATATTTGACCAAATGTACTACAATCGGGCCCAAGAGTCGTCGATTTTGAATATTTTAGTTCTACCCTATTGACACCTTCTGGCGATAGTTCAGCCAATTTTTGACCCACTGAAAATATTTCAGTCCTTGATCTTGAACTTTCTATTCCTACCCAATTGAGTCCTTCTGGTGATAAATTAGCCATAGAGTAGCCAAACTTTGACCCATTGAACATGTTTCAGTCATGGATCTTGAAATTTCTAGTCCTACTTATTGAATCTATCTGATGTTACATCAGTCATTCAAAAGTCAATATTTGACCAAATGTTCTAAAATCAGGCCAAATAGTTGTCTATTTTGAACTTTTTACTTCTAGCCTATTGACTCCTTCTGGTGATAAATTAGCCATAGAGTAGCCAATATTTGACCCATTGAACATATTTCAGTCATGGATCTTGAAATTTCTATACCTACTTATTGACTCTTTCTGATGTTACATCGGTAATTCAAAAGTCAATATTTGACCAAATGTACTAAAATCGGGCCCAAGAGTCGTCGATTTTGAATATTTTAGTTCTACCCTATTGACTCCTTTTGGCGATAGTTCAGCCAATTTTTGACCCACTGAAAATATTTCAGTCCTTGATCTTGAACTTTCTATTCCTACCCAATTGACTCCTTCTGGTGATAAATTAGCCATAGAGTAGCCAATATTTTACCCATTGAACATGTTTCAGTCATGGATCTTGAAATTTCTATACCTACTTATTGACTGTTTCTGATGTTACATAGATCATTCAAGAGTCAATATTTGACCAAATGTACTAAAATCGGGCCCAAGAGTCGTCGATTTTGAATATTTTAGTTCTACCCTATTGACACCTTCTGGCGATAGTTCAGCCAATTTTTGACCCACTGAAAATATTTCATTCCTTGATCTTGAACTTTCTATTCCTACCCAATTGACTCCTTCTGGTGATAAATTAGCCATAGAGTAGCCAAAATTTGACCCATTGAACATGTTTCAGTCATGGATCTTGAAATTTCTAGCCCTACTTATTGAATCTATCTGATGTTACATCGGTCATTCAAAAGTAAATATTTGACCAAATGTTCTAAAATCGGGCCAAAGAGTTGTCTATTTTGAACTTTTTACTTCTACCCTATTGACTCTTTCTGGTGATAAATTAGCCATAGAGTAGCCAACATTTGACCCATTGAACATGTTTCAGTCATGGAGCTTGAAATTTCTATACCTACTTATAGACTCTTTCTGATGTTATATCGGTGATTCAAAAGTCAATATTTGACCAAATGTACTAAAATCGGGCCCAAGAGTCTTCTATTTTGAACTTTTTAGTTCTAACCTATTGAATCCTTCAGGAGATAGTTCAGCCAATTTTTGACCCACTGAAAATATTTCAGTCCTTGATCTTGAACTTTCTATTCCTACCCAATTGACTCCTTCTGGTGATAAATTAGCCATTGAGTAGCCAATATTTGACCCATTGAACATGTTTCAGTCATGGATCTTGAAATTTCTATACCTACTTATTGACTCTTTCTGATGTTACATAGATCATTCAAAAGTCAATATTTGACCAAATGTACTAAAATCGGGCCCAAGACTCTTCTATTTTGAACTTTTTAGTTCTACCCTATTGCCCCCTTCTTGTGATAATTTAGCCATAGAGTAGCCAATATTTGACCTATTGAACATGTTTCAGTCATGGATCTTAAAATTTCTATACCTACTTATTGACTCTATCTGATGTTACATAGATCATTCAAAAGTCAATATTTGACCAAATGTACTAAAATCGGGCCCAAGAGTTGTCGATTTTAAACTTTTTCGTTCTACCCATTGACTCCTTCTGGTGATAAATTAGCCATAGAGTAGCCAATATTTGACCCATTGAACATGTTTCAGTAATGGATCTTGAAATTTCTATACCTACTTATTGACTCTATCTGATGTTACATCGGTCATTCAAAAGTCAATATTTGACCAAATGTACTAAAATCGGGCCCAAGAGTCGTCGATTTTGAATATTTTAGTTCTACCCTATTGACACCTTCTGGCGATAGTTCAGCCAATTTTTGACCCACTGAAAATATTTCAGTCCTTGATCTTGAACTTTCTATTCCTACCCAATTGACTCCTTCTGGTGATAAATTAACCATAGAGTAGCCAAAATTTGACCCATTGAACATGTTTCAGTCATGGATCTTGAAATTTCTAGTCCTACTTATTGAATCTATCTGATGTTACATCGGTCATTCAAAAGTCAATATTTGACCAAATGTTCTAAAATCGGGCCAAAGAGTTGTCTATTTTGTACTTTTTACTTCTACCCTATTGACTCCTTCTGGTGATAAATTAGCCATAGAGTAGCCAATATTTGACCCATTGAACATGTTTCAGTCATGGAGCTTGAAATTTCTATACCTACTTATTGACTCTTTCTGATGTTATATCGGTGATTCAAAAGTCAATATTTGACCAAATGTACTAAAATCTGGCCCAAGAGTCGTCTATTTTGAACTTTTTAGTTCTACCCTTTGACTCCTTCTGGTGATAAATTAGCCATAGAGTAGCCAATATTTGACCCATTGACCATGTTTCAGTAATGCATCTTGAAGTTTTTATACCTACTCATTGACTCTTTTTGAATTTAGGTCAGTCATTCAGAAATCCATATTTGACCAAATGTACTAATATCGGGCCCAAGAGTCGTCTATTTTGAACTTTCTATTTCTACCCAATTGACTCCTTCCGGTGATAAATTAGCCATAGAGTAGCCAATATTTTACCCATTGGACATGTTTCAGTTATGGATCTTGAAGTTTTTATACCTACTCATTGACTCTTTCTGAATTTAGGTCAGTCATTCAGAAATCCATATTTGACCAAATGTACTAATATCGGGCCCAAGAGTCGTCGATTTTGAACTTTCTATTTCTACCCAATTGACTCCTTCAGGTGATAAATTAGCCATAGAGTAGCCAATATTTGACCCATTGAACATGTTTCAGTCGTGGATCTTGAAATTTCTATACCTACTTATTGGCTCTTTCTGATGTTTAATCTTTCATTCAAAAGACAATATTTGACCAAATGTACTAAAATCGGGCCCAAGAGTCTTCTATTTTGAACTTTTTTGTTCTACCCTATTGCCCCCTTCTGGTGATAATTTAGCCATAGAGTAGCCAATATTTGACCTATTGAACATGTTTCAGTCATGGATCTTAAAATTTCTATACCTACTTATTGAATCTATCTGATGTTACATAGATCATTCAACAGTCAATATTTGACCAAATGTACTAAAATCGGGCCCAAGAGTCGTCGATTTTTAACTTTTTCGTTCTACCCATTGACTCCTTCTGGTGATAAATTAGCCATAGAGTAGCCAATATTTGACCCATTGAACATGTTTCAGTAATGGATCTTGAAACTTCTATACCTACTTATTGACTCTATCTGATATTACATCGGTCATTCAAAAGTCAATATTTGACCAAATGTACTAAAATCGGGCCCAAGAGTCGTCGATTTTGAATATTTTAGTTCTACCCCATTGACACCTTCTGGCGATAGTTCAGCCAATTTTTGACCCACTGAAAATATTTCAGTCCTTGATCTTGAACTTTCTATTCCTACCCAATTGACTCCTTCTGGTGATAAATTAGCCATAGAGTAGCCAATATTTTACCCATTGAACATGTTTCAGTCATGGATCTTGAAATTTCTATACCTACTTATTGACTCTATCTGATGTTACATCGGTCATTCAAAAGTCAACATTTGACCAAATGTACTAAAATCGGGCCCAAGAGTCTTCTATTTTGAACTTTTTAGTTCTACCCTATTGCCCCCTTCTGGTGATAATTTAGCCATAGAGTAGCCAATATTTTACCCATTGAACATGTTTCAGTCATGGATCTTGAAATTTCTATACCTACTAATTGACTCTTTCTGATGTTACATAGATCATTCAAAAGTCAATATTTTGCCAAACGTACTAATATCGGGCCAGAGAGTCGTCGATTTTGATTTTTTTAGTTATACCCTATTGACTCCTTCTGGCGATAGTTCAGCCAATTTTTGACCTACAGAAAATATTTCAGTCCTTGATCTTGAACTTTCTATTCCTACCCAATTGACTCCTTCTGGTGATAAATTACCCATAGATTAGCCAATATTTGACCCATTGACCATGTTTCAGTAATGCATCTTGAAGTTTTTATACCTACTCATTGACTCTTTCTGAATTTAGGTCAGTCATTCAGAAATCCATATTTGACAAAATGTACTAATATCGGGCCCAAGAGTCGTCGATTTTGAACTTTCTATTCCTACCCAATTGACTCCTTCTGGTGATAAATTAGCCATAGAGTAGCCAATATTTTACCCATTGAACATGTTTCAGTCATGGATCTTGAAAATTTCTATACCTACTAATTGACTCTATCTGATGTTACATCGGTCATTCAAAAGTCAATATTTGACCAAATGTACTAAAATCGGGCCCAAGAGTCGTCGATTTTGAACTTTCTATTCCTACCCAATTGACTCCTTCTGGTGATAAATTACCCAAAGAGTAGCCAATATTTTACCCATTGAACATGTTTCAGTCATGGATCTTGAAATTTCTATACCTACTTATTGACTCTATCTGATGTTACATCGGTCATTCAAAAGTCAATATTTGACCAAATGTACTAAAATCGGGCCCAAGAGTCGTCGATTTTGAACTTTCTATTCCTACCCAATTGACTCCTTCTGGTGATAAATTAGCCAAAGAGTAGCCAATATTTTACCCATTGAACATGTTTCAGTCATGGATCTTGAAATTTCTATACCTTCTTATTGACTCTTTCTGATGTTACATAGATCACTCAACAGTCAATATTTGACCAAATGTACTAAAATCGGGCCCAAGAGTCGTCGATTTTGAATATTTTAGTTCTACCCTATTGACACCTTCTGGCGATAGTTCAGCCAATTTTTGACCCACTGAAAATATTTCAGTCCTTGATCTTGAACTTTCTATTCCTACCCAATTGACTCCTTCTGGTGAAAAATTAGCCATAGAGTAGCCAATATTTTACCCATTGAACATGTTTCAGTCATGGATCTTCAAATTTCTATACCTACTTATTGAC
This sequence comes from Zacco platypus, assembly GCA_038088235.1. Classification (NCBI taxonomy): domain Eukaryota; kingdom Metazoa; phylum Chordata; class Actinopteri; order Cypriniformes; family Xenocyprididae; genus Zacco; species Zacco platypus. Next base: position 18,758,395 of record CM076064.1, read on the forward strand.
TCTATCTGATGTTACATCGGTCATTCAAAAGTCAATATTTGACCAAATGTACTAAAATCGGGCCCAAGAGTCTTCTATTTTGAACTTTTTAGTTCTACCCTATTGCCCTCTTCTGGTGATAATTTAGCCATAGAGTAGCCGATATTTGACCCATTGAACATGTTTCAGTCAAGGATCTTGAAATTTCTATACCTACTAATTGACTCTTTCTGATGTTACATAGATCATTCAAAAGTCAATATTTTGCCAAACGTACTAATATCGGGCCAGAGAGTCGTCGATTTTGATTTTTTTAGTTATACCCTATTGACTCCTTCTGGCGATAGTTCAGCCAATTTTTGACCCACTGAAAATATTTCAGTCCTTGATCTTGAACTTTCTATTCCTACCCAATTGACTCCTTCTGGTGATAAATTAGCCATAGAGTAGCCAATATTTGACCCATTGAACATGTTTCAGTAATGGATCTTGAAATTTCTATACCTACTTATTGACTCTTTCTGATGTTACATAGATCATTCAAAAGTCAATATTTGACCAAATGTTCTAAAATCGGGCCAAAGAGTTGTCTATTTTGAACTTTTTACTTCTACCCTATTGACTCCTTCTGGTGATAAATTAGCCATAGAGTAGCCAATATTTTACCCATTGAACATGTTTCAGTCATGGATCTTGAAAATTTCTATACCTACTAATTGACTCTATCTGATGTTACATCGGTCATTCAAAAGTCAATAATTGACCAAATGTACTAATATCGGGCCCAAGAGTCGTCGATTTTGAATATATAAGTTCTACCCTATTGACTCCTTCTGGCGATAGTTCAGCCAATTTTTGACGAACTGAAAATATTTCAGTCCTTGATCTTGAACTTTCAATTCCTACCCAATTGACTCCTTCTGGTGATAAATTACCCATAGAGTAGCCAATATTTTACCCATTGGACATGTTTCAGTTATGGATCTTGAAGTTTTTATACCTACTCATTGACTCTTTCTGAATTTAGGTCAGTCATTCAGAAATCCATATTTGACAAAATGTACTAATATCGGGCCCAAGAGTCGTCGATTTTGAACTTTCTATTCCTACCCAATTGACTCCTTCTGGTGATAAATTAGCCATAGAGTAGCCAATATTTTACCCATTGAACATGTTTCAGTCATGGATCTTGAAAATTTCTATGCCTACTAATTGACTCTATCTGATGTTACATCGGTCATTCAAAAGTCAATATTTGACCAAATGTACTAAAATCGGGCCCAAGAGTCGTCGATTTTGAACTTTCTATTCCTACCCAATTGACTCCTTCTGGTGATAAATTAGCCATAGAGTAGCCAATATTTTACCCATTGAACATGTTTCAGTCATGGATCTTGAAAATTTCTATGCCTACTAATTGACTCTATCTGATGTTACATCGGTCATTCAAAAGTCAATATTTGACCAAATGTACTAAAATCGGGCCCAAGAGTCGTCGATTTTGAACTTTCTATTCCTACCCAATTGACTCCTTCTGGTGATAAATTAGCCAAAGAGTAGCCAATATTTTACCCATTGAACATGTTTCAGTCATGGATCTTGAAATTTCTATACCTACTTATTGACTCCATCTGATGTTACATCGGTCATTCAAAAGTCAATATTTGACCAAATGTACTAAAATCGGGCCCAAGAGTCGTCGATTTTGAACTTTCTATTCCTACCCAATTGACTCCTTCTGGTGATAAATTAGCCAAAGAGTAGCCAATATTTTACCCATTGAACATGTTTCAGTCATGGATCTTGAAATTTCTATACCTTCTTATTGACTCTTTCTGATGTTACATAGATCACTCAACAGTCAATATTTGACCAAATGTACTAAAATCGGGCCCAAGAGTCGTCGATTTTGAATATTTTAGTTGTACCCTATTGACACCTTCTGGCGATAGTTCAGCCAATTTTTGACCCACTGAAAATATTTCAGTCCTTGATCTTGAACTTTCTATTCCTACCCAATTGAATCCTTCTGGTGAAAAATTAGCCATAGAGTAGCCAATATTTTACCCATTGAACATGTTTCAGTCATGGATCTTCAAATTTCTATACCTACTTATTGACTCTATCTGATGTTACATCGGTCATTCAAAAGTCAATATTTGACCAAATGTACTAAAATCGGGCCCAAGAGTCTTCTATTTTGAACTTTTTAGTTCTACCCTATTGCCCTCTTCTGGTGATAATTTAGCCATAGAGTAGCCGATATTTGACCCATTGAACATGTTTCAGTCAAGGATCTTGAAATTTCTATACCTACTAATTGACTCTATCTGATGTTACATCGGTCATTCAAAAGTCAATAATTGACCAAATGTACTAATATCGGGCCCAAGAGTCGTCGATTTTGAATATATAAGTTCTACCCTATTGACTCCTTCTGGCGATAGTTCAGCCAATTTTTGACGAACTGAAAATATTTCAGTCCTTGATCTTGAACTTTCAATTCCTACCCAATTGACTCCTTCTGGTGATAAATTACCCATAGAGTAGCCAATATTTTACCCATTGGACATGTTTCATTTATGGATCTTGAAGTTTTTATACCTACTCATTGACTCTTTCTGAATTTAGGTCAGTCATTCAGAAATCCATATTTGACAAAATGTACTAATATCGGGCCCAAGAGTCGTCGATTTTGAACTTTCTATTCCTACCCAATTGACTCCTTCTGGTGATAAATTAGCCATAGAGTAGCCAATATTTTACCCATTGAACATGTTTCAGTCATGGATCTTGAAAATTTCTATGCCTACTAATTGACTCTATCTGATGTTACATCGGTCATTCAAAAGTCAATATTTGACCAAATGTACTAAAATCGGGCCCAAGAGTCGTCGATTTTGAACTTTCTATTCCTACCCAATTGACTCCTTCTGGTGATAAATTAGCCATAGAGTAGCCAATATTTTACCCATTGAACATGTTTCAGTCATGGATCTTGAAAATTTCTATGCCTACTAATTGACTCTATCTGATGTTACATCGGTCATTCAAAAGTCAATATTTGACCAAATGTACTAAAATCGGGCCCAAGAGTCGTCGATTTTGAACTTTCTATTCCTACCCAATTGACTCCTTCTGGTGATAAATTAGCCAAAGAGTAGCCAATATTTTACCCATTGAACATGTTTCAGTCATGGATCTTGAAATTTCTATACCTACTTATTGACTCCATCTGATGTTACATCGGTCATTCAAAAGTCAATATTTGACCAAATGTACTAAAATCGGGCCCAAGAGTCGTCGATTTTGAACTTTCTATTCCTACCCAATTGACTCCTTCTGGTGATAAATTAGCCAAAGAGTAGCCAATATTTTACCCATTGAACATGTTTCAGTCATGGATCTTGAAATTTCTATACCTTCTTATTGACTCTTTCTGATGTTACATAGATCACTCAACAGTCAATATTTGACCAAATGTACTAAAATCGGGCCCAAGAGTCGTCGATTTTGAATATTTTAGTTGTACCCTATTGACACCTTCTGGCGATAGTTCAGCCAATTTTTGACCCACTGAAAATATTTCAGTCCTTGATCTTGAACTTTCTATTCCTACCCAATTGACTCCTTCTGGTGAAAAATTAGCCATAGAGTAGCCAATATTTTACCCATTGAACATGTTTCAGTCATGGATCTTGAAATTTCTATACCTACTTATTGACTCTATCTGATGTTACATCGGTCATTCAAAAGTCAATATTTGACCAAATGTACTAAAATCGGGCCCAAGAGTCTTCTATTTTGAACTTTTTAGTTCTACCCTATTGCCCTCTTCTGGTGATAATTTAGCCATAGAGTAGCCGATATTTGACCCATTGAACATGTTTCAGTCAAGGATCTTGAAATTTCTATTCCTACTAATTGACTCTTTCTGATGTTACATAGATCATTCAAAAGTCAATATTTTGCCAAACGTACTAATATCGGGCCAGAGAGTCGTCGATTTTGATTTTTTTAGTTATACCCTATTGACTCCTTCTGACGATAGATCAGCCAATTTTTGACCCACTGAAAATATTTCAGTCCTTGATCTTGAACTTTCTATTCCTACCCAATTGACTCCTTCTGGTGATAAATTAGCCATAGAGTAGCCAATATTTTACCCATTGAACATGTTTCAGTCATGGATCTTGAAAATTTCTATACCTACTAATTGACTCTATCTGATGTTACATCGGTCATTCAAAAGTCAATATTTGACCAAATGTACTAAAATCGGGCCCAAGAGTCGTCGATTTTGAACTTTCTATTCCCACCCAATTGACTCCTTCTGGTGATAAATTAGCCAAAGAGTAGCCAATATTTTACCCATTGAACATGTTTCAGTCATGGATCTTGAAATTTCTATACCTACTTATTGACTCTATCTGATGTTACATCGGTCATTCAAAAGTCAATATTTGACCAAATGTACTAAAATCGGGCCCAAGAGTCGTCGATTTTGAACTTTTTCGTTCTACCCATTGACTCCTTCTGGTGATAAATTAGCCATAGAGTAGCCAATATTTGACCCATTGAACATGTTTCAGTAATGGATCTTGAAATTTCTATACCTACTTATTGACTCTTTCTGATGTTACATAGATCATTCAAAAGTCAATATTTGACCAAATGTTCTAAAATCGGGCCAAAGAGTTGTCTATTTTGAACTTTTTACTTCTACCCTATTGACTCCTTCTGGTGATAAATTAGCCATAGAGTAGCCAATATTTTACCCATTGAACATGTTTCAGTCATGGATCTTGAAAATTTCTATACCTACTAATTGACTCTATCTGATGTTACATCGGTCATTCAAAAGTCAATAATTGACCAAATGTACTAATATCGGGCCCAAGAGTCGTCGATTTTGAATATATTAGTTCTACCCTATTGACTCCTTCTGGCGATAGTTCAGCCAATTTTTGACCCACTGAAAATATTTCAGTCCTTGATCTTGAACTTTCTATTCCTACCCAATTGACTCCTTCTGGTGATAAATTACCCATAGAGTAGCCAATATTTTACCCATTGAACATGTTTCAGTCATGGATCTTGAAATTTCTATACCTACTAATTGACTCTTTCTGATGTTACATAGATCATTCAAAAGTCAATATTTTGCCAAACGTACTAATATCGGGCCAGAGAGTCGTCGATTTTGATTTTTTTAGTTATACCCTATTGACTCCTTCTGGCGATAGTTCAGCCAATTTTTGACCCACTGAAAATATTTCAGTCCTTGATCTTGAACTTTCTATTCCTACCCAATTGACTCCTTCTGGTGATAAATTACCCATAGAGTAGCCAATATTTGACCCATTGACCATGTTTCAGTAATGCATCTTGAAGTTTTTATACCTACTCATTGACTCTTTCTGAATTTAGGTCAGTCATTCAGAAATCCATATTTGACAAAATGTACTAATATCGGGCCCAAGAGTCGTCGATTTTGAACTTTCTATTCCTACCCAATTGACTCCTTCTGGTGATAAATTAGCCATAGAGTAGCCAATATTTTACCCATTGAACATGTTTCAGTCATGGATCTTGAAAATTTCTATACCTACTAATTGACTCTATCTGATGTTACATCGGTCATTCAAAAGTCAATATTTGACCAAATGTACTAAAATCGGGCCCAAGAGTCGTCGATTTTGAACTTTCTATTCCTACCCAATTGACTCCTTCTGGTGATAAATTAGCCAAAGAGTAGCCAATATTTTACCCATTGAACATGTTTCAGTCATGGATCTTGAAATTTCTATACCTACTTATTGACTCTATCTGATGTTACATCGGTCATTCAAAAGTCAATATTTCACCAAATGTACTAAAATCGGGCCCAAGAGTCGTCGATTTTGAACTTTCTATTCCTACCCAATTGACTCCTTCTGGTGATAAATTAGCCAAAGAGTAGCCAATATTTTACCCATTGAACATGTTTCAGTCATGGATCTTGAAATTTCTATACCTTCTTATTGACTCTTTCTGATGTTACATAGATCACTCAACAGTCAATATTTGACCAAATGTACTCAAATCGGGCCCAAGAGTCGTCGATTTTGAATATTTTAGTTCTACCCTATTGACACCTTCTGGCGATAGTTCAGCCAATTTTTGACCCACTGAAAATATTTCAGTCCTTGATCTTGAACTTTCTATTCCTACCCAATTGACTCCTTCTGGTGAAAAATTAGCCATAGAGTAGCCAATATTTTACCCATTGAACATGTTTCAGTCATGGATCTTCAAATTTCTATACCTACTTATTGACTCTATCTGATGTTACAACGGTCATTCAAAAGTCAATATTTGACCAAATGTACTAAAATCGGGCCCAAGAGTCTTCTATTTTGAACTTTTTAGTTCTACCCTATTGCCCTCTTCTGGTGATAATTTAGCCATAGAGTAGCCGATATTTGACCCATTGAACATGTTTCAGTCAAGGATCTTGAAATTTCTATACCTACTAATTGACTCTTTCTGATGTTACATAGATCATTCAAAAGTCAATATTTTGCCAAACGTACTAATATCGGGCCAGAGAGTCGTCGATTTTGATTTTTTTAGTTATACCCTATTGACTCCTTCTGACGATAGTTCAGCCAATTTTTGACCAACTGAAAATATTTCAGTCCTTGATCTTGAACTTTCTATTCCTACCCAATTGACTCCTTCTGGTGATAAATTAGCCATAGAGTAGCCAATATTTTACACATTGAACATGTTTCAGTCATGGATCTTGAAAATTTCTATACCTACTAATTGACTCTATCTGATGATACATCGGTCATTCAAAAGTCAATATTTGACCAAATGTACTAAAATCGGGCCCAAGAGTCGTCGATTTTGAACTTTCTATTCCCACCCAATTGACTCCTTCTGGTGATAAATTAGCCAAAGAGTAGCCAATATTTTACCCATTGAACATGTTTCAGTCATGGATCTTGAAATTTCTATACCTACTTATTGACTCTTTCTGATGTTACATAGATCATTCAAAAGTCAATATTTGACCAAATGTTCTAAAATCGGGCCAAAGAGTTGTCTATTTTGAACTTTTTACTTCTACCCTATTGACTCCTTCTGGTGATAAATTAGCCATAGAGTAGCCAATATTTTACCCATTGAACATGTTTCAGTCATGGATCTTGAAAATTTCTATACCTACTAATTGACTCTATCTGATGTTACATCGGTCATTCAAAAGTCAATAATTGACCAAGTGTACTAATATCGGGCCCAAGAGTCGTCGATTTTGAATATATTAGTTCTACCCTATTGACTCCTTCTCGCGATAGTTCAGCCAATTTTTGACCCACTGAAAATATTTCAGTCCTTGATCTTGAACTTTCTATTCCTACCCAATTGACTCCTTCTGGTGATAAATTACCCATAGAGTAGCCAATATTTTACCCATTGAACATGTTTCAGTCATGGATCTTGAAATTTCTATACCTACTAATTGACTCTTTCTGATGTTACATAGATCATTCAAAAGTCAATATTTTGCCAAACGTACTAATATCGGGCCAGAGAGTCGTCGATTTTGATTTTTTTAGTTATACCCTATTGACTCCTTCTGGCGATAGTTCAGCCAATTTTTGACCCACTGAAAATATTTCAGTCCTTGATCTTGAACTTTCTATTCCTACCCAATTGACTCCTTCTGGTGATAAATTACCCATAGAGTAGCCAATATTTGACCCATTGACCATGTTTCAGTAATGCATCTTGAAGTTTTTATACCTACTCATTGACTCTTTCTGAATTTAGGTCAGTCATTCAGAAATCCATATTTGACAAAATGTACTAATATCGGGCCCAAGAGTCGTCGATTTTGAACTTTCTATTCCTACCCAATTGACTCCTTCTGGTGATAAATTAGCAATAGAGTAGCCAATATTTTACCCATTGAACATGTTTCAGTCATGGATCTTGAAAATTTCTATACCTACTAATTGACTCTATCTGATGTTACATCGGTCATTCAAAAGTCAATATTTGACCAAATGTACTAAAATCGGGCCCAAGAGTCGTCGATTTTGAACTTTCTATTCCTACCCAATTGACTCCTTCTGGTGATAAATTAGCCAAAGAGTAGCCAATATTTTACCCATTGAACATGTTTCAGTCATGGATCTTGAAATTTCTATACCTACTTATTGACTCTTTCTGATGTTACATCGGTCATTCAAAAGTCAATATTTGACCAAATGTACTAAAATCGGGCCCAAGAGTCGTCGATTTTGAACTTTCTATTCCTACCCAATTGACTCCTTCTGGTGATAAATTAGCCAAAGAGTAGCCAATATTTTACCCATTGAACATGTTTCAGTCATGGATCTTGAAATTTCTATACCTTCTTATTGACTCTTTCTGATGTTACATAGATCACTCAACAGTCAATATTTGACCAAATGTACTAAAATCGGGCCCAAGAGTCGTCGATTTTGAATATTTTAGTTCTACCCTATTGACACCTTCTGGTGATAAATTAGCCATAGAGTAGCCAATATTTGACCCATTGAACATGTTTCAGTAATGGATCTTGAAATTTCTATACCTACTTATTGACTCTTTCTGATGTTACATAGATCATTCAAAAGTCAATATTTGACCAAATGTTCTAAAATCGGGCCAAAGAGTTGTCTATTTTGAACTTTTTACTTCTACCCTATTGACTCCTTCTGGTGATAAATTAGCCATAGAGTAGCCAATATTTTACCCATTGAACATGTTTCAGTCATGGATCTTGAAATTTCTATACCTTCTTATTGACTCTTTCTGATGTTACATAGATCACTCAACAGTCAATATTTGACCAAATGTACTAAAATCGGGCCCAAGAGTCGTCGATTTTGAATATTTTAGTTGTACTCTATTGACACCTTCTGGCGATAGTTCAGCCAATTTTTGACCCACTGAAAATATTTCAGTCCTTGATCTTGAACTTTCTATTCCTACCCAATTGACTCCTTCTGGTGAAAAATTAGCCATAGAGTAGCCAATATTTTACCCATTGAACATGTTTCAGTCATGGATCTTCAAATTTCTATACCTACTTATTGACTCTATCTGATGTTACATCGGTCATTCAAAAGTCAATATTTGACCAAATGTACTAAAATCGGGCCCAAGAGTCTTCTATTTTGAACTTTTTAGTTCTACCCTATTGCCCTCTTCTGGTGATAATTTAGCCATAGAGTAGCCGATATTTGACCCATTGAACATGTTTCAGTCAAGGATCTTGAAATTTCTATACCTACTAATTGACTCTTTCTGATGTTACATAGATCATTCAAAAGTCAATATTTTGCCAAACGTACTAATATCGGGCCAGAGAGTCGTCGATTTTGATTTTTTTAGTTATACCCTATTGACTCCTTCTGACGATAGTTCAGCCAATTTTTGACCAACTGAAAATATTTCAGTCCTTGATCTTGAACTTTCTATTCCTACCCAATTGACTCCTTCTGGTGATAAATTAGCCATAGAGTAGCCAATATTTTACACATTGAACATGTTTCAGTCATGGATCTTGAAAATTTCTATACCTACTAATTGACTCTATCTGATGTTACATCGGTCATTCAAAAGTCAATATTTGACCAAATGTACTAAAATCGGGCCCAAGAGTCGTCGATTTTGAACTTTCTATTCCCACCCAATTGACTCCTTCTGGTGATAAATTAGCCAAAGAGTAGCCAATATTTTACCCATTGAACATGTTTCAGTCATGGATCTTGAAATTTCTATACCCACTTATTGACTCTTTCTGATGTTACATAGATCATTCAAAAGTCAATATTTGACCAAATGTTCTAAAATCGGGCCAAAGAGTTGTCTATTTTGAACTTTTTACTTCTACCCTATTGACTCCTTCTGGTGATAAATTAGCCATAGAGTAGCCAATATTTTACCCATTGAACATGTTTCAGTCATGGATCTTGAAAATTTCTATACCTACTAATTGACTCTATCTGATGTTACATCGGTCATTCAAAAGTCAATAATTGACCAAATGTACTAATATCGGGCCCAAGAGTCGTCGATTTTGAATATATTAGTTCTACTCTATTGACTCCTTCTCGCGATAGTTCAGCCAATTTTTGACCCACTGAAAATATTTCAGTCCTTGATCTTGAACTTTCTATTCCTACCCTATTGACTCCTTCTGGTGATAAATTAGCCATAGAGTAGCCAATATTTTACCCATTGAACATGTTTCAGTCATGGATCTTGAAATTTCTATACCTACTTATTGACTCTATCTGATGTTACATCGGTCATTCAAAAGTCAATATTTGACCAAATGTACTAAAATCGGGCCCAAGAGTCGTCGATTTTGAACTTTCTATTCCTACCCAATTGACTCCTTCTGGTGATAAATTAGCCATAGAGTAGCCAATATTTTACCCATTGAACATGTTTCAGTCATGGATCTTGAAATTTCTATACCTACTAATTGACTCTTTCTGATGTTACATAGATCATTCAAAAGTCAATATTTTGCCAAACGTACTAATATCGGGCCAGAGAGTCGTCGATTTTGATTTTTTTAGTTATACCATATTGACTCCTTCTGGCGATAGTTCAACCAATTTTTGACCCACTGAAAATATTTCAGTCCTTGATCTTGAACTTTCTATTCCTACCCAATTGACTCCTTCTGGTGATAAATTACCCATAGAGTAGCCAATATTTTACCCATTGGACATGTTTCATTTATGGATCTTGAAGTTTTTATACCTACTCATTGACTCTTTCTTAATTTAGGTCAGTCATTCAGAAATCCATATTTGACAAAATGTACTAATATCGGGCCCAAGAGTCGTCGATTTTGAACTTTCTATTCCTACCCAATTGACTCCTTCTGGTGATAAATTAGCCATAGAGTAGCCAATATTTTACACATTGAACATGTTTCAGTCATGGATCTTGAAAATTTCTATACCTACTAATTGACTCTATCTGATGTTACATCGGTCATTCAAAAGTCAATATTTGACCAAATGTACTAAAATCGGGCCCAAGAGTCGTCGATTTTGAACTTTCTATTCCCACCCAATTGACTCCTTCTGGTGATAAATTAGCCAAAGAGTAGCCAATATTTTACCCATTGAACATGTTTCAGTCATGGATCTTGAAATTTCTATACCTACTTATTGACTCTTTCTGATGTTACATAGATCATTCAAAAGTCAATATTTGACCAAATGTTCTAAAATCGGGCCAAAGAGTTGTCTATTTTGAACTTTTTACTTCTACCCTATTGACTCCTTCTGGTGATAAATTAGCCATAGAGTAGCCAATATTTTACCCATTGAACATGTTTCAGTCATGGATCTTGAAAATTTCTATACCTACTAATTGACTCTATCTGATGTTACATCGGTCATTCAAAAGTCAATAATTGACCAAATGTACTAATATCGGGCCCAAGAGTCGTCGATTTTGAATATATTAGTTCTACTCTATTGACTCCTTCTCGCGATAGTTCAGCCAATTTTTGACCCACTGAAAATATTTCAGTCCTTGATCTTGAACTTTCTATTCCTACCCAATTGACTCCTTCTGGTGATAAATTACCCATAGAGTAGCCAATATTTTACCCATTGAACATGTTTCAGTCATGGATCTTGAAATTTCTATACCTACTAATTGACTCTTTCTGATGTTACATAGATCATTCAAAAGTCAATATTTTGCCAAACGTACTAATATCGGGCCAGAGAGTCGTCGATTTTGATTTTTTTAGTTATACCCTATTGACTCCTTCTGGCGATAGTTCAGCCAATTTTTGACCCACTGAAAATATTTCAGTCCTTGATCTTGAACTTTCTATTCCTACCCAATTGACTCCTTCTGGTGATAAATTACCCATAGAGTAGCCAATATTTGACCCATTGACCATGTTTCAGTAATGCATCTTGAAGTTTTTATACCTACTCATTGACTCTTTCTGAATTTAGGTCAGTCATTCAGAAATCCATATTTGACAAAATGTACTAATATCGGGCCCAAGAGTCGTCGATTTTGAACTTTCTATTCCTACCCAATTGACTCCTTCTGGTGATAAATTAGCCATAGAGTAGCCAATATTTTACCCATTGAACATGTTTCAGTCATGGATCTTGAAAATTTCTATACCTACTAATTGACTCTATCTGATGTTACATCGGTCATTCAAAAGTCAATATTTGACCAAATGTACTAAAATCGGGCCCAAGAGTCGTCGATTTTGAACTTTCTATTCCTACCCAATTGACTCCTTCTGGTGATAAATTAGCCAAAGAGTAGCCAATATTTTACCCATTGAACATGTTTCAGTCATGGATCTTGAAATTTCTATACCTACTTATTGACTCTTTCTGATGTTACATCGGTCATTCAAAAGTCAATATTTGACCAAATGTACTAAAATCGGGCCCAAGAGTCGTCGATTTTGAACTTTCTATTCCTACCCAATTGACTCCTTCTGGTGATAAATTAGCCAAAGAGTAGCCAATATTTTACCCATTGAACATGTTTCAGTCATGGATCTTGAAATTTCTATACCTTCTTATTGACTCTTTCTGATGTTACATAGATCACTGAACAGTCAATATTTGACCAAATGTACTAAAATCGGGCCCAAGAGTCGTCGATTTTGAATATTTTAGTTCTACCCTATTGACACCTTCTGGTGATAAATTAGCCATAGAGTAGCCAATATTTGACCCATTGAACATGTTTCAGTAATGGATCTTGAAATTTCTATACCTACTTATTGACTCTTTCTGATGTTACATAGATCATTCAAAAGTCAATATTTGACCAAATGTTCTAAAATCGGGCCAAAGAGTTGTCTATTTTGAACTTTTTACTTCTACCCTATTGACTCCTTCTGGTGATAAATTAGCCATAGAGTAGCCAATATTTTACCCATTGAACATGTTTCAGTCATGGATCTTGAAAATTTCTATACCTACTAATTGACTCTATCTGATGTTACATCGGTCATTCAAAAGTCAATAATTGACCAAATGTACTAACATCGGGCCCAAGAGTCGTCGATTTTGAATATATAAGTTCTACCCTATTGACTCCTTCTGGCGATAGTTCAGCCAATTTTTGACGAACTGAAAATATTTCAGTCCTTGATCTTGAACTTTCAATTCCTACCCAATTGACTCCTTCTGGTGATAAATTAGCCATAGAGTAGCCAATATTTTACCCATTGAACATGTTTCAGTCATGGATCTTGAAAATTTCTATGCCTACTAATTGACTCTATCTGATGTTACATCGGTCATTCAAAAGTCAATATTTGACCAAATGTACTAAAATCGGGCCCAAGAGTCGTCGATTTTGAACTTTCTATTCCTACCCAATTGACTCCTTCTGGTGATAAATTAGCCAAAGAGTAGCCAATATTTTACCCATTGAACATGTTTCAGTCATGGATCTTGAAATTTCTATACCTACTTATTGACTCCATCTGATGTTACATCGGTCATTCAAAAGTCAATATTTGACCAAATGTACTAAAATCGGGCCCAAGAGTCGTCGATTTTGAACTTTCTATTCCTACCCAATTGACTCCTTCTGGTGATAAATTAGCCAAAGAGTAGCCAATATTTTACAAATTGAACATGTTTCAGTCATGGATCTTGAAATTTCTATACCTTCTTATTGACTCTTTCTGATGTTACATAGATCACTCAACAGTCAATATTTGACCAAATGTACTAAAATCGGGCCCAAGAGTCGTCGATTTTGAATATTTTAGTTGTACCCTATTGACACCTTCTGGCGATAGTTCAGCCAATTTTTGACCCACTGAAAATATTTCAGTCCTTGATCTTGAACTTTCTATTCCTACCCAATTGACTCCTTCTGGTGAAAAATTAGCCATAGAGTAGCCAATATTTTACCCATTGAACATGTTTCAGTCATGGATCTTCAAATTTCTATACCTACTTATTGACTCTATCTGATGTTACATCGGTCATTCAAAAGTCAATATTTGACCAAATGTACTAAAATCGGGCCCAAGAGTCTTCTATTTTGAACTTTTTAGTTCTACCCTATTGCCCTCTTCTGGTGATAATTTAGCCATAGAGTAGCCGACATTTGACCCATTGAACATGTTTCAGTCAAGGATCTTGAAATTTCTATACCTACTAATTGACTCTTTCTGATGTTACATAGATCATTCAAAAGTCAATATTTTGCCAAACGTACTAATATCGGGCCAGAGAGTCGTCGATTTTGATTTTTTTAGTTATACCCTATTGACTCCTTCTGACGATAGTTCAGCCAATTTTTGACCCACTGAAAATATTTCAGTCCTTGATCTTGAACTTTCTATTCCTACCCAATTGACTCCTTCTGGTGATAAATTAGCCATAGAGTAGCCAATATTTTACCCATTGAACATGTTTCAGTCATGGATCTTGAAAATTTCTATACCTACTAATTGACTCTATCTGATGTTACATCGGTCATTCAAAAGTCAATATTTGACCAAATGTACTAAAATCGGGCCCAAGAGTCGTCGATTTTGAACTTTCTATTCCTACCCAATTGACTCCTTCTGGTGATAAATTACCCATAGAGTAGCCAATATTTGACCCATTGACCATGTTTCAGTAATGCATCTTGAAGTTTTTATACCTACTCATTGACTCTTTCTGAATTTAGGTCAGTCATTCAGAAATCCATATTTGACAAAATGTACTAATATCGGGCCCAAGAGTCGTCGATTTTGAACTTTCTATTCCTACCCAATTGACTCCTTCTGGTGATAAATTAGCCATAGAGTAGCCAATATTTTACCCATTGAACATGTTTCAGTCATGGATCTTGAAAATTTCTATACCTACTAATTGACTCTATCTGATGTTACATCGGTCATTCAAAAGTCAATATTTGACCAAATGTACTAAAATCGGGCCCAAGAGTCGTCGATTTTGAACTTTCTATTCCTACCCAATTGACTCCTTCTGGTGATAAATTAGCCAAAGAGTAGCCAATATTTTACCCATTGAACATGTTTCAGTCATGGATCTTGAAATTTCTATACCTACTTATTGACTCTTTCTGATGTTACATCGGTCATTCAAAAGTCAATATTTGACCAAATGTACTAAAATCGGGCCCAAGAGTCGTCGATTTTGAACTTTCTATTCCTACCCAATTGACTCCTTCTGGTGATAAATTAGCCAAAGAGTAGCCAATATTTTACCCATTGAACATGTTTCAGTCATGGATCTTGAAATTTCTATACCTTCTTATTGACTCTTTCTGATGTTACATAGATCACTGAACAGTCAATATTTGACCAAATGTACTAAAATCGGGCCCAAGAGTCGTCGATTTTGAATATTTTAGTTCTACCCTATTGACACCTTCTGGTGATAAATTAGCCATAGAGTAGCCAATATTTGACCCATTGAACATGTTTCAGTAATGGATCTTGAAATTTCTATACCTACTTATTGACTCTTTCTGATGTTACATAGATCATTCAAAAGTCAATATTTGACCAAATGTTCTAAAATCGGGCCAAAGAGTTGTCTATTTTGAACTTTTTACTTCTACCCTATTGACTCCTTCTGGTGATAAATTAGCCATAGAGTAGCCAATATTTTACCCATTGAACATGTTTCAGTCATGGATCTTGAAAATTTCTATACCTACTAATTGACTCTATCTGATGTTACATCGGTCATTCAAAAGTCAATAATTGACCAAATGTACTAACATCGGGCCCAAGAGTCGTCGATTTTGAATATATAAGTTCTACCCTATTGACTCCTTCTGGCGATAGTTCAGCCAATTTTTGACGAACTGAAAATATTTCAGTCCTTGATCTTGAACTTTCAATTCCTACCCAATTGACTCCTTCTGGTGATAAATTAGCCATAGAGTAGCCAATATTTTACCCATTGAACATGTTTCAGTCATGGATCTTGAAAATTTCTATGCCTACTAATTGACTCTATCTGATGTTACATCGGTCATTCAAAAGTCAATATTTGACCAAATGTACTAAAATCGGGCCCAAGAGTCGTCGATTTTGAACTTTCTATTCCTACCCAATTGACTCCTTCTGGTGATAAATTAGCCAAAGAGTAGCCAATATTTTACCCATTGAACATGTTTCAGTCATGGATCTTGAAATTTCTATACCTACTTATTGACTCCATCTGATGTTACATCGGTCATTCAAAAGTCAATATTTGACCAAATGTACTAAAATCGGGCCCAAGAGTCGTCGATTTTGAACTTTCTATTCCTACCCAATTGACTCCTTCTGGTGATAAATTAGCCAAAGAGTAGCCAATATTTTACAAATTGAACATGTTTCAGTCATGGATCTTGAAATTTCTATACCTTCTTATTGACTCTTTCTGATGTTACATAGATCACTCAACAGTCAATATTTGACCAAATGTACTAAAATCGGGCCCAAGAGTCGTCGATTTTGAATATTTTAGTTGTACCCTATTGACACCTTCTGGCGATAGTTCAGCCAATTTTTGACCCACTGAAAATATTTCAGTCCTTGATCTTGAACTTTCTATTCCTACCCAATTGACTCCTTCTGGTGAAAAATTAGCCATAGAGTAGCCAATATTTTACCCATTGAACATGTTTCAGTCATGGATCTTCAAATTTCTATACCTACTTATTGACTCTATCTGATGTTACATCGGTCATTCAAAAGTCAATATTTGACCAAATGTACTAAAATCGGGCCCAAGAGTCTTCTATTTTGAACTTTTTAGTTCTACCCTATTGCCCTCTTCTGGTGATAATTTAGCCATAGAGTAGCCGACATTTGACCCATTGAACATGTTTCAGTCAAGGATCTTGAAATTTCTATACCTACTAATTGACTCTTTCTGATGTTACATAGATCATTCAAAAGTCAATATTTTGCCAAACGTACTAATATCGGGCCAGAGAGTCGTCGATTTTGATTTTTTTAGTTATACCCTATTGACTCCTTCTGACGATAGTTCAGCCAATTTTTGACCCACTGAAAATATTTCAGTCCTTGATCTTGAACTTTCTATTCCTACCCAATTGACTCCTTCTGGTGATAAATTAGCCATAGAGTAGCCAATATTTTACCCATTGAACATGTTTCAGTCATGGATCTTGAAAATTTCTATACCTACTAATTGACTCTATCTGATGTTACATCGGTCATTCAAAAGTCAATATTTGACCAAATGTACTAAAATCGGGCCCAAGAGTCGTCGATTTTGAACTTTCTATTCCCACCCAATTGACTCCTTCTGGTGATAAATTAGCCAAAGAGTAGCCAATATTTTACCCATTGAACATGTTTCAGTCATGGATCTTGAAATTTCTATACCTACTTATTGACTCTATCTGATGTTACATCGGTCATTCAAAAGTCAATATTTGACCAAATGTACTAAAATCGGGCCCAAGAGTCGTCGATTTTGAACTTTTTCGTTCTACCCATTGACTCCTTCTGGTGATAAATTAGCCATAGAGTAGCCAATATTTGACCCATTGAACATGTTTCAGTCATGGATCTTGAAAATTTCTATACCTACTAATTTACTCTATCTGATGTTACATCGGTCATTCAAAAGTCAATAATTGACCAAATGTACTAATTTCGGGCCCAAGAGTCGTCGATTTTGAATATATTAGTTCTACCCTATTGACTCCTTCTGGCGATAGTTCAGCCAATTTTTGACCCACTGAAAATATTTCAGTCCTTGATCTTGAACTTTCTATTCCTACCCAATTGACTCCTTCTGGTGATAAATTAGCCATAGAGTAGCCAATATTTTACCCATTGAACATGTTTCAGTCATGGATCTTGAAATTTCTATACCTACTAATTGACTCTTTCTGATGTTACATAGATCATTCAAAAGTCAATATTTTGCCAAACGTACTAATATCGGGCCAGAGAGTCGTCGATTTTGATTTTTTTAGTTATACCATATTGACTCCTTCTGGCGATAGTTCAACCAATTTTTGACCCACTGAAAATATTTCAGTCCTTGATCTTGAACTTTCTATTCCTACCCAATTGACTCCTTCTGGTGATAAATTACCCATAGAGTAGCCAATATTTTACCCATTGGACATGTTTCATTTATGGATCTTGAAGTTTTTATACCTACTCATTGACTCTTTCTTAATTTAGGTCAGTCATTCAGAAATCCATATTTGACAAAATGTACTAATATCGGGCCCAAGAGTCGTCGATTTTGAACTTTCTATTCCTACCCAATTGACTCCTTCTGGTGATAAATTAGCCATAGAGTAGCCAATATTTTACCCATTGAATATGTTTCAGTCATGGATCTTGAAAATTTCTATACCTACTAATTGACTCTATCTGATGTTACATCGGTCATTCAAAAGTCAATATTTGACCAAATGTACTAAAATCGGGCCCAAGAGTCGTCGATTTTGAACTTTCTATTCCTACCCAATTGACTCCTTCTGGTGATAAATTAGCCATAGAGTAGCCAATATTTGACCCATTGAACATGTTTCAGTAATGGATCTTGAAATTTCTATACCTACTCATTGACTCTTTCTGATGTTACATAGATCATTCAAAAGTCAATATTTGACCAAATGTTCTAAAATCGGGCCAAAGAGTTGTCTATTTTGAACTTTTTACTTCTACCCTATTGACTCCTTCTGGTGATAAATTAGCCATAGAGTAGCCAATATTTTACCCATTGAACATGTTTCAGTCATGGATCTTGAAAATTTCTATACCTACTAATTGACTCTATCTGATGTTACATCGGTCATTCAAAAGTCAATAATTGACCAAATGTACTAATATCGGGCCCAAGAGTCGTCGATTTTGAATATTTTAGTTCTACCCTATTGACTCCTTCTGGCGATAGTTCAGCCAATTTTTGACCCACTGAAAATATTTCAATCCTTGATCTTGAACTTTCTATTCCTACCCTATTGACTCCTTCTGGTGATAAATTAGCCATAGAGTAGCCAATATTTTACCCATTGAACATGTTTCAGTCATGGATCTTGAAATTTCTATACCTACTTATTGACTCTATCTGATGTTACATCGGTCATTCAAAAGTCAATATTTGACCAAATGTACTAAAATCGGGCCCAAGAGTCGTCGATTTTGAACTTTCTATTCCTACCCAATTGACTCCTTCTGGTGATAAATTAGCCATAGAGTAGCCAATATTTTACCCATTGAACATGTTTCAGTCATGGATCTTGAAATTTCTATACCTACTTATTGACTCTATCTGATGTTACATCGGTCATTCAAAAGTCAATATTTGACCAAATGTACTAAAATCGGGCCCAAGAGTCTTCTATTTTGAACTTTTTAGTTCTACCCTATTGCCCCCTTCTGGTGATAATTTAGCCATATAGTAGCCACTAATTGACTCTATCTGATGTTACATCGGTCATTCAAAAGTCAATATTTGACCAAATGTACTAACATCGGGCCCAAGAGTCGTCGATTTTGAATATATAAGTTCTACCCTATTGACTCCTTCTGGCGATAGTTCAGCCAATTTTTGACGAACTGAAAATATTTCAGTCCTTGATCTTGAACTTTCAATTCCTACCCAATTGACTCCTTCTGGTGATAAATTAGCCATAGAGTAGCCAATATTTTACCCATTGAACATGTTTCAGTCATGGATCTTGAAAATTTCTATGCCTACTAATTGACTCTATCTGATGTTACATCGGTCATTCAAAAGTCAATATTTGACCAAATGTACTAAAATCGGGCCCAAGAGTCGTCGATTTTGAACTTTCTATTCCTACCCAATTGACTCCTTCTGGTGATAAATTAGCCAAAGAGTAGCCAATATTTTACCCATTGAACATGTTTCAGTCATGGATCTTGAAATTTCTATACCTACTTATTGACTCCATCTGATGTTACATCGGTCATTCAACAGTCAATATTTGACCAAATGTACTAAAATCGGGCCCAAGAGTCTTCTATTTTGAACTTTTTAGTTCTACCCTATTGCCCTCTTCTGGTGATAATTTAGCCATAGAGTAGCCGACATTTGACCCATTGAACATGTTTCAGTCAAGGATCTTGAAATTTCTATACCTACTAATTGACTCTTTCTGATGTTACATAGATCATTCAAAAGTCAATATTTTGCCAAACGTACTAATATCGGGCCAGAGAGTCGTCGATTTTGATTTTTTTAGTTATACCCTATTGACTCCTTCTGACGATAGTTCAGCCAATTTTTGACCCACTGAAAATATTTCAGTCCTTGATCTTGAACTTTCTATTCCTACCCAATTGACTCCTTCTGGTGATAAATTAGCCAAAGAGTAGCCAATATTTTACCCATTGAACATGTTTCAGTCATGGATCTTGAAATTTCTATACCTACTTATTGACTCTATCTGATGTTACATCGGTCATTCAAAAGTCAATATTTGACCAAATGTACTAAAATCGGGCCCAAGAGTCGTCGATTTTGAACTTTTTCGTTCTACCCATTGACTCCTTCTGGTGATAAATTAGCCATAGAGTAGCCAATATTTGACCCATTGAACATGTTTCAGTCATGGATCTTGAAAATTTCTATACCTACTAATTTACTCTATCTGATGTTACATCGGTCATTCAAAAGTCAATAATTGACCAAATGTACTAATTTCGGGCCCAAGAGTCGTCGATTTTGAATATATTAGTTCTACCCTATTGACTCCTTCTGGCGATAGTTCAGCCAATTTTTGACCCACTGAAAATATTTCAGTCCTTGATCTTGAACTTTCTATTCCTACCCTATTGACT
This sequence comes from Zacco platypus, assembly GCA_038088235.1. Lineage (NCBI taxonomy): Eukaryota > Metazoa > Chordata > Actinopteri > Cypriniformes > Xenocyprididae > Zacco > Zacco platypus. Next base: position 18,779,240 of record CM076064.1, read on the forward strand.
CCTTCTGGTGATAAATTAGCCATAGAGTAGCCAATATTTTACCCATTGAACATGTTTCAGTCATGGATCTTGAAATTTCTATACCTACTTATTGACTCTATCTGATGTTACATCGGTCATTCAAAAGTCAATATTTGACCAAATGTACTAAAATCGGGCCCAAGAGTCGTCGATTTTGAACTTTCTATTCCTACCCAATTGACTCCTTCTGGTGATAAATTAGCCATAGAGTAGCCAATATTTTACCCATTGAACATGTTTCAGTCATGGATCTTGAAATTTCTATACCTACTAATTGACTCTTTCTGATGTTACATAGATCATTCAAAAGTCAATATTTTGCCAAACGTACTAATATCGGGCCAGAGAGTCGTCGATTTTGATTTTTTTAGTTATACCATATTGACTCCTTCTGGCGATAGTTCAACCAATTTTTGACCCACTGAAAATATTTCAGTCCTTGATCTTGAACTTTCTATTCCTACCCAATTGACTCCTTCTGGTGATAAATTACCCATAGAGTAGCCAATATTTTACCCATTGGACATGTTTCATTTATGGATCTTGAAGTTTTTATACCTACTCATTGACTCTTTCTTAATTTAGGTCAGTCATTCAGAAATCCATATTTGACAAAATGTACTAATATCGGGCCCAAGAGTCGTCGATTTTGAACTTTCTATTCCTACCCAATTGACTCCTTCTGGTGATAAATTAGCCATAGAGTAGCCAATATTTTACCCATTGAATATGTTTCAGTCATGGATCTTGAAAATTTCTATACCTACTAATTGACTCTATCTGATGTTACATCGGTCATTCAAAAGTCAATATTTGACCAAATGTACTAAAATCGGGCCCAAGAGTCGTCGATTTTGAACTTTCTATTCCTACCCAATTGACTCCTTCTGGTGATAAATTAGCCATAGAGTAGCCAATATTTGACCCATTGAACATGTTTCAGTAATGGATCTTGAAATTTCTATACCTACTCATTGACTCTTTCTGATGTTACATAGATCATTCAAAAGTCAATATTTGACCAAATGTTCTAAAATCGGGCCAAAGAGTTGTCTATTTTGAACTTTTTACTTCTACCCTATTGACTCCTTCTGGTGATAAATTAGCCATAGAGTAGCCAATATTTTACCCATTGAACATGTTTCAGTCATGGATCTTGAAAATTTCTATACCTACTAATTGACTCTATCTGATGTTACATCGGTCATTCAAAAGTCAATAATTGACCAAATGTACTAATATCGGGCCCAAGAGTCGTCGATTTTGAATATTTTAGTTCTACCCTATTGACTCCTTCTGGCGATAGTTCAGCCAATTTTTGACCCACTGAAAATATTTCAATCCTTGATCTTGAACTTTCTATTCCTACCCTATTGACTCCTTCTGGTGATAAATTAGCCATAGAGTAGCCAATATTTTACCCATTGAACATGTTTCAGTCATGGATCTTGAAATTTCTATGTAACATCAGAAAGAGTCAATTAGTAGGTATAGAAATTTCAAGATCCATGACTGAAACATGTTCAATGGGTCAAATATCGGCCACTCTATGGCTAAATTATCAGCAGAAGGGGGCAATAGGGTAGAACTAAAAAGTTCAAAATAGAAGACTCTTGGGCCCGATTTTAGTACATTTGGTCAAATATTGACTTTTGAATGACCGATGTAACATCAGATACAGTCAATAAGTAGGTATGGAAATTTCAAGATCCATGACTGAAACATGATCAATGGGTAAAATATTGGCTACTCTATGGCTAATTTATCACCAGAAGGAGTCAATTGGGTAGGAATAGAAAGTTCAAGATCAAGGACTGAAATATTTTCAGTGGTTCAAAATTTGGCTGAACTATCGCCAGAAGGAGTCAATAGGGTAGAACTAAAATATTCAAAATCGACTACTCTTGGGCCCGATATTAGTACATTTGTTCAAATATTGACTTTTGAATGACCGATGTAACATCAGATAGAGTCAATAAGTAGGTATAGAAATTTTAAGATCCATGACTGAAACATGTTCAATGGGTCAAATATTGGCTACTCTATGGCTAATTTATCACCAAAAGGAGTCAATTGGGTAGAAATAGAAAGTTCAAAATCGACGACTCTTGGGCCCGATATTAGTACATTTTGTCAAATATGGATTTCTGAATGACTGACCTAAATTCAGAAAGAGTCAATGAGTAGGTATAAAAACTTCAAGATCCATAAATAAAACATGTCCAATGGGTAAAATATTGGCTACTCTATGGCTAATTTATCACCAGAAGGAGTCAATAGGCTAGAAGTAAAAAGTTCAAAATAGACAACTCTTTCGCCCGATTTTAGAACATTTGGTCAAATATTGACTTTTGAATGACCGATGTAACATCAGATAGATTCAATAAGTAGGACTAGAAATTTCAAGATCCATGACTGAAACATGTTCAGTGGGTAAAATATTGGCTACTCTATGGCAAATTTATCACCAGAAGGAGTCAATTGGGTAGGAATAGAAAGTTCAAAATCGACGACTCTTGGGCCCGATTTTAGTACATTTGGTCAAATATTGACTTTTGAATGACCGATGTAACATCAGATAGAGTCAATAAGTAGGTATAGAAATTTCAAGATCCATGACTGAAACATGTTCAATGGGTAAAATATTGGCTACTCTTTGGCTAATTTATCACCAGAAGGAGTCAATTGGGTAGGAATAGAAAGTTCAAAATAGACGACTCTTGGGCCCGATTTTAGTACATTTGGTCAAATATTGACTTTTGAATGACCGATGTAACATCAGATAGATTCAATAAGTAGGACTAGAAATTTCAAGATCCATGACTGAAACATGTTCAATGTGTAAAATATTGGCTACTCTATGGCTAATTTATCACCAGAAGGAGTCAGTTGGGTAGGAATAGAAAGTTCAAGATCAAGGACTGAAACATTTTCAGTGGGTCAAAAATTGGCTGAACTATCGCCAGAAGGAGTCAATAGGGTAGAACTAAAATATTCAAAATCGACGACTCTTGGGCCCGATTTTAGTACATTTGGTCAAATATTGACTTTTTAATGACTGACCTAAATTCAGAAAGAGTCAATGAGTAGGTATAAAAACTTCAAGATTCATAAATGAAACATGTCCAATGGGTAAAATATTCGCTACTCTATGGGTAATTTATCACCAGAAGGAGTCAATTGGGTAGGAATAGAAAGTTCAAGATCAAGGACTGAAATATTTTCAGTGGGTCAAAAATTGGCTGAACTATCGCCAGAAGGAGTCAATAGGGTATAACTAAAAAGTTCACAATCGACGACTCTCTGGCCCGATATTAGTACATTTGGTCAAATATTGACTTTTGAATGATCTGTGTAACATCAGAAAGAGTCAATTAGTATGTATAGAAATTTCGAGATCCATGACTGAAACATGTTCAATGGGTCAAATATCGGCTACTCTATGGCTAAATTATCACCAGAAGGGGGCAATAGGGTAGAACTAAAAAGTTCAAAATAGAAGACTCTTGGGCCCGATTTTAGTACATTTGGTCAAATATTGACTTTTGAATGACCGATGTAACATCAGATAGAGTCAATAAGTAGGTATAGAAATTTTAAGATCTATGACTGAAACATGTTCAATGGGTAAAATATTGGCTACTCTATGGCTAATTTATCACCAGAAGGAGTCAAAGGGTAGAACTAAAAAGTTCAAAATAGACGACTCTTGGGCCCGATTTTAGTACATTTGGTCAAATATTGACTTTTGAATCACCGATATATCATCAGAAAGAGTCAATAAGTAGGTATAGAAATTTCAAGATCCATGACTGAAACATGTTCAATGGGTCAAATATTGGCTACTCTATGGCTAATTTATCACCAAAATGAGTCAATTGGGTAGAAATAGAAAGTTCAAAATCGACGACTCTTGGGCCCGATATTAGTACATTTTGTCAAATATGGATTTCTGAATGACTGACCTAAATTCAGAAAGAGTCAATGAGTAGGTATAAAAACTTCAAGATTCATAAATGAAACATGTCCAATGGGTAAAATATTGGCTACTCTATGGGTAATTTATCACCAGAAGGAGTCAATTGGGTAGGAATAGAAAGTTCAAGATCAAGGACTGAAATATTTTCAGTGGGTCAAAATTTGGCTGAACTATCGCCAGAAGGAGTCAATAGGGTAGAACTAAAATATTCAAAATCGACTACTCTTGGGCCCGATATTAGTACATTTGTTCAAATATTGACTTTTGAATGACCGATGTAACATCAGATAGAGTCAATAAGTAGGTATAGAAATTTTAAGATCCATGACTGAAACATGTTCAATGGGTCAAATATTGGCTACTCTATGGCTAATTTATCACCAAAAGGAGTCAATTGGGTAGAAATAGAAAGTTCAAAATCGACGACTCTTGGGCCCGATATTAGTACATTTTGTCAAATATGGATTTCTGAATGACTGACCTAAATTCAGAAAGAGTCAATGAGTAGGTATAAAAACTTCAAGATCCATAAATAAAACATGTCCAATGGGTAAAATATTGGCTACTCTATGGCTAATTTATCACCAGAAGGAGTCAATAGGCTAGAAGTAAAAAGTTCAAAATAGACAACTCTTTCGCCCGATTTTAGAACATTTGGTCAAATGTTGACTTTTGAATGACCGATGTAACATCAGATAGATTCAATAAGTAGGACTAGAAATTTCTAGATCCATGACTGAAACATGTTCAGTGGGTAAAATATTGGCTACTCTATGGCAAATTTATCACCAGAAGGAGTCAATTGGGTAGGAATAGAAAGTTCAAAATCGACGACTCTTGGGCCCGATTTTAGTACATTTGGTCAAATATTGACTTTTGAATGACCGATGTAACATCAGATAGAGTCAATAAGTAGGTATAGAAATTTCAAGATCCATGACTGAAACATGTTCAATGGGTAAAATATTGGCTACTCTTTGGCTAATTTATCACCAGAAGGAGTCAATTGGGTAGGAATAGAAAGTTCAAGATCAAGGACTGAAATATTTTCAGTGGGTCAAAAATTGGCTGAACTATCGCCAGAAGGAGTCAATAGGGTATAACTAAAAAAATCAAAATCGACGACTCTCTGGCCCGATATTAGTACGTTTGGTCAAATATTGACTTCTCAATGATCTATGTAACATCAGAAAGAGTCAATAAGTAGGTATAGAAATTTTAAGATCTATGACTGAAACATGTTCAATGGGTAAAATATTGGCTACTCTATGGCTAATTTATCACCAGAAGGAGTCAAAGGGTAGAACTAAAAAGTTCAAAATAGACGACTCTTGGGCCCGATTTTAGTACATTTGGTCAAATATTGACTTTTGAATGACCGATGTAACATCAGATAGATTCAATAAGTAGGACTAGAAATTTCAAGATCCATGACTGAAACATGTTCAATGTGTAAAATATTGGCTACTCTATGGCTAATTTATCACCAGAAGGAGTCAATTGGGTAGGAATAGAAAGTTCAAGATCAAGGACTGAAACATTTTCAGTGGGTCAAAAATTGGCTGAACTATCGCCAGAAGGAGTCAATAGGGTAGAACTAAAATATTCAAAATCGACGACTCTTGGGCCCGATTTTAGTACATTTGGTCAAATATTGACTTTTGAATGACCGATGTAACATCAGATAGAGTCAATAAGTAGGTATAGAAATTTTAAGATTTATGACTGAAACATGTTCAATGGGTAAAATATTGGCTACTCTATGGCTAATTTATCACCAGAAGGAGTCAAAGGGTAGAACTAAAAAGTTCAAAATAGACGACTCTTGGGCCCGATTTTAGTACATTTGGTCAAATATTGACTTTTGAATCACCGATATATCATCAGAAAGAGTCAATAAGTAGGTATAGAAATTTCAAGATCCATTACTGAAACATGTTCAATGGGTCAAATATTGGCTACTCTATGGCTAATTTATCACCAAAATGAGTCAATTGGGTAGAAATAGAAAGTTCAAAATCGACGACTCTTGGGCCCGATATTAGTACATTTTGTCAAATATGGATTTCTGAATGACTGACCTAAATTCAGAAAGAGTCAATGAGTAGGTATAAAAACTTCAAGATTCATAAATGAAACATGTCCAATGGGTAAAATATTGGCTACTCTATGGGTAATTTATCACCAGAAGGAGTCAATTGGGTAGGAATAGAAAGTTCAAGATCAAGGACTGAAATATTTTCAGTGGGTCAAAAATTGGCTGAACTATCGCCAGAAGGAGTCAATAGGGTATAACTAAAAAGTTCACAATCGACGACTCTCTGCCCCGATTATGTAACATCAGAAAGAGTCAGTTAGTAGGTATAGAAATTTCAAGATCCATGGCTGAAACATGTTCAATGGGTCAAATATCGGCTACTCTATGGCTAAATTATCACCAGAAGGGGGCAATAGGGTAGAACTAAAAAGTTCAAAATAGAAGACTCTTGGGCCCGATTTTAGTACATTTGGTCAAATATTGACTTTTGAATGATCTGTGTAACATCAGAAAGAGTCCATTAGTATGTATAGAAATTTCGAGATCCATGACTGAAACATGTTCAATGGGTCAAATATCGGCTACTCTATGGCTAAATTATCACCAGAAGGAGTCAAAGGGTAGAACTAAAAAGTTCAAAATAGACGACTCTTGGGCCCGATTTTAGTACATTTGGTCAAATATTGACTTTTGAATCACCGATATAACATCAGAAAGAGTCAATAAGTAGGTATAGAAATTTCAAGATCCATGACTGAAACATGTTCAATGGGTCAAATATTGGCTACTCTATGGCTAATTTATCACCAAAAGGAGGCAATTGGGTAGAAATAGAAAGATCAAAATCGAAGAATCTTGGGCCCGATATTAGTACATTTTGTCAAATATGGATTTCTGAATGACTGACCTAGATTCAGAAAGAAAGAGTCAATGAGTAGGTATAAAAACTTCAAGATCCATAACTGAAACATGTCCAATGGGTAAAATATTGGCTACTCTATGGGTAATTTATGACCAGAAGGAGTCAATTGGGTAGGAATAGAAAGTTCAAGATCAAGGACTGAAATATTTTCAGTGGGTCAAAAATTGGCTGAACTATCGCCAGAAGGAGTCAATAGGGTATAACTAAAACAATCAAAATCGACGACTCTCTGGCCCGATATTAGTACTTTGGTCAAATATTGACTTTTGAATGATCTATGTAACATCAGAAAGAGTCAATAAGTAGGTATAGAAATTTCAAGCTCCATGACTGAAACATGTTCAATGGGTCAAATATTGGCTACTCTACTGCTAATTTATCACCAGAAGGAGTCAATAGGGTAGAAGTAAAAAGTACAAAATAGACAACTCTTTGGCCCGATTTTAGAACATTTGGTCAAATATTGACTTTTGAATGATCTATGTAACATCAGAAAGAGTCAATAAGTAGGTATAGAAATTTCAAGATCCATGACTGAAACATGTTCAATGGGTCAAATATTGGCTACTCTATGGCTAATTTATCACCAGAAGGAGTCAATTGGGTAGGAATAGAAAGTTCAAGATCTAGGACTGAAATATTTTCAGTGGGTCAAAAATTGGCTGAACTATCTCCTGAAGGAGTCAATAGGTTAGAACTAAAAAGTTCAAAATAGACGACTCTTGGGCCCCATTTTAGTACATTTGGTCAAATATTGACTTTTGAATGAAAGATTAAACATCAGAAAGAGCCAATAAGTAGGTATAGAAATTTCAAGATCCATGACTGAAACATGTTCAATGGGTCAAATATTGGCTACTCTATGGCTAATTTATCACCGGAAGGAGTCAATTGGGTAGAAATAGAAAGTTCAAAATCGACGACTCTTGGGCCCGATATTAGTACATTTGGTCAAATATGGATTTCTGAATGACTGACCTAAATTCAGAAAGAGTCAATGAGTAGGTATAAAAACTTCAAGATCCATAACTGAAACATGTCCAATGGGTAAAATATTGGCTACTCTCTGGCGAATTTATCACCAGAAGGAGTCAATTGGGTAGGAATAGAAAGTTCAAGATCAAGGACTGAAATATTTTCAGTGGATCAAAAATTGGCTGAACTATCGCCAGAAGGAGTCAATAGGGTATAACTAAAAAGTTCACAATCGACTACTCTCTGGCCCGATATTAGTACATTTGGTCAAATATTGACTTTTGAATGATCTATGTAACATCAGAAAGAGTCAATTAGTTTGTATAGAAATTTCAAGATCCATGACTGAAACATGTTCAATGGGTCAAATATCGGCTACTCTATGGCTACCTTATCACCAGAAGGGGGCAATAGGGTAGAACTAAAAAGTTCAAAATAGAAGACTCTTGGGCCTGATTTTAGTACATTTGGTCAAATATTGACTTTTGAATCACCGATATAACATCAGAAAGAGTCAATAAGTAGGTATAGAAATTTCAAACTCCATGACTGAAACATGTTCAATGGGTCAAATATTGACTACTCTATGGCTAATTTATCACCAGAAGGAGTCAATAGGGTAGAAGTGAAAAGTTCAAAATAGACAACTCTTTGGCCCGATTTTAGTACATTTGGTCAAATATTGACTTTTGAATGACCGATGTAACATCAGATAGAGTCAATAAGTAGGTATAGAAATTTTAAGATCTATGACTGAAACATGTTCAATGGGTAAAATATTGGCTACTCTATGGCTAATTTATCACCAGAAGGAGTCAAAGGGTAGAACTAAAAAGTTCAAAATAGACGACTCTTGGGCCCGATTTTAGTACATTTGGTCAAATATTGACTTTTGAATCACCGATATAACATCAGAAAGATTCAATAAGTAGGTATAGAAATTTCAAGATCCATGACTGAAACATGTTCAATGGGTCAAATATTGGCTACTCTATGGCTAATTTATCACCAAAAGGAGTCAATTGGGTAGAAATAGAAAGTTCAAAATCGACGACTCTTGGGCCCGATATTAGTACATTTTGTCAAATATGGATTTCTGAATGACTGACCTAAATTCAGAAAGAGTCAATGAGTAGGTATAAAAACTTCAAGATTCATAAATGAAACATGTCCAATGGGTAAAATATTGGCTACTCTATGGGTAATTTATCACCAGAAGGAGTCAATTGGGTAGGAATAGAAAGTTCAAGATCAAGGACTGAAATATTTTCAGTGGGTCAAAAATTGGCTGAACTATCGCCAGAAGGAGTCAATAGGGTATAACTAAAAAGTTCACAATCGACGACTCTCTGCCCCGATATTAGTACATTTGGTCAAATATTGACTTTTGAATGATCTATGTAACATCAGAAAGAGTCAATTAGTAGGTATAGAAATTTCAAGATCCATGGCTGAAACATGTTCAATGGGTCAAATATCGGCTACTCTATGGCTAAATTATCACCAGAAGGGGGCAATAGGGTAGAACTAAAAAGTTCAAAATAGAAGACTCTTGGGCCCGATTTTAGTACATTTGGTCAAATATTGACTTTTGAATGATCTGTGTAACATCAGAAAGAGTCCATTAGTATGTATAGAAATTTCGAGATCCATGACTGAAACATGTTCAATGGGTCAAATATCGGCTACTCTATGGCTAAATTATCACCAGAAGGGGGCAATAGGGTAGAACTAAAAAGTTCAAAATAGAAGACTCTTGGGCCCGATTTTAGTACATTTGGTCAAATATTGACTTTTGAATGACCGATGTAACATCAGATAGAGTCAATAAGTAGGTATAGAAATTTTAAGATCTATGACTGAAACATGTTCAATGGGTAAAATATTGGCTACTCTATGGCTAATTTATCACCAAAAGGAGGCAATTGGGTAGAAATAGAAAGATCAAAATCGAAGAATCTTGGGCCCGATATTAGTACATTTTGTCAAATATGGATTTCTGAATGACTGACCTAGATTCAGAAAGAAAGAGTCAATGAGTAGGTATAAAAACTTCAAGATCCATAACTGAAACATGTCCAATGGGTAAAATATTGGCTACTCTATGGGTAATTTATGACCAGAAGGAGTCAATTGGGTAGGAATAGAAAGTTCAAGATCAAGGACTTAAATATTTTCAGTGGGTCAAAAATTGGCTGAACTATCGCCAGAAGGAGTCAATAGGGTATAACTAAAACAATCAAAATCGATGACTCTCTGGCCCGATATTAGTACTTTGGTCAAATATTGACTTTTGAATGATCTATGTAACATCAGAAAGAGTCAATAAGTAGGTATAGAAATTTCAAGCTCCATGACTGAAACATGTTCAATGGGTCAAATATTGGCTACTCTACTGCTAATTTATCACCAGAAGGAGTCAATAGGGTAGAAGTAAAAAGTACAAAATAGACAACTCTTTGGCCCGATTTTAGAACATTTGGTCAAATATTGACTTTTGAATGATCTATGTAACATCAGAAAGAGTCAATAAGTAGGTATAGAAATTTCAAGATCCATGACTGAAACATGTTCAATGGGTCAAATATTGGCTACTCTATGGCTAATTTATCACCAGAAGGAGTCAATTGGGTAGGAATAGAAAGTTCAAGATCTAGGACTGAAATATTTTCAGTGGGTCAAAAATTGGCTGAACTATCGCCAGAAGGAGTCAAAAGGGTAGAACTAAAATATTCAAAATCGACGACTCTTGGGCCCGATATTAGTACATTTGGTCAAATATTGACTTTTGAATGACCGATGTAACATCAGAAAGAGTCAATAAGTAGGTATAGAAATTTCAAGATCCATGACTGAAATATGTTCAATGGGTCAAATATTGGCTACTCTATGGCTAATTTATCACCGGAAGGAGTCAATAGGTTAGAACTAAAAAGTTCAAAATCGACGACTCTTGGGCCCCATTTTAGTACATTTGGTCAAATATTGACTTTTGAATGAAAGATTAAACATCAGAAAGACCCAATAAGTAGGTATAGAAATTTCAAGATCCATGACTGAAATATGTTCAATGGGTCAAATATTGGCTACTCTATGGCTAATTTATCACCAAAAGGAGTCAATTGGGTAGAAATAGAAAGTTCAAAATCGACGACTCTTGGGCCCGATATTAGTACATTTTGTCAAATATGGATTTCTGAATGACTGACCTAAATTCAGAAAGAGTCAATGAGTAGGTATAAAATCTTTAAGATCCATAAATGAAACATGTCCAATGGGTAAAATATTGGCTACTCTATGGGTAATTTATCACCAGAAGGAGTCAATTGGGTAGGAATAGAAAGTTCAAGATCAAGGACTGAAATATTTTCAGTGGGTCAAAAATTGGCTGAACTATCGCCAGAAGGAGTCAATAGGGTATAACTAAAAAAATCAAAATCGACGACTCTCTGGCCCGATATTAGTACGTTTGGTCAAATATTGACTTTTGAATGATCTATGTAACATCAGAAAGAGTCAATAAGTAGGTAAAGAAATTTTAAGATCTATGACTGAAACATGTTCAATGGGTCAAATATTGGCTACTCTATGGCTAATTTATCACCAGAAGGAGTCAAAGGGTAGAACTAAAAAGTTCAAAATAGACGACTCTTGGGCCCGATTTTAGTACATTTGGTCAAATATTGACTTTTGAATCACCGATATAACATCAGAAAGAGTCAATAAGTAGGTATAGAAATTTCAAGCTCCATGACTGAAACATGTTCAATGGGTCAAATATTGGCTACACTATGGCTAATTTATCACCAGAAGGAGTCAATAGGGTAGAAGTAAAAAGTTCAAAATAGACAACTCTTTGGCCCGATTTTAGAACATTTGGTCAAATATTGACTTTTGAATGACCGATGTAACATCAGATAGATTCAATAAGTAGGACTAGAAATTTCAAGATCCATGACTGAAACATGTTCAATGGGTAAAATATTGGCTACTCTATGGCTAATTTATCACCAGAAGGAGTCAATTGGGTAGGAATAGAAAGTTCAAGATCAAGGACTGAAATATTTTCAGTCGGTCAAAAATTGGCTGAACTATCGCCAGAAGGAGTCAATAGGGTAGAACTAAAATATTCAAAATCGACGACTCTTGGGCCCGATTTTAGTACATTTGGTCAAATATTGACTTTTGAATGACCGATGTAACATCAGATAGAGTCAATAAGTAGGTATAGAAATTTCAAGATCCATGACTGAAATATGTTCAATGGGTCAAATATTGGCTACTCTATGGCTAATTTATCACCAGAAGGAGTCAATTGGGTAGGAATAGAAAGTTCAAAATCGACGACTCTTGGGCCCGATTTTAGTACATTTGGTCAAATATTGACTTTTGAATGACCGATGTAACATCAGATAGAGTCAATAAGTAGGTATAGAAATTTCAAGATCTATGACTGAAACATGTTCAATGGGTAAAATATTGGCTACTCTATGGTTAATTTATCACCAGAAGGAGTCAAAGGGTAGAACTAAAAAGTTCAAAATAGACTACTCTTGGGCCCGATTTTAGTACATTGGGTCAAATATTGACTTTTGAATGACCGATGTAACATCAGATAGATTCAATAAGTTGGACTAGAAATTTCAAGATCCATGACTGAAACATGTTCAATGGGTAAAATATTGGCTACTCTATGGCTAATTTATCACCAGAAGGAGTCAATTGGGTAGGAATAGAAAGTTCAAGATCAAGGACTGAAATATTTTCAGTGGGTCAAAAATTGGCTGAACTATCGCCAGAAGGAGTCAATAGGGTAGAACTAAAATATTCAAAATCGACGACTCTTGGGCCCGATTTTAGTACATTTGGTCAAATATTGACTTTTGAATGACCGATATAACATCAGATAGAGTCAATAAGTAGATATAGAAATTTCAAGATCCATGACTGAAACATGTTCAATGGGTAAAATATTGGCTACTCTATGGCTAATTTATCACCAGAAGGAGTCAATTGGGTAGAAATAGAAAGTTCAAAATCGACGACTCTTGGGCCCGATATTAGTACATTTTGTCAAATATGGATTTCTGAATGACTGACCTAAATTCAGAAAGAGTCAATGAGTAGGTATAAAAACTTCAAGATCCATAAATGAAACATGTCCAATGGGTAAAATATTGGCTACTCTATGGGTAATTTATCACCAGAAGGAGTCAATTGGGTAGGAATAGAAAGTTCAAGATCAAGAACTGAAATATTTTCAGTGGGTCAAAAATTGGCTAAACTATCGCCAGAAGGAGTCAATAGGGTAGAACTAAAATATTCAAAATCGACGACTCTTGGGCCCGATATTAGTACATTTTGTCAAATATTGACTTTTGAATGACCGATGTAACATCAGATAGAGTCAATGAGTAGGTATAAAATCTTTAAGATCCATGACTGAAACATGTTCAATGGGTCAAATATTGGCTACTCTATGGCTAATTTATCACCAGAAGGAGTCAATAGGGTAGAAGTAAAAAGTTCAAAATAGACAACTCTTTGGCCCGATTTTAGAACATTTGGTCAAATATGGATTTCTGAATGACTGACCTAAATTCAGAAAGAGTCAATGAGTAGGTATTAAAACTTCAAGATCCATAACAGAAACATGTCCAATGGGTAAAATATTGGCTACTCTATGGCTAATTTATCACCAGAAGGAGTCAATTGGGTAGGAATAGAAAGTTCAAGATCAAGGACTGAAATATTTTCAGTGGGTCAAAAATTGGCTGAACTATCGCCAGACGGAGTCAATAGGGTAGAACTAAAATATTCAAAATCGACGACTCTTGGGCCCGATTTTAGTACATTTGGTCAAATATTGACTTTTGAATGACCGATGTAACATCAGATAGAGTCAATAAGTAGGTATAGAAATTTCAAGATCCATGACTGAAATATGTTCAATGGGTCAAATATTGGCTACTCTATGGCTAATTTATCACCAGAAGGAGTCAATTGGGTAGGAATAGAAAGTTCAAAATCGACGACTCTTGGGCCCGATTTTAGTACATTTGGTCAAATATTGACTTTTGAATGACCGATGTAACATCAGATAGAGTCAATAAGTAGGTATAGAAATTTCAAGATCTATGACTGAAACATGTTCAATGGGTAAAATATTGGCTACTCTATGGGTAATTTATCACCAGAAGGAGTCAATTGGGTAGGAATAGAAAGTTCAAGATCAAGGACTGAAATATTTTCAGTGGGTCAAAAATTGGCTAAACTATCGCCAGAAGGAGTCAATAGGGTAGAACTAAAATATTCAAAATCGACGACTCTTGGGCCCGATATTAGTACATTTTGTCAAATATTGACTTTTGAATGACCGATGTAACATCAGATAGAGTCAATAAGTAGGTATAGAAATTTTAAGATCCATGACTGAAACATGTTCAATGGGTCAAATATTGGCTACTCTATGGCTAATTTATCACCAGAAGGAGTCAATTGGGTAGAAATAGAAAGTTCAAAATCGACGACTCTTGGGCCCGATATTAGTACATTTTGTCAAATATGGATTTCTGAATGACTGACCTAAATTCAGAAAGAGTCAATGAGTAGGTATAAAAACTTCAAGATCCATAAATGAAACATGTCCAATGGGTAAAATATTGGCTACTCTATGGGTAATTTATCACCAGAAGGAGTCAATTGGGTAGGAATAGAAAGTTCAAGATCAAGGACTGAAATATTTTCAGTGGGTCAAAAATTGGCTAAACTATCGCCAGAAGGAGTCAATAGGGTAGAACTAAAATATTCAAAATCGACGACTCTTGGGCCCGATATTAGTACATTTTGTCAAATATTGACTTTTGAATGACCAATGTAACATCAGATAGAGTCAATGAGTAGGTATAAAATCTTTAAGATCCATAAATGAAACATGTCCAATGGGTAAAATATTGGCTACTCTATGGGTAATTTATCACCAGAAGGAGTCAATTGGGTAGGAATAGAAAGTTCAAGATCAAGGACTGAAATATTTTCAGTGGGTCAAAAATTGGCTGAACTATCGCCAGAAGGAGTCAATAGGGTATAACTAAAAAAATCAAAATCGACGACTCTCTGGCCCGATATTAGTACGTTTGGTCAAATATTGACTTTTGAATGATCTATGTAACATCAGAAAGAGTCAATAAGTAGGTATAGAAATTTTAAGATCTATGACTGAAACATGTTCAATGGGTCAAATATTGGCTACTCTATGGCTAATTTATCACCAGAAGGAGTCAATAGGGTAGAAGTAAAAAGTTCAAAATAGACGACTCTTGGGCCCGATTTTAGTACATTTGGTCAAATATTGACTTTTGAATCACCGATATAACATCAGAAAGAGTCAATAAGTAGGTATAGAAATTTCAAGCTCCATGACTGAAACATGTTCAATGGGTCAAATATTGGCTACTCTATGGCTAATTTATCACCAGAAGGAGTCAATAGGGTAGAAGTAAAAAGTTCAAAATAGACAACTCTTTGGCCCGATTTTAGAACATTTGGTCAAATATGGATTTCTGAATGACTGACCTAAATTCAGAAAGAGTCAATGAGTAGGTATTAAAACTTCAAGATCCATAACAGAAACATGTCCAATGGGTAAAATATTGGCTACTCTATGGCTAATTTATCACCAGAAGGAGTCAATTGGGTAGGAATAGAAAGTTCAAGATCAAGGACTGAAATATTTTCAGTGGGTCAAAAATTGGCTGAACTATCGCCAGACGGAGTCAATAGGGTAGAACTAAAATATTCAAAATCGACGACTCTTGGGCCCGATTTTAGTACATTTGGTCAAATATTGACTTTTGAATGACCGATGTAACATCAGATAGAGTCAATAAGTAGGTATAGAAATTTCAAGATCCATGACTGAAATATGTTCAATGGGTCAAATATTGGCTACTCTATGGCTAATTTATCACCAGAAGGAGTCAATTGGGTAGGAATAGAAAGTTCAAAATCGACGACTCTTGGGCCCGATTTTAGTACATTTGGTCAAATATTGACTTTTGAATGACCAATGTAACATCAGATAGAGTCAATAAGTAGGTATAGAAATTTCAAGATCTATGACTGAAACATGTTCAATGGGTAAAATATTGGCTACTCTATGGGTAATTTATCACCAGAAGGAGTCAATTGGGTAGGAATAGAAAGTTCAAGATCAAGGACTGAAATATTTTCAGTGGGTCAAAAATTGGCTAAACTATCGCCAGAAGGAGTCAATAGGGTAGAACTAAAATATTCAAAATCGACGACTCTTGGGCCCGATATTAGTACATTTTGTCAAATATTGACTTTTGAATGACCGATGTAACATCAGATAGAGTCAATAAGTAGGTATAGAAATTTTAAGATCCATGACTGAAACATGTTCAATGGGTCAAATATTGGCTACTCTATGGCTAATTTATCACCAAAAGGAGTCAATTGGGTAGAAATAGAAAGTTCAAAATCGACGACTCTTGGGCCCGATATTAGTACATTTTGTCAAATATGGATTTCTGAATGACTGACCTAAATTCAGAAAGAGTCAATGAGTAGGTATAAAATCTTTAAGATCCATAAATGAAACATGTCCAATGGGTAAAATATTGGCTACTCTATGGGTAATTTATCACCAGAAGGAGTCAATTGGGTAGGAATAGAAAGTTCAAGATCAAGGACTGAAATATTTTCAGTGGGTCAAAAATTGGCTGAACTATCGCCAGAAGGAGTCAATAGGGTATAACTAAAAAAATCAAAATCGACGACTCTCTGGCCCGATATTAGTACGTTTGGTCAAATATTGACTTTTGAATGATCTATGTAACATCAGAAAGAGTCAATAAGTAGGTATAGAAATTTTAAGATCTATGACTGAAACATGTTCAATGGGTAAAATATTGGCTACTCTATGGTTAATTTATCACCAGAAGGAGTCAAAGGGTAGAACTAAAAAGTTCAAAATAGACGACTCTTGGGCCCGATTTTAGTACATTGGGTCAAATATTGACTTTTGAATCACCGATATAACATCAGAAAGAGTCAATAAGTAGGTATAGAAATTTCAAGCTCCATGACTGAAACATGTTCAATGGGTCAAATATTGGCTACTCTATGGCTAATTTATCACCAGAAGGAGTCAATAGGGTAGAAGTAAAAAGTTCAAAATAGACAACTCTTTGGCCCGATTTTAGAACATTTGGTCAAATATTGACTTTTGAATGACCGATGTAACATCAGATAGATTCAATAAGTAGGACTAGAAATTTCAAGATCCATGACTGAAACATGTTCAATGGGTCAAATATTGGCTACTCTATGGCTAATTTATCACCAAAAGGAGTCAATTGGGTAGAAATAGAAAGTTCAAAATCGACGACTCTTGGGCCCGATATTAGTACATTTTGTCAAATATGGATTTCTGAATGACTGACCTAAATTCAGAAAGAGTCAATGAGTAGGTATAAAATCTTCAAGATCCATAAATGAAACATGTCCAATGGGTAAAATATTGGCTACTCTATGGGTAATTTATCACCAGAAGGAGTCAATTGGGTAGGAATAGAAAGTTCAAGATCAAGGACTGAAATATTTTCAGTGGGTCAAAAATTGGCTGAACTATCGCCAGAAGGAGTCAATAGGGTATAACTAAAAAAATCAAAATCGAAGACTCTCTTGCCCGATATTAGTACGTTTGGTCAAATATTGACTTTTGAATGATCTATGTAACATCAGAAAGAGTCAATAAGTAGGTATAGAAATTTTAAGATCTATGACTGAAACATGTTCAATGGGTAAAATATTGGCTACTCTATGGTTAATTTATCACCAGAAGGAGTCAAAGGGTAGAACTAAAAAGTTCAAAATAGACTACTCTTGGGCCCGATTTTAGTACATTGGGTCAAATATTGACTTTTGAATGACCGATGTAACATCAGATAGATTCAATAAGTTGGACTAGAAATTTCAAGATCCATGACTGAAACATGTTCAATGGGTAAAATATTGGCTACTCTATGGCTAATTTATCACCAGAAGGAGTCAATTGGGTAGGAATAGAAAGTTCAAGATCAAGGACTGAAATATTTTCAGTGGGTCAAAAATTGGCTGAACTATCGCCAGAAGGAGTCAATAGGGTATAACTAAAAAAATCAAAATCGAAGACTCTCCTGCCCGATATTAGTACGTTTGGTCAAATATTGACTTTTGAATGATCTATGTAACATCAGAAAGAGTCAATAAGTAGGTATAGAAATTTTAAGATCTATGACTGAAACATGTTCAATGGGTAAAATATTGGCTACTCTATGGTTAATTTATCACCAGAAGGAGTCAAAGGGTAGAACTAAAAAGTTCAAAATAGACTACTCTTGGGCCCGATTTTAGTACATTGGGTCAAATATTGACTTTTGAATGACCGATGTAACATCAGATAGATTCAATAAGTTGGACTAGAAATTTCAAGATCCATGACTGAAACATGTTCAATGGGTAAAATATTGGCTACTCTATGGCTAATTTATCACCAGAAGGAGTCAATTGGGTAGGAATAGAAAGTTCAAGATCAAGGACTGAAATATTTTCAGTGGGTCAAAAATTGGCTGAACTATCGCCAGAAGGAGTCAATAGGGTAGAACTAAAATATTCAAAATCGACGACTCTTGGGCCCGATTTTAGTACATTTGGTCAAATATTGACTTTTGAATGACCGATGTAACATCAGATAGAGTCAATAAGTAGATATAGAAATTTCAAGATCCATGACTGAAACATGTTCAATGGGTAAAATATTGGCTACTCTATGGCTAATTTATCACCAGAAGGAGTCAATTGGGTAGAAATAGAAAGTTCAAAATCGACGACTCTTGGGCCCGATTTTAGTACATTTGGTCAAATATTGACTTTTGAATGACCGATGTAACATCAGATAGAGTCAATAAGTAGATATAGAAATTTCAAGATCCATGACTGAAACATGTTCAATGGGTAAAATATTGGCTACTCTATGGCTAATTTATCACCAGAAGGAGTCAATTGGGTAGAAATAGAAAGTTCAAAATCGACGACTCTTGGGCCCGATATTAGTACATTTTGTCAAATATGGATTTCTGAATGACTGACCTAAATTCAGAAAGAGTCAATGAGTAGGTATAAAAACTTCAAGATCCATAAATGAAACATGTCCAATGGGTAAAATATTGGCTACTCTATGGGTAATTTATCACCAGAAGGAGTCAATTGGGTAGGAATTGAAAGTTCAAGATCAAGGACTGAAATATTTTCAGTGGGTCAAAAATTGGCTAAACTATCGCCAGAAGGAGTCAATAGGGTAGAACTAAAATATTCAAAATCGACGACTCTTGGGCCCGATATTAGTACATTTTGTCAAATATTGACTTTTGAATGACCAATGTAACATCAGATAGAGTCAATGAGTAGGTATAAAATCTTTAAGATCCATAAATGAAACATGTTCAATGGGTAAAATATTGGCTACTCTATGGCTAATTTATCACCAGAAGGAGTCAATTGGGTAGGAATAGAAAGTTCAAGATCAAGGACTGAAATATTTTCAGTGGGTCAAAAATTGGCTGAACTATCGCCAGAAGGAGTCAATAGGGTATAACTAAAAAAATCAAAATCGACGACTCTCTGGCCCGATATTAGTACGTTTGGTCAAATATTGACTTTTGAATGATCTATGTAACATCAGAAAGAGTCAATAAGTAGGTATAGAAATTTTAAGATCTATGACTGAAACATGTTCAATGGGTCAAATATTGGCTACTCTATGGCTAATTTATCACCAGAAGGAGTCAATAGGGTAGAAGTAAAAAGTTCAAAATAGACGACTCTTTGGCCCGATTTTAGAACATTTGGTCAAATATGGATTTCTGAATGACTGACCTAAATTCAGAAAGAGTCAATGAGTAGGTATTAAAACTTCAAGATCCATAACAGAAACATGTCCAATGGGTAAAATATTGGCTACTCTATGGCTAATTTATCACCAGAAGGAGTCAATTGGGTAGGAATAGAAAGTTCAAGATCAAGGACTGAAATATTTTCAGTGGGTCAAAAATTGGCTGAACTATCGCCAGACGGAGTCAATAGGGTAGAACTAAAATATTCAAAATCGACGACTCTTGGGCCCGATTTTAGTACATTTGGTCAAATATTGACTTTTGAATGACCGATGTAACATCAGATAGAGTCAATAAGTAGGTATAGAAATTTCAAGATCCATGACTGAAATATGTTCAATGGGTCAAATATTGGCTACTCTATGGCTAATTTATCACCAGAAGGAGTCAATTGGGTAGGAATAGAAAGTTCAAAATCGACGACTCTTGGGCCCGATTTTAGTACATTTGGTCAAATATTGACTTTTGAATGACCGATGTAACATCAGATAGAGTCAATAAGTAGGTATAGAAATTTCAAGATCTATGACTGAAACATGTTCAATGGGTAAAATATTGGCTACTCTATGGGTAATTTATCACCAGAAGGAGTCAATTGGGTAGGAATAGAAAGTTCAAGATCAAGGACTGAAATATTTTCAGTGGGTCAAAAATTGGCTAAACTATCGCCAGAAGGAGTCAATAGGGTAGAACTAAAATATTCAAAATCGACGACTCTTGGGCCCGATATTAGTACATTTTGTCAAATATTGACTTTTGAATGACCGATGTAACATCAGATAGAGTCAATAAGTAGGTATAGAAATTTTAAGATCCATGACTGAAACATGTTCAATGGGTAAAATATTGGCTACTCTATGGTTAATTTATCACCAGAAGGAGTCAAAGGGTAGAACTAAAAAGTTCAAAATAGACGACTCTTGGGCCCGATTTTAGTACATTGGGTCAAATATTGACTTTTGAATCACCGATATAACATCAGAAAGAGTCAATAAGTAGGTATAGAAATTTCAAGATCTATGACTGAAACATGTTCAATGGGTAAAATATTGGCTACTCTATGGGTAATTTATCACCAGAAGGAGTCAATTGGGTAGGAATAGAAAGTTCAAGATCAAGGACTGAAATATTTTCAGTGGGTCAAAAATTGGCTAAACTATCGCCAGAAGGAGTCAATAGGGTAGAACTAAAATATTCAAAATCGACGACTCTTGGGCCCGATATTAGTACATTTTGTCAAATATTGACTTTTGAATGACCGATGTAACATCAGATAGAGTCAATAAGTAGGTATAGAAATTTTAAGATCCATGACTGAAACATGTTCAATGGGTCAAATATTGGCTACTCTATGGCTAATTTATCACCAAAAGGAGTCAATTGGGTAGAAATAGAAAGTTCAAAATCGACGACTCTTGGGCCCGATATTAGTACATTTTGTCAAATATGGATTTCTGAATGACTGACCTAAATTCAGAAAGAGTCAATGAGTAGGTATAAAATCTTAGAGATCCATAAATGAAACATGTCCAATGGGTAAAATGTTGGCTACTCTATGGGTAATTTATCACCAGAAGGAGTCAATTGGGTAGGAATAGAAAGTTCAAGATCAAGGACTGAAATATTTTCAGTGGGTCAAAAATTGGCTGAACTATCGCCAGAAGGAGTCAATAGGGTATAACTAAAAAAATCAAAATCGAAGACTCTCCTGCCCGATATTAGTACGTTTGGTCAAATATTGACTTTTGAATGATCTATGTAACATCAGAAAGAGTCAATAAGTAGGTATAGAAATTTTAAGATCTATGACTGAAACATGTTCAATGGGTAAAATATTGGCTACTCTATGGTTAATTTATCACCAGAAGGAGTCAAAGGGTAGAACTAAAAAGTTCAAAATAGACTACTCTTGGGCCCGATTTTAGTACATTGGGTCAAATATTGACTTTTGAATGACCGATGTAACATCAGATAGATTCAATAAGTTGGACTAGAAATTTCAAGATCCATGACTGAAACATGTTCAATGGGTAAAATATTGGCTACTCTATGGCTAATTTATCACCAGAAGGAGTCAATTGGGTAGGAATAGAAAGTTCAAGATCAAGGACTGAAATATTTTCAGTGGGTCAAAAATTGGCTGAACTATCGCCAGAAGGAGTCAATAGGGTAGAACTAAAATATTCAAAATCGACGACTCTTGGGCCCGATATTAGTACATTTTGTCAAATATTGACTTTTGAATGACCGATGTAACATCAGATAGAGTCAATGAGTAGGTATAAAATCTTTAAGATCCATAAATGAAACATGTTCAATGGGTAAAATATTGGCTACTCTATGGCTAATTTATCAACAGAAGGAGTCAATTGGGTAGGAATAGAAATTTCAAAATCGACGACTCTTGGGCCCAATTTTAGTACATTTGGTCAAATATTGACTTTTGAATGAACGATGTAACATCAGATAGAGTCAATAAGTAGGTATAGAAATTTCAAGATCCATGACTGAAACATGTTCAATGGGTAAAATATTGGATACTCTATGGCTAATTTATCACCAGAAGGAGTCAATTGGGTAGGAATAGAAAGTTCAAGATCAAGGACTGAAATATTTTCAGTGGGTCAAAAATTGGCTGAACTATCGCCAGAAGGAGTCAATAGGGTATAACTAAAAAAATCAAAATCGACGACTCTCTGGCCCGATATTAGTACGTTTGGTCAAATATTGACTTTTGAATGATCTATGTAACATCAGAAAGAGTCAATAAGTAGGTATAGAAATTTTAAGATCTATGACTGAAACATGTTCAATGGGTCAAATATTGGCTACTCTATGGCTAATTTATCACCAGAAGGAGTCAATAGGGTAGAAGTAAAAAGTTCAAAATAGACGACTCTTTGGCCCGATTTTAGAACATTTGGTCAAATATGGATTTCTGAATGACTGACCTAAATTCAGAAAGAGTCAATGAGTAGGTATTAAAACTTCAAGATCCATAACAGAAACATGTCCAATGGGTAAAATATTGGCTACTCTATGGCTAATTTATCACCAGAAGGAGTCAATTGGGTAGGAATAGAAAGTTCAAGATCAAGGACTGAAATATTTTCAGTGGGTCAAAAATTGGCTGAACTATCGCCAGACGGAGTCAATAGGGTAGAACTAAAATATTCAAAATCGACGACTCTTGGGCCCGATTTTAGTACATTTGGTCAAATATTGACTTTTGAATGACCGATGTAACATCAGATAGAGTCAATAAGTAGGTATAGAAATTTCAAGATCCATGACTGAAATATGTTCAATGGGTCAAATATTGGCTACTCTATGGCTAATTTATCACCAGAAGGAGTCAATTGGGTAGGAATAGAAAGTTCAAAATCGACGACTCTTGGGCCCGATTTTAGTACATTTGGTCAAATATTGACTTTTGAATGACCGATGTAACATCAGATAGAGTCAATAAGTAGGTATAGAAATTTCAAGATCTATGACTGAAACATGTTCAATGGGTAAAATATTGGCTACTCTATGGGTAATTTATCACCAGAAGGAGTCAATTGGGTAGGAATAGAAAGTTCAAGATCAAGGACTGAAATATTTTCAGTGGGTCAAAAATTGGCTAAACTATCGCCAGAAGGAGTCAATAGGGTAGAACTAAAATATTCAAAATCGACGACTCTTGGGCCCGATATTAGTACATTTTGTCAAATATTGACTTTTGAATGACCGATGTAACATCAGATAGAGTCAATAAGTAGGTATAGAAATTTTAAGATCCATGACTGAAACATGTTCAATGGGTAAAATATTGGCTACTCTATGGTTAATTTATCACCAGAAGGAGTCAAAGGGTAGAACTAAAAAGTTCAAAATAGACTACTCTTGGGCCCGATTTTAGTACATTGGGTCAAATATTGACTTTTGAATGACCGATGTAACATCAGATAGATTCAATAAGTTGGACTAGAAATTTCAAGATCCATGACTGAAACATGTTCAATGGGTAAAATATTGGCTACTCTATGGCTAATTTATCACCAGAAGGAGTCAATTGGGTAGGAATAGAAAGTTCAAGATCAAGGACTGAAATATTTTCAGTGGGTCAAAAATTGGCTGAACTATCGCCAGAAGGAGTCAATAGGGTAGAACTAAAATATTCAAAATCGACGACTCTTGGGCCCGATTTTAGTACATTTGGTCAAATATTGACTTTTGAATGACCGATGTAACATCAGATAGAGTCAATAAGTAGATATAGAAATTTCAAGATCCATGACTGAAACATGTTCAATGGGTAAAATATTGGCTACTCTATGGCTAATTTATCACCAGAAGGAGTCAATTGGGTAGAAATAGAAAGTTCAAAATCGACGACTCTTGGGCCCGATATTAGTACATTTTGTCAAATATGGATTTCTGAATGACTGACCTAAATTCAGAAAGAGTCAATGAGTAGGTATAAAAACTTCAAGATCCATAAATGAAACATGTCCAATGGGTAAAATATTGGCTACTCTATGGGTAATTTATCACCAGAAGGAGTCAATTGGGTAGGAATAGAAAGTTCAAGATCAAGGACTGAAATATTTTCAGTGGGTCAAAAATTGGCTAAACTATCGCCAGAAGGAGTCAATAGGGTAGAACTAAAATATTCAAAATCGACGACTCTTGGGCCCGATATTAGTACATTTTGTCAAATATTGACTTTTGAATGACCGATGTAACATCAGATAGAGTCAATAAGTAGGTATAGAAATTTCAAGATCCATGACTGAAATATGTTCAATGGGTCAAATATTGGCTACTCTATGGCTAATTTATCACCAGAAGGAGTCAATTGGGTAGGAATAGAAAGTTCAAAATCGACGACTCTTGGGCCCGATTTTAGTACATTTGGTCAAATATTGACTTTTGAATGACCGATGTAACATCAGATAGAGTCAATAAGTAGGTATAGAAATTTCAAGATCTATGACTGAAACATGTTCAATGGGTAAAATATTGGCTACTCTATGGGTAATTTATCACCAGAAGGAGTCAATTGGGTAGGAATAGAAAGTTCAAGATCAAGGACTGAAATATTTTCAGTGGGTCAAAAATTGGCTAAACTATCGCCAGAAGGAGTCAATAGGGTAGAACTAAAATATTCAAAATCGACGACTCTTGGGCCCGATATTAGTACATTTTGTCAAATATTGACTTTTGAATGACCGATGTAACATCAGATAGAGTCAATAAGTAGGTATAGAAATTTTAAGATCCATGACTGAAACATGTTCAATGGGTCAAATATTGGCTACTCTATGGCTAATTTATCACCAAAAGGAGTCAATTGGGTAGAAATAGAAAGTTCAAAATCGACGACTCTTGGGCCCGATATTAGTACATTTTGTCAAATATGGATTTCTGAATGACTGACCTAAATTCAGAAAGAGTCAATGAGTAGGTATAAAATCTTTAAGATCCATAAATGAAACATGTCCAATGGGTAAAATATTGGCTACTCTATGGGTAATTTATCACCAGAAGGAGTCAATTGGGTAGGAATAGAAAGTTCAAGATCAAGGACTGAAATATTTTCAGTGAGTCAAAAATTGGCTGAACTATCGCCAGAAGGAGTCAATAGGGTATAACTAAAAAAATCAAAATCGACGACTCTCTGGCCCGATATTAGTACGTTTGGTCAAATATTGACTTTTGAATGATCTATGTAACATCAGAAAGAGTCAATAAGTAGGTATAGAAATTTTAAGATCTATGACTGAAACATGTTCAATGGGTAAAATATTGGCTACTCTATGGTTAATTTATCACCAGAAGGAGTCAAAGGGTAGAACTAAAAAGTTCAAAATAGACGACTCTTGGGCCCGATTTTAGTACATTGGGTCAAATATTGACTTTTGAATCACCGATATAACATCAGAAAGAGTCAATAAGTAGGTATAGAAATTTCAAGCTCCATGACTGAAACATGTTCAATGGGTCAAATATTGGCTACTCTATGGCTAATTTATCACCAGAAGGAGTCAATAGGGTAGAAGTAAAAAGTTCAAAATAGACAACTCTTTGGCCCGATTTTAGAACATTTGGTCAAATATTGACTTTTGAATGACCGATGTAACATCAGATAGATTCAATAAGTAGGACTAGAAATTTCAAGATCCATGACTGAAACATGTTCAATGGGTAAAATATTGGCTACTCTATGGCTAATTTATCACCAGAAGGAGTCAATTGGGTAGGAATAGAAAGTTCAAGAGCAAGGACTGAAATATTTTCAGTGGGTCAAAAATTGGCTGAACTATCGCCAGAAGGAGTCAATAGGGTAGAACTAAAATATTCAAAATCGACGACTCTTGGGCCCGATATTAGTACATTTGGTCAAATATTGACTTTTGAATGACCGATGTAACATCAGATAGAGTCAAAAAGTAGGTATAGAAATTTTAAGATCCATGACTGAAACATGTTCAATGGGTCAAATATTGGCTACTCTATGGCTAATTTATCACCAAAAGGAGTCAATTGGGTAGAAATAGAAAGTTCAAAATCGACGACTCTTGGGCCCGATATTAGTACATTTTGTCAAATATGGATTTCTGAATGACTGACCTAAATTCAGAAAGAGTCAATGAGTAGGTATAAAATCTTCAAGATCCATAAATGAAACATGTCCAATGGGTAAAATATTGGCTACTCTATGGGTAATTTATCACCAGAAGGAGTCAATTGGGTAGGAATAGAAAGTTCAAGATCAAGGACTGAAATATTTTCAGTGGGTCAAAAATTGGCTGAACTATCGCCAGAAGGAGTCAATAGGGTATAACTAAAAAAATCAAAATCGAAGACTCTCTTGCCCGATATTAGTACGTTTGGTCAAATATTGACTTTTGAATGATCTATGTAACATCAGAAAGAGTCAATAAGTAGGTATAGAAATTTTAAGATCTATGACTGAAACATGTTCAATGGGTAAAATATTGGCTACTCTATGGTTAATTTATCACCAGAAGGAGTCAAAGGGTAGAACTAAAAAGTTCAAAATAGACTACTCTTGGGCCCGATTTTAGTACATTGGGTCAAATATTGACTTTTGAATGACCGATGTAACATCAGATAGATTCAATAAGTTGGACTAGAAATTTCAAGATCCATGACTGAAACATGTTCAATGGGTAAAATATTGGCTACTCTATGGCTAATTTATCACCAGAAGGAGTCAATTGGGTAGGAATAGAAAGTTCAAGATCAAGGACTGAAATATTTTCAGTGGGTCAAAAATTGGCTGAACTATCGCCAGAAGGAGTCAATAGGGTAGAACTAAAATATTCAAAATCGACGACTCTTGGGCCCGATTTTAGTACATTTGGTCAAATATTGACTTTTGAATGACCGATGTAACATCAGAAAGAGTCAATAAGTAGGTATAGAAATTTCAAGATCCATGACTGAAATATGTTCAATGGGTCAAATATTGGCTACTCTATGGCTAATTTATCACCGGAAGGAGTCAATAGGTTACAACTAAAAAGTTCAAAATCGACGACTCTTGGGCCCCATTTTAGTACATTTGGTCAAATATTGACTTTTGAATGAAAGATTAAACATCAGAAAGACCCAATAAGTAGGTATAGAAATTTCAAGATCCATGACTGAAATATGTTCAATGGGTCAAATATTGGCTACTCTATGGCTAATTTATCACCAAAAGGAGTCAATTGGGTAGAAATAGAAAGTTCAAAATCGACGACTCTTGGGCCCGATATTAGTACATTTTGTCAAATATGGATTTCTGAATGACTGACCTAAATTCAGAAAGAGTCAATGAGTAGGTATAAAATCTTTAAGATCCATAAATGAAACATGTCCAATGGGTAAAATATTGGCTACTCTATGGGTAATTTATCACCAGAAGGAGTCAATTGGGTAGGAATAGAAAGTTCAAGATCAAGGACTGAAATATTTTCAGTGGGTCAAAAATTGGCTGAACTATCGCCAGAAGGAGTCAATAGGGTATAACTAAAAAAATCAAAATCGACGACTCTCTGGCCCGATATTAGTACGTTTGGTCAAATATTGACTTTTGAATGATCTATGTAACATCAGAAAGAGTCAATAAGTAGGTAAAGAAATTTTAAGATCTATGACTGAAACATGTTCAATGGGTCAAATATTGGCTACTCTATGGCTAATTTATCACCAGAAGGAGTCAAAGGGTAGAACTAAAAAGTTCAAAATAGACGACTCTTGGGCCCGATTTTAGTACATTTGGTCAAATATTGACTTTTGAATCACCGATATAACATCAGAAAGAGTCAATAAGTAGGTATAGAAATTTCAAGCTCCATGACTGAAACATGTTCAATGGGTCAAATATTGGCTACACTATGGCTAATTTATCACCAGAAGGAGTCAATAGGGTAGAAGTAAAAAGTTCAAAATAGACAACTCTTTGGCCCGATTTTAGAACATTTGGTCAAATATTGACTTTTGAATGACCGATGTAACATCAGATAGATTCAATAAGTAGGACTAGAAATTTCAAGATCCATGACTGAAACATGTTCAATGGGTAAAATATTGGCTACTCTATGGCTAATTTATCACCAGAAGGAGTCAATTGGGTAGGAATAGAAAGTTCAAGATCAAGGACTGAAATATTTTCAGTCGGTCAAAAATTGGCTGAACTATCGCCAGAAGGAGTCAATAGGGTAGAACTAAAATATTCAAAATCGACGACTCTTGGGCCCGATTTTAGTACATTTGGTCAAATATTGACTTTTGAATGACCGATGTAACATCAGATAGAGTCAATAAGTAGGTATAGAAATTTCAAGATCCATGACTGAAATATGTTCAATGGGTCAAATATTGGCTACTCTATGGCTAATTTATCACCAGAAGGAGTCAATTGGGTAGGAATAGAAAGTTCAAAATCGACGACTCTTGGGCCCGATTTTAGTACATTTGGTCAAATATTGACTTTTGAATGACCGATGTAACATCAGATAGAGTCAATAAGTAGGTATAGAAATTTCAAGATCTATGACTGAAACATGTTCAATGGGTAAAATATTGGCTACTCTATGGGTAATTTATCACCAGAAGGAGTCAATTGGGTAGGAATAGAAAGTTCAAGATCAAGGACTGAAATATTTTCAGTGGGTCAAAAATTGGCTAAACTATCGCCAGAAGGAGTCAATAGGGTAGAACTAAAATATTCAAAATCGACGACTCTTGGGCCCGATATTAGTACATTTTGTCAAATATTGACTTTTGAATGACCGATGTAACATCAGATAGAGTCAATAAGTAGGTATAGAAATTTTAAGATCCATGACTGAAACATGTTCAATGGGTCAAATATTGGCTACTCTATGGCTAATTTATCACCAAAAGGAGTCAATTGGGTAGAAATAGAAAGTTCAAAATCGACGACTCTTGGGCCCGATATTAGTACATTTTGTCAAATATGGATTTCTGAATGACTGACCTAAATTCAGAAAGAGTCAATGAGTAGGTATAAAATCTTTAAGATCCATAAATGAAACATGTCCAATGGGTAAAATATTGGCTACTCTATGGGTAATTTATCACCAGAAGGAGTCAATTGGGTAGGAATAGAAAGTTCAAGATCAAGGACTGAAATATTTTCAGTGGGTCAAAAATTGGCTGAACTATCGCCAGAAGGAGTCAATAGGGTATAACTAAAAAAATCAAAATCGACGACTCTCTGGCCCGATATTAGTACGTTTGGTCAAATATTGACTTTTGAATGATCTATGTAACATCAGAAAGAGTCAATAAGTAGGTATAGAAATTTTAAGATCTATGACTGAAACATGTTCAATGGGTAAAATATTGGCTACTCTATGGTTAATTTATCACCAGAAGGAGTCAAAGGGTAGAACTAAAAAGTTCAAAATAGACGACTCTTGGGCCCGATTTTAGTACATTGGGTCAAATATTGACTTTTGAATCACCGATATAACATCAGAAAGAGTCAATAAGTAGGTATAGAAATTTCAAGCTCCATGACTGAAACATGTTCAATGGGTCAAATATTGGCTACTCTATGGCTAATTTATCACCAGAAGGAGTCAATAGGGTAGAAGTAAAAAGTTCAAAATAGACAACTCTTTGGCCCGATTTTAGAACATTTGGTCAAATATTGACTTTTGAATGACCAATGTAACATCAGATAGATTCAATAAGTAGGACTAGAAATTTCAAGATCCATGACTGAAACATGTTCAATGGGTAAAATATTGGCTACTCTATGGCTAATTTATCACCAGAAGGAGTCAATTGGGTAGGAATAGAAAGTTCAAGAGCAAGGACTGAAATATTTTCAGTGGGTCAAAAATTGGCTGAACTATCGCCAGAAGGAGTCAATAGGGTAGAACTAAAATATTCAAAATCGACGACTCTTGGGCCCGATATTAGTACATTTGGTCAAATATTGACTTTTGAATGACCGATGTAACATCAGATAGAGTCAATAAGTAGGTATAGAAATTTTAAGATCCATGACTGAAACATGTTCAATGGGTCAAATATTGGCTACTTTATGGCTAATTTATCACCAAAAGGAGTCAATTGGGTAGAAATAGAAAGTTCAAAATCGACGACTCTTGGGCCCGATATTAGTACATTTTGTCAAATATGGATTTCTGAATGACTGACCTAAATTCAGAAAGAGTCAATGAGTAGGTATAAAATCTTCAAGATCCATAAATGAAACATGTCCAATGGGTAAAATATTGGCTACTCTATGGGTAATTTATCACCAGAAGGAGTCAATTGGGTAGGAATAGAAAGTTCAAGATCAAGGACTGAAATATTTTCAGTGGGTCAAAAATTGGCTGAACTATCGCCAGAAGGAGTCAATAGGGTATAACTAAAAAAATCAAAATCGAAGACTCTCCTGCCCGATATTAGTACGTTTGGTCAAATATTGACTTTTGAATGATCTATGTAACATCAGAAAGAGTCAATAAGTAGGTATAGAAATTTTAAGATCTATGACTGAAACATGTTCAATGGGTAAAATATTGGCTACTCTATGGTTAATTTATCACCAGAAGGAGTCAAAGGGTAGAACTAAAAAGTTCAAAATAGACTACTCTTGGGCCCGATTTTAGTACATTGGGTCAAATATTGACTTTTGAATGACCGATGTAACATCAGATAGATTCAATAAGTTGGACTAGAAATTTCAAGATCCATGACTGAAACATGTTCAATGGGTAAAATATTGGCTACTCTATGGCTAATTTATCACCAGAAGGAGTCAATTGGGTAGGAATAGAAAGTTCAAGATCAAGGACTGAAATATTTTCAGTGGGTCAAAAATTGGCTGAACTATCGCCAGAAGGAGTCAATAGGGTAGAACTAAAATATTCAAAATCGACGACTCTTGGGCCCGATTTTAGTACATTTGGTCAAATATTGACTTTTGAATGACCGATATAACATCAGATAGAGTCAATAAGTAGATATAGAAATTTCAAGATCCATGACTGAAACATGTTCAATGGGTAAAATATTGGCTACTCTATGGCTAATTTATCACCAGAAGGAGTCAATTGGGTAGAAATAGAAAGTTCAAAATCGACGACTCTTGGGCCCGATATTAGTACATTTTGTCAAATATGGATTTCTGAATGACTGACCTAAATTCAGAAAGAGTCAATGAGTAGGTATAAAAACTTCAAGATCCATAAATGAAACATGTCCAATGGGTAAAATATTGGCTACTCTATGGGTAATTTATCACCAGAAGGAGTCAATTGGGTAGGAATAGAAAGTTCAAGATCAAGAACTGAAATATTTTCAGTGGGTCAAAAATTGGCTAAACTATCGCCAGAAGGAGTCAATAGGGTAGAACTAAAATATTCAAAATCGACGACTCTTGGGCCCGATATTAGTACATTTTGTCAAATATTGACTTTTGAATGACCGATGTAACATCAGATAGAGTCAATGAGTAGGTATAAAATCTTTAAGATCCATGACTGAAACATGTTCAATGGGTCAAATATTGGCTACTCTATGGCTAATTTATCACCAGAAGGAGTCAATAGGGTAGAAGTAAAAAGTTCAAAATAGACAACTCTTTGGCCCGATTTTAGAACATTTGGTCAAATATGGATTTCTGAATGACTGACCTAAATTCAGAAAGAGTCAATGAGTAGGTATTAAAACTTCAAGATCCATAACAGAAACATGTCCAATGGGTAAAATATTGGCTACTCTATGGCTAATTTATCACCAGAAGGAGTCAATTGGGTAGGAATAGAAAGTTCAAGATCAAGGACTGAAATATTTTCAGTGGGTCAAAAATTGGCTGAACTATCGCCAGACGGAGTCAATAGGGTAGAACTAAAATATTCAAAATCGACGACTCTTGGGCCCGATTTTAGTACATTTGGTCAAATATTGACTTTTGAATGACCGATGTAACATCAGATAGAGTCAATAAGTAGGTATAGAAATTTCAAGATCCATGACTGAAATATGTTCAATGGGTCAAATATTGGCTACTCTATGGCTAATTTATCACCAGAAGGAGTCAATTGGGTAGGAATAGAAAGTTCAAAATCGACGACTCTTGGGCCCGATTTTAGTACATTTGGTCAAATATTGACTTTTGAATGACCGATGTAACATCAGATAGAGTCAATAAGTAGGTATAGAAATTTCAAGATCTATGACTGAAACATGTTCAATGGGTAAAATATTGGCTACTCTATGGGTAATTTATCACCAGAAGGAGTCAATTGGGTAGGAATAGAAAGTTCAAGATCAAGGACTGAAATATTTTCAGTGGGTCAAAAATTGGCTAAACTATCGCCAGAAGGAGTCAATAGGGTAGAACTAAAATATTCAAAATCGACGACTCTTGGGCCCGATATTAGTACATTTTGTCAAATATTGACTTTTGAATGACCGATGTAACATCAGATAGAGTCAATAAGTAGGTATAGAAATTTTAAGATCCATGACTGAAACATGTTCAATGGGTCAAATATTGGCTACTCTATGGCTAATTTATCACCAGAAGGAGTCAATTGGGTAGAAATAGAAAGTTCAAAATCGACGACTCTTGGGCCCGATATTAGTACATTTTGTCAAATATGGATTTCTGAATGACTGACCTAAATTCAGAAAGAGTCAATGAGTAGGTATAAAAACTTCAAGATCCATAAATGAAACATGTCCAATGGGTAAAATATTGGCTACTCTATGGGTAATTTATCACCAGAAGGAGTCAATTGGGTAGGAATAGAAAGTTCAAGATCAAGGACTGAAATATTTTCAGTGGGTCAAAAATTGGCTAAACTATCGCCAGAAGGAGTCAATAGGGTAGAACTAAAATATTCAAAATCGACGACTCTTGGGCCCGATATTAGTACATTTTGTCAAATATTGACTTTTGAATGACCAATGTAACATCAGATAGAGTCAATGAGTAGGTATAAAATCTTTAAGATCCATAAATGAAACATGTCCAATGGGTAAAATATTGGCTACTCTATGGGTAATTTATCACCAGAAGGAGTCAATTGGGTAGGAATAGAAAGTTCAAGATCAAGGACTGAAATATTTTCAGTGGGTCAAAAATTGGCTGAACTATCGCCAGAAGGAGTCAATAGGGTATAACTAAAAAAATCAAAATCGACGACTCTCTGGCCCGATATTAGTACGTTTGGTCAAATATTGACTTTTGAATGATCTATGTAACATCAGAAAGAGTCAATAAGTAGGTATAGAAATTTTAAGATCTATGACTGAAACATGTTCAATGGGTCAAATATTGGCTACTCTATGGCTAATTTATCACCAGAAGGAGTCAATAGGGTAGAAGTAAAAAGTTCAAAATAGACGACTCTTGGGCCCGATTTTAGTACATTTGGTCAAATATTGACTTTTGAATCACCGATATAACATCAGAAAGAGTCAATAAGTAGGTATAGAAATTTCAAGCTCCATGACTGAAACATGTTCAATGGGTCAAATATTGGCTACTCTATGGCTAATTTATCACCAGAAGGAGTCAATAGGGTAGAAGTAAAAAGTTCAAAATAGACAACTCTTTGGCCCGATTTTAGAACATTTGGTCAAATATGGATTTCTGAATGACTGACCTAAATTCAGAAAGAGTCAATGAGTAGGTATTAAAACTTCAAGATCCATAACAGAAACATGTCCAATGGGTAAAATATTGGCTACTCTATGGCTAATTTATCACCAGAAGGAGTCAATTGGGTAGGAATAGAAAGTTCAAGATCAAGGACTGAAATATTTTCAGTGGGTCAAAAATTGGCTGAACTATCGCCAGACGGAGTCAATAGGGTAGAACTAAAATATTCAAAATCGACGACTCTTGGGCCCGATTTTAGTACATTTGGTCAAATATTGACTTTTGAATGACCGATGTAACATCAGATAGAGTCAATAAGTAGGTATAGAAATTTCAAGATCCATGACTGAAATATGTTCAATGGGTCAAATATTGGCTACTCTATGGCTAATTTATCACCAGAAGGAGTCAATTGGGTAGGAATAGAAAGTTCAAAATCGACGACTCTTGGGCCCGATTTTAGTACATTTGGTCAAATATTGACTTTTGAATGACCAATGTAACATCAGATAGAGTCAATAAGTAGGTATAGAAATTTCAAGATCTATGACTGAAACATGTTCAATGGGTAAAATATTGGCTACTCTATGGGTAATTTATCACCAGAAGGAGTCAATTGGGTAGGAATAGAAAGTTCAAGATCAAGGACTGAAATATTTTCAGTGGGTCAAAAATTGGCTAAACTATCGCCAGAAGGAGTCAATAGGGTAGAACTAAAATATTCAAAATCGACGACTCTTGGGCCCGATATTAGTACATTTTGTCAAATATTGACTTTTGAATGACCGATGTAACATCAGATAGAGTCAATAAGTAGGTATAGAAATTTTAAGATCCATGACTGAAACATGTTCAATGGGTCAAATATTGGCTACTCTATGGCTAATTTATCACCAAAAGGAGTCAATTGGGTAGAAATAGAAAGTTCAAAATCGACGACTCTTGGGCCCGATATTAGTACATTTTGTCAAATATGGATTTCTGAATGACTGACCTAAATTCAGAAAGAGTCAATGAGTAGGTATAAAATCTTTAAGATCCATAAATGAAACATGTCCAATGGGTAAAATATTGGCTACTCTATGGGTAATTTATCACCAGAAGGAGTCAATTGGGTAGGAATAGAAAGTTCAAGATCAAGGACTGAAATATTTTCAGTGGGTCAAAAATTGGCTGAACTATCGCCAGAAGGAGTCAATAGGGTATAACTAAAAAAATCAAAATCGACGACTCTCTGGCCCGATATTAGTACGTTTGGTCAAATATTGACTTTTGAATGATCTATGTAACATCAGAAAGAGTCAATAAGTAGGTATAGAAATTTTAAGATCTATGACTGAAACATGTTCAATGGGTAAAATATTGGCTACTCTATGGTTAATTTATCACCAGAAGGAGTCAAAGGGTAGAACTAAAAAGTTCAAAATAGACGACTCTTGGGCCCGATTTTAGTACATTGGGTCAAATATTGACTTTTGAATCACCGATATAACATCAGAAAGAGTCAATAAGTAGGTATAGAAATTTCAAGCTCCATGACTGAAACATGTTCAATGGGTCAAATATTGGCTACTCTATGGCTAATTTATCACCAGAAGGAGTCAATAGGGTAGAAGTAAAAAGTTCAAAATAGACAACTCTTTGGCCCGATTTTAGAACATTTGGTCAAATATTGACTTTTGAATGACCGATGTAACATCAGATAGATTCAATAAGTAGGACTAGAAATTTCAAGATCCATGACTGAAACATGTTCAATGGGTCAAATATTGGCTACTCTATGGCTAATTTATCACCAAAAGGAGTCAATTGGGTAGAAATAGAAAGTTCAAAATCGACGACTCTTGGGCCCGATATTAGTACATTTTGTCAAATATGGATTTCTGAATGACTGACCTAAATTCAGAAAGAGTCAATGAGTAGGTATAAAATCTTCAAGATCCATAAATGAAACATGTCCAATGGGTAAAATATTGGCTACTCTATGGGTAATTTATCACCAGAAGGAGTCAATTGGGTAGGAATAGAAAGTTCAAGATCAAGGACTGAAATATTTTCAGTGGGTCAAAAATTGGCTGAACTATCGCCAGAAGGAGTCAATAGGGTATAACTAAAAAAATCAAAATCGAAGACTCTCTTGCCCGATATTAGTACGTTTGGTCAAATATTGACTTTTGAATGATCTATGTAACATCAGAAAGAGTCAATAAGTAGGTATAGAAATTTTAAGATCTATGACTGAAACATGTTCAATGGGTAAAATATTGGCTACTCTATGGTTAATTTATCACCAGAAGGAGTCAAAGGGTAGAACTAAAAAGTTCAAAATAGACTACTCTTGGGCCCGATTTTAGTACATTGGGTCAAATATTGACTTTTGAATGACCGATGTAACATCAGATAGATTCAATAAGTTGGACTAGAAATTTCAAGATCCATGACTGAAACATGTTCAATGGGTAAAATATTGGCTACTCTATGGCTAATTTATCACCAGAAGGAGTCAATTGGGTAGGAATAGAAAGTTCAAGATCAAGGACTGAAATATTTTCAGTGGGTCAAAAATTGGCTGAACTATCGCCAGAAGGAGTCAATAGGGTATAACTAAAAAAATCAAAATCGAAGACTCTCCTGCCCGATATTAGTACGTTTGGTCAAATATTGACTTTTGAATGATCTATGTAACATCAGAAAGAGTCAATAAGTAGGTATAGAAATTTTAAGATCTATGACTGAAACATGTTCAATGGGTAAAATATTGGCTACTCTATGGTTAATTTATCACCAGAAGGAGTCAAAGGGTAGAACTAAAAAGTTCAAAATAGACTACTCTTGGGCCCGATTTTAGTACATTGGGTCAAATATTGACTTTTGAATGACCGATGTAACATCAGATAGATTCAATAAGTTGGACTAGAAATTTCAAGATCCATGACTGAAACATGTTCAATGGGTAAAATATTGGCTACTCTATGGCTAATTTATCACCAGAAGGAGTCAATTGGGTAGGAATAGAAAGTTCAAGATCAAGGACTGAAATATTTTCAGTGGGTCAAAAATTGGCTGAACTATCGCCAGAAGGAGTCAATAGGGTAGAACTAAAATATTCAAAATCGACGACTCTTGGGCCCGATTTTAGTACATTTGGTCAAATATTGACTTTTGAATGACCGATGTAACATCAGATAGAGTCAATAAGTAGATATAGAAATTTCAAGATCCATGACTGAAACATGTTCAATGGGTAAAATATTGGCTACTCTATGGCTAATTTATCACCAGAAGGAGTCAATTGGGTAGAAATAGAAAGTTCAAAATCGACGACTCTTGGGCCCGATTTTAGTACATTTGGTCAAATATTGACTTTTGAATGACCGATGTAACATCAGATAGAGTCAATAAGTAGATATAGAAATTTCAAGATCCATGACTGAAACATGTTCAATGGGTAAAATATTGGCTACTCTATGGCTAATTTATCACCAGAAGGAGTCAATTGGGTAGAAATAGAAAGTTCAAAATCGACGACTCTTGGGCCCGATATTAGTACATTTTGTCAAATATGGATTTCTGAATGACTGACCTAAATTCAGAAAGAGTCAATGAGTAGGTATAAAAACTTCAAGATCCATAAATGAAACATGTCCAATGGGTAAAATATTGGCTACTCTATGGGTAATTTATCACCAGAAGGAGTCAATTGGGTAGGAATTGAAAGTTCAAGATCAAGGACTGAAATATTTTCAGTGGGTCAAAAATTGGCTAAACTATCGCCAGAAGGAGTCAATAGGGTAGAACTAAAATATTCAAAATCGACGACTCTTGGGCCCGATATTAGTACATTTTGTCAAATATTGACTTTTGAATGACCAATGTAACATCAGATAGAGTCAATGAGTAGGTATAAAATCTTTAAGATCCATAAATGAAACATGTTCAATGGGTAAAATATTGGCTACTCTATGGCTAATTTATCACCAGAAGGAGTCAATTGGGTAGGAATAGAAAGTTCAAGATCAAGGACTGAAATATTTTCAGTGGGTCAAAAATTGGCTGAACTATCGCCAGAAGGAGTCAATAGGGTATAACTAAAAAAATCAAAATCGACGACTCTCTGGCCCGATATTAGTACGTTTGGTCAAATATTGACTTTTGAATGATCTATGTAACATCAGAAAGAGTCAATAAGTAGGTATAGAAATTTTAAGATCTATGACTGAAACATGTTCAATGGGTCAAATATTGGCTACTCTATGGCTAATTTATCACCAGAAGGAGTCAATAGGGTAGAAGTAAAAAGTTCAAAATAGACGACTCTTTGGCCCGATTTTAGAACATTTGGTCAAATATGGATTTCTGAATGACTGACCTAAATTCAGAAAGAGTCAATGAGTAGGTATTAAAACTTCAAGATCCATAACAGAAACATGTCCAATGGGTAAAATATTGGCTACTCTATGGCTAATTTATCACCAGAAGGAGTCAATTGGGTAGGAATAGAAAGTTCAAGATCAAGGACTGAAATATTTTCAGTGGGTCAAAAATTGGCTGAACTATCGCCAGACGGAGTCAATAGGGTAGAACTAAAATATTCAAAATCGACGACTCTTGGGCCCGATTTTAGTACATTTGGTCAAATATTGACTTTTGAATGACCGATGTAACATCAGATAGAGTCAATAAGTAGGTATAGAAATTTCAAGATCCATGACTGAAATATGTTCAATGGGTCAAATATTGGCTACTCTATGGCTAATTTATCACCAGAAGGAGTCAATTGGGTAGGAATAGAAAGTTCAAAATCGACGACTCTTGGGCCCGATTTTAGTACATTTGGTCAAATATTGACTTTTGAATGACCGATGTAACATCAGATAGAGTCAATAAGTAGGTATAGAAATTTCAAGATCTATGACTGAAACATGTTCAATGGGTAAAATATTGGCTACTCTATGGGTAATTTATCACCAGAAGGAGTCAATTGGGTAGGAATAGAAAGTTCAAGATCAAGGACTGAAATATTTTCAGTGGGTCAAAAATTGGCTAAACTATCGCCAGAAGGAGTCAATAGGGTAGAACTAAAATATTCAAAATCGACGACTCTTGGGCCCGATATTAGTACATTTTGTCAAATATTGACTTTTGAATGACCGATGTAACATCAGATAGAGTCAATAAGTAGGTATAGAAATTTTAAGATCCATGACTGAAACATGTTCAATGGGTAAAATATTGGCTACTCTATGGTTAATTTATCACCAGAAGGAGTCAAAGGGTAGAACTAAAAAGTTCAAAATAGACGACTCTTGGGCCCGATTTTAGTACATTGGGTCAAATATTGACTTTTGAATCACCGATATAACATCAGAAAGAGTCAATAAGTAGGTATAGAAATTTCAAGATCTATGACTGAAACATGTTCAATGGGTAAAATATTGGCTACTCTATGGGTAATTTATCACCAGAAGGAGTCAATTGGGTAGGAATAGAAAGTTCAAGATCAAGGACTGAAATATTTTCAGTGGGTCAAAAATTGGCTAAACTATCGCCAGAAGGAGTCAATAGGGTAGAACTAAAATATTCAAAATCGACGACTCTTGGGCCCGATATTAGTACATTTTGTCAAATATTGACTTTTGAATGACCGATGTAACATCAGATAGAGTCAATAAGTAGGTATAGAAATTTTAAGATCCATGACTGAAACATGTTCAATGGGTCAAATATTGGCTACTCTATGGCTAATTTATCACCAAAAGGAGTCAATTGGGTAGAAATAGAAAGTTCAAAATCGACGACTCTTGGGCCCGATATTAGTACATTTTGTCAAATATGGATTTCTGAATGACTGACCTAAATTCAGAAAGAGTCAATGAGTAGGTATAAAATCTTAGAGATCCATAAATGAAACATGTCCAATGGGTAAAATGTTGGCTACTCTATGGGTAATTTATCACCAGAAGGAGTCAATTGGGTAGGAATAGAAAGTTCAAGATCAAGGACTGAAATATTTTCAGTGGGTCAAAAATTGGCTGAACTATCGCCAGAAGGAGTCAATAGGGTATAACTAAAAAAATCAAAATCGAAGACTCTCCTGCCCGATATTAGTACGTTTGGTCAAATATTGACTTTTGAATGATCTATGTAACATCAGAAAGAGTCAATAAGTAGGTATAGAAATTTTAAGATCTATGACTGAAACATGTTCAATGGGTAAAATATTGGCTACTCTATGGTTAATTTATCACCAGAAGGAGTCAAAGGGTAGAACTAAAAAGTTCAAAATAGACTACTCTTGGGCCCGATTTTAGTACATTGGGTCAAATATTGACTTTTGAATGACCGATGTAACATCAGATAGATTCAATAAGTTGGACTAGAAATTTCAAGATCCATGACTGAAACATGTTCAATGGGTAAAATATTGGCTACTCTATGGCTAATTTATCACCAGAAGGAGTCAATTGGGTAGGAATAGAAAGTTCAAGATCAAGGACTGAAATATTTTCAGTGGGTCAAAAATTGGCTGAACTATCGCCAGAAGGAGTCAATAGGGTAGAACTAAAATATTCAAAATCGACGACTCTTGGGCCCGATATTAGTACATTTTGTCAAATATTGACTTTTGAATGACCGATGTAACATCAGATAGAGTCAATGAGTAGGTATAAAATCTTTAAGATCCATAAATGAAACATGTTCAATGGGTAAAATATTGGCTACTCTATGGCTAATTTATCAACAGAAGGAGTCAATTGGGTAGGAATAGAAATTTCAAAATCGACGACTCTTGGGCCCAATTTTAGTACATTTGGTCAAATATTGACTTTTGAATGAACGATGTAACATCAGATAGAGTCAATAAGTAGGTATAGAAATTTCAAGATCCATGACTGAAACATGTTCAATGGGTAAAATATTGGATACTCTATGGCTAATTTATCACCAGAAGGAGTCAATTGGGTAGGAATAGAAAGTTCAAGATCAAGGACTGAAATATTTTCAGTGGGTCAAAAATTGGCTGAACTATCGCCAGAAGGAGTCAATAGGGTATAACTAAAAAAATCAAAATCGACGACTCTCTGGCCCGATATTAGTACGTTTGGTCAAATATTGACTTTTGAATGATCTATGTAACATCAGAAAGAGTCAATAAGTAGGTATAGAAATTTTAAGATCTATGACTGAAACATGTTCAATGGGTCAAATATTGGCTACTCTATGGCTAATTTATCACCAGAAGGAGTCAATAGGGTAGAAGTAAAAAGTTCAAAATAGACGACTCTTTGGCCCGATTTTAGAACATTTGGTCAAATATGGATTTCTGAATGACTGACCTAAATTCAGAAAGAGTCAATGAGTAGGTATTAAAACTTCAAGATCCATAACAGAAACATGTCCAATGGGTAAAATATTGGCTACTCTATGGCTAATTTATCACCAGAAGGAGTCAATTGGGTAGGAATAGAAAGTTCAAGATCAAGGACTGAAATATTTTCAGTGGGTCAAAAATTGGCTGAACTATCGCCAGACGGAGTCAATAGGGTAGAACTAAAATATTCAAAATCGACGACTCTTGGGCCCGATTTTAGTACATTTGGTCAAATATTGACTTTTGAATGACCGATGTAACATCAGATAGAGTCAATAAGTAGGTATAGAAATTTCAAGATCCATGACTGAAATATGTTCAATGGGTCAAATATTGGCTACTCTATGGCTAATTTATCACCAGAAGGAGTCAATTGGGTAGGAATAGAAAGTTCAAAATCGACGACTCTTGGGCCCGATTTTAGTACATTTGGTCAAATATTGACTTTTGAATGACCGATGTA
Organism: Zacco platypus; assembly: GCA_038088235.1. Classification (NCBI taxonomy): domain Eukaryota; kingdom Metazoa; phylum Chordata; class Actinopteri; order Cypriniformes; family Xenocyprididae; genus Zacco; species Zacco platypus. The sequence continues at coordinate 18,821,119 of CM076064.1, forward strand.
ACATCAGATAGAGTCAATAAGTAGGTATAGAAATTTCAAGATCTATGACTGAAACATGTTCAATGGGTAAAATATTGGCTACTCTATGGGTAATTTATCACCAGAAGGAGTCAATTGGGTAGGAATAGAAAGTTCAAGATCAAGGACTGAAATATTTTCAGTGGGTCAAAAATTGGCTAAACTATCGCCAGAAGGAGTCAATAGGGTAGAACTAAAATATTCAAAATCGACGACTCTTGGGCCCGATATTAGTACATTTTGTCAAATATTGACTTTTGAATGACCGATGTAACATCAGATAGAGTCAATAAGTAGGTATAGAAATTTTAAGATCCATGACTGAAACATGTTCAATGGGTAAAATATTGGCTACTCTATGGTTAATTTATCACCAGAAGGAGTCAAAGGGTAGAACTAAAAAGTTCAAAATAGACTACTCTTGGGCCCGATTTTAGTACATTGGGTCAAATATTGACTTTTGAATGACCGATGTAACATCAGATAGATTCAATAAGTTGGACTAGAAATTTCAAGATCCATGACTGAAACATGTTCAATGGGTAAAATATTGGCTACTCTATGGCTAATTTATCACCAGAAGGAGTCAATTGGGTAGGAATAGAAAGTTCAAGATCAAGGACTGAAATATTTTCAGTGGGTCAAAAATTGGCTGAACTATCGCCAGAAGGAGTCAATAGGGTAGAACTAAAATATTCAAAATCGACGACTCTTGGGCCCGATTTTAGTACATTTGGTCAAATATTGACTTTTGAATGACCGATGTAACATCAGATAGAGTCAATAAGTAGATATAGAAATTTCAAGATCCATGACTGAAACATGTTCAATGGGTAAAATATTGGCTACTCTATGGCTAATTTATCACCAGAAGGAGTCAATTGGGTAGAAATAGAAAGTTCAAAATCGACGACTCTTGGGCCCGATATTAGTACATTTTGTCAAATATGGATTTCTGAATGACTGACCTAAATTCAGAAAGAGTCAATGAGTAGGTATAAAAACTTCAAGATCCATAAATGAAACATGTCCAATGGGTAAAATATTGGCTACTCTATGGGTAATTTATCACCAGAAGGAGTCAATTGGGTAGGAATAGAAAGTTCAAGATCAAGGACTGAAATATTTTCAGTGGGTCAAAAATTGGCTAAACTATCGCCAGAAGGAGTCAATAGGGTAGAACTAAAATATTCAAAATCGACGACTCTTGGGCCCGATATTAGTACATTTTGTCAAATATTGACTTTTGAATGACCGATGTAACATCAGATAGAGTCAATAAGTAGGTATAGAAATTTCAAGATCCATGACTGAAATATGTTCAATGGGTCAAATATTGGCTACTCTATGGCTAATTTATCACCAGAAGGAGTCAATTGGGTAGGAATAGAAAGTTCAAAATCGACGACTCTTGGGCCCGATTTTAGTACATTTGGTCAAATATTGACTTTTGAATGACCGATGTAACATCAGATAGAGTCAATAAGTAGGTATAGAAATTTCAAGATCTATGACTGAAACATGTTCAATGGGTAAAATATTGGCTACTCTATGGGTAATTTATCACCAGAAGGAGTCAATTGGGTAGGAATAGAAAGTTCAAGATCAAGGACTGAAATATTTTCAGTGGGTCAAAAATTGGCTAAACTATCGCCAGAAGGAGTCAATAGGGTAGAACTAAAATATTCAAAATCGACGACTCTTGGGCCCGATATTAGTACATTTTGTCAAATATTGACTTTTGAATGACCGATGTAACATCAGATAGAGTCAATAAGTAGGTATAGAAATTTTAAGATCCATGACTGAAACATGTTCAATGGGTCAAATATTGGCTACTCTATGGCTAATTTATCACCAAAAGGAGTCAATTGGGTAGAAATAGAAAGTTCAAAATCGACGACTCTTGGGCCCGATATTAGTACATTTTGTCAAATATGGATTTCTGAATGACTGACCTAAATTCAGAAAGAGTCAATGAGTAGGTATAAAATCTTTAAGATCCATAAATGAAACATGTCCAATGGGTAAAATATTGGCTACTCTATGGGTAATTTATCACCAGAAGGAGTCAATTGGGTAGGAATAGAAAGTTCAAGATCAAGGACTGAAATATTTTCAGTGAGTCAAAAATTGGCTGAACTATCGCCAGAAGGAGTCAATAGGGTATAACTAAAAAAATCAAAATCGACGACTCTCTGGCCCGATATTAGTACGTTTGGTCAAATATTGACTTTTGAATGATCTATGTAACATCAGAAAGAGTCAATAAGTAGGTATAGAAATTTTAAGATCTATGACTGAAACATGTTCAATGGGTAAAATATTGGCTACTCTATGGTTAATTTATCACCAGAAGGAGTCAAAGGGTAGAACTAAAAAGTTCAAAATAGACGACTCTTGGGCCCGATTTTAGTACATTGGGTCAAATATTGACTTTTGAATCACCGATATAACATCAGAAAGAGTCAATAAGTAGGTATAGAAATTTCAAGCTCCATGACTGAAACATGTTCAATGGGTCAAATATTGGCTACTCTATGGCTAATTTATCACCAGAAGGAGTCAATAGGGTAGAAGTAAAAAGTTCAAAATAGACAACTCTTTGGCCCGATTTTAGAACATTTGGTCAAATATTGACTTTTGAATGACCGATGTAACATCAGATAGATTCAATAAGTAGGACTAGAAATTTCAAGATCCATGACTGAAACATGTTCAATGGGTAAAATATTGGCTACTCTATGGCTAATTTATCACCAGAAGGAGTCAATTGGGTAGGAATAGAAAGTTCAAGAGCAAGGACTGAAATATTTTCAGTGGGTCAAAAATTGGCTGAACTATCGCCAGAAGGAGTCAATAGGGTAGAACTAAAATATTCAAAATCGACGACTCTTGGGCCCGATATTAGTACATTTGGTCAAATATTGACTTTTGAATGACCGATGTAACATCAGATAGAGTCAATAAGTAGGTATAGAAATTTTAAGATCCATGACTGAAACATGTTCAATGGGTCAAATATTGGCTACTCTATGGCTAATTTATCACCAAAAGGAGTCAATTGGGTAGAAATAGAAAGTTCAAAATCGACGACTCTTGGGCCCGATATTAGTACATTTTGTCAAATATGGATTTCTGAATGACTGACCTAAATTCAGAAAGAGTCAATGAGTAGGTATAAAATCTTCAAGATCCATAAATGAAACATGTCCAATGGGTAAAATATTGGCTACTCTATGGGTAATTTATCACCAGAAGGAGTCAATTGGGTAGGAATAGAAAGTTCAAGATCAAGGACTGAAATATTTTCAGTGGGTCAAAAATTGGCTGAACTATCGCCAGAAGGAGTCAATAGGGTATAACTAAAAAAATCAAAATCGAAGACTCTCTTGCCCGATATTAGTACGTTTGGTCAAATATTGACTTTTGAATGATCTATGTAACATCAGAAAGAGTCAATAAGTAGGTATAGAAATTTTAAGATCTATGACTGAAACATGTTCAATGGGTAAAATATTGGCTACTCTATGGTTAATTTATCACCAGAAGGAGTCAAAGGGTAGAACTAAAAAGTTCAAAATAGACTACTTTTGGGCCCGATTTTAGTACATTGGGTCAAATATTGACTTTTGAATGACCGATGTAACATCAGATAGATTCAATAAGTTGGACTAGAAATTTCAAGATCCATGACTGAAACATGTTCAATGGGTAAAATATTGGCTACTCTATGGCTAATTTATCACCAGAAGGAGTCAATTGGGTAGGAATAGAAAGTTCAAGATCAAGGACTGAAATATTTTCAGTGGGTCAAAAATTGGCTGAACTATCGCCAGAAGGAGTCAATAGGGTAGAACTAAAATATTCAAAATCGACGACTCTTGGGCCCGATTTTAGTACATTTGGTCAAATATTGACTTTTGAATGACCGATGTAACATCAGATAGAGTCAATAAGTAGATATAAAAATTTCAAGATCCATGACTGAAACATGTTCAATGGGTAAAATATTGGCTACTCTATGGCTAATTTATCACCAGAAGGAGTCAATTGGGTAGAAATAGAAAGTTCAAAATCGACGACTCTTGGGCCCGATATTAGTACATTTTGTCAAATATGGATTTCTGAATGACTGACCTAAATTCAGAAAGAGTCAATGAGTAGGTATAAAAACTTCAAGATCCATAAATGAAACATGTCCAATGGGTAAAATATTGGCTACTCTATGGGTAATTTATCACCAGAAGGAGTCAATTGGGTAGGAATAGAAAGTTCAAGATCAAGGACTGAAATATTTTCAGTGGGTCAAAAATTGGCTAAACTATCGCCAGAAGGAGTCAATAGGGTAGAACTAAAAAAATAAAATCGACGACTCTCTGGCCCGATATTAGTACGTTTGGTCAAATATTGACTTTTGAATGATCTATGTAACATCAGAAAGAGTCAATAAGTAGGTATAGAAATTTTAAGATCTATGACTGAAACATGTTCAATGGGTCAAATATTGGCTACTCTATGGCTAATTTATCACCAGAAGGAGTCAATAGGGTAGAAGTAAAAAGTTCAAAATAGACGACTCTTTGGCCCGATTTTAGAACATTTGGTCAAATATGGATTTCTGAATGACTGACCTAAATTCAGAAAGAGTCAATGAGTAGGTATTAAAACTTCAAGATCCATAACAGAAACATGTCCAATGGGTAAAATATTGGCTACTCTATGGCTAATTTATCACCAGAAGGAGTCAATTGGGTAGGAATAGAAAGTTCAAGATCAAGGACTGAAATATTTTCAGTGGGTCAAAAATTGGCTGAACTATCGCCAGACGGAGTCAATAGGGTAGAACTAAAATATTCAAAATCGACGACTCTTGGGCCCGATTTTAGTACATTTGGTCAAATATTGACTTTTGAATGACCGATGTAACATCAGATAGAGTCAATAAGTAGGTATAGAAATTTCAAGATCCATGACTGAAATATGTTCAATGGGTCAAATATTGGCTACTCTATGGCTAATTTATCACCAGAAGGAGTCAATTGGGTAGGAATAGAAAGTTCAAAATCGACGACTCTTGGGCCCGATTTTAGTACATTTGGTCAAATATTGACTTTTGAATGACCGATGTAACATCAGATAGAGTCAATAAGTAGGTATAGAAATTTCAAGATCTATGACTGAAACATGTTCAATGGGTAAAATATTGGCTACTCTATGGGTAATTTATCACCAGAAGGAGTCAATTGGGTAGGAATAGAAAGTTCAAGATCAAGGACTGAAATATTTTCAGTGGGTCAAAAATTGGCTAAACTATCGCCAGAAGGAGTCAATAGGGTAGAACTAAAATATTCAAAATCGACGACTCTTGGGCCCGATATTAGTACATTTTGTCAAATATTGACTTTTGAATGACCGATGTAACATCAGATAGAGTCAATAAGTAGGTATAGAAATTTTAAGATCCATGACTGAAACATGTTCAATGGGTAAAATATTGGCTACTCTATGGTTAATTTATCACCAGAAGGAGTCAAAGGGTAGAACTAAAAAGTTCAAAATAGACTACTCTTGGGCCCGATTTTAGTACATTGGGTCAAATATTGACTTTTGAATGACCGATGTAACATCAGATAGATTCAATAAGTTGGACTAGAAATTTCAAGATCCATGACTGAAACATGTTCAATGGGTAAAATATTGGCTACTCTATGGCTAATTTATCACCAGAAGGAGTCAATTGGGTAGGAATAGAAAGTTCAAGATCAAGGACTGAAATATTTTCAGTGGGTCAAAAATTGGCTGAACTATCGCCAGAAGGAGTCAATAGGGTAGAACTAAAATATTCAAAATCGACGACTCTTGGGCCCGATTTTAGTACATTTGGTCAAATAATGACTTTTGAATGACCGATGTAACATCAGATAGAGTCAATAAGTAGATATAGAAATTTCAAGATCCATGACTGAAACATGTTCAATGGGTAAAATATTGGCTACTCTATGGCTAATTTATCACCAGAAGGAGTCAATTGGGTAGAAATAGAAAGTTCAAAATCGACGACTCTTGGGCCCGATATTAGTACATTTTGTCAAATATGGATTTCTGAATGACTGACCTAAATTCAGAAAGAGTCAATGAGTAGGTATAAAAACTTCAAGATCCATAAATGAAACATGTCCAATGGGTAAAATATTGGCTACTCTATGGGTAATTTATCACCAGAAGGAGTCAATTGGGTAGGAATAGAAAGTTCAAGATCAAGGACTGAAATATTTTCAGTGGGTCAAAAATTGGCTAAACTATCGCCAGAAGGAGTCAATAGGGTAGAACTAAAATATTCAAAATCGACGACTCTTGGGCCCGATATTAGTACATTTTGTCAAATATTGACTTTTGAATGACCGATGTAACATCAGATAGAGTCAATAAGTAGGTATAGAAATTTCAAGATCCATGACTGAAATATGTTCAATGGGTCAAATATTGGCTACTCTATGGCTAATTTATCACCAGAAGGAGTCAATTGGGTAGGAATAGAAAGTTCAAAATCGACGACTCTTGGGCCCGATTTTAGTACATTTGGTCAAATATTGACTTTTGAATGACCGATGTAACATCAGATAGAGTCAATAAGTAGGTATAGAAATTTGAAGATCTATGACTGAAACATGTTCAATGGGTAAAATATTGGCTACTCTATGGGTAATTTATCACCAGAAGGAGTCAATTGGGTAGGAATAGAAAGTTCAAGATCAAGGACTGAAATATTTTCAGTGGGTCAAAAATTGGCTAAACTATCGCCAGAAGGAGTCAATAGGGTAGAACTAAAATATTCAAAATCGACGACTCTTGGGCCCGATATTAGTACATTTTGTCAAATATTGACTTTTGAATGACCGATGTAACATCAGATAGAGTCAATAAGTAGGTATAGAAATTTTAAGATCCATGACTGAAACATGTTCAATGGGTCAAATATTGGCTACTCTATGGCTAATTTATCACCAAAAGGAGTCAATTGGGTAGAAATAGAAAGTTCAAAATCGACGACTCTTGGGCCCGATATTAGTACATTTTTTCAAATATGGATTTCTGAATGACTGACCTAAATTCAGAAAGAGTCAATGAGTAGGTATAAAATCTTTAAGATCCATAAATGAAACATGTCCAATGGGTAAAATATTGGCTACTCTATGGGTAATTTATCACCAGAAGGAGTCAATTGGGTAGGAATAGAAAGTTCAAGATCAAGGACTGAAATATTTTCAGTGAGTCAAAAATTGGCTGAACTATCGCCAGAAGGAGTCAATAGGGTATAACTAAAAAAATCAAAATCGACGACTCTCTGGCCCGATATTAGTACGTTTGGTCAAATATTGACTTTTGAATGATCTATGTAACATCAGAAAGAGTCAATAAGTAGGTATAGAAATTTTAAGATCTATGACTGAAACATGTTCAATGGGTAAAATATTGGCTACTCTATGGTTAATTTATCACCAGAAGGAGTCAAAGGGTAGAACTAAAAAGTTCAAAATAGACGACTCTTGGGCCCGATTTTAGTACATTGGGTCAAATATTGACTTTTGAATCACCGATATAACATCAGAAAGAGTCAATAAGTAGGTATAGAAATTTCAAGCTCCATGACTGAAACATGTTCAATGGGTCAAATATTGGCTACTCTATGGCTAATTTATCACCAGAAGGAGTCAATAGGGTAGAAGTAAAAAGTTCAAAATAGACAACTCTTTGGCCCGATTTTAGAACATTTGGTCAAATATTGACTTTTGAATGACCGATGTAACATCAGATAGATTCAATAAGTAGGACTAGAAATTTCAAGATCCATGACTGAAACATGTTCAATGGGTAAAATATTGGCTACTCTATGGCTAATTTATCACCAGAAGGAGTCAATTGGGTAGGAATAGAAAGTTCAAGAGCAAGGACTGAAATATTTTCAGTGGGTCAAAAATTGGCTGAACTATCGCCAGAAGGAGTCAATAGGGTAGAACTAAAATATTCAAAATCGACGACTCTTGGGCCCGATATTAGTACATTTGGTCAAATTTTGACTTTTGAATGACCGATGTAACATCAGATAGAGTCAATAAGTAGGTATAGAAATTTTAAGATCCATGACTGAAACATGTTCAATGGGTCAAATATTGGCTACTCTATGGCTAATTTATCACCAAAAGGAGTCAATTGGGTAGAAATAGAAAGTTCAAAATCGACGACTCTTGGGCCCGATATTAGTACATTTTGTCAAATATGGATTTCTGAATGACTGACCTAAATTCAGAAAGAGTCAATGAGTAGGTATAAAATCTTCAAGATCCATAAATGAAACATGTCCAATGGGTAAAATATTGGCTACTCTATGGGTAATTTATCACCAGAAGGAGTCAATTGGGTAGGAATAGAAAGTTCAAGATCAAGGACTGAAATATTTTCAGTGGGTCAAAAATTGGCTGAACTATCGCCAGAAGGAGTCAATAGGGTATAACTAAAAAAATCAAAATCGAAGACTCTCTTGCCCGATATTAGTACGTTTGGTCAAATATTGACTTTTGAATGATCTATGTAACATCAGAAAGAGTCAATAAGTAGGTATAGAAATTTTAAGATCTATGACTGAAACATGTTCAATGGGTAAAATATTGGCTACTCTATGGTTAATTTATCACCAGAAGGAGTCAAAGGGTAGAACTAAAAAGTTCAAAATAGACTACTCTTGGGCCCGATTTTAGTACATTGGGTCAAATATTGACTTTTGAATGACCGATGTAACATCAGATAGATTCAATAAGTTGGACTAGAAATTTCAAGATCCATGACTGAAACATGTTCAATGGGTAAAATATTGGCTACTCTATGGCTAATTTATCACCAGAAGGAGTCAATTGGGTAGGAATAGAAAGTTCAAGATCAAGGACTGAAATATTTTCAGTGGGTCAAAAATTGGCTGAACTATCGCCAGAAGGAGTCAATAGGGTAGAACTAAAATATTCAAAATCGACGACTCTTGGGCCCGATTTTAGTACATTTGGTCAAATATTGACTTTTGAATGACCGATGTAACATCAGATAGAGTCAATAAGTAGATATAGAAATTTCAAGATCCATGACTGAAACATGTTCAATGGGTAAAATATTGGCTACTCTATGGCTAATTTATCACCAGAAGGAGTCAATTGGGTAGAAATAGAAAGTTCAAAATCGACGACTCTTGGGCCCGATATTAGTACATTTTGTCAAATATGGATTTCTGAATGACTGACCTAAATTCAGAAAGAGTCAATGAGTAGGTATAAAAACTTCAAGATCCATAAATGAAACATGTCCAATGGGTAAAATATTGGCTACTCTATGGGTAATTTATCACCAGAAGGAGTCAATTGGGTAGGAATAGAAAGTTCAAGATCAAGGACTGAAATATTTTCAGTGGGTCAAAAATTGGCTAAACTATCGCCAGAAGGAGTCAATAGGGTAGAACTAAAATATTCAAAATCGACGACTCTTGGGCCCGATATTAGTACATTTGGTCAAATATTGACTTTTGAATGACCGATGTAACATCAGATAGAGTCAATAAGTAGGTATAGAAATTTTAAGATCCATGACTGAAACATGTTCAATGGGTCAAATATTGGCTACTCTATGGCTAATTTATCACCAAAAGGAGTCAATTGGGTAGAAATAGAAAGTTCAAAATCGACGACTCTTGGGCCCGATATTAGTACATTTTGTCAAATATGGATTTCTGAATGACTGACCTAAATTCAGAAAGAGTCAATGAGTAGGTATAAAATCTTTAAGATCCATAAATGAAACATGTCCAATGGGTAAAATATTGGCTACTCTATGGGTAATTTATCACCAGAAGGAGTCAATTGGGTAGGAATAGAAAGTTCAAGATCAAGGACTGAAATATTTTCAGTGGGTCAAAAATTGGCTGAACTATCGCCAGAAGGAGTCAATAGGGTATAACTAAAAAAATCAAAATCGACGACTCTCTGGCCCGATATTAGTACGTTTGGTCAAATATTGACTTTTGAATGATCTATGTAACATCAGAAAGAGTCAATAAGTAGGTATAGAAATTTTAAGATCTATGACTGAAACATGTTCAATGGGTAAAATATTGGCTACTCTATGGTTAATTTATCACCAGAAGGAGTCAAAGGGTAGAACTAAAAAGTTCAAAATAGACGACTCTTGGGCCCGATTTTAGTACATTGGGTCAAATATTGACTTTTGAATGACCGATGTAACATCAGATAGATTCAATAAGTTGGACTAGAAATTTCAAGATCCATGACTGAAACATGTTCAATGGGTAAAATATTGGCTACTCTATGGCTAATTTATCACCAGAAGGAGTCAATTGGGTAGGAATAGAAAGTTCAAGATCAAGGACTGAAATATTTTCAGTGGGTCAAAAATTGGCTGAACTATCGCCAGAAGGAGTCAATAGGGTAGAACTAAAATATTCAAAATCGACGACTCTTGGGCCCGATTTTAGTACATTTGGTCAAATATTGACTTTTGAATGACCGATGTAACATCAGATAGAGTCAATAAGTAGATATAGAAATTTCAAGATCCATGACTGAAACATGTTCAATGGGTCAAATATTGGCTACTCTATGGCTAATTTATCACCAGAAGGAGTCAATTGGGTAGAAATAGAAAGTTCAAAATCGACGACTCTTGGGCCCGATATTAGTACATTTTGTCAAATATGGATTTCTGAATGACTGACCTAAATTCAGAAAGAGTCAATGAGTAGGTATAAAAACTTCAAGATCCATAAATGAAACATGTCCAATGGGTAAAATATTGGCTACTCTATGGGTAATTTATCACCAGAAGGAGTCAATTGGGTAGGAATAGAAAGTTCAAGATCAAGGACTGAAATATTTTCAGTGGGTCAAAAATTGGCTGAACTATCGCCAGAAGGAGTCAATAGGGTATAACTAAAAAAATCAAAATCGACGACTCTCTGGCCCGATATTAGTACGTTTGGTCAAATATTGACTTTTGAATGATCTATGTAACATCAGAAAGAGTCAATAAGTAGGTATAGAAATTTTAAGATCTATGACTGAAACATGTTCAATGGGTAAAATATTGGCTACTCTATGGTTAATTTATCACCAGAAGGAGTCAAAGGGTAGAACTAAAAAGTTCAAAATAGACGACTCTTGGGCCCGATTTTAGTACATTGGGTCAAATATTGACTTTTGAATGACCGATGTAACATCAGATAGATTCAATAAGTTGGACTAGAAATTTCAAGATCCATGACTGAAACATGTTCAATGGGTAAAATATTGGCTACTCTATGGCTAATTTATCACCAGAAGGAGTCAATTGGGTAGGAATAGAAAGTTCAAGATCAAGGACTGAAATATTTTCAGTGGGTCAAAAATTGGCTGAACTATCGCCAGAAGGAGTCAATAGGGTAGAACTAAAATATTCAAAATCGACGACTCTTGGGCCCGATTTTAGTACATTTGGTCAAATATTGACTTTTGAATGACCGATGTAACATCAGATAGAGTCAATAAGTAGATATAGAAATTTCAAGATCCATGACTGAAACATGTTCAATGGGTAAAATATTGGCTACTCTATGGCTAATTTATCACCAGAAGGAGTCAATTGGGTAGAAATAGAAAGTTCAAAATCGACGACTCTTGGGCCCGATATTAGTACATTTTGTCAAATATGGATTTCTGAATGACTGACCTAAATTCAGAAAGAGTCAATGAGTAGGTATAAAAACTTCAAGATCCATAAATGAAACATGTCCAATGGGTAAAATATTGGCTACTCTATGGGTAATTTATCACCAGAAGGAGTCAATTGGGTAGGAATAGAAAGTTCAAGATCAAGGACTGAAATATTTTCAGTGGGTCAAAAATTGGCTAAACTATCGCCAGAAGGAGTCAATAGGGTAGAACTAAAATATTCAAAATCGACGACTCTTGGGCCCGATATTAGTACATTTTGTCAAATATTGACTTTTGAATGACCGATGTAACATCAGATAGAGTCAATGAGTAGGTATAAAATCTTTAAGATCCATAAATGAAACATGTTCAATGGGTAAAATATTGGCTACTCTATGGCTAATTTATCACCAGAAGGAGTCAATTGGGTAGGAATAGAAAGTTCAAGATCAAGGACTGAAATATTTTCAGTGGGTCAAAAATTGGCTGAACTATCGCCAGAAGGAGTCAATAGGGTATAACTAAAAAAATCAAAATCGACGACTCTCTGGCCCGATATTAGTACGTTTGGTCAAATATTGACTTTTGAATGATCTATGTAACATCAGAAAGAGTCAATAAGTAGGTATAGAAATTTTAAGATCTATGACTGAAACATGTTCAATGGGTCAAATATTGGCTACTCTATGGCTAATTTATCACCAGAAGGAGTCAATAGGGTAGAAGTAAAAAGTTCAAAATAGACGACTCTTTGGCCCGATTTTAGAACATTTGGTCAAATATGGATTTCTGAATGACTGACCTAAATTCAGAAAGAGTCAATGAGTAGGTATTAAAACTTCAAGATCCATAACAGAAACATGTCCAATGGGTAAAATATTGGCTACTCTATGGCTAATTTATCACCAGAAGGAGTCAATTGGGTAGGAATAGAAAGTTCAAGATCAAGGACTGAAATATTTTCAGTGGGTCAAAAATTGGCTGAACTATCGCCAGAAGGAGTCAATAGGGTATAACTAAAAAAATCAAAATCGACGACTCTCTGGCCCGATATTAGTACGTTTGGTCAAATATTGACTTTTGAATGATCTATGTAACATCAGAAAGAGTCAATAAGTAGGTATAGAAATTTTAAGATCTATGACTGAAACATGTTCAATGGGTAAAATATTGGCTACTCTATGGTTAATTTATCACCAGAAGGAGTCAAAGGGTAGAACTAAAAAGTTCAAAATAGACGACTCTTGGGCCCGATTTTAGTACATTGGGTCAAATATTGACTTTTGAATCACCGATATAACATCAGAAAGAGTCAATAAGTAGGTATAGAAATTTCAAGCTCCATGACTGAAACATGTTCAATGGGTCAAATATTGGCTACTCTATGGCTAATTTATCACCAGAAGGAGTCAATAGGGTAGAAGTAAAAAGTTCAAAATAGACAACTCTTTGGCCCGATTTTAGAACATTTGGTCAAATATTGACTTTTGAATGACCGATGTAACATCAGATAGATTCAATAAGTAGGACTAGAAATTTCAAGATCCATGACTGAAACATGTTCAATGGGTAAAATATTGGCTACTCTATGGCTAATTTATCACCAGAAGGAGTCAATTGGGTAGGAATAGAAAGTTCAAGAGCAAGGACTGAAATATTTTCAGTGGGTCAAAAATTGGCTGAACTATCGCCAGAAGGAGTCAATAGGGTAGAACTAAAATATTCAAAATCGACGACTCTTGGGCCCGATATTAGTACATTTGGTCAAATATTGACTTTTGAATGACCGATGTAACATCAGATAGAGTCAATAAGTAGGTATAGAAATTTTAAGATCCATGACTGAAACATGTTCAATGGGTCAAATATTGGCTACTCTATGGCTAATTTATCACCAAAAGGAGTCAATTGGGTAGAAATAGAAAGTTCAAAATCGACGACTCTTGGGCCCGATATTAGTACATTTTGTCAAATATGGATTTCTGAATGACTGACCTAAATTCAGAAAGAGTCAATGAGTAGGTATAAAATCTTCAAGATCCATAAATGAAACATGTCCAATGGGTAAAATGTTGGCTACTCTATGGGTAATTTATCACCAGAAGGAGTCAATTGGGTAGGAATAGAAAGTTCAAGATCAAGGACTGAAATATTTTCAGTGGGTCAAAAATTGGCTGAACTATCGCCAGAAGGAGTCAATAGGGTATAACTAAAAAAATCAAAATCGAAGACTCTCCTGCCCGATATTAGTACGTTTGGTCAAATATTGACTTTTGAATGATCTATGTAACATCAGAAAGAGTCAATAAGTAGGTATAGAAATTTTAAGATCTATGACTGAAACATGTTCAATGGGTAAAATATTGGCTACTCTATGGTTAATTTATCACCAGAAGGAGTCAAAGGGTAGAACTAAAAAGTTCAAAATAGACTACTCTTGGGCCCGATTTTAGTACATTGGGTCAAATATTGACTTTTGAATGACCGATGTAACATCAGATAGATTCAATAAGTTGGACTAGAAATTTCAAGATCCATGACTGAAACATGTTCAATGGGTAAAATATTGGCTACTCTATGGCTAATTTATCACCAGAAGGAGTCAATTGGGTAGGAATAGAAAGTTCAAGATCAAGGACTGAAATATTTTCAGTGGGTCAAAAATTGGCTGAACTATCGCCAGAAGGAGTCAATAGGGTAGAACTAAAATATTCAAAATCGACGACTCTTGGGCCCGATTTTAGTACATTTGGTCAAATATTGACTTTTGAATGACCGATGTAACATCAGATAGAGTCAATAAGTAGATATAGAAATTTCAAGATCCATGACTGAAACATGTTCAATGGGTAAAATATTGGCTACTCTATGGCTAATTTATCACCAGAAGGAGTCAATTGGGTAGAAATAGAAAGTTCAAAATCGACGACTCTTGGGCCCGATATTAGTACATTTTGTCAAATATGGATTTCTGAATGACTGACCTAAATTCAGAAAGAGTCAATGAGTAGGTATAAAAACTTCAAGATCCATAAATGAAACATGTCCAATGGGTAAAATATTGGCTACTCTATGGGTAATTTATCACCAGAAGGAGTCAATTGGGTAGGAATAGAAAGTTCAAGATCAAGGACTGAAATATTTTCAGTGGGTCAAAAATTGGCTAAACTATCGCCAGAAGGAGTCAATAGGGTAGAACTAAAATATTCAAAATCGACGACTCTTGGGCCCGATATTAGTACATTTTGTCAAATATTGACTTTTGAATGACCGATGTAACATCAGATAGAGTCAATGAGTAGGTATAAAATCTTTAAGATCCATAAATGAAACATGTTCAATGGGTAAAATATTGGCTACTCTATGGCTAATTTATCACCAGAAGGAGTCAATTGGGTAGGAATAGAAAGTTCAAGATCAAGGACTGAAATATTTTCAGTGGGTCAAAAATTGGCTGAACTATCGCCAGAAGGAGTCAATAGGGTATAACTAAAAAAATCAAAATCGACGACTCTCTGGCCCGATATTAGTACGTTTGGTCAAATATTGACTTTTGAATGATCTATGTAACATCAGAAAGAGTCAATAAGTAGGTATAGAAATTTTAAGATCTATGACTGAAACATGTTCAATGGGTCAAATATTGGCTACTCTATGGCTAATTTATCACCAGAAGGAGTCAATAGGGTAGAAGTAAAAAGTTCAAAATAGACGACTCTTTGGCCCGATTTTAGAACATTTGGTCAAATATGGATTTCTGAATGACTGACCTAAATTCAGAAAGAGTCAATGAGTAGGTATTAAAACTTCAAGATCCATAACAGAAACATGTCCAATGGGTAAAATATTGGCTACTCTATGGCTAATTTATCACCAGAAGGAGTCAATTGGGTAGGAATAGAAAGTTCAAGATCAAGGACTGAAATATTTTCAGTGGGTCAAAAATTGGCTGAACTATCGCCAGACGGAGTCAATAGGGTAGAACTAAAATATTCAAAATCGACGACTCTTGGGCCCGATTTTAGTACATTTGGTCAAATATTGACTTTTGAATGACCGATGTAACATCAGATAGAGTCAATAAGTAGGTATAGAAATTTCAAGATCCATGACTGAAATATGTTCAATGGGTCAAATATTGGCTACTCTATGGCTAATTTATCACCAGAAGGAGTCAATTGGGTAGGAATAGAAAGTTCAAAATCGACGACTCTTGGGCCCGATTTTAGTACATTTGGTCAAATATTGACTTTTGAATGACCGATGTAACATCAGATAGAGTCAATAAGTAGGTATAGAAATTTCAAGATCTATGACTGAAACATGTTCAATGGGTAAAATATTGGCTACTCTATGGGTAATTTATCACCAGAAGGAGTCAATTGGGTAGGAATAGAAAGTTCAAGATCAAGGACTGAAATATTTTCAGTGGGTCAAAAATTGGCTAAACTATCGCAAGAAGGAGTCAATAGGGTAGAACTAAAATATTTAAAATCGACGACTCTTGGGCCCGATATTAGTACATTTTGTCAAATATTGACTTTTGAATGACCGATGTAACATCAGATAGAGTCAATAAGTAGGTATAGAAATTTTAAGATCCATGACTGAAACATGTTCAATGGGTAAAATATTGGCTACTCTATGGTTAATTTATCACCAGAAGGAGTCAAAGGGTAGAACTAAAAAGTTCAAAATAGACGACTCTTGGGCCCGATTTTAGTACATTGGGTCAAATATTGACTTTTGAATGACCGATGTAACATCAGATAGATTCAATAAGTTGGACTAGAAATTTCAAGATCCATGACTGAAACATGTTCAATGGGTAAAATATTGGCTACTCTATGGCTAATTTATCACCAGAAGGAGTCAATTGGGTAGGAATAGAAAGTTCAAGATCAAGGACTGAAATATTTTCAGTGGGTCAAAAATTGGCTGAACTATCGCCAGAAGGAGTCAATAGGGTAGAACTAAAATATTCAAAATCGACGACTCTTGGGCCCGATTTTAGTACATTTGGTCAAATATTGACTTTTGAATGACCGATGTAACATCAGATAGAGTCAATAAGTAGATATAGAAATTTCAAGATCCATGACTGAAACATGTTCAATGGGTAAAATATTGGCTACTCTATGGCTAATTTATCACCAGAAGGAGTCAATTGGGTAGAAATAGAAAGTTCAAAATCGACGACTCTTGGGCCCGATATTAGTACATTTTGTCAAATATGGATTTCTGAATGACTGACCTAAATTCAGAAAGAGTCAATGAGTAGGTATAAAAACTTCAAGATCCATAAATGAAACATGTCCAATGGGTAAAATATTGGCTACTCTATGGGTAATTTATCACCAGAAGGAGTCAATTGGGTAGGAATAGAAAGTTCAAGATCAAGGACTGAAATATTTTCAGTGGGTCAAAAATTGGCTAAACTATCGCCAGAAGGAGTCAATAGGGTAGAACTAAAATATTCAAAATCGACGACTCTTGGGCCCGATATTAGTACATTTTGTCAAATATTGACTTTTGAATGACCGATGTAACATCAGATAGAGTCAATGAGTAGGTATAAAATCTTTAAGATCCATAAATGAAACATGTTCAATGGGTAAAATATTGGCTACTCTATGGCTAATTTATCACCAGAAGGAGTCAATTGGGTAGGAATAGAAAGTTCAAGATCAAGGACTGAAATATTTTCAGTGGGTCAAAAATTGGCTGAACTATCGCCAGAAGGAGTCAATAGGGTATAACTAAAAAAATCAAAATCGACGACTCTCTGGCCCGATATTAGTACGTTTGGTCAAATATTGACTTTTGAATGATCTATGTAACATCAGAAAGAGTCAATAAGTAGGTATAGAAATTTTAAGATCTATGACTGAAACATGTTCAATGGGTCAAATATTGGCTACTCTATGGCTAATTTATCACCAGAAGGAGTCAATAGGGTAGAAGTAAAAAGTTCAAAATAGACGACTCTTTGGCCCGATTTTAGAACATTTGGTCAAATATGGATTTCTGAATGACTGACCTAAATTCAGAAAGAGTCAATGAGTAGGTATTAAAACTTCAAGATCCATAACAGAAACATGTCCAATGGGTAAAATATTGGCTACTCTATGGCTAATTTATCACCAGAAGGAGTCAATTGGGTAGGAATAGAAAGTTCAAGATCAAGGACTGAAATATTTTCAGTGGGTCAAAAATTGGCTGAACTATCGCGAGACGGAGTCAATAGGGTAGAACTAAAATATTCAAAATCGACGACTCTTGGGCCCGATTTTAGTACATTTGGTCAAATATTGACTTTTGAATGACCGATGTAACATCAGATAGAGTCAATAAGTAGGTATAGAAATTTCAAGATCCATGACTGAAATATGTTCAATGGGTCAAATATTGGCTACTCTATGGCTAATTTATCACCAGAAGGAGTCAATTGGGTAGGAATAGAAAGTTCAAAATCGACGACTCTTGGGCCCGATTTTAGTACATTTGGTCAAATATTGACTTTTGAATGACCGATGTAACATCAGATAGAGTCAATAAGTAGGTATAGAAATTTCAAGATCTATGACTGAAACATGTTCAATGGGTAAAATATTGGCTACTCTATGGGTAATTTATCACCAGAAGGAGTCAATTGGGTAGGAATAGAAAGTTCAAGATCAAGGACTGAAATATTTTCAGTGGGTCAAAAATTGGCTAAACTATCGCAAGAAGGAGTCAATAGGGTAGAACTAAAATATTCAAAATCGACGACTCTTGGGCCCGATATTAGTACATTTTGTCAAATATTGACTTTTGAATGACCGATGTAACATCAGATAGAGTCAATAAGTAGGTATAGAAATTTTAAGATCCATGACTGAAACATGTTCAATGGGTAAAATATTGGCTACTCTATGGTTAATTTATCACCAGAAGGAGTCAAAGGGTAGAACTAAAAAGTTCAAAATAGACGACTCTTGGGCCCGATTTTAGTACATTGGGTCAAATATTGACTTTTGAATCACCGATATAACATCAGAAAGAGTCAATAAGTAGGTATAGAAATTTCAAGCTCCATGACTGAAACATGTTCAATGGGTCAAATATTGGCTACTCTATGGCTAATTTATCACCAGAAGGAGTCAATAGGGTAGAAGTAAAAAGTTCAAAATAGACAACTCTTTGGCCCGATTTTAGAACATTTGGTCAAATATTGACTTTTGAATGACCGATGTAACATCAGATAGATTCAATAAGTAGGACTAGAAATTTCAAGATCCATGACTGAAACATGTTCAATGGGTAAAATATTGGCTACTCTATGGCTAATTTATCACCAGAAGGAGTCAATTGGGTAGGAATAGAAAGTTCAAGAGCAAGGACTGAAATATTTTCAGTGGGTCAAAAATTGGCTGAACTATCGCCAGAAGGAGTCAATATGGTAGAACTAAAATATTCAAAATCGACGACTCTTGGGCCCGATATTAGTACGTTTGGTCAAATATTGACTTTTGAATGATCTATGTAACATCAGAAAGAGTCAATAAGTAGGTATAGAAATTTTAAGATCTATGACTGAAACATGTTCAATGGGTCAAATATTGGCTACTCTATGGCTAATTTATCACCAGAAGGAGTCAATAGGGTAGAAGTAAAAAGTTCAAAATAGACGACTCTTTGGCCCGATTTTAGAACATTTGGTCAAATATGGATTTCTGAATGACTGACCTAAATTCAGAAAGAGTCAATGAGTAGGTATTAAAACTTCAAGATCCATAACAGAAACATGTCCAATGGGTAAAATATTGGCTACTCTATGGCTAATTTATCACCAGAAGGAGTCAATTGGGTAGGAATAGAAAGTTCAAGATCAAGGACTGAAATATTTTCAGTGTTTCAAAAATTGGCTGAACTATCGCCAGACGGAGTCAATAGGGTAGAACTAAAATATTCAAAATCGACGACTCTTGGGCCCGATTTTAGTACATTTGGTCAAATATTGACTTTTGAATGACCGATGTAACATCAGATAGAGTCAATAAGTAGGTATAGAAATTTCAAGATCCATGACTGAAATATGTTCAATGGGTCAAATATTGGCTACTCTATGGCTAATTTATCACCAGAAGGAGTCAATTGGGTAGGAATAGAAAGTTCAAAATCGACGACTCTTGGGCCCGATTTTAGTACATTTGGTCAAATATTGACTTTTGAATGACCGATGTAACATCAGATAGAGTCAATAAGTAGGTATAGAAATTTCAAGATCTATGACTGAAACATGTTCAATGGGTAAAATATTGGCTACTCTATGGGTAATTTATCACCAGAAGGAGTCAATTGGGTAGGAATAGAAAGTTCAAGATCAAGGACTGAAATATTTTCAGTGGGTCAAAAATTGGCTAAACTATCGCAAGAAGGAGTCAATAGGGTAGAACTAAAATATTCAAAATCGACGACTCTTGGGCCCGATATTAGTACATTTTGTCAAATATTGACTTTTGAATGACCGATGTAACATCAGATAGAGTCAATAAGTAGGTATAGAAATTTTAAGATCCATGACTGAAACATGTTCAATGGGTAAAATATTGGCTACTCTATGGTTAATTTATCACCAGAAGGAGTCAAAGGGTAGAACTAAAAAGTTCAAAATAGACGACTCTTGGGCCCGATTTTAGTACATTGGGTCAAATATTGACTTTTGAATGACCGATGTAACATCAGATAGATTCAATAAGTTGGACTAGAAATTTCAAGATCCATGACTGAAACATGTTCAATGGGTAAAATATTGGCTACTCTATGGCTAATTTATCACCAGAAGGAGTCAATTGGGTAGGAATAGAAAGTTCAAGATCAAGGACTGAAATATTTTCAGTGGGTCAAAAATTGGCTGAACTATCGCCAGAAGGAGTCAATAGGGTAGAACTAAAATATTCAAAATCGACGACTCTTGGGCCCGATTTTAGTACATTTGGTCAAATATTGACTTTTGAATGACCGATGTAACATCAGATAGAGTCAATAAGTAGATATAGAAATTTCAAGATCCATGACTGAAACATGTTCAATGGGTAAAATATTGGCTACTCTATGGCTAATTTATCACCAGAAGGAGTCAATTGGGTAGAAATAGAAAGTTCAAAATCGACGACTCTTGGGCCCGATATTAGTACATTTTGTCAAATATGGATTTCTGAATGACTGACCTAAATTCAGAAAGAGTCAATGAGTAGGTATAAAAACTTCAAGATCCATAAATGAAACATGTCCAATGGGTAAAATATTGGCTACTCTATGGGTAATTTATCACCAGAAGGAGTCAATTGGGTAGGAATAGAAAGTTCAAGATCAAGGACTGAAATATTTTCAGTGGGTCAAAAATTGGCTAAACTATCGCCAGAAGGAGTCAATAGGGTAGAACTAAAATATTCAAAATCGACGACTCTTGGGCCCGATATTAGTACATTTTGTCAAATATTGACTTTTGAATGACCGATGTAACATCAGATAGAGTCAATGAGTAGGTATAAAATCTTTAAGATCCATAAATGAAACATGTTCAATGGGTAAAATATTGGCTACTCTATGGCTAATTTATCACCAGAAGGAGTCAATTGGGTAGGAATAGAAAGTTCAAGATCAAGGACTGAAATATTTTCAGTGGGTCAAAAATTGGCTGAACTATCGCCAGAAGGAGTCAATAGGGTATAACTAAAAAAATCAAAATCGACGACTCTCTGGCCCGATATTAGTACGTTTGGTCAAATATTGACTTTTGAATGATCTATGTAACATCAGAAAGAGTCAATAAGTAGGTATAGAAATTTTAAGATCTATGACTGAAACATGTTCAATGGGTCAAATATTGGCTACTCTATGGCTAATTTATCACCAGAAGGAGTCAATAGGGTAGAAGTAAAAAGTTCAAAATAGACGACTCTTTGGCCCGATTTTAGAACATTTGGTCAAATATGGATTTCTGAATGACTGACCTAAATTCAGAAAGAGTCAATGAGTAGGTATTAAAACTTCAAGATCCATAACAGAAACATGTCCAATGGGTAAAATATTGGCTACTCTATGGCTAATTTATCACCAGAAGGAGTCAATTGGGTAGGAATAGAAAGTTCAAGATCAAGGACTGAAATATTTTCAGTGGGTCAAAAATTGGCTGAACTATCGCCAGACGGAGTCAATAGGGTAGAACTAAAATATTCAAAATCGACGACTCTTGGGCCCGATTTTAGTACATTTGGTCAAATATTGACTTTTGAATGACCGATGTAACATCAGATAGAGTCAATAAGTAGGTATAGAAATTTCAAGATCCATGACTGAAATATGTTCAATGGGTCAAATATTGGCTACTCTATGGCTAATTTATCACCAGAAGGAGTCAATTGGGTAGGAATAGAAAGTTCAAAATCGACGACTCTTGGGCCCGATTTTAGTACATTTGGTCAAATATTGACTTTTGAATGACCGATGTAACATCAGATAGAGTCAATAAGTAGGTATAGAAATTTCAAGATCTATGACTGAAACATGTTCAATGGGTAAAATATTGGCTACTCTATGGGTAATTTATCACCAGAAGGAGTCAATTGGGTAGGAATAGAAAGTTCAAGATCAAGGACTGAAATATTTTCAGTGGGTCAAAAATTGGCTAAACTATCGCAAGAAGGAGTCAATAGGGTAGAACTAAAATATTCAAAATCGACGACTCTTGGGCCCGATATTAGTACATTTTGTCAAATATTGACTTTTGAATGACCGATGTAACATCAGATAGAGTCAATAAGTAGGTATAGAAATTTTAAGATCCATGACTGAAACATGTTCAATGGGTAAAATATTGGCTACTCTATGGTTAATTTATCACCAGAAGGAGTCAAAGGGTAGAACTAAAAAGTTCAAAATAGACGACTCTTGGGCCCGATTTTAGTACATTGGGTCAAATATTGACTTTTGAATCACCGATATAACATCAGAAAGAGTCAATAAGTAGGTATAGAAATTTCAAGCTCCATGACTGAAACATGTTCAATGGGTCAAATATTGGCTACTCTATGGCTAATTTATCACCAGAAGGAGTCAATAGGGTAGAAGTAAAAAGTTCAAAATAGACAACTCTTTGGCCCGATTTTAGAACATTTGGTCAAATATTGACTTTTGAATGACCGATGTAACATCAGATAGATTCAATAAGTAGGACTAGAAATTTCAAGATCCATGACTGAAACATGTTCAATGGGTAAAATATTGGCTACTCTATGGCTAATTTATCACCAGAAGGAGTCAATTGGGTAGGAATAGAAAGTTCAAGAGCAAGGACTGAAATATTTTCAGTGGGTCAAAAATTGGCTGAACTATCGCCAGAAGGAGTCAATATGGTAGAACTAAAATATTCAAAATCGACGACTCTTGGGCCCGATATTAGTACATTTGGTCAAATATTGACTTTTGAATGACCGATGTAACATCAGATAGAGTCAATAAGTAGGTATAGAAATTTTAAGATCCATGACTGAAACATGTTCAATGGGTCAAATATTGGCTACTCTATGGCTAATTTATCACCAGAAGGAGTCAAAGGGTAGAACTAAAAAGTTCAAAATAGACTACTCTTGGGCCCGATTTTAGTACATTGGGTCAAATATTGACTTTTGAATGACCGATGTAACATCAGATAGAGTCAATAAGTTGGACTAGAAATTTCAAGATCCATGACTGAAACATGTTCAATGGGTAAAATATTGGCTACTCTATGGCTAATTTATCACCAGAAGGAGTCAATTGGGTAGGAATAGAAAGTTCAAGATCAAGGACTGAAATATTTTCAGTGGGTCAAAAATTGGCTGAACTATCGCCAGAAGGAGTCAATAGGGTAGAACTAAAATATTCAAAATCGACGACTCTTGGGCCCGATTTTAGTACATTTGGTCAAATATTGACTTTTGAATGACCGATGTAACATCAGATAGAGTCAATAAGTAGATATAGAAATTTCAAGATCCATGACTGAAACATGTTCAATGGGTAAAATATTGGCTACTCTATGGCTAATTTATCACCAAAAGGAGTCAATTGGGTAGAAATAGAAAGTTCAAAATCGACGACTCTTGGGCCCGATATTAGTACATTTTGTCAAATATGGATTTCTGAATGACTGACCTAAATTCAGAAAGAGTCAATGAGTAGGTATAAAATCTTTAAGATCCATAAATGAAACATGTCCAATGGGTAAAATATTGGCTACTCTATGGGTAATTTATCACCAGAAGGAGTCAATTGGGTAGGAATAGAAAGTTCAAGATCAAGGACTGAAATATTTTCAGTGAGTCAAAAATTGGCTGAACTATCGCCAGAAGGAGTCAATAGGGTATAACTAAAAAAATCAAAATCGACGACTCTCTGGCCCGATATTAGTACGTTTGGTCAAATATTGACTTTTGAATGATCTATGTAACATCAGAAAGAGTCAATAAGTAGGTATAGAAATTTTAAGATCTATGACTGAAACATGTTCAATGGGTAAAATATTGGCTACTCTATGGTTAATTTATCACCAGAAGGAGTCAAAGGGTAGAACTAAAAAGTTCAAAATAGACGACTCTTGGGCCCGATTTTAGTACATTGGGTCAAATATTGACTTTTGAATCACCGATATAACATCAGAAAGAGTCAATAAGTAGGTATAGAAATTTCAAGCTCCATGACTGAAACATGTTCAATGGGTCAAATATTGGCTACTCTATGGCTAATTTATCACCAGAAGGAGTCAATAGGGTAGAAGTAAAAAGTTCAAAATAGACAACTCTTTGGCCCGATTTTAGAACATTTGGTCAAATATTGACTTTTGAATGACCGATGTACCATCAGATAGATTCAATAAGTAGGACTAGAAATTTCAAGATCCATGACTGAAACATGTTCAATGGGTAAAATATTGGCTACTCTATGGCTAATTTATCACCAGAAGGAGTCAATTGGGTAGGAATAGAAAGTTCAAGAGCAAGGACTGAAATATTTTCAGTGGGTCAAAAATTGGCTGAACTATCGCCAGAAGGAGTCAATAGGGTAGAACTAAAATATTCAAAATCGACGACTCTTGGGCCCGATATTAGTACATTTGGTCAAATATTGACTTTTGAATGACCGATGTAACATCAGATAGAGTCAATAAGTAGGTATAGAAATTTTAAGATCCATGACTGAAACATGTTCAATGGGTCAAATATTGGCTACTCTATGGCTAATTTATCACCAAAAGGAGTCAATTGGGTAGAAATAGAAAGTTCAAAATCGACGACTCTTGGGCCCGATATTAGTACATTTTGTCAAATATGGATTTCTGAATGACTGACCTAAATTCAGAAAGAGTCAATGAGTAGGTATAAAATCTTCAAGATCCATAAATGAAACATGTCCAATGGGTAAAATATTGGCTACTCTATGGGTAATTTATCACCAGAAGGAGTCAATTGGGTAGGAATAGAAAGTTCAAGATCAAGGACTGAAATATTTTCAGTGGGTCAAAAATTGGCTGAACTATCGCCAGAAGGAGTCAATAGGGTATAACTAAAAAAATCAAAATTGACGACTCTCTGGCCCGATATTAGTACGTTTGGTCAAATATTGACTTTTGAATGATCTATGTAACATCAGAAAGAGTCAATAAGTAGGTATAGAAATTTTAAGATCTATGACTGAAACATGTTCAATGGGTAAAATATTGGCTACTCTATGGTTAATTTATCACCAGAAGGAGTCAAAGGGTAGAACTAAAAAGTTCAAAATAGACGACTCTTGGGCCCGATTTTAGTACATTGGGTCAAATATTGACTTTTGAATCACCGATATAACATCAGAAAGAGTCAATAAGTAGGTATAGAAATTTCAAGCTCCATGACTGAAACATGTTCAATGGGTCAAATATTGGCTACTCTATGGCTAATTTATCACCAGAAGGAGTCAATAGGGTAGAAGTAAAAAGTTCAAAATAGACAACTCTTTGGCCCGATTTTAGAACATTTGGTCAAATATTGACTTTTGAATGACCGATGTAACATCAGATAGATTCAATAAGTAGGACTAGAAATTTCAAGATCCATGACTGAAACATGTTCAATGGGTAAAATATTGGCTACTCTATGGCTAATTTATCACCAGAAGGAGTCAATTGGGTAGGAATAGAAAGTTCAAGAGCAAGGACTGAAATATTTTCAGTGGGTCAAAAATTGGCTGAACTATCGCCAGAAGGAGTCAATAGGTTAGAACTAAAATATTCAAAATCGACGACTCTTGGGCCCGATATTAGTACATTTGGTCAAATATTGACTTTTGAATGACCGATGTAACATCAGATAGAGTCAATAAGTAGGTATAGAAATTTTAAGATCCATGACTGAAACATGTTCAATGGGTCAAATATTGGCTACTCTATGGCTAATTTATCACCAAAAGGAGTCAATTGGGTAGAAATAGAAAGTTCAAAATCGACGACTCTTGGGCCCGATATTAGTACATTTTGTCAAATATGGATTTCTGAATGACTGACCTAAATTCAGAAAGAGTCAATGAGTAGGTATAAAATCTTCAAGATCCATAAATGAAACATGTCCAATGGGTAAAATGTTGGCTACTCTATGGGTAATTTATCACCAGAAGGAGTCAATTGGGTAGGAATAGAAAGTTCAAGATCAAGGACTGAAATATTTTCAGTGGGTCAAAAATTGGCTGAACTATCGCCAGAAGGAGTCAATAGGGTATAACTAAAAAAATCAAAATCGAAGACTCTCCTGCCCGATATTAGTACGTTTGGTCAAATATTGACTTTTGAATGATCTATGTAACATCAGAAAGAGTCAATAAGTAGGTATAGAAATTTTAAGATCTATGACTGAAACATGTTCAATGGGTAAAATATTGGCTACTCTATGGTTAATTTATCACCAGAAGGAGTCAAAGGGTAGAACTAAAAAGTTCAAAATAGACTACTCTTGGGCCCGATTTTAGTACATTGGGTCAAATATTGACTTTTGAATGACCGATGTAACATCAGATAGATTCAATAAGTTGGACTAGAAATTTCAAGATCCATGACTGAAACATGTTCAATGGGTAAAATATTGGCTACTCTATGGCTAATTTATCACCAGAAGGAGTCAATTGGGTAGGAATAGAAAGTTCAAGATCAAGGACTGAAATATTTTCAGTGGGTCAAAAATTGGCTGAACTATCGCCAGAAGGAGTCAATAGGGTAGAACTAAAATATTCAAAATCGACGACTCTTGGGCCCGATTTTAGTACATTTGGTCAAATATTGACTTTTGAATGACCGATGTAACATCAGATAGAGTCAATAAGTAGATATAGAAATTTCAAGATCCATGACTGAAACATGTTCAATGGGTAAAATATTGGCTACTCTATGGCTAATTTATCACCAGAAGGAGTCAATTGGGTAGAAATAGAAAGTTCAAAATCGACGACTCTTGGGCCCGATATTAGTACATTTTGTCAAATATGGATTTCTGAATGACTGACCTAAATTCAGAAAGAGTCAATGAGTAGGTATAAAAACTTCAAGATCCATAAATGAAACATGTCCAATGGGTAAAATATTGGCTACTCTATGGGTAATTTATCACCAGAAGGAGTCAATTGGGTAGGAATAGAAAGTTCAAGATCAAGGACTGAAATATTTTCAGTGGGTCAAAAATTGGCTAAACTATCGCCAGAAGGAGTCAATAGGGTAGAACTAAAATATTCAAAATCGACGACTCTTGGGCCCGATATTAGTACATTTTGTCAAATATTGACTTTTGAATGACCGATGTAACATCAGATAGAGTCAATGAGTAGGTATAAAATCTTTAAGATCCATAAATGAAACATGTTCAATGGGTAAAATATTGGCTACTCTATGGCTAATTTATCACCAGAAGGAGTCAATTGGGTAGGAATAGAAAGTTCAAGATCAAGGACTGAAATATTTTCAGTGGGTCAAAAATTGGCTGAACTATCGCCAGAAGGAGTCAATAGGGTATAACTAAAAAAATCAAAATCGACGACTCTCTGGCCCGATATTAGTACGTTTGGTCAAATATTGACTTTTGAATGATCTATGTAACATCAGAAAGAGTCAATAAGTAGGTATAGAAATTTTAAGATCTATGACTGAAACATGTTCAATGGGTCAAATATTGGCTACTCTATGGCTAATTTATCACCAGAAGGAGTCAATAGGGTAGAAGTAAAAAGTTCAAAATAGACGACTCTTTGGCCCGATTTTAGAACATTTGGTCAAATATGGATTTCTGAATGACTGACCTAAATTCAGAAAGAGTCAATGAGTAGGTATTAAAACTTCAAGATCCATAACAGAAACATGTCCAATGGGTAAAATATTGGCTACTCTATGGCTAATTTATCACCAGAAGGAGTCAATTGGGTAGGAATAGAAAGTTCAAGATCAAGGACTGAAATATTTTCAGTGGGTCAAAAATTGGCTGAACTATCGCCAGACGGAGTCAATAGGGTAGAACTAAAATATTCAAAATCGACGACTCTTGGGCCCGATTTTAGTACATTTGGTCAAATATTGACTTTTGAATGACCGATGTAACATCAGATAGAGTCAATAAGTAGGTATAGAAATTTCAAGATCCATGACTGAAATATGTTCAATGGGTCAAATATTGGCTACTCTATGGCTAATTTATCACCAGAAGGAGTCAATTGGGTAGGAATAGAAAGTTCAAAATCGACGACTCTTGGGCCCGATTTTAGTACATTTGGTCAAATATTGACTTTTGAATGACCGATGTAACATCAGATAGAGTCAATAAGTAGGTATAGAAATTTTAAGATCCATGACTGAAACATGTTCAATGGGTAAAATATTGGCTACTCTATGGTTAATTTATCACCAGAAGGAGTCAAAGGGTAGAACTAAAAAGTTCAAAATAGACGACTCTTGGGCCCGATTTTAGTACATTGGGTCAAATATTGACTTTTGAATCACCGATATAACATCAGAAAGAGTCAATAAGTAGGTATAGAAATTTCAAGCTCCATGACTGAAACATGTTCAATGGGTCAAATATTGGCTACTCTATGGCTAATTTATCACCAGAAGGAGTCAATAGGGTAGAAGTAAAAAGTTCAAAATAGACAACTCTTTGGCCCGATTTTAGAACATTTGGTCAAATATTGACTTTTGAATGACCGATGTAACATCAGATAGATTCAATAAGTAGGACTAGAAATTTCAAGATCCATGACTGAAACATGTTCAATGGGTAAAATATTGGCTACTCTATGGCTAATTTATCACCAGAAGGAGTCAATTGGGTAGGAATAGAAAGTTCAAGAGCAAGGACTGAAATATTTTCAGTGGGTCAAAAATTGGCTGAACTATCGCCAGAAGGAGTCAATATGGTAGAACTAAAATATTCAAAATCGACGACTCTTGGGCCCGATATTAGTACATTTGGTCAAATATTGACTTTTGAATGACCGATGTAACATCAGATAGAGTCAATAAGTAGGTATAGAAATTTTAAGATCCATGACTGAAACATGTTCAATGGGTCAAATATTGGCTACTCTATGGCTAATTTATCACCAGAAGGAGTCAAAGGGTAGAACTAAAAAGTTCAAAATAGACTACTCTTGGGCCCGATTTTAGTACATTGGGTCAAATATTGACTTTTGAATGACCGATGTAACATCAGATAGAGTCAATAAGTTGGACTAGAAATTTCAAGATCCATGACTGAAACATGTTCAATGGGTAAAATATTGGCTACTCTATGGCTAATTTATCACCAGAAGGAGTCAATTGGGTAGGAATAGAAAGTTCAAGATCAAGGACTGAAATATTTTCAGTGGGTCAAAAATTGGCTGAACTATCGCCAGAAGGAGTCAATAGGGTAGAACTAAAATATTCAAAATCGACGACTCTTGGGCCCGATTTTAGTACATTTGGTCAAATATTGACTTTTGAATGACCGATGTAACATCAGATAGAGTCAATAAGTAGATATAGAAATTTCAAGATCCATGACTGAAACATGTTCAATGGGTAAAATATTGGCTACTCTATGGCTAATTTATCACCAGAAGGAGTCAATTGGGTAGAAATAGAAAGTTCAAAATCGACGACTCTTGGGCCCGATATTAGTACATTTTGTCAAATATGGATTTCTGAATGACTGACCTAAATTCAGAAAGAGTCAATGAGTAGGTATAAAAACTTCAAGATCCATAAATGAAACATGTCCAATGGGTAAAATATTGGCTACTCTATGGGTAATTTATCACCAGAAGGAGTCAATTGGGTAGGAATAGAAAGTTCAAGATCAAGGACTGAAATATTTTCAGTGGGTCAAAAATTGGCTAAACTATCGCCAGAAGGAGTCAATAGGGTAGAACTAAAATATTCAAAATCGACGACTCTTGGGCCCGATATTAGTACATTTTGTCAAATATTGACTTTTGAATGACCGATGTAACATCAGATAGAGTCAATGAGTAGGTATAAAATCTTTAAGATCCATAAATGAAACATGTCCAATGGGTAAAATATTGGCTACTCTATGGGTAATTTATCACCAGAAGGAGTCAATTGGGTAGGAATAGAAAGTTCAAGATCAAGGACTGAAATATTTTCAGTGGGTCAAAAATTGGCTGAACTATCGCCAGAAGGAGTCAATAGGGTATAACTAAAAAAATCAAAATCGACGACTCTCTGGCCCGATATTAGTACGTTTGGTCAAATATTGACTTTTGAATGATCTATGTAACATCAGAAAGAGTCAATAAGTAGGTATAGAAATTTTAAGATCTATGACTGAAACATGTTCAATGGGTAAAATATTGGCTACTCTATGGTTAATTTATCACCAGAAGGAGTCAAAGGGTAGAACTAAAAAGTTCAAAATAGACGACTCTTGGGCCCGATTTTAGTACATTGGGTCAAATATTGACTTTTGAATCACCGATATAACATCAGAAAGAGTCAATAAGTAGGTATAGAAATTTCAAGCTCCATGACTGAAACATGTTCAATGGGTCAAATATTGGCTACTCTATGGCTAATTTATCACCAGAAGGAGTCAATAGGGTAGAAGTAAAAAGTTCAAAATAGACAACTCTTTGGCCCGATTTTAGAACATTTGGTCAAATATTGACTTTTGAATGACCGATGTAACATCAGATAGATTCAATAAGTAGGACTAGAAATTTCAAGATCCATGACTGAAACATGTTCAATGGGTAAAATATTGGCTACTCTATGGCTAATTTATCACCAGAAGGAGTCAATTGGGTAGGAATAGAAAGTTCAAGAGCAAGGACTGAAATATTTTCAGTGGGTCAAAAATTGGCTGAACTATCGCCAGAAGGAGTCAATAGGGTAGAACTAAAATATTCAAAATCGACGACTCTTGGGCCCGATATTAGTACATTTGGTCAAATATTGACTTTTGAATGACCGATGTAACATCAGATAGAGTCAATAAGTAGGTATAGAAATTTTAAGATCCATGACTGAAACATGTTCAATGGGTCAAATATTGGCTACTCTATGGCTAATTTATCACCAAAAGGAGTCAATTGGGTAGAAATAGAAAGTTCAAAATCGACGACTCTTGGGCCCGATATTAGTACATTTTGTCAAATATGGATTTCTGAATGACTGACCTAAATTCAGAAAGAGTCAATGAGTAGGTATAAAATCTTCAAGATCCATAAATGAAACATGTCCAATGGGTAAAATATTGGCTACTCTATGGGTAATTTATCACCAGAAGGAGTCAATTGGGTAGGAATAGAAAGTTCAAGATCAATGACTGAAATATTTTCAGTGGGTCAAAAATTGGCTGAACTATCGCCAGAAGGAGTCAATAGGGTATAACTAAAAAAATCAAAATCGAAGACTCTCTTGCCCGATATTAGTACGTTTGGTCAAATATTGACTTTTGAATGATCTATGTAACATCAGAAAGAGTCAATAAGTAGGTATAGAAATTTTAAGATCTATGACTGAAACATGTTCAATGGGTAAAATATTGGCTACTCTATGGTTAATTTATCACCAGAAGGAGTCAAAGGGTAGAACTAAAAAGTTCAAAATAGACTACTCTTGGGCCCGATTTTAGTACATTGGGTCAAATATTGACTTTTGAATGACCGATGTAACATCAGATAGATTCAATAAGTTGGACTAGAAATTTCAAGATCCATGACTGAAACATGTTCAATGGGTAAAATATTGGCTACTCTATGGCTAATTTATCACCAGAAGGAGTCAATTGGGTAGGAATAGAAAGTTCAAGATCAAGGACTGAAATATTTTCAGTGGGTCAAAAATTGGCTGAACTATCGCCAGAAGGAGTCAATAGGGTAGAACTAAAATATTCAAAATCGACGACTCTTGGGCCCGATTTTAGTACATTTGGTCAAATATTGACTTTTGAATGACCGATGTAACATCAGATAGAGTCAATAAGTAGATATAGAAATTTCAAGATCCATGACTGAAACATGTTCAATGGGTAAAATATTGGCTACTCTATGGCTAATTTATCACCAGAAGGAGTCAATTGGGTAGAAATAGAAAGTTCAAAATCGACGACTCTTGGGCCCGATATTAGTACATTTTGTCAAATATGGATTTCTGAATGACTGACCTAAATTCAGAAAGAGTCAATGAGTAGGTATAAAAACTTCAAGATCCATAAATGAAACATGTCCAATGGGTAAAATATTGGCTACTCTATGGGTAATTTATCACCAGAAGGAGTCAATTGGGTAGGAATAGAAAGTTCAAGATCAAGGACTGAAATATTTTCAGTGGGTCAAAAATTGGCTAAACTATCGCCAGAAGGAGTCAATAGGGTAGAACTAAAATATTCAAAATCGACGACTCTTGGGCCCGATTTTAGTACATTTGGTCAAATATTGACTTTTGAATGACCGATGTAACATCAGATACAGTCAATAAGTAGGTATGGAAATTTCAAGATCCATGACTGAAACATGATCAATGGGTAAAATATTGGCTACTCTATGGCTAATTTATCACCAGAAGGAGTCAATTGGGTAGGAATAGAAAGTTCAAGATCAAGGACTGAAATATTTTCAGTGGTTCAAAATTTGGCTGAACTATCGCCAGAAGGAGTCAATAGGGTAGAACTAAAATATTCAAAATCGACTACTCTTGGGCCCGATATTAGTACATTTGTTCAAATATTGACTTTTGAATGACCGATGTAACATCAGATAGAGTCAATAAGTAGGTATAGAAATTTTAAGATCCATGACTGAAACATGTTCAATGGGTCAAATATTGGCTACTCTATGGCTAATTTATCACCAAAAGGAGTCAATTGGGTAGAAATAGAAAGTTCAAAATCGACGACTCTTGGGCCCGATATTAGTACATTTTGTCAAATATGGATTTCTGAATGACTGACCTAAATTCAGAAAGAGTCAATGAGTAGGTATAAAAACTTCAAGATCCATAAATAAAACATGTCCAATGGGTAAAATATTGGCTACTCTATGGCTAATTTATCACCAGAAGGAGTCAATAGGCTAGAAGTAAAAAGTTCAAAATAGACAACTCTTTCGCCCGATTTTAGAACATTTGGTCAAATATTGACTTTTGAATGACCGATGTAACATCAGATAGATTCAATAAGTAGGACTAGAAATTTCAAGATCCATGACTGAAACATGTTCAGTGGGTAAAATATTGGCTACTCTATGGCAAATTTATCACCAGAAGGAGTCAATTGGGTAGGAATAGAAAGTTCAAAATCGACGACTCTTGGGCCCGATTTTAGTACATTTGGTCAAATATTGACTTTTGAATGACCGATGTAACATCAGACAGAGTCAATAAGTAGGTATAGAAATTTCAAGATCCATGACTGAAACATGTTCAATGGGTAAAATATTGGCTACTCTTTGGCTAATTTATCACCAGAAGGAGTCAATTGGGTAGGAATAGAAAGTTCAAAATAGACGACTCTTGGGCCCGATTTTAGTACATTTGGTCAAATATTGACTTTTGAATGACCGATGTAACATCAGATAGATTCAATAAGTAGGACTAGAAATTTCAAGATCCATGACTGAAACATGTTCAATGTGTAAAATATTGGCTACTCTATGGCTAATTTATCACCAGAAGGAGTCAGTTGGGTAGGAATAGAAAGTTCAAGATCAAGGACTGAAACATTTTCAGTGGGTCAAAAATTGGCTGAACTATCGCCAGAAGGAGTCAATAGGGTAGAACTAAAATATTCAAAATCGACGACTCTTGGGCCCGATTTTAGTACATTTGGTCAAATATTGACTTTTTAATGACTGACCTAAATTCAGAAAGAGTCAATGAGTAGGTATAAAAACTTCAAGATTCATAAATGAAACATGTCCAATGGGTAAAATATTCGCTACTCTATGGGTAATTTATCACCAGAAGGAGTCAATTGGGTAGGAATAGAAAGTTCAAGATCAAGGACTGAAATATTTTCAGTGGGTCAAAAATTGGCTGAACTATCGCCAGAAGGAGTCAATAGGGTATAACTAAAAAGTTCACAATCGACGACTCTCTGGCCCGATATTAGTACATTTGGTCAAATATTGACTTTTGAATGATCTGTGTAACATCAGAAAGAGTCAATTAGTATGTATAGAAATTTCGAGATCCATGACTGAAACATGTTCAATGGGTCAAATATCGGCTACTCTATGGCTAAATTATCACCAGAAGGGGGCAATAGGGTAGAACTAAAAAGTTCAAAATAGAAGACTCTTGGGCCCGATTTTAGTACATTTGGTCAAATATTGACTTTTGAATGACCGATGTAACATCAGATAGAGTCAATAAGTAGGTATAGAAATTTTAAGATCTATGACTGAAACATGTTCAATGGGTAAAATATTGGCTACTCTATGGCTAATTTATCACCAGAAGGAGTCAAAGGGTAGAACTAAAAAGTTCAAAATAGACGACTCTTGGGCCCGATTTTAGTACATTTGGTCAAATATTGACTTTTGAATCACCGATATATCATCAGAAAGAGTCAATAAGTAGGTATAGAAATTTCAAGATCCATGACTGAAACATGTTCAATGGGTCAAATATTGGCTACTCTATGGCTAATTTATCACCAAAATGAGTCAATTGGGTAGAAATAGAAAGTTCAAAATCGACGACTCTTGGGCCCGATATTAGTACATTTTGTCAAATATGGATTTCTGAATGACTGACCTAAATTCAGAAAGAGTCAATGAGTAGGTATAAAAACTTCAAGATTCATAAATGAAACATGTCCAATGGGTAAAATATTGGCTACTCTATGGGTAATTTATCACCAGAAGGAGTCAATTGGGTAGGAATAGAAAGTTCAAGATCAAGGACTGAAATATTTTCAGTGGGTCAAAATTTGGCTGAACTATCGCCAGAAGGAGTCAATAGGGTAGAACTAAAATATTCAAAATCGACTACTCTTGGGCCCGATATTAGTACATTTGTTCAAATATTGACTTTTGAATGACCGATGTAACATCAGATAGAGTCAATAAGTAGGTATAGAAATTTTAAGATCCATGACTGAAACATGTTCAATGGGTCAAATATTGGCTACTCTATGGCTAATTTATCACCAAAAGGAGTCAATTGGGTAGAAATAGAAAGTTCAAAATCGACGACTCTTGGGCCCGATATTAGTACATTTTGTCAAATATGGATTTCTGAATGACTGACCTAAATTCAGAAAGAGTCAATGAGTAGGTATAAAAACTTCAAGATCCATAAATAAAACATGTCCAATGGGTAAAATATTGGCTACTCTATGGCTAATTTATCACCAGAAGGAGTCAATAGGCTAGAAGTAAAAAGTTCAAAATAGACAACTCTTTCGCCCGATTTTAGAACATTTGGTCAAATGTTGACTTTTGAATGACCGATGTAACATCAGATAGATTCAATAAGTAGGACTAGAAATTTCTAGATCCATGACTGAAACATGTTCAGTGGGTAAAATATTGGCTACTCTATGGCAAATTTATCACCAGAAGGAGTCAATTGGGTAGGAATAGAAAGTTCAAAATCGACGACTCTTGGGCCCGATTTTAGTACATTTGGTCAAATATTGACTTTTGAATGACCGATGTAACATCAGATAGAGTCAATAAGTAGGTATAGAAATTTCAAGATCCATGACTGAAACATGTTCAATGGGTAAAATATTGGCTACTCTTTGGCTAATTTATCACCAGAAGGAGTCAATTGGGTAGGAATAGAAAGTTCAAGATCAAGGACTGAAATATTTTCAGTGGGTCAAAAATTGGCTGAACTATCGCCAGAAGGAGTCAATAGGGTATAACTAAAAAAATCAAAATCGACGACTCTCTGGCCCGATATTAGTACGTTTGGTCAAATATTGACTTCTCAATGATCTATGTAACATCAGAAAGAGTCAATAAGTAGGTATAGAAATTTTAAGATCTATGACTGAAACATGTTCAATGGGTAAAATATTGGCTACTCTATGGCTAATTTATCACCAGAAGGAGTCAAAGGGTAGAACTAAAAAGTTCAAAATAGACGACTCTTGGGCCCGATTTTAGTACATTTGGTCAAATATTGACTTTTGAATGACCGATGTAACATCAGATAGATTCAATAAGTAGGACTAGAAATTTCAAGATCCATGACTGAAACATGTTCAATGTGTAAAATATTGGCTACTCTATGGCTAATTTATCACCAGAAGGAGTCAATTGGGTAGGAATAGAAAGTTCAAGATCAAGGACTGAAACATTTTCAGTGGGTCAAAAATTGGCTGAACTATCGCCAGAAGGAGTCAATAGGGTAGAACTAAAATATTCAAAATCGACGACTCTTGGGCCCGATTTTAGTACATTTGGTCAAATATTGACTTTTTAATGATCTATGTAACATCAGAAAGAGTCAATAAGTAGGTATAGAAATTTCAAGATCCATGACTGAAACATGTTCAATGGGTAAAATATTGGCTACTCTATGGCTAATTTATCACCAGAAGGAGTCAATTGGGTAGGAATAGAAAGTTCAAAATCGACGACTCTTTTGCCCGATTTTAGTACATTTGGTCAAATATTGACTTTTGAATGACTGACCTAAATTCAGAAAGAGTCAATGAGTAGGTATAAAAACTTCAAGATTCATAAATGAAACATGTCCAATGGGTAAAATATTCGCTACTCTATGGGTAATTTATCACCAGAAGGAGTCAATTGGGTAGGAATAGAAAGTTCAAGATCAAGGACTGAAACATTTTCAGTGGGTCAAAAATTGGCTGAACTATCGCCAGAAGGAGTCAATAGGGTAGAACTAAAATATTCAAAATCGACGACTCTTGGGCCCGATTTTAGTACATTTGGTCAAATATTGACTTTTTAATGATCTATGTAACATCAGAAAGAGTCAATAAGTAGGTATAGAAATTTCAAGATCCATGACTGAAACATGTTCAATGGGTAAAATATTGGCTACTCTATGGCTAATTTATCACCAGAAGGAGTCAATTGGGTAGGAATAGAAAGTTCAAAATCGACGACTCTTTTGCCCGATTTTAGTACATTTGGTCAAATATTGACTTTTGAATGACTGACCTAAATTCAGAAAGAGTCAATGAGTAGGTATAAAAACTTCAAGATTCATAAATGAAACATGTCCAATGGGTAAAATATTCGCTACTCTATGGGTAATTTATCACCAGAAGGAGTCAATTGGGTAGGAATAGAAAGTTCAAGATCAAGGACTGAAATATTTTCAGTGGGTCAAAAATTGGCTGAACTATCGCCAGAAGGAGTCAATAGGGTATAACTAAAAAGTTCACAATCGACGACTCTCTGCCCCGATTATGTAACATCAGAAAGAGTCAGTTAGTAGGTATAGAAATTTCAAGATCCATGGCTGAAACATGTTCAATGGGTCAAATATCGGCTACTCTATGGCTAAATTATCACCAGAAGGGGGCAATAGGGTAGAACTAAAAAGTTCAAAATAGAAGACTCTTGGGCCCGATTTTAGTACATTTGGTCAAATATTGACTTTTGAATGATCTGTGTAACATCAGAAAGAGTCCATTAGTATGTATAGAAATTTCGAGATCCATGACTGAAACATGTTCAATGGGTCAAATATCGGCTACTCTATGGCTAAATTATCACCAGAAGGAGTCAAAGGGTAGAACTAAAAAGTTCAAAATAGACGACTCTTGGGCCCGATTTTAGTACATTTGGTCAAATATTGACTTTTGAATCACCGATATAACATCAGAAAGAGTCAATAAGTAGGTATAGAAATTTCAAGATCCATGACTGAAACATGTTCAATGGGTCAAATATTGGCTACTCTATGGCTAATTTATCACCAAAAGGAGGCAATTGGGTAGAAATAGAAAGATCAAAATCGAAGAATCTTGGGCCCGATATTAGTACATTTTGTCAAATATGGATTTCTGAATGACTGACCTAGATTCAGAAAGAAAGAGTCAATGAGTAGGTATAAAAACTTCAAGATCCATAACTGAAACATGTCCAATGGGTAAAATATTGGCTACTCTATGGGTAATTTATGACCAGAAGGAGTCAATTGGGTAGGAATAGAAAGTTCAAGATCAAGGACTGAAATATTTTCAGTGGGTCAAAAATTGGCTGAACTATCGCCAGAAGGAGTCAATAGGGTATAACTAAAACAATCAAAATCGACGACTCTCTGGCCCGATATTAGTACTTTGGTCAAATATTGACTTTTGAATGATCTATGTAACATCAGAAAGAGTCAATAAGTAGGTATAGAAATTTCAAGCTCCATGACTGAAACATGTTCAATGGGTCAAATATTGGCTACTCTACTGCTAATTTATCACCAGAAGGAGTCAATAGGGTAGAAGTAAAAAGTACAAAATAGACAACTCTTTGGCCCGATTTTAGAACATTTGGTCAAATATTGACTTTTGAATGATCTATGTAACATCAGAAAGAGTCAATAAGTAGGTATAGAAATTTCAAGATCCATGACTGAAACATGTTCAATGGGTCAAATATTGGCTACTCTATGGCTAATTTATCACCAGAAGGAGTCAATTGGGTAGGAATAGAAAGTTCAAGATCTAGGACTGAAATATTTTCAGTGGGTCAAAAATTGGCTGAACTATCTCCTGAAGGAGTCAATAGGTTAGAACTAAAAAGTTCAAAATAGACGACTCTTGGGCCCCATTTTAGTACATTTGGTCAAATATTGACTTTTGAATGAAAGATTAAACATCAGAAAGAGCCAATAAGTAGGTATAGAAATTTCAAGATCCATGACTGAAACATGTTCAATGGGTCAAATATTGGCTACTCTATGGCTAATTTATCACCGGAAGGAGTCAATTGGGTAGAAATAGAAAGTTCAAAATCGACGACTCTTGGGCCCGATATTAGTACATTTGGTCAAATATGGATTTCTGAATGACTGACCTAAATTCAGAAAGAGTCAATGAGTAGGTATAAAAACTTCAAGATCCATAACTGAAACATGTCCAATGGGTAAAATATTGGCTACTCTCTGGCGAATTTATCACCAGAAGGAGTCAATTGGGTAGGAATAGAAAGTTCAAGATCAAGGACTGAAATATTTTCAGTGGATCAAAAATTGGCTGAACTATCGCCAGAAGGAGTCAATAGGGTATAACTAAAAAGTTCACAATCGACTACTCTCTGGCCCGATATTAGTACATTTGGTCAAATATTGACTTTTGAATGATCTATGTAACATCAGAAAGAGTCAATTAGTTTGTATAGAAATTTCAAGATCCATGACTGAAACATGTTCAATGGGTCAAATATCGGCTACTCTATGGCTACATTATCACCAGAAGGGGGCAATAGGGTAGAACTAAAAAGTTCAAAATAGAAGACTCTTGGGCCTGATTTTAGTACATTTGGTCAAATATTGACTTTTGAATCACCGATATAACATCAGAAAGAGTCAATAAGTAGGTATAGAAATTTCAAACTCCATGACTGAAACATGTTCAATGGGTCAAATATTGACTACTCTATGGCTAATTTATCACCAGAAGGAGTCAATAGGGTAGAAGTGAAAAGTTCAAAATAGACAACTCTTTGGCCCGATTTTAGTACATTTGGTCAAATATTGACTTTTGAATGACCGATGTAACATCAGATAGAGTCAATAAGTAGGTATAGAAATTTCAAGATCTATGACTGAAACATGTTCAATGGGTAAAATATTGGCTACTCTATGGGTAATTTATCACCAGAAGGAGTCAATTGGGTAGGAATAGAAAGTTCAAGATCAAGGACTGAAATATTTTCAGTGGGTCAAAAATTGGCTAAACTATCGCCAGAAGGAGTCAATAGGGTAGAACTAAAATATTCAAAATCGACGACTCTTGGGCCCGATATTAGTACATTTTGTCAAATATTGACTTTTGAATGACCGATGTAACATCAGATAGAGTCAATAAGTAGGTATAGAAATTTTAAGATCCATGACTGAAACATGTTCAATGGGTAAAATATTGGCTACTCTATGGTTAATTTATCACCAGAAGGAGTCAAAGGGTAGAACTAAAAAGTTCAAAATAGACGACTCTTGGGCCCGATTTTAGTACATTGGGTCAAATATTGACTTTTGAATCACCGATATAACATCAGAAAGAGTCAATAAGTAGGTATAGAAATTTCAAGCTCCATGACTGAAACATGTTCAATGGGTCAAATATTGGCTACTCTATGGCTAATTTATCACCAGAAGGAGTCAATAGGGTAGAAGTAAAAAGTTCAAAATAGACAACTCTTTGGCCCGATTTTAGAACATTTGGTCAAATATTGACTTTTGAATGACCGATGTAACATCAGATAGATTCAATAAGTAGGACTAGAAATTTCAAGATCCATGACTGAAACATGTTCAATGGGTAAAATATTGGCTACTCTATGGCTAATTTATCACCAGAAGGAGTCAATTGGGTAGGAATAGAAAGTTCAAGAGCAAGGACTGAAATATTTTCAGTGGGTCAAAAATTGGCTGAACTATCGCCAGAAGGAGTCAATATGGTAGAACTAAAATATTCAAAATCGACGACTCTTGGGCCCGATATTAGTACATTTGGTCAAATATTGACTTTTGAATGACCGATGTAACATCAGATAGAGTCAATAAGTAGGTATAGAAATTTTAAGATCCATGACTGAAACATGTTCAATGGGTCAAATATTGGCTACTCTATGGCTAATTTATCACCAGAAGGAGTCAAAGGGTAGAACTAAAAAGTTCAAAATAGACTACTCTTGGGCCCGATTTTAGTACATTGGGTCAAATATTGACTTTTGAATGACCGATGTAACATCAGATAGAGTCAATAAGTAGATATAGAAATTTCAAGATCCATGACTGAAACATGTTCAATGGGTAAAATATTGGCTACTCTATGGCTAATTTATCACCAGAAGGAGTCAATTGGGTAGAAATAGAAAGTTCAAAATCGACGACTCTTGGGCCCGATATTAGTACATTTTGTCAAATATGGATTTCTGAATGACTGACCTAAATTCAGAAAGAGTCAATGAGTAGGTATAAAAACTTCAAGATCCATAAATGAAACATGTCCAATGGGTAAAATATTGGCTACTC
This sequence comes from Zacco platypus, assembly GCA_038088235.1. Classification (NCBI taxonomy): domain Eukaryota; kingdom Metazoa; phylum Chordata; class Actinopteri; order Cypriniformes; family Xenocyprididae; genus Zacco; species Zacco platypus. The sequence goes on from CM076064.1 coordinate 18,862,606, forward strand.
TATGGGTAATTTATCACCAGAAGGAGTCAATTGGGTAGGAATAGAAAGTTCAAGATCAAGGACTGAAATATTTTCAGTGGGTCAAAAATTGGCTAAACTATCGCCAGAAGGAGTCAATAGGGTAGAACTAAAATATTCAAAATCGACGACTCTTGGGCCCGATATTAGTACATTTTGTCAAATATTGACTTTTGAATGACCGATGTAACATCAGATAGAGTCAATGAGTAGGTATAAAATCTTTAAGATCCATAAATGAAACATGTCCAATGGGTAAAATATTGGCTACTCTATGGGTAATTTATCACCAGAAGGAGTCAATTGGGTAGGAATAGAAAGTTCAAGATCAAGGACTGAAATATTTTCAGTGGGTCAAAAATTGGCTGAACTATCGCCAGAAGGAGTCAATAGGGTATAACTAAAAAAATCAAAATCGACGACTCTCTGGCCCGATATTAGTACGTTTGGTCAAATATTGACTTTTGAATGATCTATGTAACATCAGAAAGAGTCAATAAGTAGGTATAGAAATTTTAAGATCTATGACTGAAACATGTTCAATGGGTCAAATATTGGCTACTCTATGGCTAATTTATCACCAGAAGGAGTCAATAGGGTAGAAGTAAAAAGTTCAAAATAGACGACTCTTGGGCCCGATTTTAGTACATTTGGTCAAATATTGACTTTTGAATCACCGATATAACATCAGAAAGAGTCAATAAGTAGGTATAGAAATTTCAAGCTCCATGACTGAAACATGTTCAATGGGTCAAATATTGGCTACTCTATGGCTAATTTATCACCAGAAGGAGTCAATAGGGTAGAAGTAAAAAGTTCAAAATAGACAACTCTTTGGCCCGATTTTAGAACATTTGGTCAAATATGGATTTCTGAATGACTGACCTAAATTCAGAAAGAGTCAATGAGTAGGTATTAAAACTTCAAGATCCATAACAGAAACATGTCCAATGGGTAAAATATTGGCTACTCTATGGCTAATTTATCACCAGAAGGAGTCAATTGGGTAGGAATAGAAAGTTCAAGATCAAGGACTGAAATATTTTCAGTGGGTCAAAAATTGGCTGAACTATCACCAGAAGGAGTCAAAGGGTAGAACTAAAAAGTTCAAAATAGACGACTCTTGGGCCCGATTTTAGTACATTGGGTCAAATATTTACTTTTGAATCACCGATATAACATCAGAAAGAGTCAATAAGTAGGTATAGAAATTTCAAGCTCCATGACTGAAACATGTTCAATGGGTCAAATATTGGCTACTCTATGGCTAATTTATCACCAGAAGGAGTCAATAGGGTAGAAGTAAAAAGTTCAAAATAGACAACTCTTTGGCCCGATTTTAGAACATTTGGTCAAATATTGACTTTTGAATGACCGATGTAACATCAGATAGATTCAATAAGTAGGACTAGAAATTTCAAGATCCATGACTGAAACATGTTCAATGGGTAAAATATTGGCTACTCTATGGCTAATTTATCACCAGAAGGAGTCAATTGGGTAGGAATAGAAAGTTCAAGAGCAAGGACTGAAATATTTTCAGTGGGTCAAAAATTGGCTGAACTATCGCCAGAAGGAGTCAATAGGGTAGAACTAAAATATTCAAAATCGACGACTCTTGGGCCCGATATTAGTACATTTGGTCAAATATTGACTTTTGAATGACCGATGTAACATCAGATAGAGTCAATAAGTAGGTATAGAAATTTTAAGATCCATGACTGAAACATGTTCAATGGGTCAAATATTGGCTACTCTATGGCTAATTTATCACCAAAAGGAGTCAATTGGGTAGAAATAGAAAGTTCAAAATCGACGACTCTTGGGCCCGATATTAGTACATTTTGTCAAATATGGATTTCTGAATGACTGACCTAAATTCAGAAAGAGTCAATGAGTAGGTATAAAATCTTCAAGATCCATAAATGAAACATGTCCAATGGGTAAAATATTGGCTACTCTATGGGTAATTTATCACCAGAAGGAGTCAATTGGGTAGGAATAGAAAGTTCAAGATCAAGGACTGAAATATTTTCAGTGGGTCAAAAATTGGCTGAACTATCGCCAGAAGGAGTCAATAGGGTATAACTAAAAAAATCAAAATCGAAGACTCTCTTGCCCGATATTAGTACGTTTGGTCAAATATTGACTTTTGAATGATCTATGTAACATCAGAAAGAGTCAATAAGTAGGTATAGAAATTTTAAGATCTATGACTGAAACATGTTCAATGGGTAAAATATTGGCTACTCTATGGTTAATTTATCACCAGAAGGAGTCAAAGGGTAGAACTAAAAAGTTCAAAATAGACTACTCTTGGGCCCGATTTTAGTACATTGGGTCAAATATTGACTTTTGAATGACCGATGTAACATCAGATAGATTCAATAAGTTGGACTAGAAATTTCAAGATCCATGACTGAAACATGTTCAATGGGTAAAATATTGGCTACTCTATGGCTAATTTATCACCAGAAGGAGTCAATTGGGTAGGAATAGAAAGTTCAAGATCAAGGACTGAAATATTTTCAGTGGGTCAAAAATTGGCTGAACTATCGCCAGAAGGAGTCAATAGGGTAGAACTAAAATATTCAAAATCGACGACTCTTGGGCCCGATTTTAGTACATTTGGTCAAATATTGACTTTTGAATGACCGATGTAACATCAGATAGAGTCAATAAGTAGATATAGAAATTTCAAGATCCATGACTGAAACATGTTCAATGGGTAAAATATTGGCTACTCTATGGCTAATTTATCACCAGAAGGAGTCAATTGGGTAGAAATAGAAAGTTCAAAATCGACGACTCTTGGGCCCGATATTAGTACATTTTGTCAAATATGGATTTCTGAATGACTGACCTAAATTCAGAAAGAGTCAATGAGTAGGTATAAAAACTTCAAGATCCATAAATGAAACATGTCCAATGGGTAAAATATTGGCTACTCTATGGGTAATTTATCACCAGAAGGAGTCAATTGGGTAGGAATAGAAAGTTCAAGATCAAGGACTGAAATATTTTCAGTGGGTCAAAAATTGGCTAAACTATCGCCAGAAGGAGTCAATAGGGTAGAACTAAAATATTCAAAATCGACGACTCTTGGGCCCGATATTAGTACATTTTGTCAAATATTGACTTTTGAATGACCGATGTAACATCAGATAGAGTCAATAAGTAGGTATAGAAATTTTAAGATCCATGACTGAAACATGTTCAATGGGTCAAATATTGGCTACTCTATGGCTAATTTATCACCAAAAGGAGTCAATTGGGTAGAAATAGAAAGTTCAAAATCGACGACTCTTGGGCCCGATATTAGTACATTTTGTCAAATATGGATTTCTGAATGACTGACCTAAATTCAGAAAGAGTCAATGAGTAGGTATAAAATCTTTAAGATCCATAAATGAAACATGTCCAATGGGTAAAATATTGGCTACTCTATGGGTAATTTATCACCAGAAGGAGTCAATTGGGTAGGAATAGAAAGTTCAAGATCAAGGACTGAAATATTTTCAGTGGGTCAAAAATTGGCTGAACTATCGCCAGAAGGAGTCAATAGGGTATAACTAAAAAAATCAAAATCGACGACTCTCTGGCCCGATATTAGTACGTTTGGTCAAATATTGACTTTTGAATGATCTATGTAACATCAGAAAGAGTCAATAAGTAGGTATAGAAATTTTAAGATCTATGACTGAAACATGTTCAATGGGTCAAATATTGGCTACTCTATGGCTAATTTATCACCAGAAGGAGTCAATAGGGTAGAAGTAAAAAGTTCAAAATAGACGACTCTTGGGCCCGATTTTAGTACATTTGGTCAAATATTGACTTTTGAATCACCGATATAACATCAGAAAGAGTCAATAAGTAGGTATAGAAATTTCAAGCTCCATGACTGAAACATGTTCAATGGGTCAAATATTGGCTACTCTATGGCTAATTTATCACCAGAAGGAGTCAATTGGGTAGGAATAGAAAGTTCAAGATCAAGGACTGAAATATTTTCAGTGGGTCAAAAATTGGCTGAACTATCGCCAGACGGAGTCAATAGGGTAGAACTAAAATATTCAAAATCGACGACTCTTGGGCCCGATTTTAGTACATTTGGTCAAATATTGACTTTTGAATGACCGATGTAACATCAGATAGAGTCAATAAGTAGGTATAGAAATTTCAAGATCCATGACTGAAATATGTTCAATGGGTCAAATATTGGCTACTCTATGGCTAATTTATCACCAGAAGGAGTCAATTGGGTAGGAATAGAAAGTTCAAAATCGACGACTCTTGGGCCCGATTTTAGTACATTTGGTCAAATATTGACTTTTGAATGACCGATGTAACATCAGATAGAGTCAATAAGTAGGTATAGAAATTTCAAGATCTATGACTGAAACATGTTCAATGGGTAAAATATTGGCTACTCTATGGGTAATTTATCACCAGAAGGAGTCAATTGGGTAGGAATAGAAAGTTCAAGATCAAGGACTGAAATATTTTCAGTGGGTCAAAAATTGGCTAAACTATCGCCAGAAGGAGTCAATAGGGTAGAACTAAAATATTCAAAATCGACGACTCTTGGGCCCGATATTAGTACATTTTGTCAAATATTGACTTTTGAATGACCGATGTAACATCAGATAGAGTCAATAAGTAGGTATAGAAATTTTAAGATCCATGACTGAAACATGTTCAATGGGTCAAATATTGGCTACTCTATGGCTAATTTATCACCAAAAGGAGTCAATTGGGTAGAAATAGAAAGTTCAAAATCGACGACTCTTGGGCCCGATATTAGTACATTTTGTCAAATATGGATTTCTGAATGACTGACCTAAATTCAGAAAGAGTCAATGAGTAGGTATAAAATCTTTAAGATCCATAAATGAAACATGTCCAATGGGTAAAATATTGGCTACTCTATGGGTAATTTATCACCAGAAGGAGTCAATTGGGTAGGAATAGAAAGTTCAAGATCAAGGACTGAAATATTTTCAGTGGGTCAAAAATTGGCTGAACTATCGCCAGAAGGAGTCAATAGGGTATAACTAAAAAAATCAAAATCGACGACTCTCTGGCCCGATATTAGTACGTTTGGTCAAATATTGACTTTTGAATGATCTATGTAACATCAGAAAGAGTCAATAAGTAGGTATAGAAATTTTAAGATCTATGACTGAAACATGTTCAATGGGTAAAATATTGGCTACTCTATGGTTAATTTATCACCAGAAGGAGTCAAAGGGTAGAACTAAAAAGTTCAAAATAGACGACTCTTGGGCCCGATTTTAGTACATTGGGTCAAATATTGACTTTTGAATCACCGATATAACATCAGAAAGAGTCAATAAGTAGGTATAGAAATTTCAAGCTCCATGACTGAAACATGTTCAATGGGTCAAATATTGGCTACTCTATGGCTAATTTATCACCAGAAGGAGTCAAAGGGTAGAACTAAAAAGTTCAAAATAGACTACTCTTGGGCCCGATTTTAGTACATTGGGTCAAATATTGACTTTTGAATGACCGATGTAACATCAGATAGATTCAATAAGTTGGACTAGAAATTTCAAGATCCATGACTGAAACATGTTCAATGGGTAAAATATTGGCTACTCTATGGCTAATTTATCACCAGAAGGAGTCAATTGGGTAGGAATAGAAAGTTCAAGATCAAGGACTGAAATATTTTCAGTGGGTCAAAAATTGGCTGTACTATCGCCAGAAGGAGTCAATAGGGTAGAACTAAAATATTCAAAATCGACGACTCTTGGGCCCGATTTTAGTACATTTGGTCAAATATTGACTTTTGAATGACCGATGTAACATCAGATAGAGTCAATAAGTAGATATAGAAATTTCAAGATCCATGACTGAAACATGTTCAATGGGTAAAATATTGGCTACTCTATGGCTAATTTATCACCAGAAGGAGTCAATTGGGTAGAAATAGAAAGTTCAAAATCGACGACTCTTGGGCCCGATATTAGTACATTTTGTCAAATATGGATTTCTGAATGACTGACCTAAATTCAGAAAGAGTCAATGAGTAGGTATAAAAACTTCAAGATCCATAAATGAAACATGTCCAATGGGTAAAATATTGGCTACTCTATGGGTAATTTATCACCAGAAGGACTCAATTGGGTAGGAATAGAAAGTTCAAGATCAAGGACTGAAATATTTTCAGTGGGTCAAAAATTGGCTAAACTATCGCCAGAAGGAGTCAATAGGGTAGAACTAAAATATTCAAAATCGACGACTCTTGGGCCCGATATTAGTACATTTTGTCAAATATTGACTTTTGAATGACCGATGTAACATCAGATAGAGTCAATAAGTAGGTATAGAAATTTTAAGATCCATGACTGAAACATGTTCAATGGGTCAAATATTGGCTACTCTATGGCTAATTTATCACCAAAAGGAGTCAATTGGGTAGAAATAGAAAGTTCAAAATCGACGACTCTTGGGCCCGATATTAGTACATTTTGTCAAATATGGATTTCTGAATGACTGACCTAAATTCAGAAAGAGTCAATGAGTAGGTATAAAATCTTTAAGATCCATAAATGAAACATGTCCAATGGGTAAAATATTGGCTACTCTATGGGTAATTTATCACCAGAAGGAGTCAATTGGGTAGGAATAGAAAGTTCAAGATCAAGGACTGAAATATTTTCAGTGGGTCAAAAATTGGCTGAACTATCGCCAGAAGGAGTCAATAGGGTATAACTAAAAAAATCAAAATCGACGACTCTCTGGCCCGATATTAGTACGTTTGGTCAAATATTGACTTTTGAATGATCTATGTAACATCAGAAAGAGTCAATAAGTAGGTATAGAAATTTTAAGATCTATGACTGAAACATGTTCAATGGGTCAAATATTGGCTACTCTATGGCTAATTTATCACCAGAAGGAGTCAATAGGGTAGAAGTAAAAAGTTCAAAATAGACGACTCTTGGGCCCGATTTTAGTACATTTGGTCAAATATTGACTTTTGAATCACCGATATAACATCAGAAAGAGTCAATAAGTAGGTATAGAAATTTCAAGCTCCATGACTGAAACATGTTCAATGGGTCAAATATTGGCTACTCTATGGCTAATTTATCACCAGAAGGAGTCAATAGGGTAGAAGTAAAAAGTTCAAAATAGACAACTCTTTGGCCCGATTTTAGAACATTTGGTCAAATATGGATTTCTGAATGACTGACCTAAATTCAGAAAGAGTCAATGAGTAGGTATTAAAACTTCAAGATCCATAACAGAAACATGTCCAATGGGTAAAATATTGGCTACTCTATGGCTAATTTATCACCAGAAGGAGTCAATTGGGTAGGAATAGAAAGTTCAAGATCAAGGACTGAAATATTTTCAGTGGGTCAAAAATTGGCTGAACTATCGCCAGACGGAGTCAATAGGGTAGAAGTAAAAAGTTCAAAATAGACAACTCTTTGGCCCGATTTTAGTACATTTGGTCAAATATTGACTTTTGAATGACCGATGTAACATCAGATAGAGTCAATAAGTAGGTATAGAAATTTCAAGATCCATGACTGAAATATGTTCAATGGGTCAAATATTGGCTACTCTATGGCTAATTTATCACCAGAAGGAGTCAATTGGGTAGGAATAGAAAGTTCAAAATCGACGACTCTTGGGCCCGATTTTAGTACATTTGGTAAAATATTGACTTTTGAATGACCGATGTAACATCAGATAGAGTCAATAAGTAGGTATAGAAATTTTAAGATCTATGACTGAAACATGTTCAATGGGTAAAATATTGGCTACTCTATGGTTAATTTATCACCAGAAGGAGTCAAAGGGTAGAACTAAAAAGTTCAAAATAGACGACTCTTGGGCCCGATTTTAGTACATTGGGTCAAATATTGACTTTTGAATCACCGATATAACATCAGAAAGAGTCAATAAGTAGGTATAGAAATTTCAAGCTCCATGACTGAAACATGTTCAATGGGTCAAATATTGGCTACTCTATGGCTAATTTATCACCAGAAGGAGTCAATAGGGTAGAAGTAAAAAGTTCAAAATAGACAACTCTTTGGCCCGATTTTAGAACATTTGGTCAAATATTGACTTTTGAATGACCGATGTAACATCAGATAGATTCAATAAGTAGGACTAGAAATTTCAAGATCCATGACTGAAACATGTTCAATGGGTAAAATATTGGCTACTCTATGGCTAATTTATCACCAGAAGGAGTCAATTGGGTAGGAATAGAAAGTTCAAGATCAAGGACTGAAATATTTTCAGTGGGTCAAAAATTGGCTGAACTATCGCCAGAAGGAGTCAATAGGGTAGAACTAAAATATTCAAAATCGACGACTCTTGGGCCCGATATTAGTACATTTGGTCAAATATTGACTTTTGAATGACCGATGTAACATCAGATAGAGTCAATAAGTAGGTATAGAAATTTTAAGATCCATGACTGAAACATGTTCAATGGGTCAAATATTGGCTACTCTATGGCTAATTTATCACCAAAAGGAGTCAATTGGGTAGAAATAGAAAGTCCAAAATCGACGACTCTTGGGCCCGATATTAGTACATTTTGTCAAATATGGATTTCTGAATGACTGACCTAAATTCAGAAAGAGTCAATGAGTAGGTATAAAATCTTCAAGATCCATAAATGAAACATGTCCAATGGGTAAAATATTGGCTACTCTATGGGTAATTTATCACCAGAAGGAGTCAATTGGGTAGGAATAGAAAGTTCAAGATCAAGGACTGAAATATTTTCAGTGGGTCAAAAATTGGCTGAACTATCGCCAGAAGGAGTCAATAGGGTATAACTAAAAAAATCAAAATCGAAGACTCTCTTGCCCGATATTAGTACGTTTGGTCAAATATTGACTTTTGAATGATCTATGTAACATCAGAAAGAGTCAATAAGTAGGTATAGAAATTTTAAGATCTATGACTGAAACATGTTCAATGGGTAAAATATTGGCTACTCTATGGTTAATTTATCACCAGAAGGAGTCAAAGGGTAGAACTAAAAAGTTCAAAATAGACTACTCTTGGGCCCGATTTTAGTACATTGGGTCAAATATTGACTTTTGAATGACCGATGTAACATCAGATAGATTCAATAAGTTGGACTAGAAATTTCAAGATCCATGACTGAAACATGTTCAATGGGTAAAATATTGGCTACTCTATGGCTAATTTATCACCAGAAGGAGTCAATTGGGTAGGAATAGAAAGTTCAAGATCAAGGACTGAAATATTTTCAGTGGGTCAAAAATTGGCTAAACTATCGCCAGAAGGAGTCAATAGGGTAGAACTAAAATATTCAAAATCGACGACTCTTGGGCCCGATATTAGTACATTTTGTCAAATATTGACTTTTGAATGACCGATGTAACATCAGATAGAGTCAATAAGTAGGTATAGAAATTTTAAGATCCATGACTGAAACATGTTCAATGGGTCAAATATTGGCTACTCTATGGCTAATTTATCACCAAAAGGAGTCAATTGGGTAGAAATAGAAAGTTCAAAATCGACGACTCTTGGGCCCGATATTAGTACATTTTGTCAAATATGGATTTCTGAATGACTGACCTAAATTCAGAAAGAGTCAATGAGTAGGTATAAAATCTTTAAGATCCATAAATGAAACATGTCCAATGGGTAAAATATTGGCTACTCTATGGGTAATTTATCACCAGAAGGAGTCAATTGGGTAGGAATAGAAAGTTCAAGATCAAGGACTGAAATATTTTCAGTGGGTCAAAAATTGGCTGAACTATCGCCAGAAGGAGTCAATAGGGTATAACTAAAAAAATCAAAATCGACGACTCTCTGGCCCGATATTAGTACGTTTGGTCAAATATTGACTTTTGAATGATCTATGTAACATCAGAAAGAGTCAATAAGTAGGTATAGAAATTTTAAGATCTATGACTGAAACATGTTCAATGGGTCAAATATTGGCTACTCTATGGCTAATTTATCACCAGAAGGAGTCAATAGGGTAGAAGTAAAAAGTTCAAAATAGACGACTCTTGGGCCCGATTTTAGTACATTTGGTCAAATATTGACTTTTGAATCACCGATATAACATCAGAAAGAGTCAATAAGTAGGTATAGAAATTTCAAGCTCCATGACTGAAACATGTTCAATGGGTCAAATATTGGCTACTCTATGGCTAATTTATCACCAGAAGGAGTCAATAGGGTAGAAGTAAAAAGTTCAAAATAGACAACTCTTTGGCCCGATTTTAGAACATTTGGTCAAATATGGATTTCTGAATGACTGACCTAAATTCAGAAAGAGTCAATGAGTAGGTATTAAAACTTCAAGATCCATAACAGAAACATGTTTAATGGGTAAAATATTGGCTACTCTATGGCTAATTTATCACCAGAAGGAGTCAATTGGGTAGGAATAGAAAGTTCAAGATCAAGGACTGAAATATTTTCAGTGGGTCAAAAATTGGCTGAACTATCGCCAGACGGAGTCAATAGGGTAGAAGTAAAAAGTTCAAAATAGACAACTCTTTGGCCCGATTTTAGTACATTTGGTCAAATATTGACTTTTGAATGACCGATGTAACATCAGATAGAGTCAATAAGTAGGTATAGAAATTTCAAGATCCATGACTGAAATATGTTCAATGGGTCAAATTTTGGCTACTCTATGGCTAATTTATCACCAGAAGGAGTCAATTGGGTAGGAATAGAAAGTTCAAAATCGACGACTCTTGGGCCCGATTTTAGTACATTTGGTAAAATATTGACTTTTGAATGACCGATGTAACATCAGATAGAGTCAATAAGTAGGTATAGAAATTTCAAGATCTATGACTGAAACATGTTCAATGGGTAAAATATTGGCTACTCTATGGGTAATTTATCACCAGAAGGAGTCAATTGGGTAGGAATAGAAAGTTCAAGATCAAGGACTGAAATATTTTCAGTGGGTCAAAAATTGGCTAAACTATCGCCAGAAGGAGTCAATAGGGTAGAACTAAAATATTCAAAATCGACGACTCTTGGGCCCGATATTAGTACATTTTGTCAAATATTGACTTTTGAATGACCGATGTAACATCAGATAGAGTCAATAAGTAGGTATAGAAATTTTAAGATCCATGACTGAAACATGTTCAATGGGTCAAATATTGGCTACTCTATGGCTAATTTATCACCAAAAGGAGTCAATTGGGTAGAAATAGAAAGTTCAAAATCGACGACTCTTGGGCCCGATATTAGTACATTTTGTCAAATATGGATTTCTGAATGACTGACCTAAATTCAGAAAGAGTCAATGAGTAGGTATAAAATCTTTAAGATCCATAAATGAAACATGTCCAATGGGTAAAATATTGGCTACTCTATGGGTAATATATCACCAGAAGGAGTCAATTGGGTAGGAATAGAAAGTTCAAGATCAAGGACTGAAATATTTTCAGTGCGTCAAAAATTGGCTGAACTATCGCCAGAAGGAGTCAATAGGGTATAACTAAAAAAATCAAAATCGACGACTCTCTGGCCCGATATTAGTACGTTTGGTCAAATATTGACTTTTGAATGATCTATGTAACATCAGAAAGAGTCAATAAGTAGGTATAGAAATTTTAAGATCTATGACTGAAACATGTTCAATGGGTAAAATATTGGCTACTCTATGGTTAATTTATCACCAGAAGGAGTCAAAGGGTAGAACTAAAAAGTTCAAAATAGACGACTCTTGGGCCCGATTTTAGTACATTGGGTCAAATATTGACTTTTGAATCACCGATATAACATCAGAAAGAGTCAATAAGTAGGTATAGAAATTTCAAGCTCCATGACTGAAACATGTTCAATGGGTCAAATATTGGCTACTCTATGGCTAATTTATCACCAGAAGGAGTCAATAGGGTAGAAGTAAAAAGTTCAAAATAGACAACTCTTTGGCCCGATTTTAGAACATTTGGTCAAATATTGACTTTTGAATGACCGATGTAACATCAGATAGATTCAATAAGTAGGACTAGAAATTTCAAGATCCATGACTGAAACATGTTCAATGGGTAAAATATTGGCTACTCTATGGCTAATTTATCACCAGAAGGAGTCAATTGGGTAGGAATAGAAAGTTCAAGATCAAGGACTGAAATATTTTCAGTGGGTCAAAAATTGGCTGAACTATCGCCAGAAGGAGTCAATAGGGTAGAACTAAAATATTCAAAATCGACGACTCTTGGGCCCGATATTAGTACATTTGGTCAAATATTGACTTTTGAATGACCGATGTAACATCAGATAGAGTCAATAAGTAGGTATAGAAATTTTAAGATCCATGACTGAAACATGTTCAATGGGTCAAATATTGGCTACTCTATGGCTAATTTATCACCAAAAGGAGTCAATTGGGTAGAAATAGAAAGTCCAAAATCGACGACTCTTGGGCCCGATATTAGTACATTTTGTCAAATATGGATTTCTGAATGACTGACCTAAATTCAGAAAGAGTCAATGAGTAGGTATAAAATCTTCAAGATCCATAAATGAAACATGTCCAATGGGTAAAATATTGGCTACTCTATGGGTAATTTATCACCAGAAGGAGTCAATTGGGTAGGAATAGAAAGTTCAAGATCAAGGACTGAAATATTTTCAGTGGGTCAAAAATTGGCTGAACTATCGCCAGAAGGAGTCAATAGGGTATAACTAAAAAAATCAAAATCGAAGACTCTCTTGCCCGATATTAGTACGTTTGGTCAAATATTGACTTTTGAATGATCTATGTAACATCAGAAAGAGTCAATAAGTAGGTATAGAAATTTTAAGATCTATGACTGAAACATGTTCAATGGGTAAAATATTGGCTACTCTATGGTTAATTTATCACCAGAAGGAGTCAAAGGGTAGAACTAAAAAGTTCAAAATAGACTACTCTTGGGCCCGATTTTAGTACATTGGGTCAAATATTGACTTTTGAATGACCGATGTAACATCAGATAGATTCAATAAGTTGGACTAGAAATTTCAAGATCCATGACTGAAACATGTTCAATGGGTAAAATATTGGCTACTCTATGGCTAATTTATCACCAGAAGGAGTCAATTGGGTAGGAATAGAAAGTTCAAGATCAAGGACTGAAATATTTTCAGTGGGTCAAAAATTGGCTAAACTATCGCCAGAAGGAGTCAATAGGGTAGAACTAAAATATTCAAAATCGACGACTCTTGGGCCCGATATTAGTACATTTTGTCAAATATTGACTTTTGAATGACCGATGTAACATCAGATAGAGTCAATAAGTAGGTATAGAAATTTTAAGATCCATGACTGAAACATGTTCAATGGGTCAAATATTGGCTACTCTATGGCTAATTTATCACCAAAAGGAGTCAATTGGGTAGAAATAGAAAGTTCAAAATCGACGACTCTTGGGCCCGATATTAGTACATTTTGTCAAATATGGATTTCTGAATGACTGACCTAAATTCAGAAAGAGTCAATGAGTAGGTATAAAATCTTTAAGATCCATAAATGAAACATGTCCAATGGGTAAAATATTGGCTACTCTATGGGTAATTTATCACCAGAAGGAGTCAATTGGGTAGGAATAGAAAGTTCAAGATCAAGGACTGAAATATTTTCAGTGGGTCAAAAATTGGCTGAACTATCGCCAGAAGGAGTCAATAGGGTATAACTAAAAAAATCAAAATCGACGACTCTCTGGCCCGATATTAGTACGTTTGGTCAAATATTGACTTTTGAATGATCTATGTAACATCAGAAAGAGTCAATAAGTAGGTATAGAAATTTTAAGATCTATGACTGAAACATGTTCAATGGGTCAAATATTGGCTACTCTATGGCTAATTTATCACCAGAAGGAGTCAATAGGGTAGAAGTAAAAAGTTCAAAATAGACGACTCTTGGGCCCGATTTTAGTACATTTGGTCAAATATTGACTTTTGAATCACCGATATAACATCAGAAAGAGTCAATAAGTAGGTATAGAAATTTCAAGCTCCATGACTGAAACATGTTCAATGGGTCAAATATTGGCTACTCTATGGCTAATTTATCACCAGAAGGAGTCAATAGGGTAGAAGTAAAAAGTTCAAAATAGACAACTCTTTGGCCCGATTTTAGAACATTTGGTCAAATATGGATTTCTGAATGACTGACCTAAATTCAGAAAGAGTCAATGAGTAGGTATTAAAACTTCAAGATCCATAACAGAAACATGTTTAATGGGTAAAATATTGGCTACTCTATGGCTAATTTATCACCAGAAGGAGTCAATTGGGTAGGAATAGAAAGTTCAAGATCAAGGACTGAAATATTTTCAGTGGGTCAAAAATTGGCTGAACTATCGCCAGACGGAGTCAATAGGGTAGAAGTAAAAAGTTCAAAATAGACAACTCTTTGGCCCGATTTTAGTACATTTGGTCAAATATTGACTTTTGAATGACCGATGTAACATCAGATAGAGTCAATAAGTAGGTATAGAAATTTCAAGATCCATGACTGAAATATGTTCAATGGGTCAAATTTTGGCTACTCTATGGCTAATTTATCACCAGAAGGAGTCAATTGGGTAGGAATAGAAAGTTCAAAATCGACGACTCTTGGGCCCGATTTTAGTACATTTGGTAAAATATTGACTTTTGAATGACCGATGTAACATCAGATAGAGTCAATAAGTAGGTATAGAAATTTCAAGATCTATGACTGAAACATGTTCAATGGGTAAAATATTGGCTACTCTATGGGTAATTTATCACCAGAAGGAGTCAATTGGGTAGGAATAGAAAGTTCAAGATCAAGGACTGAAATATTTTCAGTGGGTCAAAAATTGGCTAAACTATCGCCAGAAGGAGTCAATAGGGTAGAACTAAAATATTCAAAATCGACGACTCTTGGGCCCGATATTAGTACATTTTGTCAAATATTGACTTTTGAATGACCGATGTAACATCAGATAGAGTCAATAAGTAGGTATAGAAATTTTAAGATCCATGACTGAAACATGTTCAATGGGTCAAATATTGGCTACTCTATGGCTAATTTATCACCAAAAGGAGTCAATTGGGTAGAAATAGAAAGTTCAAAATCGACGACTCTTGGGCCCGATATTAGTACATTTTGTCAAATATGGATTTCTGAATGACTGACCTAAATTCAGAAAGAGTCAATGAGTAGGTATAAAATCTTTAAGATCCATAAATGAAACATGTCCAATGGGTAAAATATTGGCTACTCTATGGGTAATATATCACCAGAAGGAGTCAATTGGGTAGGAATAGAAAGTTCAAGATCAAGGACTGAAATATTTTCAGTGCGTCAAAAATTGGCTGAACTATCGCCAGAAGGAGTCAATAGGGTATAACTAAAAAAATCAAAATCGACGACTCTCTGGCCCGATATTAGTACGTTTGGTCAAATATTGACTTTTGAATGATCTATGTAACATCAGAAAGAGTCAATAAGTAGGTATAGAAATTTTAAGATCTATGACTGAAACATGTTCAATGGGTAAAATATTGGCTACTCTATGGTTAATTTATCACCAGAAGGAGTCAAAGGGTAGAACTAAAAAGTTCAAAATAGACGACTCTTGGGCCCGATTTTAGTACATTGGGTCAAATATTGACTTTTGAATCACCGATATAACATCAGAAAGAGTCAATAAGTAGGTATAGAAATTTCAAGCTCCATGACTGAAACATGTTCAATGGGTCAAATATTGGCTACTCTATGGCTAATTTATCACCAGAAGGAGTCAATAGGGTAGAAGTAAAAAGTTCAAAATAGACAACTCTTTGGCCCGATTTTAGAACATTTGGTCAAATATTGACTTTTGAATGACCGATGTAACATCAGATAGATTCAATAAGTAGGACTAGAAATTTCAAGATCCATGACTGAAACATGTTCAATGGGTAAAATATTGGCTACTCTATGGCTAATTTATCACCAGAAGGAGTCAATTGGGTAGGAATAGAAAGTTCAAGATCAAGGACTGAAATATTTTCAGTGGGTCAAAAATTGGCTGGACTATCGCCAGAAGGAGTCAATAGGGTAGAACTAAAATATTCAAAATCGACGACTCTTGGGCCCGATATTAGTACATTTGGTCAAATATTGACTTTTGAATGACCGATGTAACATCAGATAGAGTCAATAAGTAGGTATAGAAATTTTAAGATCCATGACTGAAACATGTTCAATGGGTCAAATATTGGCTACTCTATGGCTAATTTATCACCAAAAGGAGTCAATTGGGTAGAAATAGAAAGTCCAAAATCGACGACTCTTGGGCCCGATATTAGTACATTTTGTCAAATATGGATTTCTGAATGACTGACCTAAATTCAGAAAGAGTCAATGAGTAGGTATAAAATCTTCAAGATCCATAAATGAAACATGTCCAATGGGTAAAATATTGGCTACTCTATGGGTAATTTATCACCAGAAGGAGTCAATTGGGTAGGAATAGAAAGTTCAAGATCAAGGACTGAAATATTTTCAGTGGGTCAAAAATTGGCTGAACTATCGCCAGAAGGAGTCAATAGGGTATAACTAAAAAAATCAAAATCGAAGACTCTCTTGCCCGATATTAGTACGTTTGGTCAAATATTGACTTTTGAATGATCTATGTAACATCAGAAAGAGTCAATAAGTAGGTATAGAAATTTTAAGATCTATAACTGAAACATGTTCAATGGGTAAAATATTGGCTACTCTATGGTTAATTTATCACCAGAAGGAGTCAAAGGGTAGAACTAAAAAGTTCAAAATAGACTACTCTTGGGCCCGATTTTAGTACATTGGGTCAAATATTGACTTTTGAATGACCGATGTAACATCAGATAGATTCAATAAGTTGGACTAGAAATTTCAAGATCCATGACTGAAACATGTTCAATGGGTAAAATATTGGCTACTCTATGGCTAATTTATCACCAGAAGGAGTCAATTGGGTAGGAATAGAAAGTTCAAGATCAAGGACTGAAATATTTTCAGTGGGTCAAAAATTGGCTAAACTATCGCCAGAAGGAGTCAATAGGGTATAACTAAAAAAATCAAAATCGAAGACTCTCTTGCCCGATATTAGTACGTTTGGTCAAATATTGACTTTTGAATGATCTATGTAACATCAGAAAGAGTCAATAAGTAGGTATAGAAATTTTAAGATCTATGACTGAAACATGTTCAATGGGTCAAATATTGGCTACTCTATGGCTAATTTATCACCAGAAGGAGTCAATAGGGTAGAAGTAAAAAGTTCAAAATAGACGACTCTTGGGCCCGATTTTAGTACATTTGGTCAAATATTGACTTTTGAATCACCGATATAACATCAGAAAGAGTCAATAAGTAGGTATAGAAATTTCAAGCTCCATGACTGAAACATGTTCAATGGGTCAAATATTGGCTACTCTATGGCTAATTTATCACCAGAAGGAGTCAATAGGGTAGAAGTAAAAAGTTCAAAATAGACAACTCTTTGGCCCGATTTTAGAACATTTGGTCAAATATGGATTTCTGAATGACTGACCTAAATTCAGAAAGAGTCAATGAGTAGGTATTAAAACTTCAAGATCCATAACAGAAACATGTCCAATGGGTAAAATATTGGCTACTCTATGGCTAATTTATCACCAGAAGGAGTCAATTGGGTAGGAATAGAAAGTTCAAGATCAAGGACTGAAATATTTTCAGTGGGTCAAAAATTGGCTGAACTATCGCCAGACGGAGTCAATAGGGTAGAAGTAAAAAGTTCAAAATAGACAACTCTTTGGCCCGATTTTAGTACATTTGGTCAAATATTGACTTTTGAATGACCGATGTAACATCAGATAGAGTCAATAAGTAGGTATAGAAATTTCAAGATCCATGACTGAAATATGTTCAATGGGTCAAATATTGGCTACTCTATGGCTAATTTATCACCAGAAGGAGTTAATTGGGTAGGAATAGAAAGTTCAAAATCGACGACTCTTGGGCCCGATTTTAGTACATTTGGTAAAATATTGACTTTTGAATGACCGATGTAACATCAGATAGAGTCAATAAGTAGGTATAGAAATTTCAAGATCTATGACTGAAACATGTTCAATGGGTAAAATATTGGCTACTCTATGGGTAATTTATCACCAGAAGGAGTCAATTGGGTAGGAATAGAAAGTTCAAGATCAAGGACTGAAATATTTTCAGTGGGTCAAAAATTGGCTAAACTATCGCCAGAAGGAGTCAATAGGGTAGAACTAAAATATTCAAAATCGACGACTCTTGGGCCCGATATTAGTACATTTTGTCAAATATTGACTTTTGAATGACCGATGTAACATCAGATAGAGTCAATAAGTAGGTATAGAAATTTTAAGATCCATGACTGAAACATGTTCAATGGGTCAAATATTGGCTACTCTATGGCTAATTTATCACCAAAAGGAGTCAATTGGGTAGAAATAGAAAGTTCAAAATCGACGACTCTTGGGCCCGATATTAGTACATTTTGTCAAATATGGATTTCTGAATGACTGACCTAAATTCAGAAAGAGTCAATGAGTAGGTATAAAATCTTTAAGATCCATAAATGAAACATGTCCAATGGGTAAAATATTGGCTACTCTATGGGTAATATATCACCAGAAGGAGTCAATTGGGTAGGAATAGAAAGTTCAAGATCAAGGACTGAAATATTTTCAGTGGGTCAAAAATTGGCTGAACTATCGCCAGAAGGAGTCAATAGGGTATAACTAAAAAAATCAAAATCGACGACTCTCTGGCCCGATATTAGTACGTTTGGTCAAATATTGACTTTTGAATGATCTATGTAACATCAGAAAGAGTCAATAAGTAGGTATAGAAATTTTAAGATCTATGACTGAAACATGTTCAATGGGTAAAATATTGGCTACTCTATGGTTAATTTATCACCAGAAGGAGTCAAAGGGTAGAACTAAAAAGTTCAAAATAGACGACTCTTGGGCCCGATTTTAGTACATTGGGTCAAATATTGACTTTTGAATCACCGATATAACATCAGAAAGAGTCAATAAGTAGGTATAGAAATTTCAAGCTCCATGACTGAAACATGTTCAATGGGTCAAATATTGGCTACTCTATGGCTAATTTATCACCAGAAGGAGTCAATAGGGTAGAAGTAAAAAGTTCAAAATAGACAACTCTTTGGCCCGATTTTAGAACATTTGGTCAAATATTGACTTTTGAATGACCGATGTAACATCAGATAGATTCAATAAGTAGGACTAGAAATTTCAAGATCCATGACTGAAACATGTTCAATGGGTAAAATATTGGCTACTCTATGGCTAATTTATCACCAGAAGGAGTCAATTGGGTAGGAATAGAAAGTTCAAGATCAAGGACTGAAATATTTTCAGTGGGTCAAAAATTGGCTGAACTATCGCCAGAAGGAGTCAATAGGGTAGAACTAAAATATTCAAAATCGACGACTCTTGGGCCCGATATTAGTACATTTGGTCAAATATTGACTTTTGAATGACCGATGTAACATCAGATAGAGTCAATAAGTAGGTATAGAAATTTTAAGATCCATGACTGAAACATGTTCAATGGGTCAAATATTGGCTACTCTATGGCTAATTTATCACCAAAAGGAGTCAATTGGGTAGAAATAGAAAGTCCAAAATCGACGACTCTTGGGCCCGATATTAGTACATTTTGTCAAATATGGATTTCTGAATGACTGACCTAAATTCAGAAAGAGTCAATGAGTAGGTATAAAATCTTCAAGATCCATAAATGAAACATGTCCAATGGGTAAAATATTGGCTACTCTATGGGTAATTTATCACCAGAAGGAGTCAATTGGGTAGGAATAGAAAGTTCAAGATCAAGGACTGAAATATTTTCAGTGGGTCAAAAATTGGCTGAACTATCGCCAGAAGGAGTCAATAGGGTATAACTAAAAAAATCAAAATCGAAGACTCTCTTGCCCGATATTAGTACGTTTGGTCAAATATTGACTTTTGAATGATCTATGTAACATCAGAAAGAGTCAATAAGTAGGTATAGAAATTTTAAGATCTATGACTGAAACATGTTCAATGGGTAAAATATTGGCTACTCTATGGGTAATTTATCACCAGAAGGAGTCAAAGGGTAGAACTAAAAAGTTCAAAATAGACTACTCTTGGGCCCGATTTTAGTACATTGGGTCAAATATTGACTTTTGAATGACCGATGTAACATCAGATAGATTCAATAAGTTGGACTAGAAATTTCAAGATCCATGACTGAAACATGTTCAATGGGTAAAATATTGGCTACTCTATGGCTAATTTATCAACAGAAGGAGTCAATTGGGTAGGAATAGAAAGTTCAAGATCAAGGACTGAAATATTTTCAGTGGGTCAAAAATTGGCTAAACTATCGCCAGAAGGAGTCAATAGGGTAGAACTAAAATATTCAAAATCGACGACTCTTGGGCCCGATATTAGTACATTTTGTCAAATATTGACTTTTGAATGACCGATGTAACATCAGATAGAGTCAATAAGTAGGTATAGAAATTTTAAGATCCATGACTGAAACATGTTCAATGGGTCAAATATTGGCTACTCTATGGCTAATTTATCACCAAAAGGAGTCAATTGGGTAGAAATAGAAAGTTCAAAATCGACGACTCTTGGGCCCGATATTAGTACATTTTGTCAAATATGGATTTCTGAATGACTGACCTAAATTCAGAAAGAGTCAATGAGTAGGTATAAAATCTTTAAGATCCATAAATGAAACATGTCCAATGGGTAAAATATTGGCTACTTTATGGGTAATTTATCACCAGAAGGAGTCAATTGGGTAGGAATAGAAAGTTCAAGATCAAGGACTGAAATATTTTCAGTGGGTCAAAAATTGGCTGAACTATCGCCAGAAGGAGTCAATAGGGTATAACTAAAAAAATCAAAATCGACGACTCTCTGGCCCGATATTAGTACGTTTGGTCAAATATTGACTTTTGAATGATCTATGTAACATCAGAAAGAGTCAATAAGTAGGTATAGAAATTTTAAGATCTATGACTGAAACATGTTCAATGGGTCAAATATTGGCTACTCTATGGCTAATTTATCACCAGAAGGAGTCAATAGGGTAGAAGTAAAAAGTTCAAAATAGACGACTCTTGGGCCCGATTTTAGTACATTTGGTCAAATATTGACTTTTGAATCACCGATATAACATCAGAAAGAGTCAATAAGTAGGTATAGAAATTTCAAGCTCCATGACTGAAACATGTTCAATGGGTCAAATATTGGCTACTCTATGGCTAATTTATCACCAGAAGGAGTCAATAGGGTAGAAGTAAAAAGTTCAAAATAGACAACTCTTTGGCCCGATTTTAGAACATTTGGTCAAATATGGATTTCTGAATGACTGACCTAAATTCAGAAAGAGTCAATGAGTAGGTATTAAAACTTCAAGATCCATAACAGAAACATGTCCAATGGGTAAAATATTGGCTACTCTATGGCTAATTTATCACCAGAAGGAGTCAATTGGGTAGGAATAGAAAGTTCAAGATCAAGGACTGAAATATTTTCAGTGGGTCAAAAATTGGCTGAACTATCGCCAGACGGAGTCAATAGGGTAGAAGTAAAAAGTTCAAAATAGACAACTCTTTGGCCCGATTTTAGTACATTTGGTCAAATATTGACTTTTGAATGACCGATG
The DNA here is from genome assembly GCA_038088235.1 of Zacco platypus. Taxonomy (NCBI): domain Eukaryota; kingdom Metazoa; phylum Chordata; class Actinopteri; order Cypriniformes; family Xenocyprididae; genus Zacco; species Zacco platypus. Next base: position 18,884,348 of record CM076064.1, read on the forward strand.
TAACATCAGATAGAGTCAATAAGTAGGTATAGAAATTTCAAGATCCATGACTGAAATATGTTCAATGGGTCAAATATTGGCTACTCTATGGCTAATTTATCACCAGAAGGAGTCAATTGGGTAGGAATAGAAAGTTCAAAATCGACGACTCTTGGGCCCGATTTTAGTACATTTGGTAAAATATTGACTTTTGAATGACCGATGTAACATCAGATAGAGTCAATAAGTAGGTATAGAAATTTCAAGATCTATGACTGAAACATGTTCAATGGGTAAAATATTGGCTACTCTATGGGTAATTTATCACCAGAAGGAGTCAATTGGGTAGGAATAGAAAGTTCAAGATCAAGGACTGAAATATTTTCAGTGGGTCAAAAATTGGCTAAACTATCGCCAGAAGGAGTCAATAGGGTAGAACTAAAATATTCAAAATCGACGACTCTTGGGCCCGATATTAGTACATTTTGTCAAATATTGACTTTTGAATGACCGATGTAACATCAGATAGAGTCAATAAGTAGGTATAGAAATTTTAAGATCCATGACTGAAACATGTTCAATGGGTCAAATATTGGCTACTCTATGGCTAATTTATCACCAAAAGGAGTCAATTGGGTAGAAATAGAAAGTTCAAAATCGACGACTCTTGGGCCCGATATTAGTACATTTTGTCAAATATGGATTTCTGAATGACTGACCTAAATTCAGAAAGAGTCAATGAGTAGGTATAAAATCTTTAAGATCCATAAATGAAACATGTCCAATGGGTAAAATATTGGCTACTCTATGGGTAATATATCACCAGAAGGAGTCAATTGGGTAGGAATAGAAAGTTCAAGATCAAGGACTGAAATATTTTCAGTGGGTCAAAAATTGGCTGAACTATCGCCAGAAGGAGTCAATAGGGTATAACTAAAAAAATCAAAATCGACGACTCTCTGGCCCGATATTAGTACGTTTGGTCAAATATTGACTTTTGAATGATCTATGTAACATCAGAAAGAGTCAATAAGTAGGTATAGAAATTTTAAGATCTATGACTGAAACATGTTCAATGGGTAAAATATTGGCTACTCTATGGTTAATTTATCACCAGAAGGAGTCAAAGGGTAGAACTAAAAAGTTCAAAATAGACGACTCTTGGGCCCGATTTTAGTACATTGGGTCAAATATTGACTTTTGAATCACCGATATAACATCAGAAAGAGTCAATAAGTAGGTATAGAAATTTCAAGCTCCATGACTGAAACATGTTCAATGGGTCAAATATTGGCTACTCTATGGCTAATTTATCACCAGAAGGAGTCAATAGGGTAGAAGTAAAAAGTTCAAAATAGACAACTCTTTGGCCCGATTTTAGAACATTTGGTCAAATATTGACTTTTGAATGACCGATGTAACATCAGATAGATTCAATAAGTAGGACTAGAAATTTCAAGATCCATGACTGAAACATGTTCAATGGGTAAAATATTGGCTACTCTATGGCTAATTTATCACCAGAAGGAGTCAATTGGGTAGGAATAGAAAGTTCAAGATCAAGGACTGAAATATTTTCAGTGGGTCAAAAATTGGCTGAACTATCGCCAGAAGGAGTCAATAGGGTAGAACTAAAATATTCAAAATCGACGACTCTTGGGCCCGATATTAGTACATTTGGTCAAATATTGACTTTTGAATGACCGATGTAACATCAGATAGAGTCAATAAGTAGGTATAGAAATTTTAAGATCCATGACTGAAACATGTTCAATGGGTCAAATATTGGCTACTCTATGGCTAATTTATCACCAAAAGGAGTCAATTGGGTAGAAATAGAAAGTCCAAAATCGACGACTCTTGGGCCCGATATTAGTACATTTTGTCAAGTATGGATTTCTGAATGACTGACCTAAATTCAGAAAGAGTCAATGAGTAGGTATAAAATCTTCAAGATCCATAAATGAAACATGTCCAATGGGTAAAATATTGGCTACTCTATGGGTAATTTATCACCAGAAGGAGTCAATTGGGTAGGAATAGAAAGTTCAAGATCAAGGACTGAAATATTTTCAGTGGGTCAAAAATTGGCTGAACTATCGCCAGAAGGAGTCAATAGGGTATAACTAAAAAAATCAAAATCGAAGACTCTCTTGCCCGATATTAGTACGTTTGGTCAAATATTGACTTTTGAATGATCTATGTAACATCAGAAAGAGTCAATAAGTAGGTATAGAAATTTTAAGATCTATGACTGAAACATGTTCAATGGGTAATATATTGGCTACTCTATGGTTAATTTATCACCAGAAGGAGTCAAAGGGTAGAACTAAAAAGTTCAAAATAGACTACTCTTGGGCCCGATTTTAGTACATTGGGTCAAATATTGACTTTTGAATGACCGATGTAACATCAGATAGATTCAATAAGTTGGACTAGAAATTTCAAGATCCATGACTGAAACATGTTCAATGGGTAAAATATTGGCTACTCTATGGCTAATTTATCACCAGAAGGAGTCAATTGGGTAGGAATAGAAAGTTCAAGATCAAGGACTGAAATATTTTCAGTGGGTCAAAAATTGGCTAAACTATCGCCAGAAGGAGTCAATAGGGTAGAACTAAAATATTCAAAATCGACGACTCTTGGGCCCGATATTAGTACATTTTGTCAAATATTGACTTTTGAATGACCGATGTAACATCAGATAGAGTCAATAAGTAGGTATAGAAATTTTAAGATCCATGACTGAAACATGTTCAATGGGTCAAATATTGGCTACTCTATGGCTAATTTATCACCAAAAGGAGTCAATTGGGTAGAAATAGAAAGTTCAAAATCGACGACTCTTGGGCCCGATATTAGTACATTTTGTCAAATATGGATTTCTGAATGACTGACCTAAATTCAGAAAGAGTCAATGAGTAGGTATAAAATCTTTAAGATCCATAAATGAAACATGTCCAATGGGTAAAATATTGGCTACTCTATGGGTAATTTATCACCAGAAGGAGTCAATTGGGTAGGAATAGAAAGTTCAAGATCAAGGACTGAAATATTTTCAGTGGGTCAAAAATTGGCTGAACTATCGCCAGAAGGAGTCAATAGGGTATAACTAAAAAAATCAAAATCGACGACTCTCTGGCCCGATATAAGTACGTTTGGTCAAATATTGACTTTTGAATGATCTATGTAACATCAGAAAGAGTCAATAAGTAGGTATAGAAATTTTAAGATCTATGACTGAAACATGTTCAATGGGTAAAATATTGGCTACTCTATGGTTAATTTATCACCAGAAGGAGTCAAAGGGTAGAACTAAAAAGTTCAAAATAGACGACTCTTGGGCCCGATTTTAGTACATTGGGTCAAATATTGAATTTTGAATCACCGATATAACATCAGAAAGAGTCAATAAGTAGGTATAGAAATTTCAAGCTCCATGACTGAAACATGTTCAATGGGTCAAATATTGGCTACTCTATGGCTAATTTATCACCAGAAGGAGTCAATAGGGTAGAAGTAAAAAGTTCAAAATAGACAACTCTTTGGCCCGATTTTAGAACATTTGGTCAAATATTGACTTTTGAATGACCGATGTAACATCAGATAGATTCAATAAGTAGGACTAGAAATTTCAAGATCCATGACTGAAACATGTTCAATGGGTAAAATATTGGCTACTCTATGGCTAATTTATCACCAGAAGGAGTCAATTGGGTAGGAATAGAAAGTTCAAGAGCAAGGACTGAAATATTTTCAGTGGGTCAAAAATTGGCTGAACTATCGCCAGAAGGAGTCAATAGGGTAGAACTAAAATATTCAAAATCGACGACTCTTGGGCCCGATATTAGTACATTTGGTCAAATATTGACTTTTGAATGACCGATGTAACATCAGATAGAGTCAATAAGTAGGTATAGAAATTTTAAGATCCATGACTGAAACATGTTCAATGGGTCAAATATTGGCTACTCTATGGCTAATTTATCACCAAAAGGAGTCAATTGGGTAGAAATAGAAAGTTCAAAATCGACGACTCTTGGGCCCGATATTAGTACATTTTGTCAAATATGGATTTCTGAATGACTGACCTAAATTCAGAAAGAGTCAATGAGTAGGTATAAAATCTTCAAGATCCATAAATGAAACATGTCCAATGGGTAAAATATTGGCTACTCTATGGGTAATTTATCACCAGAAGGAGTCAATTGGGTAGGAATAGAAAGTTCAAGATCAAGGACTGAAATATTTTCAGTGGGTCAAAAATTGGCTGAACTATCGCCAGAAGGAGTCAATAGGGTATAACTAAAAAAATCAAAATCGAAGACTCTCTTGCCCGATATTAGTACGTTTGGTCAAATATTGACTTTTGAATGATCTATGTAACATCAGAAAGAGTCAATAAGTAGGTATAGAAATTTTAAGATCTATGACTGAAACATGTTCAATGGGTAAAATATTGGCTACTCTATGGTTAATTTATCACCAGAAGGAGTCAAAGGGTAGAACTAAAAAGTTCAAAATAGACTACTCTTGGGCCCGATTTTAGTACATTGGGTCAAATATTGACTTTTGAATGACCGATGTAACATCAGATAGATTCAATAAGTTGGACTAGAAATTTCAAGATCCATGACTGAAACATGTTCAATGGGTAAAATATTGGCTACTCTATGGCTAATTTATCACCAGAAGGAGTCAATTGGGTAGGAATAGAAAGTTCAAGATCAAGGACTGAAATATTTTCAGTGGGTCAAAAATTGGCTGAACTATCGCCAGAAGGAGTCAATAGGGTAGAACTAAAATATTCAAAATCGACGACTCTTGGGCCCGATTTTAGTACATTTGGTCAAATATTGACTTTTGAATGACCGATGTAACATCAGATAGAGTCAATAAGTAGATATAGAAATTTCAAGATCCATGACTGAAACATGTTCAATGGGTAAAATATTGGCTACTCTATGGCTAATTTATCACCAGAAGGAGTCAATTGGGTAGAAATAGAAAGTTCAAAATCGACGACTCTTGGGCCCGATATTAGTACATTTTGTCAAATATGGATTTCTGAATGACTGACCTAAATTCAGAAAGAGTCAATGAGTAGGTATAAAAACTTCAAGATCCATAAATGAAACATGTCCAATGGGTAAAATATTGGCTACTCTATGGGTAATTTATCACCAGAAGGAGTCAATTGGGTAGGAATAGAAAGTTCAAGATCAAGGACTGAAATATTTTCAGTGGGTCAAAAATTGGCTAAACTATCGCCAGAAGGAGTCAATAGGGTAGAACTAAAATATTCAAAATCGACGACTCTTGGGCCCGATATTAGTACATTTTGTCAAATATTGACTTTTGAATGACCGATGTAACATCAGATAGAGTCAATAAGTAGGTATAGAAATTTTAAGATCCATGACTGAAACATGTTCAATGGGTCAAATATTGGCTACTCTATGGCTAATTTATCACCAGAAGGAGTCAATAGGGTAGAAGTAAAAAGTTCAAAATAGACAACTCTTTGGCCCGATTTTAGAACATTTGGTCAAATATTGACTTTTGAATGACCGATGTAACATCAGATAGAGTCAATAAGTAGATATAGAAATTTCAAGATCCATGACTGAAACATGTTCAATGGGTAAAATATTGGCTACTCTATGGCTAATTTATCACCAGAAGGAGTCAATTGGGTAGAAATAGAAAGTTCAAAATCGACGACTCTTGGGCCCGATATTAGTACATTTTGTCAAATATGGATTTCTGAATGACTGACCTAAATTCAGAAAGAGTCAATGAGTAGGTATAAAAACTTCAAGATCCATAAATGAAACATGTCCAATGGGTAAAATATTGGCTACTCTATGGGTAATTTATCACCAGAAGGAGTCAATTGGGTAGGAATAGAAAGTTCAAGATCAAGGACTGAAATATTTTCAGTGGGTCAAAAATTGGCTAAACTATCGCCAGAAGGAGTCAATAGGGTAGAACTAAAATATTCAAAATCGACGACTCTTGGGCCCGATATTAGTACATTTTGTCAAATATTGACTTTTGAATGACCGATGTAACATCAGATAGAGTCAATAAGTAGGTATAGAAATTTTAAGATCCATGACTGAAACATGTTCAATGGGTCAAATATTGGCTACTCTATGGCTAATTTATCACCAAAAGGAGTCAATTGGGTAGAAATAGAAAGTTCAAAATCGACGACTCTTGGGCCCGATATTAGTACATTTTGTCAAATATGGATTTCTGAATGACTGACCTAAATTCAGAAAGAGTCAATGAGTAGGTATAAAATCTTTAAGATCCATAAATGAAACATGTCCAATGGGTAAAATATTGGCTACTCTATGGGTAATTTATCACCAGAAGGAGTCAATTGGGTAGGAATAGAAAGTTCAAGATCAAGGACTGAAATATTTTCAGTGGGTCAAAAATTGGCTGAACTATCGCCAGAAGGAGTCAATAGGGTATAACTAAAAAAATCAAAATCGACGACTCTCTGGCCCGATATTAGTACGTTTGGTCAAATATTGACTTTTGAATGATCTATGTAACATCAGAAAGAGTCAATAAGTAGGTATAGAAATTTTAAGATCTATGACTGAAACATGTTCAATGGGTAAAATATTGGCTACTCTATGGTTAATTTATCACCAGAAGGAGTCAAAGGGTAGAACTAAAAAGTTCAAAATAGACGACTCTTGGGCCCGATTTTAGTACATTGGGTCAAATATTGACTTTTGAATCACCGATATAACATCAGAAAGAGTCAATAAGTAGGTATAGAAATTTCAAGCTCCATGACTGAAACATGTTCAATGGGTCAAATATTGGCTACTCTATGGCTAATTTATCACCAGAAGGAGTCAATAGGGTAGAAGTAAAAAGTTCAAAATAGACAACTCTTTGGCCCGATTTTAGAACATTTGGTCAAATATTGACTTTTGAATGACCGATGTAACATCAGATAGATTCAATAAGTAGGACTAGAAATTTCAAGATCCATGACTGAAACATGTTCAATGGGTAAAATATTGGCTACTCTATGGCTAATTTATCACCAGAAGGAGTCAATTGGGTAGGAATAGAAAGTTCAAGAGCAAGGACTGAAATATTTTCAGTGGGTCAAAAATTTGCTGAACTATCGCCAGAAGGAGTCAATAGGGTAGAACTAAAATATTCAAAATCGACGACTCTTGGGCCCGATATTAGTACATTTGGTCAAATATTGACTTTTGAATGACCGATGTAACATCAGATAGAGTCAATAAGTAGGTATAGAAATTTTAAGATCCATGACTGAAACATGTTCAATGGGTCAAATATTGGCTACTCTATGGCTAATTTATCACCAAAAGGAGTCAATTGGGTAGAAATAGAAAGTTCAAAATCGACGACTCTTGGGCCCGATATTAGTACATTTTGTCAAATATGGATTTCTGAATGACTGACCTAAATTCAGAAAGAGTCAATGAGTAGGTATAAAATCTTCAAGATCCATAAATGAAACATGTCCAATGGGTAAAATATTGGCTACTCTATGGGTAATTTATCACCAGAAGGAGTCAATTGGGTAGGAATAGAAAGTTCAAGATCAAGGACTGAAATATTTTCAGTGGGTCAAAAATTGGCTGAACTATCGCCAGAAGGAGTCAATAGGGTATAACTAAAAAAATCAAAATCGAAGACTCTCTTGCCCGATATTAGTACGTTTGGTCAAATATTGACTTTTGAATGATCTATGTAACATCAGAAAGAGTCAATAAGTAGGTATAGAAATTTTAAGATCTATGACTGAAACATGTTCAATGGGTAAAATATTGGCTACTCTATGGTTAATTTATCACCAGAAGGAGTCAAAGGGTAGAACTAAAAAGTTCAAAATAGACTACTCTTGGGCCCGATTTTAGTACATTGGGTCAAATATTGACTTTTGAATGACCGATGTAACATCAGATAGATTCAATAAGTTGGACTAGAAATTTCAAGATCCATGACTGAAACATGTTCAATGGGTAAAATATTGGCTACTCTATGGTTAATTTATCACCAGAAGGAGTCAAAGGGTAGAACTAAAAAGTTCAAAATAGACGACTCTTGGGCCCGATTTTAGTACATTGGGTCAAATATTGACTTTTGAATCACCGATATAACATCAGAAAGAGTCAATAAGTAGGTATAGAAATTTCAAGCTCCATGACTGAAACATGTTCAATGGGTCAAATATTGGCTACTCTATGGCTAATTTATCACCAGAAGGAGTCAATAGGGTAGAAGTAAAAAGTTCAAAATAGACAACTCTTTGGCCCGATTTTAGAACATTTGGTCAAATATTGACTTTTGAATGACCGATGTAACATCAGATAGATTCAATAAGTAGGACTAGAAATTTCAAGATCCATGACTGAAACATGTTCAATGGGTAAAATATTGGCTACTCTATGGCTAATTTATCACCAGAAGGAGTCAATTGGGTAGGAATAGAAAGTTCAAGAGCAAGGACTGAAATATTTTCAGTGGGTCAAAAATTGGCTGAACTATCGCCAGAAGGAGTCAATAGGGTAGAACTAAAATATTCAAAATCGACGACTCTTGGGCCCGATATTAGTACATTTGGTCAAATATTGACTTTTGAATGACCGATGTAACATCAGATAGAGTCAATAAGTAGGTATAGAAATTTTAAGATCCATGACTGAAACATGTTCAATGGGTCAAATATTGGCTACTCTATGGCTAATTTATCACCAAAAGGAGTCAATTGGGTAGAAATAGAAAGTTCAAAATCGACGACTCTTGGGCCCGATATTAGTACATTTTGTCAAATATGGATTTCTGAATGACTGACCTAAATTCAGAAAGAGTCAATGAGTAGGTATAAAATCTTCAAGATCCATAAATGAAACATGTCCAATGGGTAAAATATTGGCTACTCTATGGGTAATTTATCACCAGAAGGAGTCAATTGGGTAGGAATAGAAAGTTCAAGATCAAGGACTGAAATATTTTCAGTGGGTCAAAAATTGGCTGAACTATCGCCAGAAGGAGTCAATAGGGTATAACTAAAAAAATCAAAATCGAAGACTCTCTTGCCCGATATTAGTATGTTTGGTCAAATATTGACTTTTGAATGATCTATGTAACATCAGAAAGAGTCAATAAGTAGGTATAGAAATTTTAAGATCTATGACTGAAACATGTTCAATGGGTAAAATATTGGCTACTCTATGGTTAATTTATCACCAGAAGGAGTCAAAGGGTAGAACTAAAAAGTTCAAAATAGACTACTCTTGGGCCCGATTTTAGTACATTGGGTCAAATATTGACTTTTGAATGACCGATGTAACATCAGATAGATTCAATAAGTTGGACTAGAAATTTCAAGATCCATGACTGAAACATGTTCAATGGGTAAAATATTGGCTACTCTATGGCTAATTTATCACCAGAAGGAGTCAATTGGGTAGGAATAGAAAGTTCAAGATCAAGGACTGAAATATTTTCAGTGGGTCAAAAATTGGCTGAACTATCGCCAGAAGGAGTCAATAGGGTAGAACTAAAATATTCAAAATCGACGACTCTTGGGCCCGATTTTAGTACATTTGGTCAAATATTGACTTTTGAATGACCGATGTAACATCAGATAGAGTCAATAAGTAGATATAGAAATTTCAAGATCCATGACTGAAACATGTTCAATGGGTAAAATATTGGCTACTCTATGGCTAATTTATCACCAGAAGGAGTCAATTGGGTAGAAATAGAAAGTTCAAAATCGACGACTCTTGGGCCCGATATTAGTACATTTTGTCAAATATGGATTTCTGAATGACTGACCTAAATTCAGAAAGAGTCAATGAGTAGGTATAAAAACTTCAAGATCCATAAATGAAACATGTCCAATGGGTAAAATATTGGCTACTCTATGGGTAATTTATCACCAGAAGGAGTCAATTGGGTAGGAATAGAAAGTTCAAGATCAAGGACTGAAATATTTTCAGTGGGTCAAAAATTGGCTAAACTATCGCCAGAAGGAGTCAATAGGGTAGAACTAAAATATTCAAAATCGACGACTCTTGGGCCCGATATTAGTACATTTTGTCAAATATTGACTTTTGAATGACCGATGTAACATCAGATAGAGTCAATAAGTAGGTATAGAAATTTTAAGATCCATGACTGAAACATGTTCAATGGGTCAAATATTGGCTACTCTATGGCTAATTTATCACCAAAAGGAGTCAATTGGGTAGAAATAGAAAGTTCAAAATCGACGACTCTTGGGCCCGATATTAGTACATTTTGTCAAATATGGATTTCTGAATGACTGACCTAAATTCAGAAAGAGTCAATGAGTAGGTATAAAATCTTTAAGATCCATAAATGAAACATGTCCAATGGGTAAAATATTGGCTACTCTATGGGTAATTTATCACCAGAAGGAGTCAATTGGGTAGGAATAGAAAGTTCAAGATCAAGGACTGAAATATTTTCAGTGGGTCAAAAATTGGCTGAACTATCGCCAGAAGGAGTCAATAGGGTATAACTAAAAAAATCAAAATCGACGACTCTCTGGCCCGATATTAGTACGTTTGGTCAAATATTGACTTTTGAATGATCTATGTAACATCAGAAAGAGTCAATAAGTAGGTATAGAAATTTTAAGATCTATGACTGAAACATGTTCAATGGGTCAAATATTGGCTACTCTATGGCTAATTTATCACCAGAAGGAGTCAATAGGGTAGAAGTAAAAAGTTCAAAATAGACGACTCTTGGGCCCGATTTTAGTACATTTGGTCAAATATTGACTTTTGAATCACCGATATAACATCAGAAAGAGTCAATAAGTAGGTATAGAAATTTCAAGCTCCATGACTGAAACATGTTCAATGGGTCAAATATTGGCTACTCTATGGCTAATTTATCACCAGAAGGAGTCAATAGGGTAGAAGTAAAAAGTTCAAAATAGACAACTCTTTGGCCCGATTTTAGAACATTTGGTCAAATATGGATTTCTGAATGACTGACCTAAATTCAGAAAGAGTCAATGAGTAGGTATTAAAACTTCAAGATCCATAACAGAAACATGTCCAATGGGTAAAATATTGGCTACTCTATGGCTAATTTATCACCAGAAGGAGTCAATTGGGTAGGAATAGAAAGTTCAAGATCAAGGACTGAAATATTTTCAGTGGGTCAAAAATTGGCTGAACTATCGCCAGACGGAGTCAATAGGGTAGAAGTAAAAAGTTCAAAATAGACAACTCTTTGGCCCGATTTTAGTACATTTGGTCAAATATTGACTTTTGAATGACCGATGTAACATCAGATAGAGTCAATAAGTTGGACTAGAAATTTCAAGATCCATGACTGAAACATGTTCAATGGGTAAAATATTGGCTACTCTATGGCTAATTTATCACCAGAAGGAGTCAATTGGGTAGGAATAGAAAGTTCAAGATCAAGGACTGAAATATTTTCAGTGGGTCAAAAATTGGCTGAACTATCGCCAGAAGGAGTCAATAGGGTAGAACTAAAATATTCAAAATCGACGACTCTTGGGCCCAATTTTAGTACATTTGGTCAAATATTGACTTTTGAATGACCGATGTAACATCAGATAGAGTCAATAAGTAGATATAGAAATTTCAAGATCCATGACTGAAACATGTTCAATGGGTAAAATATTGGCTACTCTATGGCTAATTTATCACCAGAAGGAGTCAATTGGGTAGAAATAGAAAGTTCAAAATCGACGACTCTTGGGCCCGATATTAGTACATTTTGTCAAATATGGATTTCTGAATGACTGACCTAAATTCAGAAAGAGTCAATGAGTAGGTATAAAAACTTCAAGATCCATAAATGAAACATGTCCAATGGGTAAAATATTGGCTACTCTATGGGTAATTTATCACCAGAAGGAGTCAATTGGGTAGGAATAGAAAGTTCAAGATCAAGGACTGAAATATTTTCAGTGGGTCAAAAATTGGCTAAACTATCGCCAGAAGGAGTCAATAGGGTAGAACTAAAATATTCAAAATCGACGACTCTTGGGCCCGATATTAGTACATTTTGTCAAATATTGACTTTTGAATGACCGATGTAACATCAGATAGAGTCAATAAGTAGGTATAGAAATTTTAAGATCCATGACTGAAACATGTTCAATGGGTCAAATATTGGCTACTCTATGGCTAATTTATCACCAAAAGGAGTCAATTGGGTAGAAATAGAAAGTTCAAAATCGACGACTCTTGGGCCCGATATTAGTACATTTTGTCAAATATGGATTTCTGAATGACTGACCTAAATTCAGAAAGAGTCAATGAGTAGGTATAAAATCTTTAAGATCCATAAATGAAACATGTCCAATGGGTAAAATATTGGCTACTCTATGGGTAATTTATCACCAGAAGGAGTCAATTGGGTAGGAATAGAAAGTTCAAGATCAAGGACTGAAATATTTTCAGTGGGTCAAAAATTGGCTGAACTATCGCCAGAAGGAGTCAATAGGGTATAACTAAAAAAATCAAAATCGACGACTCTCTGGCCCGATATTAGTACGTTTGGTCAAATATTGACTTTTGAATGATCTATGTAACATCAGAAAGAGTCAATAAGTAGGTATAGAAATTTTAAGATCTATGACTGAAACATGTTCAATGGGTCAAATATTGGCTACTCTATGGCTAATTTATCACCAGAAGGAGTCAATAGGGTAGAAGTAAAAAGTTCAAAATAGACGACTCTTGGGCCCGATTTTAGTACATTTGGTCAAATATTGACTTTTGAATCACCGATATAACATCAGAAAGAGTCAATAAGTAGGTATAGAAATTTCAAGCTCCATGACTGAAACATGTTCAATGGGTCAAATATTGGCTACTCTATGGCTAATTTATCACCAGAAGGAGTCAATAGGGTAGAAGTAAAAAGTTCAAAATAGACAACTCTTTGGCCCGATTTTAGAACATTTGGTCAAATATGGATTTCTGAATGACTGACCTAAATTCAGAAAGAGTCAATGAGTAGGTATTAAAACTTCAAGATCCATAACAGAAACATGTCCAATGGGTAAAATATTGGCTACTCTATGGCTAATTTATCACCAGAAGGAGTCAATTGGGTAGGAATAGAAAGTTCAAGATCAAGGACTGAAATATTTTCAGTGGGTCAAAAATTGGCTGAACTATCGCCAGACGGAGTCAATAGGGTAGAAGTAAAAAGTTCAAAATAGACAACTCTTTGGCCCGATTTTAGTACATTTGGTCAAATATTGACTTTTGAATGACCGATGTAACATCAGATAGAGTCAATAAGTAGGTATAGAAATTTCAAGATCCATGACTGAAATATGTTCAATGGGTCAAATATTGGCTACTCTATGGCTAATTTATCACCAGAAGGAGTCAATTGGGTAGGAATAGAAAGTTCAAAATCGACGACTCTTGGGCCCGATTTTAGTACATTTGGTAAAATATTGACTTTTGAATGACCGATGTAACATCAGATAGAGTCAATAAGTAGGTATAGAAATTTCAAGATCTATGACTGAAACATGTTCAATGGGTAAAATATTGGCTACTCTATGGGTAATTTATCACCAGAAGGAGTCAATTGGGTAGGAATAGAAAGTTCAAGATCAAGGACTGAAATATTTTCAGTGGGTCAAAAATTGGCTAAACTATCGCCAGAAGGAGTCAATAGGGTAGAACTAAAATATTCAAAATCGACGACTCTTGGGCCCGATATTAGTACATTTTGTCAAATATTGACTTTTGAATGACCGATGTAACATCAGATAGAGTCAATAAGTAGGTATAGAAATTTTAAGATCCATGACTGAAACATGTTCAATGGGTCAAATATTGGCTACTCTATGGCTAATTTATCACCAAAAGGAGTCAATTGGGTAGAAATAGAAAGTTCAAAATCGACGACTCTTGGGCCCGATATTAGTACATTTTGTCAAATATGGATTTCTGAATGACTGACCTAAATTCAGAAAGAGTCAATGAGTAGGTATAAAATCTTTAAGATCCATAAATGAAACATGTCCAATGGGTAAAATATTGGCTACTCTATGGGTAATATATCACCAGAAGGAGTCAATTGGGTAGGAATAGAAAGTTCAAGATCAAGGACTGAAATATTTTCAGTGGGTCAAAAATTGGCTGAACTATCGCCAGAAGGAGTCAATAGGGTATAACTAAAAAAATCAAAATCGACGACTCTCTGGCCCGATATTAGTACGTTTGGTCAAATATTGACTTTTGAATGATCTATGTAACATCAGAAAGAGTCAATAAGTAGGTATAGAAATTTTAAGATCTATGACTGAAACATGTTCAATGGGTAAAATATTGGCTACTCTATGGTTAATTTATCACCAGAAGGAGTCAAAGGGTAGAACTAAAAAGTTCAAAATAGACGACTCTTGGGCCCGATTTTAGTACATTGGGTCAAATATTGACTTTTGAATCACCGATATAACATCAGAAAGAGTCAATAAGTAGGTATAGAAATTTCAAGCTCCATGACTGAAACATGTTCAATGGGTCAAATATTGGCTACTCTATGGCTAATTTATCACCAGAAGGAGTCAATAGGGTAGAAGTAAAAAGTTCAAAATAGACAACTCTTTGGCCCGATTTTAGAACATTTGGTCAAATATTGACTTTTGAATGACCGATGTAACATCAGATAGATTCAATAAGTAGGACTAGAAATTTCAAGATCCATGACTGAAACATGTTCAATGGGTAAAATATTGGCTACTCTATGGCTAATTTATCACCAGAAGGAGTCAATTGGGTAGGAATAGAAAGTTCAAGATCAAGGACTGAAATATTTTCAGTGGGTCAAAAATTGGCTGAACTATCGCCAGAAGGAGTCAATAGGGTAGAACTAAAATATTCAAAATCGACGACTCTTGGGCCCGATATTAGTACATTTGGTCAAATATTGACTTTTGAATGACCGATGTAACATCAGATAGAGTCAATAAGTAGGTATAGAAATTTTAAGATCCATGACTGAAACATGTTCAATGGGTCAAATATTGGCTACTCTATGGCTAATTTATCACCAAAAGGAGTCAATTGGGTAGAAATAGAAAGTCCAAAATCGACGACTCTAGGGCCCGATATTAGTACATTTTGTCAAATATGGATTTCTGAATGACTGACCTAAATTCAGAAAGAGTCAATGAGTAGGTATAAAATCTTCAAGATCCATAAATGAAACATGTCCAATGGGTAAAATATTGGCTACTCTATGGGTAATTTATCACCAGAAGGAGTCAATTGGGTAGGAATAGAAAGTTCAAGATCAAGGACTGAAATATTTTCAGTGGGTCAAAATTTGGCTGAACTATCGCCAGAAGGAGTCAATAGGGTAGAACTAAAATATTCAAAATCGACGACTCTTGGGCCCGATATTAGTACATTTGGTCAAATATTGACTTTTGAATGACCGATGTAACATCAGATAGAGTCAATAAGTAGGTATAGAAATTTTAAGATCCATGACTGAAACATGTTCAATGGGTCAAATATTGGCTACTCTATGGCTAATTTATCACCAAAAGGAGTCAATTGGGTAGAAATAGAAAGTCCAAAATCGACGACTCTTGGGCCCGATATTAGTACATTTTGTCAAATATGGATTTCTGAATGACTGACCTAAATTCAGAAAGAGTCAATGAGTAGGTATAAAATCTTCAAGATCCATAAATGAAACATGCCCAATGGGTAAAATATTGGCTACTCTATGGGTAATTTATCACCAGAAGGAGTCAATTGGGTAGGAATAGAAAGTTCAAGATCAAGGACTGAAATATTTTCAGTGGGTCAAAAATTGGCTGAACTATCGCCAGAAGGAGTCAATAGGGTATAACTAAAAAAATCAAAATCGAAGACTCTCTTGCCCGATATTAGTACGTTTGGTCAAATATTGACTTTTGAATGATCTATGTAACATCAGAAAGAGTCAATAAGTAGGTATAGAAATTTTAAGATCTATGACTGAAACATGTTCAATGGGTAAAATATTGGCTACTCTATGGTTAATTTATCACCAGAAGGAGTCAAAGGGTAGAACTAAAAAGTTCAAAATAGACTACTCTTGGGCCCGATTTTAGTACATTGGGTCAAATATTGACTTTTGAATGACCGATGTAACATCAGATAGATTCAATAAGTTGGACTAGAAATTTCAAGATCCATGACTGAAACATGTTCAATGGGTAAAATATTGGCTACTCTATGGCTAATTTATCACCAGAAGGAGTCAATTGGGTAGGAATAGAAAGTTCAAGATCAAGGACTGAAATATTTTCAGTGGGTCAAAAATTGGCTAAACTATCGCCAGAAGGAGTCAATAGGGTAGAACTAAAATATTCAAAATCGACGACTCTTGGGCCCGATATTAGTACATTTTGTCAAATATTGACTTTTGAATGACCGATGTAACATCAGATAGAGTCAATAAGTAGGTATAGAAATTTTAAGATCCATGACTGAAACATGTTCAATGGGTCAAATATTGGCTACTCTATGGCTAATTTATCACCAAAAGGAGTCAATTGGGTAGAAATAGAAAGTTCAAAATCGACGACTCTTGGGCCCGATATTAGTACATTTTGTCAAATATGGATTTCTGAATGACTGACCTAAATTCAGAAAGAGTCAATGAGTAGGTATAAAATCTTTAAGATCCATAAATGAAACATGTCCAATGGGTAAAATATTGGCTACTCTATGGGTAATTTATCACCAGAAGGAGTCAATTGGGTAGGAATAGAAAGTTCAAGATCAAGGACTGAAATATTTTCAGTGGGTCAAAAATTGGCTGAACTATCGCCAGAAGGAGTCAATAGGGTATAACTAAAAAAATCAAAATCGACGACTCTCTGGCCCGATATAAGTACGTTTGGTCAAATATTGACTTTTGAATGATCTATGTAACATCAGAAAGAGTCAATAAGTAGGTATAGAAATTTTAAGATCTATGACTGAAACATGTTCAATGGGTAAAATATTGGCTACTCTATGGTTAATTTATCACCAGAAGGAGTCAAAGGGTAGAACTAAAAAGTTCAAAATAGACGACTCTTGGGCCCGATTTTAGTACATTGGGTCAAATATTGACTTTTGAATCACCGATATAACATCAGAAAGAGTCAATAAGTAGGTATAGAAATTTCAAGCTCCATGACTGAAACATGTTCAATGGGTCAAATATTGGCTACTCTATGGCTAATTTATCACCAGAAGGAGTCAATAGGGTAGAAGTAAAAAGTTCAAAATAGACAACTCTTTGGCCCGATTTTAGAACATTTGGTCAAATATTGACTTTTGAATGACCGATGTAACATCAGATAGATTCAATAAGTAGGACTAGAAATTTCAAGATCCATGACTGAAACATGTTCAATGGGTAAAATATTGGCTACTCTATGGCTAATTTATCACCAGAAGGAGTCAATTGGGTAGGAATAGAAAGTTCAAGAGCAAGGACTGAAATATTTTCAGTGGGTCAAAAATTGGCTGAACTATCGCCAGAAGGAGTCAATAGGGTAGAACTAAAATATTCAAAATCGACGACTCTTGGGCCCGATATTAGTACATTTGGTCAAATATTGACTTTTGAATGACCGATGTAACATCAGATAGAGTCAATAAGTAGGTATAGAAATTTTAAGATCCATGACTGAAACATGTTCAATGGGTCAAATATTGGCTACTCTATGGCTAATTTATCACCAAAAGGAGTCAATTGGGTAGAAATAGAAAGTTCAAAATCGACGACTCTTGGGCCCGATATTAGTACATTTTGTCAAATATGGATTTCTGAATGACTGACCTAAATTCAGAAAGAGTCAATGAGTAGGTATAAAATCTTCAAGATCCATAAATGAAACATGTCCAATGGGTAAAATATTGGCTACTCTATGGGTAATTTATCACCAGAAGGAGTCAATTGGGTAGGAATAGAAAGTTCAAGATCAAGGACTGAAATATTTTCAGTGGGTCAAAAATTGGCTGAACTATCGCCAGAAGGAGTCAATAGGGTATAACTAAAAAAATCAAAATCGAAGACTCTCTTGCCCGATATTAGTACGTTTGGTCAAATATTGACTTTTGAATGATCTATGTAACATCAGAAAGAGTCAATAAGTAGGTATAGAAATTTTAAGATCTATGACTGAAACATGTTCAATGGGTAAAATATTGGCTACTCTATGGTTAATTTATCACCAGAAGGAGTCAAAGGGTAGAACTAAAAAGTTCAAAATAGACTACTCTTGGGCCCGATTTTAGTACATTGGGTCAAATATTGACTTTTGAATGACCGATGTAACATCAGATAGATTCAATAAGTTGGACTAGAAATTTCAAGATCCATGACTGAAACATGTTCAATGGGTAAAATATTGGCTACTCTATGGCTAATTTATCACCAGAAGGAGTCAATTGGGTAGGAATAGAAAGTTCAAGATCAAGGACTGAAATATTTTCAGTGGGTCAAAAATTGGCTGAACTATCGCCAGAAGGAGTCAATAGGGTAGAACTAAAATATTCAAAATCGACGACTCTTGGGCCCGATTTTAGTACATTTGGTCAAATATTGACTTTTGAATGACCGATGTAACATCAGATAGAGTCAATAAGTAGGTATAGAAATTTCAAGATCCATGACTGAAATATGTTCAATGGGTCAAATATTGGCTACTCTATGGCTAATTTATCACCAGAAGGAGTCAATTGGGTAGGAATAGAAAGTTCAAAATCGACGACTCTTGGGCCCGATTTTAGTACATTTGGTAAAATATTGACTTTTGAATGACCGATGTAACATCAGATAGAGTCAATAAGTAGGTATAGAAATTTCAAGATCTATGACTGAAACATGTTCAATGGGTAAAATATTGGCTACTCTATGGGTAATTTATCACCAGAAGGAGTCAATTGGGTAGGAATAGAAAGTTCAAGATCAAGGACTGAAATATTTTCAGTGGGTCAAAAATTGGCTAAACTATCGCCAGAAGGAGTCAATAGGGTATAACTAAAAAAATCAAAATCGACGACTCTCTGGCACGATATAAGTACGTTTGGTCAAATATTGACTTTTGAATGATCTATGTAACATCAGAAAGAGTCAATAAGTAGGTATAGAAATTTTAAGATCTATGACTGAAACATGTTCAATGGGTAAAATATTGGCTACTCTATGGTTAATTTATCACCAGAAGGAGTCAAAGGGTAGAACTAAAAAGTTCAAAATAGACGACTCTTGGGCCCGATTTTAGTACATTGGGTCAAATATTGACTTTTGAATCACCGATATAACATCAGAAAGAGTCAATAAGTAGGTATAGAAATTTCAAGCTCCATGACTGAAACATGTTCAATGGGTCAAATATTGGCTACTCTATGGCTAATTTATCACCAGAAGGAGTCAATAGGGTAGAAGTAAAAAGTTCAAAATAGACAACTCTTTGGCCCGATTTTAGAACATTTGGTCAAATATTGACTTTTGAATGACCGATGTAACATCAGATAGATTCAATAAGTAGGACTAGAAATTTCAAGATCCATGACTGAAACATGTTCAATGGGTAAAATATTGGCTACTCTATGGCTAATTTATCACCAGAAGGAGTCAATTGGGTAGGAATAGAAAGTTCAAGAGCAAGGACTGAAATATTTTCAGTGGGTCAAAAATTGGCTGAACTATCGCCAGAAGGAGTCAATAGGGTAGAACTAAAATATTCAAAATCGACGACTCTTGGGCCCGATATTAGTACATTTGGTCAAATATTGACTTTTGAATGACCGATGTAACATCAGATAGAGTCAATAAGTAGGTATAGAAATTTTAAGATCCATGACTGAAACATGTTCAATGGGTCAAATATTGGCTACTCTATGGCTAATTTATCACCAAAAGGAGTCAATTGGGTAGAAATAGAAAGTTCAAAATCGACGACTCTTGGGCCCGATATTAGTACATTTTGTCAAATATGGATTTCTGAATGACTGACCTAAATTCAGAAAGAGTCAATGAGTAGGTATAAAATCTTCAAGATCCATAAATGAAACATGTCCAATGGGTAAAATATTGGCTACTCTATGGGTAATTTATCACCAGAAGGAGTCAATTGGGTAGGAATAGAAAGTTCAAGATCAAGGACTGAAATATTTTCAGTGGGTCAAAAATTGGCTAAACTATCGCCAGAAGGAGTCAATAGGGTAGAACTAAAATATTCAAAATCGACGACTCTTGGGCCCGATATTAGTACATTTTGTCAAATATTGACTTTTGAATGACCGATGTAACATCAGATAGAGTCAATAAGTAGGTATAGAAATTTTAAGATCCATGACTGAAACATGTTCAATGGGTCAAATATTGGCTACTCTATGGCTAATTTATCACCAAAAGGAGTCAATTGGGTAGAAATAGAAAGTTCAAAATCGACGACTCTTGGGCCCGATATTAGTACATTTTGTCAAATATGGATTTCTGAATGACTGACCTAAATTCAGAAAGAGTCAATGAGTAGGTATAAAATCTTTAAGATCCATAAATGAAACATGTCCAATGGGTAAAATATTGGCTACTCTATGGGTAATTTATCACCAGAAGGAGTCAATTGGGTAGGAATAGAAAGTTCAAGATCAAGGACTGAAATATTTTCAGTGGGTCAAAAATTGGCTGAACTATCGCCAGAAGGAGTCAATAGGGTATAACTAAAAAAATCAAAATCGACGACTCTCTGGCCCGATATTAGTACGTTTGGTCAAATATTGACTTTTGAATGATCTATGTAACATCAGAAAGAGTCAATAAGTAGGTATAGAAATTTTAAGATCTATGACTGAAACATGTTCAATGGGTCAAATATTGGCTACTCTATGGCTAATTTATCACCAGAAGGAGTCAATAGGGTAGAAGTAAAAAGTTCAAAATAGACGACTCTTGGGCCCGATTTTAGTACATTTGGTCAAATATTGACTTTTGAATCACCGATATAACATCAGAAAGAGTCAATAAGTAGGTATAGAAATTTCAAGCTCCATGACTGAAACATGTTCAATGGGTCAAATATTGGCTACTCTATGGCTAATTTATCACCAGAAGGAGTCAATAGGGTAGAAGTAAAAAGTTCAAAATAGACAACTCTTTGGCCCGATTTTAGAACATTTGGTCAAATATGGATTTCTGAATGACTGACCTAAATTCAGAAAGAGTCAATGAGTAGGTATTAAAACTTCAAGATCCATAACAGAAACATGTCCAATGGGTAAAATATTGGCTACTCTATGGCTAATTTATCACCAGAAGGAGTCAATTGGGTAGGAATAGAAAGTTCAAGATCAAGGACTGAAATATTTTCAGTGGGTCAAAAATTGGCTGAACTATCGCCAGACGGAGTCAATAGGGTAGAAGTAAAAAGTTCAAAATAGACAACTCTTTGGCCCGATTTTAGTACATTTGGTCAAATATTGACTTTTGAATGACCGATGTAACATCAGATAGAGTCAATAAGTTGGACTAGAAATTTCAAGATCCATGACTGAAACATGTTCAATGGGTAAAATATTGGCTACTCTATGGCTAATTTATCACCAGAAGGAGTCAATTGGGTAGGAATAGAAAGTTCAAGATCAAGGACTGAAATATTTTCAGTGGGTCAAAAATTGGCTGAACTATCGCCAGAAGGAGTCAATAGGGTAGAACTAAAATATTCAAAATCGACGACTCTTGGGCCCAATTTTAGTACATTTGGTCAAATATTGACTTTTGAATGACCGATGTAACATCAGATAGAGTCAATAAGTAGATATAGAAATTTCAAGATCCATGACTGAAACATGTTCAATGGGTAAAATATTGGCTACTCTATGGCTAATTTATCACCAGAAGGAGTCAATTGGGTAGAAATAGAAAGTTCAAAATCGACGACTCTTGGGCCCGATATTAGTACATTTTGTCAAATATGGATTTCTGAATGACTGACCTAAATTCAGAAAGAGTCAATGAGTAGGTATAAAAACTTCAAGATCCATAAATGAAACATGTCCAATGGGTAAAATATTGGCTACTCTATGGGTAATTTATCACCAGAAGGAGTCAACTGGGTAGGAATAGAAAGTTCAAGATCAAGGACTGAAATATTTTCAGTGGGTCAAAAATTGGCTAAACTATCGCCAGAAGGAGTCAATAGGGTAGAACTAAAATATTCAAAATCGACGACTCTTGGGCCCGATATTAGTACATTTTGTCAAATATTGACTTTTGAATGACCGATGTAACATCAGATAGAGTCAATAAGTAGGTATAGAAATTTTAAGATCCATGACTGAAACATGTTCAATGGGTCAAATATTGGCTACTCTATGGCTAATTTATCACCAAAAGGAGTCAATTGGGTAGAAATAGAAAGTTCAAAATCGACGACTCTTGGGCCCGATATTAGTACATTTTGTCAAATATGGATTTCTGAATGACTGACCTAAATTCAGAAAGAGTCAATGAGTAGGTATAAAATCTTTAAGATCCATAAATGAAACATGTCCAATGGGTAAAATATTGGCTACTCTATGGGTAATTTATCACCAGAAGGAGTCAATTGGGTAGGAATAGAAAGTTCAAGATCAAGGACTGAAATATTTTCAGTGGGTCAAAAATTGGCTGAACTATCGCCAGAAGGAGTCAATAGGGTATAACTAAAAAAATCAAAATCGACGACTCTCTGGCCCGATATTAGTACGTTTGGTCAAATATTGACTTTTGAATGATCTATGTAACATCAGAAAGAGTCAATAAGTAGGTATAGAAATTTTAAGATCTATGACTGAAACATGTTCAATGGGTCAAATATTGGCTACTCTATGGCTAATTTATCACCAGAAGGAGTCAATAGGGTAGAAGTAAAAAGTTCAAAATAGACGACTCTTGGGCCCGATTTTAGTACATTTGGTCAAATATTGACTTTTGAATCACCGATATAACATCAGAAAGAGTCAATAAGTAGGTATAGAAATTTCAAGCTCCATGACTGAAACATGTTCAATGGGTCAAATATTGGCTACTCTATGGCTAATTTATCACCAGAAGGAGTCAATAGGGTAGAAGTAAAAAGTTCAAAATAGACAACTCTTTGGCCCGATTTTAGAACATTTGGTCAAATATGGATTTCTGAATGACTGACCTAAATTCAGAAAGAGTCAATGAGTAAGTATTAAAACTTCAAGATCCATAACAGAAACATGTCCAATGGGTAAAATATTGGCTACTCTATGGCTAATTTATCACCAGAAGGAGTCAATTGGGTAGGAATAGAAAGATCAAGGACTGAAATATTTTCAGTGGGTCAAAAATTGGCTGAACTATCGCCAGACGGAGTCAATAGGGTAGAAGTAAAAAGTTCAAAATAGACAACTCTTTGGCCCGATTTTAGTACATTTGGTCAAATATTGACTTTTGAATGACCGATGTAACATCAGATAGAGTCAATAAGTAGGTATAGAAATTTCAAGATCCATGACTGAAATATGTTCAATGGGTCAAATATTGGCTACTCTATGGCTAATTTATCACCAGAAGGAGTCAATTGGGTAGGAATAGAAAGTTCAAAATCGACGACTCTTGGGCCCGATTTTAGTACATTTGGTAAAATATTGACTTTTGAATGACCGATGTAACATCAGATAGAGTCAATAAGTAGGTATAGAAATTTCAAGATCTATGACTGAAACATGTTCAATGGGTAAAATATTGGCTACTCTATGGGTAATTTATCACCAGAAGGAGTCAATTGGGTAGGAATAGAAAGTTCAAGATCAAGGACTGAAATATTTTCAGTGGGTCAAAAATTGGCTAAACTATCGCCAGAAGGAGTCAATAGGGTAGAACTAAAATATTCAAAATCGACGACTCTTGGGCCCGATATTAGTACATTTTGTCAAATATTGACTTTTGAATGACCGATGTAACATCAGATAGAGTCAATAAGTAGGTATAGAAATTTTAAGATCCATGACTGAAACATGTTCAATGGGTCAAATATTGGCTACTCTATGGCTAATTTATCACCAAAAGGAGTCAATTGGGTAGAAATAGAAAGTTCAAAATCGACGACTCTTGGGCCCGATATTAGTACATTTTGTCAAATATGGATTTCTGAATGACTGACCTAAATTCAGAAAGAGTCAATGAGTAGGTATAAAATCTTTAAGATCCATAAATGAAACATGTCCAATGGGTAAAATATTGGCTACTCTATGGGTAATATATCACCAGAAGGAGTCAATTGGGTAGGAATAGAAAGTTCAAGATCAAGGACTGAAATATTTTCAGTGGGTCAAAAATTGGCTGAACTATCGCCAGAAGGAGTCAATAGGGTATAACTAAAAAAATCAAAATCGACGACTCTCTGGCCCGATATTAGTACGTTTGGTCAAATATTGACTTTTGAATGATCTATGTAACATCAGAAAGAGTCAATAAGTAGGTATAGAAATTTTAAGATCTATGACTGAAACATGTTCAATGGGTAAAATATTGGCTACTCTATGGTTAATTTATCACCAGAAGGAGTCAAAGGGTAGAACTAAAAAGTTCAAAATAGACGACTCTTGGGCCCGATTTTAGTACATTGGGTCAAATATTGACTTTTGAATCACCGATATAACATCAGAAAGAGTCAATAAGTAGGTATAGAAATTTCAAGCTCCATGACTGAAACATGTTCAATGGGTCAAATATTGGCTACTCTATGGCTAATTTATCACCAGAAGGAGTCAATAGGGTAGAAGTAAAAAGTTCAAAATAGACAACTCTTTGGCCCGATTTTAGAACATTTGGTCAAATATTGACTTTTGAATGACCGATGTAACATCAGATAGATTCAATAAGTAGGACTAGAAATTTCAAGATCCATGACTGAAACATGTTCAATGGGTAAAATATTGGCTACTCTATGGCTAATTTATCACCAGAAGGAGTCAATTGGGTAGGAATAGAAAGTTCAAGATCAAGGACTGAAATATTTTCAGTGGGTCAAAAATTGGCTGAACTATCGCCAGAAGGAGTCAATAGGGTAGAACTAAAATATTCAAAATCGACGACTCTTGGGCCCGATATTAGTACATTTGGTCAAATATTGACTTTTGAATGACCGATGTAACATCAGATAGAGTCAATAAGTAGGTATAGAAATTTTAAGATCCATGACTGAAACATGTTCAATGGGTCAAATATTGGCTACTCTATGGCTAATTTATCACCAAAAGGAGTCAATTGGGTAGAAATAGAAAGTCCAAAATCGACGACTCTTGGGCCCGATATTAGTACATTTTGTCAAGTATGGATTTCTGAATGACTGACCTAAATTCAGAAAGAGTCAATGAGTAGGTATAAAATCTTCAAGATCCATAAATGAAACATGTCCAATGGGTAAAATATTGGCTACTCTATGGGTAATTTATCACCAGAAGGAGTCAATTGGGTAGGAATAGAAAGTTCAAGATCAAGGACTGAAATATTTTCAGTGGGTCAAAAATTGGCTGAACTATCGCCAGAAGGAGTCAATAGGGTATAACTAAAAAAATCAAAATCGAAGACTCTCTTGCCCGATATTAGTACGTTTGGTCAAATATTGACTTTTGAATGATCTATGTAACATCAGAAAGAGTCAATAAGTAGGTATAGAAATTTTAAGATCTATGACTGAAACATGTTCAATGGGTAATATATTGGCTACTCTATGGTTAATTTATCACCAGAAGGAGTCAAAGGGTAGAACTAAAAAGTTCAAAATAGACTACTCTTGGGCCCGATTTTAGTACATTGGGTCAAATATTGACTTTTGAATGACCGATGTAACATCAGATAGATTCAATAAGTTGGACTAGAAATTTCAAGATCCATGACTGAAACATGTTCAATGGGTAAAATATTGGCTACTCTATGGCTAATTTATCACCAGAAGGAGTCAATTGGGTAGGAATAGAAAGTTCAAGATCAAGGACTGAAATATTTTCAGTGGGTCAAAAATTGGCTAAACTATCGCCAGAAGGAGTCAATAGGGTAGAACTAAAATATTCAAAATCGACGACTCTTGGGCCCGATATTAGTACATTTTGTCAAATATTGACTTTTGAATGACCGATGTAACATCAGATAGAGTCAATAAGTAGGTATAGAAATTTTAAGATCCATGACTGAAACATGTTCAATGGGTCAAATATTGGCTACTCTATGGCTAATTTATCACCAAAAGGAGTCAATTGGGTAGAAATAGAAAGTTCAAAATCGACGACTCTTGGGCCCGATATTAGTACATTTTGTCAAATATGGATTTCTGAATGACTGACCTAAATTCAGAAAGAGTCAATGAGTAGGTATAAAATCTTTAAGATCCATAAATGAAACATGTCCAATGGGTAAAATATTGGCTACTCTATGGGTAATTTATCACCAGAAGGAGTCAATTGGGTAGGAATAGAAAGTTCAAGATCAAGGACTGAAATATTTTCAGTGGGTCAAAAATTGGCTGAACTATCGCCAGAAGGAGTCAATAGGGTATAACTAAAAAAATCAAAATCGACGACTCTCTGGCCCGATATAAGTACGTTTGGTCAAATATTGACTTTTGAATGATCTATGTAACATCAGAAAGAGTCAATAAGTAGGTATAGAAATTTTAAGATCTATGACTGAAACATGTTCAATGGGTAAAATATTGGCTACTCTATGGTTAATTTATCACCAGAAGGAGTCAAAGGGTAGAACTAAAAAGTTCAAAATAGACGACTCTTGGGCCCGATTTTAGTACATTGGGTCAAATATTGACTTTTGAATCACCGATATAACATCAGAAAGAGTCAATAAGTAGGTATAGAAATTTCAAGCTCCATGACTGAAACATGTTCAATGGGTCAAATATTGGCTACTCTATGGCTAATTTATCACCAGAAGGAGTCAATAGGGTAGAAGTAAAAAGTTCAAAATAGACAACTCTTTGGCCCGATTTTAGAACATTTGGTCAAATATTGACTTTTGAATGACCGATGTAACATCAGATAGATTCAATAAGTAGGACTAGAAATTTCAAGATCCATGACTGAAACATGTTCAATGGGTAAAATATTGGCTACTCTATGGCTAATTTATCACCAGAAGGAGTCAATTGGGTAGGAATAGAAAGTTCAAGAGCAAGGACTGAAATATTTTCAGTGGGTCAAAAATTGGCTGAACTATCGCCAGAAGGAGTCAATAGGGTAGAACTAAAATATTCAAAATCGACGACTCTTGGGCCCGATATTAGTACATTTGGTCAAATATTGACTTTTGAATGACCGATGTAACATCAGATAGAGTCAATAAGTAGGTATAGAAATTTTAAGATCCATGACTGAAACATGTTCAATGGGTCAAATATTGGCTACTCTATGGCTAATTTATCACCAAAAGGAGTCAATTGGGTAGAAATAGAAAGTTCAAAATCGACGACTCTTGGGCCCGATATTAGTACATTTTGTCAAATATGGATTTCTGAATGACTGACCTAAATTCAGAAAGAGTCAATGAGTAGGTATAAAATCTTCAAGATCCATAAATGAAACATGTCCAATGGGTAAAATATTGGCTACTCTATGGGTAATTTATCACCAGAAGGAGTCAATTGGGTAGGAATAGAAAGTTCAAGATCAAGGACTGAAATATTTTCAGTGGGTCAAAAATTGGCTGAACTATCGCCAGAAGGAGTCAATAGGGTATAACTAAAAAAATCAAAATCGAAGACTCTCTTGCCCGATATTAGTACGTTTGGTCAAATATTGACTTTTGAATGATCTATGTAACATCAGAAAGAGTCAATAAGTAGGTATAGAAATTTTAAGATCTATGACTGAAACATGTTCAATGGGTAAAATATTGGCTACTCTATGGTTAATTTATCACCAGAAGGAGTCAAAGGGTAGAACTAAAAAGTTCAAAATAGACTACTCTTGGGCCCGATTTTAGTACATTGGGTCAAATATTGACTTTTGAATGACCGATGTAACATCAGATAGATTCAATAAGTTGGACTAGAAATTTCAAGATCCATGACTGAAACATGTTCAATGGGTAAAATATTGGCTACTCTATGGCTAATTTATCACCAGAAGGAGTCAATTGGGTAGGAATAGAAAGTTCAAGATCAAGGACTGAAATATTTTCAGTGGGTCAAAAATTGGCTGAACTATCGCCAGAAGGAGTCAATAGGGTAGAACTAAAATATTCAAAATCGACGACTCTTGGGCCCGATTTTAGTACATTTGGTCAAATATTGACTTTTGAATGACCGATGTAACATCAGATAGAGTCAATAAGTAGATATAGAAATTTCAAGATCCATGACTGAAACATGTTCAATGGGTAAAATATTGGCTACTCTATGGCTAATTTATCACCAGAAGGAGTCAATTGGGTAGAAATAGAAAGTTCAAAATCGACGACTCTTGGGCCCGATATTAGTACATTTTGTCAAATATGGATTTCTGAATGACTGACCTAAATTCAGAAAGAGTCAATGAGTAGGTATAAAAACTTCAAGATCCATAAATGAAACATGTCCAATGGGTAAAATATTGGCTACTCTATGGGTAATTTATCACCAGAAGGAGTCAATTGGGTAGGAATAGAAAGTTCAAGATCAAGGACTGAAATATTTTCAGTGGGTCAAAAATTGGCTAAACTATCGCCAGAAGGAGTCAATAGGGTAGAACTAAAATATTCAAAATCGACGACTCTTGGGCCCGATATTAGTACATTTTGTCAAATATTGACTTTTGAATGACCGATGTAACATCAGATAGAGTCAATAAGTAGGTATAGAAATTTTAAGATCCATGACTGAAACATGTTCAATGGGTCAAATATTGGCTACTCTATGGCTAATTTATCACCAGAAGGAGTCAATAGGGTAGAAGTAAAAAGTTCAAAATAGACAACTCTTTGGCCCGATTTTAGAACATTTGGTCAAATATTGACTTTTGAATGACCGATGTAACATCAGATAGAGTCAATAAGTAGATATAGAAATTTCAAGATCCATGACTGAAACATGTTCAATGGGTAAAATATTGGCTACTCTATGGCTAATTTATCACCAGAAGGAGTCAATTGGGTAGAAATAGAAAGTTCAAAATCGACGACTCTTGGGCCCGATATTAGTACATTTTGTCAAATATGGATTTCTGAATGACTGACCTAAATTCAGAAAGAGTCAATGAGTAGGTATAAAAACTTCAAGATCCATAAATGAAACATGTCCAATGGGTAAAATATTGGCTACTCTATGGGTAATTTATCACCAGAAGGAGTCAATTGGGTAGGAATAGAAAGTTCAAGATCAAGGACTGAAATATTTTCAGTGGGTCAAAAATTGGCTAAACTATCGCCAGAAGGAGTCAATAGGGTAGAACTAAAATATTCAAAATCGACGACTCTTGGGCCCGATATTAGTACATTTTGTCAAATATTGACTTTTGAATGACCGATGTAACATCAGATAGAGTCAATAAGTAGGTATAGAAATTTTAAGATCCATGACTGAAACATGTTCAATGGGTCAAATATTGGCTACTCTATGGCTAATTTATCACCAAAAGGAGTCAATTGGGTAGAAATAGAAAGTTCAAAATCGACGACTCTTGGGCCCGATATTAGTACATTTTGTCAAATATGGATTTCTGAATGACTGACCTAAATTCAGAAAGAGTCAATGAGTAGGTATAAAATCTTTAAGATCCATAAATGAAACATGTCCAATGGGTAAAATATTGGCTACTCTATGGGTAATTTATCACCAGAAGGAGTCAATTGGGTAGGAATAGAAAGTTCAAGATCAAGGACTGAAATATTTTCAGTGGGTCAAAAATTGGCTGAACTATCGCCAGAAGGAGTCAATAGGGTATAACTAAAAAAATCAAAATCGACGACTCTCTGGCCCGATATTAGTACGTTTGGTCAAATATTGACTTTTGAATGATCTATGTAACATCAGAAAGAGTCAATAAGTAGGTATAGAAATTTTAAGATCTATGACTGAAACATGTTCAATGGGTAAAATATTGGCTACTCTATGGTTAATTTATCACCAGAAGGAGTCAAAGGGTAGAACTAAAAAGTTCAAAATAGACGACTCTTGGGCCCGATTTTAGTACATTGGGTCAAATATTGACTTTTGAATCACCGATATAACATCAGAAAGAGTCAATAAGTAGGTATAGAAATTTCAAGCTCCATGACTGAAACATGTTCAATGGGTCAAATATTGGCTACTCTATGGCTAATTTATCACCAGAAGGAGTCAATAGGGTAGAAGTAAAAAGTTCAAAATAGACAACTCTTTGGCCCGATTTTAGAACATTTGGTCAAATATTGACTTTTGAATGACCGATGTAACATCAGATAGATTCAATAAGTAGGACTAGAAATTTCAAGATCCATGACTGAAACATGTTCAATGGGTAAAATATTGGCTACTCTATGGCTAATTTATCACCAGAAGGAGTCAATTGGGTAGGAATAGAAAGTTCAAGAGCAAGGACTGAAATATTTTCAGTGGGTCAAAAATTGG
The DNA here is from genome assembly GCA_038088235.1 of Zacco platypus. NCBI lineage: Eukaryota > Metazoa > Chordata > Actinopteri > Cypriniformes > Xenocyprididae > Zacco > Zacco platypus. Next base: position 18,914,991 of record CM076064.1, read on the forward strand.
CTGAACTATCGCCAGAAGGAGTCAATAGGGTAGAACTAAAATATTCAAAATCGACGACTCTTGGGCCCGATATTAGTACATTTTGTCAAATATTGACTTTTGAATGACCGATGTAACATCAGATAGAGTCAATAAGTAGGTATAGAAATTTTAAGATCCATGACTGAAACATGTTCAATGGGTCAAATATTGGCTACTCTATGGCTAATTTATCACCAAAAGGAGTCAATTGGGTAGAAATAGAAAGTTCAAAATCGACGACTCTTGGGCCCGATATTAGTACATTTTGTCAAATATGGATTTCTGAATGACTGACCTAAATTCAGAAAGAGTCAATGAGTAGGTATAAAATCTTTAAGATCCATAAATGAAACATGTCCAATGGGTAAAATATTGGCTACTCTATGGGTAATTTATCACCAGAAGGAGTCAATTGGGTAGGAATAGAAAGTTCAAGATCAAGGACTGAAATATTTTCAGTGGGTCAAAAATTGGCTGAACTATCGCCAGAAGGAGTCAATAGGGTATAACTAAAAAAATCAAAATCGACGACTCTCTGGCCCGATATTAGTACGTTTGGTCAAATATTGACTTTTGAATGATCTATGTAACATCAGAAAGAGTCAATAAGTAGGTATAGAAATTTTAAGATCTATGACTGAAACATGTTCAATGGGTAAAATATTGGCTACTCTATGGTTAATTTATCACCAGAAGGAGTCAAAGGGTAGAACTAAAAAGTTCAAAATAGACGACTCTTGGGCCCGATTTTAGTACATTGGGTCAAATATTGACTTTTGAATCACCGATATAACATCAGAAAGAGTCAATAAGTAGGTATAGAAATTTCAAGCTCCATGACTGAAACATGTTCAATGGGTCAAATATTGGCTACTCTATGGCTAATTTATCACCAGAAGGAGTCAATAGGGTAGAAGTAAAAAGTTCAAAATAGACAACTCTTTGGCCCGATTTTAGAACATTTGGTCAAATATTGACTTTTGAATGACCGATGTAACATCAGATAGATTCAATAAGTAGGACTAGAAATTTCAAGATCCATGACTGAAACATGTTCAATGGGTAAAATATTGGCTACTCTATGGCTAATTTATCACCAGAAGGAGTCAATTGGGTAGGAATAGAAAGTTCAAGAGCAAGGACTGAAATATTTTCAGTGGGTCAAAAATTGGCTGAACTATCGCCAGAAGGAGTCAATAGGGTAGAACTAAAATATTCAAAATCGACGACTCTTGGGCCCGATATTAGTACATTTGGTCAAATATTGACTTTTGAATGACCGATGTAACATCAGATAGAGTCAATAAGTAGGTATAGAAATTTTAAGATCCATGACTGAAACATGTTCAATGGGTCAAATATTGGCTACTCTATGGCTAATTTATCACCAAAAGGAGTCAATTGGGTAGAAATAGAAAGTTCAAAATCGACGACTCTTGGGCCCGATATTAGTACATTTTGTCAAATATGGATTTCTGAATGACTGACCTAAATTCAGAAAGAGTCAATGAGTAGGTATAAAATCTTCAAGATCCATAAATGAAACATGTCCAATGGGTAAAATATTGGCTACTCTATGGGTAATTTATCACCAGAAGGAGTCAATTGGGTAGGAATAGAAAGTTCAAGATCAAGGACTGAAATATTTTCAGTGGGTCAAAAATTGGCTGAACTATCGCCAGAAGGAGTCAATAGGGTATAACTAAAAAAATCAAAATCGAAGACTCTCTTGCCCGATATTAGTACGTTTGGTCAAATATTGACTTTTGAATGATCTATGTAACATCAGAAAGAGTCAATAAGTAGGTATAGAAATTTTAAGATCTATGACTGAAACATGTTCAATGGGTAAAATATTGGCTACTCTATGGTTAATTTATCACCAGAAGGAGTCAAAGGGTAGAACTAAAAAGTTCAAAATAGACTACTCTTGGGCCCGATTTTAGTACATTGGGTCAAATATTGACTTTTGAATGACCGATGTAACATCAGATAGATTCAATAAGTTGGACTAGAAATTTCAAGATCCATGACTGAAACATGTTCAATGGGTAAAATATTGGCTACTCTATGGTTAATTTATCACCAGAAGGAGTCAAAGGGTAGAACTAAAAAGTTCAAAATAGACGACTCTTGGGCCCGATTTTAGTACATTGGGTCAAATATTGACTTTTGAATCACCGATATAACATCAGAAAGAGTCAATAAGTAGGTATAGAAATTTCAAGCTCCATGACTGAAACATGTTCAATGGGTCAAATATTGGCTACTCTATGGCTAATTTATCACCAGAAGGAGTCAATAGGGTAGAAGTAAAAAGTTCAAAATAGACAACTCTTTGGCCCGATTTTAGAACATTTGGTCAAATATTGACTTTTGAATGACCGATGTAACATCAGATAGATTCAATAAGTAGGACTAGAAATTTCAAGATCCATGACTGAAACATGTTCAATGGGTAAAATATTGGCTACTCTATGGCTAATTTATCACCAGAAGGAGTCAATTGGGTAGGAATAGAAAGTTCAAGAGCAAGGACTGAAATATTTTCAGTGGGTCAAAAATTGGCTGAACTATCGCCAGAAGGAGTCAATAGGGTAGAACTAAAATATTCAAAATCGACGACTCTTGGGCCCGATATTAGTACATTTGGTCAAATATTGACTTTTGAATGACCGATGTAACATCAGATAGAGTCAATAAGTAGGTATAGAAATTTTAAGATCCATGACTGAAACATGTTCAATGGGTCAAATATTGGCTACTCTATGGCTAATTTATCACCAAAAGGAGTCAATTGGGTAGAAATAGAAAGTTCAAAATCGACGACTCTTGGGCCCGATATTAGTACATTTTGTCAAATATGGATTTCTGAATGACTGACCTAAATTCAGAAAGAGTCAATGAGTAGGTATAAAATCTTCAAGATCCATAAATGAAACATGTCCAATGGGTAAAATATTGGCTACTCTATGGGTAATTTATCACCAGAAGGAGTCAATTGGGTAGGAATAGAAAGTTCAAGATCAAGGACTGAAATATTTTCAGTGGGTCAAAAATTGGCTGAACTATCGCCAGAAGGAGTCAATAGGGTATAACTAAAAAAATCAAAATCGAAGACTCTCTTGCCCGATATTAGTATGTTTGGTCAAATATTGACTTTTGAATGATCTATGTAACATCAGAAAGAGTCAATAAGTAGGTATAGAAATTTTAAGATCTATGACTGAAACATGTTCAATGGGTAAAATATTGGCTACTCTATGGTTAATTTATCACCAGAAGGAGTCAAAGGGTAGACCTAAAAAGTTCAAAATAGACTACTCTTGGGCCCGATTTTAGTACATTGGGTCAAATATTGACTTTTGAATGACCGATGTAACATCAGATAGATTCAATAAGTTGGACTAGAAATTTCAAGATCCATGACTGAAACATGTTCAATGGGTAAAATATTGGCTACTCTATGGCTAATTTATCACCAGAAGGAGTCAATTGGGTAGGAATAGAAAGTTCAAGATCAAGGACTGAAATATTTTCAGTGGGTCAAAAATTGGCTGAACTATCGCCAGAAGGAGTCAATAGGGTAGAACTAAAATATTCAAAATCGACGACTCTTGGGCCCGATTTTAGTACATTTGGTCAAATATTGACTTTTGAATGACCGATGTAACATCAGATAGAGTCAATAAGTAGATATAGAAATTTCAAGATCCATGACTGAAACATGTTCAATGGGTAAAATATTGGCTACTCTATGGCTAATTTATCACCAGAAGGAGTCAATTGGGTAGAAATAGAAAGTTCAAAATCGACGACTCTTGGGCCCGATATTAGTACATTTTGTCAAATATGGATTTCTGAATGACTGACCTAAATTCAGAAAGAGTCAATGAGTAGGTATAAAAACTTCAAGATCCATAAATGAAACATGTCCAATGGGTAAAATATTGGCTACTCTATGGGTAATTTATCACCAGAAGGAGTCAATTGGGTAGGAATAGAAAGTTCAAGATCAAGGACTGAAATATTTTCAGTGGGTCAAAAATTGGCTAAACTATCGCCAGAAGGAGTCAATAGGGTAGAACTAAAATATTCAAAATCGACGACTCTTGGGCCCGATATTAGTACATTTTGTCAAATATTGACTTTTGAATGACCGATGTAACATCAGATAGAGTCAATAAGTAGGTATAGAAATTTTAAGATCCATGACTGAAACATGTTCAATGGGTCAAATATTGGCTACTCTATGGCTAATTTATCACCAAAAGGAGTCAATTGGGTAGAAATAGAAAGTTCAAAATCGACGACTCTTGGGCCCGATATTAGTACATTTTGTCAAATATGGATTTCTGAATGACTGACCTAAATTCAGAAAGAGTCAATGAGTAGGTATAAAATCTTTAAGATCCATAAATGAAACATGTCCAATGGGTAAAATATTGGCTACTCTATGGGTAATTTATCACCAGAAGGAGTCAATTGGGTAGGAATAGAAAGTTCAAGATCAAGGACTGAAATATTTTCAGTGGGTCAAAAATTGGCTGAACTATCGCCAGAAGGAGTCAATAGGGTATAACTAAAAAAATCAAAATCGACGACTCTCTGGCCCGATATTAGTACGTTTGGTCAAATATTGACTTTTGAATGATCTATGTAACATCAGAAAGAGTCAATAAGTAGGTATAGAAATTTTAAGATCTATGACTGAAACATGTTCAATGGGTCAAATATTGGCTACTCTATGGCTAATTTATCACCAGAAGGAGTCAATAGGGTAGAAGTAAAAAGTTCAAAATAGACGACTCTTGGGCCCGATTTTAGTACATTTGGTCAAATATTGACTTTTGAATCACCGATATAACATCAGAAAGAGTCAATAAGTAGGTATAGAAATTTCAAGCTCCATGACTGAAACATGTTCAATGGGTCAAATATTGGCTACTCTATGGCTAATTTATCACCAGAAGGAGTCAATAGGGTAGAAGTAAAAAGTTCAAAATAGACAACTCTTTGGCCCGATTTTAGAACATTTGGTCAAATATGGATTTCTGAATGACTGACCTAAATTCAGAAAGAGTCAATGAGTAGGTATTAAAACTTCAAGATCCATAACAGAAACATGTCCAATGGGTAAAATATTGGCTACTCTATGGCTAATTTATCACCAGAAGGAGTCAATTGGGTAGGAATAGAAAGTTCAAGATCAAGGACTGAAATATTTTCAGTGGGTCAAAAATTGGCTGAACTATCGCCAGACGGAGTCAATAGGGTAGAAGTAAAAAGTTCAAAATAGACAACTCTTTGGCCCGATTTTAGTACATTTGGTCAAATATTGACTTTTGAATGACCGATGTAACATCAGATAGAGTCAATAAGTTGGACTAGAAATTTCAAGATCCATGACTGAAACATGTTCAATGGGTAAAATATTGGCTACTCTATGGCTAATTTATCACCAGAAGGAGTCAATTGGGTAGGAATAGAAAGTTCAAGATCAAGGACTGAAATATTTTCAGTGGGTCAAAAATTGGCTGAACTATCGCCAGAAGGAGTCAATAGGGTAGAACTAAAATATTCAAAATCGACGACTCTTGGGCCCAATTTTAGTACATTTGGTCAAATATTGACTTTTGAATGACCGATGTAACATCAGATAGAGTCAATAAGTAGATATAGAAATTTCAAGATCCATGACTGAAACATGTTCAATGGGTAAAATATTGGCTACTCTATGGCTAATTTATCACCAGAAGGAGTCAATTGGGTAGAAATAGAAAGTTCAAAATCGACGACTCTTGGGCCCGATATTAGTACATTTTGTCAAATATGGATTTCTGAATGACTGACCTAAATTCAGAAAGAGTCAATGAGTAGGTATAAAAACTTCAAGATCCATAAATGAAACATGTCCAATGGGTAAAATATTGGCTACTCTATGGGTAATTTATCACCAGAAGGAGTCAATTGGGTAGGAATAGAAAGTTCAAGATCAAGGACTGAAATATTTTCAGTGGGTCAAAAATTGGCTAAACTATCGCCAGAAGGAGTCAATAGGGTAGAACTAAAATATTCAAAATCGACGACTCTTGGGCCCGATATTAGTACATTTTGTCAAATATTGACTTTTGAATGACCGATGTAACATCAGATAGAGTCAATAAGTAGGTATAGAAATTTTAAGATCCATGACTGAAACATGTTCAATGGGTCAAATATTGGCTACTCTATGGCTAATTTATCACCAAAAGGAGTCAATTGGGTAGAAATAGAAAGTTCAAAATCGACGACTCTTGGGCCCGATATTAGTACATTTTGTCAAATATGGATTTCTGAATGACTGACCTAAATTCAGAAAGAGTCAATGAGTAGGTATAAAATCTTTAAGATCCATAAATGAAACATGTCCAATGGGTAAAATATTGGCTACTCTATGGGTAATTTATCACCAGAAGGAGTCAATTGGGTAGGAATAGAAAGTTCAAGATCAAGGACTGAAATATTTTCAGTGGGTCAAAAATTGGCTGAACTATCGCCAGAAGGAGTCAATAGGGTATAACTAAAAAAATCAAAATCGACGACTCTCTGGCCCGATATTAGTACGTTTGGTCAAATATTGACTTTTGAATGATCTATGTAACATCAGAAAGAGTCAATAAGTAGGTATAGAAATTTTAAGATCTATGACTGAAACATGTTCAATGGGTCAAATATTGGCTACTCTATGGCTAATTTATCACCAGAAGGAGTCAATAGGGTAGAAGTAAAAAGTTCAAAATAGACGACTCTTGGGCCCGATTTTAGTACATTTGGTCAAATATTGACTTTTGAATCACCGATATAACATCAGAAAGAGTCAATAAGTAGGTATAGAAATTTCAAGCTCCATGACTGAAACATGTTCAATGGGTCAAATATTGGCTACTCTATGGCTAATTTATCACCAGAAGGAGTCAATAGGGTAGAAGTAAAAAGTTCAAAATAGACAACTCTTTGGCCCGATTTTAGAACATTTGGTCAAATATGGATTTCTGAATGACTGACCTAAATTCAGAAAGAGTCAATGAGTAGGTATTAAAACTTCAAGATCCATAACAGAAACATGTCCAATGGGTAAAATATTGGCTACTCTATGGCTAATTTATCACCAGAAGGAGTCAATTGGGTAGGAATAGAAAGTTCAAGATCAAGGACTGAAATATTTTCAGTGGGTCAAAAATTGGCTGAACTATCGCCAGACGGAGTCAATAGGGTAGAAGTAAAAAGTTCAAAATAGACAACTCTTTGGCCCGATTTTAGTACATTTGGTCAAATATTGACTTTTGAATGACCGATGTAACATCAGATAGAGTCAATAAGTAGGTATAGAAATTTCAAGATCCATGACTGAAATATGTTCAATGGGTCAAATATTGGCTACTCTATGGCTAATTTATCACCAGAAGGAGTCAATTGGGTAGGAATAGAAAGTTCAAAATCGACGACTCTTGGGCCCGATTTTAGTACATTTGGTAAAATATTGACTTTTGAATGACCGATGTAACATCAGATAGAGTCAATAAGTAGGTATAGAAATTTCAAGATCTATGACTGAAACATGTTCAATGGGTAAAATATTGGCTACTCTATGGGTAATTTATCACCAGAAGGAGTCAATTGGGTAGGAATAGAAAGTTCAAGATCAAGGACTGAAATATTTTCAGTGGGTCAAAAATTGGCTAAACTATCGCCAGAAGGAGTCAATAGGGTAGAACTAAAATATTCAAAATCGACGACTCTTGGGCCCGATATTAGTACATTTTGTCAAATATTGACTTTTGAATGACCGATGTAACATCAGATAGAGTCAATAAGTAGGTATAGAAATTTTAAGATCCATGACTGAAACATGTTCAATGGGTCAAATATTGGCTACTCTATGGCTAATTTATCACCAAAAGGAGTCAATTGGGTAGAAATAGAAAGTTCAAAATCGACGACTCTTGGGCCCGATATTAGTACATTTTGTCAAATATGGATTTCTGAATGACTGACCTAAATTCAGAAAGAGTCAATGAGTAGGTATAAAATCTTTAAGATCCATAAATGAAACATGTCCAATGGGTAAAATATTGGCTACTCTATGGGTAATATATCACCAGAAGGAGTCAATTGGGTAGGAATAGAAAGTTCAAGATCAAGGACTGAAATATTTTCAGTGGGTCAAAAATTGGCTGAACTATCGCCAGAAGGAGTCAATAGGGTATAACTAAAAAAATCAAAATCGACGACTCTCTGGCCCGATATTAGTACGTTTGGTCAAATATTGACTTTTGAATGATCTATGTAACATCAGAAAGAGTCAATAAGTAGGTATAGAAATTTTAAGATCTATGACTGAAACATGTTCAATGGGTAAAATATTGGCTACTCTATGGTTAATTTATCACCAGAAGGAGTCAAAGGGTAGAACTAAAAAGTTCAAAATAGACGACTCTTGGGCCCGATTTTAGTACATTGGGTCAAATATTGACTTTTGAATCACCGATATAACATCAGAAAGAGTCAATAAGTAGGTATAGAAATTTCAAGCTCCATGACTGAAACATGTTCAATGGGTCAAATATTGGCTACTCTATGGCTAATTTATCACCAGAAGGAGTCAATAGGGTAGAAGTAAAAAGTTCAAAATAGACAACTCTTTGGCCCGATTTTAGAACATTTGGTCAAATATTGACTTTTGAATGACCGATGTAACATCAGATAGATTCAATAAGTAGGACTAGAAATTTCAAGATCCATGACTGAAACATGTTCAATGGGTAAAATATTGGCTACTCTATGGCTAATTTATCACCAGAAGGAGTCAATTGGGTAGGAATAGAAAGTTCAAGATCAAGGACTGAAATATTTTCAGTGGGTCAAAAATTGGCTGAACTATCGCCAGAAGGAGTCAATAGGGTAGAACTAAAATATTCAAAATCGACGACTCTTGGGCCCGATATTAGTACATTTGGTCAAATATTGACTTTTGAATGACCGATGTAACATCAGATAGAGTCAATAAGTAGGTATAGAAATTTTAAGATCCATGACTGAAACATGTTCAATGGGTCAAATATTGGCTACTCTATGGCTAATTTATCACCAAAAGGAGTCAATTGGGTAGAAATAGAAAGTCCAAAATCGACGACTCTTGGGCCCGATATTAGTACATTTTGTCAAATATGGATTTCTGAATGACTGACCTAAATTCAGAAAGAGTCAATGAGTAGGTATAAAATCTTCAAGATCCATAAATGAAACATGTCCAATGGGTAAAATATTGGCTACTCTATGGGTAATTTATCACCAGAAGGAGTCAATTGGGTAGGAATAGAAAGTTCAAGATCAAGGACTGAAATATTTTCAGTGGGTCAAAAATTGGCTGAACTATCGCCAGAAGGAGTCAATAGGGTAGAACTAAAATATTCAAAATCGACGACTCTTGGGCCCGATATTAGTACATTTGGTCAAATATTGACTTTTGAATGACCGATGTAACATCAGATAGAGTCAATAAGTAGGTATAGAAATTTTAAGATCCATGACTGAAACATGTTCAATGGGTCAAATATTGGCTACTCTATGGCTAATTTATCACCAAAAGGAGTCAATTGGGTAGAAATAGAAAGTCCAAAATCGACGACTCTTGGGCCCGATATTAGTACATTTTGTCAAATATGGATTTCTGAATGACTGACCTAAATTCAGAAAGAGTCAATGAGTAGGTATAAAATCTTCAAGATCCATAAATGAAACATGCCCAATGGGTAAAATATTGGCTACTCTATGGGTAATTTATCACCAGAAGGAGTCAATTGGGTAGGAATAGAAAGTTCAAGATCAAGGACTGAAATATTTTCAGTGGGTCAAAAATTGGCTGAACTATCGCCAGAAGGAGTCAATAGGGTATAACTAAAAAAATCAAAATCGAAGACTCTCTTGCCCGATATTAGTACGTTTGGTCAAATATTGACTTTTGAATGATCTATGTAACATCAGAAAGAGTCAATAAGTAGGTATAGAAATTTTAAGATCTATGACTGAAACATGTTCAATGGGTAAAATATTGGCTACTCTATGGTTAATTTATCACCAGAAGGAGTCAAAGGGTAGAACTAAAAAGTTCAAAATAGACTACTCTTGGGCCCGATTTTAGTACATTGGGTCAAATATTGACTTTTGAATGACCGATGTAACATCAGATAGATTCAATAAGTTGGACTAGAAATTTCAAGATCCATGACTGAAACATGTTCAATGGGTAAAATATTGGCTACTCTATGGCTAATTTATCACCAGAAGGAGTCAATTGGGTAGGAATAGAAAGTTCAAGATCAAGGACTGAAATATTTTCAGTGGGTCAAAAATTGGCTAAACTATCGCCAGAAGGAGTCAATAGGGTAGAACTAAAATATTCAAAATCGACGACTCTTGGGCCCGATATTAGTACATTTTGTCAAATATTGACTTTTGAATGACCGATGTAACATCAGATAGAGTCAATAAGTAGGTATAGAAATTTTAAGATCCATGACTGAAACATGTTCAATGGGTCAAATATTGGCTACTCTATGGCTAATTTATCACCAAAAGGAGTCAATTGGGTAGAAATAGAAAGTTCAAAATCGACGACTCTTGGGCCCGATATTAGTACATTTTGTCAAATATGGATTTCTGAATGACTGACCTAAATTCAGAAAGAGTCAATGAGTAGGTATAAAATCTTTAAGATCCATAAATGAAACATGTCCAATGGGTAAAATATTGGCTACTCTATGGGTAATTTATCACCAGAAGGAGTCAATTGGGTAGGAATAGAAAGTTCAAGATCAAGGACTGAAATATTTTCAGTGGGTCAAAAATTGGCTGAACTATCGCCAGAAGGAGTCAATAGGGTATAACTAAAAAAATCAAAATCGACGACTCTCTGGCCCGATATAAGTACGTTTGGTCAAATATTGACTTTTGAATGATCTATGTAACATCAGAAAGAGTCAATAAGTAGGTATAGAAATTTTAAGATCTATGACTGAAACATGTTCAATGGGTAAAATATTGGCTACTCTATGGTTAATTTATCACCAGAAGGAGTCAAAGGGTAGAACTAAAAAGTTCAAAATAGACGACTCTTGGGCCCGATTTTAGTACATTGGGTCAAATATTGACTTTTGAATCACCGATATAACATCAGAAAGAGTCAATAAGTAGGTATAGAAATTTCAAGCTCCATGACTGAAACATGTTCAATGGGTCAAATATTGGCTACTCTATGGCTAATTTATCACCAGAAGGAGTCAATAGGGTAGAAGTAAAAAGTTCAAAATAGACAACTCTTTGGCCCGATTTTAGAACATTTGGTCAAATATTGACTTTTGAATGACCGATGTAACATCAGATAGATTCAATAAGTAGGACTAGAAATTTCAAGATCCATGACTGAAACATGTTCAATGGGTAAAATATTGGCTACTCTATGGCTAATTTATCACCAGAAGGAGTCAATTGGGTAGGAATAGAAAGTTCAAGAGCAAGGACTGAAATATTTTCAGTGGGTCAAAAATTGGCTGAACTATCGCCAGAAGGAGTCAATAGGGTAGAACTAAAATATTCAAAATCGACGACTCTTGGGCCCGATATTAGTACATTTGGTCAAATATTGACTTTTGAATGACCGATGTAACATCAGATAGAGTCAATAAGTAGGTATAGAAATTTTAAGATCCATGACTGAAACATGTTCAATGGGTCAAATATTGGCTACTCTATGGCTAATTTATCACCAAAAGGAGTCAATTGGGTAGAAATAGAAAGTTCAAAATCGACGACTCTTGGGCCCGATATTAGTACATTTTGTCAAATATGGATTTCTGAATGACTGACCTAAATTCAGAAAGAGTCAATGAGTAGGTATAAAATCTTCAAGATCCATAAATGAAACATGTCCAATGGGTAAAATATTGGCTACTCTATGGGTAATTTATCACCAGAAGGAGTCAATTGGGTAGGAATAGAAAGTTCAAGATCAAGGACTGAAATATTTTCAGTGGGTCAAAAATTGGCTGAACTATCGCCAGAAGGAGTCAATAGGGTATAACTAAAAAAATCAAAATCGAAGACTCTCTTGCCCGATATTAGTACGTTTGGTCAAATATTGACTTTTGAATGATCTATGTAACATCAGAAAGAGTCAATAAGTAGGTATAGAAATTTTAAGATCTATGACTGAAACATGTTCAATGGGTAAAATATTGGCTACTCTATGGTTAATTTATCACCAGAAGGAGTCAAAGGGTAGAACTAAAAAGTTCAAAATAGACTACTCTTGGGCCCGATTTTAGTACATTGGGTCAAATATTGACTTTTGAATGACCGATGTAACATCAGATAGATTCAATAAGTTGGACTAGAAATTTCAAGATCCATGACTGAAACATGTTCAATGGGTAAAATATTGGCTACTCTATGGCTAATTTATCACCAGAAGGAGTCAATTGGGTAGGAATAGAAAGTTCAAGATCAAGGACTGAAATATTTTCAGTGGGTCAAAAATTGGCTGAACTATCGCCAGAAGGAGTCAATAGGGTAGAACTAAAATATTCAAAATCGACGACTCTTGGGCCCGATTTTAGTACATTTGGTCAAATATTGACTTTTGAATGACCGATGTAACATCAGATAGAGTCAATAAGTAGGTATAGAAATTTCAAGATCCATGACTGAAATATGTTCAATGGGTCAAATATTGGCTACTCTATGGCTAATTTATCACCAGAAGGAGTCAATTGGGTAGGAATAGAAAGTTCAAAATCGACGACTCTTGGGCCCGATTTTAGTACATTTGGTAAAATATTGACTTTTGAATGACCGATGTAACATCAGATAGAGTCAATAAGTAGGTATAGAAATTTCAAGATCTATGACTGAAACATGTTCAATGGGTAAAATATTGGCTACTCTATGGGTAATTTATCACCAGAAGGAGTCAATTGGGTAGGAATAGAAAGTTCAAGATCAAGGACTGAAATATTTTCAGTGGGTCAAAAATTGGCTAAACTATCGCCAGAAGGAGTCAATAGGGTATAACTAAAAAAATCAAAATCGACGACTCTCTGGCACGATATAAGTACGTTTGGTCAAATATTGACTTTTGAATGATCTATGTAACATCAGAAAGAGTCAATAAGTAGGTATAGAAATTTTAAGATCTATGACTGAAACATGTTCAATGGGTAAAATATTGGCTACTCTATGGTTAATTTATCACCAGAAGGAGTCAAAGGGTAGAACTAAAAAGTTCAAAATAGACGACTCTTGGGCCCGATTTTAGTACATTGGGTCAAATATTGACTTTTGAATCACCGATATAACATCAGAAAGAGTCAATAAGTAGGTATAGAAATTTCAAGCTCCATGACTGAAACATGTTCAATGGGTCAAATATTGGCTACTCTATGGCTAATTTATCACCAGAAGGAGTCAATAGGGTAGAAGTAAAAAGTTCAAAATAGACAACTCTTTGGCCCGATTTTAGAACATTTGGTCAAATATTGACTTTTGAATGACCGATGTAACATCAGATAGATTCAATAAGTAGGACTAGAAATTTCAAGATCCATGACTGAAACATGTTCAATGGGTAAAATATTGGCTACTCTATGGCTAATTTATCACCAGAAGGAGTCAATTGGGTAGGAATAGAAAGTTCAAGAGCAAGGACTGAAATATTTTCAGTGGGTCAAAAATTGGCTGAACTATCGCCAGAAGGAGTCAATAGGGTAGAACTAAAATATTCAAAATCGACGACTCTTGGGCCCGATATTAGTACATTTGGTCAAATATTGACTTTTGAATGACCGATGTAACATCAGATAGAGTCAATAAGTAGGTATAGAAATTTTAAGATCCATGACTGAAACATGTTCAATGGGTCAAATATTGGCTACTCTATGGCTAATTTATCACCAAAAGGAGTCAATTGGGTAGAAATAGAAAGTTCAAAATCGACGACTCTTGGGCCCGATATTAGTACATTTTGTCAAATATGGATTTCTGAATGACTGACCTAAATTCAGAAAGAGTCAATGAGTAGGTATAAAATCTTCAAGATCCATAAATGAAACATGTCCAATGGGTAAAATATTGGCTACTCTATGGGTAATTTATCACCAGAAGGAGTCAATTGGGTAGGAATAGAAAGTTCAAGATCAAGGACTGAAATATTTTCAGTGGGTCAAAAATTGGCTAAACTATCGCCAGAAGGAGTCAATAGGGTAGAACTAAAATATTCAAAATCGACGACTCTTGGGCCCGATATTAGTACATTTTGTCAAATATTGACTTTTGAATGACCGATGTAACATCAGATAGAGTCAATAAGTAGGTATAGAAATTTTAAGATCCATGACTGAAACATGTTCAATGGGTCAAATATTGGCTACTCTATGGCTAATTTATCACCAAAAGGAGTCAATTGGGTAGAAATAGAAAGTTCAAAATCGACGACTCTTGGGCCCGATATTAGTACATTTTGTCAAATATGGATTTCTGAATGACTGACCTAAATTCAGAAAGAGTCAATGAGTAGGTATAAAATCTTTAAGATCCATAAATGAAACATGTCCAATGGGTAAAATATTGGCTACTCTATGGGTAATTTATCACCAGAAGGAGTCAATTGGGTAGGAATAGAAAGTTCAAGATCAAGGACTGAAATATTTTCAGTGGGTCAAAAATTGGCTGAACTATCGCCAGAAGGAGTCAATAGGGTATAACTAAAAAAATCAAAATCGACGACTCTCTGGCCCGATATTAGTACGTTTGGTCAAATATTGACTTTTGAATGATCTATGTAACATCAGAAAGAGTCAATAAGTAGGTATAGAAATTTTAAGATCTATGACTGAAACATGTTCAATGGGTCAAATATTGGCTACTCTATGGCTAATTTATCACCAGAAGGAGTCAATAGGGTAGAAGTAAAAAGTTCAAAATAGACGACTCTTGGGCCCGATTTTAGTACATTTGGTCAAATATTGACTTTTGAATCACCGATATAACATCAGAAAGAGTCAATAAGTAGGTATAGAAATTTCAAGCTCCATGACTGAAACATGTTCAATGGGTCAAATATTGGCTACTCTATGGCTAATTTATCACCAGAAGGAGTCAATAGGGTAGAAGTAAAAAGTTCAAAATAGACAACTCTTTGGCCCGATTTTAGAACATTTGGTCAAATATGGATTTCTGAATGACTGACCTAAATTCAGAAAGAGTCAATGAGTAGGTATTAAAACTTCAAGATCCATAACAGAAACATGTCCAATGGGTAAAATATTGGCTACTCTATGGCTAATTTATCACCAGAAGGAGTCAATTGGGTAGGAATAGAAAGTTCAAGATCAAGGACTGAAATATTTTCAGTGGGTCAAAAATTGGCTGAACTATCGCCAGACGGAGTCAATAGGGTAGAAGTAAAAAGTTCAAAATAGACAACTCTTTGGCCCGATTTTAGTACATTTGGTCAAATATTGACTTTTGAATGACCGATGTAACATCAGATAGAGTCAATAAGTTGGACTAGAAATTTCAAGATCCATGACTGAAACATGTTCAATGGGTAAAATATTGGCTACTCTATGGCTAATTTATCACCAGAAGGAGTCAATTGGGTAGGAATAGAAAGTTCAAGATCAAGGACTGAAATATTTTCAGTGGGTCAAAAATTGGCTGAACTATCGCCAGAAGGAGTCAATAGGGTAGAACTAAAATATTCAAAATCGACGACTCTTGGGCCCAATTTTAGTACATTTGGTCAAATATTGACTTTTGAATGACCGATGTAACATCAGATAGAGTCAATAAGTAGATATAGAAATTTCAAGATCCATGACTGAAACATGTTCAATGGGTAAAATATTGGCTACTCTATGGCTAATTTATCACCAGAAGGAGTCAATTGGGTAGAAATAGAAAGTTCAAAATCGACGACTCTTGGGCCCGATATTAGTACATTTTGTCAAATATGGATTTCTGAATGACTGACCTAAATTCAGAAAGAGTCAATGAGTAGGTATAAAAACTTCAAGATCCATAAATGAAACATGTCCAATGGGTAAAATATTGGCTATGGGTAATTTATCACCAGAAGGAGTCAACTGGGTAGGAATAGAAAGTTCAAGATCAAGGACTGAAATATTTTCAGTGGGTCAAAAATTGGCTAAACTATCGCCAGAAGGAGTCAATAGGGTAGAACTAAAATATTCAAAATCGACGACTCTTGGGCCCGATATTAGTACATTTTGTCAAATATTGACTTTTGAATGACCGATGTAACATCAGATAGAGTAAATAAGTAGGTATAGAAATTTTAAGATCCATGACTGAAACATGTTCAATGGGTCAAATATTGGCTACTCTATGGCTAATTTATCACCAAAAGGAGTCAATTGGGTAGAAATAGAAAGTTCAAAATCGACGACTCTTGGGCCTGATATTAGTACATTTTGTCAAATATGGATTTCTGAATGACTGACCTAAATTCAGAAAGAGTCAATGAGTAGGTATAAAATCTTTAAGATCCATAAATGAAACATGTCCAATGGGTAAAATATTGGCTACTCTATGGGTAATTTATCACCAGAAGGAGTCAATTGGGTAGGAATAGAAAGTTCAAGATCAAGGACTGAAATATTTTCAGTGGGTCAAAAATTGGCTGAACTATCGCCAGAAGGAGTCAATAGGGTATAACTAAAAAAATCAAAATCGACGACTCTCTGGCCCGATATTAGTACGTTTGGTCAAATATTGACTTTTGAATGATCTATGTAACATCAGAAAGAGTCAATAAGTAGGTATAGAAATTTTAAGATCTATGACTGAAACATGTTCAATGGGTCAAATATTGGCTACTCTATGGCTAATTTATCACCAGAAGGAGTCAATAGGGTAGAAGTAAAAAGTTCAAAATAGACGACTCTTGGGCCCGATTTTAGTACATTTGGTCAAATATTGACTTTTGAATCACCGATATAACATCAGAAAGAGTCAATAAGTAGGTATAGAAATTTCAAGCTCCATGACTGAAACATGTTCAATGGGTCAAATATTGGCTACTCTATGGCTAATTTATCACCAGAAGGAGTCAATAGGGTAGAAGTAAAAAGTTCAAAATAGACAACTCTTTGGCCCGATTTTAGAACATTTGGTCAAATATGGATTTCTGAATGACTGACCTAAATTCAGAAAGAGTCAATGAGTAAGTATTAAAACTTCAAGATCCATAACAGAAACATGTCCAATGGGTAAAATATTGGCTACTCTATGGCTAATTTATCACCAGAAGGAGTCAATTGGGTAGGAATAGAAAGTTCAAGATCAAGGACTGAAATATTTTCAGTGGGTCAAAAATTGGCTGAACTATCGCCAGAAGGAGTCAATAGGGTAGAAGTAAAAAGTTCAAAATAGACAACTCTTTGGCCCGATTTTAGTACATTTGGTCAAATATTGACTTTTGAATGACCGATGTAACATCAGATAGAGTCAATAAGTAGGTATAGAAATTTCAAGATCCATGACTGAAATATGTTCAATGGGTCAAATATTGGCTACTCTATGGCTAATTTATCACCAGAAGGAGTCAATTGGGTAGGAATAGAAAGTTCAAAATCGACGACTCTTGGGCCCGATTTTAGTACATTTGGTAAAATATTGACTTTTGAATGACCGATGTAACATCAGATAGAGTCAATAAGTAGGTATAGAAATTTCAAGATCTATGACTGAAACATGTTCAATGGGTAAAATATTGGCTACTCTATGGTTAATTTATCACCAGAAGGAGTCAAAGGGTAGAACTAAAAAGTTCAAAATAGACGACTCTTGGGCCCGATTTTAGTACATTGGGTCAAATATTGACTTTTGAATCACCGATATAACATCAGAAAGAGTCAATAAGTAGGTATAGAAATTTCAAGCTCCATGACTGAAACATGTTCAATGGGTCAAATATTGGCTACTCTATGGCTAATTTATCACCAGAAGGAGTCAATAGGGTAGAAGTAAAAAGTTCAAAATAGACAACTCTTTGGCCCGATTTTAGAACATTTGGTCAAATATTGACTTTTGAATGACCGATGTAACATCAGATAGATTCAATAAGTAGGACTAGAAATTTCAAGATCCATGACTGAAACATGTTCAATGGGTAAAATATTGGCTACTCTATGGCTAATTTATCACCAGAAGGAGTCAATTGGGTAGGAATAGAAAGTTCAAGATCAAGGACTGAAATATTTTCAGTGGGTCAAAAATTGGCTGAACTATCGCCAGAAGGAGTCAATAGGGTAGAACTAAAATATTCAAAATCGACGACTCTTGGGCCCGATATTAGTACATTTGGTCAAATATTGACTTTTGAATGACCGATGTAACATCAGATAGAGTCAATAAGTAGGTATAGAAATTTTAAGATCCATGACTGAAACATGTTCAATGGGTCAAATATTGGCTACTCTATGGCTAATTTATCACCAAAAGGAGTCAATTGGGTAGAAATAGAAAGTCCAAAATCGACGACTCTTGGGCCCGATATTAGTACATTTTGTCAAATATGGATTTCTGAATGACTGACCTAAATTCAGAAAGAGTCAATGAGTAGGTATAAAATCTTCAAGATCCATAAATGAAACATGTCCAATGGGTAAAATATTGGCTACTCTATGGGTAATTTATCACCAGAAGGAGTCAATTGGGTAGGAATAGAAAGTTCAAGATCAAGGACTGAAATATTTTCAGTGGGTCAAAAATTGGCTGAACTATCGCCAGAAGGAGTCAATAGGGTAGAACTAAAATATTCAAAATCGACGACTCTTGGGCCCGATATTAGTACATTTGGTCAAATATTGACTTTTGAATGACCGATGTAACATCAGATAGAGTCAATAAGTAGGTATAGAAATTTTAAGATCCATGACTGAAACATGTTCAATGGGTCAAATATTGGCTACTCTATGGCTAATTTATCACCAAAAGGAGTCAATTGGGTAGAAATAGAAAGTCCAAAATCGACGACTCTTGGGCCCGATATTAGTACATTTTGTCAAATATGGATTTCTGAATGACTGACCTAAATTCAGAAAGAGTCAATGAGTAGGTATAAAATCTTCAAGATCCATAAATGAAACATGCCCAATGGGTAAAATATTGGCTACTCTATGGGTAATTTATCACCAGAAGGAGTCAATTGGGTAGGAATAGAAAGTTCAAGATCAAGGACTGAAATATTTTCAGTGGGTCAAAAATTGGCTGAACTATCGCCAGAAGGAGTCAATAGGGTATAACTAAAAAAATCAAAATCGAAGACTCTCTTGCCCGATATTAGTACGTTTGGTCAAATATTGACTTTTGAATGATCTATGTAACATCAGAAAGAGTCAATAAGTAGGTATAGAAATTTTAAGATCTATGACTGAAACATGTTCAATGGGTAAAATATTGGCTACTCTATGGTTAATTTATCACCAGAAGGAGTCAAAGGGTAGAACTAAAAAGTTCAAAATAGACTACTCTTGGGCCCGATTTTAGTACATTGGGTCAAATATTGACTTTTGAATGACCGATGTAACATCAGATAGATTCAATAAGTTGGACTAGAAATTTCAAGATCCATGACTGAAACATGTTCAATGGGTAAAATATTGGCTACTCTATGGCTAATTTATCACCAGAAGGAGTCAATTGGGTAGGAATAGAAAGTTCAAGATCAAGGACTGAAATATTTTCAGTGGGTCAAAAATTGGCTAAACTATCGCCAGAAGGAGTCAATAGGGTAGAACTAAAATATTCAAAATCGACGACTCTTGGGCCCGATATTAGTACATTTTGTCAAATATTGACTTTTGAATGACCGATGTAACATCAGATAGAGTCAATAAGTAGGTATAGAAATTTTAAGATCCATGACTGAAACATGTTCAATGGGTCAAATATTGGCTACTCTATGGCTAATTTATCACCAAAAGGAGTCAATTGGGTAGAAATAGAAAGTTCAAAATCGACGACTCTTGGGCCCGATATTAGTACATTTTGTCAAATATGGATTTCTGAATGACTGACCTAAATTCAGAAAGAGTCAATGAGTAGGTATAAAATCTTTAAGATCCATAAATGAAACATGTCCAATGGGTAAAATATTGGCTACTCTATGGGTAATTTATCACCAGAAGGAGTCAATTGGGTAGGAATAGAAAGTTCAAGATCAAGGACTGAAATATTTTCAGTGGGTCAAAAATTGGCTGAACTATCGCCAGAAGGAGTCAATAGGGTATAACTAAAAAAATCAAAATCGACGACTCTCTGGCCCGATATAAGTACGTTTGGTCAAATATTGACTTTTGAATGATCTATGTAACATCAGAAAGAGTCAATAAGTAGGTATAGAAATTTTAAGATCTATGACTGAAACATGTTCAATGGGTAAAATATTGGCTACTCTATGGTTAATTTATCACCAGAAGGAGTCAAAGGGTAGAACTAAAAAGTTCAAAATAGACGACTCTTGGGCCCGATTTTAGTACATTGGGTCAAATATTGACTTTTGAATCACCGATATAACATCAGAAAGAGTCAATAAGTAGGTATAGAAATTTCAAGCTCCATGACTGAAACATGTTCAATGGGTCAAATATTGGCTACTCTATGGCTAATTTATCACCAGAAGGAGTCAATAGGGTAGAAGTAAAAAGTTCAAAATAGACAACTCTTTGGCCCGATTTTAGAACATTTGGTCAAATATTGACTTTTGAATGACCGATGTAACATCAGATAGATTCAATAAGTAGGACTAGAAATTTCAAGATCCATGACTGAAACATGTTCAATGGGTAAAATATTGGCTACTCTATGGCTAATTTATCACCAGAAGGAGTCAATTGGGTAGGAATAGAAAGTTCAAGAGCAAGGACTGAAATATTTTCAGTGGGTCAAAAATTGGCTGAACTATCGCCAGAAGGAGTCAATAGGGTAGAACTAAAATATTCAAAATCGACGACTCTTGGGCCCGATATTAGTACATTTGGTCAAATATTGACTTTTGAATGACCGATGTAACATCAGATAGAGTCAATAAGTAGGTATAGAAATTTTAAGATCCATGACTGAAACATGTTCAATGGGTCAAATATTGGCTACTCTATGGCTAATTTATCACCAAAAGGAGTCAATTGGGTAGAAATAGAAAGTCCAAAATCGACGACTCTTGGGCCCGATATTAGTACATTTTGTCAAATATGGATTTCTGAATGACTGACCTAAATTCAGAAAGAGTCAATGAGTAGGTATAAAATCTTCAAGATCCATAAATGAAACATGCCTAATGGGTAAAATATTGGCTACTCTATGGGTAATTTATCACCAGAAGGAGTCAATTGGGTAGGAATAGAAAGTTCAAGATCAAGGACTGAAATATTTTCAGTGGGTCAAAAATTGGCTGAACTATCGCCAGAAGGAGTCAATAGGGTATAACTAAAAAAATCAAAATCGAAGACTCTCTTGCCCGATATTAGTACGTTTGGTCAAATATTGACTTTTGAATGATCTATGTAACATCAGAAAGAGTCAATAAGTAGGTATAGAAATTTTAAGATCTATGACTGAAACATGTTCAATGGGTAAAATATTGGCTACTCTATGGTTAATTTATCACCAGAAGGAGTCAAAGGGTAGAACTAAAAAGTTCAAAATAGACTACTCTTGGGCCCGATTTTAGTACATTGGGTCAAATATTGACTTTTGAATGACCGATGTAACATCAGATAGATTCAATAAGTTGGACTAGAAATTTCAAGATCCATGACTGAAACATGTTCAATGGGTAAAATATTGGCTACTCTATGGCTAATTTATCACCAGAAGGAGTCAATTGGGTAGGAATAGAAAGTTCAAGATCAAGGACTGAAATATTTTCAGTGGGTCAAAAATTGGCTAAACTATCGCCAGAAGGAGTCAATAGGGTAGAACTAAAATATTCAAAATCGACGACTCTTGGGCCCGATATTAGTACATTTTGTCAAATATTGACTTTTGAATGACCGATGTAACATCAGATAGAGTCAATAAGTAGGTATAGAAATTTTAAGATCCATGACTGAAACATGTTCAATGGGTCAAATATTGGCTACTCTATGGCTAATTTATCACCAAAAGGAGTCAATTGGGTAGAAATAGAAAGTTCAAAATCGACGACTCTTGGGCCCGATATTAGTACATTTTGTCAAATATGGATTTCTGAATGACTGACCTAAATTCAGAAAGAGTCAATGAGTAGGTATAAAATCTTTAAGATCCATAAATGAAACATGTCCAATGGGTAAAATATTGGCTACTCTATGGGTAATTTATCACCAGAAGGAGTCAATTGGGTAGGAATAGAAAGTTCAAGATCAAGGACTGAAATATTTTCAGTGGGTCAAAAATTGGCTGAACTATCGCCAGAAGGAGTCAATAGGGTATAACTAAAAAAATCAAAATCGACGACTCTCTGGCCCGATATAAGTACGTTTGGTCAAATATTGACTTTTGAATGATCTATGTAACATCAGAAAGAGTCAATAAGTAGGTATAGAAATTTTAAGATCTATGACTGAAACATGTTCAATGGGTAAAATATTGGCTACTCTATGGTTAATTTATCACCAGAAGGAGTCAAAGGGTAGAACTAAAAAGTTCAAAATAGACGACTCTTGGGCCCGATTTTAGTACATTGGGTCAAATATTGACTTTTGAATCACCGATATAACATCAGAAAGAGTCAATAAGTAGGTATAGAAATTTCAAGCTCCATGACTGAAACATGTTCAATGGGTCAAATATTGGCTACTCTATGGCTAATTTATCACCAGAAGGAGTCAATAGGGTAGAAGTAAAAAGTTCAAAATAGACAACTCTTTGGCCCGATTTTAGAACATTTGGTCAAATATTGACTTTTGAATGACCGATGTAACATCAGATAGATTCAATAAGTAGGACTAGAAATTTCAAGATCCATGACTGAAACATGTTCAATGGGTAAAATATTGGCTACTCTATGGCTAATTTATCACCAGAAGGAGTCAATTGGGTAGGAATAGAAAGTTCAAGAGCAAGGACTGAAATATTTTCAGTGGGTCAAAAATTGGCTGAACTATCGCCAGAAGGAGTCAATAGGGTAGAACTAAAATATTCAAAATCGACGACTCTTGGGCCCGATATTAGTACATTTGGTCAAATATTGACTTTTGAATGACCGATGTAACATCAGATAGAGTCAATAAGTAGGTATAGAAATTTTAAGATCCATGACTGAAACATGTTCAATGGGTCAAATATTGGCTACTCTATGGCTAATTTATCACCAAAAGGAGTCAATTGGGTAGAAATAGAAAGTTCAAAATCGACGACTCTTGGGCCCGATATTAGTACATTTTGTCAAATATGGATTTCTGAATGACTGACCTAAATTCAGAAAGAGTCAATGAGTAGGTATAAAATCTTCAAGATCCATAAATGAAACATGTCCAATGGGTAAAATATTGGCTACTCTATGGGTAATTTATCACCAGAAGGAGTCAATTGGGTAGGAATAGAAAGTTCAAGATCAAGGACTGAAATATTTTCAGTGGGTCAAAAATTGGCTGAACTATCGCCAGAAGGAGTCAATAGGGTATAACTAAAAAAATCAAAATCGAAGACTCTCTTGCCCGATATTAGTACGTTTGGTCAAATATTGACTTTTGAATGATCTATGTAACATCAGAAAGAGTCAATAAGTAGGTATAGAAATTTTAAGATCTATGACTGAAACATGTTCAATGGGTAAAATATTGGCTACTCTATGGTTAATTTATCACCAGAAGGAGTCAAAGGGTAGAACTAAAAAGTTCAAAATAGACTACTCTTGGGCCCGATTTTAGTACATTGGGTCAAATATTGACTTTTGAATGACCGATGTAACATCAGATAGATTCAATAAGTTGGACTAGAAATTTCAAGATCCATGACTGAAACATGTTCAATGGGTAAAATATTGGCTACTCTATGGCTAATTTATCACCAGAAGGAGTCAATTGGGTAGGAATAGAAAGTTCAAGATCAAGGACTGAAATATTTTCAGTGGGTCAAAAATTGGCTGAACTATCGCCAGAAGGAGTCAATAGGGTAGAACTAAAATATTCAAAATCGACGACTCTTGGGCCCGATT
Organism: Zacco platypus; assembly: GCA_038088235.1. Taxonomy (NCBI): domain Eukaryota; kingdom Metazoa; phylum Chordata; class Actinopteri; order Cypriniformes; family Xenocyprididae; genus Zacco; species Zacco platypus. The sequence goes on from CM076064.1 coordinate 18,939,271, forward strand.
TTAGTACATTTGGTCAAATATTGACTTTTGAATGACCGATGTAACATCAGATAGAGTCAATAAGTAGATATAGAAATTTCAAGATCCATGACTGAAACATGTTCAATGGGTCAAATATTGGCTACTCTATGGCTAATTTATCACCAGAAGGAGTCAATTGGGTAGAAATAGAAAGTTCAAAATCGACGACTCTTGGGCCCGATATTAGTACATTTTGTCAAATATGGATTTCTGAATGACTGACCTAAATTCAGAAAGAGTCAATGAGTAGGTATAAAAACTTCAAGATCCATAAATGAAACATGTCCAATGGGTAAAATATTGGCTACTCTATGGGTAATTTATCACCAGAAGGAGTCAACTGGGTAGGAATAGAAAGTTCAAGATCAAGGACTGAAATATTTTCAGTGGGTCAAAAATTGGCTAAACTATCGCCAGAAGGAGTCAATAGGGTAGAACTAAAATATTCAAAATCGACGACTCTTGGGCCCGATATTAGTACATTTTGTCAAATATTGACTTTTGAATGACCGATGTAACATCAGATAGAGTCAATAAGTAGGTATAGAAATTTTAAGATCCATGACTGAAACATGTTCAATGGGTCAAATATTGGCTACTCTATGGCTAATTTATCACCAAAAGGAGTCAATTGGGTAGAAATAGAAAGTTCAAAATCGACGACTCTTGGGCCCGATATTAGTACATTTTGTCAAATATGGATTTCTGAATGACTGACCTAAATTCAGAAAGAGTCAATGAGTAGGTATAAAATCTTTAAGATCCATAAATGAAACATGTCCAATGGGTAAAATATTGGCTACTCTATGGGTAATTTATCACCAGAAGGAGTCAATTGGGTAGGAATAGAAAGTTCAAGATCAAGGACTGAAATATTTTCAGTGGGTCAAAAATTGGCTGAACTATCGCCAGAAGGAGTCAATAGGGTATAACTAAAAAAATCAAAATCGACGACTCTCTGGCCCGATATTAGTACGTTTGGTCAAATATTGACTTTTGAATGATCTATGTAACATCAGAAAGAGTCAATAAGTAGGTATAGAAATTTTAAGATCTATGACTGAAACATGTTCAATGGGTCAAATATTGGCTACTCTATGGCTAATTTATCACCAGAAGGAGTCAATAGGGTAGAAGTAAAAAGTTCAAAATAGACGACTCTTGGGCCCGATTTTAGTACATTTGGTCAAATATTGACTTTTGAATCACCGATATAACATCAGAAAGAGTCAATAAGTAGGTATAGAAATTTCAAGCTCCATGACTGAAACATGTTCAATGGGTCAAATATTGGCTACTCTATGGCTAATTTATCACCAGAAGGAGTCAATAGGGTAGAAGTAAAAAGTTCAAAATAGACAACTCTTTGGCCCGATTTTAGAACATTTGGTCAAATATGGATTTCTGAATGACTGACCTAAATTCAGAAAGAGTCAATGAGTAGGTATTAAAACTTCAAGATCCATAACAGAAACATGTCCAATGGGTAAAATATTGGCTACTCTATGGCTAATTTATCACCAGAAGGAGTCAATTGGGTAGGAATAGAAAGTTCAAGATCAAGGACTGAAATATTTTCAGTGGGTCAAAAATTGGCTGAACTATCGCCAGACGGAGTCAATAGGGTAGAAGTAAAAAGTTCAAAATAGACAACTCTTTGGCCCGATTTTAGTACATTTGGTCAAATATTGACTTTTGAATGACCGATGTAACATCAGATAGAGTCAATAAGTTGGACTAGAAATTTCAAGATCCATGACTGAAACATGTTCAATGGGTAAAATATTGGCTACTCTATGGCTAATTTATCACCAGAAGGAGTCAATTGGGTAGGAATAGAAAGTTCAAGATCAAGGACTGAAATATTTTCAGTGGGTCAAAAATTGGCTGAACTATCGCCAGAAGGAGTCAATAGGGTAGAACTAAAATATTCAAAATCGACGACTCTTGGGCCCAATTTTAGTACATTTGGTCAAATATTGACTTTTGAATGACCGATGTAACATCAGATAGAGTCAATAAGTAGATATAGAAATTTCAAGATCCATGACTGAAACATGTTCAATGGGTAAAATATTGGCTACTCTATGGCTAATTTATCACCAGAAGGAGTCAATTGGGTAGAAATAGAAAGTTCAAAATCGACGACTCTTGGGCCCGATATTAGTACATTTTGTCAAATATGGATTTCTGAATGACTGACCTAAATTCAGAAAGAGTCAATGAGTAGGTATAAAAACTTCAAGATCCATAAATGAAACATGTCCAATGGGTAAAATATTGGCTACTCTATGGGTAATTTATCACCAGAAGGAGTCAACTGTGTAGGAATAGAAAGTTCAAGATCAAGGACTGAAATATTTTCAGTGGGTCAAAAATTGGCTAAACTATCGCCAGAAGGAGTCAATAGGGTAGAACTAAAATATTCAAAATCGACGACTCTTGGGCCCGATATTAGTACATTTTGTCAAATATTGACTTTTGAATGACCGATGTAACATCAGATAGAGTCAATAAGTAGGTATAGAAATTTTAAGATCCATGACTGAAACATGTTCAATGGGTCAAATATTGGCTACTCTATGGCTAATTTATCACCAAAAGGAGTCAATTGGGTAGAAATAGAAAGTTCAAAATCGACGACTCTTGGGCCCGATATTAGTACATTTTGTCAAATATGGATTTCTGAATGACTGACCTAAATTCAGAAAGAGTCAATGAGTAGGTATAAAATCTTTAAGATCCATAAATGAAACATGTCCAATGGGTAAAATATTGGCTACTCTATGGGTAATTTATCACCAGAAGGAGTCAATTGGGTAGGAATAGAAAGTTCAAGATCAAGGACTGAAATATTTTCAGTGGGTCAAAAATTGGCTGAACTATCGCCAGAAGGAGTCAATAGGGTATAACTAAAAAAATCAAAATCGACGACTCTCTGGCCCGATATTAGTACGTTTGGTCAAATATTGACTTTTGAATGATCTATGTAACATCAGAAAGAGTCAATAAGTAGGTATAGAAATTTTAAGATCTATGACTGAAACATGTTCAATGGGTCAAATATTGGCTACTCTATGGCTAATTTATCACCAGAAGGAGTCAATAGGGTAGAAGTAAAAAGTTCAAAATAGACGACTCTTGGGCCCGATTTTAGTACATTTGGTCAAATATTGACTTTTGAATCACCGATATAACATCAGAAAGAGTCAATAAGTAGGTATAGAAATTTCAAGCTCCATGACTGAAACATGTTCAATGGGTCAAATATTGGCTACTCTATGGCTAATTTATCACCAGAAGGAGTCAATAGGGTAGAAGTAAAAAGTTCAAAATAGACAACTCTTTGGCCCGATTTTAGAACATTTGGTCAAATATGGATTTCTGAATGACTGACCTAAATTCAGAAAGAGTCAATGAGTAGGTATTAAAACTTCAAGATCCATAACAGAAACATGTCCAATGGGTAAAATATTGGCTACTCTATGGCTAATTTATCACCAGAAGGAGTCAATTGGGTAGGAATAGAAAGTTCAAGATCAAGGACTGAAATATTTTCAGTGGGTCAAAAATTGGCTGAACTATCGCCAGACGGAGTCAATAGGGTAGAAGTAAAAAGTTCAAAATAGACAACTCTTTGGCCCGATTTTAGTACATTTGGTCAAATATTGACTTTTGAATGACCGATGTAACATCAGATAGAGTCAATAAGTAGGTATAGAAATTTCAAGATCCATGACTGAAATATGTTCAATGGGTCAAATATTGGCTACTCTATGGCTAATTTATCACCAGAAGGAGTCAATTGGGTAGGAATAGAAAGTTCAAAATCGACGACTCTTGGGCCCGATTTTAGTACATTTGGTAAAATATTGACTTTTGAATGACCGATGTAACATCAGATAGAGTCAATAAGTAGGTATAGAAATTTCAAGATCTATGACTGAAACATGTTCAATGGGTAAAATATTGGCTACTCTATGGGTAATTTATCACCAGAAGGAGTCAATTGGGTAGGAATAGAAAGTTCAAGATCAAGGACTGAAATATTTTCAGTGGGTCAAAAATTGGCTAAACTATCGCCAGAAGGAGTCAATAGGGTAGAACTAAAATATTCAAAATCGACGACTCTTGGGCCCGATATTAGTACATTTTGTCAAATATTGACTTTTGAATGACCGATGTAACATCAGATAGAGTCAATAAGTAGGTATAGAAATTTTAAGATCCATGACTGAAACATGTTCAATGGGTCAAATATTGGCTACTCTATGGCTAATTTATCACCAAAAGGAGTCAATTGGGTAGAAATAGAAAGTTCAAAATCGACGACTCTTGGGCCCGATATTAGTACATTTTGTCAAATATGGATTTCTGAATGACTGACCTAAATTCAGAAAGAGTCAATGAGTAGGTATAAAATCTTTAAGATCCATAAATGAAACATGTCCAATGGGTAAAATATTGGCTACTCTATGGGTAATATATCACCAGAAGGAGTCAATTGGGTAGGAATAGAAAGTTCAAGATCAAGGACTGAAATATTTTCAGTGGGTCAAAAATTGGCTGAACTATCGCCAGAAGGAGTCAATAGGGTATAACTAAAAAAATCAAAATCGACGACTCTCTGGCCCGATATTAGTACGTTTGGTCAAATATTGACTTTTGAATGATCTATGTAACATCAGAAAGAGTCAATAAGTAGGTATAGAAATTTTAAGATCTATGACTGAAACATGTTCAATGGGTAAAATATTGGCTACTCTATGGTTAATTTATCACCAGAAGGAGTCAAAGGGTAGAACTAAAAAGTTCAAAATAGACGACTCTTGGGCCCGATTTTAGTACATTGGGTCAAATATTGACTTTTGAATCACCGATATAACATCAGAAAGAGTCAATAAGTAGGTATAGAAATTTCAAGCTCCATGACTGAAACATGTTCAATGGGTCAAATATTGGCTACTCTATGGCTAATTTATCACCAGAAGGAGTCAATAGGGTAGAAGTAAAAAGTTCAAAATAGACAACTCTTTGGCCCGATTTTAGAACATTTGGTCAAATATTGACTTTTGAATGACCGATGTAACATCAGATAGATTCAATAAGTAGGACTAGAAATTTCAAGATCCATGACTGAAACATGTTCAATGGGTAAAATATTGGCTACTCTATGGCTAATTTATCACCAGAAGGAGTCAATTGGGTAGGAATAGAAAGTTCAAGATCAAGGACTGAAATATTTTCAGTGGGTCAAAAATTGGCTGAACTATCGCCAGAAGGAGTCAATAGGGTAGAACTAAAATATTCAAAATCGACGACTCTTGGGCCCGATATTAGTACATTTGGTCAAATATTGACTTTTGAATGACCGATGTAACATCAGATAGAGTCAATAAGTAGGTATAGAAATTTTAAGATCCATGACTGAAACATGTTCAATGGGTCAAATATTGGCTACTCTATGGCTAATTTATCACCAAAAGGAGTCAATTGGGTAGAAATAGAAAGTCCAAAATCGACGACTCTTGGGCCCGATATTAGTACATTTTGTCAAATATGGATTTCTGAATGACTGACCTAAATTCAGAAAGAGTCAATGAGTAGGTATAAAATCTTCAAGATCCATAAATGAAACATGTCCAATGGGTAAAATATTGGCTACTCTATGGGTAATTTATCACCAGAAGGAGTCAATTGGGTAGGAATAGAAAGTTCAAGATCAAGGACTGAAATATTTTCAGTGGGTCAAAAATTGGCTGAACTATCGCCAGAAGGAGTCAATAGGGTAGAACTAAAATATTCAAAATCGACGACTCTTGGGCCCGATATTAGTACATTTGGTCAAATATTGACTTTTGAATGACCGATGTAACATCAGATAGAGTCAATAAGTAGGTATAGAAATTTTAAGATCCATGACTGAAACATGTTCAATGGGTCAAATATTGGCTACTCTATGGCTAATTTATCACCAAAAGGAGTCAATTGGGTAGAAATAGAAAGTCCAAAATCGACGACTCTTGGGCCCGATATTAGTACATTTTGTCAAATATGGATTTCTGAATGACTGACCTAAATTCAGAAAGAGTCAATGAGTAGGTATAAAATCTTCAAGATCCATAAATGAAACATGCCCAATGGGTAAAATATTGGCTACTCTATGGGTAATTTATCACCAGAAGGAGTCAATTGGGTAGGAATAGAAAGTTCAAGATCAAGGACTGAAATATTTTCAGTGGGTCAAAAATTGGCTGAACTATCGCCAGAAGGAGTCAATAGGGTATAACTAAAAAAATCAAAATCGAAGACTCTCTTGCCCGATATTAGTACGTTTGGTCAAATATTGACTTTTGAATGATCTATGTAACATCAGAAAGAGTCAATAAGTAGGTATAGAAATTTTAAGATCTATGACTGAAACATGTTCAATGGGTAAAATATTGGCTACTCTATGGTTAATTTATCACCAGAAGGAGTCAAAGGGTAGAACTAAAAAGTTCAAAATAGACTACTCTTGGGCCCGATTTTAGTACATTGGGTCAAATATTGACTTTTGAATGACCGATGTAACATCAGATAGATTCAATAAGTTGGACTAGAAATTTCAAGATCCATGACTGAAACATGTTCAATGGGTAAAATATTGGCTACTCTATGGCTAATTTATCACCAGAAGGAGTCAATTGGGTAGGAATAGAAAGTTCAAGATCAAGGACTGAAATATTTTCAGTGGGTCAAAAATTGGCTAAACTATCGCCAGAAGGAGTCAATAGGGTAGAACTAAAATATTCAAAATCGACGACTCTTGGGCCCGATATTAGTACATTTTGTCAAATATTGACTTTTGAATGACCGATGTAACATCAGATAGAGTCAATAAGTAGGTATAGAAATTTTAAGATCCATGACTGAAACATGTTCAATGGGTCAAATATTGGCTACTCTATGGCTAATTTATCACCAAAAGGAGTCAATTGGGTAGAAATAGAAAGTTCAAAATCGACGACTCTTGGGCCCGATATTAGTACATTTTGTCAAATATGGATTTCTGAATGACTGACCTAAATTCAGAAAGAGTCAATGAGTAGGTATAAAATCTTTAAGATCCATAAATGAAACATGTCCAATGGGTAAAATATTGGCTACTCTATGGGTAATTTATCACCAGAAGGAGTCAATTGGGTAGGAATAGAAAGTTCAAGATCAAGGACTGAAATATTTTCAGTGGGTCAAAAATTGGCTGAACTATCGCCAGACGGAGTCAATAGGGTATAACTAAAAAAATCAAAATCGACGACTCTCTGGCCCGATATAAGTACGTTTGGTCAAATATTGACTTTTGAATGATCTATGTAACATCAGAAAGAGTCAATAAGTAGGTATAGAAATTTTAAGATCTATGACTGAAACATGTTCAATGGGTAAAATATTGGCTACTCTATGGTTAATTTATCACCAGAAGGAGTCAAAGGGTAGAACTAAAAAGTTCAAAATAGACGACTCTTGGGCCCGATTTTAGTACATTGGGTCAAATATTGACTTTTGAATCACCGATATAACATCAGAAAGAGTCAATAAGTAGGTATAGAAATTTCAAGCTCCATGACTGAAACATGTTCAATGGGTCAAATATTGGCTACTCTATGGCTAATTTATCACCAGAAGGAGTCAATAGGGTAGAAGTAAAAAGTTCAAAATAGACAACTCTTTGGCCCGATTTTAGAACATTTGGTCAAATATTGACTTTTGAATGACCGATGTAACATCAGATAGATTCAATAAGTAGGACTAGAAATTTCAAGATCCATGACTGAAACATGTTCAATGGGTAAAATATTGGCTACTCTATGGCTAATTTATCACCAGAAGGAGTCAATTGGGTAGGAATAGAAAGTTCAAGAGCAAGGACTGAAATATTTTCAGTGGGTCAAAAATTGGCTGAACTATCGCCAGAAGGAGTCAATAGGGTAGAACTAAAATATTCAAAATCGACGACTCTTGGGCCCGATATTAGTACATTTGGTCAAATATTGACTTTTGAATGACCGATGTAACATCAGATAGAGTCAATAAGTAGGTATAGAAATTTTAAGATCCATGACTGAAACATGTTCAATGGGTAAAATATTGGCTACTCTATGGTTAATTTATCACCAGAAGGAGTCAAAGGGTAGAACTAAAAAGTTCAAAATAGACTACTCTTGGGCCCGATTTTAGTACATTGGGTCAAATATTGACTTTTGAATGACCGATGTAACATCAGATAGATTCAATAAGTTGGACTAGAAATTTCAAGATCCATGACTGAAACATGTTCAATGGGTAAAATATTGGCTACTCTATGGCTAATTTATCACCAGAAGGAGTCAATTGGGTAGGAATAGAAAGTTCAAGATCAAGGACTGAAATATTTTCAGTGGGTCAAAAATTGGCTGAACTATCGCCAGAAGGAGTCAATAGGGTAGAACTAAAATATTCAAAATCGACGACTCTTGGGCCCGATTTTAGTACATTTGGTCAAATATTGACTTTTGAATGACCGATGTAACATCAGATAGAGTCAATAAGTAGATATAGAAATTTCAAGATCCATGACTGAAACATGTTCAATGGGTCAAATATTGGCTACTCTATGGCTAATTTATCACCAGAAGGAGTCAATTGGGTAGAAATAGAAAGTTCAAAATCGACGACTCTTGGGCCCGATATTAGTACATTTTGTCAAATATGGATTTCTGAATGACTGACCTAAATTCAGAAAGAGTCAATGAGTAGGTATAAAAACTTCAAGATCCATAAATGAAACATGTCCAATGGGTAAAATATTGGCTACTCTATGGGTAATTTATCACCAGAAGGAGTCAATTGGGTAGGAATAGAAAGTTCAAGATCAAGGACTGAAATATTTTCAGTGGGTCAAAAATTGGCTAAACTATCGCCAGAAGGAGTCAATAGGGTAGAACTAAAATATTCAAAATCGACGACTCTTGGGCCCGATATTAGTACATTTTGTCAAATATTGACTTTTGAATGACCGATGTAACATCAGATAGAGTCAATAAGTAGGTATAGAAATTTTAAGATCCATGACTGAAACATGTTCAATGGGTCAAATATTGGCTACTCTATGGCTAATTTATCACCAAAAGGAGTCAATTGGGTAGAAATAGAAAGTTCAAAATCGACGACTCTTGGGCCCGATATTAGTACATTTTGTCAAATATGGATTTCTGAATGACTGACCTAAATTCAGAAAGAGTCAATGAGTAGGTATAAAATCTTTAAGATCCATAAATGAAACATGTCCAATGGGTAAAATATTGGCTACTCTATGGGTAATTTATCACCAGAAGGAGTCAATTGGGTAGGAATAGAAAGTTCAAGATCAAGGACTGAAATATTTTCAGTGGGTCAAAAATTGGCTGAACTATCGCCAGAAGGAGTCAATAGGGTATAACTAAAAAAATCAAAATCGACGACTCTCTGGCCCGATATTAGTACGTTTGGTCAAATATTGACTTTTGAATGATCTATGTAACATCAGAAAGAGTCAATAAGTAGGTATAGAAATTTTAAGATCTATGACTGAAACATGTTCAATGGGTCAAATATTGGCTACTCTATGGCTAATTTATCACCAGAAGGAGTCAATAGGGTAGAAGTAAAAAGTTCAAAATAGACGACTCTTGGGCCCGATTTTAGTACATTTGGTCAAATATTGACTTTTGAATCACCGATATAACATCAGAAAGAGTCAATAAGTAGGTATAGAAATTTCAAGCTCCATGACTGAAACATGTTCAATGGGTCAAATATTGGCTACTCTATGGCTAATTTATCACCAGAAGGAGTCAATAGGGTAGAAGTAAAAAGTTCAAAATAGACAACTCTTTGGCCCGATTTTAGAACATTTGGTCAAATATGGATTTCTGAATGACTGACCTAAATTCAGAAAGAGTCAATGAGTAGGTATTAAAACTTCAAGATCCATAACAGAAACATGTCCAATGGGTAAAATATTGGCTACTCTATGGCTAATTTATCACCAGAAGGAGTCAATTGGGTAGGAATAGAAAGTTCAAGATCAAGGACTGAAATATTTTCAGTGGGTCAAAAATTGGCTGAACTATCGCCAGACGGAGTCAATAGGGTAGAAGTAAAAAGTTCAAAATAGACAACTCTTTGGCCCGATTTTAGTACATTTGGTCAAATATTGACTTTTGAATGACCGATGTAACATCAGATAGAGTCAATAAGTTGGACTAGAAATTTCAAGATCCATGACTGAAACATGTTCAATGGGTAAAATATTGGCTACTCTATGGCTAATTTATCACCAGAAGGAGTCAATTGGGTAGGAATAGAAAGTTCAAGATCAAGGACTGAAATATTTTCAGTGGGTCAAAAATTGGCTGAACTATCGCCAGAAGGAGTCAATAGGGTAGAACTAAAATATTCAAAATCGACGACTCTTGGGCCCAATTTTAGTACATTTGGTCAAATATTGACTTTTGAATGACCGATGTAACATCAGATAGAGTCAATAAGTAGATATAGAAATTTCAAGATCCATGACTGAAACATGTTCAATGGGTAAAATATTGGCTACTCTATGGCTAATTTATCACCAGAAGGAGTCAATTGGGTAGAAATAGAAAGTTCAAAATCGACGACTCTTGGGCCCGATATTAGTACATTTTGTCAAATATGGATTTCTGAATGACTGACCTAAATTCAGAAAGAGTCAATGAGTAGGTATAAAAACTTCAAGATCCATAAATGAAACATGTCCAATGGGTAAAATATTGGCTACTCTATGGGTAATTTATCACCAGAAGGAGTCAACTGGGTAGGAATAGAAAGTTCAAGATCAAGGACTGAAATATTTTCAGTGGGTCAAAAATTGGCTAAACTATCGCCAGAAGGAGTCAATAGGGTAGAACTAAAATATTCAAAATCGACGACTCTTGGGCCCGATATTAGTACATTTTGTCAAATATTGACTTTTGAATGACCGATGTAACATCAGATAGAGTCAATAAGTAGGTATAGAAATTTTAAGATCCATGACTGAAACATGTTCAATGGGTCAAATATTGGCTACTCTATGGCTAATTTATCACCAAAAGGAGTCAATTGGGTAGAAATAGAAAGTTCAAAATCGACGACTCTTGGGCCCGATATTAGTACATTTTGTCAAATATGGATTTCTGAATGACTGACCTAAATTCAGAAAGAGTCAATGAGTAGGTATAAAATCTTTAAGATCCATAAATGAAACATGTCCAATGGGTAAAATATTGGCTACTCTATGGGTAATTTATCACCAGAAGGAGTCAATTGGGTAGGAATAGAAAGTTCAAGATCAAGGACTGAAATATTTTCAGTGGGTCAAAAATTGGCTGAACTATCGCCAGAAGGAGTCAATAGGGTATAACTAAAAAAATCAAAATCGACGACTCTCTGGCCCGATATTAGTACGTTTGGTCAAATATTGACTTTTGAATGATCTATGTAACATCAGAAAGAGTCAATAAGTAGGTATAGAAATTTTAAGATCTATGACTGAAACATGTTCAATGGGTCAAATATTGGCTACTCTATGGCTAATTTATCACCAGAAGGAGTCAATAGGGTAGAAGTAAAAAGTTCAAAATAGACGACTCTTGGGCCCGATTTTAGTACATTTGGTCAAATATTGACTTTTGAATCACCGATATAACATCAGAAAGAGTCAATAAGTAGGTATAGAAATTTCAAGCTCCATGACTGAAACATGTTCAATGGGTCAAATATTGGCTACTCTATGGCTAATTTATCACCAGAAGGAGTCAATAGGGTAGAAGTAAAAAGTTCAAAATAGAAAACTCTTTGGCCCGATTTTAGAACATTTGGTCAAATATGGATTTCTGAATGACTGACCTAAATTCAGAAAGAGTCAATGAGTAGGTATTAAAACTTCAAGATCCATAACAGAAACATGTCCAATGGGTAAAATATTGGCTACTCTATGGCTAATTTATCACCAGAAGGAGTCAATTGGGTAGGAATAGAAAGTTCAAGATCAAGGACTGAAATATTTTCAGTGGGTCAAAAATTGGCTGAACTATCGCCAGACGGAGTCAATAGGGTAGAAGTAAAAAGTTCAAAATAGACAACTCTTTGGCCCGATTTTAGTACATTTGGTCAAATATTGACTTTTGAATGACCGATGTAACATCAGATAGAGTCAATAAGTAGGTATAGAAATTTCAAGATCCATGACTGAAATATGTTCAATGGGTCAAATATTGGCTACTCTATGGCTAATTTATCACCAGAAGGAGTCAATTGGGTAGGAATAGAAAGTTCAAAATCGACGACTCTTGGGCCCGATTTTAGTACATTTGGTAAAATATTGACTTTTGAATGACCGATGTAACATCAGATAGAGTCAATAAGTAGGTATAGAAATTTCAAGATCTATGACTGAAACATGTTCAATGGGTAAAATATTGGCTACTCTATGGGTAATTTATCACCAGAAGGAGTCAATTGGGTAGGAATAGAAAGTTCAAGATCAAGGACTGAAATATTTTCAGTGGGTCAAAAATTGGCTAAACTATCGCCAGAAGGAGTCAATAGGGTAGAACTAAAATATTCAAAATCGACGACTCTTGGGCCCGATATTAGTACATTTTGTCAAATATTGACTTTTGAATGACCGATGTAACATCAGATAGAGTCAATAAGTAGGTATAGAAATTTTAAGATCCATGACTGAAACATGTTCAATGGGTCAAATATTGGCTACTCTATGGCTAATTTATCACCAAAAGGAGTCAATTGGGTAGAAATAGAAAGTTCAAAATCGACGACTCTTGGGCCCGATATTAGTACATTTTGTCAAATATGGATTTCTGAATGACTGACCTAAATTCAGAAAGAGTCAATGAGTAGGTATAAAATCTTTAAGATCCATAAATGAAACATGTCCAATGGGTAAAATATTGGCTACTCTATGGGTAATATATCACCAGAAGGAGTCAATTGGGTAGGAATAGAAAGTTCAAGATCAAGGACTGAAATATTTTCAGTGGGTCAAAAATTGGCTGAACTATCGCCAGAAGGAGTCAATAGGGTATAACTAAAAAAATCAAAATCGACGACTCTCTGGCCCGATATTAGTACGTTTGGTCAAATATTGACTTTTGAATGATCTATGTAACATCAGAAAGAGTCAATAAGTAGGTATAGAAATTTTAAGATCTATGACTGAAACATGTTCAATGGGTAAAATATTGGCTACTCTATGGTTAATTTATCACCAGAAGGAGTCAAAGGGTAGAACTAAAAAGTTCAAAATAGACGACTCTTGGGCCCGATTTTAGTACATTGGGTCAAATATTGACTTTTGAATCACCGATATAACATCAGAAAGAGTCAATAAGTAGGTATAGAAATTTCAAGCTCCATGACTGAAACATGTTCAATGGGTCAAATATTGGCTACTCTATGGCTAATTTATCACCAGAAGGAGTCAATAGGGTAGAAGTAAAAAGTTCAAAATAGACAACTCTTTGGCCCGATTTTAGAACATTTGGTCAAATATTGACTTTTGAATGACCGATGTAACATCAGATAGATTCAATAAGTAGGACTAGAAATTTCAAGATCCATGACTGAAACATGTTCAATGGGTAAAATATTGGCTACTCTATGGCTAATTTATCACCAGAAGGAGTCAATTGGGTAGGAATAGAAAGTTCAAGATCAAGGACTGAAATATTTTCAGTGGGTCAAAAATTGGCTGAACTATCGCCAGAAGGAGTCAATAGGGTAGAACTAAAATATTCAAAATCGACGACTCTTGGGCCCGATATTAGTACATTTGGTCAAATATTGACTTTTGAATGACCGATGTAACATCAGATAGAGTCAATAAGTAGGTATAGAAATTTTAAGATCCATGACTGAAACATGTTCAATGGGTCAAATATTGGCTACTCTATGGCTAATTTATCACCAAAAGGAGTCAATTGGGTAGAAATAGAAAGTCCAAAATCGACGACTCTTGGGCCCGATATTAGTACATTTTGTCAAATATGGATTTCTGAATGACTGACCTAAATTCAGAAAGAGTCAATGAGTAGGTATAAAATCTTCAAGATCCATAAATGAAACATGCCCAATGGGTAAAATATTGGCTACTCTATGGGTAATTTATCACCAGAAGGAGTCAATTGGGTAGGAATAGAAAGTTCAAGATCAAGGACTGAAATATTTTCAGTGGGTCAAAAATTGGCTGAACTATCGCCAGAAGGAGTCAATAGGGTATAACTAAAAAAATCAAAATCGAAGACTCTCTTGCCCGATATTAGTACGTTTGGTCAAATATTGACTTTTGAATGATCTATGTAACATCAGAAAGAGTCAATAAGTAGGTATAGAAATTTTAAGATCTATGACTGAAACATGTTCAATGGGTAAAATATTGGCTACTCTATGGTTATTTTATCACCAGAAGGAGTCAAAGGGTAGAACTAAAAAGTTCAAAATAGACGACTCTTGGGCCCGATTTTAGTACATTGGGTCAAATATTGACTTTTGAATCACCGATATAACATCAGAAAGAGTCAATAAGTAGGTATAGAAATTTCAAGCTCCATGACTGAAACATGTTCAATGGGTCAAATATTGGCTACTCTATGGCTAATTTATCACCAGAAGGAGTCAATAGGGTAGAAGTAAAAAGTTCAAAATAGACAACTCTTTGGCCCGATTTTAGAACATTTGGTCAAATATTGACTTTTGAATGACCGATGTAACATCAGATAGATTCAATAAGTAGGACTAGAAATTTCAAGATCCATGACTGAAACATGTTCAATGGGTAAAATATTGGCTACTCTATGGCTAATTTATCACCAGAAGGAGTCAATTGGGTAGGAATAGAAAGTTCAAGATCAAGGACTGAAATATTTTCAGTGGGTCAAAAATTGGCTGAACTATCGCCAGAAGGAGTCAATAGGGTAGAACTAAAATATTCAAAATCGACGACTCTTGGGCCCGATATTAGTACATTTGGTCAAATATTGACTTTTGAATGACCGATGTAACATCAGATAGAGTCAATAAGTAGGTATAGAAATTTTAAGATCCATGACTGAAACATGTTCAATGGGTCAAATATTGGCTACTCTATGGCTAATTTATCACCAAAAGGAGTCAATTGGGTAGAAATAGAAAGTCCAAAATCGACGACTCTTGGGCCCGATATTAGTACATTTTGTCAAATATGGATTTCTGAATGACTGACCTAAATTCAGAAAGAGTCAATGAGTAGGTATAAAATCTTCAAGATCCATAAATGAAACATGCCCAATGGGTAAAATATTGGCTACTCTATGGGTAATTTATCACCAGAAGGAGTCAATTGGGTAGGAATAGAAAGTTCAAGATCAAGGACTGAAATATTTTCAGTGGGTCAAAAATTGGCTGAACTATCGCCAGAAGGAGTCAATAGGGTATAACTAAAAAAATCAAAATCGAAGACTCTCTTGCCCGATATTAGTACGTTTGGTCAAATATTGACTTTTGAATGATCTATGTAACATCAGAAAGAGTCAATAAGTAGGTATAGAAATTTTAAGATCTATGACTGAAACATGTTCAATGGGTAAAATATTGGCTACTCTATGGTTATTTTATCACCAGAAGGAGTCAAAGGGTAGAACTAAAAAGTTCAAAATAGACTACTCTTGGGCCCGATTTTAGTACATTGGGTCAAATATTGACTTTTGAATGACCGATGTAACATCAGATAGATTCAATAAGTTGGACTAGAAATTTCAAGATCCATGACTGAAACATGTTCAATGGGTAAAATATTGGCTACTCTATGGCTAATTTATCACCAGAAGGAGTCAATTGGGTAGGAATAGAAAGTTCAAGATCAAGGACTGAAATATTTTCAGTGGGTCAAAAATTGGCTAAACTATCGCCAGAAGGAGTCAATAGGGTAGAACTAAAATATTCAAAATCGACGACTCTTGGGCCCGATATTAGTACATTTTGTCAAATATTGACTTTTGAATGACCGATGTAACATCAGATAGAGTCAATAAGTAGGTATAGAAATTTTAAGATCCATGACTGAAACATGTTCAATGGGTCAAATATTGGCTACTCTATGGCTAATTTATCACCAAAAGGAGTCAATTGGGTAGAAATAGAAAGTTCAAAATCGACGACTCTTGGGCCCGATATTAGTACATTTTGTCAAATATGGATTTCTGAATGACTGACCTAAATTCAGAAAGAGTCAATGAGTAGGTATAAAATCTTTAAGATCCATAAATGAAACATGTCCAATGGGTAAAATATTGGCTACTCTATGGGTAATTTATCACCAGAAGGAGTCAATTGGGTAGGAATAGAAAGTTCAAGATCAAGGACTGAAATATTTTCAGTGGGTCAAAAATTGGCTGAACTATCGCCAGAAGGAGTCAATAGGGTATAACTAAAAAAATCAAAATCGACGACTCTCTGGCCCGATATAAGTACGTTTGGTCAAATATTGACTTTTGAATGATCTATGTAACATCAGAAAGAGTCAATAAGTAGGTATAGAAATTTTAAGATCTATGACTGAAACATGTTCAATGGGTAAAATATTGGCTACTCTATGGTTAATTTATCACCAGAAGGAGTCAAAGGGTAGAACTAAAAAGTTCAAAATAGACGACTCTTGGGCCCGATTTTAGTACATTGGGTCAAATATTGACTTTTGAATCACCGATATAACATCAGAAAGAGTCAATAAGTAGGTATAGAAATTTCAAGCTCCATGACTGAAACATGTTCAATGGGTCAAATATTGGCTACTCTATGGCTAATTTATCACCAGAAGGAGTCAATAGGGTAGAAGTAAAAAGTTCAAAATAGACAACTCTTTGGCCCGATTTTAGAACATTTGGTCAAATATTGACTTTTGAATGACCGATGTAACATCAGATAGATTCAATAAGTAGGACTAGAAATTTCAAGATCCATGACTGAAACATGTTCAATGGGTAAAATATTGGCTACTCTATGGCTAATTTATCACCAGAAGGAGTCAATTGGGTAGGAATAGAAAGTTCAAGAGCAAGGACTGAAATATTTTCAGTGGGTCAAAAATTGGCTGAACTATCGCCAGAAGGAGTCAATAGGGTAGAACTAAAATATTCAAAATCGACGACTCTTGGGCCCGATATTAGTACATTTGGTCAAATATTGACTTTTGAATGACCGATGTAACATCAGATAGAGTCAATAAGTAGGTATAGAAATTTTAAGATCCATGACTGAAACATGTTCAATGGGTCAAATATTGGCTACTCTATGGCTAATTTATCACCAAAAGGAGTCAATTGGGTAGAAATAGAAAGTCCAAAATCGACGACTCTTGGGCCCGATATTAGTACATTTTGTCAAATATGGATTTCTGAATGACTGACCTAAATTCAGAAAGAGTCAATGAGTAGGTATAAAATCTTCAAGATCCATAAATGAAACATGCCCAATGGGTAAAATATTGGCTACTCTATGGGTAATTTATCACCAGAAGGAGTCAATTGGGTAGGAATAGAAAGTTCAAGATCAAGGACTGAAATATTTTCAGTGGGTCAAAAATTGGCTGAACTATCGCCAGAAGGAGTCAATAGGGTATAACTAAAAAAATCAAAATCGAAGACTCTCTTGCCCGATATTAGTACGTTTGGTCAAATATTGACTTTTGAATGATCTATGTAACATCAGAAAGAGTCAATAAGTAGGTATAGAAATTTTAAGATCTATGACTGAAACATGTTCAATGGGTAAAATATTGGCTACTCTATGGTTAATTTATCACCAGAAGGAGTCAAAGGGTAGAACTAAAAAGTTCAAAATAGACTACTCTTGGGCCCGATATTAGTACATTGGGTCAAATATTGACTTTTGAATGACCGATGTAACATCAGATAGATTCAATAAGTTGGACTAGAAATTTCAAGATCCATGACTGAAACATGTTCAATGGGTAAAATATTGGCTACTCTATGGCTAATTTATCACCAGAAGGAGTCAATTGGGTAGGAATAGAAAGTTCAAGATCAAGGACTGAAATATTTTCAGTGGGTCAAAAATTGGCTAAACTATCGCCAGAAGGAGTCAATAGGGTAGAACTAAAATATTCAAAATCGACGACTCTTGGGCCCGATATTAGTACATTTTGTCAAATATTGACTTTTGAATGACCGATGTAACATCAGATAGAGTCAATAAGTAGGTATAAAAATTTTAAGATCCATGACTGAAACATGTTCAATGGGTCAAATATTGGCTACTCTATGGCTAATTTATCACCAAAAGGAGTCAATTGGGTAGAAATAGAAAGTTCAAAATCGACGACTCTTGGGCCCGATATTAGTACATTTTGTCAAATATGGATTTCTGAATGACTGACCTAAATTCAGAAAGAGTCAATGAGTAGGTATAAAATCTTTAAGATCCATAAATGAAACATGTCCAATGGGTAAAATATTGGCTACTCTATGGGTAATTTATCACCAGAAGGAGTCAATTGGGTAGGAATAGAAAGTTCAAGATCAAGGACTGAAATATTTTCAGTGGGTCAAAAATTGGCTGAACTATCGCCAGAAGGAGTCAATAGGGTATAACTAAAAAAATCAAAATCGACGACTCTCTGGCCCGATATAAGTACGTTTGGTCAAATATTGACTTTTGAATGATCTATGTAACATCAGAAAGAGTCAATAAGTAGGTATAGAAATTTTAAGATCTATGACTGAAACATGTTCAATGGGTAAAATATTGGCTACTCTATGGTTAATTTATCACCAGAAGGAGTCAAAGGGTAGAACTAAAAAGTTCAAAATAGACGACTCTTGGGCCCGATTTTAGTACATTGGGTCAAATATTGACTTTTGAATCACCGATATAACATCAGAAAGAGTCAATAAGTAGTTATAGAAATTTCAAGCTCCATGACTGAAACATGTTCAATGGGTCAAATATTGGCTACTCTATGGCTAATTTATCACCAGAAGGAGTCAATAGGGTAGAAGTAAAAAGTTCAAAATAGACAACTCTTTGGCCCGATTTTAGAACATTTGGTCAAATATTGACTTTTGAATGACCGATGTAACATCAGATAGATTCAATAAGTAGGACTAGAAATTTCAAGATCCATGACTGAAACATGTTCAATGGGTAAAATATTGGCTACTCTATGGCTAATTTATCACCAGAAGGAGTCAATTGGGTAGGAATAGAAAGTTCAAGAGCAAGGACTGAAATATTTTCAGTGGGTCAAAAATTGGCTGAACTATCGCCAGAAGGAGTCAATAGGGTAGAACTAAAATATTCAAAATCGACGACTCTTGGGCCCGATATTAGTACATTTGGTCAAATATTGACTTTTGAATGACCGATGTAACATCAGATAGAGTCAATAAGTAGGTATAGAAATTTTAAGATCCATGACTGAAACATGTTCAATGGATCAAATATTGGCTACTCTATGGCTAATTTATCACCAAAAGGAGTCAATTGGGTAGAAATAGAAAGTTCAAAATCGACGACTCTTGGGCCCGATATTAGTACATTTTGTCAAATATGGATTTCTGAATGACTGACCTAAATTCAGAAAGAGTCAATGAGTAGGTATAAAATCTTCAAGATCCATAAATGAAACATGTCCAATGGGTAAAATATTGGCTACTCTATGGGTAATTTATCACCAGAAGGAGTCAATTGGGTAGGAATAGAAAGTTCAAGATCAAGGACTGAAATATTTTCAGTGGGTCAAAAATTGGCTGAACTATCGCCAGAAGGAGTCAATAGGGTATAACTAAAAAAATCAAAATCGAAGACTCTCTTGCCCGATATTAGTACGTTTGGTCAAATATTGACTTTTGAATGATCTATGTAACATCAGAAAGAGTCAATAAGTAGGTATAGAAATTTTAAGATCTATGACTGAAACATGTTCAATGGGTAAAATATTGGCTACTCTATGGTTAATTTATCACCAGAAGGAGTCAAAGGGTAGAACTAAAAAGTTCAAAATAGACTACTCTTGGGCCCGATTTTAGTACATTGGGTCAAATATTGACTTTTGAATGACCGATGTAACATCAGATAGATTCAATAAGTTGGACTAGAAATTTCAAGATCCATGACTGAAACATGTTCAATGGGTAAAATATTGGCTACTCTATGGCTAATTTATCACCAGAAGGAGTCAATTGGGTAGGAATAGAAAGTTCAAGATCAAGGACTGAAATATTTTCAGTGGGTCAAAAATTGGCTGAACTATCGCCAGAAGGAGTCAATAGGGTAGAACTAAAATATTCAAAATCGACGACTCTTGGGCCCGATTTTAGTACATTTGGTCAAATATTGACTTTTGAATGACCGATGTAACATCAGATAGAGTCAATAAGTAGGTATAGAAATTTCAAGATCCATGACTGAAATATGTTCAATGGGTCAAATATTGGCTACTCTATGGCTAATTTATCACCAGAAGGAGTCAATTGGGTAGGAATAGAAAGTTCAAAATCGACGACTCTTGGGCCCGATTTTAGTACATTTGGTAAAATATTGACTTTTGAATGACCGATGTAACATCAGATAGAGTCAATAAGTAGGTATAGAAATTTCAAGATCTATGACTGAAACATGTTCAATGGGTAAAATATTGGCTACTCTATGGGTAATTTATCACCAGAAGGAGTCAATTGGGTAGGAATAGAAAGTTCAAGATCAAGGACTGAAATATTTTCAGTGGGTCAAAAATTGGCTAAACTATCGCCAGAAGGAGTCAATAGGGTATAACTAAAAAAATCAAAATCGACGACTCTCTGGCCCGATATAAGTACGTTTGGTCAAATATTGACTTTTGAATGATCTATGTAACATCAGAAAGAGTCAATAAGTAGGTATAGAAATTTTAAGATCTATGACTGAAACATGTTCAATGGGTAAAATATTGGCTACTCTATGGTTAATTTATCACCAGAAGGAGTCAAAGGGTAGAACTAAAAAGTTCAAAATAGACGACTCTTGGGCCCGATTTTAGTACATTGGGTCAAATATTGACTTTTGAATCACCGATATAACATCAGAAAGAGTCAATAAGTAGGTATAGAAATTTCAAGCTCCATGACTGAAACATGTTCAATGGGTCAAATATTGGCTACTCTATGGCTAATTTATCACCAGAAGGAGTCAATAGGGTAGAAGTAAAAAGTTCAAAATAGACAACTCTTTGGCCCGATTTTAGAACATTTGGTCAAATATTGACTTTTGAATGACCGATGTAACATCAGATAGATTCAATAAGTAGGACTAGAAATTTCAAGATCCATGACTGAAACATGTTCAATGGGTAAAATATTGGCTACTCTATGGCTAATTTATCACCAGAAGGAGTCAATTGGGTAGGAATAGAAAGTTCAAGAGCAAGGACTGAAATATTTTCAGTGGGTCAAAAATTGGCTGAACTATCGCCAGAAGGAGTCAATAGGGTAGAACTAAAATATTCAAAATCGACGACTCTTGGGCCCGATATTAGTACATTTGGTCAAATATTGACTTTTGAATGACCGATGTAACATCAGATAGAGTCAATAAGTAGGTATAGAAATTTTAAGATCCATGACTGAAACATGTTCAATGGGTCAAATATTGGCTACTCTATGGCTAATTTATCACCAAAAGGAGTCAATTGGGTAGAAATAGAAAGTTCAAAATCGACGACTCTTGGGCCCGATATTAGTACATTTTGTCAAATATGGATTTCTGAATGACTGACCTAAATTCAGAAAGAGTCAATGAGTAGGTATAAAATCTTCAAGATCCATAAATGAAACATGTCCAATGGGTAAAATATTGGCTACTCTATGGGTAATTTATCACCAGAAGGAGTCAATTGGGTAGGAATAGAAAGTTCAAGATCAAGGACTGAAATATTTTCAGTGGGTCAAAAATTGGCTGAACTATCGCCAGAAGGAGTCAATAGGGTATAACTAAAAAAATCAAAATCGAAGACTCTCTTGCCCGATATTAGTACGTTTGGTCAAATATTGACTTTTGAATGATCTATGTAACATCAGAAAGAGTCAATAAGTAGGTATAGAAATTTTAAGATCTATGACTGAAACATGTTCAATGGGTAAAATATTGGCTACTCTATGGTTAATTTATCACCAGAAGGAGTCAAAGGGTAGAACTAAAAAGTTCAAAATAGACTACTCTTGGGCCCGATTTTAGTACATTGGGTCAAATATTGACTTTTGAATGACCGATGTAACATCAGATAGATTCAATAAGTTGGACTAGAAATTTCAAGATCCATGACTGAAACATGTTCAATGGGTAAAATATTGGCTACTCTATGGCTAATTTATCACCAGAAGGAGTCAATTGGGTAGGAATAGAAAGTTCAAGATCAAGGACTGAAATATTTTCAGTGGGTCAAAAATTGGCTGAACTATCGCCAGAAGGAGTCAATAGGGTAGAACTAAAATATTCAAAATCGACGACTCTTGGGCCCGATTTTAGTACATTTGGTCAAATATTGACTTTTGAATGACCGATGTAACATCAGATAGAGTCAATAAGTAGGTATAGAAATTTCAAGATCCATGACTGAAATATGTTCAATGGGTCAAATATTGGCTACTCTATGGCTAATTTATCACCAGAAGGAGTCAATTGGGTAGGAATAGAAAGTTCAAAATCGACGACTCTTGGGCCCGATTTTAGTACATTTGGTAAAATATTGACTTTTGAATGACCGATGTAACATCAGATAGAGTCAATAAGTAGGTATAGAAATTTCAAGATCTATGACTGAAACATGTTCAATGGGTAAAATATTGGCTACTCTACGGGTAATTTATCACCAGAAGGAGTCAATTGGGTAGGAATAGAAAGTTCAAGATCAAGGACTGAAATATTTTCAGTGGGTCAAAAATTGGCTAAACTATCGCCAGAAGGAGTCAATAGGGTATAACTAAAAAAATCAAAATCGACGACTCTCTGGCCCGATATAAGTACGTTGGGTCAAATATTGACTTTTGAATGATCTATGTAACATCAGAAAGAGTCAATAAGTAGGTATAGAAATTTTAAGATCTATGACTGAAACATGTTCAATGGGTAAAATATTGGCTACTCTATGGTTAATTTATCACCAGAAGGAGTCAAAGGGTAGAACTAAAAAGTTCAAAATAGACTACTCTTGGGCCCGATTTTAGTACATTGGGTCAAATATTGACTTTTGAATGACCGATGTAACATCAGATAGATTCAATAAGTTGGACTAAAAATTTCAAGATCCATGACTGAAACATGTTCAATGGGTAAAATATTGGCTACTCTATGGCTAATTTATCACCAGAAGGAGTCAATTGGGTAGGAATAGAAAGTTCAAGATCAAGGACTGAAATATTTTCAGTGGGTCAAAAATTGGCTGAACTATCGCCAGAAGGAGTCAATAGGGTAGAACTAAAATATTCAAAATCGACGACTCTTGGGCCCGATTTTAGTACATTTGGTCAAATATTGACTTTTGAATGACCGATGTAACATCAGATAGAGTCAATAAGTAGGTATAGAAATTTCAAGATCCATGACTGAAATATGTTCAATGGGTCAAATATTGGCTACTCTATGGCTAATTTATCACCAGAAGGAGTCAATTGGGTAGGAATAGAAAGTTCAAAATCGACGACTCTTGGGCCCGATTTTAGTACATTTGGTAAAATATTGACTTTTGAATGACCGATGTAACATCAGATAGAGTCAATAAGTAGGTATAGAAATTTCAAGATCTATGACTGAAACATGTTCAATGGGTAAAATATTGGCTACTCTATGGGTAATTTATCACCAGAAGGAGTCAATTGGGTAGGAATAGAAAGTTCAAGATCAAGGACTGAAATATTTTCAGTGGGTCAAAAATTGGCTAAACTATCGCCAGAAGGAGTCAATAGGGTAGAACTAAAATATTCAAAATCGACGACTCTTGGGCCCGATATTAGTACATTTTGTCAAATATTGACTTTTGAATGACCGATGTAACATCAGATAGAGTCAATAAGTAGGTATAGAAATTTTAAGATCCATGACTGAAACATGTTCAATGGGTCAAATATTGGCTACTCTATGGCTAATTTATCACCAAAAGGAGTCAATTGGGTAGAAATAGAAAGTTCAAAATCGACGACTCTTGGGCCCGATATTAGTACATTTTGTCAAATATGGATTTCTGAATGACTGACCTAAATTCAGAAAGAGTCAATGAGTAGGTATAAAATCTTTAAGATCCATAAATGAAACATGTCCAATGGGTAAAATATTGGCTACTCTATGGGTAATTTATCACCAGAAGGAGTCAATTGGGTAGGAATAGAAAGTTCAAGATCAAGGACTGAAATATTTTCAGTGGGTCAAAAATTGGCTGAACTATCGCCAGAAGGAGTCAATAGGGTATAACTAAAAAAATCAAAATCGACGACTCTCTGGCCCGATATAAGTACGTTTGGTCAAATATTGACTTTTGAATGATCTATGTAACATCAGAAAGAGTCAATAAGTAGGTATAGAAATTTTAAGATCTATGACTGAAACATGTTCAATGGGTAAAATATTGGCTACTCTATGGTTAATTTATCACCAGAAGGAGTCAAAGGGTAGAACTAAAAAGTTCAAAATAGACGACTCTTGGGCCCGATTTTAGTACATTGGGTCAAATATTGACTTTTGAATCACCGATATAACATCAGAAAGAGTCAATAAGTAGGTATAGAAATTTCAAGCTCCATGACTGAAACATGTTCAATGGGTCAAATATTGGCTACTCTATGGCCAATTTATCACCAGAAGGAGTCAATAGGGTAGAAGTAAAAAGTTCAAAATAGACAACTCTTTGGCCCGATTTTAGAACATTTGGTCAAATATTGACTTTTGAATGACCGATGTAACATCAGATAGATTCAATAAGTAGGACTAGAAATTTCAAGATCCATGACTGAAACATGTTCAATGGGTAAAATATTGGCTACTCTATGGCTAATTTATCACCAGAAGGAGTCAATTGGGTAGGAATAGAAAGTTCAAGAGCAAGGACTGAAATATTTTCAGTGGGTCAAAAATTGGCTGAACTATCGCCAGAAGGAGTCAATAGGGTAGAACTAAAATATTCAAAATCGACGACTCTTGGGCCCGATATTAGTACATTTGGTCAAATATTGACTTTTGAATGACCGATGTAACATCAGATAGAGTCAATAAGTAGGTATAGAAATTTTAAGATCCATGACTGAAACATGTTCAATGGGTCAAATATTGGCTACTCTATGGCTAATTTATCACCAAAAGGAGTCAATTGGGTAGAAATAGAAAGTTCAAAATCGACGACTCTTGGGCCCGATATTAGTACATTTTGTCAAATATGGATTTCTGAATGACTGACCTAAATTCAGAAAGAGTCAATGAGTAGGTATAAAATCTTCAAGATCCATAAATGAAACATGTCCAATGGGTAAAATATTGGCTACTCTATGGGTAATTTATCACCAGAAGGAGTCAATTGGGTAGGAATAGAAAGTTCAAGATCAAGGACTGAAATATTTTCAGTGGGTCAAAAATTGGCTGAACTATCGCCAGAAGGAGTCAATAGGGTATAACTAAAAAAATCAAAATCGAAGACTCTCTTGCCCGATATTAGTACGTTTGGTCAAATATTGACTTTTGAATGATCTATGTAACATCAGAAAGAGTCAATAAGTAGGTATAGAAATTTTAAGATCTATGACTGAAACATGTTCAATGGGTAAAATATTGGCTACTCTATGGTTAATTTATCACCAGAAGGAGTCAAAGGGTAGAACTAAAAAGTTCAAAATAGACTACTCTTGGGCCCGATTTTAGTACATTGGGTCAAATATTGACTTTTGAATGACCGATGTAACATCAGATAGATTAAATAAGTTGGACTAGAAATTTCAAGATCCATGACTGAAACATGTTCAATGGGTAAAATATTGGCTACTCTATGGCTAATTTATCACCAGAAGGAGTCAATTGGGTAGGAATAGAAAGTTCAAGATCAAGGACTGAAATATTTTCAGTGGGTCAAAAATTGGCTGAACTATCGCCAGAAGGAGTCAATAGGGTAGATCTAAAATATTCAAAATCGACGACTCTTGGGCCCGATTTTAGTACATTTGGTCAAATATTGACTTTTGAATGACCGATGTAACATCAGATAGAGTCAATAAGTAGATATAGAAATTTCAAGATCCATGACTGAAACATGTTCAATGGGTAAAATATTGGCTACTCTATGGCTAATTTATCACCAGAAGGAGTCAATTGGGTAGAAATAGAAAGTTCAAAATCGACGACTCTTGGGCCCGATATTAGTACATTTTGTCAAATATGGATTTCTGAATGACTGACCTAAATTCAGAAAGAGTCAATGAGTAGGTATAAAAACTTCAAGATCCATAAATGAAACATGTCCAATGGGTAAAATATTGGCTACTCTATGGGTAATTTATCACCAGAAGGAGTCAATTGGGTAGGAATAGAAAGTTCAAGAACAAGGACTGAAATATTTTCAGTGGGTCAAAAATTGGCTAAACTATCGCCAGAAGGAGTCAATAGGGTAGAACTAAAATATTCAAAATCGACGACTCTTGGGCCCGATATTAGTACATTTTGTCAAATATTGACTTTTGAATGACCGATGTAACATCAGATAGAGTCAATAAGTAGGTATAGAAATTTTAAGATCCATGACTGAAACATGTTCAATGGGTCAAATATTGGCTACTCTATGGCTAATTTATCACCAAAAGGAGTCAATTGGGTAGAAATAGAAAGTTCAAAATCGACGACTCTTGGGCCCGATATTAGTACATTTTGTCAAATATGGATTTCTGAATGACTGACCTAAATTCAGAAAGAGTCAATGAGTAGGTATAAAATCTTTAAGATCCATAAATGAAACATGTCCAATGGGTAAAATATTGGCTACTCTATGGGTAATTTATCACCAGAAGGAGTCAATTGGGTAGGAATAGAAAGTTCAAGATCAAGGACTGAAATATTTTCAGTGGGTCAAAAATTGGCTGAACTATCGCCAGAAGGAGTCAATAGGGTATAACTAAAAAAATCAAAATCGACGACTCTCTGGCCCGATATTAGTACGTTTGGTCAAATATTGACTTTTGAATGATCTATGTAACATCAGAAAGAGTCAATAAGTAGGTATAGAAATTTTAAGATCTATGACTGAAACATGTTCAATGGGTAAAATATTGGCTACTCTATGGTTAATTTATCACCAGAAGGAGTCAAAGGGTAGAACTAAAAAGTTCAAAATAGACGACTCTTGGGCCCGATTTTAGTACATTGGGTCAAATATTGACTTTTGAATCACCGATATAACATCAGAAAGAGTCAATAAGTAGGTATAGAAATTTCAAGCTCCATGACTGAAACATGTTCAATGGGTCAAATATTGGCTACTCTATGGCTAATTTATCACCAGAAGGAGTCAATAGGGTAGAAGCAAAAAGTTCAAAATAGACAACTCTTTGGCCCGATTTTAGAACATTTGGTCAAATATTGACTTTTGAATGACCGATGTAACATCAGATAGATTCAATAAGTAGGACAAGAAATTTCAAGATCCATGACTGAAACATGTTCAATGGGTAAAATATTGGCTACTCTATGGCTAATTTATCACCAGAAGGAGTCAATTGGGTAGGAATAGAAAGTTCAAGAGCAAGGACTGAAATATTTTCAGTGGGTCAAAAATTGGCTGAACTATCGCCAGAAGGAGTCAATAGGGTAGAACTAAAATATTCAAAATCGACGACTCTTGGGCCCGATATTAGTACATTTGGTCAAATATTGACTTTTGAATGACCGATGTAACATCAGATAGAGTCAATAAGTAGGTATAGAAATTTTAAGATCCATGACTGAAACATGTTCAATGGGTCAAATATTGGCTACTCTATGGCTAATTTATCACCAAAAGGAGTCAATTGGGTAGAAATAGAAAGTTCAAAATCGACGACTCTTGGGCCCGATATTAGTACATTTTGTCAAATATGGATTTCTGAATGACTGACCTAAATTCAGAAAGAGTCAATGAGTAGGTATAAAATCTTCAAGATCCATAAATGAAACATGTCCAATGGGTAAAATATTGGCTACTCTATGGGTAATTTATCACCAGAAGGAGTCAATTGGGTAGGAATAGAAAGTTCAAGATCAAGGACTGAAATATTTTCAGTGGGTCAAAAATTGGCTGAACTATCGCCAGAAGGAGTCAATAGGGTATAACTAAAAAAATCAAAATCGAAGACTCTCTTGCCCGATATTAGTACGTTTGGTCAAATATTGACTTTTGAATGATCTATGTAACATCAGAAAGAGTCAATAAGTAGGTATAGAAATTTTAAGATCTATGACTGAAACATGTTCAATGGGTAAAATATTGGCTACTCTATGGTTAATTTATCACCAGAAGGAGTCAAAGGGTAGAACTAAAAAGTTCAAAATAGACTACTCTTGGGCCCGATTTTAGTACATTGGGTCAAATATTGACTTTTGAATGACCGATGTAACATCAGATAGATTCAATAAGTTGGACTAGAAATTTCAAGATCCATGACTGAAACATGTTCAATGGGTAAAATATTGGCTACTCTATGGCTAATTTATCACCAGAAGGAGTCAATTGGGTAGGAATAGAAAGTTCAAGATCAAGGACTGAAATATTTTCAGTGGGTCAAAAATTGGCTGAACTATCGCCAGAAGGAGTCAATAGGGTAGAACTAAAATATTCAAAATCGACGACTCTTGGGCCCGATTTTAGTACATTTGGTCAAATATTGACTTTTGAATGACCGATGTAACATCAGATAGAGTCAATAAGTAGATATAGAAATTTCAAGATCCATGACTGAAACATGTTCAATGGGTAAAATATTGGCTACTCTATGGCTAATTTATCACCAGAAGGAGTCAATTGGGTAGAAATAGAAAGTTCAAAATCGACGACTCTTGGGCCCGATATTAGTACATTTTGTCAAATATGGATTTCTGAATGACTGACCTAAATTCAGAAAGAGTCAATGAGTAGGTATAAAAACTTCAAGATCCATAAATGAAACATGTCCAATGGGTAAAATATTGGCTACTCTATGGGTAATTTATCACCAGAAGGAGTCAATTGGGTAGGAATAGAAAGTTCAAGATCAAGGACTGAAATATTTTCAGTGGGTCAAAAATTGGCTAAACTATCGCCAGAAGGAGTCAATAGGGTAGAACTAAAATATTCAAAATCGACGACTCTTGGGCCCGATATTAGTACATTTTGTCAAATATTGACTTTTGAATGACCGATGTAACATCAGATAGAGTCAATAAGTAGGTATAGAAATTTTAAGATCCATGACTGAAACATGTTCAATGGGTCAAATATTGGCTACTCTATGGCTAATTTATCACCAAAAGGAGTCAATTGGGTAGAAATAGAAAGTTCAAAATCGACGACTCTTGGGCCCGATATTAGTACATTTTGTCAAATATGGATTTCTGAATGACTGACCTAAATTCAGAAAGAGTCAATGAGTAGGTATAAAATCTTTAAGATCCATAAATGAAACATGTCCAATGGGTAAAATATTGGCTACTCTATGGGTAATTTATCACCAGAAGGAGTCAATTGGGTAGGAATAGAAAGTTCAAGATCAAGGACTGAAATATTTTCAGTGGGTCAAAAATTGGCTGAACTATCGCCAGAAGGAGTCAATAGGGTATAACTAAAAAAATCAAAATCGACGACTCTTGGGCCCGATATTAGTACATTTTGTCAAATATGGATTTCTGAATGACTGACCTAAATTCAGAAAGAGTCAATAAGTAGGTATAGAAATTTTAAGATCTATGACTGAAACATGTTCAATGGGTCAAATATTGGCTACTCTATGGCTAATTTATCACCAGAAGGAGTCAATAGGGTAGAAGTAAAAAGTTCAAAATAGACGACTCTTGGGCCCGATTTTAGTACATTTGGTCAAATATTGACTTTTGA
Organism: Zacco platypus; assembly: GCA_038088235.1. Lineage (NCBI taxonomy): Eukaryota > Metazoa > Chordata > Actinopteri > Cypriniformes > Xenocyprididae > Zacco > Zacco platypus. The sequence goes on from CM076064.1 coordinate 18,969,452, forward strand.
ATCACCGATATAACATCAGAAAGAGTCAATAAGTAGGTATAGAAATTTCAAGCTCCATGACTGAAACATGTTCAATGGGTCAAATATTGGCTACTCTATGGCTAATTTATCACCAGAAGGAGTCAATAGGGTAGAAGTAAAAAGTTCAAAATAGACAACTCTTTGGCCCGATTTTAGAACATTTGGTCAAATATGGATTTCTGAATGACTGACCTAAATTCAGAAAGAGTCAATGAGTAGGTATTAAAACTTCAAGATCCATAACAGAAACATGTCCAATGGGTAAAATATTGGCTACTCTATGGCTAATTTATCACCAGAAGGAGTCAATTGGGTAGGAATAGAAAGTTCAAGATCAAGGACTGAAATATTTTCAGTGGGTCAAAAATTGGCTGAACTATCGCCAGACGGAGTCAATAGGGTAGAACTAAAATATTCAAAATCGACGACTCTTGGGCCCGATTTTAGTACATTTGGTCAAATATTGACTTTTGAATGACCGATGTAACATCAGATAGAGTCAATAAGTAGGTATAGAAATTTCAAGATCCATGACTGAAATATGTTCAATGGGTCAAATATTGGCTACTCTATGGCTAATTTATCACCAGAAGGAGTCAATTGGGTAGGAATAGAAAGTTCAAAATCGACGACTCTTGGGCCCGATTTTAGTACATTTGGTAAAATATTGACTTTTGAATGACCGATGTAACATCAGATAGAGTCAATAAGTAGGTATAGAAATTTCAAGATCTATGACTGAAACATGTTCAATGGGTAAAATATTGGCTACTCTATGGGTAATTTATCACCAGAAGGAGTCAATTGGGTAGGAATAGAAAGTTCAAGATCAAGGACTGAAATATTTTCAGTGGGTCAAAAATTGGCTAAACTATCGCCAGAAGGAGTCAATAGGGTAGAACTAAAATATTCAAAATCGACGACTCTTGGGCCCGATATTAGTACATTTTGTCAAATATTGACTTTTGAATGACCGATGTAACATCAGATAGAGTCAATAAGTAGGTATAGAAATTTTAAGATCCATGACTGAAACATGTTCAATGGGTCAAATATTGGCTACTCTATGGCTAATTTATCACCAAAAGGAGTCAATTGGGTAGAAATAGAAAGTTCAAAATCGACGACTCTTGGGCCCGATATTAGTACATTTTGTCAAATATGGATTTCTGAATGACTGACCTAAATTCAGAAAGAGTCAATGAGTAGGTATAAAATCTTTAAGATCCATAAATGAAACATGTCCAATGGGTAAAATATTGGCTACTCTATGGGTAATATATCACCAGAAGGAGTCAATTGGGTAGGAATAGAAAGTTCAAGATCAAGGACTGAAATATTTTCAGTGGGTCAAAAATTGGCTGAACTATCGCCAGAAGGAGTCAATAGGGTATAACTAAAAAAATCAAAATCGACGACTCTCTGGCCCGATATTAGTACGTTTGGTCAAATATTGACTTTTGAATGATCTATGTAACATCAGAAAGAGTCAATAAGTAGGTATAGAAATTTTAAGATCTATGACTGAAACATGTTCAATGGGTAAAATATTGGCTACTCTATGGTTAATTTATCACCAGAAGGAGTCAAAGGGTAGAACTAAAAAGTTCAAAATAGACGACTCTTGGGCCCGATTTTAGTACATTGGGTCAAATATTGACTTTTGAATCACCGATATAACATCAGAAAGAGTCAATAAGTAGGTATAGAAATTTCAAGCTCCATGACTGAAACATGTTCAATGGGTCAAATATTGGCTACTCTATGGCTAATTTATCACCAGAAGGAGTCAATAGGGTAGAAGTAAAAAGTTCAAAATAGACAACTCTTTGGCCCGATTTTAGAACATTTGGTCAAATATTGACTTTTGAATGACCGATGTAACATCAGATAGATTCAATAAGTAGGACTAGAAATTTCAAGATCCATGACTGAAACATGTTCAATGGGTAAAATATTGGCTACTCTATGGCTAATTTATCACCAGAAGGAGTCAATTGGGTAGGAATAGAAAGTTCAAGATCAAGGACTGAAATATTTTCAGTGGGTCAAAAATTGGCTGAACTATCGCCAGAAGGAGTCAATAGGGTAGAACTAAAATATTCAAAATCGACGACTCTTGGGCCCGATATTAGTACATTTGGTCAAATATTGACTTTTGAATGACCGATGTAACATCAGATAGAGTCAATAAGTAGGTATAGAAATTTTAAGATCCATGACTGAAACATGTTCAATGGGTCAAATATTGGCTACTCTATGGCTAATTTATCACCAAAAGGAGTCAATTGGGTAGAAATAGAAAGTTCAAAATCGACGACTCTTGGGCCCGATATTAGTACATTTTGTCAAATATGGATTTCTGAATGACTGACCTAAATTCAGAAAGAGTCAATGAGTAGGTATAAAATCTTCAAGATCCATAAATGAAACATGTCCAATGGGTAAAATATTGGCTACTCTATGGGTAATTTATCACCAGAAGGAGTCAATTGGGTAGGAATAGAAAGTTCAAGATCAAGGACTGAAATATTTTCAGTGGGTCAAAAATTGGCTGAACTATCGCCAGACGGAGTCAATAGGGTAGAACTAAAATATTCAAAATCGACGACTCTTGGGCCCGATTTTAGTACATTTGGTCAAATATTGACTTTTGAATGACCGATGTAATATCAGATAGAGTCAATAAGTAGGTATAGAAATTTCAAGATCCATTACTGAAACATGTTCAATGGGTCAAATATTGGCTACTCTATGGTTAATTTATCACCAGAAGGAGTCAAAGGGTAGAACTAAAAAGTTCAAAATAGACTACTCTTGGGCCCGATTTTAGTACATTGGGTCAAATATTGACTTTTGAATGACCGATGTAACATCAGATAGATTCAATAAGTTGGACTAGAAATTTCAAGATCCATGACTGAAACATGTTCAATGGGTAAAATATTGGCTACTCTATGGCTAATTTATCACCAGAAGGAGTCGATTGGGTAGGAATAGAAAGTTCAAGATCAAGGACTGAAATATTTTCAGTGGGTCAAAAATTGGCTGAACTATCGCCAGAAGGAGTCAATAGGGTAGAACTAAAATATTCAAAATCGACGACTCTTGGGCCCGATTTTAGTACATTTGGTCAAATATTGACTTTTGAATGACCGATGTAACATCAGATAGAGTCAATAAGTAGATATAGAAATTTCAAGATCCATGACTGAAACATGTTCAATGGGTAAAATATTGGCTACTCTATGGCTAATTTATCACCAGAAGGAGTCAATTGGGTAGAAATAGAAAGTTCAAAATCGACGACTCTTGGGCCCGATATTAGTACATTTTGTCAAATATGGATTTCTGAATGACTGACCTAAATTCAGAAAGAGTCAATGAGTAGGTATAAAAACTTCAAGATCCATAAATGAAACATGTCCAATGGGTAAAATATTGGCTACTCTATGGGTAATTTATCACCAGAAGGAGTCAATTGGGTAGGAATAGAAAGTTCAAGATCAAGGACTGAAATATTTTCAGTGGGTCAAAAATTGGCTAAACTATCGCCAGAAGGAGTCAATAGGGTAGAACTAAAATATTCAAAATCGACGACTCTTGGGCCCGATATTAGTACATTTTGTCAAATATTGACTTTTGAATGACCGATGTAACATCAGATAGAGTCAATAAGTAGGTATAGAAATTTTAAGATCCATGACTGAAACATGTTCAATGGGTCAAATATTGGCTACTCTATGGCTAATTTATCACCAAAAGGAGTCAATTGGGTAGAAATAGAAAGTTCAAAATCGACGACTCTTGGGCCCGATATTAGTACATTTTGTCAAATATGGATTTCTGAATGACTGTCCTAAATTCAGAAAGAGTCAATGAGTAGGTATAAAATCTTTAAGATCCATAAATGAAACATGTCCAATGGGTAAAATATTGGCTACTCTATGGGTAATTTATCACCAGAAGGAGTCAATTGGGTAGGAATAGAAAGTTCAAGATCAAGGACTGAAATATTTTCAGTGGGTCAAAAATTGGCTGAACTATCGCCAGAAGGAGTCAATAGGGTATAACTAAAAAAATCAAAATCGACGACTCTCTGGCCCGATATTAGTACGTTTGGTCAAATATTGACTTTTGAATGATCTATGTAACATCAGAAAGAGTCAATAAGTAGGTACAGAAATTTTAAGATCTATGACTGAAACATGTTCAATGGGTCAAATATTGGCTACTCTATGGCTAATTTATCACCAGAAGGAGTCAATAGGGTAGAAGTAAAAAGTTCAAAATAGACAACTCTTTGGCCCGATTTTAGAACATTTGGTCAAATATTGACTTTTGAATGACCGATGTAACATCAGATAGATTCAATAAGTAGGACTAGAAATTTCAAGATCCATGACTGAAACATGTTCAATGGGTCAAATATTGGCTACTCTATGGCTAATTTATCACCAGAAGGAGTCAATAGGGTAGAAGTAAAAAGTTCAAAATAGACAACTCTTTGGCCCGATTTTAGAACATTTGGTCAAATATTGACTTTTGAATGACCGATGTAACATCAGATAGATTCAATAAGTAGGACTAGAAATTTCAAGATCCATGACTGAAACATGTTCAATGGGTAAAATATTGGCTACTCTATGGCTAATTTATCAGCAGAAGGAGTCAATTGAGTAGGAATAGAAAGTTCAAGATCAAGGACTGAAATATTTTCAGTGGGTCAAAAATTGGCTGAACTATCGCCAGAAGGAGTCAATAGGGTAGAACTAAAATATTCAAAATCGACGACTCTTGGGCCCGATATTAGTACATTTGGTCAAATATTGACTTTTGAATGACCGATGTAACATCAGATAGAGTCAATAAGTAGGTATAGAAATTTTAAGATCCATGACTGAAACATGTTCAATGGGTCAAATAGTGGCTACTCTATGGCTAATTTATCACCAAAAGGAGTCAATTGGGTAGAAATAGAAAGTTCAAAATCGACGACTCTTGGGCCCGATTTTAGTACATTTGGTCAAATATTGACTTTTGAATCACCGATATAACATCAGAAAGAGTCAATAAGTAGGTATAGAAATTTCAAGCTCCATGACTGAAACATGTTCAATGGGTCAAATATTGGCTACTCTATGGCTAATTTATCACCAGAAGGAGTCAATAGGGTAGAAGTAAAAAGTTCAAAATAGACAACTCTTTGGCCCGATTTTAGAACATTTGGTCAAATATGGATTTCTGAATGACTGACCTAAATTCAGAAAGAGTCAATGAGTAGGTATTAAAACTTCAAGATCCATAACAGAAACATGTCCAATGGGTAAAATATTGGCTACTCTATGGCTAATTTATCACCAGAAGGAGTCAATTGGGTAGGAATAGAAAGTTCAAGATCAAGGACTGAAATATTTTCAGTGGGTCAAAAATTGGCTGAACTATCGCCAGACGGAGTCAATAGGGTAGAACTAAAATATTCAAAATCGACGACTCTTGGGCCCGATTTTAGTACATTTGGTCAAATATTGACTTTTTAATGACCGATGTAATATCAGATAGAGTCAATAAGTAGGTATAGAAATTTCAAGATCCATTACTGAAACATGTTCAATGGGTCAAATATTGGCTACTCTATGGTTAATTTATCACCAGAAGGAGTCAAAGGGTAGAACTAAAAAGTTCAAAATAGACTACTCTTGGGCCCGATTTTAGTACATTGGGTCAAATATTGACTTTTGAATGACCGATGTAACATCAGATAGATTCAATAAGTTGGACTAGAAATTTCAAGATCCATGACTGAAACATGTTCAATGGGTAAAATATTGGCTACTCTATGGCTAATTTATCACCAGAAGGAGTCGATTGGGTAGGAATAGAAAGTTCAAGATCAAGGACTGAAATATTTTCAGTGGGTCAAAAATTGGCTGAACTATCGCCAGAAGGAGTCAATAGGGTAGAACTAAAATATTCAAAATCGACGACTCTTGGGCCCGATTTTAGTACATTTGGTCAAATATTGACTTTTGAATGACCGATGTAACATCAGATAGAGTCAATAAGTAGATATAGAAATTTCAAGATCCATGACTGAAACATGTTCAATGGGTAAAATATTGGCTACTCTATGGCTAATTTATCACCAGAAGGAGTCAATTGGGTAGAAATAGAAAGTTCAAAATCGACGACTCTTGGGCCCGATATTAGTACATTTTGTCAAATATGGATTTCTGAATGACTGACCTAAATTCAGAAAGAGTCAATGAGTAGGTATAAAAACTTCAAGATCCATAAATGAAACATGTCCAATGGGTAAAATATTGGCTACTCTATGGGTAATTTATCACCAGAAGGAGTCAATTGGGTAGGAATAGAAAGTTCAAGATCAAGGACTGAAATATTTTCAGTGGGTCAAAAATTGGCTAAACTATCGCCAGAAGGAGTCAATAGGGTAGAACTAAAATATTCAAAATCGACGACTCTTGGGCCCGATATTAGTACATTTTGTCAAATATTGACTTTTGAATGACCGATGTAACATCAGATAGAGTCAATAAGTAGGTATAGAAATTTTAAGATCCATGACTGAAACATGTTCAATGGGTCAAATATTGGCTACTCTATGGCTAATTTATCACCAAAAGGAGTCAATTGGGTAGAAATAGAAAGTTCAAAATCGACGACTCTTGGGCCCGATATTAGTACATTTTGTCAAATATGGATTTCTGAATGACTGTCCTAAATTCAGAAAGAGTCAATGAGTAGGTATAAAATCTTTAAGATCCATAAATGAAACATGTCCAATGGGTAAAATATTGGCTACTCTATGGGTAATTTATCACCAGAAGGAGTCAATTGGGTAGGAATAGAAAGTTCAAGATCAAGGACTGAAATATTTTCAGTGGGTCAAAAATTGGCTGAACTATCGCCAGAAGGAGTCAATAGGGTATAACTAAAAAAATCAAAATCGACGACTCTCTGGCCCGATATTAGTACGTTTGGTCAAATATTGACTTTTGAATGATCTATGTAACATCAGAAAGAGTCAATAAGTAGGTACAGAAATTTTAAGATCTATGACTGAAACATGTTCAATGGGTCAAATATTGGCTACTCTATGGCTAATTTATCACCAGAAGGAGTCAATAGGGTAGAAGTAAAAAGTTCAAAATAGACAACTCTTTGGCCCGATTTTAGAACATTTGGTCAAATATTGACTTTTGAATGACCGATGTAACATCAGATAGATTCAATAAGTAGGACTAGAAATTTCAAGATCCATGACTGAAACATGTTCAATGGGTCAAATATTGGCTACTCTATGGCTAATTTATCACCAGAAGGAGTCAATAGGGTAGAAGTAAAAAGTTCAAAATAGACAACTCTTTGGCCCGATTTTAGAACATTTGGTCAAATATTGACTTTTGAATGACCGATGTAACATCAGATAGATTCAATAAGTAGGACTAGAAATTTCAAGATCCATGACTGAAACATGTTCAATGGGTAAAATATTGGCTACTCTATGGCTAATTTATCAGCAGAAGGAGTCAATTGAGTAGGAATAGAAAGTTCAAGATCAAGGACTGAAATATTTTCAGTGGGTCAAAAATTGGCTGAACTATCGCCAGAAGGAGTCAATAGGGTAGAACTAAAATATTCAAAATCGACGACTCTTGGGCCCGATATTAGTACATTTGGTCAAATATTGACTTTTGAATGACCGATGTAACATCAGATAGAGTCAATAAGTAGGTATAGAAATTTTAAGATCCATGACTGAAACATGTTCAATGGGTCAAATAGTGGCTACTCTATGGCTAATTTATCACCAAAAGGAGTCAATTGGGTAGAAATAGAAAGTTCAAAATCGACGACTCTTGGGCCCGATATTAGTACATTTTGTCAAATATGGATTTCTGAATGACTGACCTAAATTCAGAAAGAGTCAATGAGTGGTATAAAAACTTAAAGATCCATAAATGAAACATGTCCAATGGGTAAAATATTGGCTACTCTATGGGTAACTTATCACCAGAAGGAGTCAATTGGGTAGGAATAGAAAGTTCAAGATCAAGGACTGAAATATTTTCAGTGGGTCAAAAATTGGCTGAACTATCGCCAGAAGGAGTCATTAGGGTATAACTAAAAAAATCAAACTCGACGACTCTCTGGCCCGATATTAGTACGTTTGGTCAAATATTGACTTTTGAATGATCTTTGTAACATCAGATAGAGTCAATAAGTAGGTATAGAAATTTTAAGATCTGTGAATGAAACATGTTCAATGGGTAAAATATTGGCTACTCTATGGTTAATTTATCACCAGAAGGAGTCAAAGGGTAGAACTAAAAAGTTCAAAATAGACTACTCTTGGGCCCGATTTTAGTACATTGGGTCAAATATTGACTTTTGAATGACCGATGTAACATCAGATAGATTCAATAAGTTGGACTAGAAATTTCAAGATCCATGACTGAAACATGTTCAATGGGTAAAATATTGGCTACTCTATGGCTAATTTATCACCAGAAGGAGTCAATTGGGTAGGAATAGAAAGTTCAAGATCAAGGACTGAAATATTTTCAGTGGGTCAAAAATTGGCTGAACTATCGCCAGAAGGAGTCAATAGGGTAGAACTAAAATATTCAAAATCGACGACTCTTGGGCCCGATTTTAGTACATTTGGTCAAATATTGACTTTTGAATGACCGATGTAACATCAGATAGAGTCAATAAGTAGATATAGAAATTTCAAGATCCATGACTGAAACATGTTCAATGGGTAAAATATTGGCTACTCTATGGCTAATTTATCACCAGAAGGAGTCAATTGGGTAGAAATAGAAAGTTCAAAATCGACGACTCTTGGGCCCGATATTAGTACATTTTGTCAAATATGGATTTCTGAATGACTGACCTAAATTCAGAAAGAGTCAATGAGTAGGTATAAAAACTTCAAGATCCATAAATGAAACATGTCCAATGGGTAAAATATTGGCTACTCTATGGGTAATTTATCACCAGAAGGAGTCAATTGGGTAGGAATAGAAAGTTCAAGATCAAGGACTGAAATATTTTCAGTGGGTCAAAAATTGGCTGAACTATCGCCAGAAGGAGTCATTAGGGTATAACTAAAAAAATCAAACTCGACGACTCTCTGGCCCGATATTAGTACGTTTGGTCAAATATTGACTTTTGAATGATCTTTGTAACATCAGATAGAGTCAATAAGTAGGTATAGAAATTTTAAGATCTATGACTGAAACATGTTCAATGGGTAAAATATTGGCTACTCTATGGCTAATTTATCACCAGAAGGAGTCAAAGGGTAGAACTAAAAAGTTCAAAATAGACGACTCTTGGGCCCGATTTTAGTACATTTGGTCAAATATTGACTTTTGAATCACCGATATAACATCAGAAAGAGTCAATAAGTAGGTATAGAAATTTCAAGCTCCATGACTGAAACATGTTCAATGGGTCAAATATTGGCTACTCTATGGCTAATTTATCACCAGAAGGAGTCAATAGGGTAGAAGTAAAAAGTTCAAAATAGACAACTCTTTGGCCCGATTTTAGAACATTTGGTCAAATATGGATTTCTGAATGACTGACCTAAATTCAGAAAGAGTCAATGAGTAGGTATTAAAACTTCAAGATCCATAACAGAAACATGTCCAATGGGTAAAATATTGGCTACTCTATGGCTAATTTATCACCAGAAGGAGTCAATTGGGTAGGAATAGAAAGTTCAAGATCAAGGACTGAAATATTTTCAGTGGGTCAAAAATTGGCTGAACTATCGCCAGAAGGAGTCAATAGGGTAGAACTAAAATATTCAAAATCGACGACTCTTGGGCCCGATTTTAGTACATTTGGTCAAATATTGACTTTTGAATGACCGATGTAACATCAGATAGAGTCAATAAGTAGGTATAGAAATTTCAAGATCCATGACTGAAATATGTTCAATGGGTCAAATATTGGCTACTCTATGGCTAATTTATCACCAGAAAGAGTCAATTCGGTAGGAATAGAAAGTTCAAAATCGACGACTCTTGGGCCCGATTTTAGTACATTTGGTCAAATATTGACTTTTGAATGACCGATGTAACATCAGATAGAGTCAATAAGTAGGTATAGAAATTTCAAGATCTATGACTGAAACATGTTCAATGGGTAAAATATTGGCTACTCTATGGGTAATTTATCACCAGAAGGAGTCAATTGGGTAGGAATAGAAAGTTCAAGATCAAGGACTGAAATATTTTCAGTGGGTCAAAAATTGGCTGAACTATCGCCAGAAGGAGTCAATAGGGTATAACTAAAAAAATCAAAATCGACGACTCTCTCCCCCGATATTAGTACGTTTGGTCAAATATTGACTTTTGAATGATCTATGTAACATCAGAAAGAGTCAATAAGTAGGTATAGAAATTTTAAGATCTATGACTGAAACATGTTCAATGGGTAAAATATTGGCTACTCTATGGTTAATTTATCACCAGAAGGACTCAAAGGGTAGAACTAAAAAGTTCAAAATAGACGACTCTTGGGCCCGATTTTAGTACATTGGGTCAAATATTGACTTTTGAATCACCGATATAACATCAGAAAGAGTCAATAAGTAGGTATAGAAATTTCAAGCTCCATGACTGAAACATGTTCAATGGGTCAAATATTGGCTACTCTATGGTTAATTTATCACCAGAAGGACTCAAAGGGTAGAACTAAAAAGTTCAAAATAGACGACTCTTGGGCCCGATTTTAGTACATTGGGTCAAATATTGACTTTTGAATCACCGATATAACATCAGAAAGAGTCAATGAGTAGGTATAAAATCTTCAAGATCCATAAATGAAACATGTCCAATGGGTAAAATATTGGCTACTCTATGGGTAATTTATCACCAGAAGGAGTCAATTGGGTAGGAATAGAAAGTTCAAGATCAAGGACTGAAATATTTTCAGTGGGTCAAAAATTGGCTGAACTATCGCCAGAAGGAGTCAATAGGGTATAACTAAAAAAATCAAAATCGAAGACTCTCTTGCCCGATATTAGTACGTTTGGTCAAATATTGACTTTTGAATAATCTATGTAACATCAGAAAAAGTCAATAAGTAGGTATAGAAATTTTAAGATCTATGACTGAAACATGTTCAATGGGTAAAATATTGGCTACTCTATGGTTAATTTATCACCAGAAGGAGTCAAAGGGTAGAACTAAAAAGTTCAAAATAGACTACTCTTGGGCCCGATTTTAGTACATTGGGTCAAATATTGACTTTTGAATGACCGATGTAACATCAGATAGATTCAATAAGTTGGACTAGAAATTTCAAGATCCATGACTGAAACATGTTCAATGGGTAAAATATTGGCTACTCTATGGCTAATTTATCACCAGAAGGAGTCAATTGGGTAGGAATAGAAAGTTCAAGATCAAGGACTGAAATATTTTCAGTGGGTCAAAAATTGGCTGAACTATCGCCAGAAGGAGTCAATAGGGTAGAACTAAAATATTCAAAATCGACGACTCTTGGGCCCGATTTTAGTACATTTGGTCAAATATTGACTTTTGAATGACCGATGTAACATCAAATAGAGTCAATAAGTAGATATAGAAATTTCAAGATCCATGACTGAAACATGTTCAATGGGTAAAATATTGGCTACTCTATGGCTAATTTATCACCAGAAGGAGTCAATTGGGTAGAAATAGAAAGTTCAAAATCGACGACTCTTGGGCCCGATATTAGTACATTTTGTCAAATATGGATTTCTGAATGACTGACCTAAATTCAGAAAGAGTCAATGAGTAGGTATAAAAACTTCAAGATCCATAAATGAAACATGTCCAATGGGTAAAATATTGGCTACTCTATGGGTAATTTATCACCAGAAGGAGTCAATTGGGTAGGAATAGAAAGTTCAAGATCAAGGACTGAAATATTTTCAGTGGGTCAAAAATTGGCTAAACTATCGCCAGAAGGAGTCAATAGGGTAGAACTAAAATATTCAAAATCGACGACTCTTGGGCCCGATATTAGTACATTGGGTCAAATATTGACTTTTGAATCACCGATATAACATCAGAAAGAGTCAATAAGTAGGTAAAGAAATATCAAGCTCCATGACTGAAACATGTTCAATGCGTCAAATATTGGCTACTCTATGGCTAATTTATCACCAGAAGGAGTCAATAGGGTAGAAGTAAAAAGTTCAAAATAGACAACTCTTTGGCCAGATTTTAGTACATTTGGTCAAATATTGACTTTTGAATGACCGATGTAACATCAGATAGATTCAATAAGTAGGTCTAGAAATTTTAAGATCCATGACTGAAACATGTTCAATGGGTTAAATATTGGCTACTCTATGGCTAATTTATAACCAGAAGGAGTCAATGGGTAGAGCTAAAAAGTTCAAAATCGACGACTCTTGGGCCCGATTTTAGTACATTTGGTCAAATATTGACTTTTGAATGATCTATGTAACATCAGAAAGAGTCAATAAGTAGGTATGGAAATTTCAAGATCCATGACTGAAACATGTTCAATGGGTCAAATATTGGCTACTCTATGGCGAATTTATCACCAGAAGGAGTCAATTGGGTAGAACTAAAAAGTTCAAAATCGACGACTCTCTGGCCCGATATTAGTACATTTGGTCAAATATTGACTTTTGAATGATCTATGTAACATCAGAAAGAGTCAATAAGTAGGTCTAGAAATTTCAAGCTCCATGACTGAAACATGTTCAATGGGTCAAATATTGGCTACTCTATGGCTAATTTATCACCAGAAGGAGTCAAAGGGTAGAACTAAAAAGTTCAAAATAGACAACTTTTGGGCCCGATTTTAGTACATTTGGTCAAATATTGACTTTTGAATCACCGATATAACATCAGAAAGAGTCAATAAGTAGGTATAGAAATTTCAAGCTCCATGACTGAAACATGTTCAATGGGTCAAATATTGGCTACTCTATGGCTAATTTATAACCAGAAGGAGTCAATTGGGTAGAAATAGAAAGTTCAAGATCAAGGACTGATATATTTTTAATGGGTCAAAAATTGGCTGAACTATCGCCAGAAGGTGTCAATAGGGTAGAACGAAACTATTCAAAATCGACGACTCTTGGGCACGATTTTAGTACATTTGGTCAAATATTGACTTTTGAATGACCGATGTAACATCAGATAGAGTCAATAAGTAGGTATAGAAATTTCAATATCCATTGCTGAAACATGTTCAATGGGTCAAATATTGGCTACTCTATGGCTAATTTATCACCAGAAGGAGTCAATGGGTAGAACGAAAAAGTTCAAAATCGACGACTCTTTGGCCCGATTTTAGAACATTTGGTCAAATATGGATTTCTGAATGACTGACCTAAATTCAGAAAGAGTCAATGAGTAGGTATTAAAACTACAAGATCCATAACAGAAACATGTCCAATGGGTAAAATATTGGCTACTCTATGGCTAATTTATCACCAGAAGGAGTCAATTGGGTAGGAATAGAAAGTTCAAGATCAAGGACTGAAATATTTTCAGTGGGTCAAAAATTGTCTGAACTATCGCCAGAAGGAGTCAATAGGGTAGAACTAAAATATTCAAAATCGACGACTCTTGGGCCCGATTTTAGTACATTTGGTCAAATATTGACTTTTGAATGAAAGATTAAACATCAAAAAGAGCCAATAAGTAGGTATAGAAATTTCAAGATCCATGACTGAAACATGTTCAATGGGTCAAATATTGGCTACTCTATGGCTAATTTATCACCGGAAGGAGTCAATTGGGTAGAAATAGAAAGTTCAAAATCGACGACTCTTGGGCCCGATATTAGTACATTTGTTCAAATATGGATTTCTGAATGACTGACCGAAATTCAGAAAGAGTCAATGAGTAAGGTATAAAAACTTCAAGATCCATAACTGAAACATGTCAAATGGGTAAAATATTGGCTACTCTATGGCTAATTTATAACCAGAAGGAGTCAATTGGGTAGGAATAGAACGTTCAAGATCAAGGACTGAAATATTTTCAGTGGGTAAAAAATTGGCTGAACTATCGCCAGAAGGAGTCAAAGGGTAGAACTAAAAAGTTCACAATCGACGACTCTCTGGCCCAATTTTAGTACATTTCGTCAAATATTCACTTTTGAATCACCGATATAACATCAGAAAGAGTCAATAAGTAGGTAAAGAAATATCAAGCTCCATGACTGAAACATGTTCAATGGGTCAAATATTGGCTACTCTATGGCTAATTTATCACCAGAAGGAGTCAATAGGGTAGAAGTAAAAAGTTCAAAATAGACAACTCTTTGGCCAGATTTTAGTACATTTGGTCAAATATTGACTTTTGAATGACCGATGTAACATCAGATAGATTCAATAAGTAGGTCTAGAAATTTCAAGATCCATGACTGAAACATGTTCAATGGGTTAAATATTGGCTACTCTATGGCTAATTTATAACAGAAAGGAGTCAATGGGTAGAGCTAAAAAGTTCAAAATCGACGACTCTTGGGCCCGATTTTAGTACATTTGGTCAAATATTGACTTTTGAATGATCTATGTAACATCAGAAAGAGTCAATAAGTAGGTATAGAAATTTCAAGATCCATGACTGAAACATGTTCAATGGGTCAAATATTAGCTACTCTATGGCTAATTTATCACCAGAAGGAGTCAATAGGGTAGAAATTGAAATTTCAAAATCGACGACTCTTGGGCTCGATATTAGTACATTTGGTCAAATATGGATTTCTGAATGACTGACCTAAATTCAGAAAGAGTCAATGAGTTGGTATAAAAACTTCAAGATCCATAACTGAAACATGTCCAATGGTAAAATATTGGCTACACTATGGCTAATTTATCACCAGAAGGAGTCAATTGGGTAGGAATAGAAAGTTCAAGATCAAGGACCGAAATATTTTCAGTGGGTCAAAAATGGGCTGAACTATCGCCAGAAGGATTCAATAGGGTATAACTAAAAAGTTCAAAATCGACGACTCTTGGGCCCGATATTAGTACATTTGGTCAAATATTGACTTTTGAATGATCTATGTAACATCAGAAAGAGTCAATAAGTAGGTATGGAAATTTCAAGATCCATGACTGAAACATGTTCAATGGGTCAAATATTGGCTACTCTATGGCTAATTTATCACCAGAAGGAGTCAAAGGGTAGAACTAAAAAGTTCAAAATCGACGACTCTCTGGCCCGATATTAGTACATTTGGTCAAATATTGACTTTTGAATGATCTATGTAACATCAGAAAGAGTCAATAAGTAGGTATAGAAATTTCAAGCTCCATGACTGAAACATGTTCAATGGGTCAAATATTGGCTACTCTATGGCTAATTTATCACCGGAAGGAGTCAAAGGGTAGAACTAAAAAGTTCAAAATAGACGACTCTTGGGTCCGATTTTAGTACATTTGGTCAAATATTGACTTTTGAATGACCGATGTAACATCAGAAAGAGTCAATAAGTAGGTATAGAAATTTCAAGATCCATGACTGAAACATGTTCAATGGGTAAAATATTGGCTACTCTATGGCTAATTTATCACCAGAAGGAGTCAATTGGGTAGAAATAGAAAGTTGAAAATCGACGACTCTTGGGCCCGATATTAGTACATTTGGTCAAATATGGATTTCTGAATGACTGACCTAAATTCAGAAAGAGTCAATGAGTAGGTATAAAAACTTCAAGATCCATAACAGAAACATGTCCAATGGGTAAAATATTGGCTACTCTATGGCTAATTTATCACCAGAAGGAGTCAATTGGGTAGGAATAGAAAGTTCAAGATCAAGGACTGAAATATTTTCAGTGGGTCAAAAATTGGCTGAATTATCGCCAGAAGGAGTCAATAGGGTAAAACTAAAAAGTTCAAAATCGACGACTCTCTGGCCCGATATTAGTACATTTGGTCAAATATTGACTTTTGAATGATCTATGTAACATCAGAAAGAGTCAATAAGTAGGTATAGAAATTTCAAGCTCCATGACTGAAACATGTTCAATGGGTCAAATATTGGCTACTCTATGGCTAATTTATCACCAGAAGGAGTCAAAGGGTAGAACTAAAAAGTTCAAAATAGACAACTTTTGGGCCCGATTTTAGTACATTTGGTCAAATATTGACTTTTGAATCACCGATATAACATCAGAAAGAGTCAATAAGTAGGTATAGAAATTTCAAGCTCCATGACTGAAACATGTTCAATGGGTCAAATATTGGCTACTCTATTGCTAATTTATCACCAGAAGGAGTCAATAGGGTAGAAGTAAAAAGTTCAAAATAGACAACTCTTTGGCCCGATTTTAGTACATTTGGTCAAATATTGACTTTTGAATGATCTATGTAACATAAGAAAGAGTCAATAAGTAGGTATAGAAATTTCAAGATCCATTACTGAAACATGTTCAATGGGTCAAATATTGGCTACTATATGGCTAATTTATAACCAGAAGGAGTCAATTGGGTAGAACTAAAAAGTTCAAAATCGACGACTCTTGGGCCCGATTTTAGTACATTTGGTCAAATATTGACTTTTGAATGACCGATGTAACATCAGATAGAGTCAATAAGTAGGTATAGAAATTTCAAGATCCATGACTGAAACATGTTCAATGGGTCAAATATTGGCTACTCTATGGCTAATTTATCACCAGAAGGAGTCAATTGGGTAGAAATAGAAAGTTCAAAATCGACGAATCTTGGGCCCGATATTAGTACATTTGTTCAAATATGGATTTCTGAATGACTGACCTAAATTCAGAAAGAGTCAATGAGTAGGTATAAAAACTTCAAGATCCATAACAGAAACATGTCCAATGGGTAAAATATTGGCTACTCTATGGCTAATTTATCACCAGAAGGAGTCAATTGGGTAGGAATAGAAAGTTCAAGATCAAGGACTGATATATTTTTAGTGGGTCAAAAATTGGCTGAACTATCGCCAGAAGGTGTCAATAGGGTAGAACTAAACTATTCAAAATCGACGACTCTTGGGCACGATTTTAGTACATTTGGTCAAATATTGACTTTTGAATGACCGATGTAACATCAGATAGAGTCAATAAGTAGGTATAGAAATTTCAATATCCATTGCTGAAACATGTTCAATGGGTCAAATATTGGCTACTCTATGGCTAATTTATCACCAGAAGGAGTCAATGGGTAGAACGAAAAAGTTCAAAATCGACGACTCTTGGCCCCGATTTTAGTACATTTGGTCAAATATTGACTTTTGAATGATCTATGTAACATCAGAAAGAGTCAATAAGTAGGTATAGAAATTTCAATATCCATGACTGAAACATGTTCAATGGGTCAAATATTGGCTACTCTATGGCTAATTTATCACCAGAAGGAGTCAAAGGGTAGAACTAAAAAGTTCAAAATAGACGACTCTTGGGCCCGATTTTAGTACATTTGGTCAAATATTGACTTTTGAATCACCGATATAACATCAGAAAGAGTCAATAAGTAGGTATAGAAATATCAAGCTCCATGACTGAAACATGTTCAATGGGTCAAATATTGGCAACTCTATGGCTAATTTATCACCAGAAGGAGTCAATAGGGTAGAAGTAAAAAGTTCAAAATAGACAACTCTTTGGCCCGATTTTAGTACATTTGGTCAAATATTGACTTTTGAATGACCGATGTAACATCAGATAGATTCAATAAGTAGGTATAGAAATTTCAAGATCCATGACTGAAACATGTTCAATGGGTTAAATATTGGCTACTCTATGGCTAATTTATCACCAGAAGGAGACAATAGGGTAGAAATAGAAATTTCAAAATCGATGACTCTTGGGCCAGATATTAGTACATTTGGTCAAATATGGATTTCTGAATGACTGACCTAAATTCAGAAAGAGTCAATGAGTAGGTATAAAAACTTCAAGATCCATAACTGAAACATGTCCAATGGGTAAAATATTGGCTACTCTATGGCTAATTTATCACCAGAAGGAGTCAATTGGGTAGGAATAGAAAGTTCAAGATCAAGGACTGAAATATTTTCAGTGGGTCAAAAATTGGCTGAACTATCGCCAGAAGGATTCAATAGGGTATAACTAAAAAGTTCAAAATCGACGACTCTTGGGCCCGATATTAGTACATTTGGTCAAATATTGACTTTTGAATGATCTATGTAACATCAGAAAGAGTCAATAAGTAGGTATGGAAATTTCAAGATCCATGACTGAAACATGTTCAATGGGTCAAATATTGGCTACTCTATGGCTAATTTATCACCAGAAGGAGTCAAAGGGTAGAACTAAAAAGTTCACAATCGACGACTCTCTGGCCCAATTTTAGTACATTTGGTCAAATATTCACTTTTGAATCACCGATATAACATCAGAAAGAGTCAATAAGTAGGTAAAGAAATATCAAGCTCCATGACTGAAACATGTTCAATGGGTCAAATATTGGCTACTCTATGGCTAATTTATCACCAGAAGGAGTCAATAGGGTAGAAGTAAAAAGTTCAAAATAGACAACTCTTTGGCCAGATTTTAGTACATTTGGTCAAATATTGACTTTTGAATGACCGATGTAACATCAGATAGATTCAATAAGTAGGTCTAGAAATTTCAAGATCCATGACTGAAACATGTTCAATGGGTTAAATATTGGCTACTCTATGGCTAATTTATAACCAGAAGGAGTCAATGGGTAGAGCTAAAAAGTTCAAAATCGACGACTCTTGGGCCCGATTTTAGTACATTTGGTCAAATATTGACTTTTGAATGATCTATGTAACATCAGAAAGAGTCAATAAGTAGGTATAGAAATTTCAAGATCCATGACTGAAACATGTTCAATGGGTCAAATATTAGCTACTCTATGGCTAATTTATCACCAGAAGGAGTCAATAGGGTAGAAATTGAAATTTCAAAATCGACGACTCTTGGGCTCGATATTAGTACATTTGGTCAAATATGGATTTCTGAATGACTGACCTAAATTCAGAAAGAGTCAATGAGTTGGTATAAAAACTTCAAGATCCATAACTGAAACATGTCCAATGGGTAAAATATTGGCTACACTATGGCTAATTTATCACCAGAAGGAGTCAATTGGGTAGGAATAGAAAGTTCAAGATCAAGGACCGAAATATTTTCAGTGGGTCAAAAATTGGCTGAACTATCGCCAGAAGGATTCAATAGGGTATAACTAAAAAGTTCAAAATCGACGACTCTTGGGCCCGATATTAGTACATTTGGTCAAATATTGACTTTTGAATGATCTATGTAACATCAGAAAGAGTCAATAAGTAGGTATGGAAATTTCAAGATCCATGACTGAAACATGTTCAATGGGTCAAATATTGGCTACTCTATGGCTAATTTATCACCAGAAGGAGTCAAAGGGTAGAACTAAAAAGTTCAAAATCGACGACTCTCTGGCCCGATATTAGTACATTTGGTCAAATGTTGACTTTTGAATGATCTATGTAACATCAGAAAGAGTCAATAAGTAGGTATAGAAATTTCAAGCTCCATGACTGAAACATGTTCAATGGGTCAAATATTGGCTACTCTATGGCTAATTTATCACCGGAAGGAGTCAAAGGGTAGAACTAAAAAGTTCAAAATAGACGACTCTTGGGTCCGATTTTAGTACATTTGGTCAAATATTGACTTTTGAATGACCGATGTAACATCAGAAAGAGTCAATAAGTAGGTATAGAAATTTCAAGATCCATGACTGAAACATGTTCAATGGGTAAAATATTGGCTACTCTATGGCTAATTTATCACCAGAAGGAGTCAATTGGGTAGAAATAGAAAGTTGAAAATCGACGACTCTTGGGCCCGATATTAGTACATTTGGTGAAATATGGATTTCTGAATGACTGACCTAAATTCAGAAAGAGTCAATGAGTAGGTATAAAAACTTCAAGATCCATAACAGAAACATGTCCAATGGGTAAAATATTGGCTACTCTATGGCTAATTTATCACCAGAAGGAGTCAATTGGGTAGGAATAGAAAGTTCAAGATCAAGGACTGAAATATTTTCAGTGGGTCAAAAATTGGCTGAATTATCGCCAGAAGGAGTCAATAGGGTAAAACAAAAAAGTTCAAAATCGACGACTCTCTGGCCCGATATTAGTACATTTGGTCAAATATTGACTTTTGAATGATCTATGTAACATCAGAAAGAGTCAATAAGTAGGTATAGAAATTTCAAGCTCCATGACTGAAACATGTTCAATGGGTCAAATATTGGCTACTCTATGGCTAATTTATCACCAGAAGGAGTCAAAGGGTAGAACTAAAAAGTTCAAAATAGACAACTTTTGGGCCCGATTTTAGTACATTTGGTCAAATATTGACTTTTGAATCACCGATATAACATCAGAAAGAGTCAATAAGTAGGTAAAGAAATTTCAAGCTCCATGACTGAAACATGTTCAATGGGTCAAATATTGGCTACTCTATTGCTAATTTATCACCAGAAGGAGTCAATAGGGTAGAAGTAAAAAGTTCAAAATAGACAACTCTTTGGCCCGATTTTAGTACATTTGATAAGTAGGTATAGAAATTTCAAGATCCATTACTGAAACATGTTCAATGGGTCAAATATTGGCTACTATATGGCTAATTTATAACCAGAAGGAGTCAATTGGGTAGAACTAAAAAGTTCAAAATCGACGACTCTTGGGCCCGATTTTAGTACATTTGGTCAAATATTGACTTTTGAATGACCGATGTAACATCAGATAGAGTCAATAAGTAGGTATAGAAATTTCAAGATCCATGACTGAAACATGTTCAATGGGTCAAATATTGGCTACTCTATGGCTAATTTATCACCAGAAGGAGTCAATTGGGTAGGAATAGAAAGTTCAAGATCAAGGACTGATATATTTTTAGTGGGTCAAAAATTGGCTGAACTATCGCCAGAAGGTGTCAATAGGGTAGAACTAAACTATTCAAAATCGACGACTCTTGGGCACGATTTTAGTACATTTGGTCAAATATTGACTTTTGAATGACCGATGTAACATCAGATAGAGTCAATAAGTAGGTATAGAAATTTCAATATCCATTGCTGAAACATGTTCAATGGGTCAAATATTGGCTACTCTATGGCTAATTTATCACCAGAAGGAGTCAATAGGGTAGAACGAAAAAGTTCAAAATCGACGACTCTTGGCCCCGATTTTAGTACATTTGGTCAAATATTGACTTTTGAATGATCTATGTAACATCAGAAAGAGTCAATAAGTAGGTATAGAAATTTCAAGATCCATGACTGAAACATGTTCAATGGGTCAAATATTGGCTACTCTATGGCTAATTTATCACCAGAAGGAGTCAAAGGGTAGAACTAAAAAGTTCAAAATCGACGACTCTTGGCCCCGATTTTAGTACATTTGGTCAAATATTGACTTTTGAATGATCTATGTAACATCAGAAAGAGTCAATAAGTAGGTATAGAAATTTCAAGATCCATGACTGAAACATGTTCAATGGGTCAAATATTGGCTACTCTATGGCTAATTTATCACCAGAAGGAGTCAAAGGGTAGAACTAAAAAGTTCAAAATAGACGACTCTTGGGCCCGATTTTAGTACATTTGGTCAAATATTGACTTTTGAATGACCGATGTAACATCAGATAGATTCAATAAGTAGGTATAGAAATTTCAAGATCCATGACTGAAACATGTTCAATGGGTTAAATATTGGCTACTCTATGGCTAATTTATCACCAGAAGGAGACAATAGGGTAGAAATAGAAATTTCAAAATCGATGACTCTTGGGCCCGATATTAGTACATTTGGTCAAATATGGATTTCTGAATGACTGACCTAAATTCAGAAAGAGTCAATGAGTAGGTATAAAAACTTCAAGATCCATAACTGAAACATGTCCAATGGGTAAAATATTGGCTACTCTATGGCTAATTTATCACCAGAAGGAGTCAATTGGGTAGGAATAGAAAGTTCAAGATCAAGGACTGAAATATTTTCAGTGGGTCAAAAATTGGCTGAATTATCGCCAGAAGGAGTCAATAGGGTAAAACTAAAAAGTTCAAAATCGACGACTCTCTGGCCCGATATTAGTACATTTGGTCAAATATTGACTTTTGAATGATCTATGTAACATCAGAAAGAGTCAATAAGTAGGTATAGAAATTTCAAGCTCCATGACTGAAACATGTTCAATGGGTCAAATATTGGCTACTCTATGGCTAATTTATCACCAGAAGGAGTCAAAGGGTAGAACTAAAAAGTTCAAAATAGACAACTTTTGGGCCCGATTTTAGTACATTTGGTCAAATATTGACTTTTGAATCACCGATATAACATCAGAAAGAGTCAATAAGTAGGTAAAGAAATTTCAAGCTCCATGACTGAAACATGTTCAATGGGTCAAATATTGGCTACTCTATTGCTAATTTATCACCAGAAGGAGTCAATAGGGTAGAAGTAAAAAGTTCAAAATAGACAACTCTTTGGCCCGATTTTAGTACATTTGATAAGTAGGTATAGAAATTTCAAGATCCATTACTGAAACATGTTCAATGGGTCAAATATTGGCTACTATATGGCTAATTTATAACCAGAAGGAGTCAATTGGGTAGAACTAAAAAGTTCAAAATCGACGACTCTTGGGCCCGATTTTAGTACATTTGGTCAAATATTGACTTTTGAATGACCGATGTAACATCAGATAGAGTCAATAAGTAGGTATAGAAATTTCAAGATCCATGACTGAAACATGTTCAATGGGTCAAATATTGGCTACTCTATGGCTAATTTATCACCAGAAGGAGTCAATTGGGTAGGAATAGAAAGTTCAAGATCAAGGACTGATATATTTTTAGTGGGTCAAAAATTGGCTGAACTATCGCCAGAAGGTGTCAATAGGGTAGAACTAAACTATTCAAAATCGACGACTCTTGGCCCCGATTTTAGTACATTTGGTCAAATATTGACTTTTGAATGATCTATGTAACATCAGAAAGAGTCAATAAGTAGGTATAGAAATTTCAAGATCCATGACTGAAACATGTTCAATGGGTCAAATATTGGCTACTCTATGGCTAATTTATCACCAGAAGGAGTCAAAGGGTAGAACTAAAAAGTTCAAAATCGACGACTCTTGGCCCCGATTTTAGTACATTTGGTCAAATATTGACTTTTGAATGATCTATGTAACATCAGAAAGAGTCAATAAGTAGGTATAGAAATTTCAAGATCCATGACTGAAACATGTTCAATGGGTCAAATATTGGCTACTCTATGGCTAATTTATCACCAGAAGGAGTCAAAGGGTAGAACTAAAAAGTTCAAAATAGACGACTCTTGGGCCCGATTTTAGTACATTTGGTCAAATATTGACTTTTGAATCACCGATATAACATCAGAAAGAGTCAATAAGTAGGTATAGAAATATCAAGCTCCATGACTGAAACATGTTCAATGGGTCAAATATTGGCAACTCTATGGCTAATTTATCACCAGAAGGAGTCAATAGGGTAGAAGTAAAAAGTTCAAAATAGACAACTCTTTGGCCCGATTTTAGTACATTTGGTCAAATATTGACTTTTGAATGACCGATGTAACATCAGATAGATTCAATAAGTAGGTATAGAAATTTCAAGATCCATGACTGAAACATGTTCAATGGGTTAAATATTGGCTACTCTATGGCTAATTTATCACCAGAAGGAGTCAATTGGGTAGGAATAGAAAGTTCAAGATCAAGGACTGAAATATTTTCAGTGGGTCAAAAATTGTCTGAACTATCGCCAGAAGGAGTCAATAGGGTAGAACTAAAATATTCAAAATCGACGACTCTTGGGCCCGATTTTAGTACATTTGGTCAAATATTGACTTTTGAATGAAAGATTAAACATCAAAAAGAGCCAATAAGTAGGTATAGAAATTTCAAGATCCATGACTGAAACATGTTCAATGGGTCAAATATTGGCTACTCTATGGCTAATTTATCACCGGAAGGAGTCAATAGGGTAGAAGTAAAAAGTTCAAAATAGACAACTCTTTGGCCAGATTTTAGTACATTTGGTCAAATATTGACTTTTGAATGACCGATGTAACATCAGATAGATTCAATAAGTAGGTCTAGAAATTTCAAGCTCCATGACTGAAACATGTTCAATGGGTCAAATATTGGCTACTCTATGGCTAATTTATCACCAGAAGGAGTCAAAGGGTAGAACTAAAAAGTTCAAAATAGACAACTTTTGGGCCCGATTTTAGTACATTTGGTCAAATATTGACTTTTGAATCACCGATATAACATCAGAAAGAGTCAATAAGTAGGTATAGAAATTTCAAGCTCCATGACTGAAACATGTTCAATGGGTCAAATATTGGCTACTCTATGGCTAATTTATCACCAGAAGGAGTCAATAGGGTAGAAGTAAAAAGTTCAAAATAGACAACTCTTTGGCCCGATTTTAGTACATTTGGTCAAATATTGACTTTTGAATGATCTATGTAACATAAGAAAGAGTCAATAAGTAGGTATAGAAATTTCAAGATCCATTACTGAAACATGTTCAATGGGTCAAATATTGGCTACTATATGGCTAATTTATAACCAGAAGGAGTCAATTGGGTAGAACTAAAAAGTTCAAAATCGACGACTCTTGGGCCCGATTTTAGTACATTTGGTCAAATATTGACTTTTGAATGACCGATGTAACATCAGATAGAGTCAATAAGTAGGTATAGAAATTTCAAGATCCATGACTGAAACATGTTCAATGGGTAAAATATTGGCTACTCTATGGCTAATTTATCACCAGAAGGAGTCAATTGGGTAGAAATAGAAAGTTCAAAATCGACGAATCTTGGGCCCGATATTAGTACATTTGTTCAAATATGGATTTCTGAATGACTGACCTAAATTCAGAAAGAGTCAATGAGTAGGTATAAAAACTTCAAGATCCATAACAGAAACATGTCCAATGGGTAAAATATTGGCTACTCTATGGCTAATTTATCACCAGAAGGAGTCAATTGGGTAGGAATAGAAAGTTCAAGATCAAGGACTGATATATTTTTAGTGGGTCAAAAATTGGCTGAACTATCGCCAGAAGGTGTCAATAGGGTAGAACTAAACTATTCAAAATCGACGACTCTTGGGCACGATTTTAGTACATTTGGTCAAATATTGACTTTTGAATGATCTATGTAACATCAGAAAGAGTCAATAAGTAGGTATAGAAATTTCAAGATCCATGACTGAAACATGTTCAATGGGTCAAATATTGGCTACTCTATGGCTAATTTATCACCAGAAGGAGTCAATAGGGTAGAAGTAAAAAGTTCAAAATAGACAACTCTTTGGCCCGATTTTAGAACATTTTGTCAAATATGGATTTCTGAATGACTGACCTAAATTCAGAAAGAGTCAATGAGTAGGTATTAAAACTTCAAGATCCATAACAGAAACATGTCCAATGGGTAAAATATTGGCTACTCTATGGCTAATTTATCACCAGAAGGAGTCAATTGGGTAGGAATAGAAAGTTCAAGATCAAGGACTGAAATATTTTCAGTGGGTCAAAAATTGTCTGAACTATCGCCAGAAGGAGTCAATAGGGTAGAACTAAAATATTCAAAATCGACGACTCTTGGGCCCGATTTTAGTACATTTGGTCAAATATTGACTTTTGAATGAAAGATTAAACATCAAAAAGAGCCAATAAGTAGGTATAGAAATTTCAAGATCCATGACTGAAACATGTTCAATGGGTCAAATATTGGCTACTCTATGGCTAATTTATCACCGGAAGGAGTCAATTGGGTAGAAATAGAAAGTTCAAAATCGACGACTCTTGGGCCCGATATTAGTACATTTGGTCAAATATGGATTTCTGAATGACTGACCGAAATTCAGAAAGAGTCAATGAGTAGGTATAAAAACTTCAAGATCCATAACTGAAACATGTCCAATGGGTAAAATATTGGCTACTCTATGGCTAATTTATCACCAGAAGGAGTCAATTGGGTAGGAATAGAAAGTTCAAGATCAAGGACTGAAATATTTTCAGTGGGTAAAAAATTGGCTGAACTATCGCCAGAAGGAGTCAAAGGGTAGAACTAAAAAGTTCACAATCGACGACTCTCTGGCCCAATTTTAGTACATTTGGTCAAATATTCACTTTTGAATCACCGATATAACATCAGAAAGAGTCAATAAGTAGGTAAAGAAATATCAAGCTCCATGACTGAAACATGTTCAATGGGTCAAATATTGGCTACTCTATGGCTAATTTATCACCAGAAGGAGTCAATAGGGTAGAAGTAAAAAGTTCAAAATAGACAACTCTTTGGCCAGATTTTAGTACATTTGGTCAAATATTGACTTTTGAATGACCGATGTAACATCAGATAGATTCAATAAGTAGGTCTAGAAATTTCAAGATCCATGACTGAAACATGTTCAATGGGTTAAATATTGGCTACTCTATGGCTAATTTATAACCAGAAGGAGTCAATGGGTAGAGCTAAAAAGTTCAAAATCGACGACTCTTGGGCCCGATTTTAGTACATTTGGTCAAATATTGACTTTTGAATGATCTATGTAACATCAGAAAGAGTCAATAAGTAGGTATAGAAATTTCAAGATCCATGACTGAAACATGTTCAATGGGTAAAATATTGGCTACTCTATGGCTAATTTATCACCAGAAGGAGTCAATTGGGTAGAAATAGACAGTTCAAAATCGACGACTCTTGGGCCCGATATTAGTACATTTGGTCAAATATGGATTTCTGAATGACTGACCTAAATTCAGAAAGAGTCAATGAGTAGGTATAAAAACTTCAAGATCCATAACAGAAACATGTCCAATGGGTAAAATATTGGCTACTCTATGGCTAATTTATCACCAGAAGGAGTCAATTGGGTAGGAATAGAAAGTTCAAGATCAAGGACTGAAATATTTTCAGTGGGTCAAAAATTGGCTGAATTATCGCCAGAAGGAGTCAATAGGGTAAAACTAAAAAGTTCAAAATCGACGACTCTCTGGCCCGATATTAGTACATTTGGTCAAATATTGACTTTTGAATGATCTATGTAACATCAGAAAGAGTCAATAAGTAGGTATAGAAATTTCAAGCTCCATGACTGAAACATGTTCAATGGGTCAAATATTGGCTACTCTATGGCTAATTTATCACCAGAAGGAGTCAAAGGGTAGAACTAAAAAGTTCAAAATAGACAACTTTTGGGCCCGATTTTAGTACATTTGGTCAAATATTGACTTTTGAATCACCGATATAACATCAGAAAGAGTCAATAAGTAGGTATAGAAATTTCAAGCTCCATGACTGAAACATGTTCAATGGGTCAAATATTGGCTACTCTATGGCTAATTTATCACCAGAAGGAGTCAATAGGGTAGAAGTAAAAAGTTCAAAATAGACAACTCTTTGGCCCGATTTTAGTACATTTGGTCAAATATTGACTTTTGAATGATCTATGTAACATAAGAAAGAGTCAATAAGTAGGTATAGAAATTTCAAGATCCATTACTGAAACATGTTCAATGGGTCAAATATTGGCTACTATATGGCTAATTTATAACCAGAAGGAGTCAATTGGGTAGAACTAAAAAGTTCAAAATCGACGACTCTTGGGCCCGATTTTAGTACATTTGGTCAAATATTGACTTTTGAATGACCGATGTAACATCAGATAGAGTCAATAAGTAGGTATAGAAATTTCAAGATCCATGACTGAAACATGTTCAATGGGTAAAATATTGGCTACTCTATGGCTAATTTATCACCAGAAGGAGTCAATTGGGTAGAAATAGAAAGTTCAAAATCGACGAATCTTGGGCCCGATATTAGTACATTTGTTCAAATATGGATTTCTGAATGACTGACCTAAATTCAGAAAGAGTCAATGAGTAGGTATAAAAACTTCAAGATCCATAACAGAAACATGTCCAATGGGTAAAATATTGGCTACTCTATGGCTAATTTATCACCAGAAGGAGTCAATTGGGTAGGAATAGAAAGTTCAAGATCAAGGACTGATATATTTTTAGTGGGTCAAAAATTGGCTGAACTATCGCCAGAAGGTGTCAATAGGGTAGAACTAAACTATTCAAAATCGACGACTCTTGGGCACGATTTTAGTACATTTGGTCAAATATTGACTTTTGAATGATCTATGTAACATCAGAAAGAGTCAATAAGTAGGTATAGAAATTTCAAGATCCATGACTGAAACATGTTCAATGGGTCAAATATTGGCTACTCTATGGCTAATTTATCACCAGAAGGAGTCAATAGGGTAGAAGTAAAAAGTTCAAAATAGACAACTCTTTGGCCCGATTTTAGAACATTTTGTCAAATATGGATTTCTGAATGACTGACCTAAATTCAGAAAGAGTCAATGAGTAGGTATTAAAACTTCAAGATCCATAACAGAAACATGTCCAATGGGTAAAATATTGGCTACTCTATGGCTAATTTATCACCAGAAGGAGTCAATTGGGTAGGAATAGAAAGTTCAAGATCAAGGACTGAAATATTTTCAGTGGGTCAAAAATTGTCTGAACTATCGCCAGAAGGAGTCAATAGGGTAGAACTAAAATATTCAAAATCGACGACTCTTGGGCCCGATTTTAGTACATTTGGTCAAATATTGACTTTTGAATGAAAGATTAAACATCAAAAAGAGCCAATAAGTAGGTATAGAAATTTCAAGATCCATGACTGAAACATGTTCAATGGGTCAAATATTGGCTACTCTATGGCTAATTTATCACCGGAAGGAGTCAATTGGGTAGAAATAGAAAGTTCAAAATCGACGACTCTTGGGCCCGATATTAGTACATTTGGTCAAATATGGATTTCTGAATGACTGACCGAAATTCAGAAAGAGTCAATGAGTAGGTATAAAAACTTCAAGATCCATAACTGAAACATGTCCAATGGGTAAAATATTGGCTACTCTATGGCTAATTTATCACCAGAAGGAGTCAATTGGGTAGGAATAGAAAGTTCAAGATCAAGGACTGAAATATTTTCAGTGGGTAAAAAATTGGCTGAACTATCGCCAGAAGGAGTCAAAGGGTAGAACTAAAAAGTTCACAATCGACGACTCTCTGGCCCAATTTTAGTACATTTGGTCAAATATTCACTTTTGAATCACCGATATAACATCAGAAAGAGTCAATAAGTAGGTAAAGAAATATCAAGCTCCATGACTGAAACATGTTCAATGGGTCAAATATTGGCTACTCTATGGCTAATTTATCACCAGAAGGAGTCAATAGGGTAGAAGTAAAAAGTTCAAAATAGACAACTCTTTGGCCAGATTTTAGTACATTTGGTCAAATATTGACTTTTGAATGACCGATGTAACATCAGATAGATTCAATAAGTAGGTCTAGAAATTTCAAGATCCATGACTGAAACATGTTCAATGGGTTAAATATTGGCTACTCTATGGCTAATTTATAACCAGAAGGAGTCAATGGGTAGAGCTAAAAAGTTCAAAATCGACGACTCTTGGGCCCGATTTTAGTACATTTGGTCAAATATTGACTTTTGAATGATCTATGTAACATCAGAAAGAGTCAATAAGTAGGTATAGAAATTTCAAGATCCATGACTGAAACATGTTCAATGGGTAAAATATTGGCTACTCTATGGCTAATTTATCACCAGAAGGAGTCAATTGGGTAGAAATAGACAGTTCAAAATCGACGACTCTTGGGCCCGATATTAGTACATTTGGTCAAATATGGATTTCTGAATGACTGACCTAAATTCAGAAAGAGTCAATGAGTAGGTATAAAAACTTCAAGATCCATAACAGAAACATGTCCAATGGGTAAAATATTGGCTACTCTATGGCTAATTTATCACCAGAAGGAGTCAATTGGGTAGGAATAGAAAGTTCAAGATCAAGGACTGAAATATTTTCAGTGGGTCAAAAATTGGCTGAATTATCGCCAGAAGGAGTCAATAGGGTAAAACTAAAAAGTTCAAAATCGACGACTCTCTGGCCCGATATTAGTACATTTGGTCAAATATTGACTTTTGAATGATCTATGTAACATCAGAAAGAGTCAATAAGTAGGTATAGAAATTTCAAGCTCCATGACTGAAACATGTTCAATGGGTCAAATATTGGCTACTCTATGGCTAATTTATCACCAGAAGGAGTCAAAGGGTAGAACTAAAAAGTTCAAAATAGACAACTTTTGGGCCCGATTTTAGTACATTTGGTCAAATATTGACTTTTGAATCACCGATATAACATCAGAAAGAGTCAATAAGTAGGTATAGAAATTTCAAGCTCCATGACTGAAACATGTTCAATGGGTCAAATATTGGCTACTCTATGGCTAATTTATCACCAGAAGGAGTCAATAGGGTAGAAGTAAAAAGTTCAAAATAGACAACTCTTTGGCCCGATTTTAGTACATTTGGTCAAATATTGACTTTTGAATGATCTATGTAACATAAGAAAGAGTCAATAAGTAGGTATAGAAATTTCAAGATCCATTACTGAAACATGTTCAATGGGTCAAATATTGGCTACTATATGTCTAATTTATAACCAGAAGGAGTCAATTGGGTAGAACTAAAAAGTTCAAAATCGACGACTCTTGGGCCCGATTTTAGTACATTTGGTCAAATATTGACTTTTGAATGACCGATGTAACATCAGATAGAGTCAATAAGTAGGTATAGAAATTTCAAGATCCATGACTGAAACATGTTCAATGGGTAAAATATTGGCTACTCTATGGCTAATTTATCACCAGAAGGAGTCAATTGGGTAGAAATAGAAAGTTCAAAATCGACGAATCTTGGGCCCGATATTAGTACATTTGTTCAAATATGGATTTCTGAATGACTGACCTAAATTCAGAAAGAGTCAATGAGTAGGTATAAAAACTTCAAGATCCATAACAGAAACATGTCCAATGGGTAAAATATTGGCTACTCTATGGCTAATTTATCACCAGAAGGAGTCAATTGGGTAGGAATAGAAAGTTCAAGATCAAGGACTGATATATTTTTAGTGGGTCAAAAATTGGCTGAACTATCGCCAGAAGGTGTCAATAGGGTAGAACTAAACTATTCAAAATCGACGACTCTTGGGCACGATTTTAGTACATTTGGTCAAATATTGACTTTTGAATGACCGATGTAACATCAGATAGAGTCAATAACTAGGTATAGAAATTTCAATATCCATTGCTGAAACATGTTCAATGGGTCAAATATTGGCTACTCTATGGCTAATTTATCACCAGAAGGAGTCAATGGGTAGAACGAAAAAGTTCAAAATCGACGACTCTTTGGCCCGATTTTAGAACATTTGGTCAAATATGGATTTCTGAATGACTGACCTAAATTCAGAAAGAGTCAATGAGTAGGTATTAAAACTACAAGATCCATAACAGAAACATGTCCAATGGGTAAAATATTGGCTACTCTATGGCTAATTTATCACCAGAAGGAGTCAATTGGGTAGGAATAGAAAGTTCAAGATCAAGGACTGAAATATTTTCAGTGGGTCAAAAATTGTCTGAACTATCGCCAGAAGGAGTCAATAGGGTAGAACTAAAATATTCAAAATCGACGACTCTTGGGCCCGATTTTAGTACATTTGGTCAAATATTGACTTTTGAATGACCGATATAACATCAGAAAGAGTCAATAAGTAGGTATAGAAATTTCAAGATCCATGACTGAAACATGTTCAATAGGTCAAATATTGGCTACTCTATGGCTAAATTATCACCAGAAGGGGGCAATAGGATAGAACTAAAAAGTTCAAAATAGAAGACTCTTGGGCCCGATTTTAGTACATTTGATCAAATATTGACTTTTGAATGACCGATGTAACATCAGATAGAGTCAATAAGTAGGTATAGAAATTTAAAGATCCATGAATGAGACATGTTCAATGGGTAAAATATTGGCTACTCTATGGCTAATTTATCACCAGAAGGAGTCAATTGGGTAGGAATAGAAAGTTCAAGATCAAGGACTGAAATATTTTCAGTGGGTCAAAAATTGGCTGAACTATCGCCAGAAGGAGTCAATAGGTTAGAACTAAAATATGCAAAATCGACAACTCTTGGGCCCGATTTTAGTACATTTGGTCAAATATTGACTTTTGAATGAAAGATTAAACATCAGAAAGAGCCAATAAGTAGGTATAGAAATTTCAAGATCCATGACTGAAACATGTTCAATGAGTCAAATATTGGCTACTCTATGGCTAATTTATCACCGGAAGGAGTCAATTGGGTAGAAATAGAAAGTTCAAAATCGACAACTCTTGGGCCCGATTTTAGTACATTTGGTCAAATATTGACTTTTGAATGATCTATGTAACATCAGAAAGAGTCAATAAGTAGGTATAGATATTTCAAGATCCATGACTGAAACATGTTCAATGGGTCAAATATTGGCTACTCTATGGCTAATTTATCACCAGAAGGAGTCAATAGGGTAGAAGTAAAAAGTTCAAAATAGACAACTCTTTGGCCCGATTTTAGAACATTTGGTCAAATATGGATTTCTGAATGACTGACCTAAATTCAGAAAGAGTCAATGAGTAGGTATTAAAACTTCAAGATCCATAACAGAAACATGTCCAATGGGTAAAATATTGGCTACTCTATGGCTAATTTATCACCAGAAGGAGTCAATTGGGTAGGAATAGAAAGTTCAAGATCAAGGACTGAAATATTTTCAGTGGGTCAAAAATTGTCTGAACTATCGGCAGAAGGAGT
Source organism: Zacco platypus (assembly GCA_038088235.1). Lineage (NCBI taxonomy): Eukaryota > Metazoa > Chordata > Actinopteri > Cypriniformes > Xenocyprididae > Zacco > Zacco platypus. Next base: position 19,002,297 of record CM076064.1, read on the forward strand.
CAATAGGGTAGAACTAAAATATTCAAAATCGACGACTCTTGGGCCCGATTTTAGTACATTTGGTCAAATATTGACTTTTGAATGAAAGATTAAACATCAAAAAGAGCCAATAAGTAGGTATAGAAATTTCAAGATCCATGACTGAAACATGTACAATGGGTCAAATATTGGCTACTCTATGGCTAATTTATCACCGGAAGGAGTCAATTGGGTAGAAATAGAAAGTTCAAAATCGACGACTCTTGGGCCCGATATTAGTACATTTGGTCAAATATGGATTTCTGAATGACTGACCGAAATTCAGAAAGAGTCAATGAGTAGGTATAAAAACTTCAAGATCCATAACTGAAACATGTCCAATGGGTAAAATATTGGCTACTCTATGGCTAATTTATCACCAGAAGGAGTCAATTGGGTAGGAATAGAAAGTTCAAGATCAAGGACTGAAATATTTTCAGTGGGTAAAAAATTGGCTGAACTATCGCCAGAAAGGAGTCAAAGGGTAGAACTAAAAAGTTCACAATCGACGACTCTCTGGCCCAATTTTAGTACATTTGGTCAAATATTCACTTTTGAATCACCGATATAACATCAGAAAGAGTCAATAAGTAGGTAAAGAAATATCAAGCTCCATGACTGAAACATGTTCAATGGGTCAAATATTGGCTACTCTATGGCTAATTTATCACCAGAAGGAGTCAATAGGGTAGAAGTAAAAAGTTCAAAATAGACAACTCTTTGGCCAGATTTTAGTACATTTGGTCAAATATTGACTTTTGAATGACCGATGTAACATCAGATAGATTCAATAAGTAGGTCTAGAAATTTCAAGATCCATGACTGAAACATGTTCAATGGGTTAAATATTGGCTACTCTATGGCTAATTTATAACCAGAAGGAGTCAATGGGTAGAGCTAAAAAGTTCAAAATCGACGACTCTTGGGCCCGATTTTAGTACATTTGGTCAAATATTGACTTTTGAATGATCTATGTAACATCAGAAAGAGTCAATAAGTAGGTATAGAAATTTCAAGATCCATGACTGAAACATGTTCAATGGGTAAAATATTGGCTACTCTATGGCTAATTTATCACCAGAAGGAGTCAATTGGGTAGAAATAGAAAGTTCAAAATCGACGACTCTTGGGCCCGATATTAGTACATTTGGTCAAATATGGATTTCTGAATGACTGACCTAAATTCAGAAAGAGTCAATGAGTAGGTATAAAAACTTCAAGATCCATAACAGAAACATGTCCAATGGGTAAAATATTGGCTACTCTATGGCTAATTTATCACCAGAAGGAGTCAATTGGGTAGGAATAGAAAGTTCAAGATCAAGGACTGAAATATTTTCAGTGGGTCAAAAATTGGCTGAATTATCGCCAGAAGGAGTCAATAGGGTAAAACTAAAAAGTTCAAAATCGACGACTCTCTGGCCCGATATTAGTACATTTGGTCAAATATTGACTTTTGAATGATCTATGTAACATCAGAAAGAGTCAATAAGTAGGTATAGAAATTTCAAGCTCCATGACTGAAACATGTTCAATGGGTCAAATATTGGCTACTCTATGGCTAATTTATCACCAGAAGGAGTCAAAGGGTAGAACTAAAAAGTTCAAAATAGACAACTTTTGGGCCCGATTTTAGTACATTTGGTCAAATATTGACTTTTGAATCACCGATATAACATCAGAAAGAGTCAATAAGTAGGTATAGAAATTTCAAGCTCCATGACTGAAACATGTTCAATGGGTCAAATATTGGCTACTCTATGGCTAATTTATCACCAGAAGGAGTCAATAGGGTAGAAGTAAAAAGTTCAAAATAGACAACTCTTTGGCCCGATTTTAGTACATTTGGTCAAATATTGACTTTTGAATGATCTATGTAACATAAGAAAGAGTCAATAAGTAGGTATAGAAATTTCAAGATCCATTACTGAAACATGTTCAATGGGTCAAATATTGGCTACTATATGGCTAATTTATAACCAGAAGGAGTCAATTGGGTAGAACTAAAAAGTTCAAAATCGACGACTCTTGGGTCCGATTTTAGTACATTTGGTCAAATATTGACTTTTGAATGACCGATGTAACATCAGATAGAGTCAATAAGTAGGTATAGAAATTTCAAGATCCATGACTGAAACATGTTCAATGGGTCAAATATTGGCTACTCTATGGCTAATTTATCACCGGAAGGAGTCAATTGGGTAGAAATAGAAAGTTCAAAATCGACGACTCTTGGGCCCGATATTAGTACATTTGGTCAAATATGGATTTCTGAATGACTGACCGAAATTCAGAAAGAGTCAATGAGTAGGTATAAAAACTTCAAGATCCATAACTGAAACATGTCCAATGGGTAAAATATTGGCTACTCTATGGCTAATTTATCACCAGAAGGAGTCAATTGGGTGGGAATAGAAAGTTCAAGATCAAGGACTGAAATATTTTCAGTGGGTAAAAAATTGGCTGAACTATCGCCAGAAGGAGTCAAAGGGTAGAACTAAAAAGTTCACAATCGACGACTCTCTGGCTCAATTTTAGTACATTTGGTCAAATATTCACTTTTGAATCACCGATATAACATCAGAAAGAGTCAATAAGTAGGTAAAGAAATATCAAGCTCCATGACTGAAACATGTTCAATGGGTCAAATATTGGCTACTCTATGGCTAATTTATCACCAGAAGGAGTCAATAGGGTAGAAGTAAAAAGTTCAAAATAGACAACTCTTTGGCCAGATTTTAGTACATTTGGTCAAATATTGACTTTTGAATGACCGATGTAACATCAGAAAGATTCAATAAGTAGGTCTAGAAATTTCAAGATCCATGACTGAAACATGTTCAATGGGTTAAATATTGGCTACTCTATGGCTAATTTATAATCAGAAGGAGTCAATGGGTAGAGCTAAAAAGTTCAAAATCGACGACTCTTGGGCCCGATTTTAGTACATTTGGTCAAATATTGACTTTTGAATGATCTATGTAACATCAGATAGAGTCAATAAGTAGGTATAGAAATTTCAAGATCCATGACTGAAACATGTTCAATGGGTCAAATATTAGCTACTCTATGGCTAATTTATCACCAGAAGGAGTCAATAGGGTAGAAATTGAAATTTCAAAATCGACGACTCTTGGGCCCGATATTAGTACATTTGGTCAAATATGGATTTCTGAATGACTGACCTAAATTCAGAAAGAGTCAATGAGTTGGTATAAAAACTTCAAGATCCATAACTGAAACATGTCCAATGGGTAAAATATTGGCTACACTATGGCTAATTTATCACCAGAAGGAGTCAATTGGGTAGGAATAGAAAGTTCAAGATCAAGGACCGAAATATTTTCAGTGGGTCAAAAATTGGCTGAACTATCGCCAGAAGGATTCAATAGGGTATAACTAAAAAGTTCAAAATCGACGACTCTTGGGCCCGATATTAGTACATTTGGTCAAATATTGACTTTTGAATGATCTATGTAACATCAGAGAGAGTCAATAAGTAGGTATGGAAATTTCAAGATCCATGACTGAAACATGTTCAATGGGTCAAATATTGGCTACTCTATGGCTAATTTATCACCAGAAGGAGTCAAAGGGTAGAACTAAAAAGTTCAAAATCGACGACTCTCTGGCCCGATATTAGTACATTTGGTCAAATATTGACTTTTGAATGATCTATGTAACATCAGAAAGAGTCAATAAGTAGGTATAGAAATTTCAAGCTCCATGACTGAAACATGTTCAATGGGTCAAATATTGGCTACTCTATGGCTAATTTATCACCGGAAGGAGTCAAAGGGTAGAACTAAAAAGTTCAAAATAGACGACTCTTGGGTCCGATTTTAGTACATTTGGTCAAATATTGACTTTTGAATGACCGATGTAACATCAGAGAGCGTCAATAAGTAGGTATAGAAATTTCAAGATCCATGACTGAAACATGTTCAATGGGTAAAATATTGGCTACTCTATGGCTAATTTATCACCAGAAGGAGTCAATTGGGTAGAAATAGAAAGTTCAAAATCGACGACTCTTGGGCCCGATATTAGTACATTTGGTCAAATATGGATTTCTGAATGACTGACCTAAATTCAGAAAGAGTCAATGAGTAGGTATAAAAACTTCAAGATCCATAACAGAAACATGTCCAATGGGTAAAATATTGGCTACTCTACGGCTAATTTATCACCAGAAGGAGTCAATTGGGTAGGAATAGAAAGTTCAAGATCAAGGACTGAAATATTTTCAGTGGGTCAAAAATTGGCTGAATTATCGCCAGAAGGAGTCTATAGGGTAAAACTAAAAAGTTCAAAATCGACGACTCTCTGGCCCGATATTAGTACATTTGGTCAAATATTGACTTTTGAATGATCTATGTAACATCAGAAAGAGTCAATAAGTAGATATAGAAATTTCAAGCTCCATGACTGAAACATGTTCAATGGGTCAAATATTGGCTACTCTATGGCTAATTTATCACCAGAAGGAGTCAATGGGTAGAACGAAAAAGTTCAAAATCGACGACTCTTTGGCCCGATTTTAGAACATTTGGTCAAATATGGATTTCTGAATGACTGACCTAAATTCAGAAAGAGTCAATGAGTAGGTATTAAAACTACAAGATCCATAACAGAAACATGTCCAATGGGTAAAATATTGGCTACTCTATGGCTAATTTATCACCAGAAGGAGTCAATTGGGTAGGAATAGAAAGTTCAAGATCAAGGACTGAAATATTTTCAGTGGGTCAAAAATTGTCTGAACTATCGCCAGAAGGAGTCAATAGGGTAGAACTAAAATATTCAAAATCGACGACTCTTGGGCCCGATTTTAGTACATTTGGTCAAATATTGACTTTTGAATGAAAGATTAAACATCAAAAAGAGCCAATAAGTAGGTATAGAAATTTCAAGATCCATGACTGAAACATGTTCAATGGGTCAAATATTGGCTACTCTATGGCTAATTTATCACCGGAAGGAGTCAATTGGGTAGAAATAGAAAGTTCAAAATCGACGACTCTTGGGCCCGATATTAGTACATTTGGTCAAATATGGATTTCTGAATGACTGACCGAAATTCAGAAAGAGTCAATGAGTAGGTATAAAAACTTCAAGATCCATAACTGAAACATGTCCAATGGGTAAAATATTGGCTACTCTATGGCTAATTTATCACCAGAAGGAGTCAATTGGGTAGGAATAGAAAGTTCAAGATCAAGGACTGAAATATTTTCAGTGGGTAAAAAATTGGCTGAACTATCGCCAGAAGGAGTCAAAGGGTAGAACTAAAAAGTTCACAATCGACGACTCTCTGGCCCAATTTTAGTACATTTGGTCAAATATTCACTTTTGAATCACCGATATAACATCAGAAAGAGTCAATAAGTAGGTAAAGAAATATCAAGCTCCATGACTGAAACATGTTCAATGGGTCAAATATTGGCTACTCTATGGCTAATTTATAACCAGAAGGAGTCAATAGGGTAGAAGTAAAAAGTTCAAAATAGACAACTCTTTGGCCAGATTTTAGTACATTTGGTCAAATATTGACTTTTGAATGACCGATGTAACATCAGATAGATTCAATAAGTAGGTCTAGAAATTTCAAGATCCATGACTGAAACATGTTCAATGGGTTAAATATTGGCTACTCTATGGCTAATTTATAACCAGAAGGAGTCAATGGGTAGAGCTAAAAAGTTCAAAATCGACGACTCTTGGGCCCGATTTTAGTACATTTGGTCAAATATTGACTTTTGAATGATCTATGTAACATCAGAAAGAGTCAATAAGTAGGTATAGAAATTTCAAGATCCATGACTGAAACATGTTCAATGGGTAAAATATTGGCTACTCTATGGCTAATTTATCACCAGAAGGAGTCAATTGGGTAGAAATAGAAAGTTCAAAATCGACGACTCTTGGGCCCGATATTAGTACATTTGGTCAAATATGGATTTCTGAATGACTGACCTAAATTCAGAAAGAGTCAATGAGTAGGTATAAAAACTTCAAGATCCATAACAGAAACATGTCCAATGGGTAAAATATTGGCTACTCTATGGCTAATTTATCACCAGAAGGAGTCAATTGGGTAGGAATAGAAAGTTCAAGATCAAGGACTGAAATATTTTCAGTGGGTCAAAAATTGGCTGAATTATCGCCAGAAGGAGTCAATAGGGTAAAACTAAAAAGTTCAAAATCGACGACTCTCTGGCCCGATATTAGTACATTTGGTCAAATATTGACTTTTGAATGATCTATGTAACATCAGAAAGAGTCAATAAGTAGGTATAGAAATTTCAAGCTCCATGACTGAAACATGTTCAATGGGTCAAATATTGGCTACTCTATGGCTAATTTATCACCAGAAGGAGTCAAAGGGTAGAACTAAAAAGTTCAAAATAGACAACTTTTGGGCCCGATTTTAGTACATTTGGTCAAATATTGACTTTTGAATCACCGATATAACATCAGAAAGAGTCAATAAGTAGGTATAGAAATTTCAAGCTCCATGACTGAAACATGTTCAATGGGTCAAATATTGGCTACTCTATGGCTAATTTATCACCAGAAGGAGTCAATAGGGTAGAAGTAAAAAGTTCAAAATAGACAACTCTTTGGCCCGATTTTAGTACATTTGGTCAAATATTGACTTTTGAATGATCTATGTAACATAAGAAAGAGTCAATAAGTAGGTATAGAAATTTCAAGATCCATTACTGAAACATGTTCAATGGGTCAAATATTGGCTACTATATGGCTAATTTATAACCAGAAGGAGTCAATTGGGTAGAACTAAAAAGTTCAAAATCGACGACTCTTGGGCCCGATTTTAGTACATTTGGTCAAATATTGACTTTTGAATGACCGATGTAACATCAGATAGAGTCAATAAGTAGGTATAGAAATTTCAAGATCCATGACTGAAACATGTTCAATGGGTAAAATATTGGCTACTCTATGGCTAATTTATCACCAGAAGGAGTCAATTGGGTAGAAATAGAAAGTTCAAAATCGACGAATCTTGGGCCCGATATTAGTACATTTGTTCAAATATGGATTTCTGAATGACTGACCTAAATTCAGAAAGAGTCAATGAGTAGGTATAAAAACTTCAAGATCCATAACAGAAACATGTCCAATGGGTAAAATATTGGCTACTCTATGGCTAATTTATCACCAGAAGGAGTCAATTGGGTAGGAATAGAAAGTTCAAGATCAAGGACTGATATATTTTTAGTGGGTCAAAAATTGTCTGAACTATCGCCAGAAGGAGTCAATAGGGTAGAACTAAAATATTCAAAATCGACGACTCTTGGGCCCGATTTTAGTACATTTGGTCAAATATTGACTTTTGAATGAAAGATTAAACATCAAAAAGAGCCAATAAGTAGGTATAGAAATTTCAAGATCCATGACTGAAACATGTTCAATGGGTCAAATATTGGCTACTCTATGGCTAATTTATCACCGGAAGGAGTCAATTGGGTAGAAATAGAAAGTTCAAAATCGACGACTCTTGGGCCCGATATTAGTACATTTGGTCAAATATGGATTTCTGAATGACTGACCGAAATTCAGAAAGAGTCAATGAGTAGGTATAAAAACTTCAAGATCCATAACTGAAACATGTCCAATGGGTAAAATATTGGCTACTCTATGGCTAATTTATCACCAGAAGGAGTCAATTGGGTAGGAATAGAAAGTTCAAGATCAAGGACTGAAATATTTTCAGTGGGTAAAAAATTGGCTGAACTATCGCCAGAAGGAGTCAAAGGGTAGAACTAAAAAGTTCACAATCGACGACTCTCTGGCCCAATTTTAGTACATTTGGTCAAATATTCACTTTTGAATCACCGATATAACATCAGAAAGAGTCAATAAGTAGGTAAAGAAATATCAAGCTCCATGACTGAAACATGTTCAATGGGTCAAATATTGGCTACTCTATGGCTAATTTATCACCAGAAGGAGTCAATAGGGTAGAAGTAAAAAGTTCAAAATAGACAACTCTTTGGCCAGATTTTAGTACATTTGGTCAAATATTGACTTTTGAATGACCGATGTAACATCAGATAGATTCAATAAGTAGGTCTAGAAATTTCAAGATCCATGACTGAAACATGTTCAATGGGTTAAATATTGGCTACTCTATGGCTAATTTATAATCAGAAGGAGTCAATGGGTAGAGCTAAAAAGTTCAAAATCGACGACTCTTGGGCCCGATTTTAGTACATTTAGTCAAATATTGACTTTTGAATGATCTATGTAACATCAGATAGAGTCAATAAGTAGGTATAGAAATTTCAAGATCCATGACTGAAACATGTTCAATGGGTCAAATATTAGCTACTCTATGGCTAATTTATCACCAGAAGGAGTCAATAGGGTAGAAATTGAAATTTCAAAATCGACGACTCTTGGGCCCGATATTAGTACATTTGGTCAAATATGGATTTCTGAATGACTGACCTAAATTCAGAAAGAGTCAATGAGTTGGTATAAAAACTTCAAGATCCATAACTGAAACATGTCCAATGGGTAAAATATTGGCTACACTATGGCTAATTTATCACCAGAAGGAGTCAATTGGGTAGGAATAGACAGTTCAAGATCAAGGACCGAAATATTTTCAGTGGGTCAAAAATTGGCTGAACTATCGCCAGAAGGATTCAATAGGGTATAACTAAAAAGTTCAAAATCGACGACTCTTGGGCCCGATATTAGTACATTTGGTCAAATATTGACTTTTGAATGATCTATGTAACATCAGAAAGAGTCAATAAGTAGGTATGGAAATTTCAAGATCCATGACTGAAACATGTTCAATGGGTCAAATATTGGCTACTCTATGGCTAATTTATCACCAGAAGGAGTCAAAGGGTAGAACTAAAAAGTTCAAAATCGACGACTCTCTGGCCCGATATTAGTACATTTGGTCAAATATTGACTTTTGAATGATCTATGTAACATCAGAAAGAGTCAATAAGTAGGTATAGAAATTTCAAGCTCCATGACTGAAACATGTTCAATGGGTCAAATATTGGCTACTCTATGGCTAATTTATCACCGGAAGGAGTCAAAGGGTAGAACTAAAAAGTTCAAAATAGACGTCTCTTGGGTCCGATTTTAGTACATTTGGTCAAATATTGACTTTTGAATGACCGATGTAACATCAGAAAGAGTCAATAAGTAGGTATAGAAATTTCAAGATCCATGACTGAAACATGTTCAATGGGTAAAATATTGGCTACTCTATGGCTAATTTATCACCAGAAGGAGTCAATTGGGTAGAAATAGAAAGTTCAAAATCGACGACTCTTGGGCCCGATATTAGTACATTTGGTCAAATATGGATTTCTGAATGACTGACCTAAATTCAGAAAGAGTCAATGAGTAGGTATAAAAACTTCAAGATCCATAACAGAAACATGTCCAATGGGTAAAATATTGGCTACTCTACGGCTAATTTATCACCAGAAGGAGTCAATTGGGTAGGAATAGAAAGTTCAAGATCAAGGACTGAAATATTTTCAGTGGGTCAAAAATTGGCTGAATTATCGCCAGAAGGAGTCTATAGGGTAAAACTAAAAAGTTCAAAATCGACGACTCTCTGGCCCGATATTAGTACATTTGGTCAAATATTGACTTTTGAATGATCTATGTAACATCAGAAAGAGTCAATAAGTAGATATAGAAATTTCAAGCTCCATGACTGAAACATGTTCAATGGGTCAAATATTGGCTACTCTATGGCTAATTTATCACCAGAAGGAGTCAAAGGGTAGAACTAAAAAGTTCAAAATAGACAACTTTTGGGCCCGATTTTAGTACATTTGGTCAAATATTGACTTTTGAATGACCGATGTAACATCAGAAAGAGTCAATAAGTAGGTAGAGAAATTTCAAGATCCATTACTGAAACATGTTCAATGGGTCAAATATTGGCTACTCTATAGGTAATTTATCACCAGAAGGAGTCAATGGGTAGAACTAAAAAGTTCAAAATCGACGACTCTTGGGCCCGATTTTAGTACATTTGGTCAAATATTGACTTTTGAATGACCGATATAACATCAGAAAGAGTCAATAAGTAGGTATAGAAATTTCAAGATCCATGACTGAAACATGTTCAATAGGTCAAATATTGGCTACTCTATGGCTAAATTATCACCAGAAGGGGGCAATAGGGTATAACTAAAAAGTTCAAAATCGACGACTCTTGAGCCCGATATTAGTACATTTGGTCAAATATTGACTTTTGAATGATCTATGTAACATCAGAAAGAGTCAATAAGTAGGTATGGAAATTTCAAGATCCATGACTGAAACATGTTCAATGGGTCAAATATTGGCTACTCTATGGCTAATTTATCACCAGAAGGAGTCAAAGGGTAGAACTAAAAAGTTCAAAATCGACGACTCTCTGGCCCGATATTAGTACATTTGGTCAAATATTGACTTTTGAATGATCTATGTAACATCAGAAAGAGTCAATAAGTAGGTATAGAAATTTCAAGCTCCATGACTGAAACTTGTTCAATGGGTCAAATATTGGCTACTCTATGGCTAATTTATCACCGGAAGGAGTCAAAGGGTAGAACTAAAAAGTTCAAAATAGACGACTCTTGGGTCCGATTTTAGTACAATTTGTCAAATATTGACTTTTGAATGACCGATGTAACATCAGAAAGAGTCAATAAGTAGGTATAGAAATTTCAAGATCCATGACTGAAACATGTTCAATGGGTAAAATATTGGCTACTCTATGGCTAATTTATCACCAGAAGGAGTCAATTGGGTAGAAATAGAAAGTTCAAAATCGACGACTCTTGGGCCCGATATTAGTACATTTGGTCAAATATGGATTTCTGAATGTCTGACCTAAATTCAGAAAGAGTCAATGAGTAGGTATAAAAACTTCAAGATCCATAACAGAAACATGTCCAATGGGTAAAATATTGGCTACTCTATGGCTAATTTATCACCAGAAGGAGTCAATTGGGTAGGAATAGAAAGTTCAAGATCAAGGACTGAAATATTTTTAGTGGGTCAAAAATTGGCTGAACTATCACCAGAAGGTGTCAATAGGGTAGGAATAGAAAGTTCAAGATCCATTACTGAAACATGTTCAATGGGTCAAATATTGGCTACTCTATGGCTAATTTATCAACAGAAGGAGTTAATAGGGTATAACTAAAAGTTCAAAATCGACGACTCTCTGGCCCGATATTAGTACATTTGGTCAAATATTGACTTTTGAATGATCTATGTAACATCAGAAAGAGTCAATAAGTAGGTATAGAAATTTCAAGCTCCATGACTGAAACATGTTCAATGGGTCAAATATTGGCTACTCTATGGCTAATTTATCACCAGAAGGATTCAAAGGGTAGAACTAAAAAGTTCAAAGTAGACGACTCTTGGGCCCGATTTTAGTACATTTGGTCAAATATTGACTTTTGAATGACCGATGTAACATCAGAAAGAGTCAATAAGTAGGTAGAGAAATTTCAAGATCCATTACTGAAACATGTTCAATGGGTCAAATATTGGCTACTCTATAGGTAATTTATCACCAGAAGGAGTCAATTGGTAGAACTAAAAAGTTCAAAATCGACGACTCTTGGGCCCGATTTTAGTACATTTGGTCAAATATTGACTTTTGAATGACCGATATAACATCAGAAAGAGTCAATAAGTAGGTATAGAAATTTCAAGATCCATGACTGAAACATGTTCAATGGGTCAAATATTGGCTACTCTATAGGTAATTTATCACCAGAAGGAGTCAATTGGGTAGAAATAGAAAGTTCAAAATCGACGACTCTTGGGCCCGATATTAGTACATTTGGTCAAATATGGATTTCTGAATGACTGACCTAAATTCAGAAAGAGTCAATGAGTAGGTATAAAAACTTCAAGATCCATAACAGAAACATGTCCAATGGGTAAAATATTGGCTACTCTACGGCTAATTTATCACCAGAAGGAGTCAATTGGGTAGGAATAGAAAGTTCAAGATCAAGGACTGAAATATTTTCAGTGGGTCAAAAATTGGCTGAATTATCGCCAGAAGGAGTCTATAGGGTAAAACTAAAAAGTTCAAAATCGACGACTCTCTGGCCCGATATTAGTACATTTGGTCAAATATTGACTTTTGAATGATCTATGTAACATCAGAAAGAGTCAATAAGTAGATATAGAAATTTCAAGCTCCATGACTGAAACATGTTCAATGGGTCAAATATTGGCTACTCTATGGCTAATTTATCACCAGAAGGAGTCAATGGGTAGAACGAAAAAGTTCAAAATCGACGACTCTTTGGCCCGATTTTAGAACATTTGGTCAAATATGGATTTCTGAATGACTGACCTAAATTCAGAAAGAGTCAATGAGTAGGTATTAAAACTACAAGATCCATAACAGAAACATGTCCAATGGGTAAAATATTGGCTACTCTATGGCTAATTTATCACCAGAAGGAGTCAATTGGGTAGGAATAGAAAGTTCAAGATCAAGGACTGAAATATTTTCAGTGGGTCAAAAATTGTCTGAACTATCGCCAGAAGGAGTCAATAGGGTAGAACTAAAATATTCAAAATCGACGACTCTTGGGCCCGATTTTAGTACATTTGGTCAAATATTGACTTTTGAATGAAAGATTAAACATCAAAAAGAGCCAATAAGTAGGTATAGAAATTTCAAGATCCATGACTGAAACATGTTCAATGGGTCAAATATTGGCTACTCTATGGCTAATTTATCACCGGAAGGAGTCAATTGGGTAGAAATAGAAAGTTCAAAATCGACGACTCTTGGGCCCGATATTAGTACATTTGGTCAAATATGGATTTCTGAATGACTGACCGAAATTCAGAAAGAGTCAATGAGTAGGTATAAAAACTTCAAGATCCATAACTGAAACATGTCCAATGGGTAAAATATTGGCTACTCTATGGCTAATTTATCACCAGAAGGAGTCAATTGGGTAGGAATAGAAAGTTCAAGATCAAGGACTGAAATATTTTCAGTGGGTAAAAAATTGGCTGAACTATCGCCAGAAGGAGTCAAAGGGTAGAACTAAAAAGTTCACAATCGACGACTCTCTGGCCCAATTTTAGTACATTTGGTCAAATATTCACTTTTGAATCACCGATATAACATCAGAAAGAGTCAATAAGTAGGTAAAGAAATATCAAGCTCCATGACTGAAACATGTTCAATGGGTCAAATATTGGCTACTCTATGGCTAATTTATAACCAGAAGGAGTCAATAGGGTAGAAGTAAAAAGTTCAAAATAGACAACTCTTTGGCCAGATTTTAGTACATTTGGTCAAATATTGACTTTTGAATGACCGATGTAACATCAGATAGATTCAATAAGTAGGTCTAGAAATTTCAAGATCCATGACTGAAACATGTTCAATGGGTTAAATATTGGCTACTCTATGGCTAATTTATAACCAGAAGGAGTCAATGGGTAGAGCTAAAAAGTTCAAAATCGACGACTCTTGGGCCCGATTTTAGTACATTTGGTCAAATATTGACTTTTGAATGATCTATGTAACATCAGAAAGAGTCAATAAGTAGGTATAGAAATTTCAAGATCCATGACTGAAACATGTTCAATGGGTAAAATATTGGCTACTCTATGGCTAATTTATCACCAGAAGGAGTCAATTGGGTAGAAATAGAAAGTTCAAAATCGACGACTCTTGGGCCCGATATTAGTACATTTGGTCAAATATGGATTTCTGAATGACTGACCTAAATTCAGAAAGAGTCAATGAGTAGGTATAAAAACTTCAAGATCCATAACAGAAACATGTCCAATGGGTAAAATATTGGCTACTCTATGGCTAATTTATCACCAGAAGGAGTCAATTGGGTAGGAATAGAAAGTTCAAGATCAAGGACTGAAATATTTTCAGTGGGTCAAAAATTGGCTGAATTATCGCCAGAAGGAGTCAATAGGGTAAAACTAAAAAGTTCAAAATCGACGACTCTCTGGCCCGATATTAGTACATTTGGTCAAATATTGACTTTTGAATGATCTATGTAACATCAGAAAGAGTCAATAAGTAGGTATAGAAATTTCAAGCTCCATGACTGAAACATGTTCAATGGGTCAAATATTGGCTACTCTATGGCTAATTTATCACCAGAAGGAGTCAAAGGGTAGAACTAAAAAGTTCAAAATAGACAACTTTTGGGCCCGATTTTAGTACATTTGGTCAAATATTGACTTTTGAATCACCGATATAACATCAGAAAGAGTCAATAAGTAGGTATAGAAATTTCAAGCTCCATGACTGAAACATGTTCAATGGGTCAAATATTGGCTACTCTATGGCTAATTTATCACCAGAAGGAGTCAATAGGGTAGAAGTAAAAAGTTCAAAATAGACAACTCTTTGGCCCGATTTTAGTACATTTGGTCAAATATTGACTTTTGAATGATCTATGTAACATAAGAAAGAGTCAATAAGTAGGTATAGAAATTTCAAGATCCATTACTGAAACATGTTCAATGGGTCAAATATTGGCTACTATATGGCTAATTTATAACCAGAAGGAGTCAATTGGGTAGAACTAAAAAGTTCAAAATCGACGACTCTTGGGCCCGATTTTAGTACATTTGGTCAAATATTGACTTTTGAATGACCGATGTAACATCAGATAGAGTCAATAAGTAGGTATAGAAATTTCAAGATCCATGACTGAAACATGTTCAATGGGTAAAATATTGGCTACTCTATGGCTAATTTATCACCAGAAGGAGTCAATTGGGTAGAAATAGAAAGTTCAAAATCGACGAATCTTGGGCCCGATATTAGTACATTTGTTCAAATATGGATTTCTGAATGACTGACCTAAATTCAGAAAGAGTCAATGAGTAGGTATAAAAACTTCAAGATCCATAACAGAAACATGTCCAATGGGTAAAATATTGGCTACTCTATGGCTAATTTATCACCAGAAGGAGTCAATTGGGTAGGAATAGAAAGTTCAAGATCAAGGACTGATATATTTTTAGTGGGTCAAAAATTGTCTGAACTATCGCCAGAAGGAGTCAATAGGGTAGAACTAAAATATTCAAAATCGACGACTCTTGGGCCCGATTTTAGTACATTTGGTCAAATATTGACTTTTGAATGAAAGATTAAACATCAAAAAGAGCCAATAAGTAGGTATAGAAATTTCAAGATCCATGACTGAAACATGTTCAATGGGTCAAATATTGGCTACTCTATGGCTAATTTATCACCGGAAGGAGTCAATTGGGTAGAAATAGAAAGTTCAAAATCGACGACTCTTGGGCCCGATATTAGTACATTTGGTCAAATATGGATTTCTGAATGACTGACCGAAATTCAGAAAGAGTCAATGAGTAGGTATAAAAACTTCAAGATCCATAACTGAAACATGTCCAATGGGTAAAATATTGGCTACTCTATGGCTAATTTATCACCAGAAGGAGTCAATTGGGTAGGAATAGAAAGTTCAAGATCAAGGACTGAAATATTTTCAGTGGGTAAAAAATTGGCTGAACTATCGCCAGAAGGAGTCAAAGGGTAGAACTAAAAAGTTCACAATCGACGACTCTCTGGCCCAATTTTAGTACATTTGGTCAAATATTCACTTTTGAATCACCGATATAACATCAGAAAGAGTCAATAAGTAGGTAAAGAAATATCAAGCTCCATGACTGAAACATGTTCAATGGGTCAAATATTGGCTACTCTATGGCTAATTTATCACCAGAAGGAGTCAATAGGGTAGAAGTAAAAAGTTCAAAATAGACAACTCTTTGGCCAGATTTTAGTACATTTGGTCAAATATTGACTTTTGAATGACCGATGTAACATCAGATAGATTCAATAAGTAGGTCTAGAAATTTCAAGATCCATGACTGAAACATGTTCAATGGGTTAAATATTGGCTACTCTATGGCTAATTTATAATCAGAAGGAGTCAATGGGTAGAGCTAAAAAGTTCAAAATCGACGACTCTTGGGCCCGATTTTAGTACATTTAGTCAAATATTGACTTTTGAATGATCTATGTAACATCAGATAGAGTCAATAAGTAGGTATAGAAATTTCAAGATCCATGACTGAAACATGTTCAATGGGTCAAATATTAGCTACTCTATGGCTAATTTATCACCAGAAGGAGTCAATAGGGTAGAAATTGAAATTTCAAAATCGACGACTCTTGGGCCCGATATTAGTACATTTGGTCAAATATGGATTTCTGAATGACTGACCTAAATTCAGAAAGAGTCAATGAGTTGGTATAAAAACTTCAAGATCCATAACTGAAACATGTCCAATGGGTAAAATATTGGCTACACTATGGCTAATTTATCACCAGAAGGAGTCAATTGGGTAGGAATAGACAGTTCAAGATCAAGGACCGAAATATTTTCAGTGGGTCAAAAATTGGCTGAACTATCGCCAGAAGGATTCAATAGGGTATAACTAAAAAGTTCAAAATCGACGACTCTTGGGCCCGATATTAGTACATTTGGTCAAATATTGACTTTTGAATGATCTATGTAACATCAGAAAGAGTCAATAAGTAGGTATGGAAATTTCAAGATCCATGACTGAAACATGTTCAATGGGTCAAATATTGGCTACTCTATGGCTAATTTATCACCAGAAGGAGTCAAAGGGTAGAACTAAAAAGTTCAAAATCGACGACTCTCTGGCCCGATATTAGTACATTTGGTCAAATATTGACTTTTGAATGATCTATGTAACATCAGAAAGAGTCAATAAGTAGGTATAGAAATTTCAAGCTCCATGACTGAAACATGTTCAATGGGTCAAATATTGGCTACTCTATGGCTAATTTATCACCGGAAGGAGTCAAAGGGTAGAACTAAAAAGTTCAAAATAGACGTCTCTTGGGTCCGATTTTAGTACATTTGGTCAAATATTGACTTTTGAATGACCGATGTAACATCAGAAAGAGTCAATAAGTAGGTATAGAAATTTCAAGATCCATGACTGAAACATGTTCAATGGGTAAAATATTGGCTACTCTATGGCTAATTTATCACCAGAAGGAGTCAATTGGGTAGAAATAGAAAGTTCAAAATCGACGACTCTTGGGCCCGATATTAGTACATTTGGTCAAATATGGATTTCTGAATGACTGACCTAAATTCAGAAAGAGTCAATGAGTAGGTATAAAAACTTCAAGATCCATAACAGAAACATGTCCAATGGGTAAAATATTGGCTACTCTACGGCTAATTTATCACCAGAAGGAGTCAATTGGGTAGGAATAGAAAGTTCAAGATCAAGGACTGAAATATTTTCAGTGGGTCAAAAATTGGCTGAATTATCGCCAGAAGGAGTCTATAGGGTAAAACTAAAAAGTTCAAAATCGACGACTCTCTGGCCCGATATTAGTACATTTGGTCAAATATTGACTTTTGAATGATCTATGTAACATCAGAAAGAGTCAATAAGTAGATATAGAAATTTCAAGCTCCATGACTGAAACATGTTCAATGGGTCAAATATTGGCTACTCTATGGCTAATTTATCACCAGAAGGAGTCAAAGGGTAGAACTAAAAAGTTCAAAATAGACAACTTTTGGGCCCGATTTTAGTACATTTGGTCAAATATTGACTTTTGAATGACCGATGTAACATCAGAAAGAGTCAATAAGTAGGTAGAGAAATTTCAAGATCCATTACTGAAACATGTTCAATGGGTCAAATATTGGCTACTCTATAGGTAATTTATCACCAGAAGGAGTCAATGGGTAGAACTAAAAAGTTCAAAATCGACGACTCTTGGGCCCGATTTTAGTACATTTGGTCAAATATTGACTTTTGAATGACCGATATAACATCAGAAAGAGTCAATAAGTAGGTATAGAAATTTCAAGATCCATGACTGAAACATGTTCAATAGGTCAAATATTGGCTACTCTATGGCTAAATTATCACCAGAAGGGGGCAATAGGGTATAACTAAAAAGTTCAAAATCGACGACTCTTGAGCCCGATATTAGTACATTTGGTCAAATATTGACTTTTGAATGATCTATGTAACATCAGAAAGAGTCAATAAGTAGGTATGGAAATTTCAAGATCCATGACTGAAACATGTTCAATGGGTCAAATATTGGCTACTCTATGGCTAATTTATCACCAGAAGGAGTCAAAGGGTAGAACTAAAAAGTTCAAAATCGACGACTCTCTGGCCCGATATTAGTACATTTGGTCAAATATTGACTTTTGAATGATCTATGTAACATCAGAAAGAGTCAATAAGTAGGTATAGAAATTTCAAGCTCCATGACTGAAACTTGTTCAATGGGTCAAATATTGGCTACTCTATGGCTAATTTATCACCGGAAGGAGTCAAAGGGTAGAACTAAAAAGTTCAAAATAGACGACTCTTGGGTCCGATTTTAGTACAATTTGTCAAATATTGACTTTTGAATGACCGATGTAACATCAGAAAGAGTCAATAAGTAGGTATAGAAATTTCAAGATCCATGACTGAAACATGTTCAATGGGTAAAATATTGGCTACTCTATGGCTAATTTATCACCAGAAGGAGTCAATTGGGTAGAAATAGAAAGTTCAAAATCGACGACTCTTGGGCCCGATATTAGTACATTTGGTCAAATATGGATTTCTGAATGTCTGACCTAAATTCAGAAAGAGTCAATGAGTAGGTATAAAAACTTCAAGATCCATAACAGAAACATGTCCAATGGGTAAAATATTGGCTACTCTATGGCTAATTTATCACCAGAAGGAGTCAATTGGGTAGGAATAGAAAGTTCAAGATCAAGGACTGAAATATTTTTAGTGGGTCAAAAATTGGCTGAACTATCGCCAGAAGGTGTCAATAGGGTAGAACTAAAATATTCAAAATCGACGACTCTTGGGCACGATTTTAGTGCATTTGGTCAAATATTGACTTTTGAATGACCGATGTAACAACAGATAGAGTCAATAAGTAGGTATAGAAATTTCAAGATCCATTACTGAAACATGTTCAATGGGTCAAATATTGGCTACTCTATGGCTAATTTATCAACAGAAGGAGTTAATAGGGTATAACTAAAAGTTCAAAATCGACGACTCTCTGGCCCGATATTAGTACATTTGGTCAAATATTGACTTTTGAATGATCTATGTAACATCAGAAAGAGTCAATAAGTAGGTATAGAAATTTCAAGCTCCATGACTGAAACATGTTCAATGGGTCAAATATTGGCTACTCTATGGCTAATTTATCACCAGAAGGATTCAAAGGGTAGAACTAAAAAGTTCAAAGTAGACGACTCTTGGGCCCGATTTTAGTACATTTGGTCAAATATTGACTTTTGAATGACCGATGTAACATCAGAAAGAGTCAATAAGTAGGTAGAGAAATTTCAAGATCCATTACTGAAACATGTTCAATGGGTCAAATATTGGCTACTCTATAGGTAATTTATCACCAGAAGGAGTCAATTGGTAGAACTAAAAAGTTCAAAATCGACGACTCTTGGGCCCGATTTTAGTACATTTGGTCAAATATTGACTTTTGAATGACCGATATAACATCAGAAAGAGTCAATAAGTAGGTATAGAAATTTCAAGATCCATGACTGAAACATGTTCAATAGGTCAAATATTGGCTACTCTATGGCTAAATTATCACCAGAAGGGGGCAATAGGGTAGAACTAAAAAGTTCAAAATAGAAGACTCTTGGGCCCGATTTTAGTACATTTGGTCAAATATTGACTTTTGAATGATCTATGTAACATCAGATAGATTCAATAAGTAGGTATAGAAATTTCAAGATCCATGACTGAAACATGTTCAATGGGTTAAATATTGGCTACTCTATGGCTAATTTATAACCAGAAGGAGTCAATGGGTAGAGCTAAAAAGTTCAAAATCGACGACTCTTTGGCCCGATTTTAGAACATTTGGTCAAATATGGATTTCTGAATGACTGACCTAAATTCAGAAAGAGTCAATGAGTAGGTATTAAAACTTCAAGATCCATAACAGAAACATGTCCAATGGGTAAAATATTGGCTACTCTATGGCTAATTTATCACCAGAAGGAGTCAATTGGGTAGGAATAGAAAGTTCAAGATCAAGGACTGAAATATTTTCAGTGGGTCAAAAATTGTCTGAACTATCGGCAGAAGGAGTCAATAGGGTAGAACTAAAATATTCAAAATCGACGACTCTTGGGCCCGATTTTAGTACATTTGGTCAAATATTGACTTTTGAATGAAAGATTAAACATCAAAAAGAGCCAATAAGTAGGTATAGAAATTTCAAGATCCATGACTGAAACATGTTCAATGGGTCAAATATTGGCTACTCTATGGCTAATTTATCACCGGAAGGAGTCAATTGGGTAGAAATAGAAAGTTCAAAATCGACGACTCTTGGGCCCGATATTAGTACATTTGGTCAAATATGGATTTCTGAATGACTGACCGAAATTCAGAAAGTGTCAGGAAAAACTACGGATTCAATTGCAGGTGACAGGAAAAGTTTATTCTGCTCACAATGAGCACAAAAATCCACAGGAACAAAAGGGAAAAAATATCAAAATAAATCCAATAGAACAGGGAATCCTTGATGTCCTCTGTGACGCAGTGTCAAGGTCCTAGCGGAGAACCACCCCAGAGACGCAGTGTCACAATCTGCCAAAACTCCTCAAAACTCCTCCAGGAGTGTACTGAACTTGCAGAGGGGAGCTTGGGCAATAATCCGAGTCTCCACCAACTCAGGAAAGGCCGTGGTCGATAACTGAACAACTAAGCCAGGCCAGGGAAGAGAGAGAGACACTCAAAACCAAAAAACAAAAAACAAAAACAAACCAAACATTCTTAGGAGTCTTAACGGACACAGCACGGCAAGACACAGCTAACAGGAGCGGGGCAAGAACAGAGAACTGGCAATACATACAAAGACGGTCTGACAAACGACTGAGCACAAGAGGATCTAAAATAGACAGAGGCTAATGAGGAAGGATAGGTAACAGGTGTGACAGAAACACAGATGAGAATGAGGATAACGAGTGGGAGGGGAAAACACCACACTGACAGCGGGACACATGGAGAGCTGTCAAAACAGACCCAACAGGACAACAAGGCACAAGGACACCAAGACAAAACACAGCAATTCAGACTGAAGTCATGACAGAAAGAGTCAATGAGTAGGTATAAAAACTTCAAGATCCATAACTGAAACATGTCCAATGGGTAAAATATTGGCTACTCTATGGCTAATTTATCACCAGAAGGAGTCAATTGGGTAGGAATAGAAAGTTCAAGATCAAGGACTGAAATATTTTCAGTGGGTAAAAAATTGGCTGAACTATCGCCAGAAGGAGTCAAAGGGTAGAACTAAAAAGTTCACAATCGACGACTCTCTGGCCCAATTTTAGTACATTTGGTCAAATATTCACTTTTGAATCACCGATATAACATCAGAAAGAGTCAATAAGTAGGTAAAGAAATATCAAGCTCCATGACTGAAACATGTTCAATGGGTCAAATATTGGCTACTCTATGGCTAATTTATAACCAGAAGGAGTCAATAGGGTAGAAGTAAAAAGTTCAAAATAGACAACTCTTTGGCCAGATTTTAGTACATTTGGTCAAATATTGACTTTTGAATGACCGATGTAACATCAGATAGATTCAATAAGTAGGTCTAGAAATTTCAAGATCCATGACTGAAACATGTTCAATGGATTAAATATTGGCTACTCTATGGCTAATTTATAACCAGAAGGAGTCAATGGGTAGAGCTAAAAAGTTCAAAATCGACGACTCTTGGGCCCGATTTTAGTACATTTGGTCAAATATTGACTTTTGAATGATCTATGTAACATCAGAAAGAGTCAATAAGTAGGGATAGAAATTTCAAGATCCATGACTGAAACATGTTCAATGGGTAAAATATTGGCTACTCTATGGCTAATTTATCACCAGAAGGAGTCAATTGGGTAGAAATAGAAAGTTCAAAATCGACGACTCTTGGGCCCGATATTAGTACATTTGGTCAAATATGGATTTCTGAATGACTGACCTAAATTCAGAAAGAGTCAATGAGTAGGTATAAAAACTTCAAGATCCATAACAGAAACATGTCCAATGGGTAAAATATTGGCTACTCTATGGCTAATTTATCACCAGAAGGAGTCAATTGGGTAGGAATAGAAAGTTCAAGATCAAGGACTGAAATATTTTCAGTGGGTCAAAAATTGGCTGAATTATCGCCAGAAGGAGTCAATAGGGTAAAACTAAAAAGTTCAAAATCGACGACTCTCTGGCCCGATATTAGTACATTTGGTCAAATATTGACTTTTGAATGATCTATGTAACATCAGAAAGAGTCAATAAGTAGGTATAGAAATTTCAAGCTCCATGACTGAAACATGTTCAATGGGTCAAATATTGGCTACTCTATGGCTAATTTATCACCAGAAGGAGTCAAAGGGTAGAACTAAAAAGTTCAAAATAGACAACTTTTGGGCCCGATTTTAGTACATTTGGTCAAATATTGACTTTTGAATCACCGATATAACATCAGAAAGAGTCAATAAGTAGGTATAGAAATTTCAAGCTCCATGACTGAAACATGTTCAATGGGTCAAATATTGGCTACTCTATGGCTAATTTATCACCAGAAGGAGTCAATAGGGTAGAAGTAAAAAGTTCAAAATAGACAACTCTTTGGCCCGATTTTAGTACATTTGGTCAAATATTGACTTTTGAATGATCTATGTAACATAAGAAAGAGTCAATAAGTAGGTATAGAAATTTCAAGATCCATTACTGAAACATGTTCAATGGGTCAAATATTGGCTACTATATGGCTAATTTATAACCAGAAGGAGTCAATTGGGTAGAACTAAAAAGTTCAAAATCGACGACTCTTGGGCCCGATTTTAGTACATTTGGTCAAATATTGACTTTTGAATGACCGATGTAACATCAGATAGAGTCAATAAGTAGGTATAGAAATTTCAAGATCCATGACTGAAACATGTTCAATGGGTAAAATATTGGCTACTCTATGGCTAATTTATCACCAGAAGGAGTCAATTGGGTAGAAATAGAAAGTTCAAAATCGACGAATCTTGGGCCCGATATTAGTACATTTGTTCAAATATGGATTTCTGAATGACTGACCTAAATTCAGAAAGAGTCAATGAGTAGGTATAAAAACTTCAAGATCCATAACAGAAACATGTCCAATGGGTAAAATATTGGCTACTCTATGGCTAATTTATCACCAGAAGGAGTCAATTGGGTAGGAATAGAAAGTTCAAGATCAAGGACTGATATATTTTTAGTGGGTCAAAAATTGTCTGAACTATCGCCAGAAGGAGTCAATAGGGTAGAACTAAAATATTCAAAATCGACGACTCTTGGGCCCGATTTTAGTACATTTGGTCAAATATTGACTTTTGAATGAAAGATTAAACATCAAAAAGAGCCAATAAGTAGGTATAGAAATTTCAAGATCCATGACTGAAACATGTTCAATGGGTCAAATATTGGCTACTCTATGGCTAATTTATCACCGGAAGGAGTCAATTGGGTAGAAATAGAAAGTTCAAAATCGACGACTCTTGGGCCCGATATTAGTACATTTGGTCAAATATGGATTTCTGAATGACTGACCGAAATTCAGAAAGAGTCAATGAGTAGGTATAAAAACTTCAAGATCCATAACTGAAACATGTCCAATGGGTAAAATATTGGCTACTCTATGGCTAATTTATCACCAGAAGGAGTCAATTGGGTAGGAATAGAAAGTTCAAGATCAAGGACTGAAATATTTTCAGTGGGTAAAAAATTGGCTGAACTATCGCCAGAAGGAGTCAAAGGGTAGAACTAAAAAGTTCACAATCGACGACTCTCTGGCCCAATTTTAGTACATTTGGTCAAATATTCACTTTTGAATCACCGATATAACATCAGAAAGAGTCAATAAGTAGGTAAAGAAATATCAAGCTCCATGACTGAAACATGTTCAATGGGTCAAATATTGGCTACTCTATGGCTAATTTATCACCAGAAGGAGTCAATAGGGTAGAAGTAAAAAGTTCAAAATAGACAACTCTTTGGCCAGATTTTAGTACATTTGGTCAAATATTGACTTTTGAATGACCGATGTAACATCAGATAGATTCAATAAGTAGGTATAGAAATTTCAAGCTCCATGACTGAAACATGTTCAATGGGTTAAATATTGGCTACTCTATGGCTAATTTATCACCAGAAGGAGTCAAAGGGTAGAACTAAAAAGTTCAAAATAGACAACTTTTGGGCCCGATTTTAGTACATTTGGTCAAATATTGACTTTTGAATCACCGATATAACATCAGAAAGAGTCAATAAGTAGGTATAGAAATTTCAAGCTCCATGACTGAAACATGTTCAATGGGTCAAATATTGGCTACTCTATGGCTAATTTATCACCAGAAGGAGTCAATAGGGTAGAAGTAAAAAGTTCAAAATAGACAACTCTTTGGCCCGATTTTAGTACATTTGGTCAAATATTGACTTTTGAATGATCTATGTAACATAAGAAAGAGTCAATAAGTAGGTATAGAAATTTCAAGATCCATTACTGAAACATGTTCAATGGGTCAAATATTGGCTACTATATGGCTAATTTATAACCAGAAGGAGTCAATTGGGTAGAACTAAAAAGTTCAAAATCGACGACTCTTGGGCCCGATTTTAGTACATTTGGTCAAATATTGACTTTTGAATGACCGATGTAACATCAGATAGAGTCAATAAGTAGGTATAGAAATTTCAAGATCCATGACTGAAACATGTTCAATGGGTAAAATATTGGCTACTCTATGGCTAATTTATCACCAGAAGGAGTCAATTGGGTAGAAATAGAAAGTTCAAAATCGACGAATCTTGGGCCCGATATTAGTACATTTGTTCAAATATGGATTTCTGAATGACTGACCTAAATTCAGAAAGAGTCAATGAGTAGGTATAAAAACTTCAAGATCCATAACAGAAACATGTCCAATGGGTAAAATATTGGCTACTCTATGGCTAATTTATCACCAGAAGGAGTCAATTGGGTAGGAATAGAAAGTTCAAGATCAAGGACTGATATATTTTTAGTGGGTCAAAAATTGTCTGAACTATCGCCAGAAGGAGTCAATAGGGTAGAACTAAAATATTCAAAATCGACGACTCTTGGGCCCGATTTTAGTACATTTGGTCAAATATTGACTTTTGAATGAAAGATTAAACATCAAAAAGAGCCAATAAGTAGGTATAGAAATTTCAAGATCCATGACTGAAACATGTTCAATGGGTCAAATATTGGCTACTCTATGGCTAATTTATCACCGGAAGGAGTCAATTGGGTAGAAATAGAAAGTTCAAAATCGACGACTCTTGGGCCCGATATTAGTACATTTGGTCAAATATGGATTTCTGAATGACTGACCGAAATTCAGAAAGAGTCAATGAGTAGGTATAAAAACTTCAAGATCCATAACTGAAACATGTCCAATGGGTAAAATATTGGCTACTCTATGGCTAATTTATCACCAGAAGGAGTCAATTGGGTAGGAATAGAAAGTTCAAGATCAAGGACTGAAATATTTTCAGTGGGTAAAAAATTGGCTGAACTATCGCCAGAAGGAGTCAAAGGGTAGAACTAAAAAGTTCACAATCGACGACTCTCTGGCCCAATTTTAGTACATTTGGTCAAATATTCACTTTTGAATCACCGATATAACATCAGAAAGAGTCAATAAGTAGGTAAAGAAATATCAAGCTCCATGACTGAAACATGTTCAATGGGTCAAATATTGGCTACTCTATGGCTAATTTATCACCAGAAGGAGTCAATAGGGTAGAAGTAAAAAGTTCAAAATAGACAACTCTTTGGCCAGATTTTAGTACATTTGGTCAAATATTGACTTTTGAATGACCGATGTAACATCAGATAGATTCAATAAGTATTTCTAGAAATTTCAAGATCCATGACTGAAACATGTTCAATGGGTTAAATATTGGCTACTCTATGGCTAATTTATAATCAGAAGGAGTCAATGGGTAGAGCTAAAAAGTTCAAAATCGACGACTCTTGGGCCCGATTTTAGTACATTTGGTCAAATATTGACTTTTGAATGATCTATGTAACATCAGATAGAGTCAATAAGTAGGTATAGAAATTTCAAGATCCATGACTGAAACATGTTCAATGGGTCAAATATTAGCTACTCTATGGCTAATTTATCACCAGAAGGAGTCAATAGGGTAGAAATTGAAATTTCAAAATCGACGACTCTTGGGCCCGATATTAGTACATTTGGTCAAATATGGATTTCTGAATGACTGACCTAAATTCAGAAAGAGTCAATGAGTTGGTATAAAAACTTCAAGATCCATAACTGAAACATGTCCAATGGGTAAAATATTGGCTACACTATGGCTAATTTATCACCAGAAGGAGTCAATTGGGTAGGAATAGACAGTTCAAGATCAAGGACCGAAATATTTTCAGTGGGTCAAAAATTGGCTGAACTATCGCCAGAAGGATTCAATAGGGTATAACTAAAAAGTTCAAAATCGACGACTCTTGGGCCCGATATTAGTACATTTGGTCAAATATTGACTTTTGAATGATCTATGTAACATCAGAAAGAGTCAATAAGTAGGTATGGAAATTTCAAGATCCATGACTGAAACATGTTCAATGGGTCAAATATTGGCTACTCTATGGCTAATTTATCACCAGAAGGAGTCAAAGGGTAGAACTAAAAAGTTCAAAATCGACGACTCTCTGGCCCGATATTAGTACATTTGGTCAAATATTGACTTTTGAATGATCTATGTAACATCAGAAAGAGTCAATAAGTAGGTATAGAAATTTCAAGCTCCATGACTGAAACATGTTCAATGGGTCAAATATTGGCTACTCTATGGCTAATTTATCACCAGAAGGAGTCAAAGGGTAGAACTAAAAAGTTCAAAATAGACAACTTTTGGGCCCGATTTTAGTACATTTGGTCAAATATTGACTTTTGAATCACCGATATAACATCAGAAAGAGTCAATAAGTAGGTATAGAAATTTCAAGCTCCATGACTGAAACATGTTCAATGGGTCAAATATTGGCTACTCTATGGCTAATTTATCACCAGAAGGAGTCAATAGGGTAGAAGTAAAAAGTTCAAAATAGACAACTCTTTGGCCCGATTTTAGTACATTTGGTCAAATATTGACTTTTGAATGATCTATGTAACATAAGAAAGAGTCAATAAGTAGGTATAGAAATTTCAAGATCCATTACTGAAACATGTTCAATGGGTCAAATATTGGCTACTATATGGCTAATTTATAACCAGAAGGAGTCAATTGGGTAGAACTAAAAAGTTCAAAATCGACGACTCTTGGGCCCGATTTTAGTACATTTGGTCAAATATTGACTTTTGAATGACCGATGTAACATCAGATAGAGTCAATAAGTAGGTATAGAAATTTCAAGATCCATGACTGAAACATGTTCAATGGGTAAAATATTGGCTACTCTATGGCTAATTTATCACCAGAAGGAGTCAATTGGGTAGAAATAGAAAGTTCAAAATCGACGAATCTTGGGCCCGATATTAGTACATTTGTTCAAATATGGATTTCTGAATGACTGACCTAAATTCAGAAAGAGTCAATGAGTAGGTATAAAAACTTCAAGATCCATAACAGAAACATGTCCAATGGGTAAAATATTGGCTACTCTATGGCTAATTTATCACCAGAAGGAGTCAATTGGGTAGGAATAGAAAGTTCAAGATCAAGGACTGATATATTTTTAGTGGGTCAAAAATTGTCTGAACTATCGCCAGAAGGAGTCAATAGGGTAGAACTAAAATATTCAAAATCGACGACTCTTGGGCCCGATTTTAGTACATTTGGTCAAATATTGACTTTTGAATGAAAGATTAAACATCAAAAAGAGCCAATAAGTAGGTATAGAAATTTCAAGATCCATGACTGAAACATGTTCAATGGGTCAAATATTGGCTACTCTATGGCTAATTTATCACCGGAAGGAGTCAATTGGGTAGAAATAGAAAGTTCAAAATCGACGACTCTTGGGCCCGATATTAGTACATTTGGTCAAATATGGATTTCTGAATGACTGACCGAAATTCAGAAAGAGTCAATGAGTAGGTATAAAAACTTCAAGATCCATAACTGAAACATGTCCAATGGGTAAAATATTGGCTACTCTATGGCTAATTTATCACCAGAAGGAGTCAATTGGGTAGGAATAGAAAGTTCAAGATCAAGGACTGAAATATTTTCAGTGGGTAAAAAATTGGCTGAACTATCGCCAGAAGGAGTCAAAGGGTAGAACTAAAAAGTTCACAATCGACGACTCTCTGGCCCAATTTTAGTACATTTGGTCAAATATTCACTTTTGAATCACCGATATAACATCAGAAAGAGTCAATAAGTAGGTAAAGAAATATCAAGCTCCATGACTGAAACATGTTCAATGGGTCAAATATTGGCTACTCTATGGCTAATTTATCACCAGAAGGAGTCAATAGGGTAGAAGTAAAAAGTTCAAAATAGACAACTCTTTGGCCAGATTTTAGTACATTTGGTCAAATATTGACTTTTGAATGACCGATGTAACATCAGATAGATTCAATAAGTAGGTCTAGAAATTTCAAGATCCATGACTGAAACATGTTCAATGGGTTAAATATTGGCTACTCTATGGCTAATTTATAATCAGAAGGAGTCAATGGGTAGAGCTAAAAAGTTCAAAATCGACGACTCTTGGGCCCGATTTTAGTACATTTGGTCAAATATTGACTTTTGAATGATCTATGTAACATCAGATAGAGTCAATAAGTAGGTATAGAAATTTCAAGATCCATGACTGAAACATGTTCAATGGGTCAAATATTAGCTACTCTATGGCTAATTTATCTCCAGAAGGAGTCAATAGGGTAGAAATTTCAAAATCGACGACTCTTGGGCCCGATATTAGTACATTTGGTCAAATATGGATTTCTGAATGACTGACCTAAACTCAGAAAGAGTCAATGAGTTGGTATAAAAACTTCAAGATCCATAACTGAAACATGTCCAATGGGTAAAATATTGGCTACACTATGGCTAATTTATCACCAGAAGGAGTCAATTGGGTAGGAATAGACAGTTCAAGATCAAGGACCGAAATATTTTCAGTGGGTCAAAAATTGGCTGAACTATCGCCAGAAGGATTCAATAGGGTATAACTAAAAAGTTCAAAATCGACGACTCTTGGGCCCGATATTAGTACATTTGGTCAAATATTGACTTTTGAATGATCTATGTAACATCAGAAAGAGTCAATAAGTAGGTATGGAAATTTCAAGATCCATGACTGAAACATGTTCAATGGGTCAAATATTGGCTACTCTATGGCTAATTTATCACCAGAAGGAGTCAATTGGGTAGGAATAGACAGTTCAAGATCAAGGACCGAAATATTTTCAGTGGGTCAAAAATTGGCTGAACTATCGCCAGAAGGATTCAATAGGGTAGAACTAAAAAGTTCAAAATAGACGTCTCTTGGGTCCGATTTTAGTACATTTGGTCAAATATTGACTTTTGAATGACCGATGTAACATCAGAAAGAGTCAATAAGTAGGTATAGAAATTTCAAGATCCATGACTGAAACATGTTCAATGGGTAAAATATTGGCTACTCTATGGCTAATTTATCACCAGAAGGAGTCAATTGGGTAGAAATAGAAAGTTCAAAATCGACGACTCTTGGGCCCGATATTAGTACATTTGGTCAAATATGGATTTCTGAATGGCTGACCTAAATTCAGAAAGAGTCAATGAGTAGGTATAAAAACTTCAAGATCCATAACAGAAACATGTCCAATGGGTAAAATATTGGCTACTCTACGGCTAATTTATCACCAGAAGGAGTCAATTGGGTAGGAATAGAAAGTTCAAGATCAAGGACTGAAATATTTTCAGTGGGTCAAAAATTGGCTGAATTATCGCCAGAAGGAGTCTATAGGGTAAAACTAAAAAGTTCAAAATCGACGACTCTCTGGCCCGATATTAGTACATTTGGTCAAATATTGACTTTTGAATGATCTATGTAACATCAGAAAGAGTCAATAAGTAGATATAGAAATTTCAAGCTCCATGACTGAAACATGTTCAATGGGTCAAATATTGGCTACTCTATGGCTAATTTATCACCAGAAGGAGTCAAAGGGTAGAACTAAAAAGTTCAAAATAGACAACTTTTGGGCCCGATTTTAGTACATTTGGTCAAATATTGACTTTTGAATGACCGATGTAACATCAGAAAGAGTCAATAAGTAGGTAGAGAAATTTCAAGATCCATTACTGAAACATGTTCAATGGGTCAAATATTGGCTACTCTATAGGTAATTTATCACCAGAAGGAGTCAATGGGTAGAACTAAAAAGTTCAAAATCGACGACTCTTGGGCCCGATTTTAGTACATTTGGTCAAATATTGACTTTTGAATGACCGATATAACATCAGAAAGAGTCAATAAGTAGGTATAGAAATTTCAAGATCCATGACTGAAACATGTTCAATAGGTCAAATATTGGCTACTCTATGGCTAAATTATCACCAGAAGGGGGCAATAGGGTATAACTAAAAAGTTCAAAATCGACGACTCTTGAGCCCGATATTAGTACATTTGGTCAAATATTGACTTTTGAATGATCTATGTAACATCAGAAAGAGTCAATAAGTAGGTATGGAAATTTCAAGATCCATGACTGAAACATGTTCAATGGGTCAAATATTGGCTACTCTATGGCTAATTTATCACCAGAAGGAGTCAAAGGGTAGAACTAAAAAGTTCAAAATCGACGACTCTCTGGCCCGATATTAGTACATTTGGTCAAATATTGACTTTTGAATGATCTATGTAACATCAGAAAGAGTCAATAAGTAGGTATAGAAATTTCAAGCTCCATGACTGAAACTTGTTCAATGGGTCAAATATTGGCTACTCTATGGCTAATTTATCACCGGAAGGAGTCAAAGGGTAGAACTAAAAAGTTCAAAATAGACGACTCTTGGGTCCGATTTTAGTACAATTTGTCAAATATTGACTTTTGAATGACCGATGTAACATCAGAAAGAGTCAATAAGTAGGTATAGAAATTTCAAGATCCATGACTGAAACATGTTCAATGGGTAAAATATTGGCTACTCTATGGCTAATTTATCACCAGAAGGAGTCAATTGGGTAGAAATAGAAAGTTCAAAATCGACGACTCTTGGGCCCGATATTAGTACATTTGGTCAAATATGGATTTCTGAATGTCTGACCTAAATTCAGAAAGAGTCAATGAGTAGGTATAAAAACTTCAAGATCCATAACAGAAACATGTCCAATGGGTAAAATATTGGCTACTCTATGGCTAATTTATCACCAGAAGGAGTCAATTGGGTAGGAATAGAAAGTTCAAGATCAAGGACTGAAATATTTTTAGTGGTCAAAAATTGGCTGAACTATCGCCAGAAGGTGTCAATAGGGTAGAACTAAAATATTCAAAATCGACGACTCTTGGGCACGATTTTAGTGCATTTGGTCAAATATTGACTTTTGAATGACCGATGTAACAACAG
The DNA here is from genome assembly GCA_038088235.1 of Zacco platypus. NCBI lineage: Eukaryota > Metazoa > Chordata > Actinopteri > Cypriniformes > Xenocyprididae > Zacco > Zacco platypus. Next base: position 19,034,013 of record CM076064.1, read on the forward strand.
ATAGAGTCAATAAGTAGGTATAGAAATTTCAAGATCCATTACTGAAACATGTTCAATGGGTCAAATATTGGCTACTCTATGGCTAATTTATCAACAGAAGGAGTTAATAGGGTATAACTAAAAGTTCAAAATCGACGACTCTCTGGCCCGATATTAGTACATTTGGTCAAATATTGACTTTTGAATGATCTATGTAACATCAGAAAGAGTCAATAAGTAGGTATAGAAATTTCAAGCTCCATGACTGAAACATGTTCAATGGGTCAAATATTGGCTACTCTATGGCTAATTTATCACCAGAAGGATTCAAAGGGTAGAACTAAAAAGTTCAAAGTAGACGACTCTTGGGCCCGATTTTAGTACATTTGGTCAAATATTGACTTTTGAATGACCGATGTAACATCAGAAAGAGTCAATAAGTAGGTAGAGAAATTTCAAGATCCATTACTGAAACATGTTCAATGGGTCAAATATTGGCTACTCTATAGGTAATTTATCACCAGAAGGAGTCAATTGGTAGAACTAAAAAGTTCAAAATCGACGACTCTTGGGCCCGATTTTAGTACATTTGGTCAAATATTGACTTTTGAATGACCGATATAACATCAGAAAGAGTCAATAAGTAGGTATAGAAATTTCAAGATCCATGACTGAAACATGTTCAATAGGTCAAATATTGGCTACTCTATGGCTAAATTATCACCAGAAGGGGGCAATAGGGTAGAACTAAAAAGTTCAAAATAGAAGACTCTTGGGCCCGATTTTAGTACATTTGGTCAAATATTGACTTTTGAATGATCTATGTAACATCAGATAGATTCAATAAGTAGGTATAGAAATTTCAAGATCCATGACTGAAACATGTTCAATGGGTTAAATATTGGCTACTCTATGGCTAATTTATAACCAGAAGGAGTCAATGGGTAGAGCTAAAAAGTTCAAAATCGACGACTCTTTGGCCCGATTTTAGAACATTTGGTCAAATATGGATTTCTGAATGACTGACCTAAATTCAGAAAGAGTCAATGAGTAGGTATTAAAACTTCAAGATCCATAACAGAAACATGTCCAATGGGTAAAATATTGGCTACTCTATGGCTAATTTATCACCAGAAGGAGTCAATTGGGTAGGAATAGAAAGTTCAAGATCAAGGACTGAAATATTTTCAGTGGGTCAAAAATTGTCTGAACTATCGGCAGAAGGAGTCAATAGGGTAGAACTAAAATATTAAAAATCGACGACTCTTGGGCCCGATTTTAGTACATTTGGTCAAATATTGACTTTTGAATGAAAGATTAAACATCAAAAAGAGCCAATAAGTAGGTATAGAAATTTCAAGATCCATGACTGAAACATGTTCAATGGGTCAAATATTGGCTACTCTATGGCTAATTTATCACCGGAAGGAGTCAATTGGGTAGAAATAGAAAGTTCAAAATCGACGACTCTTGGGCCCGATATTAGTACATTTGGTCAAATATGGATTTCTGAATGACTGACCGAAATTCAGAAAGTGTCAGGAAAAACTACGGATTCAATTGCAGGTGACAGGAAAAGTTTATTCTGCTCACAATGAGCACAAAAATCCACAGGAACAAAAGGGAAAAAATATCAAAATAAATCCAATAGAACAGGGAATCCTTGATGTCCTCTGTGACGCAGTGTCAAGGTCCTAGCGGAGAACCACCCCAGAGACGCAGTGTCACAATCTGCCAAAACTCCTCAAAACTCCTCCAGGAGTGTACTGAACTTGCAGAGGGGAGCTTGGGCAATAATCCGAGTCTCCACCAACTCAGGAAAGGCCGTGGTCGATAACTGAACAACTAAGCCAGGCCAGGGAAGAGAGAGAGACACTCAAAACCAAAAAACAAAAAACAAAAACAAACCAAACATTCTTAGGAGTCTTAACGGACACAGCACGGCAAGACACAGCTAACAGGAGCGGGGCAAGAACAGAGAACTGGCAATACATACAAAGACGGTCTGACAAACGACTGAGCACAAGAGGATCTAAAATAGACAGAGGCTAATGAGGAAGGATAGGTAACAGGTGTGACAGAAACACAGATGAGAATGAGGATAACGAGTGGGAGGGGAAAACACCACACTGACAGCGGGACACATGGAGAGCTGTCAAAACAGACCCAACAGGACAACAAGGCACAAGGACACCAAGACAAAACACAGCAATTCAGACTGAAGTCATGACAGAAAGAGTCAATGAGTAGGTATAAAAACTTCAAGATCCATAACTGAAACATGTCCAATGGGTAAAATATTGGCTACTCTATGGCTAATTTATCACCAGAAGGAGTCAATTGGGTAGGAATAGAAAGTTCAAGATCAAGGACTGAAATATTTTCAGTGGGTAAAAAATTGGCTGAACTATCGCCAGAAGGAGTCAAAGGGTAGAACTAAAAAGTTCACAATCGACGACTCTCTGGCCCAATTTTAGTACATTTGGTCAAATATTCACTTTTGAATCACCGATATAACATCAGAAAGAGTCAATAAGTAGGTAAAGAAATATCAAGCTCCATGACTGAAACATGTTCAATGGGTCAAATATTGGCTACTCTATGGCTAATTTATAACCAGAAGGAGTCAATAGGGTAGAAGTAAAAAGTTCAAAATAGACAACTCTTTGGCCAGATTTTAGTACATTTGGTCAAATATTGACTTTTGAATGACCGATGTAACATCAGATAGATTCAATAAGTAGGTCTAGAAATTTCAAGATCCATGACTGAAACATGTTCAATGGGTTAAATATTGGCTACTCTATGGCTAATTTATAACCAGAAGGAGTCAATGGGTAGAGCTAAAAAGTTCAAAATCGACGACTCTTGGGCCCGATTTTAGTACATTTGGTCAAATATTGACTTTTGAATGATCTATGTAACATCAGAAAGAGTCAATAAGTAGGTATAGAAATTTCAAGATCCATGACTGAAACATGTTCAATGGGTAAAATATTGGCTACTCTATGGCTAATTTATCACCAGAAGGAGTCAATTGGGTAGAAATAGAAAGTTCAAAATCGACGACTCTTGGGCCCGATATTAGTACATTTGGTCAAATATGGATTTCTGAATGACTGACCTAAATTCAGAAAGAGTCAATGAGTAGGTATAAAAACTTCAAGATCCATAACAGAAACATGTCCAATGGGTAAAATATTGGCTACTCTATGGCTAATTTATCACCAGAAGGAGTCAATTGGGTAGGAATAGAAAGTTCAAGATCAAGGACTGAAATATTTTCAGTGGGTCAAAAATTGGCTGAATTATCGCCAGAAGGAGTCAATAGGGTAAAACTAAAAAGTTCAAAATCGACGACTCTCTGGCCCGATATTAGTACATTTGGTCAAATATTGACTTTTGAATGATCTATGTAACATCAGAAAGAGTCAATAAGTAGGTATAGAAATTTCAAGCTCCATGACTGAAACATGTTCAATGGGTCAAATATTGGCTACTCTATGGCTAATTTATCACCAGAAGGAGTCAAAGGGTAGAACTAAAAAGTTCAAAATAGACAACTTTTGGGCCCGATTTTAGTACATTTGGTCAAATATTGACTTTTGAATCACCGATATAACATCAGAAAGAGTCAATAAGTAGGTATAGAAATTTCAAGCTCCATGACTGAAACATGTTCAATGGGTCAAATATTGGCTACTCTATGGCTAATTTATCACCAGAAGGAGTCAATAGGGTAGAAGTAAAAAGTTCAAAATAGACAACTCTTTGGCCCGATTTTAGTACATTTGGTCAAATATTGACTTTTGAATGATCTATGTAACATAAGAAAGAGTCAATAAGTAGGTATAGAAATTTCAAGATCCATTACTGAAACATGTTCAATGGGTCAAATATTGGCTACTATATGGCTAATTTATAACCAGAAGGAGTCAATTGGGTAGAACTAAAAAGTTCAAAATCGACGACTCTTGGGCCCGATTTTAGTACATTTGGTCAAATATTGACTTTTGAATGACCGATGTAACATCAGATAGAGTCAATAAGTAGGTATAGAAATTTCAAGATCCATGACTGAAACATGTTCAATGGGTAAAATATTGGCTACTCTATGGCTAATTTATCACCAGAAGGAGTCAATTGGGTAGAAATAGAAAGTTCAAAATCGACGAATCTTGGGCCCGATATTAGTACATTTGTTCAAATATGGATTTCTGAATGACTGACCTAAATTCAGAAAGAGTCAATGAGTAGGTATAAAAACTTCAAGATCCATAACAGAAACATGTCCAATGGGTAAAATATTGGCTACTCTATGGCTAATTTATCACCAGAAGGAGTCAATTGGGTAGGAATAGAAAGTTCAAGATCAAGGACTGATATATTTTTAGTGGGTCAAAAATTGTCTGAACTATCGCCAGAAGGAGTCAATAGGGTAGAACTAAAATATTCAAAATCGACGACTCTTGGGCCCGATTTTAGTACATTTGGTCAAATATTGACTTTTGAATGAAAGATTAAACATCAAAAAGAGCCAATAAGTAGGTATAGAAATTTCAAGATCCATGACTGAATCATGTTCAATGGGTCAAATATTGGCTACTCTATGGCTAATTTATCACCGGAAGGAGTCAATTGGGTAGAAATAGAAAGTTCAAAATCGACGACTCTTGGGCCCGATATTAGTACATTTGGTCAAATATGGATTTCTGAATGACTGACCGAAATTCAGAAAGAGTCAATGAGTAGGTATAAAAACTTCAAGATCCATAACTGAAACATGTCCAATGGGTAAAATATTGGCTACTCTATGGCTAATTTATCACCAGAAGGAGTCAATTGGGTAGGAATAGAAAGTTCAAGATCAAGGACTGAAATATTTTCAGTGGGTAAAAAATTGGCTGAACTATCGCCAGAAGGAGTCAAAGGGTAGAACTAAAAAGTTCACAATCGACGACTCTCTGGCCCAATTTTAGTACATTTGGTCAAATATTCACTTTTGAATCACCGATATAACATCAGAAAGAGTCAATAAGTAGGTAAAGAAATATCAAGCTCCATGACTGAAACATGTTCAATGGGTCAAATATTGGCTACTCTATGGCTAATTTATCACCAGAAGGAGTCAATAGGGTAGAAGTAAAAAGTTCAAAATAGACAACTCTTTGGCCAGATTTTAGTACATTTGGTCAAATATTGACTTTTGAATGACCGATGTAACATCAGATAGATTCAATAAGTAGGTATAGAAATTTCAAGCTCCATGACTGAAACATGTTCAATGGGTTAAATATTGGCTACTCTATGGCTAATTTATCACCAGAAGGAGTCAAAGGGTAGAACTAAAAAGTTCAAAATAGACAACTTTTGGGCCCGATTTTAGTACATTTGGTCAAATATTGACTTTTGAATCACCGATATAACATCAGAAAGAGTCAATAAGTAGGTATAGAAATTTCAAGCTCCATGACTGAAACATGTTCAATGGGTCAAATATTGGCTACTCTATGGCTAATTTATCACCAGAAGGAGTCAATAGGGTAGAAGTAAAAAGTTCAAAATAGACAACTCTTTGGCCCGATTTTAGTACATTTGGTCAAATATTGACTTTTGAATGATCTATGTAACATAAGAAAGAGTCAATAAGTAGGTATAGAAATTTCAAGATCCATTACTGAAACATGTTCAATGGGTCAAATATTGGCTACTATATGGCTAATTTATAACCAGAAGAAGTCAATTGGGTAGAACTAAAAAGTTCAAAATCGACGACTCTTGGGCCCGATTTTAGTACATTTGGTCAAATATTGACTTTTGAATGACCGATGTAACATCAGATAGAGTCAATAAGTAGGTATAGAAATTTCAAGATCCATGACTGAAACATGTTCAATGGGTAAAATATTGGCTACTCTATGGCTAATTTATCACCAGAAGGAGTCAATTGGGTAGAAATAGAAAGTTCAAAATCGACGAATCTTGGGCCCGATATTAGTACATTTGTTCAAATATGGATTTCTGAATGACTGACCTAAATTCAGAAAGAGTCAATGAGTAGGTATAAAAACTTCAAGATCCATAACAGAAACATGTCCAATGGGTAAAATATTGGCTACTCTATGGCTAATTTATCACCAGAAGGAGTCAATTGGGTAGGAATAGAAAGTTCAAGATCAAGGACTGATATATTTTTAGTGGGTCAAAAATTGTCTGAACTATCGCCAGAAGGAGTCAATAGGGTAGAACTAAAATATTCAAAATCGACGACTCTTGGGCCCGATTTTAGTACATTTGGTCAAATATTGACTTTTGAATGAAAGATTAAACATCAAAAAGAGCCAATAAGTAGGTATAGAAATTTCAAGATCCATGACTGAAACATGTTCAGTGGGTCAAATATTGGCTACTCTATGGCTAATTTATCACCGGAAGGAGTCAATTGGGTAGAAATAGAAAGTTCAAAATCGACGACTCTTGGGCCCGATATTAGTACATTTGGTCAAATATGGATTTCTGAATGACTGACCGAAATTCAGAAAGAGTCAATGAGTAGGTATAAAAACTTCAAGATCCATAACTGAAACATGTCCAATGGGTAAAATATTGGCTACTCTATGGCTAATTTATCACCAGAAGGAGTCAATTGGGTAGGAATAGAAAGTTCAAGATCAAGGACTGAAATATTTTCAGTGGGTAAAAAATTGGCTGAACTATCGCCAGAAGGAGTCAAAGGGTAGAACTAAAAAGTTCACAATCGACGACTCTCTGGCCCAATTTTAGTACATTTGGTCAAATATTCACTTTTGAATCACCGATATAACATCAGAAAGAGTCAATAAGTAGGTAAAGAAATATCAAGCTCCATGACTGAAACATGTTCAATGGGTCAAATATTGGCTACTCTATGGCTAATTTATCACCAGAAGGAGTCAATAGGGTAGAAGTAAAAAGTTCAAAATAGACAACTCTTTGGCCAGATTTTAGTACATTTGGTCAAATATTGACTTTTGAATGACCGATGTAACATCAGATAGATTCAATAAGTAGGTCTAGAAATTTCAAGATCCATGACTGAAACATGTTCAATGGGTTAAATATTGGCTACTCTATGGCTAATTTATAATCAGAAGGAGTCAATGGGTAGAGCTAAAAAGTTCAAAATCGACGACTCTTGGGCCCGATTTTAGTACATTTGGTCAAATATTGACTTTTGAATGATCTATGTAACATCAGATAGAGTCAATAAGTAGGTATAGAAATTTCAAGATCCATGACTGAAACATGTTCAATGGGTCAAATATTAGCTACTCTATGGCTAATTTATCACCAGAAGGAGTCAATAGGGTAGAAATTGAAATTTCAAAATCGACGACTCTTGGGCCCGATATTAGTACATTTGGTCAAATATGGATTTCTGAATGACTGACCTAAATTCAGAAAGAGTCAATGAGTTGGTATAAAAACTTCAAGATCCATAACTGAAACATGTCCAATGGGTAAAATATTGGCTACACTATGGCTAATTTATCACCAGAAGGAGTCAATTGGGTAGGAATAGACAGTTCAAGATCAAGGACCGAAATATTTTCAGTGGGTCAAAAATTGGCTGAACTATCGCCAGAAGGATTCAATAGGGTATAACTAAAAAGTTCAAAATCGACGACTCTTGGGCCCGATATTAGTACATTTGGTCAAATATTGACTTTTGAATGATCTATGTAACATCAGAAAGAGTCAATAAGTAGGTATGGAAATTTCAAGATCCATGACTGAAACATGTTCAATGGGTCAAATATTGGCTACTCTATGGCTAATTTATCACCAGAAGGAGTCAAAGGGTAGAACTAAAAAGTTCAAAATCGACGACTCTCTGGCCCGATATTAGTACATTTGGTCAAATATTGACTTTTGAATGATCTATGTAACATCAGAAAGAGTCAATAAGTAGGTATAGAAATTTCAAGCTCCATGACTGAAACATGTTCAATGGGTCAAATATTGGCTACTCTATGGCTAATTTATCACCAGAAGGAGTCAAAGGGTAGAACTAAAAAGTTCAAAATAGACAACTTTTGGGCCCGATTTTAGTACATTTGGTCAAATATTGACTTTTGAATCACCGATATAACATCAGAAAGAGTCAATAAGTAGGTATAGAAATTTCAAGCTCCATGACTGAAACATGTTCAATGGGTCAAATATTGGCTACTCTATGGCTAATTTATCACCAGAAGGAGTCAATAGGGTAGAAGTAAAAAGTTCAAAATAGACAACTCTTTGGCCCGATTTTAGTACATTTGGTCAAATATTGACTTTTGAATGATCTATGTAACATAAGAAAGAGTCAATAAGTAGGTATAGAAATTTCAAGATCCATTACTGAAACATGTTCAATGGGTCAAATATTGGCTACTATATGGCTAATTTATAACCAGAAGGAGTCAATTGGGTAGAACTAAAAAGTTCAAAATCGACGACTCTTGGGCCCGATTTTAGTACATTTGGTCAAATATTGACTTTTGAATGACCGATGTAACATCAGATAGAGTCAATAAGTAGGTATAGAAATTTCAAGATCCATGACTGAAACATGTTCAATGGGTAAAATATTGGCTACTCTATGGCTAATTTATCACCAGAAGGAGTCAATTGGGTAGAAATAGAAAGTTCAAAATCGACGAATCTTGGGCCCGATATTAGTACATTTGTTCAAATATGGATTTCTGAATGACTGACCTAAATTCAGAAAGAGTCAATGAGTAGGTATAAAAACTTCAAGATCCATAACAGAAACATGTCCAATGGGTAAAATATTGGCTACTCTATGGCTAATTTATCACCAGAAGGAGTCAATTGGGTAGGAATAGAAAGTTCAAGATCAAGGACTGATATATTTTTAGTGGGTCAAAAATTGTCTGAACTATCGCCAGAAGGAGTCAATAGGGTAGAACTAAAATATTCAAAATCGACGACTCTTGGGCCCGATTTTAGTACATTTGGTCAAATATTGACTTTTGAATGAAAGATTAAACATCAAAAAGAGCCAATAAGTAGGTATAGAAATTTCAAGATCCATGACTGAAACATGTTCAATGGGTCAAATATTGGCTACTCTATGGCTAATTTATCACCGGAAGGAGTCAATTGGGTAGAAATAGAAAGTTCAAAATCGACGACTCTTGGGCCCGATATTAGTACATTTGGTCAAATATGGATTTCTGAATGACTGACCGAAATTCAGAAAGAGTCAATGAGTAGGTATAAAAACTTCAAGATCCATAACTGAAACATGTCCAATGGGTAAAATATTGGCTACTCTATGGCTAATTTATCACCAGAAGGAGTCAATTGGGTAGGAATAGAAAGTTCAAGATCAAGGACTGAAATATTTTCAGTGGGTAAAAAATTGGCTGAACTATCGCCAGAAGGAGTCAAAGGGTAGAACTAAAAAGTTCACAATCGACGACTCTCTGGCCCAATTTTAGTACATTTGGTCAAATATTCACTTTTGAATCACCGATATAACATCAGAAAGAGTCAATAAGTAGGTAAAGAAATATCAAGCTCCATGACTGAAACATGTTCAATGGGTCAAATATTGGCTACTCTATGGCTAATTTATCACCAGAAGGAGTCAATAGGGTAGAAGTAAAAAGTTCAAAATAGACAACTCTTTGGCCAGATTTTAGTACATTTGGTCAAATATTGACTTTTGAATGACCGATGTAACATCAGATAGATTCAATAAGTAGGTCTAGAAATTTCAAGATCCATGACTGAAACATGTTCAATGGGTTAAATATTGGCTACTCTATGGCTAATTTATAATCAGAAGGAGTCAATGGGTAGAGCTAAAAAGTTCAAAATCGACGACTCTTGGGCCCGATTTTAGTACATTTGGTCAAATATTGACTTTTGAATGATCTATGTAACATCAGATAGAGTCAATAAGTAGGTATAGAAATTTCAAGATCCATGACTGAAACATGTTCAATGGGTCAAATATTAGCTACTCTATGGCTAATTTATCACCAGAAGGAGTCAATAGGGTAGAAATTTCAAAATCGACGACTCTTGGGCCCGATATTAGTACATTTGGTCAAATATGGATTTCTGAATGACTGACCTAAATTCAGAAAGAGTCAATGAGTTGGTATAAAAACTTCAAGATCCATAACTGAAACATGTCCAATGGGTAAAATATTGGCTACACTATGGCTAATTTATCACCAGAAGGAGTCAATTGGGTAGGAATAGACAGTTCAAGATCAAGGACCGAAATATTTTCAGTGGGTCAAAAATTGGCTGAACTATCGCCAGAAGGATTCAATAGGGTATAACTAAAAAGTTCAAAATCGACGACTCTTGGGCCCGATATTAGTACATTTGGTCAAATATTGACTTTTGAATGATCTATGTAACATCAGAAAGAGTCAATAAGTAGGTATGGAAATTTCAAGATCCATGACTGAAACATGTTCAATGGGTCAAATATTGGCTACTCTATGGCTAATTTATCACCAGAAGGAGTCAATTGGGTAGGAATAGACAGTTCAAGATCAAGGACCGAAATATTTTCAGTGGGTCAAAAATTGGCTGAACTATCGCCAGAAGGATTCAATAGGGTAGAACTAAAAAGTTCAAAATAGACGTCTCTTGGGTCCGATTTTAGTACATTTGGTCAAATATTGACTTTTGAATGACCGATGTAACATCAGAAAGAGTCAATAAGTAGGTATAGAAATTTCAAGATCCATGACTGAAACATGTTCAATGGGTAAAATATTGGCTACTCTATGGCTAATTTATCACCAGAAGGAGTCAATTGGGTAGAAATAGAAAGTTCAAAATCGACGACTCTTGGGCCCGATATTAGTACATTTGGTCAAATATGGATTTCTGAATGGCTGACCTAAATTCAGAAAGAGTCAATGAGTAGGTATAAAAACTTCAAGATCCATAACAGAAACATGTCCAATGGGTAAAATATTGGCTACTCTACGGCTAATTTATCACCAGAAGGAGTCAATTTGGTAGGAATAGAAAGTTCAAGATCAAGGACTGAAATATTTTCAGTGGGTCAAAAATTGGCTGAATTATCGCCAGAAGGAGTCTATAGGGTAAAACTAAAAAGTTCAAAATCGACGACTCTCTGGCCCGATATTAGTACATTTGGTCAAATATTGACTTTTGAATGATCTATGTAACATCAGAAAGAGTCAATAAGTAGATATAGAAATTTCAAGCTCCATGACTGAAACATGTTCAATGGGTCAAATATTGGCTACTCTATGGCTAATTTATCACCAGAAGGAGTCAAAGGGTAGAACTAAAAAGTTCAAAATAGACAACTTTTGGGCCCGATTTTAGTACATTTGGTCAAATATTGACTTTTGAATGACCGATGTAACATCAGAAAGAGTCAATAAGTAGGTAGAGAAATTTCAAGATCCATTACTGAAACATGTTCAATGGGTCAAATATTGGCTACTCTATAGGTAATTTATCACCAGAAGGAGTCAATGGGTAGAACTAAAAAGTTCAAAATCGACGACTCTTGGGCCCGATTTTAGTACATTTGGTCAAATATTGACTTTTGAATGACCGATATAACATCAGAAAGAGTCAATAAGTAGGTATAGAAATTTCAAGATCCATGACTGAAACATGTTCAATAGGTCAAATATTGGCTACTCTATGGCTAAATTATCACCAGAAGGGGGCAATAGGGTATAACTAAAAAGTTCAAAATCGACGACTCTTGAGCCCGATATTAGTACATTTGGTCAAATATTGACTTTTGAATGATCTATGTAACATCAGAAAGAGTCAATAAGTAGGTATGGAAATTTCAAGATCCATGACTGAAACATGTTCAATGGGTCAAATATTGGCTACTCTATGGCTAATTTATCACCAGAAGGAGTCAAAGGGTAGAACTAAAAAGTTCAAAATAGACGACTCTTGGGTCCGATTTTAGTACAATTTGTCAAATATTGACTTTTGAATGACCGATGTAACATCAGAAAGAGTCAATAAGTAGGTATAGAAATTTCAAGATCCATGACTGAAACATGTTCAATGGGTAAAATATTGGCTACTCTATGGCTAATTTATCACCAGAAGGAGTCAATTGGGTAGAAATAGAAAGTTAAAAATCGACGACTCTTGGGCCCGATATTAGTACATTTGGTCAAATATGGATTTCTGAATGTCTGACCTAAATTCAGAAAGAGTCAATGAGTAGGTATAAAAACTTCAAGATCCATAACAGAAACATGTCCAATGGGTAAAATATTGGCTACTCTATGGCTAATTTATCACCAGAAGGAGTCAATTGGGTAGGAATAGAAAGTTCAAGATCAAGGACTGAAATATTTTTAGTGGGTCAAAAATTGGCTGAACTATCGCCAGAAGGTGTCAATAGGGTAGAACTAAAATATTCAAAATCGACGACTCTTGGGCACGATTTTAGTGCATTTGGTCAAATATTGACTTTTGAATGACCGATGTAACAACAGACAGAGTCAATAAGTAGGTATAGAAATTTCAAGATCCATTACTGAAACATGTTCAATGGGTCAAATATTGGCTACTCTATGGCTAATTTATCAACAGAAGGAGTTAATAGGGTATAACTAAAAGTTCAAAATCGACGACTCTCTGGCCCGATATTAGTACATTTGGTCAAATATTGACTTTTGAATGATCTATGTAACATCAGAAAGAGTCAATAAGTAGGTATAGAAATTTCAAGCTCCATGACTGAAACATGTTCAATGGGTCAAATATTGGCTACTCTATGGCTAATTTATCACCAGAAGGATTCAAAGGGTAGAACTAAAAAGTTCAAAGTAGACGACTCTTGGGCCCGATTTTAGTACATTTGGTCAAATATTGACTTTTGAATGACCGATGTAACATCAGAAAGAGTCAATAAGTAGGTAGAGAAATTTCAAGATCCATTACTGAAACATGTTCAATGGGTCAAATATTGGCTACTCTATAGGTAATTTATCACCAGAAGGAGTCAATTGGTAGAACTAAAAAGTTCAAAATCGACGACTCTTGGGCCCGATTTTAGTACATTTGGTCAAATATTGACTTTTGAATGACCGATATAACATCAGAAAGAGTCAATAAGTAGGTATAGAAATTTCAAGATCCATGACTGAAACATGTTCAATAGGTCAAATATTGGCTACTCTATGGCTAAATTATCACCAGAAGGGGGCAATAGGGTAGAACTAAAAAGTTCAAAATAGAAGACTCTTGGGCCCGATTTTAGTACATTTGGTCAAATATTGACTTTTGAATGATCTATGTAACATCAGATAGATTCAATAAGTAGGTATAGAAATTTCAAGATCCATGACTGAAACATGTTCAATGGGTTAAATATTGGCTACTCTATGGCTAATTTATAACCAGAAGGAGTCAATGGGTAGAGCTAAAAAGTTCAAAATCGACGACTCTTGGGCCCGATTTTAGTACATTTGGTCAAATATTGACTTTTGAATGATCTATGTAACATCAGAAAGAGTCAATAAGTAGGTATAGAAATTTCAAGATCCATGACTGAAACATGTTCAATGGGTAAAATATTGGCTACTCTATGGCTAATTTATCACCAGAAGGAGTCAATTGGGTAGGAATAGAAAGTTCAAGATCAAGGACTGATATATTTTTAGTGGGTCAAAAATTGTCTGAACTATCGCCAGAAGGAGTCAATAGGGTAGAACTAAAATATTCAAAATCGACGACTCTTGGGCCCGATTTTAGTACATTTGGTCAAATATTGACTTTTGAATGAAAGATTAAACATCAAAAAGAGCCAATAAGTAGGTATAGAAATTTCAAGATCCATGACTGAAACATGTTCAATGGGTCAAATATTGGCTACTCTATGGCTAATTTATCACCGGAAGGAGTCAATTGGGTAGAAATAGAAAGTTCAAAATCGACGACTCTTGGGCCCGATATTAGTACATTTGGTCAAATATGGATTTCTGAATGACTGACCGAAATTCAGAAAGAGTCAATGAGTAGGTATAAAAACTTCAAGATCCATAACTGAAACATGTCCAATGGGTAAAATATTGGCTACTCTATGGCTAATTTATCACCAGAAGGAGTCAATTGGGTAGGAATAGAAAGTTCAAGATCAAGGACTGAAATATTTTCAGTGGGTAAAAAATTGGCTGAACTATCGCCAGAAGGAGTCAAAGGGTAGAACTAAAAAGTTCACAATCGACGACTCTCTGGCCCAATTTTAGTACATTTGGTCAAATATTCACTTTTGAATCACCGATATAACATCAGAAAGAGTCAATAAGTAGGTAAAGAAATATCAAGCTCCATGACTGAAACATGTTCAATGGGTCAAATATTGGCTACTCTATGGCTAATTTATCACCAGAAGGAGTCAATAGGGTAGAAGTAAAAAGTTCAAAATAGACAACTCTTTGGCCAGATTTTAGTACATTTGGTCAAATATTGACTTTTGAATGACCGATGTAACATCAGATAGATTCAATAAGTAGGTCTAGAAATTTCAAGATCCATGACTGAAACATGTTCAATGGGTTAAATATTGGCTACTCTATGGCTAATTTATAATCAGAAGGAGTCAATGGGTAGAGCTAAAAAGTTCAAAATCGACGACTCTTGGGCCTGATTTTAGTACATTTGGTCAAATATTGACTTTTGAATGATCTATGTAACATCAGATAGAGTCAATAAGTAGGTATAGAAATTTCAAGATCCATGACTGAAACATGTTCAATGGGTCAAATATTAGCTACTCTATGGCTAATTTATCACCAGAAGGAGTCAATAGGGTAGAAATTGAAATTTCAAAATCGACGACTCTTGGGCCCGATATTAGTACATTTGGTCAAATATGGATTTCTGAATGACTGACCTAAATTCAGAAAGAGTCAATGAGTTGGTATAAAAACTTCAAGATCCATAACTGAAACATGTCCAATGGGTAAAATATTGGCTACACTATGGCTAATTTATCACCAGAAGGAGTCAATTGGGTAGGAATAGACAGTTCAAGATCAAGGACCGAAATATTTTCAGTGGGTCAAAAATTGGCTGAACTATCGCCAGAAGGATTCAATAGGGTATAACTAAAAAGTTCAAAATCGACGACTCTTGGGCCCGATATTAGTACATTTGGTCAAATATTGACTTTTGAATGATCTATGTAACATCAGAAAGAGTCAATAAGTAGGTATGGAAATTTCAAGATCCATGACTGAAACATGTTCAATGGGTCAAATATTGGCTACTCTATGGCTAATTTATCACCAGAAGGAGTCAAAGGGTAGAACTAAAAAGTTCAAAATCGACGACTCTCTGGCCCGATATTAGTACATTTGGTCAAATATTGACTTTTGAATGATCTATGTAACATCAGAAAGAGTCAATAAGTAGGTATAGAAATTTCAAGCTCCATGACTGAAACATGTTCAATGGGTCAAATATTGGCTACTCTATGGCTAATTTATCACCGGAAGGAGTCAAAGGGTAGAACTAAAAAGTTCAAAATAGACGTCTCTTGGGTCCGATTTTAGTACATTTGGTCAAATATTGACTTTTGAATGACCGATGTAACATCAGAAAGAGTCAATAAGTAGGTATAGAAATTTCAAGATCCATGACTGAAACATGTTCAATGGGTAAAATATTGGCTACTCTATGGCTAATTTATCACCAGAAGGAGTCAATTGGGTAGAAATAGAAAGTTCAAAATCGACGACTCTTGGGCCCGATATTAGTACATTTGGTCAAATATGGATTTCTGAATGACTGACCTAAATTCAGAAAGAGTCAATGAGTAGGTATAAAAACTTCAAGATCCATAACAGAAACATGTCCAATGGGTAAAATATTGGCTACTCTACGGCTAATTTATCACCAGAAGGAGTCAATTGGGTAGGAATAGAAAGTTCAAGATCAAGGACTGAAATATTTTCAGTGGGTCAAAAATTGGCTGAATTATCGCCAGAAGGAGTCTATAGGGTAAAACTAAAAAGTTCAAAATCGACGACTCTCTGGCCCGATATTAGTACATTTGGTCAAATATTGACTTTTGAATGATCTATGTAACATCAGAAAGAGTCAATAAGTAGATATAGAAATTTCAAGCTCCATGACTGAAACATGTTCAATGGGTCAAATATTGGCTACTCTATGGCTAATTTATCACCAGAAGGAGTCAAAGGGTAGAACTAAAAAGTTCAAAATAGACAACTTTTGGGCCCGATTTTAGTACATTTGGTCAAATATTGACTTTTGAATCACCGATATAACATCAGAAAGAGTCAATAAGTAGGTATAGAAATTTCAAGCTCCATGACTGAAACATGTTCAATGGGTCAAATATTGGCTACTCTATGGCTAATTTATCACCAGAAGGAGTCAATAGGGTAGAAGTAAAAAGTTCAAAATAGACAACTCTTTGGCCCGATTTTAGTACATTTGGTCAAATATTGACTTTTGAATGATCTATGTAACATAAGAAAGAGTCAATAAGTAGGTATAGAAATTTCAAGATCCATTACTGAAACATGTTCAATGGGTCAAATATTGGCTACTATATGGCTAATTTATAACCAGAAGGAGTCAATTGGGTAGAACTAAAAAGTTCAAAATCGACGACTCTTGGGCCCGATTTTAGTACATTTGGTCAAATATTGACTTTTGAATGACCGATGTAACATCAGATAGAGTCAATAAGTAGGTATAGAAATTTCAAGATCCATGACTGAAACATGTTCAATGGGTAAAATATTGGCTACTCTATGGCTAATTTATCACCAGAAGGAGTCAATTGGGTAGAAATAGAAATTTCAAAATCGACGAATCTTGGGCCCGATATTAGTACATTTGTTCAAATATGGATTTCTGAATGACTGACCTAAATTCAGAAAGAGTCAATGAGTAGGTATAAAAACTTCAAGATCCATAACAGAAACATGTCCAATGGGTAAAATATTGGCTACTCTATGGCTAATTTATCACCAGAAGGAGTCAATTGGGTAGGAATAGAAAGTTCAAGATCAAGGACTGATATATTTTTAGTGGGTCAAAAATTGGCTGAACAATCACCAGAAGGAGTCAATAGGGTAGAATAAAAAAGTTCAAAATAGACAACTCTTTGGCCCGATTTTAGTACATTTGGTCAAATATTGATTTTTGAATGATCTATGTAACATAAGAAAGAGTCAATAAGTAGGTATAGAAATTTCAAGATCCATTACTGAAACATGTTCAATGGGTCAAATATTGGCTACTATATGGCTAATTTATAACCAGAAGGAGTCAATTGGGTAGAACTAAAAAGTTCAAAATCGACGACTCTTGGGCCCGATTTTAGTACATTTGGTCAAATATTGACTTTTGAATGATCTATGTAACATCAGAAAGAGTCAATAAGTAGGTATAGAAATTTCAAGATCCATAACTGAAACATGTCCAATGGGTAAAATATTGGCTACTCTTTGGCTAATTTATCACCAGAAGGAGTCAATTGGGTAGGAATAGAATGTTCAAGATCAAGGACTGAAACATGTTCAATGGGTCAAATATTGGCTACTCTATGGCTAATTTATCACCAGAAGGAGTTAATAGGGTATAACTAAAAGTTCAAAATCGACGACTCTCTGGCCCGATATTAGTACATTTGGTTAAATATTGACTTTTGAATGATCTATGTAACATCAGAAAGAGTCAATAAGTAGGTATAGAAATTTCAAGCTCCATGACTGAAACATGTTCAATGGGTCAAATATTGGCTACTCTACGGCTAAATTATCACCAGAAGGAGTCAAAGGGTAGAACTAAAAAGTTCAAAATAGACGACTCTTGGGCCCGATTTTAGTACATTTGGTCAAATATTGACTTTTGAATGACCGATGTAACATCAGAAAGAGTCAATAAGTAGGTAGAGAAATTTCAAGATCCATTACTGAAACATGTTCAATGGGTCAAATATTGGCTACTCAATGGCTAATTTATCACCAGAAGGAGTCAATGGGTAGAACTAAAAAGTTCAAAATCGACGACTCTTGGGCCCGATTTTAGTACATTTGGTCAAATATTGACTTTTGAATGATCTATGTAACATCAGAAAGAGTCAATAAGTAGGTATAGAAATTTCAAGATCCATGACTGAAACATGTTCAATGGGTCAAATATTGGCTACTCTATGGCTAATTTATCACCAGAAGGAGTCAATATGGTAGAAATAGAAATTTCAAAATCGACGACTCTTGGGCCCGATATTAGTACATTTGGTCAAATATGGATTTCTGAATGACTGACCTAAATTCAGAAAGAGTCAATGAGTAGGTATAAAAACTTCAAGATCCATAACAGAAACATGTCCAATGGGTAAAATATTGGCTACTCTATGGCTAATTTATCACCAGAAGGAGTCAATTGGGTAGGAATAGAAAGTTCAAGATCAAGGACCGAAATATTTTTAGTGGTCAAAAATTGGCTGAACCAGAAGGTGTCAATAGGGTAGAACTAAAATATTCAAAATCGACGACTCTTGGGCACGATTTTAGTACATTTGGTCAAATATTGACTTTTGAATGACCGATGTAACATCAGATAGAGTCAATAAGTAGGTATAGAAATTTCAATATCAAGGACTGAAACATGTTCAATGGGTCAAATATTGGCTACTCTATGGCTAATTTATCAACAGAAGGAGTTAATAGGGTATAACTAAAAGTTCAAAATCGACGACTCTCTGGCCCGATATTAGTACATTTGGTCAAATATTGACTTTTGAATGATCTATGTAACATCAGAAAGAGTCAATAAGTAGGTATAGAAATTTCAAGCTCCATGACTGAAACATGTTCAATGGGTCAAATATTGGCTACTCTATGGCTATTTTATCACCAGAAGGATTCAAAGGGTAGAACTAAAAAGTTCAAAGTAGACGACTCTTGGGCCCGATTTTAGTACATTTGGTCAAATATTGACTTTTGAATGACCGATGTAACATCAGATAGAGTCAATAAGTAGGTAGAGAAATTTCAAGATCCATTACTGAAACATGTTCAATGGGTCAAATATTGGCTACTCTATAGGTAATTTATCACCAGAAGGAGTCAATGGGTAGAACTAAAAAGTTCAAAATCGACGACTCTTGGGCCCGATTTTAGTACATTTGGTCAAATATTGACTTTTGAATGACCGATATAACATCAGAAAGAGTCAATAAGTAGGTATAGAAATTTCAAGATCCATGACTGAAACATGTTCAATAGGTCAAATATTGGCTACTCTATGGCTAAATTATCACCAGAAGGGGGCAATAGGGTATAACTAAAAAGTTCAAAATCGACGACTCTTGAGCCCGATATTAGTACATTTGGTCAAATATTGACTTTTGAATGATCTATGTAACATCAGAAAGAGTCAATAAGTAGGTATGGAAATTTCAAGATCCATGACTGAAACATGTTCAATGGGTCAAATATTGGCTACTCTATGGCTAATTTATCACCAGAAGGAGTCAAAGGGTAGAACTAAAAAGTTCAAAATCGACGACTCTTGGGCCCGATATTAGTACATTTGGTCAAATATTGACTTTTGAATGATCTATGTAACATCAGAAAGAGTCAATAAGTAGGTATAGAAATTTCAAGCTCCATGACTGAAACTTGTTCAATGGGTCAAATATTGGCTACTCTATGGCTAATTTATCACCGGAAGGAGTCAAAGGGTAGAACTAAAAAGTTCAAAATAGACGACTCTTGGGTCCGATTTTAGTACAATTTGTCAAATATTGACTTTTGAATGACCGATGTAACATCAGAAAGAGTCAATAAGTAGGTATAGAAATTTCAAGATCCATGATTGAAACATGTTCAATGGGTAAAATATTGGCTACTCTATGGCTAATTTATCACCAGAAGGAGTCAATTGGGTAGAAATAGAAAGTTCAAAATCGACGACTCTTGGGCCCGATATTAGTACATTTGGTCAAATATGGATTTCTGAATGTCTGACCTAAATTCAGAAAGAGTCAATGAGTAGGTATAAAAACTTCAAGATCCATAACAGAAACATGTCCAATGGGTAAAATATTGGCTACTCTATGGCTAATTTATCACCAGAAGGAGTCAATTGGTAGAACTAAAAAGTTCAAAATCGACGACTCTTGGGCCCGATTTTAGTACATTTGGTCAAATATTGACTTTTGAATGACCGATATAACATCAGAAAGAGTCAATAAGTAGGTATAGAAATTTCAAGATCCATGACTGAAACATGTTCAATAGGTCAAATATTGGCTACTCTATGGCTAAATTATCACCAGAAGGGGGCAATAGGGTAGAACTAAAAAGTTCAAAATAGAAGACTCTTGGGCCCGATTTTAGTACATTTGGTCAAATATTGACTTTTGAATGATCTATGTAACATCAGATAGATTCAATAAGTAGGTATAGAAATTTCAAGATCCATGACTGAAACATGTTCAATGGGTTAAATATTGGCTACTCTATGGCTAATTTATAACCAGAAGGAGTCAATGGGTAGAGCTAAAAAGTTCAAAATCGACGACTCTTGGGCCCGATATTAGTACATTTGGTCAAATATGGATTTCTGAATGACTGACCTAAATTCAGAAAGAGTCAATGAGTAGGTATAAAAACTTCAAGATCCATAACTGAAACATGTCCAATGGGTAAAATATTGGCTACTCTATGGCTAATTTATCACCAGAAGGAGTCAATTGGGTAGGAATAGAAAGTTCAAGATCAAGGACTGAAATATTTTCAGTGGGTCAAAAATTGGCTGAACTATTGCCAGAAGGATTCAATAGGGTATAACTAAAAAGTTCAAAATCGACGACTCTTGAGCCCGATATTAGTACATTTGGTCAAATATTGACTTTTGAATGATCTATGTAACATCAGAAAGAGTCAATAAGTAGGTATGGAAATTTCAAGATCCATGACTGAAACATGTTCAATGGGTCAAATATTGGCTACTCTATGGCTAATTTATCACCAGAAGGAGTCAAAGGGTAGAACTAAAAAGTTCAAAATCGACGACTCTCTGGCCCGATATTAGTACATTTGGTCAAATATTGACTTTTGAATGATCTATGTAACATCAGAAAGAGTCAATAAGTAGGTATAGAAATTTCAAGCTCCATGACTGAAACTTGTTCAATGGGTCAAATATTGGCTACTCTATGGCTAATTTATCACCGGAAGGATTCAAAGGGTAGAACTAAAAAGTTCAAAATAGACGACTCTTGGGTCCGATTTTAGTACAATTGGTCAAATATTGACTTTTGAATGACCGATGTAACATCAGAAAGAGTCAATAAGTAGGTATAGAAATTTCAAGATCCATGACTGAAACATGTTCAATGGGTAAAATATTGGCTACTCTATGGCTAATTTATCACCAGAAGGAGTCAATTGGGTAGAAATAGAAAGTTCAAAATCGACGACTCTTGGGCCCGATAATAGTACATTTGGTCAAATATGGATTTCTGAATGTCTGACCTAAATTCAGAAAGAGTCAATGAGTAGGTATAAAAACTTCAAGATCCATAACAGAAACATGTCCAATGGGTAAAATATTGGCTACTCTATGGCTAATTTATCACCAGAAGGAGTCAATTGGGTAGGAATAGAAAGTTCAAGATCAAGGACTGAAATATTTTTAGTGGGTCAAAAATTGGCTGAACTATCGCCAGAAGGTGTCAATAGGGTAGAACTAAAATATTCAAAATCGACGACTCTTGGGCACGATTTTAGTACATTTGGTCAAATATTGACTTTTGAATGACCGATATAACATCAGAAAGAGTCAATAAGTAGGTATAGAAATTTCAAGATCCATGACTGAAACATGTTCAATAGGTCAAATATTGGCTACTCTATGGCTAAATTATCACCAGAAGGGGGCAATAGGGTAGAACTAAAAAGTTCAAAATAGAAGACTCTTGGGCCCGATTTTAGTACATTTGATCAAATATTGACTTTTGAATGACCGATGTAACATCAGATAGATTCAATAAGTAGGTATAGAAATTTCAAGATCCATGACTGAAACATGTTCAATGGGTTAAATATTGGCTACTCTATGGCTAATTTATAACCAGAAGGAGTCAATGGGTAGAGCTAAAAAGTTCAAAATCGACGACTCTTGGGCCCGATTTTAGTACATTTGGTCAAATATTGACTTTTGAATGATCTATGTAACATCAGAAAGAGTCAATAAGTAGGTATAGAAATTTCAAGATCCATGACTGAAACATGTTCAATGGGTCAAATATTGGTTACTCTATGGCTAATTTATCACCAGAAGGAGTCAATATGGTAGAAATAGAAATTTCAAAATCGACGACTCTTGGGCCCGATATTAGTACATTTGGTCAAATATGGATTTCTGAATGACTGACCTAAATTCAGAAAGAGTCAATGAGTAGGTATAAAAACTTCAAGATCCATAACTGAAACATGTGCAATGGGTAAAATATTGGCTACTCTATGGCTAATTTATCACCAGAAGGAGTCAATTGGGTAGGAATAGAAAGTTCAAGATCAAGGACTGAAATATTTTCAGTGGGTCAAAAATTGGCTGAACTATCGCCAGAAGGATTCAATAGGGTATAACTAAAAAGTTCAAAATCGACGACTCTTGGGCCCGATATTAGTACATTTGGTCAAATATTGACTTTTGAATGATCTATGTAACATCAGAAAGAGTCAATAAGTAGGTATGGAAATTTCAAGATCCATGACTGAAACATGTTCAATGGGTCAAATATTGGCTACTCTATGGCTAATTTATCACCAGAAGGAGTCAAAGGGTAGAACTAAAAAGTTCAAAATCGACGACTCTCTGGCCCGATATTAATACATTTGGTCAAATATTGACTTTTGAATGATCTATGTAACATCAGAAAGAGTCAATAAGTAGGTATAGAAATTTCAAGCTCCATGACTGAAATATGTTCAATGGGTCAAATATTGGCTACTCTATGGCTAATTTATCACCGGAAGGAGTCAAAGGGTAGAACTAAAAAGTTCAAAATAGACGACTCTTGGGTCCGATTTTAGTACAATTGGTCAAATATTGACATTTGAATGACCGATGTAACATCAGAAAGAGTCAATATGTAGGTATAGAAATTTCAAGATCCATGACTGAAACATGTTCAATGGGTCAAATATTGGCTACTCTATGGCTAATTTATCACCAGAAGGAGACAATAGGGTAGAAATAGAAATTTCAAAATCGACGACTCTTGGGCCCGATATTAGTACATTTGGTCAAATATGGATTTCTGAATGACTGACCTAAATTCAGAAAGAGTCAATGAGTAGGTATAAAAACTTCAAGATCCATAACTGAAACATGTCCAATGGGTAAAATATTGGCTACTCTATGGCTAATTTATCACCAGAAGGAGTCAATTGGGTAGGAATAGAAAGTTCAAGATCAAGGACTGAAATATTTTCAGTGGGTCAAAAATTGGCTGAACTATTGCCAGAAGGATTCAATAGGGTATAACTAAAAAGTTCAAAATCGACGACTCTTGAGCCCGATATTAGTACATTTGGTCAAATATTGACTTTTGAATGATCTATGTAACATCAGAAAGAGTCAATAAGTAGGTATGGAAATTTCAAGATCCATGACTGAAACATGTTCAATGGGTCAAATATTGGCTACTCTATGGCTAATTTATCACCAGAAGGAGTCAAAGGGTAGAACTAAAAAGTTCAAAATCGACGACTCTCTGGCCCGATATTAGTACATTTGGTCAAATATTGACTTTTGAATGATCTATGTAACATCAGAAAGAGTCAATAAGTAGGTATAGAAATTTCAAGCTCCATGACTGAAACTTGTTCAATGGGTCAAATATTGGCTACTCTATGGCTAATTTATCACCGGAAGGATTCAAAGGGTAGAACTAAAAAGTTCAAAATAGACGACTCTTGGGTCCGATTTTAGTACAATTGGTCAAATATTGACTTTTGAATGACCGATGTAACATCAGAAAGAGTCAATAAGTAGGTATAGAAATTTCAAGATCCATGACTGAAACATGTTCAATGGGTAAAATATTGGCTACTCTATGGCTAATTTATCACCAGAAGGAGTCAATTGGGTAGAAATAGAAAGTTCAAAATCGACGACTCTTGGGCCCGATAATAGTACATTTGGTCAAATATGGATTTCTGAATGTCTGACCTAAATTCAGAAAGAGTCAATGAGTAGGTATAAAAACTTCAAGATCCATAACAGAAACATGTCCAATGGGTAAAATATTGGCTACTCTATGGCTAATTTATCACCAGAAGGAGTCAATTGGGTAGGAATAGAAAGTTCAAGATCAAGGACTGAAATATTTTTAGTGGGTCAAAAATTGGCTGAACTATCGCCAGAAGGTGTCAATAGGGTAGAACTAAAATATTCAAAATCGACGACTCTTGGGCACGATTTTAGTACATTTGGTCAAATATTGACTTTTGAATGACCGATATAACATCAGAAAGAGTCAATAAGTAGGTATAGAAATTTCAAGATCCATGACTGAAACATGTTCAATAGGTCAAATATTGGCTACTCTATGGCTAAATTATCACCAGAAGGGGGCAATAGGGTAGAACTAAAAAGTTCAAAATAGAAGACTCTTGGGCCCGATTTTAGTACATTTGATCAAATATTGACTTTTGAATGACCGATGTAACATCAGATAGATTCAATAAGTAGGTATAGAAATTTCAAGATCCATGACTGAAACATGTTCAATGGGTTAAATATTGGCTACTCTATGGCTAATTTATAACCAGAAGGAGTCAATGGGTAGAGCTAAAAAGTTCAAAATCGACGACTCTTGGGCCCGATTTTAGTACATTTGGTCAAATATTGACTTTTGAATGATCTATGTAACATCAGAAAGAGTCAATAAGTAGGTATAGAAATTTCAAGATCCATGACTGAAACATGTTCAATGGGTCAAATATTGGCTACTCTATGGCTAATTTATCACCAGAAGGAGTCAATATGGTAGAAATAGAAATTTCAAAATCGACGACTCTTGGGCCCGATATTAGTACATTTGGTCAAATATGGATTTCTGAATGACTGACCTAAATTCAGAAAGAGTCAATGAGTAGGTATAAAAACTTCAAGATCCATAACAGAAACATGTCCAATGGGTAAAATATTGGCTACTCTATGGCTAATTTATCACCAGAAGGAGTCAATTGGGTAGGAATAGAAAGTTCAAGATCAAGGACCGAAATATTTTTAGTGGTCAAAAATTGGCTGAACCAGAAGGTGTCAATAGGGTAGAACTAAAATATTCAAAATCGACGACTCTTGGGCACGATTTTAGTACATTTGGTCAAATATTGACTTTTGAATGACCGATGTAACATCAGATAGAGTCAATAAGTAGGTATAGAAATTTCAATATCAAGGACTGAAACATGTTCAATGGGTCAAATATTGGCTACTCTATGGCTAATTTATCAACAGAAGGAGTTAATAGGGTATAACTAAAAGTTCAAAATCGACGACTCTCTGGCCCGATATTAGTACATTTGGTCAAATATTGACTTTTGAATGACCGATGTAACATCAGAAAGAGTCAATAAGTAGGTAGAGAAATTTCAAGATCCATTACTGAAACATGTTCAATGGGTCAAATATTGGCTACTCTATAGGTAATTTATCACCAGAAGGAGTCAATGGGTAGAACTAAAAAGTTCAAAATCGACGACTCTTGGGCCCGATTTTAGTACATTTGGTCAAATATTGACTTTTGAATGACCGATATAACTTCAGAAAGAGTCAATAAGTAGGTATAGAAATTTCAAGATCCATGACTGAAACATGTTCAATAGGTCAAATATTGGCTACTCTATGGCTAAATTATCACCAGAAGGGGGCAATAGGGTATAACTAAAAAGTTCAAAATCGACGACTCTTGAGCCCGATATTAGTACATTTGGTCAAATATTGACTTTTGAATGATCTATGTAACATCAGAAAGAGTCAATAAGTAGGTATGGAAATTTCAAGATCCATGACTGAAACATGTTCAATGGGTCAAATATTGGCTACTCTATGGCTAATTTATCACCAGAAGGAGTCAAAGGGTAGAACTAAAAAGTTCAAAATCGACGACTCTCTGGCCCGATATTAGTACATTTGGTCAAATATTGACTTTTGAATGATCTATGTAACATCAGAAAGAGTCAATAAGTAGGTAGAGAAATTTCAAGATCCATTACTGAAACATGTTCAATGGGTCAAATATTGGCTACTCTATAGGTAATTTATCACCAGAAGGAGTCAATGGGTAGAACTAAAAAGTTCAAAATCGACGACTCTTGGGCCCGATTTTAGTACATTTGGTCAAATATTGACTTTTGAATGACCGATATAACATCAGAAAGAGTCAATAAGTAGGTATAGAAATTTCAAGATCCATGACTGAAACATGTTCAATAGGTCAAATATTGGCTACTCTATGGCTAAATTATCACCAGAAGGGGGCAATAGGGTAGAACTAAAAAGTTCAAAATAGAAGACTCTTGGGCCCGATTTTAGTACATTTGGTCAAATATTGACTTTTGAATGATCTATGTAACATCAGATAGATTCAATAAGTAGGTATAGAAATTTCAAGATCCATGACTGAAACATGTTCAATGGGTTAAATATTGGCTACTCTATGGCTAATTTATAACCAGAAGGAGTCAATGGGTAGAGCTAAAAAGTTCAAAATCGACGACTCTTGGGCCCGATTTTAGTACATTTGGTCAAATATTGACTTTTGAATGATCTATGTAACATCAGAAAGAGTCAATAAGTAGGTATAGAAATTTCAAGATCCATGACTGAAACATGTTCAATGGGTCAAGTATTGGTTACTCTATGGCTAATTTATCACCAGAAGGAGTCAATATGGTAGAAATAGAAATTTCAAAATCGACGACTCTTGGGCCCGATATTAGTACATTTGGTCAAATATGGATTTCTGAATGACTGACCTAAATTCAGAAAGAGTCAATGAGTAGGTATAAAAACTTCAAGATCCATAACTGAAACATGTGCAATGGGTAAAATATTGGCTACTCTATGGCTAATTTATCACCAGAAGGAGTCAATTGGGTAGGAATAGAAAGTTCAAGATCAAGGACTGAAATATTTTCAGTGGGTCAAAAATTGGCTGAACTATCGCCAGAAGGATTCAATAGGGTATAACTAAAAAGTTCAAAATCGACGACTCTTGAGCCCGATATTAGTACATTTGGTCAAATATTGACTTTTGAATGATCTATGTAACATCAGAAAGAGTCAATAAGTAGGTATAGAAATTTCAAGATCCATGACTGAAACATGTTCAATGGGTTAAATATTGGCTACTCTATGGCTAATTTATAACCAGAAGGAGTCAATGGGTAGAGCTAAAAAGTTCAAAATCGACGACTCTTGGGCCCGATTTTAGTACATTTGGTCAAATATTGACTTTTGAATGATCTATGTAACATCAGAAAGAGTCAATAAGTAGGTATAGAAATTTCAAGATCCATGACTGAAACATGTTCAATGGGTCAAATATTGGTTACTCTATGGCTAATTTATCACCAGAAGGAGTCAATATGGTAGAAATAGAAATTTCAAAATCGACGACTCTTGGGCCCGATATTAGTACATTTGGTCAAATATGGATTTCTGAATGACTGACCTAAATTCAGAAAGAGTCAATGAGTAGGTATAAAAACTTCAAGATCCATAACTGAAACATGTCCAATGGGTAAAATATTGGCTACTCTATGGCTAATTTATCACCAGAAGGAGTCAATTGGGTAGGAATAGAAAGTTCAAGATCAAGGACTGAAATATTTTCAGTGGGTCAAAAATTGGCTGAACTATTGCCAGAAGGATTCAATAGGGTATAACTAAAAAGTTCAAAATCGACGACTCTTGAGCCCGATATTAGTACATTTGGTCAAATATTGACTTTTGAATGATCTATGTAACATCAGAAAGAGTCAATAAGTAGGTATGGAAATTTCAAGATCCATGACTGAAACATGTTCAATGGGTCAAATATTGGCTACTCTATGGCTAATTTATCACCAGAAGGAGTCAAAGGGTAGAACTAAAAAGTTCAAAATCGACGACTCTCTGGCCCGATATTAGTACATTTGGTCAAATATTGACTTTTGAATGATCTATGTAACATCAGAAAGAGTCAATAAGTAGGTATAGAAATTTCAAGCTCCATGACTGAAACTTGTTCAATGGGTCAAATATTGGCTACTCTATGGCTAATTTATCACCGGAAGGATTCAAAGGGTAGAACTAAAAAGTTCAAAATAGACGACTCTTGGGTCCGATTTTAGTACAATTGGTCAAATATTGACTTTTGAATGACCGATGTAACATCAGAAAGAGTCAATAAGTAGGTATAGAAATTTCAAGATCCATGACTGAAACATGTTCAATGGGTAAAATATTGGCTACTCTATGGCTAATTTATCACCAGAAGGAGTCAATTGGGTAGAAATAGAAAGTTCAAAATCGACGACTCTTGGGCCCGATAATAGTACATTTGGTCAAATATGGATTTCTGAATGTCTGACCTAAATTCAGAAAGAGTCAATGAGTAGGTATAAAAACTTCAAGATCCATAACAGAAACATGTCCAATGGGTAAAATATTGGCTACTCTATGGCTAATTTATCACCAGAAGGAGTCAATTGGGTAGGAATAGAAAGTTCAAGATCAAGGACTGAAATATTTTTAGTGGGTCAAAAATTGGCTGAACTATCGCCAGAAGGTGTCAATAGGGTAGAACTAAAATATTCAAAATCGACGACTCTTGGGCACGATTTTAGTACATTTGGTCAAATATTGACTTTTGAATGACCGATATAACATCAGAAAGAGTCAATAAGTAGGTATAGAAATTTCAAGATCCATGACTGAAACATGTTCAATAGGTCAAATATTGGCTACTCTATGGCTAAATTATCACCAGAAGGGGGCAATAGGGTAGAACTAAAAAGTTCAAAATAGAAGACTCTTGGGCCCGATTTTAGTACATTTGATCAAATATTGACTTTTGAATGACCGATGTAACATCAGATAGATTCAATAAGTAGGTATAGAAATTTCAAGATCCATGACTGAAACATGTTCAATGGGTTAAATATTGGCTACTCTATGGCTAATTTATAACCAGAAGGAGTCAATGGGTAGAGCTAAAAAGTTCAAAATCGACGACTCTTGGGCCCGATTTTAGTACATTTGGTCAAATATTGACTTTTGAATGATCTATGTAACATCAGAAAGAGTCAATAAGTAGGTATAGAAATTTCAAGATCCATGACTGAAACATGTTCAATGGGTCAAATATTGGCTACTCTATGGCTAATTTATCACCAGAAGGAGTCAATATGGTAGAAATAGAAATTTCAAAATCGACGACTCTTGGGCCCGATATTAGTACATTTGGTCAAATATGGATTTCTGAATGACTGACCTAAATTCAGAAAGAGTCAATGAGTAGGTATAAAAACTTCAAGATCCATAACAGAAACATGTCCAATGGGTAAAATATTGGCTACTCTATGGCTAATTTATCACCAGAAGGAGTCAATTGGGTAGGAATAGAAAGTTCAAGATCAAGGACCGAAATATTTTTAGTGGTCAAAAATTGGCTGAACCAGAAGGTGTCAATAGGGTAGAACTAAAATATTCAAAATCGACGACTCTTGGGCACGATTTTAGTACATTTGGTCAAATATTGACTTTTGAATGACCGATGTAACATCAGATAGAGTCAATAAGTAGGTATAGAAATTTCAATATCAAGGACTGAAACATGTTCAATGGGTCAAATATTGGCTACTCTATGGCTAATTTATCAACAGAAGGAGTTAATAGGGTATAACTAAAAGTTCAAAATCGACGACTCTCTGGCCCGATATTAGTACATTTGGTCAAATATTGACTTTTGAATGACCGATGTAACATCAGAAAGAGTCAATAAGTAGGTAGAGAAATTTCAAGATCCATTACTGAAACATGTTCAATGGGTCAAATATTGGCTACTCTATAGGTAATTTATCACCAGAAGGAGTCAATGGGTAGAACTAAAAAGTTCAAAATCGACGACTCTTGGGCCCGATTTTAGTACATTTGGTCAAATATTGACTTTTGAATGACCGATATAACATCAGAAAGAGTCAATAAGTAGGTATAGAAATTTCAAGATCCATGACTGAAACATGTTCAATAGGTCAAATATTGGCTACTCTATGGCTAAATTATCACCAGAAGGGGGCAATAGGGTATAACTAAAAAGTTCAAAATCGACGACTCTTGAGCCCGATATTAGTACATTTGGTCAAATATTGACTTTTGAATGATCTATGTAACATCAGAAAGAGTCAATAAGTAGGTATGGAAATTTCAAGATCCATGACTGAAACATGTTCAATGGGTCAAATATTGGCTACTCTATGGCTAATTTATCACCAGAAGGAGTCAAAGGGTAGAACTAAAAAGTTCAAAATCGACGACTCTCTGGCCCGATATTAGTACATTTGGTCAAATATTGACTTTTGAATGATCTATGTAACATCAGAAAGAGTCAATAAGTAGGTAGAGAAATTTCAAGATCCATTACTGAAACATGTTCAATGGGTCAAATATTGGCTACTCTATAGGTAATTTATCACCAGAAGGAGTCAATGGGTAGAACTAAAAAGTTCAAAATCGACGACTCTTGGGCCCGATTTTAGTACATTTGGTCAAATATTGACTTTTGAATGACCGATATAACATCAGAAAGAGTCAATAAGTAGGTATAGAAATTTCAAGATCCATGACTGAAACATGTTCAATAGGTCAAATATTGGCTACTCTATGGCTAAATTATCACCAGAAGGGGGCAATAGGGTAGAACTAAAAAGTTCAAAATAGAAGACTCTTGGGCCCGATTTTAGTACATTTGGTCAAATATTGACTTTTGAATGATCTATGTAACATCAGATAGATTCAATAAGTAGGTATAGAAATTTCAAGATCCATGACTGAAACATGTTCAATGGGTTAAATATTGGCTACTCTATGGCTAATTTATAACCAGAAGGAGTCAATGGGTAGAGCTAAAAAGTTCAAAATCGACGACTCTTGGGCCCGATTTTAGTACATTTGGTCAAATATTGACTTTTGAATGATCTATGTAACATCAGAAAGAGTCAATAAGTAGGTATAGAAATTTCAAGATCCATGACTGAAACATGTTCAATGGGTCAAGTATTGGTTACTCTATGGCTAATTTATCACCAGAAGGAGTCAATATGGTAGAAATAGAAATTTCAAAATCGACGACTCTTGGGCCCGATATTAGTACATTTGGTCAAATATGGATTTCTGAATGACTGACCTAAATTCAGAAAGAGTCAATGAGTAGGTATAAAAACTTCAAGATCCATAACTGAAACATGTGCAATGGGTAAAATATTGGCTACTCTATGGCTAATTTATCACCAGAAGGAGTCAATTGGGTAGGAATAGAAAGTTCAAGATCAAGGACTGAAATATTTTCAGTGGGTCAAAAATTGGCTGAACTATCGCCAGAAGGATTCAATAGGGTATAACTAAAAAGTTCAAAATCGACGACTCTTGAGCCCGATATTAGTACATTTGGTCAAATATTGACTTTTGAATGATCTATGTAACATCAGAAAGAGTCAATAAGTAGGTATAGAAATTTCAAGATCCATGACTGAAACATGTTCAATGGGTTAAATATTGGCTACTCTATGGCTAATTTATAACCAGAAGGAGTCAATGGGTAGAGCTAAAAAGTTCAAAATCGACGACTCTTGGGCCCGATTTTAGTACATTTGGTCAAATATTGACTTTTGAATGATCTATGTAACATCAGAAAGAGTCAATAAGTAGGTATAGAAATTTCAAGATCCATGACTGAAACATGTTCAATGGGTCAAATATTGGTTACTCTATGGCTAATTTATCACCAGAAGGAGTCAATATGGTAGAAATAGAAATTTCAAAATCGACGACTCTTGGGCCCGATATTAGTACATTTGGTCAAATATGGATTTCTGAATGACTGACCTAAATTCAGAAAGAGTCAATGAGTAGGTATAAAAACTTCAAGATCCATAACTGAAACATGTGCAATGGGTAAAATATTGGCTACTCTATGGCTAATTTATCACCAGAAGGAGTCAATTGGGTAGGAATAGAAAGTTCAAGATCAAGGACTGAAATATTTTCAGTGGGTCAAAAATTGGCTGAACTATCGCCAGAAGGATTCAATAGGGTATAACTAAAAAGTTCAAAATCGACGACTCTTGAGCCCGATATTAGTACATTTGGTCAAATATTGACTTTTGAATGATCTATGTAACATCAGAAAGAGTCAATAAGTAGGTATGGAAATTTCAAGATCCATGACTGAAACATGTTCAATGGGTCAAATATTGGCTACTCTATGGCTAATTTATCACCAGAAGGAGTCAAAGGGTAGAAATAGAAATTTCAAAATCGACGACTCTTGGGCCCGATATTAGTACATTTGGTCAAATATGGATTTCTGAATGTCTGACCTAAATTCAGAAAGAGTCAATGAGTAGGTATAAAAACTTCAAGATCCATAACAGAAACATGTCCAATGGGTAAAATATTGGCTACTCTATGGCTAATTTATCACCAGAAGGAGTCAATTGGGTAGGAATAGAAAGTTCAAGATCAAGGACTGAAATATTTTTAGTGGGTCAAAAATTGGCTGAACTATCGCCAGAAGGTGTCAATAGGGTAGAACTAAAATATTCAAAATCGACGACTCTTGGGCACGATTTTAGTGCATTTGGTCAAATATTGACTTTTGAATGACCGATGTAACAACAGATAGAGTCAATAAGTAGGTATAGAAATTTCAAGATCCATTACTGAAACATGTTCAATGGGTCAAATATTGGCTACTCTATGGCTAATTTATCACCAGAAGGAGTCAATGGGTAGAACGAAAAAGTTCAAAATCGACGACTCTTGGGCACGATTTTAGTACATTTGGTCAAATATGGATTTCTGAATGACTGACCTAAATTCAGAAAGAGTCAATGAGTAGGTATAGAAATTTCAAGCTCCATGACTGAAATATGTTCAATGGGTCAAATATTGGCTACTCTATGGCTAATTTATCACCGGAAGGAGTCAAAGGGTAGAACTAAAAAGTTCAAAATAGACGACTCTTGGGTCCGATTTTAGTACAATTGGTCAAATATTGACTTTTGAATGACCGATGTAACATCAGAAAGAGTCAATATGTAGGTATAGAAATTTCAAGATCCATGACTGAAACATGTTCAATGGGTAAAATATTGGCCACTCTATGGCTAATTTATCTCCAGAAGGAGTCAATTGGGTAGAAATAGAAAGTTCAAAATCGACGACTCTTGGGCCCGATATTAGTACATTTGGTCAAATATGGATTTCTGAATGACTGACCTAAATTCAGAAAGAGTCAATGAGTAGGTATAAAAACTTCAAGATCCATAACAGAAACATGTCCAATGGGTAAAATATTGGCTACTCTATGGCTAATTTATCACCAGAAGGAGTCAATTGGGTAGGAATAGAAAGTTCAAGATCAAGTACTGAAATATTTTTAGTGGGTCAAAAATTGGCTGAACTATCGCCAGAAGGTGTCAATAGGGTAGAACTAAAATATTCAAAATCGACGACTCTTGGGCACGATTTTAGTACATTTGGTCAAATATTGACTTTTGAATGACCGATGTAACATCAGATAGAGTCAATAAGTAGGTATAGAAATTTCAAGATACATTACTGAAACATGTTCAATGGGTCAAATATTGGCTACTCTATGGCTAATTTATCACCAGAAGGAGTCAATGGGTAGAACGAAAAAGTTCAAAATCGACGACTCTTGGGCCCGATTTTAGTACATTTGGTCAAATATTGACTTTTGAATGATCTATGTAACATCAGAAAGAGTCAATAAGTCGGTATAGAAATTTCAAGATCCATGACTGAAACATGTCCAATGGGTAAAATATTGGCTACTCTATGGCTAATTTATCACCAGAAGGAGTCAATTGGGTAGGAATAGAATGTTCAAGATCAAGGACTGAAACATGTTCAATGGGTCAAATATTGGCTACTCTATGGCTAATTTTTCACCAGAAGGAGTAAAAGGGTAGAACTAAAAAGTTCAAAATAGACGATTCTTGGGCCCGATTTTAGTACATTTGGTCAAATATTGACTTTTGAATCACCGATATAACATCAGATAGATTCAATAAGTAGGTCTAGAAATTTCAAGATCCATGACTGAAACATGTTCAATGGGTTAAATATTGGCTACTCTATGGCTAATTTATAACCAGAAGGAGTCAATGGGTAGAGCTAAAAAGTTCAAAATCGACGACTCTTGGGCCCGATTTTAGTACATTTGGTCAAATATTGACTTTTGAATGATCTATGTAACATCAGAAAGAGTCAATAAGTAGGTATAGAAATTTCAAGATCCATGACTGAAACATGTTCAATGGGTCAAATATTGGCTACTCTATGGCTAATTTATCACCAGAAGGAGTCAATATAGTAGAAATAGAAATTTCAAAATCGACGACTCTTGGGCCCGATATTAGTACATTTGGTCAAATATGGATTTCTGAATGACTGACCTAAATTCAGAAAGAGTCAATGAGTAGGTATAAAAACTTCAAGATCCATAACTGAAACATGTGCAATGGGTAAAATATTGGATACTCTATGGCTAATTTATCACCAGAAGGAGTCAATTGGGTAGGAATAGAAAGTTCAAGATCAAGGACTGAAATATTTTCAGTGGGTCAAAAATTGGCTGAACTATCGCCAGAAGGATTCAATAGGGTATAACTAAAAAGTTCAAAATCGACGACTCTTGGGCCCGATATTAGTACATTTGGTCAAATATTGACTTTTGAATGATCTATGTAACATCAGAAAGAGTCAATAAGTAGGTATGGAAATTTCAAGATCCATGACTGAAACATGTTCAATGGGTCAAATATTGGCTACTCTATGGCTAATTTATCACCAGAAGGAGTCAAAGGGTAGAACTAAAAAGTTCAAAATCGACGACTCTCTGGCCCGATATTAGTACATTTGGTCAAATATTGACTTTTGAATGATCTATGTAACATCAGAAAGAGTCAATAAGTAGGTATAGAAATTTCAAGCTCCATGACTGAAACATGTTCAATGGGTCAAATATTGGCTACTCTATGGCTAATTTATCACTGGAAGGAGTCAAAGGGTAGAACTAAAAAGTTCAAAATAGACGACTCTTGGGTCCGATTTTAGTACAATTGGTCAAATATTGACTTTTGAATGATCGATGTAACATCAGAAAGAGTCAATAAGTAGGTATAGAAATTTCAAGATCCATGACTGAAACATGTTCAATGGGTAAAATATTGGCTACTCTATGGCTAATTTATCACCAGAAGGAGTCAATTGGGTAGAAATAGAAAGTTCAAAATCGACGACTCTTGGGCCCGATATTAGTACATTTGGTCAAATATGGATTTCTGAATGACTGACCTAAATTCAGAAAGAGTCAATGAGTAGGTATAAAAACTTCAAGATCCATAACAGAAACATGTCTAATGGGTAAAATATTGGCTACTCTATGGCTAATTTATCACCAGAAGGAGTCAATTGGGTAGGAATAGAAAGTTCAAGATCAAGGACTGAAATATTTTTAGTGGTCAAAAATTGGCTGAACTATCGCCAGAAGGTGTCAATAGGGTAGAACTAAAATATTCAAAATCGACGACTCTTGGGCACGATTTTAGTACATTTGGTCAAATATTGACTTTTGAATGACCGATGTAACATCAGATAGAGTCAATAAGTAGGTATAGAAATTTCAAGATCAAGGACTGAAACATGTTCAATGGGTCAAATATTGGCTACTCTATGGCTAATTTATCAACAGAAGGAGTTAATAGGGTATAACTAAAAGTTCAAAATCGACGACTCTCTGGCCCGATATTAGTACATTTGGTCAAATATTGACTTTGGAATGATCTATGTAACATCAGAAAGAGTCAATAAGTAGGTATAGAAATTTCAAGCTCCATGACTGAAACATGTTCAATGGGTCAAATATTGGCTACTCTATGGCTAATTTATCACCAGAAGGATTCAAAGGGTAGAACTAAAAAGTTCAAAATAGACGACTCTTGGGCCCGATTTTAGTACATTTGGTCAAATATTGACTTTTG
The DNA here is from genome assembly GCA_038088235.1 of Zacco platypus. Lineage (NCBI taxonomy): Eukaryota > Metazoa > Chordata > Actinopteri > Cypriniformes > Xenocyprididae > Zacco > Zacco platypus. The sequence goes on from CM076064.1 coordinate 19,070,360, forward strand.
AATGACCGATGTAACATCAGAAAGAGTCAATAAGTAGGTAGAGAAATTTCAAGATCCATTACTGAAACATGTTCAATGGGTCAAATATTGGCTACTCTATAGGTAATTTATCACCAGAAGGAGTCAATGGGTATAACTAAAAAGTTCAAAATCGACGACTCTTGGGCCCGATTTTAGTACATTTGGTCAAATATTGACTTTTGAATGACCGATATAACATCAGAAAGAGTCAATAAGTAGGTATAGAAATTTCAAGATCCATGACTGAAACATGTTCAATAGGTCAAATATTGGCTACTCTATGGCTAAATTATCACCAGAAGGGGGCAATAGGGTAGAACTAAAAAGTTCAAAATAGAAGACTCTTGGGCCCGATTTTAGTACATTTGGTCAAATATTGACTTTTGAATGATCTATGTAACATCAGATAGATTCAATAAGTAGGTATAGAAATTTCAAGATCCATGACTGAAACATGTTCAATGGGTTAAATATTGGCTACTCTATGGCTAATTTATAACCTGAAGGAGTCAATGGGTAGAGCTAAAAAGTTCAAAATCGACGACTCTTGGGCCTGATTTTAGTACATTTGGTCAAATATTGACTTTTGAATGATCTATGTAACATCAGAAAGAGTCAATAAGTAGGTAGAGAAATTTCAAGATCCATGACTGAAACATGTTCAATGGGTCAAATATTGGCTACTCTATGGCTAATTTATCACCAGAAGGAGTCAATATGGTAGAAATAGAAATTTCAAAATCGACGACTCTTGGGCCCGATATTAGTACATTTGGTCAAATATGGATTTCTGAATGACTGACCTAAATTCAGAAAGAGTCAATGAGTAGGTATAAAAACTTCAAGATCCATAACTGAAACATGTGCAATGGGTAAAATATTGGCTACTCTATGGCTAATTTATCACCAGAAGGAGTCAATTGGGTAGGAATAGAAAGTTCAAGATCAAGGACTGAAATATTTTCAGTGGGTCAAAAATTGGCTGAACTATCGCCAGAAGGATTCAATAGGGTATAACTAAAAAGTTCAAAATCGACGACTCTTTGGCCCGATATTAGTACATTTGGTCAAATATTGACTTTTGAATGATCTATGTAACATCAGAAAGAATCAATAAGTAGGTATGGAAATTTCAAGATCCATGACTGAAACATGTTCAATGGGTCAAATATTGGCTACTCTATGGCTAATTTATCACCAGAAGGAGTCAAAGGGTAGAACTAAAAAGTTCAAAATCGACGACTCTCTGGCCCGATATTAATACATTTGGTCAAATATTGACTTTTGAATGATCTATGTAACATCAGAAAGAGTCAATAAGTAGGTATAGAAATTTCAAGCTCCATGACTGAAATATGTTCAATGGGTCAAATATTGGCAACCCTATGGCTAATTTATCACCGGAAGGAGTCAAAGGGTAGAACTAAAAAGTTCAAAATAGACGACTCTTGGGTCCGATTTTAGTACAATTGGTCAAATATTGACTTTTGAATGACCGATGTAACATCAGAAAGAGTCAATATGTAGGTATAGAAATTTCAAGATCCATGACTGAAACATGTTCAATGGGTAAAATATTGGCTACTCTATGGCTAATTTATCACCAGAAGGAGTCAATTGGGTAGAAATAGAAAGTTCAAAATCGACGACTCTTGGGCCCGATATTAGTACATTTGGTCAAATATGGATTTCTGAATGACTGACCTAAATTCAGAAAGAGTCAATGAGTAGGTATAAAAACTTCAAGATCCATAACAGAAACATGTCCAATGGGTAAAATATTGGCTACTCTATGGCTAATTTATCACCAGAAGGAGTCAATTGGGTAGGAATAGAAAGTTCAAGATCAAGTACTGAAATATTTTTAGTGGGTCAAAAATTGGCTGAACTATCGCCAGAAGGTGTCAATAGGGTAGAACTAAAATATTCAAAATCGACGACTCTTGGGCACGATTTTAGTACATTTGGTCAAATATGGATTTCTGAATGTCTGACCTAAATTCAGAAAGAGTCAATGAGTAGGTATAAAAACTTCAAGATCCATAACAGAAACATGTCCAATGGGTAAAATATTGGCTACTCTATGGCTAATTTATCACCAGAAGGAGTCAATTGGGTAGGAATAGAAAGTTCAAGATCAAGTACTGAAATATTTTTAGTGGGTCAAAAATTGGCTGAACTATCGCCAGAAGGTGTCAATAGGGTAGAACTAAAATATTCAAAATCGACGACTCTTGGGCACGATTTTAGTACATTTGGTCAAATATTGACTTTTGAATGACCGATGTAACATCAGATAGAGTCAATAAGTAGGTATAGAAATTTCAAGATACATTACTGAAACATGTTCAATGGGTCAAATATTGGCTACTCTATGGCTAATTTATCACCAGAAGGAGTCAATGGGTAGAACGAAAAAGTTCAAAATCGACGACTCTTGGGCCCGATTTTAGTACATTTGGTCAAATATTGACTTTTGAATGATCTATGTAACATCAGAAAGAGTCAATAAGTCGGTATAGAAATTTCAAGATCCATGACTGAAACATGTCCAATGGGTAAAATATTGGCTACTCTATGGCTAATTTATCACCAGAAGGAGTCAATTGGGTAGGAATAGAATGTTCAAGATCAAGGACTGAAACATGTTCAATGGGTCAAATATTGGCTACTCTATGGCTAATTTTTCACCAGAAGGAGTAAAAGGGTAGAACTAAAAAGTTCAAAATAGACGATTCTTGGGCCCGATTTTAGTACATTTGGTCAAATATTGACTTTTGAATCACCGATATAACATCAGATAGATTCAATAAGTAGGTCTAGAAATTTCAAGATCCATGACTGAAACATGTTCAATGGGTTAAATATTGGCTACTCTATGGCTAATTTATAACCAGAAGGAGTCAATGGGTAGAGCTAAAAAGTTCAAAATCGACGACTCTTGGGCCCGATTTTAGTACATTTGGTCAAATATTGACTTTTGAATGATCTATGTAACATCAGAAAGAGTCAATAAGTAGGTATAGAAATTTCAAGATCCATGACTGAAACATGTTCAATGGGTCAAATATTGGCTACTCTATGGCTAATTTATCACCAGAAGGAGTCAATATGGTAGAAATAGAAATTTCAAAATCGACGACTCTTGGGCCCGATATTAGTACATTTGGTCAAATATGGATTTCTGAATGACTGACCTAAATTCAGAAAGAGTCAATGAGTAGGTATAAAAACTTCAAGATCCATAACTGAAACATGTGCAATGGGTAAAATATTGGATACTCTATGGCTAATTTATCACCAGAAGGAGTCAATTGGGTAGGAATAGAAAGTTCAAGATCAAGGACTGAAATATTTTCAGTGGGTCAAAAATTGGCTGAACTATCGCCAGAAGGATTCAATAGGTTATAACTAAAAAGTTCAAAATCGACGACTCTTGGGCCCGATATTAGTACATTTGGTCAAATATTGACTTTTGAATGATCTATGTAACATCAGAAAGAGTCAATAAGTAGGTATGGAAATTTCAAGATCCATGACTGAAACATGTTCAATGGGTCAAATATTGGCTACTCTATGGCTAATTTATCACCAGAAGGAGTCAAAGGGTAGAACTAAAAAGTTCAAAATCGACGACTCTCTGGCCCGATATTAGTACATTTGGTCAAATATTGACTTTTGAATGATCTATGTAACATCAGAAAGAGTCAATAAGTAGGTATAGAAATTTCAAGCTCCATGACTGAAACATGTTCAATGGGTCAAATATTGGCTACTCTATGGCTAATTTATCACTGGAAGGAGTCAAAGGGTAGAACTAAAAAGTTCAAAATAGACGACTCTTGGGTCCGATTTTAGTACAATTGGTCAAATATTGACTTTTGAATGATCGATGTAACATCAGAAAGAGTCAATAAGTAGGTATAGAAATTTCAAGATCCATGACTGAAACATGTTCAATGGGTAAAATATTGGCTACTCTATGGCTAATTTATCACCAGAAGGAGTCAATTGGGTAGAAATAGAAAGTTCAAAATCGACGACTCTTGGGCCCGATATTAGTACATTTGGTCAAATATGGATTTCTGAATGACTGACCTAAATTCAGAAAGAGTCAATGAGTAGGTATAAAAACTTCAAGATCCATAACAGAAACATGTCCAATGGGTAAAATATTGGCTACTCTATGGCTAATTTATCACCAGAAGGAGTCAATTGGGTAGGAATAGAAAGTTCAAGATCAAGGACTGAAATATTTTTAGTGGTCAAAAATTGGCTGAACTATCGCCAGAAGGTGTCAATAGGGTAGAACTAAAATATTCAAAATCGACGACTCTTGGGCACGATTTTAGTACATTTGGTCAAATATTGACTTTTGAATGACCGATGTAACATCAGATAGAGTCAATAAGTAGGTATAGAAATTTCAAGATCAAGGACTGAAACATGTTCAATGGGTCAAATATTGGCTACTCTATGGCTAATTTATCAACAGAAGGAGTTAATAGGGTATAACTAAAAGTTCAAAATCGACGACTCTCTGGCCCGATATTAGTACATTTGGTCAAATATTGACTTTGGAATGATCTATGTAACATCAGAAAGAGTCAATAAGTAGGTATAGAAATTTCAAGCTCCATGACTGAAACATGTTCAATGGGTCAAATATTGGCTACTCTATGGCTAATTTATCACCAGAAGGATTCAAAGGGTAGAACTAAAAAGTTCAAAATAGACGACTCTTGGGCCCGATTTTAGTACATTTGGTCAAATATTGACTTTTGAATGACCGATGTAACATCAGAAAGAGTCAATAAGTAGGTAGAGAAATTTCAAGATCCATTACTGAAACATGTTCAATGGGTCAAATATTGGCTACTCTATAGGTAATTTATCACCAGAAGGAGTCAATGGGTATAACTAAAAAGTTCAAAACCGACGACTCTTGGGCCCGATTTTAGTACATTTGGTCAAATATTGACTTTTGAATGACCGATATAACATCAGAAAGAGTCAATAAGTAGGTATAGAAATTTCAAGATCCATGACTGAAACATGTTCAATAGGTCAAATATTGGCTACTCTATGGCTAAATTATCACCAGAAGGGGGCAATAGGGTAGAACTAAAAAGTTCAAAATAGAAGACTCTTGGGCCCGATTTTAGTACATTTGGTCAAATATTGACTTTTGAATGATCTATGTAACATCAGATAGATTCAATAAGTAGGTATAGAAATTTCAAGATCCATGACTGAAACATGTTCAATGGGTTAAATATTGGCTACTCTATGGCTAATTTATAACCTGAAGGAGTCAATGGGTAGAGCTAAAAAGTTCAAAATCGACGACTCTTGGGCCTGATTTTAGTACATTTGGTCAAATATTGACTTTTGAATGATCTATGTAACATCAGAAAGAGTCAATAAGTAGGTAGAGAAATTTCAAGATCCATGACTGAAACATGTTCAATGGGTCAAATATTGGCTACTCTATGGCTAATTTATCACCAGAAGGAGTCAATATGGTAGAAATAGAAATTTCAAAATCGACGACTCTTGGGCCCGATATTAGTACATTTGGTCAAATATGGATTTCTGAATGACTGACCTAAATTCAGAAAGAGTCAATGAGTAGGTATAAAAACTTCAAGATCCATAACTGAAACATGTGCAATGGGTAAAATATTGGCTACTCTATGGCTAATTTATCACCAGAAGGAGTCAATTGGGTAGGAATAGAAAGTTCAAGATCAAGGACTGAAATATTTTCAGTGGGTCAAAAATTGGCTGAACTATCGCCAGAAGGATTCAATAGGGTATAACTAAAAAGTTCAAAATCGACGACTCTTGGGCCCGATATTAGTACATTTGGTCAAATATTGACTTTTGAATGATCTATGTAACATCAGAAAGAATCAATAAGTAGGTATGGAAATTTCAAGATCCATGACTGAAACATGTTCAATGGGTCAAATATTGGCTACTCTATGGCTAATTTATCACCAGAAGGAGTCAAAGGGTAGAACTAAAAAGTTCAAAATCGACGACTCTCTGGCCCGATATTAATACATTTGGTCAAATATTGACTTTTGAATGATCTATGTAACATCAGAAAGAGTCAATAAGTAGGTATAGAAATTTCAAGCTCCATGACTGAAATATGTTCAATGGGTCAAATATTGGCAACCCTATGGCTAATTTATCACCGGAAGGAGTCAAAGGGTAGAACTAAAAAGTTCAAAATAGACGACTCTTGGGTCCGATTTTAGTACAATTGGTCAAATATTGACTTTTGAATGACCGATGTAACATCAGAAAGAGTCAATATGTAGGTATAGAAATTTCAAGATCCATGACTGAAACATGTTCAATGGGTAAAATATTGGCTACTCTATGGCTAATTTATCACCAGAAGGAGTCAATTGGGTAGAAATAGAAAGTTCAAAATCGACGACTCTTGGGCCCGATATTAGTACATTTGGTCAAATATGGATTTCTGAATGACTGACCTAAATTCAGAAAGAGTCAATGAGTAGGTATAAAAACTTCAAGATCCATAACAGAAACATGTCCAATGGGTAAAATATTGGCTACTCTATGGCTAATTTATCACCAGAAGGAGTCAATTGGGTAGGAATAGAAAGTTCAAGATCAAGTACTGAAATATTTTTAGTGGGTCAAAAATTGGCTGAACTATCGCCAGAAGGTGTCAATAGGGTAGAACTAAAATATTCAAAATCGACGACTCTTGGGCACGATTTTAGTACATTTGGTCAAATATTGACTTTTGAATGACCGATGTAACATCAGATAGAGTCAATAAGTAGGTATAGAAATTTCAAGATCCATTACTGAAACATGTTCAATGGGTCAAATATTGGCTACTCTATGGCTAATTTATCACCAGAAGGAGTCAATGGGTAGAACGAAAAAGTTCAAAATCGACGACTCTTGGGCCCGATTTTAGTAGATTTGGTCAAATATTGACTTTTGAATGATCTATGTAACATCAGAAAGAGTCAATAAGTAGGTATAGAAATTTCAAGATCCATGACTGAAACATGTCCAATGGGTAAAATATTGGCTACTCTATGGCTAATTTATCACCAGAAGGAGTCAATTGGGTAGGAATAGAATGTTCAAGATCAAGGACTGAAACATGTTCAATGGGTCAAATATTGGCTACTCTATGGCTAATTTATCACCAGAAGGAGTAAAAGGGTAGAACTAAAAAGTTCAAAATAGACGATTCTTGGGCCCGATTTTAGTACATTTGGTCAAATATTGACTTTTGAATCACCGATATAACATCAGATAGATTCAATAAGTAGGTCTAGAAATTTCAAGATCCATGACTGAAACATGTTCAATGGGTTAAATATTGGCTACTCTATGGCTAATTTATGACCAGAAGGAGTCAATGGGTAGAGCTAAAAAGTTCAAAATCGACGACTCTTGGGCCCGATTTTAGTACATTTGGTCAAATATTGACTTTTGAATGATCTATGTAACATCAGAAAGAGTCAATAAGTAGGTATAGAAATTTCAAGATCCATGACTGAAACATGTTCAATGGGTCAAATATTGGCTACTCTATGGCTAATTTATCACCAGAAGGAGTCAATATGGTAGAAATAGAAATTTCAAAATCGACGACTCTTGGGCCCGATATTAGTACATTTGGTCAAATATGGATTTCTGAATGACTGACCTAAATTCAGAAAGAGTCAATGAGTAGGTATAAAAACTTCAAGATCCATAACTGAAACATGTGCAATGGGTAAAATATTGGCTACTCTATGGCTAATTTATCACCAGAAGGAGTCAATTGGGTAGGAATAGAAAGTTCAAGATCAAGGACTGAAATATTTTCAGTGGGTCAAAAATTGGCTGAACTATCGCCAGAAGGATTCAATAGGGTATAACTAAAAAGTTCAAAATCGACGACTCTTGGGCCCGATATTAGTACATTTGGTCAAATATTAACTTTTGAATGATCTATGTAACATCAGAAAGAGTCAATAAGTAGGTATGGAAATTTCAAGATCCATGACTGAAACATGTTCAATGGGTAAAATATTGGCTACTCTATGGCTAATTTATCACCAGAAGGAGTCAAAGGGTAGAACTAAAAAGTTCAAAATCGACGACTCTCTGGCCCGATATTGATACATTTGGTCAAATATTGACTTTTGAATGATCTATGTAACATCAGAAAGAGTCAATAAGTAGGTATAGAAATTTCAAGCTCCATGACTGAAACTTGTTCAATGTGTCAAATATTGGCTACTCTATGGCTAATTTATCACCGGAAGGAGTCAAAGGGTAGAACTAAAAAGTTCAAAATAGACGACTCTTGCGTCCGATTTTAGTACAATTGGTCAAATATTGACTTTTGAATGACCGATGTAACATCAGAAAGAGTCAATAAGTAGGTATAGAAATTTCAAGATCCATGACTGAAACATGTTCAATGGGTAAAATATTGGCTACTCTATGGCTAATTTATCACCAGAAGGAGTCAATTGGGTAGAAATAGAAAGTTCAAAATCGACGACTCTTGGGCCCGATATTAGTACATTTGGTCAAATATGGATTTCTGAATGTCTGACCTAAATTCAGAAAGAGTCAATGAGTAGGTATAAAAACTTCAAGATCCATAACAGAAACATGTCCAATGGGTAAAATATTGGCTACTCTATGGCTAATTTATCACCAGAAGGAGTCAATTGGGTAGGAATAGAAAGTTCAAGATCAAGGACTGAAATATTTTTAGTGGGTCAAAAATTGGCTGAACTATCGCCAGAAGGTGTCAATAGGGTAGAACTAAAATATTCAAAATCGACGACTCTTGGGCACGATTTTAGTGCATTTGGTCAAATATTGACTTTTGAATGACCGATGTAACAACAGATAGAGTCAATAAGTAGGTATAGAAATTTCAAGATCCATTACTGAAACATGTTCAATGGGTCAAATATTGGCTACTCTATGGCTAATTTATCACCAGAAGGAGTCAATGGGTAGAACGAAAAAGTTCAAAATCGACGACTCTTGGGCACGATTTTAGTACATTTGGTCAAATATTGACTTTTGAATGATCTATGTAACATCAGAAAGAGTCAATAAGTAGGTATGGAAATTTCAAGATCCATGACTGAAACATGTTCAATGGGTCAAATATTGGCTAATCTATGGCTAATTTATCACCAGAAGGAGTCAATAGGGTAGAAATAGAAATTTCAAAATCGACGACTCTTGGGCCCGATATTAGTACATTTGGTCAAATATGGATTTCTGAATGACTGACCTAAATTCAGAAAGAGTCAATGAGTAGGTATAAAAACTTCAAGATCCATAACTGAAACATGTCCAATGGGTAAAATATTGGCTACTCTATGGCTAATTTATCACCAGAAGGAGTTAATAGGGTATAACTAAAAGTTCAAAATCGACGACTCTCTGGCCCGATATTAGTACATTTGGTCAAATATTGACTTTTGAATGATCTATGTAACATCAGAAAGAGTCAATAAGTAGGTATAGAAATTTCAAGCTCCATGACTGAAACATGTTCAATGGGTCAAATATTGGCTACTCTATGGCTAATTTATCACCAGAAGGAGTCAAAGGGTAGAACTAAAAAGTTCAAAATAGAAGACTCTTGGGCCCGATTTTAGTACATTTGGTCAAATATTGACTTTTGAATGACCGATGTAACATCAGAAAGAGTCAATAAGTAGGTAGAGAAATTTCAAGATCCATTACTGAAACATGTTCAATGGGTCAAATATTGGCTACTCTATGGCTAATTTATCACCGGAAGGAGTCAATTGGGTAGAAATAGAAAGTTCAAAATCGACGACTCTTGGGCCCGATTTTAGTACATTTGGTCAAATATTGACTTTTGAATGATCTATGTAACATCAGATAGATTCAATAAGTAGGTATAGAAATTTCAAGATCCATGACTGAAACATGTTCAATGGGTTAAATATTGGCTACTCTATGGCTAATTTATAACCAGAAGGAGTCAATGGGTAGAGCTAAAAAGTTCAAAATCGATGACTCTTGGGCCCGATTTTAGTACATTTGGTCAAATATTGACTTTTGAATGATCTATGTAACATCAGAAAGAGTCAATAAGTAGGTATAGAAATTTCAAGATCCATGACTGAAACATGTTCAATGGGTCAAATATTGGCTACTCTATGGCTAATTTATCACCAGAAGGAGTCAATTGGGTAGGAATAGAATGTTCAAGATCAAGGACTGAATCATGTTCAATGGGTCAAATATTGGCTACTCTATGGCTAATTTATCACCAGAAGGAGTAAAAGGGTAGAACTAAAAAGTTCAAAATAGACGATTCTTGGGCCCGATTTTAGTACATTTGGTCAAATATTGACTTTTGAATCACCGATATAACATCAGATAGATTCAATAAGTAGGTCTAGAAATTTCAAGATCCATGACTGAAACATGTTCAATGGGTTAAATATTGGCTACTCTATGGCTAATTTATAACCAGAAGGAGTCAATGGGTAGAGCTAAAAAGTTCAAAATCGACGACTCTTGGGCCCGATTTTAGTACATTTGGTCAAATATTGACTTTTGAATGATCTATGTAACATCAGAAAGAGTCAATAAGTAGGTATAGAAATTTCAAGCTCCATGACTGAAATATGTTCAATGGGTCAAATATTGGCTACGCTATGGCTAATTTATCACCGGAAGGAGTCAAAGGGTAGAACTAAAAAGTTCAAAATAGACGACTCTTGGGTCCGATTTTAGTACAATTGGTCAAATATTGACTTTTGAATGACCGATGTAACATCAGAAAGAGTCAATATGTAGGTATAGAAATTTCAAGATCCATGACTGAAACATGTTCAATGGGTAAAATATTGGCTACTCTATGGCTAATTTATCACCAGAAGGAGTCAATTGGGTAGAAATAGAAAGTTCAAAATCGACGACTCTTGGGCCCGATATTAGTACATTTGGTCAAATATGGATTTCTGAATGACTGACCTAAATTCAGAAAGAGTCAATGAGTAGGTATAAAAACTTCAAGATCCATAACTGAAACATGTGCAATGGGTAAAATATTGGCTACTCTATGGCTAATTTATCACCAGAAGGAGTCAATTGGGTAGGAATAGAAAGTTCAAGATCAAGGACTGAAATATTTTCAGTGGGTCAAAAATTGGCTGAACTATCGCCAGAAGGATTCAATAGGGTATAACTAAAAAGTTCAAAATCGACGACTCTTGGGCCCGATATTAGTACATTTGGTCAAATATTGACTTTTGAATGATCTATGTAACATCAGAAAGAATCAATAAGTAGGTATGGAAATTTCAAGATCCATGACTGAAACATGTTCAATGGGTCAAATATTGGCTACTCTATGGCTAATTTATCACCAGAAGGAGTCAAAGGGTAGAACTAAAAAGTTCAAAATCGACGACTCTCTGGCCCGATATTAATACTTCCCTTTCGAAGGGAACTCGAGTTGCGTCGTACAACGCTAGGGGAACCGCCTCTGCGGGGACCGGTGTCTGAAACTAATATCCAATCTCGTCAATATGAACTTGACCGGCGACAGCCCATGACGTCATATCGATGCGTCCCACATGTATATAAGGGGCGCTCAGATAACATGTCGTCCTCTTTTCGTCTTCAGGGACTGTATGTTTGAAACACTATCGTGATATTATGAAATGCACAGGCAAACTAAGTGTGTGGATCCGTGTCACTCGTTATTTGACATTAGATTACACACACGAGCTGTGCGCTCTCTGTCTGCGTGAAGAGCACGTACGGGCAGTTCTCGAGGGAGCTGTTGGTGCAAACTGTGAATGTTCCATTCTCGTCTGGGTCTCTTCTCGAGGGAAGAGAGTTCAGCATCTGCGCCTGGTGGTTCGGGTCCCGCTCGCGCTGAGGCAGAGCGGAGACTCAGATCATGGGGCTTTCAGATGGCGCTCGCCGAACATTTGAAAGGGGTGTGACCGCTCGCGCGATTCGGCGGTTCGCGAGAAGGAGCTGCTGGGACAGGATGCGCTGTTTTCTACATCTGCAGTCCAGCGGTGAGTGCTCTTCCAACCGAGCAGGAGATGGCTGGAGAGGGTGAGTAAATACTGATTTCTCTCAGCCGCCCTGTGCCGCGTGTGCTGAGCTGTTGATTATGGAACGCGCTGCAGGCAAATTACAGTTTCCATGGCAGCGCGTTGGGGGAGAGGCCGCGCGCATTCAATGAATGACGATCGGTTTCTCTCTGGCCATATTTCTACAGCTCTAGTGAGCTTTCCATGCCTTCCTATACTGAGAAAGTTGGGGGGGCATGGAAGTACCCATGTTCTGTATTCCTTAAATATTCCATATACGTGTGTATATATGTATGTATATGTATGTATGTATGTATGTATATATATATGTGTGTATGTATGTATGTATATATATATATATATATATATATATGTATGTGTATGCGCGTTATATATGTGTATTATATAGGCTATAGGGTGGTATGGGTCATGGAGTTAGCCATGCGCCACCCTGTGGCCGCAGGATGAACTGTTTGGCTAAGTAATATGATACATTTTCATTTACTCATATGCAAATACTGAAGTATTTCTCTTTAGACCTCGGTTCCCTGTTTGGGTTTATTTTTGAGGGAATATGGGTACGTATCGATGCTGGAATTAGCCAACTAATGATAAACTTTATTGTTTGGCACTTCTTGCGTGGATACAGCTCAAACTCTGCCATCTAGGTCCTAAAGTGACATTTCCCTTAGATGGCAGGGCATACGTGGCAGCGGGTCAGGCTGGTGCTGCTCTGCACACGATGACTGTGTGGCAGGCACACCAGGCTGTCCTGCAGAGAGACTTAGACCAGCAGCATTCAAAGACGTGCATGCTGCTGAGGTCTGAGTCCTCAACCAGACAGATGGCCTGGCCTGTCCAGACCTGAGGGTCGCAGACAGGGCCAGAAGGAGAGTGTCGCCTCCCGTGCACCCCTCCTGGTATGAGCAGGTCACTTGGAGGCGAGACTCAAGAAACTTGGGAGAGGTGATCCGCCAGGGACGCGGTAAAGATTGGCGCCCCTGGTGGATCCCCGCTCTCTGGTAGAGGGTTTTAATGATTTACCGTCTATGTTCTCTGTAAGCCGCAGTTTCTATATCGGACCAGAGCTGGGCCTATGACATTAATTCTGATGGCCCGCCTTTGGCGTGATAGTGAGACTCCCTTTCAGGCTATAAGGGTGGTAGGATCCACGTTTCCATGGTGGTAGACCGCCACCCTGTGGCCGCAGGGTGAATTGTTCCTCTCCTTTTCTTTAAGGCGAAGAAACAGACAGGTTATGGGAAATTACTATGTTTTTCTTGGAAGATAAAGTAAGAAAAATGTAGCTCTCCCTGTTTAGGAGGCTGGCAGAGATTTCGTGTATGTGTTGTGTATATATACATATACGCATGAGGGTTGCGTGTGTGTATATATGTGGATATATATGCAGTTACATTACAAATAAGCAGGGCTATTTTGTATATAGGTCCCCTTTTTCAGTAAGGGAGTGCAGTTATATACTTATTAGTCCCCTGAGGTCCCCTGTGTGTGTGGCAAAATATGAGAGTAGGAGGAATGCCAGTAGGAGCTTTTCTGTCTGAGGAGAGGAAAGGCTTTAGGTCCTCTGGCAAACCGCCGCTTTAGTTTTTATCAGTAAGTTGGCCTCCCCACTTGAGAGTGTGGTTAAGGCTGCTGCTGTGTGTAGGTAGGCCCTCTTGTATATTCAAGACAGGCCACCTTCACTGCCATCTCAGAGCAGGGTAGTCTTGTGACTTTGACCTTAGGAATGCTTAGCACCACTTGGGAGGCAGCAGGCCGCGCTGTGGGTGAGCCCCAGCGTTGCAGGCCATCAGCAGACCAGTAAGTCTTGCCGTCGGGTAAGCTGGCCTTAGCAGGCCGCCCTGTCGGCGAGCAGGCCTCCCTGTGGGCGAGCCCCAGGGTTGTAGGCTTTTCACTACTGTTAGTCTGACTGGGTAGTCTGGCTGTCAGGTAAGCTGGCCTTAACAGGCCGCCCTGTATGCTGACGTGTCTCTCTGTAGGCGAGCCCCAGGGCTCAGACTATCCACGACTAGTAGTCTTGCTGTCAGGTGAGCTGGCCTTAGCAGGCCGCCCTGTATGCTAACATGCTTCCCTGTGGGCGAGCCCAGGGTTGCAGAGAGCTGGCCTTAGCAGGCCGCCCTGTATGCTAACATGCCTCCCTGTGGATGAGCCCCAGGGGTACGGATATATGACAGCTGGTTGGTCTAAATCATCAGGTAAGCTGGCCTTAGCAGGCCGCCCTGTGTGCTAGCAGGCCTCCCTGTGGTGGTAGGCCCTAGACAGCAGCTACCAGTTAGCCGGCCATTGTGGTCGCTCTGAAATGAGCCCCAGTGGCTGGACATCGCCAGCCTCAGAGTCCACGGCCTCCATGGCGCCGTTAACATAGGTGCGGTGCTGATCCTAGGATTGAGCAGAATGACTCCCCTAGCTTGATAGGGTCGATAGCACTTTGCTGAGTCCTGCTCTCCAGGATGCCCGTCTCTAAGATCCGTTGATTGAGTTGGTTACTGCCCTTCTGCAGTCCCTCTTTCTGGACGTCTCTTTGTGAGATTTTTGTAAGAGACACTGTTTCTGAGGAAACAGTCAGGTGGTTGGCAGGCTAGGCTACTAGCTCAGCTAGAGGCCAGGCCAGCCTCCCTGACGGCCGCGGTCTATATACTCCCCTCATAGGATTGAGCCAGGGACTCCCCTCGCTTGTAAGGGTTGATAGCACTTTGCTGAGTCCTGCTCTCCAGGATGCCCGTCTCTAAGATCCGTTGATTGAGTTGGTTACTGCCCTTCTGCAGTCCCTCTTTCTGGACGTCTCTTTGTGAGATTTTTGTAAGAGACACTGTTTCTGAGGAAACAGTCAGGTGGTTGGCAGGCTAGGCTACTAGCTCAGCTAGAGGCCGGGCCAGCCTCCATGGTGGCATTCAGGGTCGACTTTGCTCCCCTGAGAAGTGACAGCCCGGTTATGGCCGTAGGCCGTGTGCACTTCCCTTGTGAACGCCTTGGGGAGTGCACGGCCTCCATGGCACTGGTAAGGCAGATGCCATGTAGATCCTAGGAGTCTCTAGGGTCCGTTGGTTGAGTTGGTTACTGCCCTTCTGCAGTCCCTCTTTCTGGACGTCTCTTTGTGAGATTTTTGTAAGAGACACCGTTTCTGAGGAAACAGTCAGGTTGTTAGCTGACCTGGCTACTAGCACAGCTAGAGGCTGGGTCAGCCTCCCTGACGGCCATGGGCTATGTATACTAAAGCCCCTCACGAGGTTGAGCCAGCGACTCCCCTCGCTTGTAAGGGTTGATGGCACTTTGCTGAGTCCTGCTCTCCAGGATGCCCGTCTCTAAGATCCGTTGATTGAGTTGGTTACTGCCCTTTTGCAGTCCCTCTTTCTGGACGTCTCTTTGTGAGATTTTTGTAAGAGACACTGTTTCTGAGGAAACAGGTGGTTGGCAGGCTAGGCTACTAGCTCAGCTAGAGGCCAGGCCAGCCTCCATGGTGGCATTCAGGTTTGACTTCATTCCCAAACAAGTGACTGGCTGGGTTGCCTATGGGCCCCAGGCCACGCTCCCTCAAGGGACCCCTTCTGAGGAAGTTGTTGGTCCCAGGCCTTGGTGCGGCCTTGGCAGGTCTCCATATGTGCGTAGAGGCCGCCTTAAGGCTTAGTGCTGAGGTTTTGACCGCTGGGAGCGCTGTCACTGACAGCCCAGTGGGACCCTGGGGGTCTGGCATTTCATTTGCCTGATTCTGACAGTGGTCACTGCCATAATTTGGCATGCACTCCCCTCAGCATGGCGGCGTGGGTATACCGTTCCCCTAGCGTTGTACGACGCAACTCGAGTTCCCTTCGAAAGGGAACGTCTCAGGTTACGTATGTAACCATAGTTCCCTGAGAACAGGGAACGAGACGTTGCGTCTTCCTGCCATGCCTCAGGGCCCGCCTGCTTACAGTCCCTTCAGACGATAAGCGGACGACATGTTATCTGAGCGCCCCTTATATACATGTGGGACGCATCGATATGACGTCATGGGCTGTCGCCGGTCAAGTTCATATTGACGAGATTGGATATTAGTTTCAGACACCGGTCCCCGCAGAGGCGGTTCCCCTAGCGTTGTACGACGCAACGTCTCGTTCCCTGTTCTCAGGGAACTATGGTTACATACGTAACCTGAGACGATTTGGTCAAATATTGACTTTTGAATGATCTATGTAACATCAGAAAGAGTCAATAAGTAGGTATAGAAATTTCAAGCTCCATGACTGAAATATGTTCAATGGGTCAAATATTGGCTACGCTATGGCTAATTTATCACCGGAAGGAGTCAAAGGGTAGAACTAAAAAGTTCAAAATAGACGACTCTTGGGTCCGATTTTAGTACAATTGGTCAAATATTGACTTTTGAATGACCGATGTAACATCAGAAAGAGTCAATATGTAGGTATAGAAATTTCAAGATCCATGACTGAAACATGTTCAATGGGTAAAATATTGGCTACTCTATGGCTAATTTATCACCAGAAGGAGTCAATTGGGTAGAAATAGAAAGTTCAAAATCGACGACTCTTGGGCCCGATATTAGTACATTTGGTCAAATATGGATTTCTGAATGACTGACCTAAATTCAGAAAGAGTCAATGAGTAGGTATAAAAACTTCAAGATCCATAACAGAAACATGTCCAATGGGTAAAATATTGGCTACTCTATGGCTAATTTATCACCAGAAGGAGTCAATTGGGTAGGAATAGAAAGTTCAAGATCAAGGACTGAAATATTTTTAGTGGGTCAAAAATTGGCTGAACTATCGCCAGAAGGTGTCAATAGGGTAGAACTAAAATATTCAAAATCGACGACTCTTGGGCACGATTTTAGTGCATTTGGTCAAATATTGACTTTTGAATGACCGATGTAACAACAGATAGAGTCAATAAGTAGGTATAGAAATTTCAAGATCCATTACTGAAACATGTTCAATGGGTCAAATATTGGCTACTCTATGGCTAATTTATCACCAGAAGGAGTCAATGGGTAGAACGAAAAAGTTCAAAATCGACGACTCTTGGGCACGATTTTAGTACATTTGGTCAAATATTGACTTTTGAATGATCTATGTAACATCAGAAAGAGTCAATAAGTAGGTATGGAAATTTCAAGATCCATGACTGAAACATGTTCAATGGGTCAAATATTGGCTAATCTATGGCTAATTTATCACCAGAAGGAGTCAATAGGGTAGAAATAGAAATTTCAAAATCGACGACTCTTGGGCCCGATATTAGTACATTTGGTCAAATATGGATTTCTGAATGACTGACCTAAATTCAGAAAGAGTCAATGAGTAGGTATAAAAACTTCAAGATCCATAACTGAAACATGTCCAATGGGTAAAATATTGGCTACTCTATGGCTAATTTATCACCGGAAGGAGTCAATTGGGTAGAAATAGAAAGTTCAAAATCGACGACTCTTCGGCCCGATTTTAGTACATTTGGTCAAATATTGACTTTTGAATGATCTATGTAACATCAGATAGATTCAATAAGTAGGTATAGAAATTTCAAGATCCATGACTGAAACATGTTCAATGGGTTAAATATTGGCTACTCTATGGCTAATTTATAACCAGAAGGAGTCAATGGGTAGAGCTAAAAAGTTCAAAATCGACGACTCTTGGGCCCGATTTTAGTACATTTGGTCAAATATTGACTTTTGAATGATCTATGTAACATCAGAAAGAGTCAATAAGTAGGTATAGAAATTTCAAGATCCATGACTGAAACATGTTCAATGGGTCAAATATTGGCTACTCTATGGCTAATTTATCACCAGAAGGAGTCAATATGGTAGAAATAGAAATTTCAAAATCGACGACTCTTGGGCCCGATATTAGTACATTTGGTCAAATATGGATTTCTGAATGACTGACCTAAATTCAGAAAGAGTCAATGAGTAGGTATAAAAACTTCAGGATCCATAACTGAAACATGTCAAATGGGTAAAATATTGGCTACTCTATGGCTAATTTATCACCAGAAGGAGTCAATTGGGTAGGAATAGAAAGTTCAAGATCAAGGACTGAAATATTTTCAGTGGGTCAAAAATTGGCTGAACTATCGCCAGAAGGATTCAATAGGGTATAACTAAAAAGTTCAAAATCGACGACTCTTGGGCCCGATATTAGTACATTTGGTCAAATATTGACTTTTGAATGATCTATGTAACATCAGAAAGAGTCAATAAGTAGGTATGGAAATTTCAAGATCCATGACTGAAACATGTTCAATGGGTCAAATATTGGCTACTCTATGGCTAATTTATCACCAGAAGGAGTCAAAGGGTAGAACTAAAAAGTTCAAAATCGACGACTCTCTGGCCCGATATTAGTACATTTGGTCAAATATTGACTTTTGAATGATCTATGTAACATCAGAAAGAGTCAATAAGTAGGTATAGAAATTTCAAGCTCCATGACTGAAACATGTTCAATGGGTCAAATATTGGCTACTCTATGGCTAATTTATCACTGGAAGGAGTCAAAGGGTAGAACTAAAAAGTTCAAAATAGACGACTCTTGGGTCCGATTTTAGTACAATTGGTCAAATATTGACTTTTGAATGATCGATGTAACATCAGAAAGAGTCAATAAGTAGGTATAGAAATTTCAAGATCCATGACTGAAACATGTTCAATGGGTAAAATATTGGCTACTCTATGGCTAATTTATCACCAGAAGGAGTCAATTGGGTAGAAATAGAAAGTTCAAAATCGACGACTCTTGGGCCCGATATTAGTACATTTGGTCAAATATGGATTTCTGAATGACTGACCTAAATTCAGAAAGAGTCAATGAGTAGGTATAAAAACTTCAAGATCCATAACAGAAACATGTCCAATGGGTAAAATATTGGCTACTCTATGGCTAATTTATCACCAGAAGGAGTCAATTGGGTAGGAATAGAAAGTTCAAGATCAAGGACTGAAATATTTTCAGTGGGTCAAAAATTGGCTGAACTATCGCCAGAAAGTGTCAATAGGGTAGAACTAAAATATTCAAAATCGACGACTCTTGGGCACGATTTTAGTACATTTGGTCAAATATTGACTTTTGAATGATCTATGTAACATCAGAAAGAATCAATAAGTAGGTATGGAAATTTCAAGATCCATGACTGAAACATGTTCAATGGGTCAAATATTGGCTACTCTATGGCTAATTTATCACCAGAAGGAGTCAAAGGGTAGAACTAAAAAGTTCAAAATAGACGATTCTTGGGCCCGATTTTAGTACATTTGGTCAAATATTGACTTTTGAATCACCGATATAACATCAGATAGATTCAATAAGTAGGTCTAGAAATTTCAAGATCCATGACTGAAACATGTTCAATGGGTTAAATATTGGCTACTCTATGGCTAATTTATAACCAGAAGGAGTCAATGGGTAGAGCTAAAAAGTTCAAAATCGACGACTCTTGGGCCCGATTTTAGTACATTTGGTCAAATATTGACTTTTGAATGATCTATGTAACATCAGAAAGAGTCAATAAGTAGGTATAGAAATTTCAAGCTCCATGACTGAAATATGTTCAATGGGTCAAATATTGGCTACGCTATGGCTAATTTATCACCGGAAGGAGTCAAAGGGTAGAACTAAAAAGTTCAAAATAGACGACTCTTGGGTCCGATTTTAGTACAATTGGTCAAATATTGACTTTTGAATGACCGATGTAACATCAGAAAGAGTCAATATGTAGGTATAGAAATTTCAAGATCCATGACTGAAACATGTTCAATGGGTAAAATATTGGCTACTCTATGGCTAATTTATCACCAGAAGGAGTCAATTGGGTAGAAATAGAAAGTTCAAAATCGACGACTCTTGGGCCCGATATTAGTACATTTGGTCAAATATGGATTTCTGAATGACTGACCTAAATTCAGAAAGAGTCAATGAGTAGGTATAAAAACTTCAAGATCCATAACTGAAACATGTGCAATGGGTAAAATATTGGCTACTCTATGGCTAATTTATCACCAGAAGGAGTCAATTGGGTAGGAATAGAAAGTTCAAGATCAAGGACTGAAATATTTTCAGTGGGTAAAAAATTGGCTGAACTATCGCCAGAAGGAGTCAAAGGGTAGAACTAAAAAGTTCACAATCGACGACTCTCTGGCCCAATTTTAGTACATTTGGTCAAATATTCACTTTTGAATCACCGATATAACATCAGAAAGAGTCAATAAGTAGGTAAAGAAATATCAAGCTCCATGACTGAAACATGTTCAATGGGTAAAATATTGGCTACTCTATGGCTAATTTATCACCAGAAGGAGTCAATTGGGTAGAAATAGAAAGTTCAAAATCGACGACTCTTGGGCCCGATATTAGTACATTTGGTCAAATATGGATTTCTGAATGACTGACCTAAATTCAGAAAGAGTCAATGAGTAGGTATAAAAACTTCAAGATCCATAACAGAAACATGTCCAATGGGTAAAATATTGGCTACTCTATGGCTAATTTATCACCAGAAGGAGTCAATTGGGTAGGAATAGAAAGTTCAAGATCAAGGACTGAAATATTTTTAGTGGTCAAAAATTGGCTGAACTATCGCCAGAAGGTGTCAATAGGGTAGAACTAAAATATTCAAAATCGACGACTCTTGGGCACGATTTTAGTACATTTGGTCAAATATTGACTTTTGAATGACCGATGTAACATCAGATAGAGTCAATAAGTAGGTATAGAAATTTCAAGATCAAGGACTGAAACATGTTCAATGGGTCAAATATTGGCTACTCTATGGCTAATTTATCACCAGAAGGATTCAAAGGATAGAACTAAAAAGTTCAAAATAGACGACTCTTGGGCCCGATTTTAGTACATTTGGTCAAATATTGACTTTTGAATGACCGATGTAACATCAGAAAGAGTCAATAAGTAGGTAGAGAAATTTCAAGATCCATTACTGAAACATGTTCAATGGGTCAAATATTGGCTACTCTATAGGTAATTTATCACCAGAAGGAGTCAATGGGTAGAACTAAAAAGTTCAAAATCGACGACTCTTGGGCCCGATTTTAGTACATTTGGTCAAATATTGACTTTTGAATGACCGATATAACATCAGAAAGAGTCAATAAGTAGGTATAGACATTTCAAGATCCATGACTGAAACATGTTCAATAGGTCAAATATTGGCTACTCTATGGCTAAATTATCACCAGAAGGGGGCAATAGGGTAGAACTAAAAAGTTCAAAATAGAAGACTCTTGGGCCCGATTTTAGTACATTTGGTCAAATATTGACTTTTGAATGATCTATGTAACATCAGATAGATTCAATAAGTAGGTATAGAAATTTCAAGATCCATGACTGAAACATGTTCAATGGGTTAAATATTGGCTACTCTATGGCTAATTTATAACCTGAAGGAGTCAATGGGTAGAGCTAAAAAGTTCAAAATCGACGACTCTTGGGCCTGATTTTAGTACATTTGGTCAAATATTGACTTTTGAATGATCTATGTAACATCAGAAAGAGTCAATAAGTAGGTAGAGAAATTTCAAGATCCATGACTGAAACATGTTCAATGGGTCAAATATTGGCTACTCTATGGCTAATTTATCACCAGAAGGAGTCAATATGGTAGAAATAGAAATTTCAAAATCGACGACTCTTGGGCCCGATATTAGTACATTTGGTCAAATATGGATTTCTGAATGACTGACCTAAATTCAGAAAGAGTCAATGAGTAGGTATAAAAACTTCAAGATCCATAACTGAAACATGTGCAATGGGTAAAATATTGGCTACTCTATGGCTAATTTATCACCAGAAGGAGTCAATTGGGTAGGAATAGAAAGTTCAAGATCAAGGACTGAAATATTTTCAGTGGGTCAAAAATTGGCTGAACTATCGCCAGAAGGATTCATTAGGGTATAACTAAAAAGTTCAAAATCGACGACTCTTGGGCCCGATATTAGTACATTTGGTCAAATATTGACTTTTGAATGATCTATGTAACATCAGAAAGAATCAATAAGTAGGTATGGAAATTTCAAGATCCATGACTGAAACATGTTCAATGGGTCAAATATTGGCTACTCTATGGCTAATTTATCACCAGAAGGAGTCAAAGGGTAGAACTAAAAAGTTCAAAATCGACGACTCTCTGGCCCGATATTAATACATTTGGTCAAATATTGACTTTTGAATGATCTATGTAACATCAGAAAGAGTCAATAAGTAGGTATAGAAATTTCAAGCTCCATGACTGAAATATGTTCAATGGGTGAAATATTGGCTACTCTATGGCTAATTTATCACCGGAAGGAGTCAAAGGGTAGAACTAAAAAGTTCAAAATAGACGACTCTTGGGTCCGATTTTAGTACAATTGGTCAAATATTGACTTTTGAATGACCGATGTAACATCAGAAAGAGTCAATATGTAGGTATAGAAATTTCAAGATCCATGACTGAAACATGTTCAATGGGTAAAATATTGGCTACTCTATGGCTAATTTATCACCAGAAGGAGTCAATTGGGTAGAAATAGAAAGTTCAAAATCGACGACTCTTGGGCCCGATATTAGTACATTTGGTCAAATATGGATTTCTGAATGACTGACCTAAATTCAGAAAGAGTCAATGAGTAGGTATAAAAACTTCAAGATCCATAACAGAAACATGTCCAATGGGTAAAATATTGGCTACTCTATGGCTAATTTATCACCAGAAGGAGTCAATTGGGTAGGAATAGAAAGTTCAAGATCAAGTACTGAAATATTTTTAGTGGGTCAAAAATTGGCTGAACTATCGCCAGAAGGTGTCAATAGGGTAGAACTAAAATATTCAAAATCGACGACTCTTGGGCACGATTTTAGTACATTTGGTCAAATATTGACTTTTGAATGACCGATGTAACATCAGATAGAGTCAATAAGTAGGTATAGAAATTTCAAGATCCATTACTGAAACATGTTCAATGGGTCAAATATTGGCTACTCTATGGCTAATTTATCACCTGAAGGAGTCAATGGGTAGAACGAAAAAGTTCAAAATCGACGACTCTTGGGCCCGATTTTAGTACATTTGGTCAAATATTGACTTTTGAATGATCTATGTAACATCAGAAAGAGTCAATAAGTAGGTATAGAAATTTCAAGATCCATGACTGAAACATGTCCAATGGGTAAAATATTGGCTACTCTATGGCTAATTTATCACCAGAAGGAGTCAATTGGGTAGGAATAGAATGTTCAAGATCAAGGACTGAATCATGTTCAATGGGTCAAATATTGGCTACTCTATGGCTAATTTATCACCAGAAGGAGTAAAAGGGTAGAACTAAAAAGTTCAAAATAGACGATTCTTGGGCCCGATTTTAGTACATTTGGTCAAATATTGACTTTTGAATCACCGATATAACATCAGATAGATTCAATAAGTAGGTCTAGAAATTTCAAGATCCATGACTGAAACATGTTCAATGGGTTAAATATTGGCTACTCTATGGCTAATTTATAACCAGAAGGAGTCAATGGGTAGAGCTAAAAAGTTCAAAATCGACGACTCTTGGGCCCGATTTTAGTACATTTGGTCAAATATTGACTTTTGAATGATCTATGTAACATCAGAAAGAGTCAATAAGTAGGTATAGAAATTTCAAGCTCCATGACTGAAATATGTTCAATGGGTCAAATATTGGCTACGCTATGGCTAATTTATCACCGGAAGGAGTCAAAGGGTAGAACTAAAAAGTTCAAAATAGACGACTCTTGGGTCCGATTTTAGTACAATTGGTCAAATATTGACTTTTGAATGACCGATGTAACATCAGAAAGAGTCAATATGTAGGTATAGAAATTTCAAGATCCATGACTGAAACATGTTCAATGGGTAAAATATTGGCTACTCTATGGCTAATTTATCACCAGAAGGAGTCAATTGGGTAGAAATAGAAAGTTCAAAATCGACGACTCTTGGGCCCGATATTAGTACATTTGGTCAAATATGGATTTCTGAATGACTGACCTAAATTCAGAAAGAGTCAATGAGTAGGTATAAAAACTTCAAGATCCATAACTGAAACATGTGCAATGGGTAAAATATTGGCTACTCTATGGCTAATTTATCACCAGAAGGAGTCAATTGGGTAGGAATAGAAAGTTCAAGATCAAGGACTGAAATATTTTCAGTGGGTCAAAAATTGGCTGAACTATCGCCAGAAGGATTCAATAGGGTATAACTAAAAAGTTCAAAATCGACGACTCTTGGGCCCGATATTAGTACATTTGGTCAAATATTGACTTTTGAATGATCTATGTAACATCAGAAAGAATCAATAAGTAGGTATGGAAATTTCAAGATCCATGACTGAAACATGTTCAATGGGTCAAATATTGGCTACTCTATGGCTAATTTATCACCAGAAGGAGTCAAAGGGTAGAACTAAAAAGTTCAAAATCGACGACTCTCTGGCCCGATATTAATACATTTGGTCAAATATTGACTTTTGAATGATCTATGTAACATCAGAAAGAGTCAATAAGTAGGTATAGAAATTTCAAGCTCCATGACTGAAATATGTTCAATGGGTCAAATATTGGCTACGCTATGGCTAATTTATCACCGGAAGGAGTCAAAGGGTAGAACTAAAAAGTTCAAAATAGACGACTCTTGGGTCCGATTTTAGTACAATTGGTCAAATATTGACTTTTGAATGACCGATGTAACATCAGAAAGAGTCAATATGTAGGTATAGAAATTTCAAGATCCATGACTGAAACATGTTCAATGGGTAAAATATTGGCTACTCTATGGCTAATTTATCACCAGAAGGAGTCAATTGGGTAGAAATAGAAAGTTCAAAATCGACGACTCTTGGGCCCGATATTAGTACATTTGGTCAAATATGGATTTCTGAATGACTGACCTAAATTCAGAAAGAGTCAATGAGTAGGTATAAAAACTTCAAGATCCATAACAGAAACATGTCCAATGGGTAAAATATTGGCTACTCTATGGCTAATTTATCACCAGAAGGAGTCAATTGGGTAGGAATAGAAAGTTCAAGATCAAGTACTGAAATATTTTTAGTGGGTCAAAAATTGGCTGAACTATCGCCAGAAGGTGTCAATAGGGTAGAACTAAAATATTCAAAATCGACGACTCTTGGGCACGATTTTAGTACATTTGGTCAAATATTGACTTTTGAATGACCGATGTAACATCAGATAGAGTCAATAAGTAGGTATAGAAATTTCAAGATCCATTACTGAAACATGTTCAATGGGTCAAATATTGGCTACTCTATGGCTAATTTATCACCTGAAGGAGTCAATGGGTAGAACGAAAAAGTTCAAAATCGACGACTCTTGGGCCCGATTTTAGTACATTTGGTCAAATATTGACTTTTGAATGATCTATGTAACATCAGAAAGAGTCAATAAGTAGGTATAGAAATTTCAAGATCCATGACTGAAACATGTCCAATGGGTAAAATATTGGCTACTCTATGGCTAATTTATCACCAGAAGGAGTCAATTGGGTAGGAATAGAATGTTCAAGATGAAGGACTGAATCATGTTCAATGGGTCAAATATTGGCTACTCTATGGCTAATTTATCACCAGAAGGAGTAAAAGGGTAGAACTAAAAAGTTCAAAATAGACGATTCTTGGGCCCGATTTTAGTACATTTGGTCAAATATTGACTTTTGAATCACCGATATAACATCAGATAGATTCAATAAGTAGGTCTAGAAATTTCAAGATCCATGACTGAAACATGTTCAATGGGTTAAATATTGGCTACTCTATGGCTAATTTATAACCAGAAGGAGTCAATGGGTAGAGCTAAAAAGTTCAAAATCGACGACTCTTGGGCCCGATTTTAGTACATTTGGTCAAATATTGACTTTTGAATGATCTATGTAACATCAGAAAGAGTCAATAAGTAGGTATAGAAATTTCAAGATCCATGACTGAAACATGTTCAATGGGTCAAATATTGGCTACTCTATGGCTAATTTATCACCAGAAGGAGTCAATATGGTAGAAATAGAAATTTCAAAATCGACGACTCTTGGGCCCGATATTAGTACATTTGGTCAAATATGGATTTCTGAATGACTGACCTAAATTCAGAAAGAGTCAATGAGTAGGTATAAAAACTTCAAGATCCATAACTGAAACATGTGCAATGGGTAAAATATTGGCTACTCTATGGCTAATTTATCACCAGAAGGAGTCAATTGGGTAGGAATAGAAAGTTCAAGATCAAGGACTGAAATATTTTCAGTGGGTCAAAAATTGGCTGAACTATCGCCAGAAGGATTCAATAGGGTATAACTAAAAAGTTCAAAATCGACGACTCTTGGGCCCGATATTAGTACATTTGGTCAAATATTGACTTTTGAATGATCTATGTAACATCAGAAAGAATCAATAAGTAGGTATGGAAATTTCAAGATCCATGACTGAAACATGTTCAATGGGTCAAATATTGGCTACTCTATGGCTAATTTATCACCAGAAGGAGTCAAAGGGTAGAACTAAAAAGTTCAAAATCGACGACTCTCTGGCCCGATATTAATACATTTGGTCAAATATTGACTTTTGAATGATCTATGTAACATCAGAAAGAGTCAATAAGTAGGTATAGAAATTTCAAGCTCCATGACTGAAATATGTTCAATGGGTCAAATATTGGCTACCCTATGGCTAATTTATCACCGGAAGGAGTCAAAGGGTAGAACTAAAAAGTTCAAAATAGACGACTCTTGGGTCCGATTTTAGTACAATTGGTCAAATATTGACTTTTGAATGACCGATGTAACATCAGAAAGAGTCAATATGTAGGTATAGAAATTTCAAGATCCATGACTGAAACATGTTCAATGGGTAAAATATTGGCTACTCTATGGCTAATTTATCACCAGAAGGAGTCAATTGGGTAGAAATAGAAAGTTCAAAATCGACGACTCTTGGGCCCGATATTAGTACATTTGGTCAAATATGGATTTCTGAATGACTGACCTAAATTCAGAAAGAGTCAATGAGTAGGTATAAAAACTTCAAGATCCATAACAGAAACATGTCCAATGGGTAAAATATTGGCTACTCTATGGCTAATTTATCACCAGAAGGAGTCAATTGGGTAGGAATAGAAAGTTCAAGATCAAGTACTGAAATATTTTTAGTGGTTCAAAAATTGGCTGAACTATCGCCAGAAGGTGTCAATAGGGTAGAACTAAAATATTCAAAATCGACGACTCTTGGGCACGATTTTAGTACATTTGGTCAAATATTGACTTTTGAATGACCGATGTAACATCAGATAGAGTCAATAAGTAGGTATAGAAATTTCAAGATCCATTACTGAAACATGTTCAATGGGTCAAATATTGGCTACTCTATGGCTAATTTATCACCTGAAGGAGTCAATGGGTAGAACAAAAAAGTTCAAAATCGACGACTCTTGGGCCCGATTTTAGTACATTTGGTCAAATATTGACTTTTGAATGATCTATGTAACATCAGAAAGAGTCAATAAGTAGGTATAGAAATTTCAAGATCCATGACTGAAACATGTCCAATGGGTAAAATATTGGCTACTCTATGGCTAATTTATCACCAGAAGGAGTCAATTGGGTAGGAATAGAATGTTCAAGATCAAGGACTGAATCATGTTCAATGGGTCAAATATTGGCTACTCTATGGCTAATTTATCACCAGAAGGAGTAAAAGGGTAGAACTAAAAAGTTCAAAATAGACGATTCTTGGGCCCGATTTTAGTACATTTGGTCAAATATTGACTTTTGAATCACCGATATAACATCAGATAGATTCAATAAGTAGGTCTAGAAATTTCAAGATCCATGACTGAAACATGTTCAATGGGTTAAATATTGGCTACTCTATGGCTAATTTATAACCAGAAGGAGTCAATGGGTAGAGCTAAAAAGTTC
This sequence comes from Zacco platypus, assembly GCA_038088235.1. Lineage (NCBI taxonomy): Eukaryota > Metazoa > Chordata > Actinopteri > Cypriniformes > Xenocyprididae > Zacco > Zacco platypus. The sequence goes on from CM076064.1 coordinate 19,098,445, forward strand.
AAAATCGACGACTCTTGGGCCCGATTTTAGTACATTTGGTCAAATATTGACTTTTGAATGATCTATGTAACATCAGAAAGAGTCAATAAGTAGGTATAGAAATTTCAAGATCCATGACTGAAACATGTTCAATGGGTCAAATATTGGCTACTCTATGGCTAATTTATCACCAGAAGGAGTCAATATGGTAGAAATAGAAATTTCAAAATCGACGACTCTTGGGCCCGATATTAGTACATTTGGTCAAATATGGATTTCTGAATGACTGACCTAAATTCAGAAAGAGTCAATGAGTAGGTATAAAAACTTCAAGATCCATAACTGAAACATGTGCAATGGGTAAAATATTGGCTACTCTATGGCTAATTTATCACCAGAAGGAGTCAATTGGGTAGGAATAGAAAGTTCAAGATCAAGGACTGAAATATTTTAAGTGGGTCAAAAATTGGCTGAACTATCGCCAGAAGGATTCAATAGGGTATAACTAAAAAGTTCAAAATCGACGACTCTTGGGCCCGATATTAGTACATTTGGTCAAATATTGACTTTTGAATGATCTATGTAACATCAGAAAGAATCAATAAGTAGGTATGGAAATTTCAAGATCCATGACTGAAACATGTTCAATGGGTCAAATATTGGCTACTCTATGGCTAATTTATCACCAGAAGGAGTCAAAGGGTAGAACTAAAAAGTTCAAAATCGACGACTCTCTGGCCCGATATTAATACATTTGGTCAAATATTGACTTTTGAATGATCTATGTAACATCAGAAAGAGTCAATAAGTAGGTATAGAAATTTCAAGCTCCATGACTGAAATATGTTCAATGGGTCAAATATTGGCTACGCTATGGCTAATTTATCACCGGAAGGAGTCAAAGGGTAGAACTAAAAAGTTCAAAATAGACGACTCTTGGGTCCGATTTTAGTACAATTGGTCAAATATTGACTTTTGAATGACCGATGTAACATCAGAAAGAGTCAATATGTAGGTATAGAAATTTCAAGATCCATGACTGAAACATGTTCAATGGGTAAAATATTGGCTACTCTATGGCTAATTTATCACCAGAAGGAGTCAATTGGGTAGAAATAGAAAGTTCAAAATCGACGACTCTTGGGCCCGATATTAGTACATTTGGTCAAATATGGATTTCTGAATGACTGACCTAAATTCAGAAAGAGTCAATGAGTAGGTATAAAAACTTCAAGATCCATAACAGAAACATGTCCAATGGGTAAAATATTGGCTACTCTATGGCTAATTTATCACCAGAAGGAGTCAATTGGGTAGGAATAGAAAGTTCAAGATCAAGTACTGAAATATTTTTAGTGGGTCAAAAATTGGCTGAACTATCGCCAGAAGGTTTCAATAGGGTAGAACTAAAATATTCAAAATCGACGACTCTTGGGCACGATTTTAGTACATTTGGTCAAATATTGACTTTTGAATGACCGATGTAACATCAGATAGAGTCAATAAGTAGGTATAGAAATTTCAAGATCCATTACTGAAACATGTTCAATGGGTCAAATATTGGCTACTCTATGGCTAATTTATCACCTGAAGGAGTCAATGGGTAGAACGAAAAAGTTCAAAATCGACGACTCTTGGGCCCGATTTTAGTACATTTGGTCAAATATTGACTTTTGAATGATCTATGTAACATCAGAAAGAGTCAATAAGTAGGTATAGAAATTTCAAGATCCATGACTGAAACATGTCCAATGGGTAAAATATTGGCTACTCTATGGCTAATTTATCACCAGAAGGAGTCAATTGGGTAGGAATAGAATGTTCAAGATCAAGGACTGAATCATGTTCAATGGGTCAAATATTGGCTACTCTATGGCTAATTTATCACCAGAAGGAGTAAAAGGGTAGAACTAAAAAGTTCAAAATAGACGATTCTTGGGCCCGATTTTAGTACATTTGGTCAAATATTGACTTTTGAATCACCGATATAACATCAGATAGATTCAATAAGTAGGTCTAGAAATTTCAAGATCCATGACTGAAACATGTTCAATGGGTTAAATATTGGCTACTCTATGGCTAATTTATGACCAGAAGGAGTCAATGGGTAGAGCTAAAAAGTTCAAAATCGACGACTCTTGGGCCCGATTTTAGTACATTTGGTCAAATATTGACTTTTGAATGATCTATGTAACATCAGAAAGAGTCAATAAGTAGGTATAGAAATTTCAAGATCCATGACTGAAACATGTTCAATGGGTCAAATATTGGCTACTCTATGGCTAATTTATCACCAGAAGGAGTCAATATGGTAGAAATAGAAATTTCAAAATCGACGACTCTTGGGCCCGATATTAGTACATTTGGTCAAATATGGATTTCTGAATGACTGACCTAAATTCAGAAAGAGTCAATGAGTAGGTATAAAAACTTCAAGATCCATAACTGAAACATGTGCAATGGGTAAAATATTGGCTACTCTATGGCTAATTTATCACCAGAAGGAGTCAATTGGGTAGGAATAGAAAGTTCAAGATCAAGGACTGAAATATTTTCAGTGGGTCAAAAATTGGCTGAACTATCGCCAGAAGGATTCAATAGGGTATAACTAAAAAGTTCAAAATCGACGACTCTTGGGCCCGATATTAGTACATTTGGTCAAATATTAACTTTTGAATGATCTATGTAACATCAGAAAGAGTCAATAAGTAGGTATGGAAATTTCAAGATCCATGACTGAAACATGTTCAATGGGTAAAATATTGGCTACTCTATGGCTAATTTATCACCAGAAGGAGTCAAAGGGTAGAACTAAAAAGTTCAAAATCGACGACTCTCTGGCCCGATATTGATACATTTGGTCAAATATTGACTTTTGAATGATCTATGTAACATCAGAAAGAGTCAATAAGTAGGTATAGAAATTTCAAGCTCCATGACTGAAACTTGTTCAATGTGTCAAATATTGGCTACTCTATGGCTAATTTATCACCGGAAGGAGTCAAAGGGTAGAACTAAAAAGTTCAAAATAGACGACTCTTGCGTCCGATTTTAGTACAATTGGTCAAATATTGACTTTTGAATGTCAATATTTGATGTAACATCAGAAAGAGTCAATAAGTAGGTATAGAAATTTCAAGATCCATGACTGAAACATGTTCAATGGGTAAAATATTGGCTACTCTATGGCTAATTTATCACCAGAAGGAGTCAATTGGGTAGAAATAGAAAGTTCAAAATCGACGACTCTTGGGCCCGATATTAGTACATTTGGTCAAATATGGATTTCTGAATGTCTGACCTAAATTCAGAAAGAGTCAATGAGTAGGTATAAAAACTTCAAGATCCATAACAGAAACATGTCCAATGGGTAAAATATTGGCTACTCTATGGCTAATTTATCACCAGAAGGAGTCAATTGGGTAGGAATAGAAAGTTCAAGATCAAGGACTGAAATATTTTCAGTGGGTCAAAAATTGGCTGAACTATCGCCAGAAGGAGTCAATGGGTAGAACGAAAAAGTTCAAAATCGACGACTCTTGGGCACGATTTTAGTACATTTGGTCAAATATTGACTTTTGAATGATCTATGTAACATCAGAAAGAGTCAATAAGTAGGTATGGAAATTTCAAGATCCATGACTGAAACATGTTCAATGGGTCAAATATTGGCTAATCTATGGCTAATTTATCACCAGAAGGAGTCAATAGGGTAGAAATAGAAATTTCAAAATCGACGACTCTTGGGCCCGATATTAGTACATTTGGTCAAATATGGATTTCTGAATGACTGACCTAAATTCAGAAAGAGTCAATGAGTAGGTATAAAAACTTCAAGATCCATAACTGAAACATGTCCAATGGGTAAAATATTGGCTACTCTATGGCTAATTTATCACCAGAAGGAGTTAATAGGGTATAACTAAAAGTTCAAAATCGACGACTCTCTGGCCCGATATTAGTACATTTGGTCAAATATTGACTTTTGAATGATCTATGTAACATCAGAAAGAGTCAATAAGTAGGTATAGAAATTTCAAGCTCCATGACTGAAACATGTTCAATGGGTCAAATATTGGCTACTCTATGGCTAATTTATCACCAGAAGGAGTCAAAGGGTAGAACTAAAAAGTTCAAAATAGACGACTCTTGGGCCCGATTTTAGTACATTTGGTCAAATATTGACTTTTGAATGACCGATGTAACATCAGAAAGAGTCAATAAGTAGGTAGAGAAATTTCAAGATCCATTACTGAAACATGTTCAATGGGTCAAATATTGGCTACTCTATGGCTAATTTATCACCGGAAGGAGTCAATTGGGTAGAAATAGAAAGTTCAAAATCGACGACTCTTGGGCCCGATTTTAGTACATTTGGTGAAATATTGACTTTTGAATGATCTATGTAACATCAGATAGATTCAATAAGTAGGTATAGAAATTTCAAGATCCATGACTGAAACATGTTCAATGGGTTAAATATTGGCTACTCTATGGCTAATTTATAACCAGAAGGAGTCAATGGGTAGAGCTAAAAAGTTCAAAATCGACGACTCTTGGGCCCGATTTTAGTACATTTGGTCAAATATTGACTTTTGAATGATCTATGTAACATCAGAAAGAGTCAATAAGTAGGTATAGACATTTCAAGATCCATGACTGAAACATGTTCAATAGGTCAAATATTGGCTACTCTATGGCTAATTTATCACCAGAAGGAGTCAAAGGGTAGAACTAAAAAGTTCAAAATCGACGACTCTCTGGCCCGATATTAGTACATTTGGTCAAATATTGACTTTTGAATGATCTATGTAACATCAGAAAGAGTCAATAAGTAGGTATAGAAATTTCAAGCTCCATGACTGAAACATGTTCAATGGGTCAAATATTGGCTACTCTATGGCTAATTTATCACTGGAAGGAGTCAAAGGGTAGAACTAAAAAGTTCAAAATAGACGACTCTTGGGTCCGATTTTAGTACAATTGGTCAAATATTGACTTTTGAATGATCGATGTAACATCAGAAAGAGTCAATAAGTAGGTATAGAAATTTCAAGATCCATGACTGAAACATGTTCAATGGGTAAAATATTGGCTACTCTATGGCTAATTTATCACCAGAAGGAGTCAATTGGGTAGAAATAGAAAGTTCAAAATCGACGACTCTTGGGCCCGATATTAGTACATTTGGTCAAATATGGATTTCTGAATGACTGACCTAAATTCAGAAAGAGTCAATGAGTAGGTATAAAAACTTCAAGATCCATAACAGAAACATGTCCAATGGGTAAAATATTGGCTACTCTATGGCTAATTTATCACCAGAAGGAGTCAATTGGGTAGGAATAGAAAGTTCAAGATCAAGGACTGAAATATTTTTAGTGGGTCAAAAATTGGCTGAACTATCGCCAGAAGGTGTCAATAGGGTAGAACTAAAATATTCAAAATCGACGACTCTTGGGCACGATTTTAGTGCATTTGGTCAAATATTGACTTTTGAATGACCGATGTAACAACAGATAGAGTCAATAAGTAGGTATAGAAATTTCAAGATCCATTACTGAAACATGTTCAATGGGTCAAATATTGGCTACTCTATGGCTAATTTATCACCAGAAGGAGTCAATGGGTAGAACGAAAAAGTTCAAAATCGACGACTCTTGGGCACGATTTTAGTACATTTGGTCAAATATTGACTTTTGAATGATCTATGTAACATCAGAAAGAGTCAATAAGTAGGTATGGAAATTTCAAGATCCATGACTGAAACATGTTCAATGGGTCAAATATTGGCTAATCTATGGCTAATTTATCACCAGAAGGAGTCAATAGGGTAGAAATAGAAATTTCAAAATCGACGACTCTTGGGCCCGATATTAGTACATTTGGTCAAATATGGATTTCTGAATGACTGACCTAAATTCAGAAAGAGTCAATGAGTAGGTATAAAAACTTCAAGATCCATAACTGAAACATGTCCAATGGGTAAAATATTGGCTACTCTATGGCTAATTTATCACCAGAAGGAGTTAATAGGGTATAACTAAAAGTTCAAAATCGACGACTCTCTGGCCCGATATTAGTACATTTGGTCAAATATTGACTTTTGAATGATCTATGTAACATCAGAAAGAGTCAATAAGTAGGTATAGAAATTTCAAGCTCCATGACTGAAACATGTTCAATGGGTCAAATATTGGCTACTCTATGGCTAATTTATCACCAGAAGGAGTCAAAGGGTAGAACTAAAAAGTTCAAAATAGACGACTCTTGGGCCCGATTTTAGTACATTTGGTCAAATATTGACTTTTGAATGACCGATGTAACATCAGAAAGAGTCAATAAGTAGGTAGAGAAATTTCAAGATCCATTACTGAAACATGTTCAATGGGTCAAATATTGGCTACTCTATGGCTAATTTATCACCGGAAGGAGTCAATTGGGTAGAAATAGAAAGTTCAAAATCGACGACTCTTGGGCCCGATTTTAGTACATTTGGTCAAATATTGACTTTTGAATGATCTATGTAACATCAGATAGATTCAATAAGTAGGTATAGAAATTTCAAGATCCATGACTGAAACATGTTCAATGGGTTAAATATTGGCTACTCTATGGCTAATTTATAACCAGAAGGAGTCAATGGGTAGAGCTAAAAAGTTCAAAATCGACGACTCTTGGGCCCGATTTTAGTACATTTGGTCAAATATTGACTTTTGAATGATCTATGTAACATCAGAAAGAGTCAATAAGTAGGTATAGAAATTTCAAGATCCATGACTGAAACATGTTCAATGGGTCAAATATTGGCTACTCTATGGCTAATTTATCACCAGAAGGAGTCAATATGGTAGAAATAGAAATTTCAAAATCGACGACTCTTGGGCCCGATATTAGTACATTTGGTCAAATATGGATTTCTGAATGACTGACCTAAATTCAGAAAGAGTCAATGAGTAGGTATAAAAACTTCAGGATCCATAACTGAAACATGTCAAATGGGTAAAATATTGGCTACTCTATGGCTAATTTATCACCAGAAGGAGTCAATTGGGTAGGAATAGAAAGTTCAAGATCAAGGACTGAAATATTTTCAGTGGGTCAAAAATTGGCTGAACTATCGCCAGAAGGATTCAATAGGGTATAACTAAAAAGTTCAAAATCGACGACTCTTGGGCCCGATATTAGTACATTTGGTCAAATATTGACTTTTGAATGATCTATGTAACATCAGAAAGAGTCAATAAGTAGGTATGGAAATTTCAAGATCCATGACTGAAACATGTTCAATGGGTCAAATATTGGCTACTCTATGGCTAATTTATCACCAGAAGGAGTCAAAGGGTAGAACTAAAAAGTTCAAAATCGACGACTCTCTGGCCCGATATTAGTACATTTGGTCAAATATTGACTTTTGAATGATCTATGTAACATCAGAAAGAGTCAATAAGTAGGTATAGAAATTTCAAGCTCCATGACTGAAACATGTTCAATGGGTCAAATATTGGCTACTCTATGGCTAATTTATCACTGGAAGGAGTCAAAGGGTAGAACTAAAAAGTTCAAAATAGACGACTCTTGGGTCCGATTTTAGTACAATTGGTCAAATATTGACTTTTGAATGATCGATGTAACATCAGAAAGAGTCAATAAGTAGGTATAGAAATTTCAAGATCCATGACTGAAACATGTTCAATGGGTAAAATATTGGCTACTCTATGGCTAATTTATCACCAGAAGGAGTCAATTGGGTAGAAATAGAAAGTTCAAAATCGACGACTCTTGGGCCCGATATTAGTACATTTGGTCAAATATGGATTTCTGAATGACTGACCTAAATTCAGAAAGAGTCAATGAGTAGGTATAAAAACTTCAAGATCCATAACAGAAACATGTCCAATGGGTAAAATATTGGCTACTCTATGGCTAATTTATCACCAGAAGGAGTCAATTGGGTAGGAATAGAAAGTTCAAGATCAAGGACTGAAATATTTTTAGTGGTCAAAAATTGGCTGAACTATCGCCAGAAAGTGTCAATAGGGTAGAACTAAAATATTCAAAATCGACGACTCTTGGGCACGATTTTAGTACATTTGGTCAAATATTGACTTTTGAATGACCGATGTAACATCAGATAGAGTCAATAAGTAGGTATAGAAATTTCAAGATCAAGGACTGAAACATGTTCAATGGGTCAAATATTGGCTAATCTATGGCTAATTTATCAACAGAAGGAGTTAATAGGGTATAACTAAAAGTTCAAAATCGACGACTCTCTGGCCCGATATTAGTACATTTGGTCAAATATTGACTTTGGAATGATCTATGTAACATCAGAAAGAGTCAATAAGTAGGTATAGAAATTTCAAGCTCCATGACTGAAACATGTTCAATGGGTCAAATATTGGCTACTCTATGGCTAATTTATCACCAGAAGGATTCAAAGGGTAGAACTAAAAAGTTCAAAATAGACGACTCTTGGGCCCGATTTTAGTACATTTGGTCAAATATTGACTTTTGAATGACCGATGTAACATCAGAAAGAGTCAATAAGTAGGTAGAGAAATTTCAAGATCCATTACTGAAACATGTTCAATGGGTCAAATATTGGCTACTCTATAGGTAATTTATCACCAGAAGGAGTCAATGGGTAGAACTAAAAAGTTCAAAATCGACGACTCTTGGGCCCGATTTTAGTACATTTGGTCAAATATTGACTTTTGAATGACCGATATAACATCAGAAAGAGTCAATAAGTAGGTATAGACATTTCAAGATCCATGACTGAAACATGTTATATAGGTCAAATATTGGCTACTCTATGGCTAAATTATCACCAGAAGGGGGCAATAGGGTAGAACTAAAAAGTTCAAAATAGAAGACTCTTGGGCCCGATTTTAGTACATTTGGTCAAATATTGACTTTTGAATGATCTATGTAACATCAGATAGATTCAATAAGTAGGTATAGAAATTTCAAGATCCATGACTGAAACATGTTCAATGGGTTAAATATTGGCTACTCTATGGCTAATTTATAACCTGAAGGAGTCAATGGGTAGAGCTAAAAAGTTCAAAATCGACGACTCTTGGGCCTGATTTTAGTACATTTGGTCAAATATTGACTTTTGAATGATCTATGTAACATCAGAAAGAGTCAATAAGTAGGTAGAGAAATTTCAAGATCCATGACTGAAACATGTTCAATGGGTCAAATATTGGCTACTCTATGGCTAATTTATCACCAGAAGGAGTCAATATGGTAGAAATAGAAATTTCAAAATCGACGACTCTTGGGCCCGATATTAGTACATTTGGTCAAATATGGATTTCTGAATGACTGACCTAAATTCAGAAAGAGTCAATGAGTAGGTATAAAAACTTCAAGATCCATAACTGAAACATGTGCAATGGGTAAAATATTGGCTACTCTATGGCTAATTTATCACCAGAAGGAGTCAATTGGGTAGGAATAGAAAGTTCAAGATCAAGGACTGAAATATTTTCAGTGGGTCAAAAATTGGCTGAACTATCGCCAGAAGGATTCATTAGGGTATAACTAAAAAGTTCAAAATCGACGACTCTTGGGCCCGATATTAGTACATTTGGTCAAATATTGACTTTTGAATGATCTATGTAACATCAGAAAGAATCAATAAGTAGGTATGGAAATTTCAAGATCCATGACTGAAACATGTTCAATGGGTCAAATATTGGCTACTCTATGGCTAATTTATCACCAGAAGGAGTCAAAGGGTAGAACTAAAAAGTTCAAAATAGACGACTCTTGGGCCCGATTTTAGTACATTTGGTCAAATATTGACTTTTGAATGACCGATGTAACATCAGAAAGAGTCAATAAGTAGGTAGAGAAATTTCAAGATCCATTACTGAAACATGTTCAATGGGTCAAATATTGGCTACTCTATAGGTAATTTATCACCAGAAGGAGTCAATGGGTAGAACTAAAAAGTTCAAAATCGACGACTCTTGGGCCCGATTTTAGTACATTTGGTCAAATATTGACTTTTGAATGACCGATATAACATCAGAAAGAGTCAATAAGTAGGTATAGACATTTCAAGATCCATGACTGAAACATGTTCAATAGGTCAAATATTGGCTACTCTATGGCTAAATTATCACCAGAAGGGGGCAATAGGGTAGAACTAAAAAGTTCAAAATAGAAGACTCTTGGGCCCGATTTTAGTACATTTGGTCAAATATTGACTTTTGAATGATCTATGTAACATCAGATAGATTCAATAAGTAGGTATAGAAATTTCAAGATCCATGACTGAAACATGTTCAATGGGTTAAATATTGGCTACTCTATGGCTAATTTATAACCTGAAGGAGTCAATGCGTAGAGCTAAAAAGTTCAAAATCGACGACTCTTGGGCCTGATTTTAGTACATTTGGTCAAATATTGACTTTTGAATGATCTATGTAACATCAGAAAGAGTCAATAAGTAGGTAGAGAAATTTCAAGATCCATGACTGAAACATGTTCAATGGGTCAAATATTGGCTACTCTATGGCTAATTTATCACCAGAAGGAGTCAATATGGTAGAAATAGAAATTTCAAAATCGACGACTCTTGGGCCCGATATTAGTACATTTGGTCAAATATGGATTTCTGAATGACTGACCTAAATTCAGAAAGAGTCAATGAGTAGGTATAAAAACTTCAAGATCCATAACTGAAACATGTGCAATGGGTAAAATATTGGCTACTCTATGGCTAATTTATCACCAGAAGGAGTCAATTGGGTAGGAATAGAAAGTTCAAGATCAAGGACTGAAATATTTTCAGTGGGTCAAAAATTGGCTGAACTATCGCCAGAAGGATTCATTAGGGTATAACTAAAAAGTTCAAAATCGACGACTCTTGGGCCCGATATTAGTACATTTGGTCAAATATTGACTTTTGAATGATCTATGTAACATCAGAAAGAATCAATAAGTAGGTATGGAAATTTCAAGATCCATGACTGAAACATGTTCAATGGGTCAAATATTGGCTACTCTATGGCTAATTTATCACCAGAAGGAGTCAAAGGGTAGAACTAAAAAGTTCAAAATAGACGATTCTTGGGCCCGATTTTAGTACATTTGGTCAAATATTGACTTTTGAATCACCGATATAACATCAGATAGATTCAATAAGTAGGTCTAGAAATTTCAAGATCCATGACTGAAACATGTTCAATGGGTTAAATATTGGCTACTCTATGGCTAATTTATAACCAGAAGGAGTCAATGGGTAGAGCTAAAAAGTTCAAAATCGACGACTCTTGGGCCCGATTTTAGTACATTTGGTCAAATATTGACTTTTGAATGATCTATGTAACATCAGAAAGAGTCAATAAGTAGGTATAGAAATTTCAAGCTCCATGACTGAAATATGTTCAATGGGTCAAATATTGGCTACGCTATGGCTAATTTATCACCGGAAGGAGTCAAAGGGTAGAACTAAAAAGTTCAAAATAGACGACTCTTGGGTCCGATTTTAGTACAATTGGTCAAATATTGACTTTTGAATGACCGATGTAACATCAGAAAGAGTCAATATGTAGGTATAGAAATTTCAAGATCCATGACTGAAACATGTTCAATGGGTAAAATATTGGCTACTCTATGGCTAATTTATCACCAGAAGGAGTCAATTGGGTAGAAATAGAAAGTTCAAAATCGACGACTCTTGGGCCCGATATTAGTACATTTGGTCAAATATGGATTTCTGAATGACTGACCTAAATTCAGAAAGAGTCAATGAGTAGGTATAAAAACTTCAAGATCCATAACTGAAACATGTGCAATGGGTAAAATATTGGCTACTCTATGGCTAATTTATCACCAGAAGGAGTCAATTGGGTAGGAATAGAAAGTTCAAGATCAAGGACTGAAATATTTTCAGTGGGTAAAAAATTGGCTGAACTATCGCCAGAAGGAGTCAAAGGGTAGAACTAAAAAGTTCACAATCGACGACTCTCTGGCCCAATTTTAGTACATTTGGTCAAATATTCACTTTTGAATCACCGATATAACATCAGAAAGAGTCAATAAGTAGGTAAAGAAATATCAAGCTCCATGACTGAAACATGTTCAATGGGTAAAATATTGGCTACTCTATGGCTAATTTATCACCAGAAGGAGTCAATTGGGTAGAAATAGAAAGTTCAAAATCGACGACTCTTGGGCCCGATATTAGTACATTTGGTCAAATATGGATTTCTGAATGACTGACCTAAATTCAGAAAGAGTCAATGAGTAGGTATAAAAACTTCAAGATCCATAACAGAAACATGTCCAATGGGTAAAATATTGGCTACTCTATGGCTAATTTATCACCAGAAGGAGTCAATTGGGTAGGAATAGAAAGTTCAAGATCAAGGACTGAAATATTTTTAGTGGTCAAAAATTGGCTGAACTATCGCCAGAAGGTGTCAATAGGGTAGAACTAAAATATTCAAAATCGACGACTCTTGGGCACGATTTTAGTACATTTGGTCAAATATTGACTTTTGAATGACCGATGTAACATCAGATAGAGTCAATAAGTAGGTATAGAAATTTCAAGATCAAGGACTGAAACATGTTCAATGGGTCAAATATTGGCTAATCTATGGCTAATTTATCAACAGAAGGAGTTAATAGGGTATAACTAAAAGTTCAAAATCGACGACTCTCTGGCCCGATATTAGTACATTTGGTCAAATATTGACTTTGGAATGATCTATGTAACATCAGAAAGAGTCAATAAGTAGGTATAGAAATTTCAAGCTCCATGACTGAAACATGTTCAATGGGTCAAATATTGGCTACTCTATGGCTAATTTATCACCAGAAGGATTCAAAGGATAGAACTAAAAAGTTCAAAATAGACGACTCTTGGGCCCGATTTTAGTACATTTGGTCAAATATTGACTTTTGAATGACCGATGTAACATCAGAAAGAGTCAATAAGTAGGTAGAGAAATTTCAAGATCCATTACTGAAACATGTTCAATGGGTCAAATATTGGCTACTCTATAGGTAATTTATCACCAGAAGGAGTCAATGGGTAGAACTAAAAAGTTCAAAATCGACGACTCTTGGGCCCGATTTTAGTACATTTGGTCAAATATTGACTTTTGAATGACCGATATAACATCAGAAAGAGTCAATAAGTAGGTATAGACATTTCAAGATCCATGACTGAAACATGTTCAATAGGTCAAATATTGGCTACTCTATGGCTAAATTATCACCAGAAGGGGGCAATAGGGTAGAACTAAAAAGTTCAAAATAGAAGACTCTTGGGCCCGATTTTAGTACATTTGGTCAAATATTGACTTTTGAATGATCTATGTAACATCAGATAGATTCAATAAGTAGGTATAGAAATTTCAAGATCCATGACTGAAACATGTTCAATGGGTTAAATATTGGCTACTCTATGGCTAATTTATAACCTGAAGGAGTCAATGGGTAGAGCTAAAAAGTTCAAAATCGACGACTCTTGGGCCTGATTTTAGTACATTTGGTCAAATATTGACTTTTGAATGATCTATGTAACATCAGAAAGAGTCAATAAGTAGGTAGAGAAATTTCAAGATCCATGACTGAAACATGTTCAATGGGTCAAATATTGGCTACTCTATGGCTAATTTATCACCAGAAGGAGTCAATATGGTAGAAATAGAAATTTCAAAATCGACGACTCTTGGGCCCGATATTAGTACATTTGGTCAAATATGGATTTCTGAATGACTGACCTAAATTCAGAAAGAGTCAATGAGTAGGTATAAAAACTTCAAGATCCATAACTGAAACATGTGCAATGGGTAAAATATTGGCTACTCTATGGCTAATTTATCACCAGAAGGAGTCAATTGGGTAGGAATAGAAAGTTCAAGATCAAGGACTGAAATATTTTCAGTGGGTCAAAAATTGGCTGAACTATCGCCAGAAGGATTCATTAGGGTATAACTAAAAAGTTCAAAATCGACGACTCTTGGGCCCGATATTAGTACATTTGGTCAAATATTGACTTTTGAATGATCTATGTAACATCAGAAAGAATCAATAAGTAGGTATGGAAATTTCAAGATCCATGACTGAAACATGTTCAATGGGTCAAATATTGGCTACTCTATGGCTAATTTATCACCAGAAGGAGTCAAAGGGTAGAACTAAAAAGTTCAAAATCGACGACTCTCTGGCCCGATATTAATACATTTGGTCAAATATTGACTTTTGAATGATCTATGTAACATCAGAAAGAGTCAATAAGTAGGTATAGAAATTTCAAGCTCCATGACTGAAATATGTTCAATGGGTGAAATATTGGCTACTCTATGGCTAATTTATCACCGGAAGGAGTCAAAGGGTAGAACTAAAAAGTTCAAAATAGACGACTCTTGGGTCCGATTTTAGTACAATTGGTCAAATATTGACTTTTGAATGACCGATGTAACATCAGAAAGAGTCAATATGTAGGTATAGAAATTTCAAGATCCATGACTGAAACATGTTCAATGGGTAAAATATTGGCTACTCTATGGCTAATTTATCACCAGAAGGAGTCAATTGGGTAGAAATAGAAAGTTCAAAATCGACGACTCTTGGGCCCGATATTAGTACATTTGGTCAAATATGGATTTCTGAATGACTGACCTAAATTCAGAAAGAGTCAATGAGTAGGTATAAAAACTTCAAGATCCATAACAGAAACATGTCCAATGGGTAAAATATTGGCTACTCTATGGCTAATTTATCACCAGAAGGAGTCAATTGGGTAGGAATAGAAAGTTCAAGATCAAGTACTGAAATATTTTTAGTGGGTCAAAAATTGGCTGAACTATCGCCAGAAGGTGTCAATAGGGTAGAACTAAAATATTCAAAATCGACGACTCTTGGGCACGATTTTAGTACATTTGGTCAAATATTGACTTTTGAATGACCGATGTAACATCAGATAGAGTCAATAAGTAGGTATAGAAATTTCAAGATCCATTACTGAAACATGTTCAATGGGTCAAATATTGGCTACTCTATGGCTAATTTATCACCTGAAGGAGTCAATGGGTAGAACGAAAAAGTTCAAAATCGACGACTCTTGGGCCCGATTTTAGTACATTTGGTCAAATATTGACTTTTGAATGATCTATGTAACATCAGAAAGAGTCAATAAGTAGGTATAGAAATTTCAAGATCCATGACTGAAACATGTCCAATGGGTAAAATATTGGCTACTCTATGGCTAATTTATCACCAGAAGGAGTCAATTGGGTAGGAATAGAATGTTCAAGATCAAGGACTGAATCATGTTCAATGGGTCAAATATTGGCTACTCTATGGCTAATTTATCACCAGAAGGAGTAAAAGGGTAGAACTAAAAAGTTCAAAATAGACGACTCTTGGGTCCGATTTTAGTACAATTGGTCAAATATTGACTTTTGAATGACCGATGTAACATCAGAAAGAGTCAATATGTAGGTATAGAAATTTCAAGATCCATGACTGAAACATGTTCAATGGGTAAAATATTGGCTACTCTATGGCTAATTTATCACCAGAAGGAGTCAATTGGGTAGAAATAGAAAGTTCAAAATCGACGACTCTTGGGCCCGATATTAGTACATTTGGTCAAATATGGATTTCTGAATGACTGACCTAAATTCAGAAAGAGTCAATGAGTAGGTATAAAAACTTCAAGATCCATAACTGAAACATGTGCAATGGGTAAAATATTGGCTACTCTATGGCTAATTTATCACCAGAAGGAGTCAATTGGGTAGGAATAGAAAGTTCAAGATCAAGGACTGAAATATTTTCAGTGGGTCAAAAATTGGCTGAACTATCGCCAGAAGGATTCAATAGGGTATAACTAAAAAGTTCAAAATCGACGACTCTTGGGCCCGATATTAGTACATTTGGTCAAATATTGACTTTTGAATGATCTATGTAACATCAGAAAGAATCAATAAGTAGGTATGGAAATTTCAAGATCCATGACTGAAACATGTTCAATGGGTCAAATATTGGCTACTCTATGGCTAATTTATCACCAGAAGGAGTCAAAGGGTAGAACTAAAAAGTTCAAAATCGACGACTCTCTGGCCCGATATTAATACATTTGGTCAAATATTGACTTTTGAATGATCTATGTAACATCAGAAAGAGTCAATAAGTAGGTATAGAAATTTCAAGCTCCATGACTGAAATATGTTCAATGGGTCAAATATTGGCTACGCTATGGCTAATTTATCACCGGAAGGAGTCAAAGGGTAGAACTAAAAAGTTCAAAATAGACGACTCTTGGGTCCGATTTTAGTACAATTGGTCAAATATTGACTTTTGAATGATCTATGTAACATCAGAAAGAGTCAATAAGTAGGTATAGAAATTTCAAGATCCATGACTGAAACATGTCCAATGGGTAAAATATTGGCTACTCTATGGCTAATTTATCACCAGAAGGAGTCAATTGGGTAGGAATAGAATGTTCAAGATGAAGGACTGAATCATGTTCAATGGGTCAAATATTGGCTACTCTATGGCTAATTTATAACCAGAAGGAGTCAATGGGTAGAGCTAAAAAGTTCAAAATCGACGACTCTTGGGCCCGATTTTAGTACATTTGGTCAAATATTGACTTTTGAATGATCTATGTAACATCAGAAAGAGTCAATAAGTAGGTATAGAAATTTCAAGATCCATGACTGAAACATGTTCAATGGGTCAAATATTGGCTACTCTATGGCTAATTTATCACCAGAAGGAGTCAATATGGTAGAAATAGAAATTTCAAAATCGACGACTCTTGGGCCCGATATTAGTACATTTGGTCAAATATGGATTTCTGAATGACTGACCTAAATTCAGAAAGAGTCAATGAGTAGGTATAAAAACTTCAAGATCCATAACTGAAACATGTGCAATGGGTAAAATATTGGCTACTCTATGGCTAATTTATCACCAGAAGGAGTCAATTGGGTAGGAATAGAAAGTTCAAGATCAAGGACTGAAATATTTTCAGTGGGTCAAAAATTGGCTGAACTATCGCCAGAAGGATTCAATAGGGTATAACTAAAAAGTTCAAAATCGACGACTCTTGGGCCCGATATTAGTACATTTGGTCAAATATTGACTTTTGAATGATCTATGTAACATCAGAAAGAATCAATAAGTAGGTATGGAAATTTCAAGATCCATGACTGAAACATGTTCAATGGGTCAAATATTGGCTACTCTATGGCTAATTTATCACCAGAAGGAGTCAAAGGGTAGAACTAAAAAGTTCAAAATCGACGACTCTCTGGCCCGATATTAATACATTTGGTCAAATATTGACTTTTGAATGATCTATGTAACATCAGAAAGAGTCAATAAGTAGGTATAGAAATTTCAAGCTCCATGACTGAAATATGTTCAATGGGTCAAATATTGGCTACCCTATGGCTAATTTATCACCGGAAGGAGTCAAAGGGTAGAACTAAAAAGTTCAAAATAGACGACTCTTGGGTCCGATTTTAGTACAATTGGTCAAATATTGACTTTTGAATGACCGATGTAACATCAGAAAGAGTCAATATGTAGGTATAGAAATTTCAAGATCCATGACTGAAACATGTTCAATGGGTAAAATATTGGCTACTCTATGGCTAATTTATCACCAGAAGGAGTCAATTGGGTAGAAATAGAAAGTTCAAAATCGACGACTCTTGGGCCCGATATTAGTACATTTGGTCAAATATGGATTTCTGAATGACTGACCTAAATTCAGAAAGAGTCAATGAGTAGGTATAAAAACTTCAAGATCCATAACAGAAACATGTCCAATGGGTAAAATATTGGCTACTCTATGGCTAATTTATCACCAGAAGGAGTCAATTGGGTAGGAATAGAAAGTTCAAGATCAAGTACTGAAATATTTTTAGTGGTTCAAAAATTGGCTGAACTATCGCCAGAAGGTGTCAATAGGGTAGAACTAAAATATTCAAAATCGACGACTCTTGGGCACGATTTTAGTACATTTGGTCAAATATTGACTTTTGAATGACCGATGTAACATCAGATAGAGTCAATAAGTAGGTATAGAAATTTCAAGATCCATTACTGAAACATGTTCAATGGGTCAAATATTGGCTACTCTATGGCTAATTTATCACCTGAAGGAGTCAATGGGTAGAACAAAAAAGTTCAAAATCGACGACTCTTGGGCCCGATTTTAGTACATTTGGTCAAATATTGACTTTTGAATGATCTATGTAACATCAGAAAGAGTCAATAAGTAGGTATAGAAATTTCAAGATCCATGACTGAAACATGTCCAATGGGTAAAATATTGGCTACTCTATGGCTAATTTATCACCAGAAGGAGTCAATTGGGTAGGAATAGAATGTTCAAGATCAAGGACTGAATCATGTTCAATGGGTCAAATATTGGCTACTCTATGGCTAATTTATCACCAGAAGGAGTAAAAGGGTAGAACTAAAAAGTTCAAAATAGACGATTCTTGGGCCCGATTTTAGTACATTTGGTCAAATATTGACTTTTGAATCACCGATATAACATCAGATAGATTCAATAAGTAGGTCTAGAAATTTCAAGATCCATGACTGAAACATGTTCAATGGGTTAAATATTGGCTACTCTATGGCTAATTTATAACCAGAAGGAGTCAATGGGTAGAGCTAAAAAGTTCAAAATCGACGACTCTTGGGCCCGATTTTAGTACATTTGGTCAAATATTGACTTTTGAATGATCTATGTAACATCAGAAAGAGTCAATAAGTAGGTATAGAAATTTCAAGATCCATGACTGAAACATGTTCAATGGGTCAAATATTGGCTACTCTATGGCTAATTTATCACCAGAAGGAGTCAATATGGTAGAAATAGAAATTTCAAAATCGACGACTCTTGGGCCCGATATTAGTACATTTGGTCAAATATGGATTTCTGAATGACTGACCTAAATTCAGAAAGAGTCAATGAGTAGGTATAGAAATTTCAAGCTCCATGACTGAAATATGTTCAATGGGTCAAATATTGGCTACGCTATGGCTAATTTATCACCGGAAGGAGTCAAAGGGTAGAACTAAAAAGTTCAAAATAGACGACTCTTGGGTCCGATTTTAGTACAATTGGTCAAATATTGACTTTTGAATGACCGATGTAACATCAGAAAGAGTCAATATGTAGGTATAGAAATTTCAAGATCCATGACTGAAACATGTTCAATGGGTAAAATATTGGCTACTCTATGGCTAATTTATCACCAGAAGGAGTCAATTGGGTAGAAATAGAAAGTTCAAAATCGACGACTCTTGGGCCCGATATTAGTACATTTGGTCAAATATGGATTTCTGAATGACTGACCTAAATTCAGAAAGAGTCAATGAGTAGGTATAAAAACTTCAAGATCCATAACTGAAACATGTGCAATGGGTAAAATATTGGCTACTCTATGGCTAATTTATCACCAGAAGGAGTCAATTGGGTAGGAATAGAAAGTTCAAGATCAAGGACTGAAATATTTTAAGTGGGTCAAAAATTGGCTGAACTATCGCCAGAAGGATTCAATAGGGTATAACTAAAAAGTTCAAAATCGACGACTCTTGGGCCCGATATTAGTACATTTGGTCAAATATTGACTTTTGAATGATCTATGTAACATCAGAAAGAATCAATAAGTAGGTATGGAAATTTCAAGATCCATGACTGAAACATGTTCAATGGGTCAAATATTGGCTACTCTATGGCTAATTTATCACCAGAAGGAGTCAAAGGGTAGAACTAAAAAGTTCAAAATCGACGACTCTCTGGCCCGATATTAATACATTTGGTCAAATATTGACTTTTGAATGATCTATGTAACATCAGAAAGAGTCAATAAGTAGGTATAGAAATTTCAAGCTCCATGACTGAAATATGTTCAATGGGTCAAATATTGGCTACGCTATGGCTAATTTATCACCGGAAGGAGTCAAAGGGTAGAACTAAAAAGTTCAAAATAGACGACTCTTGGGTCCGATTTTAGTACAATTGGTCAAATATTGACTTTTGAATGACCGATGTAACATCAGAAAGAGTCAATATGTAGGTATAGAAATTTCAAGATCCATGACTGAAACATGTTCAATGGGTAAAATATTGGCTACTCTATGGCTAATTTATCACCAGAAGGAGTCAATTGGGTAGAAATAGAAAGTTCAAAATCGACGACTCTTGGGCCCGATATTAGTACATTTGGTCAAATATGGATTTCTGAATGACTGACCTAAATTCAGAAAGAGTCAATGAGTAGGTATAAAAACTTCAAGATCCATAACAGAAACATGTCCAATGGGTAAAATATTGGCTACTCTATGGCTAATTTATCACCAGAAGGAGTCAATTGGGTAGGAATAGAAAGTTCAAGATCAAGTACTGAAATATTTTTAGTGGGTCAAAAATTGGCTGAACTATCGCCAGAAGGTTTCAATAGGGTAGAACTAAAATATTCAAAATCGACGACTCTTGGGCACGATTTTAGTACATTTGGTCAAATATTGACTTTTGAATGACCGATGTAACATCAGATAGAGTCAATAAGTAGGTATAGAAATTTCAAGATCCATTACTGAAACATGTTCAATGGGTCAAATATTGGCTACTCTATGGCTAATTTATCACCTGAAGGAGTCAATGGGTAGAACGAAAAAGTTCAAAATCGACGACTCTTGGGCCCGATTTTAGTACATTTGGTCAAATATTGACTTTTGAATGATCTATGTAACATCAGAAAGAGTCAATAAGTAGGTATAGAAATTTCAAGATCCATGACTGAAACATGTCCAATGGGTAAAATATTGGCTACTCTATGGCTAATTTATCACCAGAAGGAGTCAATTGGGTAGGAATAGAATGTTCAAGATCAAGGACTGAATCATGTTCAATGGGTCAAATATTGGCTACTCTATGGCTAATTTATCACCAGAAGGAGTAAAAGGGTAGAACTAAAAAGTTCAAAATAGACGATTCTTGGGCCCGATTTTAGTACATTTGGTCAAATATTGACTTTTGAATCACCGATATAACATCAGATAGATTCAATAAGTAGGTCTAGAAATTTCAAGATCCATGACTGAAACATGTTCAATGGGTTAAATATTGGCTACTCTATGGCTAATTTATGACCAGAAGGAGTCAATGGGTAGAGCTAAAAAGTTCAAAATCGACGACTCTTGGGCCCGATTTTAGTACATTTGGTCAAATATTGACTTTTGAATGATCTATGTAACATCAGAAAGAGTCAATAAGTAGGTATAGAAATTTCAAGATCCATGACTGAAACATGTTCAATGGGTCAAATATTGGCTACTCTATGGCTAATTTATCACCAGAAGGAGTCAATATGGTAGAAATAGAAATTTCAAAATCGACGACTCTTGGGCCCGATATTAGTACATTTGGTCAAATATGGATTTCTGAATGACTGACCTAAATTCAGAAAGAGTCAATGAGTAGGTTTAAAAACTTCAAGATCCATAACTGAAACATGTGCAATGGGTAAAATATTGGCTACTCTATGGCTAATTTATCACCAGAAGGAGTCAATTGGGTAGGAATAGAAAGTTCAAGATCAAGGACTGAAATATTTTCAGTGGGTCAAAAATTGGCTGAACTATCGCCAGAAGGATTCAATAGGGTATAACTAAAAAGTTCAAAATCGACGACTCTTGGGCCCGATATTAGTACATTTGGTCAAATATTAACTTTTGAATGATCTATGTAACATCAGAAAGAGTCAATAAGTAGGTATGGAAATTTCAAGATCCATGACTGAAACATGTTCAATGGGTAAAATATTGGCTACTCTATGGCTAATTTATCACCAGAAGGAGTCAAAGGGTAGAACTAAAAAGTTCAAAATCGACGACTCTCTGGCCCGATATTGATACATTTGGTCAAATATTGACTTTTGAATGATCTATGTAACATCAGAAAGAGTCAATAAGTAGGTATAGAAATTTCAAGCTCCATGACTGAAACTTGTTCAATGTGTCAAATATTGGCTACTCTATGGCTAATTTATCACCGGAAGGAGTCAAAGGGTAGAACTAAAAAGTTCAAAATAGACGACTCTTGCGTCCGATTTTAGTACAATTGGTCAAATATTGACTTTTGAATGTCAATATTTGATGTAACATCAGAAAGAGTCAATAAGTAGGTATAGAAATTTCAAGATCCATGACTGAAACATGTTCAATGGGTAAAATATTGGCTACTCTATGGCTAATTTATCACCAGAAGGAGTCAATTGGGTAGAAATAGAAAGTTCAAAATCGACGACTCTTGGGCCCGATATTAGTACATTTGGTCAAATATGGATTTCTGAATGTCTGACCTAAATTCAGAAAGAGTCAATGAGTAGGTATAAAAACTTCAAGATCCATAACAGAAACATGTCCAATGGGTAAAATATTGGCTACTCTATGGCTAATTTATCACCAGAAGGAGTCAATTGGGTAGGAATAGAAAGTTCAAGATCAAGGACTGAAATATTTTCAGTGGGTCAAAAATTGGCTGAACTATCGCCAGAAGGAGTCAATGGGTAGAACGAAAAAGTTCAAAATCGACGACTCTTGGGCACGATTTTAGTACATTTGGTCAAATATTGACTTTTGAATGATCTATGTAACATCAGAAAGAGTCAATAAGTAGGTATGGAAATTTCAAGATCCATGACTGAAACATGTTCAATGGGTCAAATATTGGCTAATCTATGGCTAATTTATCACCAGAAGGAGTCAATAGGGTAGAAATAGAAATTTCAAAATCGACGACTCTTGGGCCCGATATTAGTACATTTGGTCAAATATGGATTTCTGAATGACTGACCTAAATTCAGAAAGAGTCAATGAGTAGGTATAAAAACTTCAAGATCCATAACTGAAACATGTCCAATGGGTAAAATATTGGCTACTCTATGGCTAATTTATCACCAGAAGGAGTTAATAGGGTATAACTAAAAGTTCAAAATCGACGACTCTCTGGCCCGATATTAGTACATTTGGTCAAATATTGACTTTTGAATGATCTATGTAACATCAGAAAGAGTCAATAAGTAGGTATAGAAATTTCAAGCTCCATGACTGAAACATGTTCAATGGGTCAAATATTGGCTACTCTATGGCTAATTTATCACCAGAAGGAGTCAAAGGGTAGAACTAAAAAGTTCAAAATAGACGACTCTTGGGCCCGATTTTAGTACATTTGGTCAAATATTGACTTTTGAATGACCGATGTAACATCAGAAAGAGTCAATAAGTAGGTAGAGAAATTTCAAGATCCATTACTGAAACATGTTCAATGGGTCAAATATTGGCTACTCTATGGCTAATTTATCACCGGAAGGAGTCAATTGGGTAGAAATAGAAAGTTCAAAATCGACGACTCTTGGGCCCGATTTTAGTACATTTGGTGAAATATTGACTTTTGAATGATCTATGTAACATCAGATAGATTCAATAAGTAGGTATAGAAATTTCAAGATCCATGACTGAAACATGTTCAATGGGTTAAATATTGGCTACTCTATGGCTAATTTATAACCAGAAGGAGTCAATGGGTAGAGCTAAAAAGTTCAAAATCGACGACTCTTGGGCCCGATTTTAGTACATTTGGTCAAATATTGACTTTTGAATGATCTATGTAACATCAGAAAGAGTCAATAAGTAGGTATAGACATTTCAAGATCCATGACTGAAACATGTTCAATAGGTCAAATATTGGCTACTCTATGGCTAATTTATCACCAGAAGGAGTCAAAGGGTAGAACTAAAAAGTTCAAAATCGACGACTCTCTGGCCCGATATTAGTACATTTGGTCAAATATTGACTTTTGAATGATCTATGTAACATCAGAAAGAGTCAATAAGTAGGTATAGAAATTTCAAGCTCCATGACTGAAACATGTTCAATGGGTCAAATATTGGCTACTCTATGGCTAATTTATCACTGGAAGGAGTCAAAGGGTAGAACTAAAAAGTTCAAAATAGACGACTCTTGGGTCCGATTTTAGTACAATTGGTCAAATATTGACTTTTGAATGATCGATGTAACATCAGAAAGAGTCAATAAGTAGGTATAGAAATTTCAAGATCCATGACTGAAACATGTTCAATGGGTAAAATATTGGCTACTCTATGGCTAATTTATCACCAGAAGGAGTCAATTGGGTAGAAATAGAAAGTTCAAAATCGACGACTCTTGGGCCCGATATTAGTACATTTGGTCAAATATGGATTTCTGAATGACTGACCTAAATTCAGAAAGAGTCAATGAGTAGGTATAAAAACTTCAAGATCCATAACAGAAACATGTCCAATGGGTAAAATATTGGCTACTCTATGGCTAATTTATCACCAGAAGGAGTCAATTGGGTAGGAATAGAAAGTTCAAGATCAAGGACTGAAATATTTTTAGTGGGTCAAAAATTGGCTGAACTATCGCCAGAAGGTGTCAATAGGGTAGAACTAAAATATTCAAAATCGACGACTCTTGGGCACGATTTTAGTGCATTTGGTCAAATATTGACTTTTGAATGACCGATGTAACAACAGATAGAGTCAATAAGTAGGTATAGAAATTTCAAGATCCATTACTGAAACATGTTCAATGGGTCAAATATTGGCTACTCTATGGCTAATTTATCACCAGAAGGAGTCAATGGGTAGAACGAAAAAGTTCAAAATCGACGACTCTTGGGCACGATTTTAGTACATTTGGTCAAATATTGACTTTTGAATGATCTATGTAACATCAGAAAGAGTCAATAAGTAGGTATGGAAATTTCAAGATCCATGACTGAAACATGTTCAATGGGTCAAATATTGGCTAATCTATGGCTAATTTATCACCAGAAGGAGTCAATAGGGTAGAAATAGAAATTTCAAAATCGACGACTCTTGGGCCCGATATTAGTACATTTGGTCAAATATGGATTTCTGAATGACTGACCTAAATTCAGAAAGAGTCAATGAGTAGGTATAAAAACTTCAAGATCCATAACTGAAACATGTCCAATGGGTAAAATATTGGCTACTCTATGGCTAATTTATCACCAGAAGGAGTTAATAGGGTATAACTAAAAGTTCAAAATCGACGACTCTCTGGCCCGATATTAGTACATTTGGTCAAATATTGACTTTTGAATGATCTATGTAACATCAGAAAGAGTCAATAAGTAGGTATAGAAATTTCAAGCTCCATGACTGAAACATGTTCAATGGGTCAAATATTGGCTACTCTATGGCTAATTTATCACCAGAAGGAGTCAAAGGGTAGAACTAAAAAGTTCAAAATAGACGACTCTTGGGCCCGATTTTAGTACATTTGGTCAAATATTGACTTTTGAATGACCGATGTAACATCAGAAAGAGTCAATAAGTAGGTAGAGAAATTTCAAGATCCATTACTGAAACATGTTCAATGGGTCAAATATTGGCTACTCTATGGCTAATTTATCACCGGAAGGAGTCAATTGGGTAGAAATAGAAAGTTCAAAATCGACGACTCTTGGGCCCGATTTTAGTACATTTGGTCAAATATTGACTTTTGAATGATCTATGTAACATCAGATAGATTCAATAAGTAGGTATAGAAATTTCAAGATCCATGACTGAAACATGTTCAATGGGTTAAATATTGGCTACTCTATGGCTAATTTATAACCAGAAGGAGTCAATGGGTAGAGCTAAAAAGTTCAAAATCGACGACTCTTGGGCCCGATTTTAGTACATTTGGTCAAATATTGACTTTTGAATGATCTATGTAACATCAGAAAGAGTCAATAAGTAGGTATAGAAATTTCAAGATCCATGACTGAAACATGTTCAATGGGTCAAATATTGGCTACTCTATGGCTAATTTATCACCAGAAGGAGTCAATATGGTAGAAATAGAAATTTCAAAATCGACGACTCTTGGGCCCGATATTAGTACATTTGGTCAAATATGGATTTCTGAATGACTGACCTAAATTCAGAAAGAGTCAATGAGTAGGTATAAAAACTTCAGGATCCATAACTGAAACATGTCAAATGGGTAAAATATTGGCTACTCTATGGCTAATTTATCACCAGAAGGAGTCAATTGGGTAGGAATAGAAAGTTCAAGATCAAGGACTGAAATATTTTCAGTGGGTCAAAAATTGGCTGAACTATCGCCAGAAGGATTCAATAGGGTATAACTAAAAAGTTCAAAATCGACGACTCTTGGGCCCGATATTAGTACATTTGGTCAAATATTGACTTTTGAATGATCTATGTAACATCAGAAAGAGTCAATAAGTAGGTATGGAAATTTCAAGATCCATGACTGAAACATGTTCAATGGGTCAAATATTGGCTACTCTATGGCTAATTTATCACCAGAAGGAGTCAAAGGGTAGAACTAAAAAGTTCAAAATCGACGACTCTCTGGCCCGATATTAGTACATTTGGTCAAATATTGACTTTTGAATGATCTATGTAACATCAGAAAGAGTCAATAAGTAGGTATAGAAATTTCAAGCTCCATGACTGAAACATGTTCAATGGGTCAAATATTGGCTACTCTATGGCTAATTTATCACTGGAAGGAGTCAAAGGGTAGAACTAAAAAGTTCAAAATAGACGACTCTTGGGCCCGATTTTAGTACATTTGGTCAAATATTGACTTTTGAATGACCGATGTAACATCAGAAAGAGTCAATAAGTAGGTAGAGAAATTTCAAGATCCATTACTGAAACATGTTCAATGGGTCAAATATTGGCTACTCTATGGCTAATTTATCACCGGAAGGAGTCAATTGGGTAGAAATAGAAAGTTCAAAATCGACGACTCTTGGGCCCGATTTTAGTACATTTGGTGAAATATTGACTTTTGAATGATCTATGTAACATCAGATAGATTCAATAAGTAGGTATAGAAATTTCAAGATCCATGACTGAAACATGTTCAATGGGTTAAATATTGGCTACTCTATGGCTAATTTATAACCAGAAGGAGTCAATGGGTAGAGCTAAAAAGTTCAAAATCGACGACTCTTGGGCCCGATTTTAGTACATTTGGTCAAATATTGACTTTTGAATGATCTATGTAACATCAGAAAGAGTCAATAAGTAGGTATAGAAATTTCAAGATCCATGACTGAAACATGTTCAATGGGTCAAATATTGGCTACTCTATGGCTAATTTATCACCAGAAGGAGTCAATATGGTAGAAATAGAAATTTCAAAATCGACGACTCTTGGGCCCGATATTAGTACATTTGGTCAAATATGGATTTCTGAATGACTGACCTAAATTCAGAAAGAGTCAATGAGTAGGTATAAAAACTTCAGGATCCATAACTGAAACATGTCAAATGGGTAAAATATTGGCTACTCTATGGCTAATTTATCACCAGAAGGAGTCAATTGGGTAGGAATAGAAAGTTCAAGATCAAGGACTGAAATATTTTCAGTGGGTCAAAAATTGGCTGAACTATCACCAGAAGGATTCAATAGGGTATAACTAAAAAGTTCAAAATCGACGACTCTTGGGCCCGATATTAGTACATTTGGTCAAATATTGACTTTTGAATGATCTATGTAACATCAGAAAGAGTCAATAAGTAGGTATAGAAATTTCAAGATCCATGACTGAAACATGTTCAATGGGTCAAATATTGGCTACTCTATAGGTAATTTATCACCAGAAGGAGTCAATGGGTAGAACTAAAAAGTTCAAAATCGACGACTCTTGGGCCCGATTTTAGTACATTTGGTCAAATATTGACTTTTGAATGACCGATATAACATCAGAAAGAGTCAATAAGTAGGTATAGACATTTCAAGATCCATGACTGAAACATGTTCAATAGGTCAAATATTGGCTACTCTATGGCTAATTTATCACCAGAAGGAGTCAAAGGGTAGAACTAAAAAGTTCAAAATCGACGACTCTCTGGCCCGATATTAGTACATTTGGTCAAATATTGACTTTTGAATGATCTATGTAACATCAGAAAGAGTCAATAAGTAGGTATAGAAATTTCAAGCTCCATGACTGAAACATGTTCAATGGGTCAAATATTGGCTACTCTATGGCTAATTTATCACTGGAAGGAGTCAAAGGGTAGAACTAAAAAGTTCAAAATAGACGACTCTTGGGTCCGATTTTAGTACAATTGGTCAAATATTGACTTTTGAATGATCGATGTAACATCAGAAAGAGTCAATAAGTAGGTATAGAAATTTCAAGATCCATGACTGAAACATGTTCAATGGGTAAAATATTGGCTACTCTATGGCTAATTTATCACCAGAAGGAGTCAATTGGGTAGAAATAGAAAGTTCAAAATCGACGACTCTTGGGCCCGATATTAGTACATTTGGTCAAATATGGATTTCTGAATGACTGACCTAAATTCAGAAAGAGTCAATGAGTAGGTATAAAAACTTCAAGATCCATAACAGAAACATGTCCAATGGGTAAAATATTGGCTACTCTATGGCTAATTTATCACCAGAAGGAGTCAATTGGGTAGGAATAGAAAGTTCAAGATCAAGGACTGAAATATTTTTAGTGGGTCAAAAATTGGCTGAACTATCGCCAGAAGGTGTCAATAGGGTAGAACTAAAATATTCAAAATCGACGACTCTTGGGCACGATTTTAGTGCATTTGGTCAAATATTGACTTTTGAATGACCGATGTAACAACAGATAGAGTCAATAAGTAGGTATAGAAATTTCAAGATCCATTACTGAAACATGTTCAATGGGTCAAATATTGGCTACTCTATGGCTAATTTATCACCAGAAGGAGTCAATGGGTAGAACGAAAAAGTTCAAAATCGACGACTCTTGGGCACGATTTTAGTACATTTGGTCAAATATTGACTTTTGAATGATCTATGTAACATCAGAAAGAGTCAATAAGTAGGTATGGAAATTTCAAGATCCATGACTGAAACATGTTCAATGGGTCAAATATTGGCTAATCTATGGCTAATTTATCACCAGAAGGAGTCAATAGGGTAGAAATAGAAATTTCAAAATCGACGACTCTTGGGCCCGATATTAGTACATTTGGTCAAATATGGATTTCTGAATGACTGACCTAAATTCAGAAAGAGTCAATGAGTAGGTATAAAAACTTCAAGATCCATAACTGAAACATGTCCAATGGGTAAAATATTGGCTACTCTATGGCTAATTTATCACCAGAAGGAGTTAATAGGGTATAACTAAAAGTTCAAAATCGACGACTCTCTGGCCCGATATTAGTACATTTGGTCAAATATTGACTTTTGAATGATCTATGTAACATCAGAAAGAGTCAATAAGTAGGTATAGAAATTTCAAGCTCCATGACTGAAACATGTTCAATGGGTCAAATATTGGCTACTCTATGGCTAATTTATCACCAGAAGGAGTCAAAGGGTAGAACTAAAAAGTTCAAAATAGACGACTCTTGGGCCCGATTTTAGTACATTTGGTCAAATATTGACTTTTGAATGACCGATGTAACATCAGAAAGAGTCAATAAGTAGGTAGAGAAATTTCAAGATCCATTACTGAAACATGTTCAATGGGTCAAATATTGGCTACTCTATGGCTAATTTATCACCGGAAGGAGTCAATTGGGTAGAAATAGAAAGTTCAAAATCGACGACTCTTGGGCCCGATTTTAGTACATTTGGTCAAATATTGACTTTTGAATGATCTATGTAACATCAGATAGATTCAATAAGTAGGTATAGAAATTTCAAGATCCATGACTGAAACATGTTCAATGGGTTAAATATTGGCTACTCTATGGCTAATTTATAACCAGAAGGAGTCAATGGGTAGAGCTAAAAAGTTCAAAATCGACGACTCTTGGGCCCGATTTTAGTACATTTGGTCAAATATTGACTTTTGAATGATCTATGTAACATCAGAAAGAGTCAATAAGTAGGTATAGAAATTTCAAGATCCATGACTGAAACATGTTCAATGGGTCAAATATTGGCTACTCTATGGCTAATTTATCACCAGAAGGAGTCAATATGGTAGAAATAGAAATTTCAAAATCGACGACTCTTGGGCCCGATATTAGTACATTTGGTCAAATATGGATTTCTGAATGACTGACCTAAATTCAGAAAGAGTCAATGAGTAGGTATAAAAACTTCAAGATCCATAACTGAAACATGTGCAATGGGTAAAATATTGGCTACTCTATGGCTAATTTATCACCAGAAGGAGTCAATTGGGTAGGAATAGAAAGTTCAAGATCAAGGACTGAAATATTTTCAGTGGGTCAAAAATTGGCTGAACTATCGCCAGAAGGATTCATTAGGGTATAACTAAAAAGTTCAAAATCGACGACTCTTGGGCCCGATATTAGTACATTTGGTCAAATATTGACTTTTGAATGATCTATGTAACATCAGAAAGAATCAATAAGTAGGTATGGAAATTTCAAGATCCATGACTGAAACATGTTCAATGGGTCAAATATTGGCTACTCTATGGCTAATTTATCACCAGAAGGAGTCAAAGGGTAGAACTAAAAAGTTCAAAATCGACGACTCTCTGGCCCGATATTAATACATTTGGTCAAATATTGACTTTTGAATGATCTATGTAACATCAGAAAGAGTCAATAAGTAGGTATAGAAATTTCAAGCTCCATGACTGAAATATGTTCAATGGGTGAAATATTGGCTACCCTATGGCTAATTTATCACCGGAAGGAGTCAAAGGGTAGAACTAAAAAGTTCAAAATAGACGACTCTTGGGTCCGATTTTAGTACAATTGGTCAAATATTGACTTTTGAATGACCGATGTAACATCAGAAAGAGTCAATATGTAGGTATAGAAATTTCAAGATCCATGACTGAAACATGTTCAATGGGTAAAATATTGGCTACTCTATGGCTAATTTATCACCAGAAGGAGTCAATTGGGTAGAAATAGAAAGTTCAAAATCGACGACTCTTGGGCCCGATATTAGTACATTTGGTCAAATATGGATTTCTGAATGACTGACCTAAATTCAGAAAGAGTCAATGAGTAGGTATAAAAACTTCAAGATCCATAACAGAAACATGTCCAATGGGTAAAATATTGGCTACTCTATGGCTAATTTATCACCAGAAGGAGTCAATTGGGTAGGAATAGAAAGTTCAAGATCAAGGACTGAAATATTTTTAGTGGGTCAAAAATTGGCTGAACTATCGCCAGAAGGTGTCAATAGGGTAGAACTAAAATATTCAAAATCGACGACTCTTGGGCACGATTTTAGTGCATTTGGTCAAATATTGACTTTTGAATGACCGATGTAACAACAGATAGAGTCAATAAGTAGGTATAGAAATTTCAAGATCCATTACTGAAACATGTTCAATGGGTCAAATATTGGCTACTCTATGGCTAATTTATCACCAGAAGGAGTCAATGGGTAGAACGAAAAAGTTCAAAATCGACGACTCTTGGGCACGATTTTAGTGCATTTGGTCAAATATTGACTTTTGAATGACCGATGTAACATCAGAAAGAGTCAATAAGTAGGTATGGAAATTTCAAGATCCTTGACTGAAACATGTTCAATGGGTCAAATATTGGCTAATCTATGGCTAATTTATCACCAGAAGGAGTCAATAGGGTAGAAATAGAAATTTCAAAATCGACGACTCTTGGGCCCGATATTAGTACATTTGGTCAAATATGGATTTCTGAATGACTGACCTAAATTCAGAAAGAGTCAATGAGTAGGTATAAAAACTTCAAGATCCATAACTGAAACATGTCCAATGGGTAAAATATTGGCTACTCTATGGCTAATTTATCACCAGAAGGAGTTAATAGGGTATAACTAAAAGTTCAAAATCGACGACTCTCTGGCCCGATATTAGTACATTTGGTCAAATATTGACTTTTGAATGATCTATGTAACATCAGAAAGAGTCAATAAGTAGGTATAGAAATTTCAAGCTCCATGACTGAAACATGTTCAATGGGTCAAATATTGGCTACTCTATGGCTAATTTATCACCAGAAGGAGTCAAAGGGTAGAACTAAAAAGTTCAAAATAGACGACTCTTGGGCCCGATTTTAGTACATTTGGTCAAATATTGACTTTTGAATGACCGATGTAACATCAGAAAGAGTCAATAAGTAGGTAGAGAAATTTCAAGATCCATTACTGAAACATGTTCAATGGGTCAAATATTGGCTACTCTATGGCTAATTTATCACCGGAAGGAGTCAATTGGGTAGAAATAGAAAGTTCAAAATCGACGACTCTTGGGCCCGATATTAGTACATTTGGTCAAATATGGATTTCTGAATGACTGACCTAAATTCAGAAAGAGTCAATGAGTAGGTATAAAAACTTCAGGATCCATAACTGAAACATGTCAAATGGGTAAAATATTGGCTACTCTATGGCTAATTTATCACCAGAAGGAGTCAATTGGGTAGGAATAGAAAGTTCAAGATCAAGGACTGAAATATTTTCAGTGGGTCAAAAATTGGCTGAACTATCGCCAGAAGGATTCAATAGGGTATAACTAAAAAGTTCAAAATCGACGACTCTTGGGCCCGATATTAGTACATTTGGTCAAATATTGACTTTTGAATGATCTATGTAACATCAGAAAGAGTCAATAAGTAGGTATGGAAATTTCAAGATCCATGACTGAAACATGTTCAATGGGTCAAATATTGGCTACTCTATGGCTAATTTATCACCAGAAGGAGTCAAAGGGTAGAACTAAAAAGTTCAAAATCGACGACTCTCTGGCCCGATATTAGTACATTTGGTCAAATATTGACTTTTGAATGATCTATGTAACATCAGAAAGAGTCAATAAGTAGGTATAGAAATTTCAAGCTCCATGACTGAAACATGTTCAATGGGTCAAATATTGGCTACTCTATGGCTAATTTATCACTGGAAGGAGTCAAAGGGTAGAACTAAAAAGTTCAAAATAGACGACTCTTGGGTCCGATTTTAGTACAATTGGTCAAATATTGACTTTTGAATGATCGATGTAACATCAGAAAGAGTCAATAAGTAGGTATAGAAATTTCAAGATCCATGACTGAAACATGTTCAATGGGTAAAATATTGGCTACTCTATGGCTAATTTATCACCAGAAGGAGTCAATTGGGTAGAAATAGAAAGTTCAAAATCGACGACTCTTGGGCCCGATATTAGTACATTTGGTCAAATATGGATTTCTGAATGACTGACCTAAATTCAGAAAGAGTCAATGAGTAGGTATAAAAACTTCAAGATCCATAACAGAAACATGTCCAATGGGTAAAATATTGGCTACTCTATGGCTAATTTATCACCAGAAGGAGTCAATTGGGTAGGAATAGAAAGTTCAAGATCAAGGACTGAAATATTTTTAGTGGTCAAAAATTGGCTGAACTATCGCCAGAAGGTGTCAATAGGGTAGAACTAAAATATTCAAAATCGACGACTCTTGGGCACGATTTTAGTACATTTGGTCAAATATTGACTTTTGAATGACCGATGTAACATCAGATAGAGTCAATAAGTAGGTATAGAAATTTCAAGATCAAGGACTGAAACATGTTCAATGGGTCAAATATTGGCTAATCTATGGCTAATTTATCAACAGAAGGAGTTAATAGGGTATAACTAAAAGTTCAAAATCGACGACTCTCTGGCCCGATATTAGTACATTTGGTCAAATATTGACTTTGGAATGATCTATGTAACATCAGAAAGAGTCAATAAGTAGGTATAGAAATTTCAAGCTCCATGACTGAAACATGTTCAATGGGTCAAATATTGGCTACTCTATGGCTAATTTATCACCAGAAGGATTCAAAGGGTAGAACTAAAAAGTTCAAAATAGACGACTCTTGGGCCCGATTTTAGTACATTTGGTCAAATATTGACTTTTGAATGACCGATGTAACATCAGAAAGAGTCAATAAGTAGGTAGAGAAATTTCAAGATCCATTACTGAAACATGTTCAATGGGTCAAATATTGGCTACTCTATAGGTAATTTATCACCAGAAGGAGTCAATGGGTAGAACTAAAAAGTTCAAAATCGACGACTCTTGGGCCCGATTTTAGTACATTTGGTCAAATATTGACTTTTGAATGACCGATATAACATCAGAAAGAGTCAATAAGTAGGTATAGACATTTCAAGATCCATGACTGAAACATGTTCAATAGGTCAAATATTGGCTACTCTATGGCTAAATTATCACCAGAAGGGGGCAATAGGGTAGAACTAAAAAGTTCAAAATAGAAGACTCTTGGGCCCGATTTTAGTACATTTGGTCAAATATTGACTTTTGAATGATCTATGTAACATCAGATAGATTCAATAAGTAGGTATAGAAATTTCAAGATCCATGACTGAAACATGTTCAATGGGTTAAATATTGGCTACTCTATGGCTAATTTATAACCTGAAGGAGTCAATGGGTAGAGCTAAAAAGTTCAAAATCGACGACTCTTGGGCCTGATTTTAGTACATTTGGTCAAATATTGACTTTTGAATGATCTATGTAACATCAGAAAGAGTCAATAAGTAGGTAGAGAAATTTCAAGATCCATGACTGAAACATGTTCAATGGGTCAAATATTGGCTACTCTATGGCTAATTTATCACCAGAAGGAGTCAATATGGTAGAAATAGAAATTTCAAAATCGACGACTCTTGGGCCCGATATTAGTACATTTGGTCAAATATGGATTTCTGAATGACTGACCTAAATTCAGAAAGAGTCAATGAGTAGGTATAAAAACTTCAAGATCCATAACTGAAACATGTGCAATGGGTAAAATATTGGCTACTCTATGGCTAATTTATCACCAGAAGGAGTCAATTGGGTAGGAATAGAAAGTTCAAGATCAAGGACTGAAATATTTTCAGTGGGTCAAAAATTGGCTGAACTATCGCCAGAAGGATTCATTAGGGTATAACTAAAAAGTTCAAAATCGACGACTCTTGGGCCCGATATTAGTACATTTGGTCAAATATTGACTTTTGAATGATCTATGTAACATCAGAAAGAATCAATAAGTAGGTATGGAAATTTCAAGATCCATGACTGAAACATGTTCAATGGGTCAAATATTGGCTACTCTATGGCTAATTTATCACCAGAAGGAGTCAAAGGGTAGAACTAAAAAGTTCAAAATCGACGACTCTCTGGCCCGATATTAATACATTTGGTCAAATATTGACTTTTGAATGATCTATGTAACATCAGAAAGAGTCAATAAGTAGGTATAGAAATTTCAAGCTCCATGACTGAAATATGTTCAATGGGTGAAATATTGGCTACCCTATGGCTAATTTATCACCGGAAGGAGTCAAAGGGTAGAACTAAAAAGTTCAAAATAGACGACTCTTGGGTCCGATTTTAGTACAATTGGTCAAATATTGACTTTTGAATGACCGATGTAACATCAGAAAGAGTCAATATGTAGGTATAGAAATTTCAAGATCCATGACTGGAACATGTTCAATGGGTAAAATATTGGCTACTCTATGGCTAATTTATCACCAGAAGGAGTCAATTGGGTAGAAATAGAAAGTTCAAAATCGACGACTCTTGGGCCCGATATTAGTACATTTGGTCAAATATGGATTTCTGAATGACTGACCTAAATTCAGAAAGAGTCAATGAGTAGGTATAAAAACTTCAAGATCCATAACAGAAACATGTCCAATGGGTAAAATATTGGCTACTCTATGGCTAATTTATCACCAGAAGGAGTCAATTGGGTAGGAATAGAAAGTTCAAGATCAAGTACTGAAATATTTTTAGTGGGTCAAAAATTGGCTGAACTATCGCCAGAAGGTGTCAATAGGGTAGAACTAAAATATTCAAAATCGACGACTCTTGGGCACGATTTTAGTACATTTGGTCAAATATTGACTTTTGAATGACCGATGTAACATCAGATAGAGTCAATAAGTAGGTATAGAAATTTCAAGATCCATTACTGAAACATGTTCAATGGGTCAAATATTGGCTACTCTATGGCTAATTTATCACCTGAAGGAGTCAATGGGTAGAACGAAAAAGTTCAAAATCGACGACTCTTGGTCCCGATTTTAGTACATTTGGTCAAATATTGACTTTTGAATGATCTATGTAACATCAGAAAGAGTCAATAAGTAGGTATAGAAATTTCAAGATCCATGACTGAAACATGTCCAATGGGTAAAATATTGGCTACTCTATGGCTAATTTATCACCAGAAGGAGTCAATTGGGTAGGAATAGAATGTTCAAGATCAAGGACTGAATCATGTTCAATGGGTCAAATATTGGCTACTCTATGGCTAATTTATCACCAGAAGGAGTAAAAGGGTAGAACTAAAAAGTTCAAAATAGACGATTCTTGGGCCCGATTTTAGTACATTTGGTCAAATATTGACTTTTGAATCACCGATATAACATCAGATAGATTCAATAAGTAGGTCTAGAAATTTCAAGATCCATGACTGAAACATGTTCAATGGGTTAAATATTGGCTACTCTATGGCTAATTTATAACCAGAAGGAGTCAATGGGTAGAGCTAAAAAGTTCAAAATCGACGACTCTTGGGCCCGATTTTAGTACATTTGGTCAAATATTGACTTTTGAATGATCTATGTAACATCAGAAAGAGTCAATAAGTAGGTATAGAAATTTCAAGCTCCATGACTGAAATATGTTCAATGGGTCAAATATTGGCTACGCTATGGCTAATTTATCACCGGAAGGAGTCAAAGGGTAGAACTAAAAAGTTCAAAATAGACGACTCTTGGGTCCGATTTTAGTACAATTGGTCAAATATTGACTTTTGAATGACCGATGTAACATCAGAAAGAGTCAATATGTAGGTATAGAAATTTCAAGATCCATGACTGAAACATGTTCAATGGGTAAAATATTGGCTACTCTATGGCTAATTTATCACCAGAAGGAGTCAATTGGGTAGAAATAGAAAGTTCAAAATCGACGACTCTTGGGCCCGATATTAGTACATTTGGTCAAATATGGATTTCTGAATGACTGACCTAAATTCAGAAAGAGTCAATGAGTAGGTATAAAAACTTCAAGATCCATAACTGAAACATGTGCAATGGGTAAAATATTGGCTACTCTATGGCTAATTTATCACCAGAAGGAGTCAATTGGGTAGGAATAGAAAGTTCAAGATCAAGGACTGAAATATTTTCAGTGGGTCAAAAATTGGCTGAACTATCGCCAGAAGGATTCAATAGGGTATAACTAAAAAGTTCAAAATCGACGACTCTTGGGCCCGATATTAGTACATTTGGTCAAATATTGACTTTTGAATGATCTATGTAACATCAGAAAGAATCAATAAGTAGGTATGGAAATTTCAAGATCCATGACTGAAACATGTTCAATGGGTCAAATATTGGCTACTCTATGGCTAATTTATCACCAGAAGGAGTCAAAGGGTAGAACTAAAAAGTTCAAAATCGACGACTCTCTGGCCCGATATTAATACATTTGGTCAAATATTGACTTTTGAATGATCTATGTAACATCAGAAAGAGTCAATAAGTAGGTATAGAAATTTCAAGCTCCATGACTGAAATATGTTCAATGGGTCAAATATTGGCTACGCTATGGCTAATTTATCACCGGAAGGAGTCAAAGGGTAGAACTAAAAAGTTCAAAATAGACGACTCTTGGGTCCGATTTTAGTACAATTGGTCAAATATTGACTTTTGAATGACCGATGTAACATCAGAAAGAGTCAATATGTAGGTATAGAAATTTCAAGATCCATGACTGAAACATGTTCAATGGGTAAAATATTGGCTACTCTATGGCTAATTTATCACCAGAAGGAGTCAATTGGGTAGAAATAGAAAGTTCAAAATCGACGACTCTTGGGCCCGATATTAGTACATTTGGTCAAATATGGATTTCTGAATGACTGACCTAAATTCAGAAAGAGTCAATGAGTAGGTATAAAAACTTCAAGATCCATAACAGAAACATGTCCAATGGGTAAAATATTGGCTACCCTATGGCTAATTTATCACCAGAAGGAGTCAATTGGGTAGGAATAGAATGTTCAAGATGAAGGACTGAATCATGTTCAATGGGTCAAATATTGGCTACTCTATGGCTAATTTATCACCAGAAGGAGTAAAAGGGTAGAACTAAAAAGTTCAAAATAGACGATTCTTGGGCCCGATTTTAGTACATTTGGTCAAATATTGACTTTTGAATCACCGATATAACATCAGATAGATTCAATAAGTAGGTCTAGAAATTTCAAGATCCATGACTGAAACATGTTCAATGGGTTAAATATTGGCTACTCTATGGCTAATTTATAACCAGAAGGAGTCAATGGGTAGAGCTAAAAAGTTCAAAATCGACGACTCTTGGGCCCGATTTTAGTACATTTGGTCAAATATTGACTTTTGAATGATCTATGTAACATCAGAAAGAGTCAATAAGTAGGTATAGAAATTTCAAGATCCATGACTGAAACATGTTCAATGGGTCAAATATTGGCTACTCTATGGCTAATTTATCACCAGAAGGAGTCAATATGGTAGAAATAGAAATTTCAAAATCGACGACTCTTGGGCCCGATATTAGTACATTTGGTCAAATATGGATTTCTGAATGACTGACCTAAATTCAGAAAGAGTCAATGAGTAGGTATAAAAACTTCAAGATCCATAACTGAAACATGTGCAATGGGTAAAATATTGGCTACTCTATGGCTAATTTATCACCAGAAGGAGTCAATTGGGTAGGAATAGAAAGTTCAAGATCAAGGACTGAAATATTTTCAGTGGGTCAAAAATTGGCTGAACTATCGCCAGAAGGATTCAATAGGGTATAACTAAAAAGTTCAAAATCGACGACTCTTGGGCCCGATATTAGTACATTTGGTCAAATATTGACTTTTGAATGATCTATGTAACATCAGAAAGAATCAATAAGTAGGTATGGAAATTTCAAGATCCATGACTGAAACATGTTCAATGGGTCAAATATTGGCTACTCTATGGCTAATTTATCACCAGAAGGAGTCAAAGGGTAGAACTAAAAAGTTCAAAATCGACGACTCTCTGGCCCGATATTAATACATTTGGTCAAATATTGACTTTTGAATGATCTATGTAACATCAGAAAGAGTCAATAAGTAGGTATAGAAATTTCAAGCTCCATGACTGAAATATGTTCAATGGGTCAAATATTGGCTACCCTATGGCTAATTTATCACCGGAAGGAGTCAAAGGGTAGAACTAAAAAGTTCAAAATAGACGACTCTTGGGTCCGATTTTAGTACAATTGGTCAAATATTGACTTTTGAATGACCGATGTAACATCAGAAAGAGTCAATATGTAGGTATAGAAATTTCAAGATCCATGACTGAAACATGTTCAATGGGTAAAATATTGGCTACTCTATGGCTAATTTATCACCAGAAGGAGTCAATTGGGTAGAAATAGAAAGTTCAAAATCGACGACTCTTGGGCCCGATATTAGTACATTTGGTCAAATATGGATTTCTGAATGACTGACCTAAATTCAGAAAGAGTCAATGAGTAGGTATAAAAACTTCAAGATCCATAACAGAAACATGTCCAATGGGTAAAATATTGGCTACTCTATGGCTAATTTATCACCAGAAGGAGTCAATTGGGTAGGAATAGAAAGTTCAAGATCAAGTACTGAAATATTTTTAGTGGGTCAAAAATTGGCTGAACTATCGCCAGAAGGTGTCAATAGGGTAGAACTAAAATATTCAAAATCGACGACTCTTGGGCACGATTTTAGTACATTTGGTCAAATATTGACTTTTGAATGACCGATGTAACATCAGATAGAGTCAATAAGTAGGTATAGAAATTTCAAGATCCATTACTGAAACATGTTCAATGGGTCAAATATTGGCTACTCTATGGCTAATTTATCACCAGAAGGAGTCAATGGGTAGAACAAAAAAGTTCAAAATCGACGACTCTTGGGCCCGATTTTAGTACATTTGGTCAAATATTGACTTTTGAATGATCTATGTAACATCAGAAAGAGTCAATAAGTAGGTATAGAAATTTCAAGATCCATGACTGAAACATGTCCAATGGGTAAAATATTGGCTACTCTATGGCTAATTTATCACCAGAAGGAGTCAATTGGGTAGGAATAGAATGTTCAAGATCAAGGACTGAATCATGTTCAATGGGTCAAATATTGGCTACTCTATGGCTAATTTATCACCAGAAGGAGTAAAAGGGTAGAACTAAAAAGTTCAAAATAGACGATTCTTGGGCCCGATTTTAGTACATTTGGTCAAATATTGACTTTTGAATCACCGATATAACATCAGATAGATTCAATAAGTAGGTCTAGAAATTTCAAGATCCATGACTGAAACATGTTCAATGGGTTAAATATTGGCTACTCTATGGCTAATTTATAACCAGAAGGAGTCAATGGGTAGAGCTAAAAAGTTCAAAATCGACGACTCTTGGGCCCGATTTTAGTACATTTGGTCAAATATTGACTTTTGAATGATCTATGTAACATCAGAAAGAGTCAATAAGTAGGTATAGAAATTTCAAGATCCATGACTGAAACATGTTCAATGGGTCAAATATTGGCTACTCTATGGCTAATTTATCACCAGAAGGAGTCAATATGGTAGAAATAGAAATTTCAAAATCGACGACTCTTGGGCCCGATATTAGTACATTTGGTCAAATATGGATTTCTGAATGACTGACCTAAATTCAGAAAGAGTCAATGAGTAGGTATAGAAATTTCAAGCTCCATGACTGAAATATGTTCAATGGGTCAAATATTGGCTACGCTATGGCTAATTTATCACCGGAAGGAGTCAAAGGGTAGAACTAAAAAGTTCAAAATAGACGACTCTTGGGTCCGATTTTAGTACAATTGGTCAAATATTGACTTTTGAATGACCGATGTAACATCAGAAAGAGTCAATATGTAGGTATAGAAATTTCAAGATCCATGACTGAAACATGTTCAATGGGTAAAATATTGGCTACTCTATGGCTAATTTATCACCAGAAGGAGTCAATTGGGTAGAAATAGAAAGTTCAAAATCGACGACTCTTGGGCCCGATATTAGTACATTTGGTCAAATATGGATTTCTGAATGACTGACCTAAATTCAGAAAGAGTCAATGAGTAGGTATAAAAACTTCAAGATCCATAACTGAAACATGTGCAATGGGTAAAATATTGGCTACTCTATGGCTAATTTATCACCAGAAGGAGTCAATTGGGTAGGAATAGAAAGTTCAAGATCAAGGACTGAAATATTTTCAGTGGGTCAAAAATTGGCTGAACTATCGCCAGAAGGATTCAATAGGGTATAACTAAAAAGTTCAAAATCGACGACTCTTGGGCCCGATATTAGTACATTTGGTCAAATATTGACTTTTGAATGATCTATGTAACATCAGAAAGAATCAATAAGTAGGTATGGAAATTTCAAGATCCATGACTGAAACATGTTCAATGGGTCAAATATTGGCTACTCTATGGCTAATTTATCACCAGAAGGAGTCAAAGGGTAGAACTAAAAAGTTCAAAATCGACGACTCTCTGGCCCGATATTAATACATTTGGTCAAATATTGACTTTTGAATGATCTATGTAACATCAGAAAGAGTCAATAAGTAGGTATAGAAATTTCAAGCTCCATGACTGAAATATGTTCAATGGGTCAAATATTGGCTACGCTATGGCTAATTTATCACCGGAAGGAGTCAAAGGGTAGAACTAAAAAGTTCAAAATAGACGACTCTTGGGTCCGATTTTAGTACAATTGGTCAAATATTGACTTTTGAATGACCGATGTAACATCAGAAAGAGTCAATATGTAGGTATAGAAATTTCAAGATCCATGACTGAAACATGTTCAATGGGTAAAATATTGGCTACTCTATGGCTAATTTATCACCAGAAGGAGTCAATTGGGTAGAAATAGAAAGTTCAAAATCGACGACTCTTGGGCCCGATATTAGTACATTTGGTCAAATATGGATTTCTGAATGACTGACCTAAATTCAGAAAGAGTCAATGAGTAGGTATAAAAACTTCAAGATCCATAACAGAAACATGTCCAATGGGTAAAATATTGGCTACTCTATGGCTAATTTATCACCAGAAGGAGTCAATTGGGTAGGAATAGAAAGTTCAAGATCAAGTACTGAAATATTTTTAGTGGGTCAAAAATTGGCTGAACTATCGCCAGAAGGTTTCAATAGGGTAGAACTAAAATATTCAAAATCGACGACTCTTGGGCACGATTTTAGTACATTTGGTCAAATATTGACTTTTGAATGACCGATGTAACATCAGATAGAGTCAATAAGTAGGTATAGAAATTTCAAGATCCATTACTGAAACATGTTCAATGGGTCAAATATTGGCTACTCTATGGCTAATTTATCACCTGAAGGAGTCAATGGGTAGAACGAAAAAGTTCAAAATCGACGACTCTTGGGCCCGATTTTAGTACATTTGGTCAAATATTGACTTTTGAATGATCTATGTAACATCAGAAAGAGTCAATAAGTAGGTATAGAAATTTCAAGATCCATGACTGAAACATGTCCAATGGGTAAAATATTGGCTACTCTATGGCTAATTTATCACCAGAAGGAGTCAATTGGGTAGGAATAGAATGTTCAAGATCAAGGACTGAATCATGTTCAATGGGTCAAATATTGGCTACTCTATGGCTAA
The DNA here is from genome assembly GCA_038088235.1 of Zacco platypus. Lineage (NCBI taxonomy): Eukaryota > Metazoa > Chordata > Actinopteri > Cypriniformes > Xenocyprididae > Zacco > Zacco platypus. The sequence goes on from CM076064.1 coordinate 19,141,199, forward strand.
TTTATCACCAGAAGGAGTAAAAGGGTAGAACTAAAAAGTTCAAAATAGACGATTCTTGGGCCCGATTTTAGTACATTTGGTCAAATATTGACTTTTGAATCACCGATATAACATCAGATAGATTCAATAAGTAGGTCTAGAAATTTCAAGATCCATGACTGAAACATGTTCAATGGGGAAAATATTGGCTACTCTATGGCTAATTTATCACCAGAAGGAGTCAATTGGGTAGAAATAGAAAGTTCAAAATCGACGACTCTTGGGCCCGATATTAGTACATTTGGTCAAATATGGATTTCTGAATGACTGACCTAAATTCAGAAAGAGTCAATGAGTACGTATAAAAACTTCAAGATCCATAACAGAAACATGTCCAATGGGTAAAATATTGGCTACTCTATGGCTAATTTATCACCAGAAGGAGTCAATTGGGTAGGAATAGAAAGTTCAAGATCAAGTACTGAAATATTTTTAGTGGGTCAAAAATTGGCTGAACTATCGCCAGAAGGTGTCAATAGGGTAGAACTAAAATATTCAAAATCGACGACTCTTGGGCACGATTTTAGTACATTTGGTCAAATATTGACTTTTGAATGACCGATGTAACATCAGATAGAGTCAATAAGTAGGTATAGAAATTTCAAGATCCATTACTGAAACATGTTCAATGGGTCAAATATTGGCTACTCTATGGCTAATTTATCACCTGAAGGAGTCAATGGGTAGAACGAAAAAGTTCAAAATCGACGACTCTTGGGCCCGATTTTAGTACATTTGGTCAAATATTGACTTTTGAATGATCTATGTAACATCAGAAAGAGTCAATAAGTAGGTATAGAAATTTCAAGATCCATGACTGAAACATGTCCAATGGGTAAAATATTGGCTACTCTATGGCTAATTTATCACCAGAAGGAGTCAATTGGGTAGGAATAGAATGTTCAAGATCAAGGACTGAATCATGTTCAATGGGTCAAATATTGGCTACTCTATGGCTAATTTATCACCAGAAGGAGTAAAAGGGTAGAACTAAAAAGTTCAAAATAGACGATTCTTGGGCCCGATTTTAGTACATTTGGTCAAATATTGACTTTTGAATCACCGATATAACATCAGATAGATTCAATAAGTAGGTCTAGAAATTTCAAGATCCATGACTGAAACATGTTCAATGGGTTAAATATTGGCTACTCTATGGCTAATTTATAACCAGAAGGAGTCAATGGGTAGAGCCAAAAAGTTCAAAATCGACGACTCTTGGGCCCGATTTTAGTACATTTGGTCAAATATTGACTTTTGAATGACCGATGTAACATCAGAAAGAGTCAATATGTAGGTATAGAAATTTCAAGATCCATGACTGAAACATGTTCAATGGGTAAAATATTGGCTACTCTATGGCTAATTTATCACCAGAAGGAGTCAATTGGGTAGAAATAGAAAGTTCAAAATCGACGACTCTTGGGCCCGATATTAGTACATTTGGTCAAATATGGATTTCTGAATGACTGACCTAAATTCAGAAAGAGTCAATGAGTAGGTATAAAAACTTCAAGATCCATAACTGAAACATGTGCAATGGGTAAAATATTGGCTACTCTATGGCTAATTTATCACCAGAAGGAGTCAATTGGGTAGGAATAGAAAGTTCAAGATCAAGGACTGAAATATTTTCAGTGGGTCAAAAATTGGCTGAACTATCGCCAGAAGGATTCAATAGGGTATAACTAAAAAGTTCAAAATCGACGACTCTTGGGCCCGATATTAGTACATTTGGTCAAATATTGACTTTTGAATGATCTATGTAACATCAGAAAGAATCAATAAGTAGGTATGGAAATTTCAAGATCCATGACTGAAACATGTTCAATGGGTCAAATATTGGCTACTCTATGGCTAATTTATCACCAGAAGGAGTCAAAGGGTAGAACTAAAAAGTTCAAAATCGACGACTCTCTGGCCCGATATTAATACATTTGGTCAAATATTGACTTTTGAATGATCTATGTAACATCAGAAAGAGTCAATAAGTAGGTATAGAAATTTCAAGCTCCATGACTGAAATATGTTCAATGGGTCAAATATTGGCTACGCTATGGCTAATTTATCACCGGAAGGAGTCAAAGGGTAGAACTAAAAAGTTCAAAATAGACGACTCTTGGGTCCGATTTTAGTACAATTGGTCAAATATTGACTTTTGAATGACCGATGTAACATCAGAAAGAGTCAATATGTAGGTATAGAAATTTCAAGATCCATGACTGAAACATGTTCAATGGGTAAAATATTGGCTACTCTATGGCTAATTTATCACCAGAAGGAGTCAATTGGGTAGAAATAGAAAGTTCAAAATCGACGACTCTTGGGCCCGATATTAGTACATTTGGTCAAATATGGATTTCTGAATGACTGACCTAAATTCAGAAAGAGTCAATGAGTAGGTATAAAAACTTCAAGATCCATAACAGAAACATGTCCAATGGGTAAAATATTGGCTACTCTATGGCTAATTTATCACCAGAAGGAGTCAATTGGGTAGAAATAGAAAGTTCAAAATCGACGACTCTTGGGCCCGATATTAGTACATTTGGTCAAATATGGATTTCTGAATGACTGACCTAAATTCAGAAAGAGTCAATGAGTAGGTATAAAAACTTCAAGATCCATAACAGAAACATGTCCAATGGGTAAAATATTGGCTACTCTATGGCTAATTTATCACCAGAAGGAGTCAATTGGGTAGGAATAGAAAGTTCAAGATCAAGTACTGAAATATTTTTAGTGGTTCAAAAATTGGCTGAACTATCGCCAGAAGGTGTCAATAGGGTAGAACTAAAATATTCAAAATCGACGACTCTTGGGCACGATTTTAGTACATTTGGTCAAATATTGACTTTTGAATGACCGATGTAACATCAGATAGAGTCAATAAGTAGGTATAGAAATTTCAAGATCCATTACTGAAACATGTTCAATGGGTCAAATATTGGCTACTCTATGGCTAATTTATCACCTGAAGGAGTCAAAGGGTAGAACTAAAAAGTTCAAAATAGACGACTCTTGGGTCCGATTTTAGTACAATTGGTCAAATATTGACTTTTGAATGACCGATGTAACATCAGAAAGAGTCAATATGTAGGTATAGAAATTTCAAGATCCATGACTGAAACCTGTTCAATGGGTAAAATATTGGCTACTCTATGGCTAATTTATCACCAGAAGGAGTCAATTGGGTAGAAATAGAAAGTTCAAAATCGACGACTCTTGGGCCCGATATTAGTACATTTGGTCAAATATGGATTTCTGAATGACTGACCTAAATTCAGAAAGAGTCAATGAGTAGGTATAAAAACTTCAAGATCCATAACAGAAACATGTCCAATGGGTAAAATATTGGCTACTCTATGGCTAATTTATCACCAGAAGGAGTCAATTGGGTAGGAATAGAAAGTTCAAGATCAAGTACTGAAATATTTTTAGTGGTTCAAAAATTGGCTGAACTATCGCCAGAAGGTGTCAATAGGGTAGAACTAAAATATTCAAAATCGACGACTCTTGGGCACGATTTTAGTACATTTGGTCAAATATTGACTTTTGAATGACCGATGTAACATCAGATAGAGTCAATAAGTAGGTATAGAAATTTCAAGATCCATTACTGAAACATGTTCAATGGGTCAAATATTGGCTACTCTATGGCTAATTTATCACCTGAAGGAGTCAATGGGTAGAACAAAAAAGTTCAAAATCGACGACTCTTGGGCCCGATTTTAGTACATTTGGTCAAATATTGACTTTTGAATGATCTATGTAACATCAGAAAGAGTCAATAAGTAGGTATAGAAATTTCAAGATCCATGACTGAAACATGTCCAATGGGTAAAATATTGGCTACTCTATGGCTAATTTATCACCAGAAGGAGTCAATTGGGTAGGAATAGAATGTTCAAGATCAAGGACTGAATCATGTTCAATGGGTCAAATATTGGCTACTCTATGGCTAATTTATCACCAGAAGGAGTAAAAGGGTAGAACTAAAAAGTTCAAAATAGACGATTCTTGGGCCCGATTTTAGTACATTTGGTCAAATATTGACTTTTGAATCACCGATATAACATCAGATAGATTCAATAAGTAGGTCTAGAAATTTCAAGATCCATGACTGAAACATGTTCAATGGGTTAAATATTGGCTACTCTATGGCTAATTTATAACCAGAAGGAGTCAATGGGTAGAGCTAAAAAGTTCAAAATCGACGACTCTTGGGCCCGATTTTAGTACATTTGGTCAAATATTGACTTTTGAATGATCTATGTAACATCAGAAAGAGTCAATAAGTAGGTATAGAAATTTCAAGATCCATGACTGAAACATGTTCAATGGGTCAAATATTGGCTACTCTATGGCTAATTTATCACCAGAAGGAGTCAATATGGTAGAAATAGAAATTTCAAAATCGACGACTCTTGGGCCCGATATTAGTACATTTGGTCAAATATGGATTTCTGAATGACTGACCTAAATTCAGAAAGAGTCAATGAGTAGGTATAGAAATTTCAAGCTCCATGACTGAAATATGTTCAATGGGTCAAATATTGGCTACGCTATGGCTAATTTATCACCGGAAGGAGTCAAAGGGTAGAACTAAAAAGTTCAAAATAGACGACTCTTGGGTCCGATTTTAGTACAATTGGTCAAATATTGACTTTTGAATGACCGATGTAACATCAGAAAGAGTCAATATGTAGGTATAGAAATTTCAAGATCCATGACTGAAACATGTTCAATGGGTAAAATATTGGCTACTCTATGGCTAATTTATCACCAGAAGGAGTCAATTGGGTAGAAATAGAAAGTTCAAAATCGACGACTCTTGGGCCCGATATTAGTACATTTGGTCAAATATGGATTTCTGAATGACTGACCTAAATTCAGAAAGAGTCAATGAGTAGGTATAAAAACTTCAAGATCCATAACAGAAACATGTCCAATGGGTAAAATATTGGCTACTCTATGGCTAATTTATCACCAGAAGGAGTCAATTGGGTAGGAATAGAAAGTTCAAGATCAAGTACTGAAATATTTTTAGTGGGTCAAAAATTGGCTGAACTATCGCCAGAAGGTTTCAATAGGGTAGAACTAAAATATTCAAAATCGACGACTCTTGGGCACAATTTTAGTACATTTGGTCAAATATTGACTTTTGAATGACCGATGTAACATCAGATAGAGTCAATAAGTAGGTATAGAAATTTCAAGATCCATTACTGAAACATGTTCAATGGGTCAAATATTGGCTACTCTATGGCTAATTTATCACCTGAAGGAGTCAATGGGTAGAACGAAAAAGTTCAAAATCGACGACTCTTGGGCCCGATTTTAGTACATTTGGTCAAATATTGACTTTTGAATGATCTATGTAACATCAGAAAGAGTCAATAAGTAGGTATAGAAATTTCAAGATCCATGACTGAAACATGTCCAATGGGTAAAATATTGGCTACTCTATGGCTAATTTATCACCAGAAGGAGTCAATTGGGTAGGAATAGAATGTTCAAGATCAAGGACTGAATCATGTTCAATGGGTCAAATATTGGCTACTCTATGGCTAATTTATCACCAGAAGGAGTAAAAGGGTAGAACTAAAAAGTTCAAAATAGACGATTCTTGGGCCCGATTTTAGTACATTTGGTCAAATATTGACTTTTGAATCACCGATATAACATCAGATAGATTCAATAAGTAGGTCTAGAAATTTCAAGATCCATGACTGAAACATGTTCAATGGGTTAAATATTGGCTACTCTATGGCTAATTTATAACCAGAAGGAGTCAATGGGTAGAGCTAAAAAGTTCAAAATCGACGACTCTTGGGCCCGATTTTAGTACATTTGGTCAAATATTGACTTTTGAATGATCTATGTAACATCAGAAAGAGTCAATAAGTAGGTATAGAAATTTCAAGATCCATGACTGAAACATGTTCAATGGGTCAAATATTGGCTACTCTATGGCTAATTTATCACCAGAAGGAGTCAATATGGTAGAAATAGAAATTTCAAAATCGACGACTCTTGGGCCCGATATTAGTACATTTGGTCAAATATGGATTTCTGAATGACTGACCTAAATTCAGAAAGAGTCAATGAGTAGGTATAAAAACTTCAAGATCCATAACTGAAACATGTGCAATGGGTAAAATATTGTTTACTCTATGGCTAATTTATCACCAGAAGGAGTCAATTGGGTAGGAATAGAAAGTTCAAGATCAAGGACTGAAATATTTTCAGTGGGTCAAAAATTGGCTGAACTATCGCCAGAAGGATTCAATAGGGTATAACTAAAAAGTTCAAAATCGACGACTCTTGGGCCCGATATTAGTACATTTGGTCAAATATTGACTTTTGAATGATCTATGTAACATCAGAAAGAATCAATAAGTAGGTATGGAAATTTCAAGATCCATGACTGAAACATGTTCAATGGGTCAAATATTGGCTACTCTATGGCTAATTTATCACCAGAAGGAGTCAAAGGGTAGAACTAAAAAGTTCAAAATCGACGACTCTCTGGCCCGATATTAATACATTTGGTCAAATATTGACTTTTGAATGATCTATGTAACATCAGAAAGAGTCAATAAGTAGGTATAGAAATTTCAAGCTCCATGACTGAAATATGTTCAATGGGTCAAATATTGGCTACCCTATGGCTAATTTATCACCGGAAGGAGTCAAAGGGTAGAACTAAAAAGTTCAAAATAGACGACTCTTGGGTCCGATTTTAGTACAATTGGTCAAATATTGACTTTTGAATGACCGATGTAACATCAGAAAGAGTCAATATGTAGGTATAGAAATTTCAAGATCCATGACTGAAACATGTTCAATGGGTAAAATATTGGCTACTCTATGGCTAATTTATCACCAGAAGGAGTCAATTGGGTAGAAATAGAAAGTTCAAAATCGACGACTCTTGGGCCCGATATTAGTACATTTGGTCAAATATGGATTTCTGAATGACTGACCTAAATTCAGAAAGAGTCAATGAGTAGGTATAAAAACTTCAAGATCCATAACAGAAACATGTCCAATGGGTAAAATATTGGCTACTCTATGGCTAATTTATCACCCGAAGGAGTCAATTGGGTAGGAATAGAAAGTTCAAGATCAAGTACTGAAATATTTTTAGTGGGTCAAAAATTGGCTGAACTATCGCCAGAAGGTGTCAATAGGGTAGAACTAAAATATTCAAAATCGACGACTCTTGGGCACGATTTTAGTACATTTGGTCAAATATTGACTTTTGAATGACCGATGTAACATCAGATAGAGTCAATAAGTAGGTATAGAAATTTCAAGATCCATTACTGAAACATGTTCAATGGGTCAAATATTGGCTACTCTATGGCTAATTTATCACCTGAAGGAGTCAATGGGTAGAACGAAAAAGTTCAAAATCGACGACTCTTGGGCCCGATTTTAGTACATTTAGTCAAATATTGACTTTTGAATGATCTATGTAACATCAGAAAGAGTCAATAAGTAGGTATAGAAATTTCAAGATCCATGACTGAAACATGTCCAATGGGTAAAATATTGGCTACTCTATGGCTAATTTATCACCAGAAGGAGTCAATTGGGTAGGAATAGAATGTTCAAGATCAAGGACTGAATCATGTTCAATGGGTCAAATATTGGCTACTCTATGGCTAATTTATCACCAGAAGGAGTAAAAGGGTAGAACTAAAAAGTTCAAAATAGACGATTCTTGGGCCCGATTTTAGTACATTTGGTCAAATATTGACTTTTGAATCACCGATATAACATCAGATAGATTCAATAAGTAGGTCTAGAAATTTCAAGATCCATGACTGAAACATGTTCAATGGGTTAAATATTGGCTACTCTATGGCTAATTTATAACCAGAAGGAGTCAATGGGTAGAGCTAAAAAGTTCAAAATCGACGACTCTTGGGCCCGATTTTAGTACATTTGGTCAAATATTGACTTTTGAATGATCTATGTAACATCAGAAAGAGTCAATAAGTAGGTATAGAAATTTCAAGATCCATGACTGAAACATGTTCAATGGGTCAAATATTGGCTACTCTATGGCTAATTTATCACCAGAAGGAGTCAATATGGTAGAAATAGAAATTTCAAAATCGACGACTCTTGGGCCCGATATTAGTACATTTGGTCAAATATGGATTTCTGAATGACTGACCTAAATTCAGAAAGAGTCAATGAGTAGGTATAAAAACTTCAAGATCCATAACTGAAACATGTGCAATGGGTAAAATATTGGCTACTCTATGGCTAATTTATCACCAGAAGGAGTCAATTGGGTAGGAATAGAAAGTTCAAGATCAAGGACTGAAATATTTTCAGTGGGTCAAAAATTGGCTGAACTATCGCCAGAAGGATTCAATAGGGTATAACTAAAAAGTTCAAAATCGACGACTCTTGGGCCCGATATTAGTACATTTGGTCAAATATTGACTTTTGAATGATCTATGTAACATCAGAAAGAGTCAATAAGTAGGTATGGAAATTTCAAGATCCATGACTGAAACATGTTCAATGGGTCAAATATTGGCTACTCTATGGCTAATTTATCACCAGAAGGAGTCAAAGGGTAGAACTAAAAAGTTCAAAATCGACGACTCTCTGGCCCGATATTGATACATTTGGTCAAATATTAACTTTTGAATGATCTATGTAACATCAGAAAGAGTCAATAAGTAGGTATAGAAATTTCAAGCTCCATGACTGAAATATGTTCAATGAGTCAAATATTGGCTACTCTATGGCTAATTTATCACCGGAAGGAGTCAAAGGGTAGAACTAAAAAGTTCAAAATAGACGACTCTTGGGTCCGATTTTAGTACAATTGGTCAAATATTGACTTTTGAATGACCGATGTAACATCAGAAAGAGTCAATATGTAGGTATAGAAATTTCAAGATCCATGACTGAAACATGTTCAATGGGTAAAATATTGGCTACTCTATGGCTAATTTATCACCAGAAGGAGTCAATTGGGTAGAAATAGAAAGTTCAAAATCGATGACTCTTGGGCCCGATATTAGTACATTTGGTCAAATATGGATTTCTGAATGACTGACCTAAATTCAGAAAGAGTCAATGAGTAGGTATAAAAACTTCAAGATCCATAACAGAAACATGTCCAATGGGTAAAATATTGGCTACTCTATGGCTAATTTATCACCAGAAGGAGTCAATTGGGTAGGAATAGAAAGTTCAAGATCAAGGACTGAAATATTTTTAGTGGGTCAAAAATTGGCTGAACTATCGCCAGAAGGTGTCAATAGGGTAGAACTAAAATATTCAAAATCGACGACTCTTGGGCACGATTTTAGTACATTTGGTCAAATATTGACTTTTGAATGACCGATGTAACATCAGATAGAGTCAATAAGTAGGTATAGAAATTTCAAGATCCATTACTGAAACATGTTCAATGGGTCAAATATTGGCTACTCTATGGCTAATTTATCACCAGAAGGAGTCAATGGGTAGAACGAAAAAGTTCAAAATCGACGACTCTTGGGCCCGATTTTAGTACATTTGGTCAAATATTGACTTTTGAATGATCTATGTAACATCAGAAAGAGTCAATAAGTAGGTATAGAAATTTCAAGATCCATGACTGAAACATGTCCAATGGGTAAAATATTGGCTACTCTATGGCTAATTTATCACCAGAAGGAGTCAATTGGGTAGGAATAGAATGTTCAAGATCAAGGAATGAAACATGTTCAATGGGTCAAATATTGGCTACTCTATGGCTAATTTATCACCAGAAGGAGTAAAAGGGTAGAACTAAAAAGTTCAAAATAGACGATTCTTGGGCCCGATTTTAGTACATTTGGTCAAATATTGACTTTTGAATCACCGATATAACATGAGATAGATTCAATAAGTAGGTCTAGAAATTTCAAGATCCATCACTGAAACATGTTCAATGGGTTAAATATTGGCTACTCTATGGCTAATTTATAACCAGAAGGAGTCAATGGGTAGAACTAAAAAGTTCAAAATCGACGACTCTTGGGCCCGATTTTAGTACATTTGGTCAAATATTGACTTTTGAATGATCTATGTAACATCAGAAAGAGTCAATAAGTAGGTATAGAAATTTCAAGATCCATGACTGAAACATGCTCAATGGGTCAAATATTGGCTACTCTATGGCTAATTTATCACCAGAAGGAGTCAATAGGGTAGAAACAGAAATTTCAAAATCGACGACTCTTGGGCCCGATATTAGTACATTTGGTCAAATATGGATTTCTGAATGACTGACCTAAATTCAGAAAGAGTCAATGAGTAGGTATAAAAACTTCAAGATCCATAACTGAAACATGTCCAATGGGTAAAATTTTGGCTACTCTATGGCTAATTTATCACCAGAAGGAGTCAATTGGGTAGGAATAGAAAGTTCAAGATCAAGGACTGAAATATTTTCAGTGGGTCAAAAATTGGCTGAACTATCGCCAGAAGGATTCAATAGGGTATAACTAAAAAGTTCAAAATCGACGACTCTTGGGCCCGATATTAGTACATTTGGTCAAATATTGACTTTTGAATGATCTATGTAACATCAGAAAGAGTCAATAAGTAGGTATGGAAATTTCAAGATCCATGACTGAAACATGTTCAATGGGTCAAATATTGGCTACTCTATGGCTAATTTATCACCAGAAGGAGTCAAAGGGTAGAACTAAAAAGTTCAAAATCGACGACTCTCTGGCCCGATATTAGTACATTTGGTCAAATATTGACTTTTGAATGATCTATGTAACATCACAAAGAGTCAATAAGTAGGTATAGAAATTTCAAGCTCCATGACTGAAACATGTTCAATGGGTCACATATTGGCTACCCTATGGCTAATTTATCACCGAAAGGAGTCAAAGGGTAGAACTAAAAAGTTCAAAATAGACGACTCTTGGGCCCGATTTTAGTACATTTGGTCAAATATTGACTTTTGAATGACCGATGTAACATCAGAAAGAGTCAATAAGTAGGTATAGAAATTTCAAGATCCATGACTGAAACATGTTCAATGGGTAAAATATTGGCTACTCTATGGCTAATTTATCACCAGAAGGAGTCAATTGGGTAGAAATAGAAAGTTCAAAATCGACGACTCTTGGGCCCGATATTAGTACATTTGGTCAAATATGGATTTCTGAATGACTGACCTAAATTCAGAAAGAGTCAATGAGTAGGTATAAAAACTTCAAGATCCATAACTGAAACATGTGCAATGGGTAAAATATTGGCTACTCTATGGCTAATTTATCACCAGAAGGAGTCAATTGGGTAGGAATAGAAAGTTCAAGATCAAGGACTGAAATATTTTCAGTGGGTCAAAAATTGGCTGAACTATCGCCAGAAGGATTCAATAGGGTATAACTAAAAAGTTCAAAATCGACGACTCTTGGGCCCGATATTAGTACATTTGGTCAAATATGGATTTCTGAATGACTGACCTAAATTCAGAAAGAGTCAATGAGTAGGTATAAAAACTTCAAGATCCATATCAGAAACATGTCCAATGGGTAAAATATTGGCTACTCTATGGCTAATTTATCACCAGAAGGAGTCAATTGGGCAGGAATAGAAAGTTCAAGATCAAGGACTGAAATATTTTTAGTGGGTCAAAAATTGGCTGAACTATCGCCAGAAGGTGTCAATAGGGTAGAACTAAAATATTCAAAATCGACGACTCTTGGGCACGATTTTAGTACATTTGGTCAAATATTGACTTTTGAATGACCGATGTAACATCAGATAGAGTCAATAAGTAGGTATAGAAATTTCAAGATCCATTACTGAAACATGTTCAATGGGTCAAATATTGGCTACTCTATGGCTAATTTATCACCAGAAGGAGTCAAAGGGTAGAACTAAAAAGTTCAAAATCGACGACTCTCTGGCCCGATATTGATACATTTGGTCAAATATTGACTTTTGAATGATCTATGTAACATCAGAAAGAGTCAATAAGTAGGTATAGAAATTTCAAGCTCCATGACTGAAATATGTTCAATGAGTCAAATATTGGCTACTCTATGGCTAATTTATCACCGGAAGGAGTCAAAGGGTAGAACTAAAAAGTTCAAAATAGACGACTCTTGGGTCCGATTTTAGTACAATTGGTCAAATATTGACTTTTGAATGACCGATGTAACATCAGAAAGAGTCAATATGTAGGTATAGAAATTTCAAGATCCATGACTGAAACATGTTCAATGGGTAAAATATTGGCTACTCTATGGCTAATTTATCACCAGAAGGAGTCAATTGGGTAGAAATAGAAAGTTCAAAATCGATGACTCTTGGGCCCGATATTAGTACATTTGGTCAAATATGGATTTCTGAATGACTGACCTAAATTCAGAAAGAGTCAATGAGTAGGTATAAAAACTTCAAGATCCATAACAGAAACATGTCCAATGGGTAAAATATTGGCTACTCTATGGCTAATATATCACCAGAAGGAGTCAATTGGGTAGGAATAGAAAGTTCAAGATCAAGGACTGAAATATTTTCAGTGGGTCAAAAATTGGCTGAACTATCTCAAGAAGGAGTCGACAGGGTAGAACTAAAAAGTTCAAAATGGACGACTCTTGGGCCCGATATTAGCCCATTTTGTCAAATATGGACTTTTGAATGACCGATGTAACATCAGAAAGAGTCAATAAGTAGGTATAGAAATTTCAAGATCCATGACTGAAACATGTTCAATGGGTCAAATATTGGCTACTCTATGGCTAATTTATCACCAGAAGGAGTCAATTGGGTAGAAAAAGAAAGTTCAAAATCGACGACTCTTGGGCCTGATATTAGTACATTTGGTCAAATATGGATTTCTGAATGACTGACCTAAATTCAGAAAGAGTCAAGGAGTAGGTATAAAATTTTGAAGGTCCATAACTGAAACATGTCCAATGGGTGAAATATTGGCTACTCTAAGGCTAATGTATCACAAGAAGGTGTCAATAGGGTATGAATAGAAAGTTCAAGATCAAGGACTGAAATATTTTCAGTGGGTCAAACATTGGCTGAACTATCACCAGAAGGAGTCAATAGGGTAGAACTAAAAAGTTCAAAATAGACGACTCTTGGGCCCGATTTTAGTACATTTGGTCAAATATTGACTTTAAATGACCTATATAACATCTGAAAGAGTGAATGAGTAGGTATAAAAATTTCAAAATCCATAACTTAAACATGTCCAATGGGTAAAATATTGGCTACTCTAAGGCTAATTTATCACCAGAAAGAATCAATGGGTAAAACCAAAAAGTTCAAAATAGACGACTCTTGGGCCCGATTTTAGTACATTTGGTCAAATATTGACTTTAAATGACCTATATAACATCAGAAAGAGTCAATAAGTAGGTATAGAAATTTCAAGATCCAAGACTGAAACATGTCTAATGGGTGAAATATTGGCTACTCTAAGGCTAATGTATCACAAGAAGGAGTCAATTGGGAAGGAATAGAAAGTTCAAGAGCAAGGAATGAAATATTTTCAATGGGTTAAAAATTGGCTGAACTATCGCAAGAAGGAGTCAATAGGGTAGAACTAAAAAGTTCAAAATCGACTTCTCTTGGGCCTGATATTAGTACATTTGGTCAAATATTGACTTTTGAATGACCGATATAACATCAGAAAGAGTCAATAAGTAGGTATAAAAATTTCAAGATCCATAACTGCAACATGTCCAATGGGTAAAATATTGGCTGTTCTAATGCTAATGTATCACAAGGAGGAGTCTATTAGGTAAGAATAAAAATTTCAAGATCCATGACTGAAACATGTTCAATGGGTCAAATATTGGCTACTCTATGGCTAATTTATCACCAGAAGGAGTCAAAGGGTAGAACTAAAAAGTTGAAAATAGACGACTCTTGGGCCCGATTTTAGTACATTTGGTCAAATATTGACTTTTGAATGACCGATGTAACATCAGAAAGAGTCAATAAGTAGGTATAGAAATTTTAAGATCCATGACTGAAACATGTTCAATGGGTCAAATATTGGCTACTCTATGGCTAATTTATCACCAGAAGGAATCAATTGTTTACAAATAGAAATTACAAAATCGATCACTCTTGGGCCCGATATTAGCCCATTTTGTCAAATGTGGACTTTTGAATGACCGATGTAACATCAAAAAGAGTCATTGAGTAGGTATAGAAATTTCAAGATCCATTACTGAAACATGTTCAATGGGTCAAATATTGGCTACTCTATGGCTAATTTATCACCAGAAGGAGTCAATGGGTAGAACTAAAAAGTTCAAAATCGACGACTCTTGGGCCCGATTTTAGTACATTTGGTCAAATATTGACTTTTGAATGACCGATATAACATCAGAAAGAGTCAATAAGTAGGTATAGAAATTTTAAGATCCTTGACTGAAACATGTTCAATGAGTCAAATATTGGCTACTCTATGGCTAATTTATCACCAGAAGGAGTCAATTGGGTAGAAATAGAAAGTTCAAAATCGACGACTCTTGGGCCCGATATTAGTACATTTGGTCAAATATGGATTTCTGAATGACTAACCTAAATTCAGAAAGAGTCAATGAGTAGGTATGAAAATTTCAAGATCCAAAACTGAAACATGTCCAATGGGTAAAATATTGGCTACTCTAAGGCCAATGTATCACAAGAGGGAGTCAATTGGGAAGGAAAAGAAAGTTCAAGATCAAGGACTGAAATATTTTCAGTGGGTCAAAAATTGGCCGAAATATCAACAGAAGGAATCAATTGTTTAGAAATAGAAATTATAAAATCGATCATTCTTGGGCCCGATATTAGCCCATTTTGTCAAATGTGGACTTTTGAATGACCGATGTAACATCAAAAAGAGTCAATAAGTAGGTATAGAAATTTCAAGATCCATGACTGAAACATGTTCAATGGGTCAAATATTGGCTACTCTATGGATAATTTATCACCAGAAGGAGTCAATTGGGTAGGAATAGAAAGTTCAAGATCAAGGACTGAAATATTTTTAGTGGGTCAAAAATTGGCTGAACTATCGCCAGAAGGTGTCAATAGGGTAGAACTAAAATATTCAAAATCGACGACTCTTGGGCACGATTTTAGTGCATTTGGTCAAATATTGACTTTTGAATGACCGATGTAACAACAGATAGAGTCAATAAGTAGGTATAGAAATTTCAAGATCCATTACTGAAACATGTTCAATGGGTCAAATATTGGCTACTCTATGGCTAATTTATCACCAGAAGGAGTCAATTGGGTAGGAATAGAAAGTTCAAGATCAAGGACTGAAATATTTTCAGTGGGTCAAAAATTGGCTGAACTATCGCCAGAAGGAGTCAATAGGTTAGAACTAAAATATGCAAAATCGACAACACTTGGGCCCGATTTTAGTACATTTGGTCAAATATTGACTTTTGAATGATCTATGTAACATCAGAAAGAGTCAATAAGTAGGTATAGAAATTTCAAGCTCCATGACTGAAACATGTTCAATGGGTCAAATATTGGCTACTCTATGGCTAATTTATCACCAGAAGGAGTCAAAGGGTAGAACTAAAAAGTTCAAAGTAGACGACTCTTGGGCCCGATTTTAGTACATTTGGTCAAATATTGACTTTTGAATGACCGATGTAACATCAGAAAGAGTCAATAAGTAGGTAGAGAAATTTCAAGATCCATTACTGAAACATGTTCAATGGGTCAAATATTGGCTACTCTATAGGTAATTTATCACCAGAAGGAGTCAATGGGTAGAACTAAAAAGTTCAAAATCGACGACTCTTGTGCCCGATTTTAGTACATTTGGTCAAATATTGACTTTTGAATGACCGATATAACATCAGAAAGAGTCAATAAGTAGGTATAGAAATTTCAAGATCCATGACTGAAACATGTTCAATAGGTCAAATATTGGCTACTCTATGGCTAAATTATCACCAGAAGGGGGCAATAGGGTAGAACTAAAAAGTTCAAAATAGAAGACTCTTGGGCCCGATTTTAGTACATTTGGTCAAATATTGACTTTTGAATGATCTATGTAACATCAGATAGATTCAATAAGTAGGTATAGAAATTTCAAGATCCATGACTGAAACATGTTCAATGGGTTAAATATTGGCTACTCTATGGCTAATTTATAACCAGAAGGAGTCAATGGGTAGAGCTAAAAAGTTCAAAATCGACGACTCTTGGGCCCGATTTTAGTACATTTGGTCAAATATTGACTTTTGAATGATCTATGTAACATCAGAAAGAGTCAATAAGTAGGTATAGAAATTTCAAGATCCATGACTGAAACATGTTCAATGGGTCAAATATTGGTTACTCTCTGGCTAATTTATCACCAGAAGGAGTCAATATGGTAGAAATAGAAATTTCAAAATCGACGACTCTTGGGCCCGATTTTAGTACATTTGGTCAAATATTGACTTTTGAATGATCTATGTAACATCAGATAGATTCAATAAGTAGGTATAGAAATTTCAAGATCCATGACTGAAACATGTTCAATGGGTTAAATATTGGCTACTCTATGGCTAATTTATAACCAGAAGGAGTCAATGGGTAGAGCTAAAAAGTTCAAAATCGACGACTCTTGGGCCCGATTTTAGTACATTTGGTCAAATATTGACTTTTGAATGATCTATGTAACATCAGAAAGAGTCAATAAGTAGGTATAGAAATTTCAAGATCCATGACTGAAACATGTTCAATGGGTCAAATATTGGTTACTCTCTGGCTAATTTATCACCAGAAGGAGTCAATATGGTAGAAATAGAAATTTCAAAATCGACGACTCTTGGGCCCGATATTAGTACATTTGGTCAAATATGGATTTCTGAATGACTGACCTAAATTCAGAAAGAGTCAATGAGTAGGTATAAAAACTTCAAGATCCATGACTGAAACATGTTCAATGGGTAAAATATTGGCTACTCTATGGCTAATTTATCACCAGAAGGAGACAATTGGGTAGGAATAGAAAGTTCAAGATCAAGGACTGAAATATTTTCAGTGGGTCAAAAATTGGCTGAACTATCGCCAGAAGGAGTCAATAGGTTAGAACTAAAATATGCAAAATCGACAACACTTGGGCCCGATTTTAGTACATTTGGTCAAATATTGACTTTTGAATGATCTATGTAACATCAGATAGATTCAATAAGTAGGTATAGAAATTTCAAGATCCATGACTGAAACATGTTCAATGGGTTAAATATTGGCTACTCTATGGCTAATTTATAACCAGAAGGAGTCAAAGGGTAGAACTAAAAAGTTCAAAATCGACGACTCTCTGGCCCGATATTAGTACATTTGGTCAAATATTGACTTTTGAATGATCTTTGTAACATCAGAAAGAGTCAATAAGTAGGTATAGAAATTTCAAGCTCCATGACTGAAACATGTTCAATGGGTCAAATATTGGCTACTCTATGGCTAATTTATCACTGGAAGGAGTCAAAAGGTAGAACTAAAAAGTTCAAGATCGACGACTCTTGGGCCCGATATTAGTACATTGTGTCAAATATGGATTTCTGAATGACTGACCTAAATTCAGAAAGAGTCAATGAGTAGGTATAAAAACTTCAAGATCCATAACAGAAACATGTCCAATGGGTAAAATATTGGCTACTCTATGGCTAATTTATCACCAGAAGGAGTCAATTGGGTAGGAATAGAAAGTTCAAGATCAAGGACTGAAATATTTTTAGTGGTCAAAAATTGGCTGAACTATCGCCAGAAGGTGTCAATAGGGTAGAACTAAAATATTCAAAATCGACGACTCTTGGGCACGATTTTAGTACATTTGGTCAAATATTGACTTTTGAATGACCGATGTAACATCAGATAGAGTCAATAAGTAGGTATGGAAATTTCAAGATCCATAACTGAAACATGTTCAATGGGTCAAATATTGGCTACTCTATGGCTAATTTATCACCAGAAGGAGTCAAAGGGTAGAACTAAAAAGTTCAAAATCGACGACTCTCTGGCCCGATATTAATACATTTGGTCAAATATTGACTTTTGAATGATCTATGTAACATCAGAAAGAGTCAATAAGTAGGTATAGAAATTTCAAGCTCCATGACTGAAATATGTTCAATGGGTCAAATATTGGCTACTCTATGGCTAATTTATCACCGGAAGGAGTCAAAGGGTAGAACTAAAAAGTTCAAAATAGACGACTCTTGGGTCCGATTTTAGTACAATTGGTCAAATATTGACATTTGAATGACCGATGTAACATCAGAAAGAGTCAATATGTAGGTATAGAAATTTCAAGATCCATGACTGAAACATGTTCAATGGGTCAAATATTGGCTACTCTATGGCTAATTTATCACCAGAAGGAGACAATAGGGTAGAAATAGAAATTTCAAAATCGACGACTCTTGGGCCCGATATTAGTACATTTGGTCAAATATGGATTTCTGAATGACTGACCTAAATTCAGAAAGAGTCAATGAGTAGGTATAAAAACTTCAAGATCCATAACTGAAACATGTCCAATGGGTAAAATATTGGCTACTCTATGGCTAATTTATCATCCAGAAGGAGTCAATTGGGTAGGAATAGAAAGTTCAAGATCAAGGACTGAAATATTTTCAGTGGGTCAAAAATTGGCTGAACTATTGCCAGAAGGATTCAATAGGGTATAACTAAAAAGTTCAAAATCGACGACTCTTGAGCCCGATATTAGTACATTTGGTCAAATATTGACTTTTGAATGATCTATGTAACATCAGAAAGAGTCAATAAGTAGGTATGGAAATTTCAAGATCCATGACTGAAACATGTTCAATGGGTCAAATATTGGCTACTCTATGGCTAATTTATCACCAGAAGGAGTCAAAGGGTAGAACTAAAAAGTTCAAAATCGACGACTCTCTGGCCCGATATTAGTACATTTGGTCAAATATTGACTTTTGAATGATCTATGTAACATCAGAAAGAGTCAATAAGTAGGTATAGAAATTTCAAGCTCCATGACTGAAACTTGTTCAATGGGTCAAATATTGGCTACTCTATGGCTAATTTATCACCGGAAGGAGTCAAAGGGTAGAACTAAAAAGTTCAAAATAGACGACTCTTGGGTCCGATTTTAGTACAATTGGTCAAATATTGACTTTTGAATGACCGATGTAACATCAGAAAGAGTCAATAAGTAGGTATAGAAATTTCAAGATCCATGACTGAAACATGTTCAATGGGTCAGATATTTGCTACTCTATCGCTAATTTATCACTAGAAGGAGTCAATTGGGTAGAAATAGAAAGTTCAAAATCGACGACTCTTGGTCCCGATATAAGTACTTTTGTTCAAATATGGATTTCTCAATGACTGACCTAAATTCAGAAAGAGTCAATGAGTAGGTAAAAAAATTTCAAGATCCATAACTGAAACATGTCCAATGGGTAAAATATTGGATGCTCTAAGACTAATGTATCACAAAAAGGAGTCAACTGGGTAAGAATAGAAAGTTCAAGATCAAGGACTGAAATATTTTCAGGTGGTCAAAAATTGGCTGAACTATCGCCAGAAGGAATCAATAGGGTAGAATTAAAAAGTTCAAATTAGATGACTCTGGGGCCCGATTTTAGTACATTTGATCAAATATTGACTTTTGAATGACCGATGTAACATCAGATGAGTCAATAAGTAGGTATAGAAATTTCAAGATCATGACTGAAAAATGTCAATGGGTCAAATATTGGCTACTCTGTGGCTAATTTATCACCAGAAGGAGTCAATGGGTGGTACTAAAAAGTCCAAAATCGACGACTCTTGGGCCTGATATTAGTACTTTTGGTCAATTATGGATTTCTGAATGACTGACCTAAATTCAGAAAGAGTCAATGAGTAGGTATAAAAATTTCAAGATCCATAACTGAAACATGTCCAATGGGTAAAATATTGGCTACTCTAAGGCTAATGTATCACAAGAAGGAGTGAATTGGGTAGGAATAGAAAGTTCAAGATCAAGGACTGAAATATTTTCAGTGGGTCAAAAATTGCCTGAACTATCGCCAGAAGGAGTCAATAGATTAGAACTAAAAAGTTCAAAATAGACGACTCTTGGGCCCGATTTTAGTACATTTGGTCAAATATTGACTTTTGAATGACCGATGTAACATCAGAAAGAGTCAATAAGTAGGTATAGAAATTTCAAGATCCATGACTGAAACATGTTCAATGGGTCAATTATTGGCTACTCTATGGCTAATTTATCACCAGAAGGAGTCAATTGTGTAGAAATAGAAAGTTCAAAATCGACGACTCTTGGGCCCAGTGTTAGTACATTTGGTCAAATATTGATTTTTGAATGACCGATGTAACATCAGAAAGAGTCATTAAGTAGTTATAGAAATTTCAAGATCCATGACAGAAACATGTTCAATGGGTCAATTATTGGCTACTCTATGGCTAATTTATCACCAGAAGGAATCAATTTGGTAGAAATAGAAAGTCCAAAATCGACGACTCTTGGGCCCGATATTAGTACTTTTGGTCAAATATGGATTTTTGAATGACTGAACTAAATTCAGAAAGAGTCAATGAGTAGGTATAAAAATTTCAAGATCCATAACTGAAACATGTTCAATGGGTGAAATATTGGCTACTCTAAGGCTAATGTATCACAAGGAGTCAATTGGGTAGGAATAGAAAGTTCAAGATCAAGGACTGAAATATTTTCAGGTGGTGAAAAATTGGCTGAACTATCGCCAGAAGGAATCAATAGGGTAGAATTAAAAAGTTCAAATTAGATGACTCTGGGGCCCGATTTTAGTACATTTGATCAAATATTGACTTTTGAATGACCGATGTAACATCAGATGAGTCAATAAGTAGGTATAGAAATTTCAAGATCATGACTGAAAAATTTCAATGGGTCAAATATTGGCTACTCTATGGCTAATTTATCACCAGAAGGAGTCAATGGGTAGTACTTAAAAGTCCAAAATCGACGACTCTTGGGCCTGATATTAGTACTTTTGGTCAATTATGGATTTCTGAATGACTGACCTAAATTCAGAAAGAGTCAATGAGTAGGTATAAAAATTTCAAGATCCATAACTGAAACATGTCCAATGGGTAAAATATTGGCTACTCTAAGGCTAATGTATCACAAGAAGGAGTCAATTGGGTAGGAATAGAAAGTTCAAGATCAAGGACTGAAATATTTTCAGTGGGTCAAAAATTGGCTGAACTATCGCCAGAAGGAGTCAATAGATTAGAACTAAAAAGTTCAAAATAGACGACTCTTGGGCCCGATTTTAGTACATTTGGTCAAATATTGACTTTTGAATGACCGATGTAACATCAGAAAGAGTCAATAAGTAGGTATAGAAATTTCAAGATCCATGACTGAAACATGTTCAATGGGTCAATTATTGGCTACTCTATGGCTAATTTATCACCAGAAGGAGTCAATTGGGTAGGAATAGAAAGTTCAAGATCAAGGACTGAAATATTTTCAGTGGGTCAAAAATTGGCTGAACTATCGCAAAGAGTCGATAGGGTAGAACTAAAAAGTTCAAAATCGACTACTCTTGGGCCTGATATTAGTACATTTGGTCAAATATTGACTTTTGAATGACCGATGTAACATCAGAAAGAGTCAATAAGTAGGTATAGAAATTTCAAGATCTATAACTTCAACATGTCCAATGGGTAAAATATTGGCTATTCTAATGCTAATGTATCACAAGGAGGAGTCAATTGGGTAGGAATAGAAATTTCAAGATCCATGACAGAAACATGTCCAATAGGTAAAATATTGGCTACTCTAAGACTAATATATCACAAAAAGGAGTCAATTGGGTAGGAATAGAAAGTTCAAGATCAAGGACTGAAATATTTTCAGTGGGTCAAAAATTGGCTGAACTATCGCCAGATGGAATCAATAGGGTAGAACTAAAAAGTTCAAATTAGATGACTCTGGGGCCCGATTTTAGTACATTTGATCAAATAATGACTTTTGAATGACCGATGTAACATCAGAAAGAGTCATTAAGTAGTTATAGAAATTTCAAGATCCATGACTGGAACATGTTCAATGGGTCAGGTATTGGCTAATTTATCACCAGAAGGAGTCAATTGGGTAGAAATAGAAAGTTCAAAATCGACGACTCTTGGGCCCAGTGTTAGTAAATTTGGTCAAATATTGATTTTTGAATGACCGATGTAACATAAGAAAGAGTCATTAAGTAGTTATAGAAATTTCAAGATCCATGACTGAAACATGTTCAAAATGTCAATTATTGGCTACTCTATGGCTAAATTATCACCAAAAGGAGTCAATTGGGTAGAAATAGAAAGTTCAAGATCAAGGACTGAAATATTTTCAGTGGGTCAAAAATTGGCTGAACTATCGCATGGAGTCGATAGGGTAGAACTAAAAAGTTCAAAATCGACTACTCTTGGGCCTGATATTAGTACATTTGGTCAAATATTGACTTTTGAATGACCGATATAACATCAGAAAGAGTCAATAAGTAGGTATAAAAATTTCAAGATCCATAACTGCAACATGTCCATTGGGTAAAATATTGGCTATTCTAATGCTAATGTATCACAAGAAGGAGTCAAATGGGTAGGAATAGAAATATCAAGATCCATAACTGAAACATGTCCAATGGGTAAAATATTGGCTACTTTATGAGTAATTTATCACCAGAAAGAGTCAATGGGTAAAACTAAAAAGTTCAAAATCGACGACTCTTGGGCCCGATTTTAGTAAATTTGGTCAAATATTGACTTTTGAATGACCGATGTAACATCAGAAAGAGTCAATAAGTAGGTATAGAAATTTAAAGATCCATGATTGAAACATGTTCAATGGGTCAAATATTGGCTACTCTATGGCTAATTTATCACCAGAAGGAGTCAAAGGGTAGAACTAAAAAGTTCAAATTAGATGACTCTGGGGCCCGATTTTAGTACATTTGATCAAATATTGACTTTTGAATGACCGATGTAACATCAGATGAGTCAATAAGTAGGTATAGAAATTTCAAGATCATGACTAAAACATGTTCAATGGGTCAAATATTGGCTACTCTATGGCTAATTTATCACCAGAAGGAGTCAATTGGGTAGAAATAGACAGTTCAAAATCGACGACTCTTGGGCCCGATATTAGTACTTTTGGTCAAATATGGATTTCTAAATGACTGACCTAAATTCAGAAAGAGTCAATGAGTAGGTATAAAAACTTCAAGATCC
Organism: Zacco platypus; assembly: GCA_038088235.1. NCBI lineage: Eukaryota > Metazoa > Chordata > Actinopteri > Cypriniformes > Xenocyprididae > Zacco > Zacco platypus. The sequence continues at coordinate 19,164,491 of CM076064.1, forward strand.
ATAACTGAAACATGTCCAATGAGTAAAATATTGGCTACTCTATGACTAATTTATCACCAGAAGGAGTCAATGGGTAGTACTAAAAAGTTCAAAATCGACAACTCTTGGGCCCGATTTTAGTACATTTGGTCAAATATTGACTTTTGAATGACCGATGTAACATCAGAAACAGTCATTAAGTAGGTATAGAAATTTCAAGATCCATGACTGAAACATGTTCAATGGGTCAATTATTGTCTACTCTATGGCTAATTTATCACCAGAAGGAGTCAATTGGGTAGGAATAGAAAGTTCAAGATCAAGGACTGAAATATTTTCAGTGGGTCAAAAATTGGCTGAACTATCGCAAAGAGTCGATAGGGTAGAACTAAAAAGTTCAAAATCGACTACTCTTGGGCCTGATATTAGTACATTTGGTCAAATATTGACTTTTGAATGACCGATGTAACATCAGAAAGAGTCAATAAGTAGGTATAGAAATTTCAAGATCTATAACTTCAACATGTCCAATGGGTAAAATATTGGGTATTCTAATGCTAATGTATCACAAGGAGGAGTCAATTGGGTAGGAATAGAAATTTCAAGATCCATGACTGAAACATGTCCAATGGGTAAAATATTGGCTACTCTAAGACTAATATATCACAAAAAGGAGTCAATTGGGTAGGAATAGAAAGTTCAAGATCAAGGACTGAAATATTTTCAGTGGGTCAAAAATTGGCTGAACTATCGCCAGATGGAATCAATAGGGTAGAACTAAAAAGTTCAAATTAGACGACTCTGGGGCCCGATTTTAGTACATTTGATCAAATAATGACTTTTGAATGACCGATGTAACATCAGAAAGAGTCATTAAGTAGTTATAGAAATTTCAAGATCCATGACTGGAACATATTCAATGGGTCAGATATTGGCTAATTTATCACCAGAAGGAGTCAATTGGGTAGAAATAGAAAGTTCAAAATCGACGACTCTTGGGCCCAGTGTTAGTAAATTTGGTCAAATATTGATTTTTGAATGACCGATGTAACATAAGAAAGAGTCATTAAGTAGTTATAGAAATTTCAAGATCCATGACAGAAACATGTTCAACATGTCAATTATTGGCTACTCTATGGCTAAATTATCACCAAAAGGAGTCAATTGGGTAGAAATAGAAAGTCCAAAATCGACGACTCTTGGGCCTGATATTAGTACTTTTGGTCAATTATGGATTTCTGAATGACTGACCTAAATTCAGAAAGAGTCAATGAGTAGGTATAAAAATTTCAAGATCCATAACTGAAACATGTCCAATGGGTAAAATATTGGCTACTCTAAGGCTAATGTATCACAAGAAGGAGTCAATTGGGTAGGAATAGAAAGTTCAGGATCAAGGACTGAAATATTTTCAGTGGGTCAAAAATTGGCTGAACTATCACCAGAAGGAGTCAATAGGGTAGAAGTAAAAAGTTCAAAATAGACGACTCTTGGGCCCGATTTTAGTACATTTGGTCAAATATTGACTTTTGAATGACCGATGTAATATCAGAAAGAGTCAATAAGTAGGTATAGAAATTTCAAGATCCATGACTGAAACATGTTCAATGGGACAATTATTGTCTACTCTATCGCTAATTTATCACCAGAAGGAGTCAATTGGGTAGGAATAGAAAGTTCAAGATCAAGGACTGAAATATTTTCAGTGGGTCAAAAATTGGCTGAACTATCGCAAAGAGTCGATAGGGTAGAACTAAAAAGTTCAAAATCGACTACTCTTGGGCCTGATATTAGTATATTTGGTCAAATATTGACTTTTGAATGACCGATGTAACATCCGAAAGAGTCAATAAGTAGGTATAGAAATTTCAAGATCCATAACTGCAACATGTCCAAAGGGTAAAATATTGGCTACTCTAAGGCTAATGTATCACCAGAAGGAGTCAATTGGGTAGGAATAGAAAGTTCAAGATCAAGGACTGAAATATTTTCAGTGGGTCAAAAATTGGCTATTCTAATGGTAATTTATCACAAGAAGGAATCAATTGGGTAGAAAAAGAAAGTTCAAAATCGACGACTCTTGGGCCTGATATTAGTACATTTGGTCAAATATTGACTTTTGAATGACCGATATAACATCAGAAAGAGTCAATAAGTAGGTATAAAAATTTCAAGATCCATAACTGCAACATGTCCAATGGGTAAAATATTGGCTATTCTAATGCTAATGTATCACAAGAAGGAGTCAAATGGGTAGGAATAGAAATATCAAGATCCATAACTGAAACATGTCCAATGGGTAAAATATTGGCTACTCAATGACTAATTTATCACCTGAAAGAGTCTATGGGTAAAACTAAAAAGTTCAAAATCGACGACTCTTCGGCCCGATTTTAGTACATTTGGTCAAATATTGACTTTTGAATGACCGATGTAACATCAGAAAGAGTCAATAAGTAGGTATAGAAATTTCAAGATTCATGATTGAAACATGTTCAATGGGTAAATTATTGGCTACTCTAAGGCTAATTTATCACAAGAAGGAGTCAATTGGGTAGGAATAGAAAGTTCAAGATCAAGGACTGAAATATTTTCAGTGGGTCAAAAATTGGCTGAACTATCGCCAGAAGGAATCAATAGCGTAGAATTAAAAAGTTCAAATTAGATGACTCTGGGGCCCGATTTTAGTACATTTGATCAAATATTGACTTTTGAGTGACCGATGTAACATCAGATGAGTCAATAAGTAGGTATAGAAATTTCAAGATCATGACTGAAAAATGTCAATTGGTCAAATATTGGCTACTCTATGGCTAATTTATCACCAGAAGGAGTCAAATGGGTAGAAATAGACAGTTCAAAATCGACGACTCTTGGGCCTGATATTAGTACATTTGGTCAAATATTGACTTTTGAATGACCGATATAACATCAGAAAGAGTCAATAAGTAGGTATAAAAATTTCAAGATCCATAACTGAAACATGTCCAATGGGTAAAATATTGGTTATTCTAAAGCTAATGTATCACAAGGAGGAGTCAATTGGGTAGGAATAGAAATTTCAAGATCCATGACTGAAACATGTTCAATGGGTCAGATATTTGCTACTCTATCGCTAATTTATCACTAGAAGGAGTCAATTGGGTAGAAATAGAAAGTTCAAAATCGACGACTCTTGGTCCCGATATAAGTACTTTTGGTCAAATATGGATTTCTCAATGACTGACCTAAATTCAGAAAGAGTCAATGAGTAGGTATAAAAATTTCAAGATCCAAAACTGAAACATGTCCAATGGGTAAAATATTGGCTACTCTAAGGCTAATTTATCACAAGAAGGAGTCAATTGGGTAGGAATAGATAGTTCAAGATCAAGGACTGAAATATTTTCAGTGGGTCAAAAATTGGCTGAACTATCTCCAGAAGGAGTCAATAGGGTAGAACTAAAAAGTTCATAATAGACGACTCTTGGGCCCGATTTTAGTAAATTTGGTCAAATATTGACTTTTGAATGATCGATATAACATCAGAAAGAGTCAATAAGTAGGTATAGAAATTTCAAGATCCATTACTGAAACATGTTCAACGGGTCAATTATTGGCTACTCTATGGCTAATTTATCACCAGAAGGAGTCAAAGGGTAGAACTAAAAAGTTCAAAATAGATGACTCTTGGGCCTGATTTTAGTACATTTGGTCAAATATTGACTTTTGAATGACAGATATAACATCAGAAAGAGTCAATGAGTAGGTATAAAAATTTCAAGATCCATAACTGCAACATGTCCAAAGGGTAAAATATTGGCTACTCTAAGGCTAATGTTTCACAAGAAGGAGTCAATTGGGTAGGAATAGAAAGTGCAAAATCGACTACTCTTGGGCCCGATATTAGTACTTTTGGTCAAATATGGATTTTTGAATGACTGACCTAAATTCAGAAAGAGTCAATGAGTAGGTATAAAAATTTCAAGATCCATAACTGAAACATGTCCAATGGGTGAAATATTGGCTACTCTAAGGCTAATGTATCACAAGGAGTCAATTGGGTAGGAATAGAAAGTTCAAGATCAAGGACTGAAATATTTTCAGTGGGTCAAAAATTGGCTGAACTATCGCATGGAGTCGATAGGGTAGAACTAAAAAGTTCAAAATCGACTACTCTTGGGCCTGATATTAGTACATTTGGTCAAATATTGACTTTTGAATGACCGATATAACATCAGAAAGAGTCAATAAGTAGGTATAGAAATTTCAAGATCCATGACTGAAACATGTTCAATGGGTCAATTATTGGCTACTCTATGGCTAATTTATCACCAGAAGGAGTCAATTGGGTAGAAATAGAAAGTTCAAAATCGACGACTCTTGGGCCCAGTGTTAGTACATTTGGTCAAATATTGATTTTTGAATGACCGATGTAACATCAGAAAGAGTCATTAAGTAGTTATAGAAATTTCAAGATCCATGACAGAAACATGTTCAATGGGTCAATTATTGGCTACTCTATGGCTAATTCATCACCAGAAGGAGTCAATTGGGTAGGAATAGAAAGTTCAAGATCAAGGACTGAAATATTTTCAGTGGGTCAAAAATTGGCTGAACTATCGCAAAGAGTCGATAGGGTAGAACTAAAAAGTTCAAAATCGACTACTCTTGGGCCTGATATTAGTACATTTGGTCAAATATTGATTTTTGAATGACCGATGTAACATCAGAAAGAGTCATTAAGTAGTTATAGAAATTTCAAGATCCATGACAGAAACATGTTCAATGGGTCAATTATTGGCTACTCTATGGCTAATTCATCACCAGAAGGAGTCAATTGGGTAGGAATAGAAAGTTCAAGATCAAGGACTGAAATATTTTCAGTGGGTCAAAAATTGGCTGAACTATCGCAAAGAGTCGATAGGGTAGAACTAAAAAGTTCAAAATCGACTACTCTTGGGCCTGATATTAGTACATTTGGTCAAATATTGACTTTTGAATGACCGATGTAACATCAGAAAGAGTCAATAAGTAGGTATAGAAATTTCAAGATCTATAACTTCAACATGTCCAATGGGTAAAATATTGGCTATTCTAATGCTAATGTATCACAAGGAGGAGTCAATTGGGTAGGAATAGAAATTTCAAGATCCATGACAGAAACATGTCCAATAGGTAAAATATTGGCTACTCTAAGACTAATATATCACAAAAAGGAGTCAATTGGGTAGGAATAGAAAGTTCAAGATCAAGGACTGAAATATTTTCAGTGGGTCAAAAATTGGCTGAACTATCGCCAGATGGAATCAATAGGGTAGAACTAAAAAGTTCAAATTAGATGACTCTGGGGCCCGATTTTAGTACATTTGATCAAATAATGACTTTTGAATGACCGATGTAACATCAGAAAGAGTCATTAAGTAGTTATAGAAATTTCAAGATCCATGACTGGAACATGTTCAATGGGTCAGGTATTGGCTAATTTATCACCAGAAGGAGTCAATTGGGTAGAAATAGAAAGTTCAAAATCGACGACTCTTGGGCCCAGTGTTAGTAAATTTGGTCAAATATTGATTTTTGAATGACCGATGTAACATAAGAAAGAGTCATTAAGTAGTTATAGAAATTTCAAGATCCATGACTGAAACATGTTCAAAATGTCAATTATTGGCTACTCTATGGCTAAATTATCACCAAAAGGAGTCAATTGGGTAGAAATAGAAAGTTCAAGATCAAGGACTGAAATATTTTCAGTGGGTCAAAAATTGGCTGAACTATCGCATGGAGTCGATAGGGTAGAACTAAAAAGTTCAAAATCGACTACTCTTGGGCCTGATATTAGTACATTTGGTCAAATATTGACTTTTGAATGACCGATATAACATCAGAAAGAGTCAATAAGTAGGTATAAAAATTTCAAGATCCATAACTGCAACATGTCCATTGGGTAAAATATTGGCTATTCTAATGCTAATGTATCACAAGAAGGAGTCAAATGGGTAGGAATAGAAATATCAAGATCCATAACTGAAACATGTCCAATGGGTAAAATATTGGCTACTCTATGAGTAATTTATCACCAGAAAGAGTCAATGGGTAAAACTAAAAAGTTCAAAATCGACGACTCTTGGGCCCGATTTTAGTAAATTTGGTCAAATATTGACTTTTGAATGACCGATGTAACATCAGAAAGAGTCAATAAGTAGGTATAGAAATTTAAAGATCCATGATTGAAACATGTTCAATGGGTCAAATATTGGCTACTCTATGGCTAATTTATCACCAGAAGGAGTCAAAGGGTAGAACTAAAAAGTTCAAATTAGATGACTCTGGGGCCCGATTTTAGTACATTTGATCAAATATTGACTTTTGAATGACCGATGTAACATCAGATGAGTCAATAAGTAGGTATAGAAATTTCAAGATCATGACTAAAACATGTTCAATGGGTCAAATATTGGCTACTCTATGGCTAATTTATCACCAGAAGGAGTCAATTGGGTAGAAATAGACAGTTCAAAATCGACGACTCTTGGGCCCGATATTAGTACTTTTGGTCAAATATGGATTTCTAAATGACTGACCTAAATTCAGAAAGAGTCAATGAGTAGGTATAAAAACTTCAAGATCCATAACTGAAACATGTCCAATGAGTAAAATATTGGCTACTCTATGACTAATTTATCACCAGAAGGAGTCAATGGGTAGTACTAAAAAGTTCAAAATCGACAACTCTTGGGCCCGATTTTAGTACATTTGGTCAAATATTGACTTTTGAATGACCGATGTAACATCAGAAACAGTCATTAAGTAGGTATAGAAATTTCAAGATCCATGACTGAAACATGTTCAATGGGTCAATTATTGTCTACTCTATGGCTAATTTATCACCAGAAGGAGTCAATTGGGTAGGAATAGAAAGTTCAGGATCAAGGACTGAAATATTTTCAGTGGGTCAAAAATTGGCTGAACTATCACCAGAAGGAGTCAATAGGGTAGAAGTAAAAAGTTCAAAATAGACGACTCTTGGGCCCGATTTTAGTACATTTGGTCAAATATTGACTTTTGAATGACCGATGTAATATCAGAAAGAGTCAATAAGTAGGTATAGAAATTTCAAGATCCATGACTGAAACATGTTCAATGGGACAATTATTGTCTACTCTATCGCTAATTTATCACCAGAAGGAGTCAATTGGGTAGGAATAGAAAGTTCAAGATCAAGGACTGAAATATTTTCAGTGGGTCAAAAATTGGCTGAACTATCGCAAAGAGTCGATAGGGTAGAACTAAAAAGTTCAAAATCGACTACTCTTGGGCCTGATATTAGTATATTTGGTCAAATATTGACTTTTGAATGACCGATGTAACATCCGAAAGAGTCAATAAGTAGGTATAGAAATTTCAAGATCCATAACTGCAACATGTCCAAAGGGTAAAATATTGGCTACTCTAAGGCTAATGTATCACCAGAAGGAGTCAATTGGGTAGGAATAGAAAGTTCAAGATCAAGGACTGAAATATTTTCAGTGGGTCAAAAATTGGCTATTCTAATGGTAATTTATCACAAGAAGGAATCAATTGGGTAGAAAAAGAAATTTCAAGATCCATGACTGAAACATGTCCAATGGGTAAAATATTGGCTACTCAATGACTAATTTATCACCTGAAAGAGTCTATGGGTAAAACTAAAAAGTTCAAAATCGACGACTCTTCGGCCCGATTTTAGTACATTTGGTCAAATATTGACTTTTGAATGACCGATGTAACATCAGAAAGAGTCAATAAGTAGGTATAGAAATTTCAAGATTCATGATTGAAACATGTTCAATGGGTAAATTATTGGCTACTCTAAGGCTAATTTATCACAAGAAGGAGTCAATTGGGTAGGAATAGAAAGTTCAAGATCAAGGACTGAAATATTTTCAGTGGGTCAAAAATTGGCTGAACTATCGCCAGAAGGAATCAATAGGGTAGAATTAAAAAGTTCAAATTAGATGACTCTGGGGCCCGATTTTAGTACATTTGATCAAATATTGACTTTTGAGTGACCGATGTAACATCAGATGAGTCAATAAGTAGGTATAGAAATTTCAAGATCATGACTGAAAAATGTCAATTGGTCAAATATTGGCTACTCTATGGCTAATTTATCACCAGAAGGAGTCAAATGGGTAGAAATAGACAGTTCAAAATCGACGACTCTTGGGCCTGATATTAGTACATTTGGTCAAATATTGACTTTTGAATGACCGATATAACATCAGAAAGAGTCAATAAGTAGGTATAAAAATTTCAAGATCCATAACTGAAACATGTCCAATGGGTAAAATATTGGTTATTCTAAAGCTAATGTATCACAAGGAGGAGTCAATTGGGTAGGAATAGAAATTTCAAGATCCATGACTGAAACATGTTCAATGGGTCAGATATTTGCTACTCTATCGCTAATTTATCACTAGAAGGAGTCAATTGGGTAGAAATAGAAAGTTCAAAATCGACGACTCTTGGTCCCGATATAAGTACTTTTGGTCAAATATGGATTTCTCAATGACTGACCTAAATTCAGAAAGAGTCAATGAGTAGGTATAAAAATTTCAAGATCCAAAACTGAAACATGTCCAATGGGTAAAATATTGGCTACTCTAAGGCTAATTTATCACAAGAAGGAGTCAATTGGGTAGGAATAGATAGTTCAAGATCAAGGACTGAAATATTTTCAGTGGGTCAAAAATTGGCTGAACTATCTCCAGAAGGAGTCAATAGGGTAGAACTAAAAAGTTCATAATAGACGACTCTTGGGCCCGATTTTAGTAAATTTGGTCAAATATTGACTTTTGAATGATCGATATAACATCAGAAAGAGTCAATAAGTAGGTATAGAAATTTCAAGATCCATTACTGAAACATGTTCAACGGGTCAATTATTGGCTACTCTATGGCTAATTTATCACCAGAAGGAGTCAAAGGGTAGAACTAAAAAGTTCAAAATAGATGACTCTTGGGCCTGATTTTAGTACATTTGGTCAAATATTGACTTTTGAATGACAGATATAACATCAGAAAGAGTCAATGAGTAGGTATAAAAATTTCAAGATCCATAACTGCAACATGTCCAAAGGGTAAAATATTGGCTACTCTAAGGCTAATGTTTCACAAGAAGGAGTCAATTGGGTAGGAATAGAAAGTGCAAAATCGACTACTCTTGGGCCCGATATTAGTACTTTTGGTCAAATATGGATTTTTGAATGACTGACCTAAATTCAGAAAGAGTCAATGAGTAGGTATAAAAATTTCAAGATCCATAACTGAAACATGTTCAATGGGTGAAATATTGGCTACTCTAAGGCTAATGTTTCACCAGAAGGAGTCAAAGGGTAGAACTAAAAAGTTCAAATTAGATGACTCTGGGGCCCGATTTTAGTACATTTGATCAAATATTGACTTTTGAATGACCGATGTAACATCAGATGAGTCAATAAATAGGTATAGAAATTTCAAGATCATGACTAAAACATGTTCAATGGGTCAAATATTGGCTACTCTATGGCTAATTCATCACCAGAAGGAGTCAATTGGGTAGAAATAGACAGTTCAAAATCGACGACTCTTGGGCCCGATATTAGTACTTTTGGTCAAATATGGATTTCTAAATGACTGACCTAAATTCAGAAAGAGTCAATGAGTAGGTATAAAAACTTCAAGATCCATAACTGAAACATGTCCAATGAGTAAAATATTGGCTACTCTATGACTAATTTATCACCAGAAGGAGTCAATGGGTAGTACTAAAAAGTTCAAAATCGACAACTCTTGGGCCCGATTTTAGTACATTTGGTCAAATATAGACTTTTGAATGACCGATGTAACATCAGAAACAGTCAATAAGTAGGTATAGAAATTTCAAGATCCATGACTGAAACATGTTCAATGGGTCAATTATTGTCTACTCTATGGCTAATTTATCACCAGAAGGAGTCAATTGGGTAGGAATAGAAAGTTCAAGATCAAGGACTGAAATATTTTCAGTGGGTCAAAAATTGGCTGAACTATCGCATGGAGTCGATAGGGTAGAACTAAAAAGTTCAAAATCGACTACTCTTGGGCCTGATATTAGTACAGTTGGTCAAATATTGACTTTTGAATGACCGATATAACATCAGAAAGAGTCAATAAGTAGGTATAAAAATTTCAAGATCCATAACTGCAACATGTCCATTGGGTAAAATATTGGCTATTCTAATGCTAATGTATCACAAGAAGGAGTCAAATGGGTAGGAATAGAAATATCAAGATCCATAACTGAAACATGTCCAATGGGTAAAATATTGGCTACTCTATGACTAATTTATCACCAGAAAGAGTCAATGGGTAAAACTAAAAAGTTCAAAATCGACGACTCTTGGGCCCGATTTTAGTAAATTTGGTCAAATATTGACTTTTGAATGACCGATGTAACATCAGAAAGAGTCAATAAGTAGGTATAGAAATTTAAAGATCCATGATTGAAACATGTTCAATGGGTCAAATATTGGCTACTCTATGGCTAATTTATCACCAGAAGGAGTCAAAGGGTAGAACTAAAAAGTTCAAATTAGATGACTCTGGGGCCCGATTTTAGTACATTTGATCAAATATTGACTTTTGAATGACCGATGTAACATCAGATGAGTCAATAAGTAGGTATAGAAATTTCAAGATCATGACTAAAACATGTTCAATGGGTCAAATATTGGCTACTCTATGGCTAATTTATCACCAGAAGGAGTCAATTGGGTAGAAATAGACAGTTCAAAATCGACGACTCTTGGGCCCGATATTAGTACTTTTGGTCAAATATGGATTTCTAAATGACTGACCTAAATTCAGAAAGAGTCAATGAGTAGGTATAAAAACTTCAAGATCCATAACTGAAACATGTCCAATGAGTAAAATATTGGCTACTCTATGACTAATTTATCACCAGAAGGAGTCAATGGGTAGTACTAAAAAGTTCAAAATCGACAACTCTTGGGCCCGATTTTAGTACATTTGGTCAAATATTGACTTTTGAATGACCGATGTAACATCAGAAACAGTCATTAAGTAGGTATAGAAATTTCAAGATCCATGACTGAAACATGTTCAATGGGTCAATTATTGTCTACTCTATGGCTAATTTATCACCAGAAGGAGTCAATTGGGTAGGAATAGAAAGTTCAAGATCAAGGATTGAAATATTTTCAGTGGGTCAAAAATTGGCTGAACTATCGCAAAGAGTCGATAGGGTAGAACTAAAAAGTTCAAAATCGACTACTCTTGGGCCTGATATTAGTACATTTGGTCAAATATTGACTTTTGAATGACCGATGTAACATCAGAAAGAGTCAATAAGTAGGTATAGAAATTTCAAGATCTATAACTTCAACATGTCCAATGGGTAAAATATTGGGTATTCTAATGCTAATGTATCACAAGGAGGAGTCAATTGGGTAGGAATAGAAATTTCAAGATCCATGACTGAAACATGTCCAATGGGTAAAATATTGGCTACTCTAAGACTAATATATCACAAAAAGGAGTCAATTGGGTAGGAATAGAAAGTTCAAGATCAAGGACTGAAATATTTTCAGTGGGTCAAAAATTGGCTGAACTATCGCCAGATGGAATCAATAGGGTAGAACTAAAAAGTTCAAATTAGACGACTCTGGGGCCCGATTTTAGTACATTTGATCAAATAATGACTTTTGCATGACCGATGTAACATCAGAAAGAGTCATTAAGTAGTTATAGAAATTTCAAGATCCATGACTGGAACATATTCAATGGGTCAGATATTGGCTAATTTATCACCAGAAGGAGTCAATTGGGTAGAAATAGAAAGTTCAAAATCGACGACTCTTGGGCCCAGTGTTAGTAAATTTGGTCAAATATTGATTTTTGAATGACCGATGTAACATAAGAAAGAGTCATTAAGTAGTTATAGAAATTTCAAGATCCATGACAGAAACATGTTCAACATGTCAATTATTGGCTACTCTATGGCTAAATTATCACCAAAAGGAGTCAATTGGGTAGAAATAGAAAGTCCAAAATCGACGACTCTTGGGCCTGATATTAGTACTTTTGGTCAATTATGGATTTCTGAATGACTGACCTAAATTCAGAAAGAGTCAATGAGTAGGTATAAAAATTTCAAGATCCATAACTGAAACATGTCCAATGGGTAAAATATTGGCTACTCTAAGGCTAATGTATCACAAGAAGGAGTCAATTGGGTAGGAATAGAAAGTTCAAGATCAAGGACTGAAATATTTTCAGTGGGTCAAAAATTGGCTATTCTAATGGTAATTTATCACAAGAAGGAATCAATTGGGTAGAAAAAGAAAGTTCAAAATCGACGACTCTTGGGCCTGATATTAGTACATTTGGTCAAATATTGACTTTTGAATGACCGATATAACATCAGAAAGAGTCAATAAGTAGGTATAAAAATTTCAAGATCCATAACTGCAACATGTCCAATGGGTAAAATATTGGCTATTCTAATGCTAATGTATCACAAGAAGGAGTCAAATGGGTAGGAATAGAAATATCAAGATCCATAACTGAAACATGTCCAATGGGTAAAATATTGGCTACTCAATGACTAATTTATCACCTGAAAGAGTCTATGGGTAAAACTAAAAAGTTCAAAATCGACGACTCTTCGGCCCGATTTTAGTACATTTGGTCAAATATTGACTTTTGAATGACCGATGTAACATCAGAAAGAGTCAATAAGTAGGTATAGAAATTTCAAGATTCATGATTGAAACATGTTCAATGGGTAAATTATTGGCTACTCTAAGGCTAATTTATCACAAGAAGGAGTCAATTGGGTAGGAATAGAAAGTTCAAGATCAAGGACTGAAATATTTTCAGTGGGTCAAAAATTGGCTGAACTATCGCCAGAAGGAATCAATAGGGTAGAATTAAAAAGTTCAAATTAGATGACTCTGGGGCCCGATTTTAGTACATTTGATCAAATATTGACTTTTGAGTGACCGATGTAACATCAGATGAGTCAATAAGTAGGTATAGAAATTTCAAGATCATGACTGAAAAATGTCAATTGGTCAAATATTGGCTACTCTATGGCTAATTTATCACCAGAAGGAGTCAAATGGGTAGAAATAGACAGTTCAAAATCGACGACTCTTGGGCCTGATATTAGTACATTTGGTCAAATATTGACTTTTGAATGACCGATATAACATCAGAAAGAGTCAATAAGTAGGTATAAAAATTTCAAGATCCATAACTGAAACATGTCCAATGGGTAAAATATTGGTTATTCTAAAGCTAATGTATCACAAGGAGGAGTCAATTGGGTAGGAATAGAAATTTCAAGATCCATGACTGAAACATGTTCAATGGGTCAGATATTTGCTACTCTATCGCTAATTTATCACTAGAAGGAGTCAATTGGGTAGAAATAGAAAGTTCAAAATCGACGACTCTTGGTCCCGATATAAGTACTTTTGGTCAAATATGGATTTCTCAATGACTGACCTAAATTCAGAAAGAGTCAATGAGTAGGTATAAAAATTTCAAGATCCAAAACTGAAACATGTCCAATGGGTAAAATATTGGCTACTCTAAGGCTAATTTATCACAAGAAGGAGTCAATTGGGTAGGAATAGATAGTTCAAGATCAAGGACTGAAATATTTTCAGTGGGTCAAAAATTGGCTGAACTATCTCCAGAAGGAGTCAATAGGGTAGAACTAAAAAGTTCATAATAGACGACTCTTGGGCCCGATTTTAGTAAATTTGGTCAAATATTGACTTTTGAATGATCGATATAACATCAGAAAGAGTCAATAAGTAGGTATAGAAATTTCAAGATCCATTACTGAAACATGTTCAACGGGTCAATTATTGGCTACTCTATGGCTAATTTATCACCAGAAGGAGTCAAAGGGTAGAACTAAAAAGTTCAAAATAGATGACTCTTGGGCCTGATTTTAGTACATTTGGTCAAATATTGACTTTTGAATGACAGATATAACATCAGAAACAGTCAATGAGTAGGTATAAAAATTTCAAGATCCATAACTGCAACATGTCCAAAGGGTAAAATATTGGCTACTCTAAGGCTAATGTTTCACAAGAAGGAGTCAATTGGGTAGGAATAGAAAGTGCAAAATCGACTACTCTTGGGCCCGATATTAGTACTTTTGGTCAAATATGGATTTTTGAATGACTGACCTAAATTCAGAAAGAGTCAATGAGTAGGTATAAAAATTTCAAGATCCATAACTGAAACATGTCCAATGGGTGAAATATTGGCTACTCTAAGGCTAATGTATCACAAGGAGTCAATTGGGTAGGAATAGAAAGTTCAAGATCAAGGACTGAAATATTTTCAGTGGGTCAAAAATTGGCTGAACTATCGCATGGAGTCGATAGGGTAGAACTAAAAAGTTCAAAATCGACTACTCTTGGGCCTGATATTAGTACATTTGGTCAAATATTGACTTTTGAATGACCGATATAACATCAGAAAGAGTCAATAAGTAGGTATAAAAATTTCAAGATCCATAACTGCAACATGTCCAATGGGTAAAATATTGGCTATTCTAATGCTAATGTATCACAAGAAGGAGTCAAATGGGTAGGAATAGAAATATCAAGATCCATAACTGAAACATGTCCAATGGGTAAAATATTGGCTACTCTATGACTAATTTATCACCAGAAAGAGTCAATGGGTAAAACTAAAAAGTTCAAAATCGACGACTCTTGGGCCCGATTTTAGTAAATTTGGTCAAATATTGACTTTTGAATGACCGATGTAACATCAGAAAGAGTCAATAAGTAGGTATAGAAATTTAAAGATCCATGATTGAAACATGTTCAATGGGTCAAATATTGGCTACTCTATGGCTAATTTATCACCAGAAGGAGTCAAAGGGTAGAACTAAAAAGTTCAAATTAGATGACTCTGGGGCCCGATTTTAGTACATTTGATCAAATATTGACTTTTGAATGACCGATGTAACATCAGATGAGTCAATAAGTAGGTATAGAAATTTCAAGATCATGACTAAAACATGTTCAATGGGTCAAATATTGGCTACTCTATGGCTAATTCATCACCAGAAGGAGTCAATTGGGTAGAAATAGACAGTTCAAAATCGACGACTCTTGGGCCCGATATTAGTACTTTTGGTCAAATATGGATTTCTAAATGACTGACCTAAATTCAGAAAGAGTCAATGAGTAGGTATAAAAACTTCAAGATCCATAACTGAAACATGTCCAATGAGTAAAATATTGGCTACTCTATGACTAATTTATCACCAGAAGGAGTCAATGGGTAGTACTAAAAAGTTCAAAATCGACAACTCTTGGGCCCGATTTTAGTACATTTGGTCAAATATAGACTTTTGAATGACCGATGTAACATCAGAAACAGTCAATAAGTAGGTATAGAAATTTCAAGATCCATGACTGAAACATGTTCAATGGGTCAATTATTGTCTACTCTATGGCTAATTTATCACAAAAAGGAGTCAATTGGGTAGGAATAGAAAGTTCAAGATCAAGGACTGAAATATTTTCAGTGGGTCAAAAATTGGCTGAACTATCGCCAGATGGAATCAATAGGGTAGAACTAAAAAGTTCAAATTAGATGACTCTGGGGCCCGATTTTAGTACATTTGATCAAATAATGACTTTTGAATGACCGATGTAACATCAGAAAGAGTCATTAAGTAGTTATAGAAATTTCAAGATCCATGACTGGAACATGTTCAATGGGTCAGATATTGGCTAATTTATCACCAGAAGGAGTCAATTGGGTAGAAATAGAAAGTTCAAAATCGACGACTCTTGGGCCCAGTGTTAGTAAATTTGGTCAAATATTGATTTTTGAATGACCGATGTAACATAAGAAAGAGTCATTAAGTAGTTATAGAAATTTCAAGATCCATGACTGAAACATGTTCAAAATGTCAATTATTGGCTACTCTATGGCTAAATTATCACCAAAAGGAGTCAATTGGGTAGAAATAGAAAGTTCAAGATCAAGGACTGAAATATTTTCAGTGGGTCAAAAATTGGCTGAACTATCGCATGGAGTCGATAGGGTAGAACTAAAAAGTTCAAAATCGACTACTCTTGGGCCTGATATTAGTACAGTTGGTCAAATATTGACTTTTGAATGACCGATATAACATCAGAAAGAGTCAATAAGTAGGTATAAAAATTTCAAGATCCATAACTGCAACATGTCCATTGGGTAAAATATTGGCTATTCTAATGCTAATGTATCACAAGAAGGAGTCAAATGGGTAGGAATAGAAATATCAAGATCCATAACTGAAACATGTCCAATGGGTAAAATATTGGCTACTCTATGACTAATTTATCACCAGAAAGAGTCAATGGGTAAAACTAAAAAGTTCAAAATCGACGACTCTTGGGCCCGATTTTAGTAAATTTGGTCAAATATTGACTTTTGAATGACCGATGTAACATCAGAAAGAGTCAATAAGTAGGTATAGAAATTTAAAGATCCATGATTGAAACATGTTCAATGGGTCAAATATTGGCTACTCTATGGCTAATTTATCACCAGAAGGAGTCAAAGGGTAGAACTAAAAAGTTCAAATTAGATGACTCTGGGGCCCGATTTTAGTACATTTGATCAAATATTGACTTTTGAATGACCGATGTAACATCAGATGAGTCAATAAGTAGGTATAGAAATTTCAAGATCATGACTAAAACATGTTCAATGGGTCAAATATTGGCTACTCTATGGCTAATTTATCACCAGAAGGAGTCAATTGGGTAGAAATAGACAGTTCAAAATCGACGACTCTTGGGCCCGATATTAGTACTTTTGGTCAAATATGGATTTCTAAATGACTGACCTAAATTCAGAAAGAGTCAATGAGTAGGTATAAAAACTTCAAGATCCATAACTGAAACATGTCCAATGAGTAAAATATTGGCTACTCTATGACTAATTTATCACCAGAAGGAGTCAATGGGTAGTACTAAAAAGTTCAAAATCGACAACTCTTGGGCCCGATTTTAGTACATTTGGTCAAATATTGACTTTTGAATGACCGATGTAACATCAGAAACAGTCATTAAGTAGGTATAGAAATTTCAAGATCCATGACTGAAACATGTTCAATGGGTCAATTATTGTCTACTCTATGGCTAATTTATCACCAGAAGGAGTCAATTGGGTAGGAATAGAAAGTTCAAGATCAAGGATTGAAATATTTTCAGTGGGTCAAAAATTGGCTGAACTATCGCAAAGAGTCGATAGGGTAGAACTAAAAAGTTCAAAATCGACTACTCTTGGGCCTGATATTAGTACATTTGGTCAAATATTGACTTTTGAATGACCGATGTAACATCAGAAAGAGTCAATAAGTAGGTATAGAAATTTCAAGATCTATAACTTCAACATGTCCAATGGGTAAAATATTGGGTATTCTAATGCTAATGTATCACAAGGAGGAGTCAATTGGGTAGGAATAGAAATTTCAAGATCCATGACTGAAACATGTCCAATGGGTAAAATATTGGCTACTCTAAGACTAATATATCACAAAAAGGAGTCAATTGGGTAGGAATAGAAAGTTCAAGATCAAGGACTGAAATATTTTCAGTGGGTCAAAAATTGGCTGAACTATCGCCAGATGGAATCAATAGGGTAGAACTAAAAAGTTCAAATTAGACGACTCTGGGGCCCGATTTTAGTACATTTGATCAAATAATGACTTTTGCATGACCGATGTAACATCAGAAAGAGTCATTAAGTAGTTATAGAAATTTCAAGATCCATGACTGGAACATATTCAATGGGTCAGATATTGGCTAATTTATCACCAGAAGGAGTCAATTGGGTAGAAATAGAAAGTTCAAAATCGACGACTCTTGGGCCCAGTGTTAGTAAATTTGGTCAAATATTGATTTTTGAATGACCGATGTAACATAAGAAAGAGTCATTAAGTAGTTATAGAAATTTCAAGATCCATGACAGAAACATGTTCAACATGTCAATTATTGGCTACTCTATGGCTAAATTATCACCAAAAGGAGTCAATTGGGTAGAAATAGAAAGTCCAAAATCGACGACTCTTGGGCCTGATATTAGTACTTTTGGTCAATTATGGATTTCTGAATGACTGACCTAAATTCAGAAAGAGTCAATGAGTAGGTATAAAAATTTCAAGATCCATAACTGAAACATGTCCAATGGGTAAAATATTGGCTACTCTAAGGCTAATGTATCACAAGAAGGAGTCAATTGGGTAGGAATAGAAAGTTCAGGATCAAGGACTGAAATATTTTCAGTGGGTCAAAAATTGGCTGAACTATCGCCAGAAGGAATCAATAGGGTAGAATTAAAAAGTTCAAATTAGATGACTCTGGGGCCCGATTTTAGTACATTTGATCAAATATTGACTTTTGAGTGACCGATGTAACATCAGATGAGTCAATAAGTAGGTATAGAAATTTCAAGATCATGACTGAAAAATGTCAATTGGTCAAATATTGGCTACTCTATGGCTAATTTATCACCAGAAGGAGTCAAATGGGTAGAAATAGACAGTTCAAAATCGACGACTCTTGGGCCTGATATTAGTACATTTGGTCAAATATTGACTTTTGAATGACCGATATAACATCAGAAAGAGTCAATAAGTAGGTATAAAAATTTCAAGATCCATAACTGAAACATGTCCAATGGGTAAAATATTGGTTATTCTAAAGCTAAAGTATCACTAGAAGGAGTCAATTGGGTAGAAATAGAAAGTTCAAAATCGACGACTCTTGGTCCCGATATAAGTACTTTTGGTCAAATATGGATTTCTAAATGACTGACCTAAATTCAGAAAGAGTCAATGAGTAGGTATAAAAATTTCAAGATCCAAAACTGAAACATGTCCAATGGGTAAAATATTGGCTACTCTAAGGCTAATTTATCACAAGAAGGAGTCAATTGGGTAGGAATAGATAGTTCAAGATCAAGGACTGAAATATTTTCAGTGGGTCAAAAATTGGCTGAACTATCTCCAGAAGGAGTCAATAGGGTAGAACTAAAAAGTTCATAATAGACGACTCTTGGGCCCGATTTTAGTAAATTTGGTCAAATATTGACTTTTGAATGATCGATATAACATCAGAAAGAGTCAATAAGTAGGTATAGAAATTTCAAGATCCATTACTGAAACATGTTCAACGGGTCAATTATTGGCTACTCTATGGCTAATTTATCACCAGAAGGAGTCAAAGGGTAGAACTAAAAAGTTCAAAATAGATGACTCTTGGGCCTGATTTTAGTACATTTGGTCAAATATTGACTTTTGAATGACAGATATAACATCAGAAAGAGTCAATGAGTAGATATAAAAATTTCAAGATCCATAACTGCAACATGTCCAAAGGGTAAAATATTGGCTACTCTAAGGCTAATGTTTCACAAGAAGGAGTCAATTGGGTAGGAATAGAAAGTGCAAAATCGACTACTCTTGGGCCCGATATTAGTACTTTTGGTCAAATATGGATTTTTGAATGACTGACCTAAATTCAGAAAGAGTCAATGAGTAGGTATAAAAATTTCAAGATCCATAACTGAAACATGTCCAATGGGTGAAATATTGGCTACTCTAAGGCTAATGTATCACAAGGAGTCAATTGGGTAGGAATAGAAAGTTCAAGATCAAGGACTGAAATATTTTCAGTGGGTCAAAAATTGGCTGAACTATCGCATGGAGTCGATAGGGTAGAACTAAAAAGTTCAAAATCGACTACTCTTGGGCCTGATATTAGTACATTTGGTCAAATATTGACTTTTGAATGACCGATATAACATCAGAAAGAGTCAATAAGTAGGTATAAAAATTTCAAGATCCATAACTGCAACATGTCCAATGGGTAAAATATTGTCTATTCTAATGCTAATGTATCACAAGAAGGAGTCAAATGGGTAGGAATAGAAATATCAAGATCCATAACTGAAACATGTCCAATGGGTAAAATATTGGCTACTCTATGACTAATTTATCACCAGAAAGAGTCAATGGGTAAAACTAAAAAGTTCAAAATCGACGACTCTTGGGCCCGATTTTAGTAAATTTGGTCAAATATTGACTTTTGAATGACCGATGTAACATCAGAAAGAGTCAATAAGTAGGTATAGAAATTTAAAGATCCATGATTGAAACATGTTCAATGGGTCAAATATTGGCTACTCTATGGCTAATTTATCACCAGAAGGAGTCAAAGGGTAGAACTAAAAAGTTCAAATTAGATGACTCTGGGGCCCGATTTTAGTACATTTGATCAAATATTGACTTTTGAATGACCGATGTAACATCAGATGAGTCAATAAGTAGGTATAGAAATTTCAAGATCATGACTAAAACATGTTCAATGGGTCAAATATTGGCTACTCTATGGCTAATTCATCACCAGAAGGAGTCAATTGGGTAGAAATAGACAGTTCAAAATCGACGACTCTTGGGCCCGATATTAGTACTTTTGGTCAAATATGGATTTCTAAATGACTGACCTAAATTCAGAAAGAGTCAATGAGTAGGTATAAAAACTTCAAGATCCATAACTGAAACATGTCCAATGAGTAAAATATTGGCTACTCTATGACTAATTTATCACCAGAAGGAGTCAATGGGTAGTACTAAAAAGTTCAAAATCGACAACTCTTGGGCCCGATTTTAGTACATTTGGTCAAATATAGACTTTTGAATGACCGATGTAACATCAGAAACAGTCAATAAGTAGGTATAGAAATTTCAAGATCCATGACTGAAACATGTTCAATGGGTCAATTATTGTCTACTCTATGGCTAATTTATCACCAGAAGGAGTCAATTGGGTAGGAATAGAAAGTTCAAGATCAAGGACTGAAATATTTTCAGTGGGTCAAAAATTGGCTGAACTATCGCAAAGAGTCGATAGGGTAGAACTAAAAAGTTCAAAATCGACTACTCTTGGGCCTGATATTAGTACATTTGGTCAATTATGGATTTCTGAATGACTGACCTAAATTCAGAAAGAGTCAATGAGTAGGTATAAAAATTTCAAGATCCAAAACTGAAATATGTCCAATGGGTAAAATATTGGTTATTCTAAAGCTAATGTATCACAAGGAGGAGTCAATTGGGTAGGAATAGAAATTTCAAGATCCATGACTGAAACATGTTCAATGGGTCAGATATTTGCTACTCTATCGCTAATTTATCACTAGAAGGAGTCAATTGGGTAGAAATAGAAAGTTCAAAATCGACGACTCTTGGTCCCGATATAAGTACTTTTGGTCAAATATGGATTTCTCAATGACTGACCTAAATTCAGAAAGAGTCAATGAGTAGGTATAAAAATTTCAAGATCCAAAACTGAAACATGTCCAATGGGTAAAATATTGGCTACTCTAAGGCTAATTTATCACAAGAAGGAGTCAATTGGGTAGGAATAGAAAGTTCAAGATCAAGGACTGAAATATTTTCAGTGGGTCAAAAATTGGCTGAACTATCGCCAGATGGAATCAATAGGGTAGAACTAAAAAGTTCAAATTAGATGACTCTGGGGCCCGATTTTAGTACATTTGATCAAATAATGACTTTTGAATGACCGATGTAACATCAGAAAGAGTCATTAAGTAGTTATAGAAATTTCAAGATCCATGACTGGAACATGTTCAATGGGTCAGATATTGGCTAATTTATCACCAGAAGGAGTCAATTGGGTAGAAATAGAAAGTTCAAAATCGACGACTCTTGGGCCCAGTGTTAGTAAATTTGGTCAAATATTGATTTTTGAATGACCGATGTAACATAAGAAAGAGTCATTAAGTAGTTATAGAAATTTCAAGATCCATGACAGAAACATGTTCAACATGTCAATTATTGGCTACTCTATGGCTAAATTATCACCAAAAGGAGTCAATTGGGTAGAAATAGAAAGTCCAAAATCGACGACTCTTGGGCCTGATTTTAGTACTTTTGGTCAATTATGGATTTCTGAATGACTGACCTAAATTCAGAAAGAGTCAATGAGTAGGTATAAAAATTTCAAGATCCATGACTGAAACATGTTCAATGGGACAATTATTGTCTACTCTATCGCTAATTTATCACCAGAAGGAGTCAATTGGGTAGGAATAGAAAGTTCAAGATCAAGGATTGAAATATTTTCAGTGGGTCAAAAATTGGCTGAACTATCGCAAAGAGTCGATAGGGTAGAACTAAAAAGTTCAAAATCGACTACTCTTGGGCCTGATATTAGTACATTTGGTCAAATATTGACTTTTGAATGACCGATGTAACATCCGAAAGAGTCAATAAGTAGGTATAGAAATTTCAAGATCCATAACTGCAACATGTCCAAAGGGTAAAATATTGGCTACTCTAAGGCTAATGTATCACCAGAAGGAGTCAATTGGGTAGGAATAGAAAGTTCAAGATCAAGGACTGAAATATTTTCAGTGGGTCAAAAATTGGCTATTCTAATGGTAATTTATCACAAGAAGGAATCAATTGGGTAGAAAAAGAAAGTTCAAAATCGACGACTCTTGGGCCTGATATTAGTACATTTGGTCAAATATTGACTTTTGAATGACCGATATAACATCAGAAAGAGTCAATAAGTAGGTATAAAAATTTCAAGATCCATAACTGCAACATGTCCAATGGGTAAAATATTGGCTATTCTAATGCTAATGTATCACAAGAAGGAGTCAAATGGGTAGGAATAGAAATATCAAGATCCATAACTGAAACATGTCCAATGGGTAAAATATTGGCTACTCAATGACTAATTTATCACCTGAAAGAGTCTATGGGTAAAACTAAAAAGTTCAAAATCGACGACTCTTCGGCCCGATTTTAGTACAATTGGTCAAATATTGACTTTTGAATGACCGATGTAACATCAGAAAGAGTCAATAAGTAGGTATAGAAATTTCAAGATTCATGATTGAAACATGTTCAATGGGTAAATTATTGGCTACTCTAAGGCTAATTTATCACAAGAAGGAGTCAATTGGGTAGGAATAGAAAGTTCAAGATCAAGGACTGAAATATTTTCAGTGGGTCAAAAATTGGCTGAACTATCGCCAGAAGGAATCAATAGGGTAGAATTAAAAAGTTCAAATTAGATGACTGTGGGGCCCGATTTTAGTACATTTGATCAAATATTGACTTTTGAGTGACCGATGTAACATCAGATGAGTCAATAAGTAGGTATAGAAATTTCAAGATCATGACTGAAAAATGTCAATTGGTCAAATATTGGCTACTCTATGGCTAATTTATCACCAGAAGGAGTCAAATGGGTAGAAATAGACAGTTCAAAATCGACGACTCTTGGGCCTGATATTAGTACATTTGGTCAAATATTGACTTTTGAATGACCGATATAACATCAGAAAGAGTCAATAAGTAGGTATAAAAATTTCAAGATCCATAACTGAAACATGTCCAATGGGTAAAATATTGGTTATTCTAAAGCTAATGTATCACAAGGAGGAGTCAATTGGGTAGGAATAGAAATTTCAAGATCCATGACTGAAACATGTTCAATGGGTCAGATATTTGCTACTCTATCGCTAATTTATCACTAGAAGGAGTCAATTGGGTAGAAATAGAAAGTTCAAAATCGACGACTCTTGGTCCCGATATAAGTACTTTTGGTCAAATATGGATTTCTCAATGACTGACCTAAATTCAGAAAGAGTCAATCAGTAGGTATAAAAATTTCAAGATCCAAAACTGAAACATGTCCAATGGGTCAATTATTGGCTACTCTATGGCTAATTTATCACCAGAAGGAGTCAAAGGGTAGAACTAAAAAGTTCAAAATAGATGACTCTTGGGCCCGATTTTAGTAAATTTGGTCAAATATTGACTTTTGAATGATCGATATAACATCAGAAAGAGTCAATAAGTAGGTATAGAAATTTCAAGATCCATTACTGAAACATGTTCAACGGGTCAATTATTGGCTACTCTATGGCTAATTTATCACCAGAAGGAGTCAAAGGGTAGAACTAAAAAGTTCAAAATAGATGACTCTTGGGCCTGATTTCAGTACATTTGGTCAAATATTGACTTTTGAATGACAGATATAACATCAGAAAGAGTCAATGAGTAGGTATAAAAATTTCAAGATCCATAACTGCAACATGTCCAAAGGGTAAAATATTGGCTACTCTAAGGCTAATTTATCACAAGAAGGAGTCAATTGGGTAGGAATAGATAGTTCAAGATCAAGGACTGAAATATTTTCAGTGGGTCAAAAATTGGCTGAACTATCTCCAGAAGGAGTCAAAAGGGTAGAACTAAAAAGTTCATAATAGACGACTCTTGCGCCCGATTTTAGTAAATTTGGTCAAATATTGACTTTTGAATGATCGATATAACATCAGAAAGAGTCAATAAGTAGGTATAGAAATTTCAAGATCCATTACTGAAACATGTTCAACGGGTCAATTATTGGCTACTCTATGGCTAATTTATCACCAGAAGGAGTCAAAGGGTAGAACTAAAAAGTTCAAAATAGATGACTCTTGGGCCTGATTTCAGTACATTTGGTCAAATATTGACTTTTGAATGACAGATATAACATCAGAAAGAGTCAATGAGTAGGTATAAAAATTTCAAGATCCATAACTGCAACATGTCCAAAGGGTAAAATATTGGCTACTCTAAGGCTAATGTTTCACAAGAAGGAGTCAATTGGGTAGGAATAGAAAGTGCAAAATCGACTACTCTTGGGCCCAATATTAGTACTTTTGGTCAAATATGGATTTTTGAATGACTGACCTAAATTCAGAAAGAGTCAATGAGTAGGTATAAAAATTTCAAGATCCATAACTGAAACATGTCCAATGGGTGAAATATTGGCTACTCTAAGGCTAATGTATCACAAGGAGTCAATTGGGTAGGAATAGAAAGTTCAAGATCAAGGACTGAAATATTTTCAGTGGGTCAAAAATTGGCTGAACTATCGCATGGAGTCGATAGGGTAGAACTAAAAAGTTCAAAATCGACTACTCTTGGGCCTGATATTAGTACATTTGGTCAAATATTGACTTTTGAATGACCGATATAACATCAGAAAGAGTCAATAAGTAGGTATAAAAATTTCAAGATCCATAACTGCAACATGTCCAATGGGTAAAATATTGTCTATTCTAATGCTAATGTATCACAAGAAGGAGTCAAATGGGTAGGAATAGAAATATCAAGATCCATAACTGAAACATGTCCAATGGGTAAAATATTGGCTACTCTATGACTAATTTATCACCAGAAAGAGTCAATGGGTAAAACTAAAAAGTTCAAAATCGACGACTCTTGGGCCCGATTTTAGTAAATTTGGTCAAATATTGACTTTTGAATGACCGATGTAACATCAGAAAGAGTCAATAAGTAGGTATAGAAATTTAAAGATCCATGATTGAAACATGTTCAATGGGTCAAATATTGGCTACTCTATGGCTAATTTATCACCAGAAGGAGTCAAAGGGTAGAACTAAAAAGTTCAAATTAGATGACTCTGGGGCCCGATTTTAGTACATTTGATCAAATATTGACTTTTGAATGACCGATGTAACATCAGATGAGTCAATAAGTAGGTATAGAAATTTCAAGATCATGACTAAAACATGTTCAATGGGTCAAATATTGGCTACTCTATGGCTAATTCATCACCAGAAGGAGTCAATTGGGTA
Organism: Zacco platypus; assembly: GCA_038088235.1. Lineage (NCBI taxonomy): Eukaryota > Metazoa > Chordata > Actinopteri > Cypriniformes > Xenocyprididae > Zacco > Zacco platypus. The sequence continues at coordinate 19,190,198 of CM076064.1, forward strand.
GAAATAGACAGTTCAAAATCGACGACTCTTGGGCCCGATATTAGTACTTTTGGTCAAATATGGATTTCTAAATGACTGACCTAAATTCAGAAAGAGTCAATGAGTAGGTATAAAAACTTCAAGATCCATAACTGAAACATGTCCAATGAGTAAAATATTGGCTACTCTATGACTAATTTATCACCAGAAGGAGTCAATGGGTAGTACTAAAAAGTTCAAAATCGACAACTCTTGGGCCCGATTTTAGTACATTTGGTCAAATATAGACTTTTGAATGACCGATGTAACATCAGAAACAGTCAATAAGTAGGTATAGAAATTTCAAGATCCATGACTGAAACATGTTCAATGGGTCAATTATTGTCTACTCTATGGCTAATTTATCACCAGAAGGAGTCAATTGGGTAGGAATAGAAAGTTCAAGATCAAGGACTGAAATATTTTCAGTGGGTCAAAAATTGGCTGAACTATCGCAAAGAGTCGATAGGGTAGAACTAAAAAGTTCAAAATCGACTACTCTTGGGCCTGATATTAGTACATTTGGTCAAATATTGACTTTTGAATGACCGATATAACATCAGAAAGAGTCAATAAGTAGGTATAAAAATTTCAAGATCCATAACTGAAACATGTCCAATGGGTAAAATATTGGTTATTCTAAAGCTAATGTATCACAAGGAGGAGTCAATTGGGTAGGAATAGAAATTTCAAGATCCATGACTGAAACATGTTCAATGGGTCAGATATTTGCTACTCTATCGCTAATTTATCACTAGAAGGAGTCAATTGGGTAGAAATAGAAAGTTCAAAATCGACGACTCTTGGTCCCGATATAAGTACTTTTGGTCAAATATGGATTTCTCAATGACTGACCTAAATTCAGAAAGAGTCAATGAGTAGGTATAAAAATTTCAAGATCCAAAACTGAAACATGTCCAATGGGTAAAATATTGGCTACTCTAAGGCTAATTTATCACAAGAAGGAGTCAATTGGGTAGGAATAGAAAGTTCAAGATCAAGGACTGAAATATTTTCAGTGGGTCAAAAATTGGCTGAACTATCGCCAGATGGAATCAATAGGGTAGAACTAAAAAGTTCAAATTAGATGACTCTGGGGCCCGATTTTAGTACATTTGATCAAATAATGACTTTTGAATGACCGATGTAACATCAGAAAGAGTCATTAAGTAGTTATAGAAATTTCAAGATCCATGACTGGAACATGTTCAATGGGTCAGATATTGGCTAATTTATCACCAGAAGGAGTCAATTGGGTAGAAATAGAAAGTTCAAAATCGACGACTCTTGGGCCCAGTGTTAGTAAATTTGGTCAAATATTGATTTTTGAATGACCGATGTAACATAAGAAAGAGTCATTAAGTAGTTATAGAAATTTCAAGATCCATGACAGAAACATGTTCAACATGTCAATTATTGGCTACTCTATGGCTAAATTATCACCAAAAGGAGTCAATTGGGTAGAAATAGAAAGTCCAAAATCGACGACTCTTGGGCCTGATATTAGTACTTTTGGTCAATTATGGATTTCTGAATGACTGACCTAAATTCAGAAAGAGTCAATGAGTAGGTATAAAAATTTCAAGATCCATAACTGAAACATGTCCAATGGGTAAAATATTGGCTACTCTAAGGCTAATGTATCACAAGAAGGAGTCAATTGGGTAGGAATAGAAAGTTCAGGATCAAGGACTGAAATATTTTCAGTGGGTCAAAAATTGGCTGAACTATCACCAGAGGGAGTCAATAGGGTAGAACTAAAAAGTTCAAAATAGACGACTCTTGGGCCCGATTTTAGTACATTTGGTCAAATATTGACTTTTGAATGACCGATGTAATATCAGAAAGAGTCAATAAGTAGGTATAGAAATTTCAAGATCCATGACTGAAACATGTTCAATGGGACAATTATTGTCTACTCTATCGCTAATTTATCACCAGAAGGAGTCAATTGGGTAGGAATAGAAAGTTCAAGATCAAGGATTGAAATATTTTCAGTGGGTCAAAAATTGGCTGAACTATCGCAAAGAGTCGATAGGGTAGAACTAAAAAGTTCAAAATCGACTACTCTTGGGCCTGATATTAGTACATTTGGTCAAATATTGACTTTTGAATGACCGATATAACATCAGAAAGAGTCAATAAGTAGGTATAGAAATTTCAAGATCATGACTGAAAAATGTCAATTGGTCAAATATTGGCTACTCTATGGCTAATTTATCACCAGAAGGAGTCAAATGGGTAGAAATAGACAGTTCAAAATCGACGACTCTTGGGCCTGATATTAGTACATTTGGTCAAATATTGACTTTTGAATGACCGATATAACATCAGAAAGAGTCAATAAGTAGGTATAAAAATTTCAAGATCCATAACTGAAACATGTCCAATGGGTAAAATATTGGTTATTCTAAAGCTAATGTATCACAAGGAGGAGTCAATTGGGTAGGAATAGAAATTTCAAGATCCATGACTGAAACATGTTCAATGGGTCAGATATTTGCTACTCTATCGCTAATTTATCACTAGAAGGAGTCAATTGGGTAGAAATAGAAAGTTCAAAATCGACGACTCTTGGTCCCGATATAAGTACTTTTGGTCAAATATGGATTTCTCAATGACTGACCTAAATTCAGAAAGAGTCAATGAGTAGGTATAAAAATTTCAAGATCCAAAACTGAAACATGTCCAATGGGTCAATTATTGGCTACTCTATGGCTAATTTATCACCAGAAGGAGTCAAAGGGTAGAACTAAAAAGTTCAAAATAGATGACTCTTGGGCCCGATTTTAGTAAATTTGGTCAAATATTGACTTTTGAATGATCGATATAACATCAGAAAGAGTCAATAAGTAGGTATAGAAATTTCAAGATCCATTACTGAAACATGTTCAACGGGTCAATTATTGGCTACTCTATGGCTAATTTATCACCAGAAGGAGTCAAAGGGTAGAACTAAAAAGTTCAAAATAGATGACTCTTGGGCCTGATTTCAGTACATTTGGTCAAATATTGACTTTTGAATGACAGATATAACATCAGAAAGAGTCAATGAGTAGGTATAAAAATTTCAAGATCCATAACTGCAACATGTCCAAAGGGTAAAATATTGGCTACTCTAAGGCTAATTTATCACAAGAAGGAGTCAATTGGGTAGGAATAGATAGTTCAAGATCAAGGACTGAAACATTTTCAGTGGGTCAAAAATTGGCTGAACTATCTCCAGAAGGAGTCAAAAGGGTAGAACTAAAAAGTTCATAATAGACGACTCTTGGGCCCGATTTTAGTAAATTTGGTCAAATATTGACTTTTGAATGATCGATATAACATCAGAAAGAGTCAATAAGTAGGTATAGAAATTTCAAGATCCATTACTGAAACATGTTCAACGGGTCAATTATTGGCTACTCTATGGCTAATTTATCACCAGAAGGAGTCAAAGGGTAGAACTAAAAAGTTCAAAATAGATGACTCTTGGGCCTGATTTCAGTACATTTGGTCAAATATTGACTTTTGAATGACAGATATAACATCAGAAAGAGTCAATGAGTAGGTATAAAAATTTCAAGATCCATAACTGCAACATGTCCAAAGGGTAAAATATTGGCTACTCTAAGGCTAATGTTTCACAAGAAGGAGTCAATTGGGTAGGAATAGAAAGTGCAAAATCGACTACTCTTGGGCCCAATATTAGTACTTTTGGTCAAATATGGATTTTTGAATGACTGACCTAAATTCAGAAAGAGTCAATGAGTAGGTATAAAAATTTCAAGATCCATAACTGAAACATGTCCAATGGGTGAAATATTGGCTACTCTAAGGCTAATGTATCACAAGGAGTCAATTGGGTAGGAATAGAAAGTTCAAGATCAAGGACTGAAATATTTTCAGTGGGTCAAAAATTGGCTGAACTATCGCATGGAGTCGATAGGGTAGAACTAAAAAGTTCAAAATCGACTACTCTTGGGCCTGATATTAGTACATTTGGTCAAATATTGACTTTTGAATGACCGATATAACATCAGAAAGAGTCAATAAGTAGGTATAAAAATTTCAAGATCCATAACTGCAACATGTCCAAAGGGTAAAATATTGGCTACTCTAAGGCTAATTTATCACAAGAAGGAGTCAATTGGGTAGGAATAGATAGTTCAAGATCAAGGACTGAAACATTTTCAGTGGGTCAAAAATTGGCTGAACTATCTCCAGAAGGAGTCAAAAGGGTAGAACTAAAAAGTTCATAATAGACGACTCTTGGGCCCGATTTTAGTAAATTTGGTCAAATATTGACTTTTGAATGACCGATATAACATCAGAAAGAGTCAATAAGTAGGTATAAAAATTTCAAGATCCATAACTGAAACATGTCCAATGGGTAAAATATTGGCTACTCTATGACTAATTTATCACCAGAAAGAGTCAATGGGTAAAACTAAAAAGTTCAAAATCGACGACTCTTGGGCCCGATTTTAGTAAATTTGGTCAAATATTGACTTTTGAATGACCGATGTAACATCAGAAAGAGTCAATAAGTAGGTATAGAAATTTAAAGATCCATGATTGAAACATGTTCAATGGGTCAAATATTGGCTACTCTATGGCTAATTTATCACCAGAAGGAGTCAAAGGGTAGAACTAAAAAGTTCAAATTAGATGACTCTGGGGCCCGATTTTAGTACATTTGATCAAATATTGACTTTTGAATGACCGATGTAACATCAGATGAGTCAATAAGTAGGTATAGAAATTTCAAGATCATGACTAAAACATGTTCAATGGGTCAAATATTGGCTACTCTATGGCTAATTCATCACCAGAAGGAGTCAATTGGGTAGAAATAGACAGTTCAAAATCGACGACTCTTGGGCCCGATATTAGTACTTTTGGTCAAATATGGAATTCTAAATGACTGACCTAAATTCAGAAAGAGTCAATGAGTAGGTATAAAAACTTCAAGATCCATAACTGAAACATGTCCAATGAGTAAAATATTGGCTACTCTATGACTAATTTATCACCAGAAGGAGTCAATGGGTAGTACTAAAAAGTTCAAAATCGACAACTCTTGGGCCCGATTTTAGTACATTTGGTCAAATATAGACTTTTGAATGACCGATGTAACATCAGAAACAGTCAATAAGTAGGTATAGAAATTTCAAGATCCATGACTGAAACATGTTCAATGGGTCAATTATTGTCTACTCTATGGCTAATTTATCACCAGAAGGAGTCAATTGGGTAGGAATAGAAAGTTCAAGATCAAGGACTGAAATATTTTCAGTGGGTCAAAAATTGGCTGAACTATCGCAAAGAGTCGATAGGGTAGAACTAAAAAGTTCAAAATCGACTACTCTTGGGCCTGATATTAGTACATTTGGTCAAATATTGACTTTTGAATGACCGATATAACATCAGAAAGAGTCAATAAGTAGGTATAAAAATTTCAAGATCCATAACTGAAACATGTCCAATGGGTAAAATATTGGTTATTCTAAAGCTAATGTATCACAAGGAGGAGTCAATTGGGTAGGAATAGAAATTTCAAGATCCATGACTGAAACATGTTCAATGGGTCAGATATTTGCTACTCTATCGCTAATTTATCACTAGAAGGAGTCAATTGGGTAGAAATAGAAAGTTCAAAATCGACGACTCTTGGTCCCGATATAAGTACTTTTGGTCAAATATGGATTTCTCAATGACTGACCTAAATTCAGAAAGAGTCAATGAGTAGGTATAAAAATTTCAAGATCCAAAACTGAAACATGTCCAATGGGTAAAATATTGGCTACTCTAAGGCTAATTTATCACAAGAAGGAGTCAATTGGGTAGGAATAGAAAGTTCAAGATCAAGGACTGAAATATTTTCAGTGGGTCAAAAATTGGCTGAACTATCGCCAGATGGAATCAATAGGGTAGAACTAAAAAGTTCAAATTAGATGACTCTGGGGCCCGATTTTAGTACATTTGATCAAATAATGACTTTTGAATGACCGATGTAACATCAGAAAGAGTCATTAAGTAGTTATAGAAATTTCAAGATCCATGACTGGAACATGTTCAATGGGTCAGATATTGGCTAATTTATCACCAGAAGGAGTCAATTGGGTAGAAATAGAAAGTTCAAAATCGACGACTCTTGGGCCCAGTGTTAGTAAATTTGGTCAAATATTGATTTTTGAATGACCGATGTAACATAAGAAAGAGTCATTAAGTAGTTATAGAAATTTCAAGATCCATGACAGAAACATGTTCAACATGTCAATTATTGGCTACTCTATGGCTAAATTATCACCAAAAGGAGTCAATTGGGTAGAAATAGAAAGTCCAAAATCGACGACTCTTGGGCCTGATATTAGTACTTTTGGTCAATTATGGATTTCTGAATGACTGACCTAAATTCAGAAAGAGTCAATGAGTAGGTATAAAAATTTCAAGATCCATAACTGAAACATGTCCAATGGGTAAAATATTGGCTACTCTAAGGCTAATGTATCACAAGAAGGAGTCAATTGGGTAGGAATAGAAAGTTCAGGATCAAGGACTGAAATATTTTCAGTGGGTCAAAAATTGGCTGAACTATCACCAGAGGGAGTCAATAGGGTAGAACTAAAAAGTTCAAAATAGACGACTCTTGGGCCCGATTTTAGTACATTTGGTCAAATATTGACTTTTGAATGACCGATGTAATATCAGAAAGAGTCAATAAGTAGGTATAGAAATTTCAAGATCCATGACTGAAACATGTTCAATGGGACAATTATTGTCTACTCTATCGCTAATTTATCACCAGAAGGAGTCAATTGGGTAGGAATAGAAAGTTCAAGATCAAGGATTGAAATATTTTCAGTGGGTCAAAAATTGGCTGAACTATCGCAAAGAGTCGATAGGGTAGAACTAAAAAGTTCAAAATCGACTACTCTTGGGCCTGATATTAGTACATTTGGTCAAATATTGACTTTTGAATGACCGATGTAACATCCGAAAGAGTCAATAAGTAGGTATAGAAATTTCAAGATCCATAACTGCAACATGTCCAAAGGGTAAAATATTGGCTACTCTAAGGCTAATGTATCACCAGAAGGAGTCAATTGGGTAGGAATAGAAAGTTCAAGATCAAGGACTGAAATATTTTCAGTGGGTCAAAAATTGGCTATTCTAATGGTAATTTATCACAAGAAGGAATCAATTGGGTAGAAAAAGAAAGTTCAAAATCGACGACTCTTGGGCCTGATATTAGTACATTTGGTCAAATATTGACTTTTGAATGACCGATATAACATCAGAAAGAGTCAATAAGTAGGTATAAAAATTTCAAGATCCATAACTGCAACATGTCCAATGGGTAAAATATTGGCTATTCTAATGCTAATGTATCACAAGAAGGAGTCGAATGGGTAGGAATAGAAATATCAAGATCCATAACTGAAACATGTCCAATGGGTAAAATATTGGCTACTCAATGACTAATTTATCACCTGAAAGAGTCTATGGGTAAAACTAAAAAGTTCAAAATCGACGACTCTTCGGCCCGATTTTAGTACAATTGGTCAAATATTGACTTTTGAATGACCGATGTAACATCAGAAAGAGTCAATAAGTAGGTATAGAAATTTCAAGATTCATGATTGAAACATGTTCAATGGGTAAATTATTGGCTACTCTAAGGCTAATTTATCACAAGAAGGAGTCAATTGGGTAGGAATAGAAAGTTCAAGATCAAGGACTGAAATATTTTCAGTGGGTCAAAAATTGGCTGAACTATCGCCAGAAGGAATCAATAGGGTAGAATTAAAAAGTTCAAATTAGATGACTGTGGGGCCCGATTTTAGTACATTTGATCAAATATTGACTTTTGAGTGACCGATGTAACATCAGATGAGTCAATAAGTAGGTATAGAAATTTCAAGATCATGACTGAAAAATGTCAATTGGTCAAATATTGGCTACTCTATGGCTAATTTATCACCAGAAGGAGTCAAATGGGTAGAAATAGACAGTTCAAAATCGACGACTCTTGGGCCTGATATTAGTACATTTGGTCAAATATTGACTTTTGAATGACCGATATAACATCAGAAAGAGTCAATAAGTAGGTATAAAAATTTCAAGATCCATAACTGAAACATGTGCAATGGGTAAAATATTGGTTATTCTAAAGCTAATGTATCACAAGGAGGAGTCAATTGGGTAGGAATAGAAATTTCAAGATCCATGACTGAAACATGTTCAATGGGTCAGATATTTGCTACTCTATCGCTAATTTATCACTAGAAGGAGTCAATTGGGTAGAAATAGAAAGTTCAAAATCGACGACTCTTGGTCCCGATATAAGTACTTTTGGTCAAATATGGATTTCTCAATGACTGACCTAAATTCAGAAAGAGTCAATGAGTAGGTATAAAAATTTCAAGATCCAAAACTGAAACATGTCCAATGGGTAAAATATTGGCTACTCTAAGGCTAATTTATCACAAGAAGGAGTCAATTGGGTAGGAATAGATAGTTCAAGATCAAGGACTGAAATATTTTCAGTGGGTCAAAAATTGGCTGAACTATCTCCAGAAGGAGTCAATAGGGTAGAACTAAAAAGTTCATAATAGACGACTCTTGGGCCCGATTTTAGTAAATTTGGTCAAATATTGACTTTTGAATGATCGATATAACATCAGAAAGAGTCAATAAGTAGGTATAGAAATTTCAAGATCCATTACTGAAACATGTTCAACGGGTCAATTATTGGCTACTCTATGGCTAATTTATCACCAGAAGGAGTCAAAGGGTAGAACTAAAAAGTTCAAAATAGATGACTCTTGGGCCTGATTTCAGTACATTTGGTCAAATATTGACTTTTGAATGACAGATATAACATCAGAAAGAGTCAATAAGTAGGTATAAAAATTTCAAGATCCATAACTGCAACATGTCCAATGGGTAAAATATTGTCTATTCTAATGCTAATGTATCACAAGAAGGAGTCAAATGGGTAGGAATAGAAATATCAAGATCCATAACTGAAACATGTCCAATGGGTAAAATATTGGCTACTCTATGACTAATTTATCACCAGAAAGAGTCAATGGGTAAAACTAAAAAGTTCAAAATCGACGACTCTTGGGCCCGATTTTAGTAAATTTGGTCAAATATTGACTTTTGAATGACCGATGTAACATCAGAAAGAGTCAATAAGTAGGTATAGAAATTTAAAGATCCATGATTGAAACATGTTCAATGGGTCAAATATTGGCTACTCTATGGCTAATTTATCACCAGAAGGAGTCAAAGGGTAGAACTAAAAAGTTCAAATTAGATGACTCTGGGGCCCGATTTTAGTACATTTGATCAAATATTGACTTTTGAATGACCGATGTAACATCAGATGAGTCAATAAGTAGGTATAGAAATTTCAAGATCATGACTAAAACATGTTCAATGGGTCAAATATTGGCTACTCTATGGCTAATTCATCACCAGAAGGAGTCAATTGGGTAGAAATAGACAGTTCAAAATCGACGACTCTTGGGCCCGATATTAGTACTTTTGGTCAAATATGGATTTCTAAATGACTGACCTAAATTCAGAAAGAGTCAATGAGTAGGTATAAAAACTTCAAGATCCATAACTGAAACATGTCCAATGAGTAAAATATTGGCTACTCTATGACTAATTTATCACCAGAAGGAGTCAATGGGTAGTACTAAAAAGTTCAAAATCGACAACTCTTGGGCCCGATTTTAGTACATTTGGTCAAATATAGACTTTTGAATGACCGATGTAACATCAGAAACAGTCAATAAGTAGGTATAGAAATTTCAAGATCCATGACTGAAACATGTTCAATGGGTCAATTATTGGCTACTCTATGGCTAATTTATCACCAGAAGGAGTCAATTGTGTAGAAATAGAAAGTTCAAAATCGACGACTCTTGGGCCCAGTGTTAGTACATTTGGTCAAATATTGACTTTTGAATGACCGATATAACATCAGAAAGAGTCAATAAGTAGGTATAAAAATTTCAAGATCCATAACTGAAACATGTCCAATGGGTAAAATATTGGTTATTCTAAAGCTAATGTATCACAAGGAGGAGTCAATTGGGTAGGAATAGAAATTTCAAGATCCATGACTGAAACATGTTCAATGGGTCAGATATTTGCTACTCTATCGCTAATTTATCACTAGAAGGAGTCAATTGGGTAGAAATAGAAAGTTCAAAATCGACGACTCTTGGTCCCGATATAAGTACTTTTGGTCAAATATGGATTTCTCAATGACTGACCTAAATTCAGAAAGAGTCAATGAGTAGGTATAAAAATTTCAAGATCCAAAACTGAAACATGTCCAATGGGTCAATTATTGGCTACTCTATGGCTAATTTATCACCAGAAGGAGTCAAAGGGTAGAACTAAAAAGTTCAAAATAGATGACTCTTGGGCCCGATTTTAGTAAATTTGGTCAAATATTGACTTTTGAATGATCGATATAACATCAGAAAGAGTCAATAAGTAGGTATAGAAATTTCAAGATCCATTACTGAAACATGTTCAACGGGTCAATTATTGGCTACTCTATGGCTAATTTATCACCAGAAGGAGTCAAAGGGTAGAACTAAAAAGTTCAAAATAGATGACTCTTGGGCCTGATTTCAGTACATTTGGTCAAATATTGACTTTTGAATGACAGATATAACATCAGAAAGAGTCAATGAGTAGGTATAAAAATTTCAAGATCCATAACTGCAACATGTCCAAAGGGTAAAATATTGGCTACTCTAAGGCTAATTTATCACAAGAAGGAGTCAATTGGGTAGGAATAGATAGTTCAAGATCAAGGACTGAAACATTTTCAGTGGGTCAAAAATTGGCTGAACTATCTCCAGAAGGAGTCAAAAGGGTAGAACTAAAAAGTTCATAATAGACGACTCTTGGGCCCGATTTTAGTAAATTTGGTCAAATATTGACTTTTGAATGATCGATATAACATCAGAAAGAGTCAATAAGTAGGTATAGAAATTTCAAGATCCATTACTGAAACATGTTCAACGGGTCAATTATTGGCTACTCTATGGCTAATTTATCACCAGAAGGAGTCAAAGGGTAGAACTAAAAAGTTCAAAATAGATGACTCTTGGGCCTGATTTCAGTACATTTGGTCAAATATTGACTTTTGAATGACAGATATAACATCAGAAAGAGTCAATGAGTAGGTATAAAAATTTCAAGATCCATAACTGCAACATGTCCAAAGGGTAAAATATTGGCTACTCTAAGGCTAATGTTTCACAAGAAGGAGTCAATTGGGTAGGAATAGAAAGTGCAAAATCGACTACTCTTGGGCCCAATATTAGTACTTTTGGTCAAATATGGATTTTTGAATGACTGACCTAAATTCAGAAAGAGTCAATGAGTAGGTATAAAAATTTCAAGATCCATAACTGAAACATGTCCAATGGGTGAAATATTGGCTACTCTAAGGCTAATGTATCACAAGGAGTCAATTGGGTAGGAATAGAAAGTTCAAGATCAAGGACTGAAATATTTTCAGTGGGTCAAAAATTGGCTGAACTATCGCATGGAGTCGATAGGGTAGAACTAAAAAGTTCAAAATCGTCTACTCTTGGGCCTGATATTAGTACATTTGGTCAAATATTGACTTTTGAATGACCGATATAACATCAGAAAGAGTCAATAAGTAGGTATAAAAATTTCAAGATCCATAACTGCAACATGTCCAAAGGGTAAAATATTGGCTACTCTAAGGCTAATTTATCACAAGAAGGAGTCAATTGGGTAGGAATAGATAGTTCAAGATCAAGGACTGAAACATTTTCAGTGGGTCAAAAATTGGCTGAACTATCTCCAGAAGGAGTCAAAAGGGTAGAACTAAAAAGTTCATAATAGACGACTCTTGGGCCCGATTTTAGTAAATTTGGTCAAATATTGACTTTTGAATGACCGATATAACATCAGAAAGAGTCAATAAGTAGGTATAAAAATTTCAAGATCCATAACTGAAACATGTCCAATGGGTAAAATATTGGCTACTCTATGACTAATTTATCACCAGAAAGAGTCAATGGGTAAAACTAAAAAGTTCAAAATCGACGACTCTTGGGCCCGATTTTAGTAAATTTGGTCAAATATTGACTTTTGAATGACCGATGTAACATCAGAAAGAGTCAATAAGTAGGTATAGAAATTTAAAGATCCATGATTGAAACATGTTCAATGGGTCAAATATTGGCTACTCTATGGCTAATTTATCACCAGAAGGAGTCAAAGGGTAGAACTAAAAAGTTCAAATTAGATGACTCTGGGGCCCGATTTTAGTACATTTGATCAAATATTGACTTTTGAATGACCGATGTAACATCAGATGAGTCAATAAGTAGGTATAGAAATTTCAAGATCATGACTAAAACATGTTCAATGGGTCAAATATTGGCTACTCTATGGCTAATTCATCACCAGAAGGAGTCAATTGGGTAGAAATAGACAGTTCAAAATCGACGACTCTTGGGCCCGATATTAGTACTTTTGGTCAAATATGGAATTCTAAATGACTGACCTAAATTCAGAAAGAGTCAATGAGTAGGTATAAAAACTTCAAGATCCATAACTGAAACATGTCCAATGAGTAAAATATTGGCTACTCTATGACTAATTTATCACCAGAAGGAGTCAATGGGTAGTACTAAAAAGTTCAAAATCGACAACTCTTGGGCCCGATTTTAGTACATTTGGTCAAATATAGACTTTTGAATGACCGATGTAACATCAGAAACAGTCAATAAGTAGGTATAGAAATTTCAAGATCCATGACTGAAACATGTTCAATGGGTCAATTATTGTCTACTCTATGGCTAATTTATCACCAGAAGGAGTCAATTGGGTAGGAATAGAAAGTTCAAGATCAAGGACTGAAATATTTTCAGTGGGTCAAAAATTGGCTGAACTATCGCAAAGAGTCGATAGGGTAGAACTAAAAAGTTCAAAATCGACTACTCTTGGGCCTGATATTAGTACATTTGGTCAAATATTGACTTTTGAATGACCGATATAACATCAGAAAGAGTCAATAAGTAGGTATAAAAATTTCAAGATCCATAACTGAAACATGTCCAATGGGTAAAATATTGGTTATTCTAAAGCTAATGTATCACAAGGAGGAGTCAATTGGGTAGGAATAGAAATTTCAAGATCCATGACTGAAACATGTTCAATGGGTCAGATATTTGCTACTCTATCGCTAATTTATCACTAGAAGGAGTCAATTGGGTAGAAATAGAAAGTTCAAAATCGACGACTCTTGGTCCCGATATAAGTACTTTTGGTCAAATATGGATTTCTCAATGACTGACCTAAATTCAGAAAGAGTCAATGAGTAGGTATAAAAATTTCAAGATCCAAAACTGAAACATGTCCAATGGGTAAAATATTGGCTACTCTAAGGCTAATTTATCACAAGAAGGAGTCAATTGGGTAGGAATAGAAAGTTCAAGATCAAGGACTGAAATATTTTCAGTGGGTCAAAAATTGGCTGAACTATCGCCAGATGGAATCAATAGGGTAGAACTAAAAAGTTCAAATTAGATGACTCTGGGGCCCGATTTTAGTACATTTGATCAAATAATGACTTTTGAATGACCGATGTAACATCAGAAAGAGTCATTAAGTAGTTATAGAAATTTCAAGATCCATGACTGGAACATGTTCAATGGGTCAGATATTGGCTAATTTATCACCAGAAGGAGTCAATTGGGTAGAAATAGAAAGTTCAAAATCGACGACTCTTGGGCCCAGTGTTAGTAAATTTGGTCAAATATTGATTTTTGAATGACCGATGTAACATAAGAAAGAGTCATTAAGTAGTTATAGAAATTTCAAGATCCATGACAGAAACATGTTCAACATGTCAATTATTGGCTACTCTATGGCTAAATTATCACCAAAAGGAGTCAATTGGGTAGAAATAGAAAGTCCAAAATCGACGACTCTTGGGCCTGATATTAGTACTTTTGGTCAATTATGGATTTCTGAATGACTGACCTAAATTCAGAAAGAGTCAATGAAAAGGTATAAAAATTTCAAGATCCATAACTGAAACATGTCCAATGGGTAAAATATTGGCTACTCTAAGGCTAATGTATCACAAGAAGGAGTCAATTGGGTAGGAATAGAAAGTTCAGGATCAAGGACTGAAATATTTTCAGTGGGTCAAAAATTGGCTGAACTATCACCAGAGGGAGTCAATAGGGTAGAACTAAAAAGTTCAAAATAGACGACTCTTGGGCCCGATTTTAGTACATTTGGTCAAATATTGACTTTTGAATGACCGATGTAATATCAGAAAGAGTCAATAAGTAGGTATAGAAATTTCAAGATCCATGACTGAAACATGTTCAATGGGACAATTATTGTCTACTCTATCGCTAATTTATCACCAGAAGGAGTCAATTGGGTAGGAATAGAAAGTTCAAGATCAAGGATTGAAATATTTTCAGTGGGTCAAAAATTGGCTGAACTATCGCAAAGAGTCGATAGGGTAGAACTAAAAAGTTCAAAATCGACTACTCTTGGGCCTGATATTAGTACATTTGGTCAAATATTGACTTTTGAATGACCGATGTAACATCCGAAAGAGTCAATAAGTAGGTATAGAAATTTCAAGATCCATAACTGCAACATGTCCAAAGGGTAAAATATTGGCTACTCTAAGGCTAATGTATCACCAGAAGGAGTCAATTGGGTAGGAATAGAAAGTTCAAGATCAAGGACTGAAATATTTTCAGTGGGTCAAAAATTGGCTATTCTAATGGTAATTTATCACAAGAAGGAATCAATTGGGTAGAAAAAGAAAGTTCAAAATCGACGACTCTTGGGCCTGATATTAGTACATTTGGTCAAATATTGACTTTTGAATGACCGATATAACATCAGAAAGAGTCAATAAGTAGGTATAAAAATTTCAAGATCCATAACTGCAACATGTCCAATGGGTAAAATATTGGCTATTCTAATGCTAATGTATCACAAGAAGGAGTCGAATGGGTAGGAATAGAAATATCAAGATCCATAACTGAAACATGTCCAATGGGTAAAATATTGGCTACTCAATGACTAATTTATCACCTGAAAGAGTCTATGGGTAAAACTAAAAAGTTCAAAATCGACGACTCTTCGGCCCGATTTTAGTACAATTGGTCAAATATTGACTTTTGAATGACCGATGTAACATCAGAAAGAGTCAATAAGTAGGTATAGAAATTTCAAGATTCATGATTGAAACATGTTCAATGGGTAAATTATTGGCTACTCTAAGGCTAATTTATCACAAGAAGGAGTCAATTGGGTAGGAATAGAAAGTTCAAGATCAAGGACTGAAATATTTTCAGTGGGTCAAAAATTGGCTGAACTATCGCCAGAAGGAATCAATAGGGTAGAATTAAAAAGTTCAAATTAGATGACTGTGGGGCCCGATTTTAGTACATTTGATCAAATATTGACTTTTGAGTGACCGATGTAACATCAGATGAGTCAATAAGTAGGTATAGAAATTTCAAGATCATGACTGAAAAATGTCAATTGGTCAAATATTGGCTACTCTATGGCTAATTTATCACCAGAAGGAGTCAAATGGGTAGAAATAGACAGTTCAAAATCGACGACTCTTGGGCCTGATATTAGTACATTTGGTCAAATATTGACTTTTGAATGACCGATATAACATCAGAAAGAGTCAATAAGTAGGTATAAAAATTTCAAGATCCATAACTGAAACATGTGCAATGGGTAAAATATTGGTTATTCTAAAGCTAATGTATCACAAGGAGGAGTCAATTGGGTAGGAATAGAAATTTCAAGATCCATGACTGAAACATGTTCAATGGGTCAGATATTTGCTACTCTATCGCTAATTTATCACTAGAAGGAGTCAATTGGGTAGAAATAGAAAGTTCAAAATCGACGACTCTTGGTCCCGATATAAGTACTTTTGGTCAAATATGGATTTCTCAATGACTGACCTAAATTCAGAAAGAGTCAATGAGTAGGTATAAAAATTTCAAGATCCAAAACTGAAACATGTCCAATGGGTAAAATATTGGCTACTCTAAGGCTAATTTATCACAAGAAGGAGTCAATTGGGTAGGAATAGATAGTTCAAGATCAAGGACTGAAATATTTTCAGTGGGTCAAAAATTGGCTGAACTATCTCCAGAAGGAGTCAATAGGGTAGAACTAAAAAGTTCATAATAGACGACTCTTGGGCCCGATTTTAGTAAATTTGGTCAAATATTGACTTTTGAATGATCGATATAACATCAGAAAGAGTCAATAAGTAGGTATAGAAATTTCAAGATCCATTACTGAAACATGTTCAACGGGTCAATTATTGGCTACTCTATGGCTAATTTATCACCAGAAGGAGTCAAAGGGTAGAACTAAAAAGTTCAAAATAGATGACTCTTGGGCCTGATTTCAGTACATTTGGTCAAATATTGACTTTTGAATGACAGATATAACATCAGAAAGAGTCAATGAGTAGGTATAAAAATTTCAAGATCCATAACTGCAACATGTCCAAAGGGTAAAATATTGGCTACTCTAAGGCTAATGTTTCACAAGAAGGAGTCAATTGGGTAGGAATAGAAAGTGCAAAATCGACTACTCTTGGGCCCAATATTAGTACTTTTGGTCAAATATGGATTTTTGAATGACTGACCTAAATTCAGAAAGAGTCAATGAGTAGGTATAAAAATTTCAAGATCCATAACTGAAACATGTCCAATGGGTGAAATATTGGCTACTCTAAGGCTAATGTATCACAAGGAGTCAATTGGGTAGGAATAGAAAGTTCAAGATCAAGGACTGAAATATTTTCAGTGGGTCAAAAATTGGCTGAACTATCGCATGGAGTCGATAGGGTAGAACTAAAAAGTTCAAAATCGACTACTCTTGGGCCTGATATTAGTACATTTGGTCAAATATTGACTTTTGAATGACCGATATAACATCAGAAAGAGTCAATAAGTAGGTATAAAAATTTCAAGATCCATAACTGCAACATGTCCAATGGGTAAAATATTGTCTATTCTAATGCTAATGTATCACAAGAAGGAGTCAAATGGGTAGGAATAGAAATATCAAGATCCATAACTGAAACATGTCCAATGGGTAAAATATTGGCTACTCTATGACTAATTTATCACCAGAAAGAGTCAATGGGTAAAACTAAAAAGTTCAAAATCGACGACTCTTGGGCCCGATTTTAGTAAATTTGGTCAAATATTGACTTTTGAATGACCGATGTAACATCAGAAAGAGTCAATAAGTAGGTATAGAAATTTAAAGATCCATGATTGAAACATGTTCAATGGGTCAAATATTGGCTACTCTATGGCTAATTTATCACCAGAAGGAGTCAAAGGGTAGAACTAAAAAGTTCAAATTAGATGACTCTGGGGCCCGATTTTAGTACATTTGATCAAATATTGACTTTTGAATGACCGATGTAACATCAGATGAGTCAATAAGTAGGTATAGAAATTTCAAGATCATGACTAAAACATGTTCAATGGGTCAAATATTGGCTACTCTATGGCTAATTCATCACCAGAAGGAGTCAATTGGGTAGAAATAGACAGTTCAAAATCGACGACTCTTGGGCCCGATATTAGTACTTTTGGTCAAATATGGATTTCTAAATGACTGACCTAAATTCAGAAAGAGTCAATGAGTAGGTATAAAAACTTCAAGATCCATAACTGAAACATGTCCAATGAGTAAAATATTGGCTACTCTATGACTAATTTATCACCAGAAGGAGTCAATGGGTAGTACTAAAAAGTTCAAAATCGACAACTCTTGGGCCCGATTTTAGTACATTTGGTCAAATATAGACTTTTGAATGACCGATGTAACATCAGAAACAGTCAATAAGTAGGTATAGAAATTTCAAGATCCATGACTGAAACATGTTCAATGGGTCAATTATTGTCTACTCTATGGCTAATTTATCACCAGAAGGAGTCAATTGGGTAGGAATAGAAAGTTCAAGATCAAGGACTGAAATATTTTCAGTGGGTCAAAAATTGGCTGAACTACCGCAAAGAGTCGATAGGGTAGAACTAAAAAGTTCAAAATCGACTACTCTTGGGCCTGATATTAGTACATTTGGTCAAATATTGACTTTTGAATGACCGATATAACATCAGAAAGAGTCAATAAGTAGGTATAGAAATTTCAAGATTCATGATTGAAACATGTTCAATGGGTAAATTATTGGCTACTCTAAGGCTAATTTATCACAAGAAGGAGTCAATTGGGTAGGAATAGAAAGTTCAAGATCAAGGACTGAAATATTTTCAGTGGGTCAAAAATTGGCTGAACTATCGCCAGAAGGAATCAATAGGGTAGAATTAAAAAGTTCAAATTAGATGACTGTGGGGCCCGATTTTAGTACATTTGATCAAATATTGACTTTTGAGTGACCGATGTAACATCAGATGAGTCAATAAGTAGGTATAGAAATTTCAAGATCATGACTGAAAAATGTCAATTGGTCAAATATTGGCTACTCTATGGCTAATTTATCACCAGAAGGAGTCAAATGGGTAGAAATAGACAGTTCAAAATCGACGACTCTTGGGCCTGATATTAGTACATTTGGTCAAATATTGACTTTTGAATGACCGATATAACATCAGAAAGAGTCAATAAGTAGGTATAAAAATTTCAAGATCCATAACTGAAACATGTGCAATGGGTAAAATATTGGTTATTCTAAAGCTAATGTATCACAAGGAGGAGTCAATTGGGTAGGAATAGAAATTTCAAGATCCATGACTGAAACATGTTCAATGGGTCAGATATTTGCTACTCTATCGCTAATTTATCACTAGAAGGAGTCAATTGGGTAGAAATAGAAAGTTCAAAATCGACGACTCTTGGTCCCGATATAAGTACTTTTGGTCAAATATGGATTTCTCAATGACTGACCTAAATTCAGAAAGAGTCAATGAGTAGGTATAAAAATTTCAAGATCCAAAACTGAAACATGTCCAATGGGTAAAATATTGGCTACTCTAAGGCTAATTTATCACAAGAAGGAGTCAATTGGGTAGGAATAGATAGTTCAAGATCAAGGACTGAAATATTTTCAGTGGGTCAAAAATTGGCTGAACTATCTCCAGAAGGAGTCAATAGGGTAGAACTAAAAAGTTCATAATAGACGACTCTTGGGCCCGATTTTAGTAAATTTGGTCAAATATTGACTTTTGAATGATCGATATAACATCAGAAAGAGTCAATAAGTAGGTATAGAAATTTCAAGATCCATTACTGAAACATGTTCAACGGGTCAATTATTGGCTACTCTATGGCTAATTTATCACCAGAAGGAGTCAAAGGGTAGAACTAAAAAGTTCAAAATAGATGACTCTTGGGCCTGATTTCAGTACATTTGGTCAAATATTGACTTTTGAATGACAGATATAACATCAGAAAGAGTCAATGAGTAGGTATAAAAATTTCAAGATCCATAACTGCAACATGTCCAAAGGGTAAAATATTGGCTACTCTAAGGCTAATGTTTCACAAGAAGGAGTCAATTGGGTAGGAATAGAAAGTGCAAAATCGACTACTCTTGGGCCCAATATTAGTACTTTTGGTCAAATATGGATTTTTGAATGACTGACCTAAATTCAGAAAGAGTCAATGAGTAGGTATAAAAATTTCAAGATCCATAACTGAAACATGTCCAATGGGTGAAATATTGGCTACTCTAAGGCTAATGTATCACAAGGAGTCAATTGGGTAGGAATAGAAAGTTCAAGATCAAGGACTGAAATATTTTCAGTGGGTCAAAAATTGGCTGAACTATCGCATGGAGTCGATAGGGTAGAACTAAAAAGTTCAAAATCGACTACTCTTGGGCCTGATATTAGTACATTTGGTCAAATATTGACTTTTGAATGACCGATATAACATCAGAAAGAGTCAATAAGTAGGTATAAAAATTTCAAGATCCATAACTGCAACATGTCCAATGGGTAAAATATTGTCTATTCTAATGCTAATGTATCACAAGAAGGAGTCAAATGGGTAGGAATAGAAATATCAAGATCCATAACTGAAACATGTCCAATGGGTAAAATATTGGCTACTCTATGACTAATTTATCACCAGAAAGAGTCAATGGGTAAAACTAAAAAGTTCAAAATCGACGACTCTTGGGCCCGATTTTAGTAAATTTGGTCAAATATTGACTTTTGAATGACCGATGTAACATCAGAAAGAGTCAATAAGTAGGTATAGAAATTTAAAGATCCATGATTGAAACATGTTCAATGGGTCAAATATTGGCTACTCTATGGCTAATTTATCACCAGAAGGAGTCAAAGGGTAGAACTAAAAAGTTCAAATTAGATGACTCTGGGGCCCGATTTTAGTACATTTGATCAAATATTGACTTTTGAATGACCGATGTAACATCAGATGAGTCAATAAGTAGGTATAGAAATTTCAAGATCATGACTAAAACATGTTCAATGGGTCAAATATTGGCTACTCTATGGCTAATTCATCACCAGAAGGAGTCAATTGGGTAGAAATAGACAGTTCAAAATCGACGACTCTTGGGCCCGATATTAGTACTTTTGGTCAAATATGGATTTCTAAATGACTGACCTAAATTCAGAAAGAGTCAATGAGTAGGTATAAAAACTTCAAGATCCATAACTGAAACATGTCCAATGAGTAAAATATTGGCTACTCTATGACTAATTTATCACCAGAAGGAGTCAATGGGTAGTACTAAAAAGTTCAAAATCGACAACTCTTGGGCCCGATTTTAGTACATTTGGTCAAATATAGACTTTTGAATGACCGATGTAACATCAGAAACAGTCAATAAGTAGGTATAGAAATTTCAAGATCCATGACTGAAACATGTTCAATGGGTCAATTATTGTCTACTCTATGGCTAATTTATCACCAGAAGGAGTCAATTGGGTAGGAATAGAAAGTTCAAGATCAAGGACTGAAATATTTTCAGTGGGTCAAAAATTGGCTGAACTACCGCAAAGAGTCGATAGGGTAGAACTAAAAAGTTCAAAATCGACTACTCTTGGGCCTGATATTAGTACATTTGGTCAAATATTGACTTTTGAATGACCGATATAACATCAGAAAGAGTCAATAAGTAGGTATAAAAATTTCAAGATCCATAACTGAAACATGTCCAATGGGTAAAATATTGGTTATTCTAAAGCTAATGTATCACAAGGAGGAGTCAATTGGGTAGGAATAGAAATTTCAAGATCCATGACTGAAACATGTTCAATGGGTCAGATATTTGCTACTCTATCGCTAATTTATCACTAGAAGGAGTCAATTGGGTAGAAATAGAAAGTTCAAAATTGACGACTCTTGGTCCCGATATAAGTACTTTTGGTCAAATATGGATTTCTCAATGACTGACCTAAATTCAGAAAGAGTCAATGAGTAGGTATAAAAATTTCAAGATCCAAAACTGAAACATGTCCAATGGGTAAAATATTGGCTACTCTAAGGCTAATTTATCACAAGAAGGAGTCAATTGGGTAGGAATAGATAGTTCAAGATCAAGGACTGAAATATTTTCAGTGGGTCAAAAATTGGCTGAACTATCTCCAGAAGGAGTCAATAGGGTAGAACTAAAAAGTTCATAATAGACGACTCTTGGGCCCGATTTTAGTAAATTTGGTCAAATATTGACTTTTGAATGATCGATATAACATCAGAAAGAGTCAATAAGTAGGTATAGAAATTTCAAGATCCATTACTGAAACATGTTCAATGGGTCAATTATTGGCTACTCTATGGCTAATTTATCACCAGAAGGAGTCAAAGGGTACAACTAAAAAGTTCAAAATAGATGACTCTTGGGCCTGATTTTAGTACATTTGGTCAAATATTGACTTTTGAATGACCGATATAACATCAGAAAGAGTCAATGAGTAGGTATAAAAATTTCAAGATCCATAACTGCAACATGTCCAAAGAGTAAAATATTGGCTACTCTAAGGCTAATGTATTACAAGAAGGAGTCAATTGGGTAGAAATAGAAAGTTCAAGATCAAGGACTGAAATATTTTCAGTGGGTCAAAAATTGGCTGAACTATCGCATGGAGTCGATAGGGTAGAACTAAAAAGTTCAAAATCGACTACTCTTGGGCCTGATATTAGTACATTTGGTCAAATATTGACTTTTGAATGACCGATATAACATCAGAAAGAGTCAATAAGTAGGTATAAAAATTTCAAGATCCATAACTGCAACATGTCCAATGGGTAAAATATTGTCTATTCTAATGCTAATGTATCACAAGAAGGAGTCAAATGGGTAGGAATAGAAATATCAAGATCCATAACTGAAACATGTCCAATGGGTAAAATATTGGCTACTCTATGACTAATTTATCACCAGAAAGAGTCAATGGGTAAAACTAAAAAGTTCAAAATCGACGACTCTTGGGCCCGATTTTAGTAAATTTGGTCAAATATTGACTTTTGAATGACCGATGTAACATCAGAAAGAGTCAATAAGTAGGTATAGAAATTTAAAGATCCATGATTGAAACATGTTCAATGGGTCAAATATTGGCTACTCTATGGCTAATTTATCACCAGAAGGAGTCAAAGGGTAGAACTAAAAAGTTCAAATTAGATGACTCTGGGGCCCGATTTTAGTACATTTGATCAAATATTGACTTTTGAATGACCGATGTAACATCAGATGAGTCAATAAGTAGGTATAGAAATTTCAAGATCATGACTAAAACATGTTCAATGGGTCAAATATTGGCTACTCTATGGCTAATTCATCACCAGAAGGAGTCAATTGGGTAGAAATAGACAGTTCAAAATCGACAACTCTTGGGCCCGATATTAGTACTTTTGGTCAAATATGGATTTCTAAATGACTGACCTAAATTCAGAAAGAGTCAATGAGTAGGTATAAAAACTTCAAGATCCATAACTGAAACATGTCCAATGAGTAAAATATTGGCTACTCTATGACTAATTTATCACCAGAAGGAGTCAATGGGTAGTACTAAAAAGTTCAAAATCGACAACTCTTGGGCCCGATTTTAGTACATTTGGTCAAATATAGACTTTTGAATGACCGATGTAACATCAGAAACAGTCAATAAGTAGGTATAGAAATTTCAAGATCCATGACTGAAACATGTTCAATGGGTCAATTATTGTCTACTCTATGGCTAATTTATCACCAGAAGGAGTCAATTGGGTAGGAATAGAAAGTTCAAGATCAAGGACTGAAATATTTTCAGTGGGTCAAAAATTGGCTGAACTATCGCAAAGAGTCGATAGGGTAGAACTAAAAAGTTCAAAATCGACTACTCTTGGGCCTGATATTAGTACATTTGGTCAAATATTGTCTTTTGAATGACCGATATAACATCAGAAAGAGTCAATAAGTAGGTATAAAAATTTCAAGATCCATAACTGAAACATGTCCAATGGGTAAAATATTGGTTATTCTAAAGCTAATGTATCACAAGGAGGAGTCAATTGGGTAGGAATAGAAATTTCAAGATCCATGACTGAAACATGTTCAATGGGTCAGATATTTGCTACTCTATCGCTAATTTATCACTAGAAGGAGTCAATTGGGTAGAAATAGAAAGTTCAAAATCGACGACTCTTGGTCCCGATATAAGTACTTTTGGTCAAACATGGATTTCTCAATGACTGACCTAAATTCAGAAAGAGTCAATGAGTAGGTATAAAAATTTCAAGATCCAAAACTGAAACATGTCCAATGGGTAAAATATTGGCTACTCTAAGGCTAATTTATCACAAGAAGGAGTCAATTGGGTAGGAATAGATAGTTCAAGATCAAGGACTGAAATATTTTCAGTGGGTCAAAAATTGGCTGAACTATCTCCAGAAGGAGTCAATAGGGTAGAACTAAAAAGTTCAAAATAGACGACTCTTGGGCCCGATTTTAGTAAATTTGGTCAAATATTGACTTTTGAATGATCGATATAACATCAGAAAGAGTCAATAAGTAGGTATAGAAATTTCAAGATCCATTACTGAAACATGTTCAATGGGTCAATTATTGGCTACTTTATGGCTAATTTATCACCAGAAGGAGTCAAAGGGTACAACTAAAAAGTTCAAAATAGATGACTCTTGGGCCTGATTTTAGTACATTTGGTCAAATATTGACTTTTGAATGACCGATATAACATCAGAAAGAGTCAATGAGTAGGTATAAAAATTTCAAGATCCATAACTGAAACATGTCCAATGGGTAAAATATTGGCTACTCTAAGGCTAATGTATCACAAGAAGGAGTCAATTGGGTAGAAACAGAAAGTTCAAGATCAAGGACTGAAATATTTTCAGTGGGTCAAAAATTGTCTATTCTAATGGTAATTTATCACAAGAAGGAATCAATTGGGTAGAAAGAGAAAGTTCAAAATCAACGACTCTTCAACCAGATATTAGTACATTTGGTCAAATATGGATTTCTGAATGACTGACCTAAATTCAGAAAGAGTCAATGAGTAGGTACAAAAATTTCAAGATCCATAACTGAAACATGTCCAATGGGTAAAATATTGGATGCTCTAAGACTAATGTATCACAAAAAGGAGTCAACTGGGTAGGAATAGAAAGTTCAAGATCAAGGACTGAAATATTTTCAGGTGGTCAAAAATTGGCTGAACTATCGCCAGAAGGAATCAATAGGGTAGAATTAAAAAGTTCAAATTAGATGACTCTGGGGCCCGATTTTAGTACATTTGATCAAATATTGACTTTTGAATGACCGATGTAACATCAGATGAGTCAATAAGTAGGTATAGAAATTTCAAGATCATGACTGAAAAATGTCAATGGGTCAAATATTGGCTACTCTATGGCTAATTTATCACCAGAAGGAGTCAATGGGTAGTACTAAAAAGTCCAAAATCGACGACTCTTGGGCCTGATATTAGTACTATTGGTCAATTATGGATTTCTGAATGACTGACCTAAATTCAGAATGAGTCAATGAGTAGGTATAAAAATTTCAAGATCCATAACTGAAACATGTCCAATGGGTAAAATATTGGCTACTCTAAGGCTAATGTATCACAAGAAGGAGTCAATTGGGTAGGAATAGAAAGTTCAAGATCAAGGACTGAAATATTTTTAGTGGGTCAAAAATTGGCTGAACTATCGCCAGAAGGAGTCAATAGATTAGAACTAAAAAGTTCAAAATAGACGACTCTTGGGCCCGATTTTAGTACATTTGGTCAAATATTGACTTTTGAATGACCGATGTAACATCAGAAAGAGTCAATAAGCAGGTATAGAAATTTCAAGATCCATGACTGAAACATGTTCAATGCGTCAATTATTGGCTACTCTATGGCTAATTTATCACCAGAAGGAGTCAATTGGGTAGAAATAGAAAGTTCAAAATCGACGACTCTTGGGCCCGATTTTAGTAAATTTGGTCAAATATTGACTTTTGAATGACCGATGTAACATCAGAAAGAGTCAATAAGTAGGTATAGAAATTTAAAGATCCATGATTGAAACATGTTCAATGGGTCAAATATTGGCTACTCTATGGCTAATTTATCACCAGAAGGAGTCAACGGGTAGAACTAAAAAGTTCAAATTAGATGACTCTGGGGCCCGATTTTAGTACATTTGATCAAATATTGACTTTTGAATGACCGATGTAACATC
Source organism: Zacco platypus (assembly GCA_038088235.1). Lineage (NCBI taxonomy): Eukaryota > Metazoa > Chordata > Actinopteri > Cypriniformes > Xenocyprididae > Zacco > Zacco platypus. The sequence goes on from CM076064.1 coordinate 19,215,971, forward strand.
AGATGAGTCAATAAGTAGGTATAGAAATTTCAAGATCATGACTAAAACATGTTCAATGGGTCAAATATTGGCTACTCTATGGCTAATTTATCAACAGAAAGAGTCAATTGGGTAGAAATAGACAGTTCAAAATCGACGACTCTTGGGCCCGATATTAGTACTTTTGGTCAAATATGGATTTCTAAATGACTGACCTAAATTCAGAAAGAGTCAATGAGTAGGTATAAAAACTTCAAGATCCATAACTGAAACATGTCCAATGAGTAAAATATTGGCTACTCTATGACTAATTTATCACCAGAAGGAGTCAATGGGTAGTACTAAAAAGTTCAAAATCGACAACTCTTGGGCCCGATTTTAGTACATTTGGTCAAATATTGACTTTTGAATGACCGAGGTAACATCAGAAACAGTCAATAAGTAGGTATAGAAATTTCAAGATCCATGACTGAAACATGTTCAATGGGTCAATTATTGTCTACTCTATGGCTAATTTATCACCAGAAGGAGTCAATTGGGTAGGAATAGAAAGTTCAAGATCAAGGACTGAAATATTTTCAGTGGGTCAAAAATTGGCTGAACTATCGCAAAGAGTCGATAGGGTAGAACTAAAAAGTTCAAAATCGACTACTCTTGGGCCTGATATTAGTACATTTGGTCAAATATTGACTTTTGAATGACCGATGTAACATCAGAAAGAGTCAATAAGTAGGTATAGAAATTTCAAGATCTATAACTTCAACATGTCCAATGGGTAAAATATTGGCTATTCTAATGCTAATGTATCACAAGGAGGAGTCAATTGGGTAGGAATAGAAATTTCAAGATCCATGACTGAAACATGTCCAATGGGTAAAATATTGGCTACTCTAAGACTAATATATCACAAAAAGGAGTCAATTGGGTAGGAATAGAAAGTTCAAGATCAAGGACTGAAATATTTTCAGTGGGTCAAAAATTGGCTGAACTATCGCCAGATGGAATCAATAGGGTAGAACTAAAAAGTTCAAATTAGATGACTCTGGGGCCCGATTTTAGTACATTTGATCAAATAATGACTTTTGAATGACCGATGTAACATCAGAAAGAGTCATTAAGTAGTTATAGAAATTTCAAGATCCATGACTGGAACATGTTCAATGCGTCAGATATTGGCTAATTTATCACCAGAAGGAGTCAATTGGGTAGAAATAGAAAGTTCAAAATCGACGACTCTTGGGCCCAGTGTTAGTAAATTTGGTCAAATATTGATTTTTGAATGACCGATGTAACATAAGAAAGAGTCATTAAGTAGTTATAGAAATTTCAAGATCCATGACTGAAACATGTTCAAAATGTCAATTATTGGCTACTCTATGGCTAAATTATCACCAAAAGGAGTCAATTGGGTAGAAATAGAAAGTCCAAAATCGACGACTCTTGGGCCCGATATTAGTACTTTTGGTCAAATATGGATTTTTGAATGACTGACCTAAATTCAGAAAGAGTCAATGAGTAGGTATAAAAATTTCAAGATCCATAACTGAAACATGTCCAATGGGTGAAATATTGACTACTCTAAGGCTAATGTATCACAAGGAGTCAATTGGGTAGGAATAGAAAGTTCAAGATCAAGGACTGAAATATTTTCAGTGGGTCAAAAATTGGCTGAAGTATCACATGGAGTCGATAGGGTAGAACTAAAAAGTTCAAAATCGACTACTCTTGGGCCTGATATTAGTACATTTGGTCAAATATTGACTTTTGAATGACCGATATAACATCAGAAAGAGTCAATAAGTAGGTATAAAAATTTCAAGATCCATAACTGCAACATGTCCAATGGGTAAAATATTGGCTATTCTAATGCTAATGTATCACAAGAAGGAGTCAAATGGGTAGGAATAGAAATATCAAGATCCATAACTGAAACATGTCCAATGGGTAAAATATTGGCTACTCTATGACTAATTTATCACCAGAAAGAGTCAATGGGTAAAACTAAAAAGTTCAAAATCGACGACTCTTGGGCCCGATTTTAGTAAATTTGGTCAAATATTGACTTTTGAATGACCGATGTAACATCAGAAAGAGTCAATAAGTAGGTATAGAAATTTAAAGATCCATGATTGAAACATGTTCAATGGGTCAAATATTGGCTACTCTATGGCTAATTTATCACCAGAAGGAGTCAAAGGGTAGAACTAAAAAGTTCAAATTAGATGACTCTGGGGCCCGATTTTAGTACATTTGATCAAATATTGACTTTTGAATGACCGATGTAACATCAGATGAGTCAATAAGTAGGTATAGAAATTTCAAGATCATGACTAAAACATGTTCAATGGGTCAAATATTGGCTACTCTATGGCTAATTTATCACCAGAAGGAGTCAATTGGGTAGAAATAGACAGTTCAAAATCGACGACTCTTGGGCCCGATATTAGTACTTTTGGTCAAATATGGATTTCTAAATGACTGACCTAAATTCAGAAAGAGTCAATGAGTAGGTATAAAAACTTCAAGATCCATAACTGAAACATGTCCAATGAGTAAAATATTGGCTACTCTATGACTAATTTATCACCAGAAGGAGTCAATGGGTAGTACTAAAAAGTTCAAAATCGACAACTCTTGGGCCCGATTTTAGTACATTTGGTCAAATATTGACTTTTGAATGACCGATGTAACATCAGAAACAGTCAATAAGTAGGTATAGAAATTTCAAGATCCATGACTGAAACATGTTCAATGGTTCAATTATTGTCTACTCTATGGCTAATTTATCATCAGAAGGAGTCAATTGGGTAGGAATAGAAAGTTCAAGATCAAGGACTGAAATATTTTCAGTGGGTCAAAAATTGGCTGAACTATCGCAAAGAGTCGATAGGGTAGAACTAAAAAGTTCAAAATCGACTACTCTTGGGCCTGATATTAGTACATTTGGTCAAATATTGACTTTTGAATGACCGATGTAACATCAGAAAGAGTCAATAAGTAGGTATAGAAATTTCAAGATCTATAACTTCAACATGTCCAATGGGTAAAATATTGGCTATTCTAATGCTAATGTATCACAAGGAGGAGTCAATTGGGTAGGAATAGAAATTTCAAGATCCATGACTGAAACGTCAAATGGGTAAAATATTGGCTACTCTAAGACTAATATATCACAAAAAGGAGTCAATTGGGTAGGAATAGAAAGTTCAAGATCAAGGACTGAAATATTTTCAGTGGGTCAAAAATTGGCTGAACTATCGCCAGATGGAATCAATAGGGTAGAACTAAAAAGTTCAAATTAGATGAATCTGGGGCCCGATTTTAGTACATTTGATCAAATAATGACTTTTGAATGACCGATGTAACATCAGAAAGAGTCATTAAGTAGTTATAGAAATTTCAAGATCCATGACTGGAACATGTTCAATGCGTCAGATATTGGCTAATTTATCACCAGAAGGAGTCAATTGGGTAGAAATAGAAAGTTCAAAATCGACGACTCTTGGGCCCAGTGATAGTAAATTTGGTCAAATATTGATTTTTGAATGACCGATGTAACATAAGAAAGAGTCATTAAGTAGTTATAGAAATTTCAAGATCCATGACTGAAACATGTTCAAAATGTCAATTATTGGCTACTCTATGGCTAAATTATCACCAAAAGGAGTCAATTGGGTAGAAATAGAAAGTCCAAAATCGACGACTCTTGGGCCCGATATTAGTACTTTTGGTCAAATATGGATTTTTGAATGACTGACCTAAATTCAGAAAGAGTCAATGAGTAGGTATAAAAATTCCAAGATACATAACTGAAACATGTCCAATGGGTGAAATATTGACTACTCTAAGGCTAATGTATCACAAGGAGTCAATTGGGTAGGAATAGAAAGTTCAAGATCAAGGACTGAAATATTTTCAGTGGGTCAAAAATTGGCTGAACTATCGCATGGAGTCGATAGGGTAGAACTAAAAAGTTCAAAATCGACTACTCTTGGGCCTGATATTAGTACATTTGGTCAAATATTGACTTTTGAATGACCGATATAACATCAGAAAGAGTCAATAAGTAGGTATAAAAATTTCAAGATCCATAACTGCAACATGTCCAATGGGTAAAATATTGGCTATTCTAATGCTAATGTATCACAAGAAGGAGTCAAATGGGTAGGAATAGAAATATCAAGATCCATAACTGAAACATGTCCAATGGGTAAAATATTGGCTACTCTATGACTAATTTATCACCAGAAAGAGTCAATGGGTAAAACTAAAAAGTTCAAAATCGACGACTCTTGGGCCCGATTTTAGTAAATTTGGTCAAATATTGACTTTTGAATGACCGATGTAACATCAGAAACAGTCAATAAGTAGGTATAGAAATTTAAAGATCCATGATTGAAACATGTTCAATGGGTCAAATATTGGCTACTCTATGGCTAATTTATCACCAGAAGGAGTCAAAGGGTAGAACTAAAAAGTTCAAATTAGATGACTCTGGGGCCCGATTTTAGTACATTTGATCAAATATTGACTTTTGAATGACCGATGTAACATCAGATGAGTCAATAAGTAGGTATAGAAATTTCAAGATCATGACTAAAACATGTTCAATGGGTCAAATATTGGCTACTCTATGGCTAATTTATCACCAGAAGGAGTCAATTGGGTAGAAATAGACAGTTCAAAATCGACGACTCTTGGGCCCGATATTAGTACTTTTGGTCAAATATGGATTTCTAAATGTCTGACCTAAATTCAGAAAGAGTCAATGAGTAGGTATAAAAACTTCAAGATCCATAACTGAAACATGTCCAATGAGTAAAATATTGGCTACTCTATGACTAATTTATCACCAGAAGGAGTCAATGGGTAGTACTAAAAAGTTCAAAATCGACAACTCTTGGGCCCGATTTTAGTACATTTGGTCAAATATTGACTTTTGAATGACCGATGTAACATCAGAAACAGTCAATAAGTAGGTATAGAAATTTCAAGATCCATGACTGAAACATGTTCAATGGGTCAATTATTGTCTACTCTATGGCTAATTTATCATCAGAAGGAGTCAATTGGGTAGGAATAGAAAGTTCAAGATCAAGGACTGAAATATTTTCAGTGGGTCAAAAATTGGCTGAACTATCGCCAGAAGGAGTCAATAGATTAGAACTAAAAAGTTCAAAATAGACGACTCTTGGGCCCGATTTTAGTACATTTGGTCAAATATTGACTTTTGAATGACCGATGTAACATCAGAAAGAGTCAATAAGTAGGTATAGAAATTTCAAGATCCATGACTGAAACATGTTCAATGGGTCAATTATTGGCTACTCTATGGCTAATTTATCACCAGAAGGAGTCAATTGGGTAGAAATAGAAAGTTCAAAATCGACGACTCTTGGGCCCAGTGTTAGTACATTTGGTCAAATATTGATTTTTGAATGACCGATGTAACATCAGAAAGTGTCATTAAGTAGTTATAGAAATTTCAAGATCCATGACAGAAACATGTTCAATGGGTCAATTATTGGCTACTCTATGGCTAATTTATCACCAGAAGGAGTCAATAGGGTAGGAATAGAAAGTTCAAGATCAAGGACTGAAATATTTTCAGTGGGTCAAAAATTGGCTGAACTATCGCAAAGAGTCGATAGGGTAGAACTAAAAAGTTCAAAATCGACTACTCTTGGGCCTGATATTAGTACATTTTGTCAAATATTGACTTTTGAATGACCGATGTAACATCAGAAAGAGTCAATAAGTAGGTATAGAAATTTCAAGATCTATAACTTCAACATGTCCAATGGGTAAAATATTGGCTATTCTAATGCTAATGTATCACAAGGAGGAGTCAATTGGGTAGGAATAGAAATTTCAAGATCCATGACTGAAACATGTCCAATGGGTAAAATATTGGCTACTCTAAGACTAATATATCACAAAAAGGAGTCAATTGGGTAGGAATAGAAAGTTCAAGATCAAGGACTGAAATATTTTCAGTGGGTCAAAAATTGGCTGAACTATCGCCAGATGGAATCAATAGGGTAGAACTAAAAAGTTCAAATTAGATGACTCTGGGGCCCGATTTTAGTACATTTGATCAAATAATGACTTTTGAATGACCGATGTAACATCAGAAAGAGTCATTAAGTAGTTATAGAAATTTCAAGATCCATGACTGGAAAATATTCAATGGGTCAGATATTGGCTAATTTATCACCAGAAGGAGTCAATTGGGTAGAAATAGAAAGTTCAAAATCGACGACTCTTGGGCCCAGTGTTAGTAAATTTGGTCAAATATTTTTTTTTTGAATGACCGATGTAACATAAGAAAGAGTCATTAAGTAGTTATAGAAATTTCAAGATCCATGACTGAAACATGTTCAAAATGTCAATTATTGGCTACTCAATGGCTAAATTATCACCAAAAGGAGTCAATTGGGTAGAAATAGAAAGTCCAAAATCGACGACTCTTGGGCCTGATATTAGTACTTTTGGTCAATTATGGATTTCTGAATGACTGACCTAAATTCAGAAAGAGTCAATGAGTAGGTATAAAAATTTCAAGATCCATAACTGAAACATGTCCAATGGGTAAAATATTGGCTACTCTAAGGCTAATGTATCACAAGAAGGAGTCAATTGGGTAGGAATAGAAAGTTCAGGATCAAGGACTGAAATATTTTCAGTGGATCAAAAATTGGCTGAACTATCACCAGAAGGAGTCAATAGGGTAGAACTAAAAAGTTCAAAATAGACGACTCTTGGGCCCGATTTTAGTACATTTGGTCAAATATTGACTTTTGAATGACCGATGTAATATCAGAAAGAGTCAATAAGTAGGTATAGAAATTTCAAGATCCATGACTGAAACATGTTCAATGGGTCAATTATTGTCAACTCTATCGCTAATTTATCACCAGAAGGAGTCAATTGGGTAGGAATAGAAAGTTCAAGATCAAGGACTGAAATATTTTCAGTGGGTCAAAAATTGGCTGAACATTTGGTCAAATATTGATTTTTGAATGACCGATGTAACATCAGAAAGAGTCATTAAGTAGTTATAGAAATTTCAAGATCCATGACAGAAACATGTTCAATGGGTCAATTATTGGCTACTCTATGGCTAATTTATCACCAGAAGGAATCAATTTGGTAGAAATAGAAAGTCCAAAATCGACGACTCTTGGGCCCGATATTAGTACTTTTGGTCAAATATGGATTTTTTAATGACTGAACTAAATTCAGAAAGAGTCAATGAGTAGGTATAAAAATTTCAAGATCCATAACTGAAACATGTCCAATGGGTGAAATATTGGCTACTCTAAGGCTAATGTATCACAAGGAGTCAATTGGGTAGGAATAGAAAGTTCAAGATCAAGGACTGAAATATTTTCAGGTGGTGAAAAATTGGCTGAACTATCGCCAGAAGGAATCAATAGGGTAGAATTAAAAAGTTCAAATTAGATGACTCTGGGGCCCGATTTTAGTACATTTGATCAAATATTGACTTTTGAATGACCGATGTAACATCAGATGAGTCAATAAGTAGGTATAGAAATTTCAAGATCATGACTGAAAAATGTCAATGGGTCAAATATTGGCTACTCTATGGCTAATTTATCACCAGAAGGAGTCAATGGGTAGTACTTAAAAGTCCAAAATCGACGACTCTTGGGCCTGATATTAGTACTTTTGGTCAATTATGGATTTCTGAATGACTGACCTAAATTCAGAAAGAGTCAATGAGTAGGTATAAAAATTTCAAGATCCATAACTGAAACATGTCCAATGGGTAAAATATTGGCTACTCTAAGGCTAATGTATCACAAGAAGGAGTCAATTGGGTAGGAATAGAAAGTTCAAAATCAAGGACTGAAATATTTTCAGTGGGTCAAAAATTGGCTGAACTATCGCCAGAAGGAGTCAATAGATTAGAACTAAAAAGTTCAAAATAGACGACTCTTGGGCCCGATTTTAGTACATTTGGTCAAATATTGACTTTTGAATGACCGATGTAACATCAGAAAGAGTCAATAAGTAGGTATAGAAATTTCAAGATCCATGACTGAAACATGTTCAATGGGTCAATTATTGGCTACTCTATGGCTAATTTATCACCAGAAGGAGTCAATTGGGTAGAAATAGAAAGTTCAAAATCGACGACTCTTGGGCCCAGTGTTAGTACATTTGGTCAAATATTGATTTTTGAATGACCGATGTAACATCAGAAAGAGTCATTAAGTAGTTATAGAAATTTCAAGATCCATGACAGAAACATGTTCAATGGGTCAATTATTGGCTACTCTATGGCTAATTTATCACCAGAAGGAGTCAATTGGGTAGGAATAGAAAGTTCAAGATCAAGGACTGAAATATTTTCAGTGGGTCAAAAATTGGCTGAACTATCGCAAAGAGTTGATAGGGTAGAACTAAAAAGTTCAAAATCGACTACTCTTGGGCCTGATATTAGTACATTTGGTCAAATATTGACTTTTGAATGACCGATGTAACATCAGAAAGAGTCAATAAGTAGGTATAGAAATTTCAAGATCTATAACTTCAACATGTCCAATGGGTAAAATATTGGCTATTCTAATGCTAATGTATCACAAGGAGGAGTCAATTGGGTAGGAATAGAAATTTCAAGATCCATGACAGAAACATGTCCAATAGGTAAAATATTGGCTACTCTAAGACTAATATATCACAAAAAGGAGTCAATGGGTAAAACTAAAAAGTTCAAAATCGACGACTCTTGGGCCCGATTTTAGTAAATTTGGTCAAATATTGACTTTTGAATGACCGATGTAACATCAGAAAGAGTCAATAAGTAGGTATAGAAATTTAAAGATCCATGATTGAAACATGTTCAATGGGTCAAATATTGGCTACTCTATGGCTAATTTATCACCAGAAGGAGTCAAAGGGTAGAACTAAAAAGTTCAAATTAGATGACTCTGGGGCCCGATTTTAGTACATTTGGTCAAATATTGACTTTTGAATGACCGATGTAACATCAGAAACAGTCAATAAGTAGGTATAGAAATTTCAAGATCCATGACTGAAACATGTTCAATGGGTCAATTATTGTCTACTCTATGGCTAATTTATCACCAGAAGGAGTCAATTGGGTAGGAATAGAAAGTTCAAGATCAAGGACTGAAATATTTTCAGTGGGTCAAAAATTGGCTGAACTATCGCAAAGAGTCGATAGGGTAGAACTAAAAAGTTCAAAATCGACTACTCTTGGGCCTGATATTGGTACATTTGGTCAAATATTGACTTTTGAATGACCGATATAACATCAGAAAGAGTCAATAAGTAGGTATAAAAATTTCAAGATCCATAACTGCAACATGTCCATTGGGTAAAATATTGGCTATTCTAATGCTAATGTATCACCAGAAGGAGTCAATTGGGTAGGAATAGAAAGTTCAAGATCAAGGACTGAAATATTTTCAGTGGGTCAAAAATTGGCTATTCTAATGGTAATTTATCACAAGAAGGAATCAATTGGGTAGAAAAAGAAAGTTCAAAATCGACGACTCTTGGGCCTGATATTAGTACATTTGGTCAAATATTGACTTTTGAATGACCGATATAACATCAGAAAGAGTCAATAAGTAGGTATAAAAATTTCAAGATCCATAACTGCAACATGTCCAATGGGTAAAATATTGGCTATTCTAATGCTAATGTATCACAAGAAGGAGTCAAATGGGTAGGAATAGAAATATCAAGATCCATAACTGAAACATGTCCAATGGGTAAAATATTGGCTACTCAATGACTAATTTATCACCTGAAAGAGTCTATGGGTAAAACTAAAAAGTTCAAAATCGACGACTCTTCGGCCCGATTTTAGTACATTTGGTCAAATATTGACTTTTGAATGACCGATGTAACATCAGAAAGAGTCAATAAGTAGGTATAGAAATTTCAAGATTCATGATTGAAACATGTTCAATGGGTAAATTATTGGCTACTCTAAGGCTAATTTATCACAAGAAGGAGTCAATTGGGTAGGAATAGAAAGTTCAAGATCAAGGACTGAAATATTTTCAGTGGGTCAAAAATTGGCTGAACTATCGCCAGAAGGAATCAATAGGGTAGAATTAAAAAGTTCAAATTAGATGACTCTTGGGCCCGATTTTAGTACATTTGATCAAATATTGACTTTTGAGTGACCGATGTAACATCAGATGAGTCAATAAGTAGGTATAGAAATTTCAAGATCATGACTGAAAAATGTCAATTGGTCAAATATTGGCTACTCTATGGCTAATTTATCACCAGAAGGAGTCAAATGGGTAGAAATAGACAGTTCAAAATCGACGACTCTTGGGCCTGATATTAGTACATTTGGTCAAATATTGACTTTTGAATGACCGATGTAACATCCGAAAGAGTCAATAAGTAGGTATAGAAATTTCAAGATCCATAACTGCAACATGTCCAAAGGGTAAAATATTGGCTACTCTAAGGCTAATGTATCACAAGAAGGAGTCAATTGGGTAGGAATAGATAGTTCAAGATCAAGGACTGAAATATTTTCAGTGGGTCAAAAATTGGCTGAACTATCTCCAGAAGGAGTCAATAGGGTAGAACTAAAAAGTTCATAATAGACGACTCTTGGGCCCGATTTTAGTAAATTTGGTCAAATATTGACTTTTGAATGATCGATATAACATCAGAAAGAGTCAATAAGTAGGTATAGAAATTTCAAGATCCATTACTGAAACATGTTCAACGGGTCAATTATTGGCTACTCTATGGCTAATTTATCACCAGAAGGAGTCAAAGGGTAGAACTAAAAAGTTCAAAATAGATGACTCTTGGGCCTGATTTTAGTACATTTGGTCAAACATTGACTTTTGAATGACAGATATAACATCAGAAAGAGTCAATGAGTAGGTATAAAAATTTCAAGATTAATAACTGCAACATGTCCAAAGGGTAAAATATTGGCTACTCTAAGGCTAATGTTTCACAAGAAGGAGTCAATTGGGTAGGAATAGAAAGTTCAAGATCAAGGACTGAAATATTTTCAGTGGGTCAAAAATTGGCTGAACTATCGCATGGAGTCGATAGGGTAGAACTAAAAAGTTCAAAATCGACTACTCTTGGGCCTGATATTAGTACATTTGGTCAAATATTGACTTTTGAATGACCGATATAACATCAGAAAGAGTCAATAAGTAGGTATAAAAATTTCAAGATCCATAACTGCAACATGTCCAATGGGTAAAATATTGGCTATTCTAATGCTAATGTATCACAAGAAGGAGTCAAATGGGTAGGAATAGAAATATCAACATCCATTACTGAAACATGTCCAATGGGTAAAATATTGGCTACTCTATGACTAATTTATCACCAGAAAGAGTCAATGGGTAAAACTAAAAAGTTCAAAATCGACGACTCTTGGGCCCGATTTTAGTAAATTTGGTCAAATATTGACTTTTGAATGACCGATGTAACATCAGAAAGAGTCAATAAGTAGGTATAGAAATTTAAAGATCCATGATTGAAACATGTTCAATGGGTCAAATATTGGCTACTCTATGGCTAATTTATCACCAGAAGGAGTCAAAGGGTAGAACTAAAAAGTTCAAATTAGATGACTCTGGGGCCCGATTTTAGTACATTTGATCAAATATTGACTTTTGAATGACCGATGTAACATCAGATGAGTCAATAAGTAGGTATAGAAATTTCAAGATCATGACTAAAACATGTTCAATGGGTCAAATATTGGCTACTCTATGGCTAATTCATCACCAGAAGGAGTCAATTGGGTAGAAATAGACAGTTCAAAATCGACGACTCTTGGGCCCGATATTAGTACTTTTGGTCAAATATGGATTTCTAAATGACTGACCTAAATTCAGAAAGAGTCAATGAGTAGGTATAAAAACTTCAAGATCCATAACTGAAACATGTCCAATGAGTAAAATATTGGCTACTCTATGACTAATTTATCACCAGAAGGAGTCAATGGGTAGTACTAAAAAGTTCAAAATCGACAACTCTTGGGCCCGATTTTAGTACATTTGGTCAAATATAGACTTTTGAATGACCGATGTAACATCAGAAACAGTCAATAAGTAGGTATAGAAATTTCAAGATCCATGACTGAAACATGTTCAATGGGTCAATTATTGTCTACTCTATGGCTAATTTATCACCAGAAGGAGTCAATTGGGTAGGAATAGAAAGTTCAAGATCAAGGACTGAAATATTTTCAGTGGGTCAAAAATTGGCTGAACTATCGCAAAGAGTCGATAGGGTAGAACTAAAAAGTTCAAAATCGACTACTCTTGGGCCTGATATTAGTACATTTGGTCAAATATTGACTTTTGAATGACCGATATAACATCAGAAAGAGTCAATAAGTAGGTATAAAAATTTCAAGATCCATAACTGAAACATGTCCAATGGGTAAAATATTGGTTATTCTAAAGCTAATGTATCACAAGGAGGAGTCAATTGGGTAGGAATAGAAATTTCAAGATCCATGACTGAAACATGTTCAATGGGTCAGATATTTGCTACTCTATCGCTAATTTATCACTAGAAGGAGTCAATTGGGTAGAAATAGAAAGTTCAAAATCGACGACTCTTGGTCCCGATATAAGTACTTTTGGTCAAATATGGATTTCTCAATGACTGACCTAAATTCAGAAAGAGTCAATGAGTAGGTATAAAAATTTCAAGATCCAAAACTGAAACATGTCCAATGGGTAAAATATTGGCTACTCTAAGGCTAATTTATCACAAGAAGGAGTCAATTGGGTAGGAATAGATAGTTCAAGATCAAGGACTGAAATATTTTCAGTGGGTCAAAAATTGGCTGAACTATCTCCAGAAGGAGTCAATAGGGTAGAACTAAAAAGTTCATAATAGACGACTCTTGGGCCCGATTTTAGTAAATTTGGTCAAATATTGACTTTTGAATGATCGATATAACATCAGAAAGAGTCAATAAGTAGGTATAGAAATTTCAAGATCCATTACTCAAACATGTTCAATGGGTCAATTATTGGCTACTCTATGGCTAATTTATCACCAGAAGGAGTCAAAGGGTAGAACTAAAAAGTTCAAAATAGATGACTCTTGGGCCTGATTTTAGTACATTTGGTCAAATATTGACTTTTGAATGACCGATATAACATCAGAAAGAGTCAATGAGTAGGTATAAAAATTTCAAGATCCATAACTGCAACATGTCCAAAGGGTAAAATATTGGCTACTCTAAGGCTAATGTATCACAAGAAGGAGTCAATTGGGTAGTAATAGAAAGTTCAAGATCAAGGACTGAAATATTTTCAGTGGGTCAAAAATTGTCTATTCTAATGGTAATTTATCACAAGAAGGAATCAATTGGGTAGAAATAGAAAGTTCAAAATCAACGACTCTTCGACCCGATATTAGTATATTTGGTCAAATATGGATTTCTGAATGACTGACCTAAATTCAGAAAGAGTCAATGAGTAGGTACAAAAATTTCAAGATCCATAACTGAAACATGTCCAATGGGTAAAATATTGGATGCTCTAAGACTAATGTATCACAAAAAGGAGTCAACTGGGTAGGAATAGAAAGTTCAAGATCAAGGACTGAAATATTTTCAGGTGGTCAAAAATTGGCTGAACTATCGCCAGAAGGAATCAATAGGGTAGAATTAAAAAGTTCAAATTAGATGACTCTGGGGCCCGATTTTAGTACATTTGATCAAATATTGACTTTTGAATGACCGATGTAACATCAGATGAGTCAATAAGTAGGTATAGAAATTTCAAGATCATGACTGAAAAATGTCAATGGGTCAAATATTGGCTACTCTATGGCTAATTTATCACCAGAAGGAGTCAATGGGTAGTACTAAAAAGTCCAAAATCGACGACTCTTGGGCCTGATATTAGTACTTTTGGTCAATTATGGATTTCTGAATGACTGACCTAAATTCAGAATGAGTCAATGAGTAGGTATAAAAATTTCAAGATCCATAACTGAAACATGTCCAATGGGTAAAATATTGGCTACTCTAAGGCTAAAGTATCACAAGAAGGAGTCAAATGGGTAGGAATAGAAAGTTCAAGATCAAGGACTGAAATATTTTCAGTGGGTCAAAAATTGGCTGAACTATCGCCAGAAGGAGTCAATAGATTAGAACTAAAAAGTTCAAAATAGACGACTCTTGGGCCCGATTTTAGTACATTTGGTCAAATATTGACTTTTGAATGACCGATGTAACATCAGAAAGAGTCAATAAGTAGGTATAGAAATTTCAAGATCCATGACTGAAACATGTTCAATGGGTCAATTATTGGCTACTCTATGGCTAATTTATCACCAGAAGGAGTCAATTGGGTAGAAATAGAAAGTTCAAAATCGACGACTCTTGGGCCCAGTGTTAGTACATTTGGTCAAATATTGATTTTTGAATGACCGATGTAACATCAGAAAGAGTCATTAAGTAGTTATAGAAATTTCAAGATCCATGACAGAAACATGTTCAATGGGTCAATTATTGGCTACTCTATGGCTAATTTCTCACCAGAAGGAATCAATTTGGTAGAAATAGAAAGTCCAAAATCGACGACTCTTGGGCCCGATATTAGTACTTTTGGTCAAATATGGATTTTTGAATGACTGAACTAAATTCAGAAAGAGTCAATGAGTAGGTATAAAAATTTCAAGATCCATAACTGAAACATGTCCAATGGGTGAAATATTGGCTACTCTAAGGCTAATGTATCACAAGGAGTCAATTGGGTAGGAATAGAAAGTTCAAGATCAAGGACTGAAATATTTTCAGGTGGTGAAAAATTGGCTGAACTATCGCCAGAAGGAATCAATAGGGTAGAATTAAAAAGTTCAAATTAGATGACTCTGGGGCCCGATTTTAGTACATTTGATCAAATATTGACTTTTGAATGACCGATGTAACATCAGATGAGTCAATAAGTAGGTATAGAAATTTCAAGATCATGACTGAAAAATGTCAATGGGTCAAATATTGGCTACTCTATGGCTAATTTATCACCAGAAGGAATCAATTTGGTAGAAATAGAAAGTCCAAAATCGACTACTCTTGGGCCCGATATTAGTACTTTTGGTCAAATATGGATTTTTGAATGACTGACCTAAATTCAGAAAGAGTCAATGAGTAGGTATAAAAATTTCAAGATCCATAACTGAAACATGTCCAATGGGTGAAATATTGGCTACTCTAAGGCTAATGTATCACAAGGAGTCAATTGGGTAGGAATAGAAAGTTCAAGATCAAGGACTGAAATATTTTCAGTGGGTCAAAAATTGGCTGAACTATCGCATGGAGTCGATAGGGTAGAACTAAAAAGTTCAAAATCGACTACTCTTGGGCCTGATATTAGTAAATTTGGTCAAATATTGACTTTTGAATGACCGATATAACATCAGAAAGAGTCAATAAGTAGGTATAAAAATTTCAAGATCCATAACTGCAACATGTCCAATGGGTAAAATATTGGCTATTCTAATGCTAATGTATCACAAGAAGGAGTCAAATGGGTAGGAATAGAAATATCAAGATCCATAACTGAAACATGTCCAATGGGTAAAATATTGGCTACTCTATGACTAATTTATCACCAGAAAGAGTCAATGGGTAAAACTAAAAAGTTCAAAATCGACGACTCTTGGGCCCGATTTTAGTAAATTTGGTCAAATATTGACTTTTGAATGACCGATGTAACATCAGAAAGAGTCAATAAGTAGGTATAGAAATTTAAAGATCCATGATTGAAACATGTTCAATGGGTCAAATATTGGCTACTCTATGGCTAATTTATCACCAGAAGGAGTCAAAGGGTAGAACTAAAAAGTTCAAATTAGATGACTCTGGGGCCCGATTTTAGTACATTTGATCAAATATTGACTTTTGAATGACCGATGTAACATCAGATGAGTCAATAAGTAGGTATAGAAATTTCAAGATCATGACTAAAACATGTTCAATGGGTCAAATATTGGCTACTCTATGGCTAATTTATCACCAGAAGGAGTCAATTGGGTAGAAATAGACAGTTCAAAATCGACGACTCTTGGGCCCGATATTAGTACTTTTGGTCAAATATGGATTTCTAAATGACTGACCTAAATTCAGAAAGAGTCAATGAGTAGGTATAAAAACTTCAAGATCCATAACTGAAACATGTCCAATGAGTAAAATATTGGCTACTCTATGACTAATTTATCACCAGAAGGAGTCAATGGGTAGTACTAAAAAGTTCAAAATCGACAACTCTTGGGCCCGATTTTAGTACATTTGGTCAAATATTGACTTTTGAATGACCGAGGTAACATCAGAAACAGTCAATAAGTAGGTATAGAAATTTCAAGATCCATGACTGAAACATGTTCAATGGGTCAATTATTGTCTACTCTATGGCTAATTTATCACCAGAAGGAGTCAATTGGGTAGGAATAGAAAGTTCAAGATCAAGGACTGAAATATTTTCAGTGGGTCAAAAATTGGCTGAACTATCGCAAAGAGTCGATAGGGTAGAACTAAAAAGTTCAAAATCGACTACTCTTGGGCCTGATATTAGTACATTTGGTCAAATATTGACTTTTGAATGACCGATGTAACATCAGAAAGAGTCAATAAGTAGGTATAGAAATTTCAAGATCTATAACTTCAACATGTCCAATGGGTAAAATATTGGCTATTCTAATGCTAATGTATCACAAGGAGGAGTCAATTGGGTAGGAATAGAAATTTCAAGATCCATGACTGAAACATGTCCAATGGGTAAAATATTGGCTACTCTAAGACTAATATATCACAAAAAGGAGTCAATTGGGTAGGAATAGAAAGTTCAAGATCAAGGACTGAAATATTTTCAGTGGGTCAAAAATTGGCTGAACTATCGCCAGATGGAATCAATAGGGTAGAACTAAAAAGTTCAAATTAGATGACTCTGGGGCCCGATTTTAGTACATTTGATCAAATAATGACTTTTGAATGACCGATGTAACATCAGAAAGAGTCATTAAGTAGTTATAGAAATTTCAAGATCCATGACTGGAACATGTTCAATGCGTCAGATATTGGCTAATTTATCACCAGAAGGAGTCAATTGGGTAGAAATAGAAAGTTCAAAATCGACGACTCTTGGGCCCAGTGTTAGTAAATTTGGTCAAATATTGATTTTTGAATGACCGATGTAACATAAGAAAGAGTCATTAAGTAGTTATAGAAATTTCAAGATCCATGACTGAAACATGTTCAAAATGTCAATTATTGGCTACTCTATGGCTAAATTATCACCAAAAGGAGTCAATTGGGTAGAAATAGAAAGTCCAAAATCGACGACTCTTGGGCCCGATATTAGTACTTTTGGTCAAATATGGATTTTTGAATGACTGACCTAAATTCAGAAAGAGTCAATGAGTAGGTATAAAAATTTCAAGATCCATAACTGAAACATGTCCAATGGGTGAAATATTGACTACTCTAAGGCTAATGTATCACAAGGAGTCAATTGGGTAGGAATAGAAAGTTCAAGATCAAGGCCTGAAATATTTTCAGTGGGTCAAAAATTGGCTGAACTATCGCATGGAGTCGATAGGGTAGAACTTAAAAGTTCAAAATCGACTACTCTTGGGCCTGATATTAGTACATTTGGACAAATATTGACTTTTGAATGACCGATATAACATCAGAAAGAGTCAATAAGTAGGTATAAAAATTTCAAGATCCATAACTGCAACATGTCCAATGGGTAAAATATTGGCTATTCTAATGCTAATGTATCACAAGAAGGAGTCAAATGGGTAGGAATAGAAATATCAAGATCCATAACTG
This sequence comes from Zacco platypus, assembly GCA_038088235.1. NCBI lineage: Eukaryota > Metazoa > Chordata > Actinopteri > Cypriniformes > Xenocyprididae > Zacco > Zacco platypus. Next base: position 19,233,804 of record CM076064.1, read on the forward strand.
AAACATGTCCAATGGGTAAAATATTGGCTACTCTATGACTAATTTATCACCAGAAAGAGTCAATGGGTAAAACTAAAAAGTTCAAAATCGACGACTCTTGGGCCCGATTTTAGTAAATTTGGTCAAATATTGACTTTTGAATGACCGATGTAACATCAGAAAGAGTCAATAAGTAGGTATAGAAATTTAAAGATCCATGATTGAAACATGTTCAATGGGTCAAATATTGGCTACTCTATGGCTAATTTATCACCAGAAGGAGTCAAAGGGTAGAACTAAAAAGTTCAAATTAGATGACTCTGGGGCCCGATTTTAGTACATTTGATCAAATATTGACTTTTGAATGTCCGATGTAACATCAGATGAGTCAATAAGTAGGTATAGAAATTTCAAGATCATGACTAAAACATGTTCAATGGGTCAAATATTGGCTACTCTATGGCTAATTTATCACCAGAAGGAGTCAATTGGGTAGAAATAGACAGTTCAAAATCGACGACTCTTGGGCCCGATATTAGTACTTTTGGTCAAATATGGATTTCTAAATGACTGACCTAAATTCAGAAAGAGTCAATGAGTAGGTATAAAAACTTCAAGATCCATAACTGAAACATGTCCAATGAGTAAAATATTGGCTACTCTATGACTAATTTATCACCAGAAGGAGTCAATGGGTAGTACTAAAAAGTTCAAAATCGACAACTCTTGGGCCCGATTTTAGTACATTTGGTCAAATATTGACTTTTGAATGACCGATGTAACATCAGAAACAGTCAATAAGTAGGTATAGAAATTTCAAGATCCATGACTGAAACATGTTCAATGGGTCAATTATTGTCTACTCTATGGCTAATTTATCACCAGAAGGAGTCAATTGGGTAGGAATAGAAAGTTCAAGATCAAGGACTGAAATATTTTCAGTGGGTCAAAAATTGGCTGAACTATCGCAAAGAGTCGATAGGGTAGAACTAAAAAGTTCAAAATCGACTACTCTTGGGCCTGATATTAGTACATTTGGTCAAATATTGACTTTTGAATGACCGATGTAACATCAGAAAGAGTCAATAAGTAGGTATAGAAATTTCAAGATCTATAACTTCAACATGTCCAATGGGTAAAATATTGGCTATTCTAATGCTAATGTATCACAAGGAGGAGTCAATTGGGTAGGAATAGAAATTTCAAGATCCATGACTGAAACATGTCCAATGGGTAAAATATTGGCTACTCTAAGACTAATATATCACAAAAAGGAGTCAATTGGGTAGGAATAGAAAATTCAAGATCAAGGACTGAAATATTTTCAGTGGGTCAAAAATTGGCTGAACTATCGCCAGATGGAATCAATAGGGTAGAACTAAAAAGTTCAAATTAGATGACTCTGGGACCCGATTTTAGTACATTTGATCAAATAATGACTTTTGAATGACCGATGTAACATCAGAAAGAGTCATTAAGTAGTTATAGAAATTTCAAGATCCATGACTGGAACATGTTCAATGCGTCAGATATTGGCTAATTTATCACCAGAAGGAGTCAATTGGGTAGAAATAGAAAGTTCAAAATCGACGACTCTTGGGCCCGATATTAGTACTTTTGGTCAAATATGGATTTTTGAATGACTGACCTAAATTCAGAAAGAGTCAATGAGTAGGTATAAAAATTTCAAGATCCATAACTGAAACATGTCCAATGGGTGAAATATTGACTACTCTAAGGCTAATGTATCACAAGGAGTCAATTGGGTAGGAATAGAAAGTTCAAGATCAAGGACTGAAATATTTTCAGTGGGTCAAAAATTGGCTGAACTATCGCATGGAGTCGATAGGGTAGAACTAAAAAGTTCAAAATCGACTACTCTTGGGCCTGATATTAGTACATTTGGTCAAATATTGACTTTTGAATGACCGATATAACATCAGAAAGAGTCAATAAGTAGGTATAAAAATTTCAAGATCCATAACTGCAACATGTCCAATGGGTAAAATATTGGCTATTCTAATGCTAATGTATCACAAGAAGGAGTCAAATGGGTAGGATTAGAAATATCAAGATCCATAACTGAAACATGTCCAATGGGTAAAATATTGGCTACTCTATGACTAATTTATCACCAGAAAGAGTCAATGGGTAAAACTAAAAAGTTCAAAATCGACGACTCTTGGGCCCGATTTTAGTAAATTTGGTCAAATATTGACTTTTGAGTGACCGATGTAACATCAGAAAGAGTCAATAAGTAGGTATAGAAATTTAAAGATCCATGATTGAAACATGTTCAATGGGTCAAATATTGGCTACTCTATGGCTAATTTATCACCAGAAGGAGTCAAAGGGTAGAACTAAAAAGTTCAAATTAGATGACTCTGGGGCCCGATTTTAGTACATTTGATCAAATATTGACTTTTGAATGACCGATGTAACATCAGATGAGTCAATAAGTAGGTATAGAAATTTCAAGATCATGACTAAAACATGTTCAATGGGTCAAATATTGGCTACTCTATGGCTAATTTATCACCAGAAGGAGTCAATTGGGTAGAAATAGACAGTTCAAAATCGACGACTCTTGGGCCCGATATTAGTACTTTTGGTCAAATATGGATTTCTAAATGTCTGACCTAAATTCAGAAAGAGTCAATGAGTAGGTATAAAAACTTCAAGATCCATAACTGAAACATGTCCAATGAGTAAAATATTGGCTACTCTATGACTAATTTATCACCAGAAGGAGTCAATGGGTAGTACTAAAAAGTTCAAAATCGACAACTCTTGGGCCCGATTTTAGTACATTTGGTCAAATATTGACTTTTGAATGACCGATGTAACATCAGAAACAGTCAATAAGTAGGTATGGAAATTTCAAGATCCATGACTGAAACATGTTCAATGGGTCAATTATTGTCTACTCTATGGCTAATTTATCACCAGAAGGAGTCAATTGGGTAGGAATAGAAAGTTCAAGATCAAGGACTGAAATATTTTCAGTGGGTCAAAAATTGGCTGAACTATCGCAAAGAGTCGATAGGGTAGAACTAAAAAGTTCAAAATCGACTACTCTTGGGCCTGATATTAGTACATTTGGTCAAATATTGACTTTTGAATGACCGATGTAACATCAGAAAGAGTCAATAAGTAGGTATAGAAATTTCAAGATCTATAACTTCAACATGTCCAATGGGTAAAATATTGGCTATTCTAATGCTAATGTATCACAAGGAGGAGTCAATTGGGTAGGAATAGAAATTTCAAGATCCATGACTGAAACATGTCCAATGGGTAAAATATTGGCTACTCTAAGACTAATATATCACAAAAAGGAGTCAATTGGGTAGGAATAGAAAATTCAAGATCAAGGACTGAAATATTTTCAGTGGGTCAAAAATTGGCTGAACTATCGCCAGATGGAATCAATAGGGTAGAACTAAAAAGTTCAAATTAGATGACTCTGGGACCCGATTTTAGTACATTTGATCAAATAATGACTTTTGAATGACCGATGTAACATCAGAAAGAGTCATTAAGTAGTTATAGAAATTTCAAGATCCATGACTGGAACATGTTCAATGCGTCAGATATTGGCTAATTTATCACCAGAAGGAGTCAATTGGGTAGAAATAGAAAGTTCAAAATCGACGACTCTTGGGCCCGATATTAGTACTTTTGGTCAAATATGGATTTTTGAATGACTGACCTAAATTCAGAAAGAGTCAATGAGTAGGTATAAAAATTTCAAGATCCATAACTGAAACATGTCCAATGGGTGAAATATTGACTACTCTAAGGCTAATGTATCACAAGGAGTCAATTGGGTAGGAATAGAAAGTTCAAGATCAAGGACTGAAATATTTTCAGTGGGTCAAAAATTGGCTGAACTATCGCATGGAGTCGATAGGGTAGAACTAAAAAGTTCAAAATCGACTACTCTTGGGCCTGATATTAGTACATTTGGTCAAATATTGACTTTTGAATGACCGATATAACATCAGAAAGAGTCAATAAGTAGGTATAAAAATTTCAAGATCCATAACTGCAACATGTCCAATGGGTAAAATATTGGCTATTCTAATGCTAATGTATCACAAGAAGGAGTCAAATGGGTAGGATTAGAAATATCAAGATCCATAACTGAAACATGTCCAATGGGTAAAATATTGGCTACTCTATGACTAATTTATCACCAGAAAGAGTCAATGGGTAAAACTAAAAAGTTCAAAATCGACGACTCTTGGGCCCGATTTTAGTAAATTTGGTCAAATATTGACTTTTGAGTGACCGATGTAACATCAGAAAGAGTCAATAAGTAGGTATAGAAATTTAAAGATCCATGATTGAAACATGTTCAATGGGTCAAATATTGGCTACTCTATGGCTAATTTATCACCAGAAGGAGTCAAAGGGTAGAACTAAAAAGTTCAAATTAGATGACTCTGGGGCCCGATTTTAGTACATTTGATCAAATATTGACTTTTGAATGACCGATGTAACATCAGATGAGTCAATAAGTAGGTATAGAAATTTCAAGATCATGACTAAAACATGTTCAATGGGTCAAATATTGGCTACTCTATGGCTAATTTATCACCAGAAGGAGTCAATTGGGTAGAAATAGACAGTTCAAAATCGACGACTCTTGGGCCCGATATTAGTACTTTTGGTCAAATATGGATTTCTAAATGTCTGACCTAAATTCAGAAAGAGTCAATGAGTAGGTATAAAAACTTCAAGATCCATAACTGAAACATGTCCAATGAGTAAAATATTGGCTACTCTATGACTAATTTATCACCAGAAGGAGTCAATGGGTAGTACTAAAAAGTTCAAAATCGACAACTCTTGGGCCCGATTTTAGTACATTTGGTCAAATATTGACTTTTGAATGACCGATGTAACATCAGAAACAGTCAATAAGTAGGTATGGAAATTTCAAGATCCATGACTGAAACATGTTCAATGGGTCAATTATTGTCTACTCTATGGCTAATTTATCACCAGAAGGAGTCAATTGGGTAGGAATAGAAAGTTCAAGATCAAGGACTGAAATATTTTCAGTGGGTCAAAAATTGGCTGAACTATCGCAAAGAGTCGATAGGGTAGAACTAAAAAGTTCAAAATCGACTACTCTTGGGCCTGATATTAGTACATTTTGTCAAATATTGACTTTTGAATGACCGATGTAACATCAGAAAGAGTCAATAAGTAGGTATAGAAATTTCAAGATCTATAACTTCAACATGTCCAATGGGTAAAATATTGGCTATTCTAATGCTAATGTATCACAAGGAGGAATCAATTGGGTAGGAATAGAAATTTCAAGATCCATGACTGAAACATGTCCAATGGGTAAAATATTGGCTACTCTAAGACTAATATATCACAAAAAGGAGTCAATTGGGTAGGAATAGAAAGTTCAAGATCAAGGACTGAAATATTTTCAGTGGGTCAAAAATTGGCTGAACTATCGCCAGATGGAATCAATAGGGTAGAACTAAAAAGTTCAAATTAGATGACTCTGGGGCCCGATTTTAGTACATTTGATCAAATAATGACTTTTGAATGACCGATGTAACATTTGAAAGAGTCATTAAGTAGTTATAGAAATTTCAAGATCCATGACTGGAAAATATTCAATGGGTCAGATATTGGCTAATTTATCACCAGAAGGAGTCAATTGGGTAGAAATAGAAAGTTCAAAATCGACGACTCTTGGGCCCAGTGTTAGTAAATTTGGTCAAATATTGATTTTTGAATGACCGATGTAACATAAGAAAGAGTCATTAAGTAGTTATAGAAATTTCAAGATCCATGACTGAAACATGTTCAAAATGTCAATTATTGGCTACTCTATGGCTAAATTATCACCAAAAGGAGTCAATTAGGTAGAAATAGAAAGTCCAAAATCGACGACTCTTGGGCCTGATATTAGTACTTTTGGTCAATTATGGATTTCTGAATGACTGACCTAAATTCAGAAAGAGTCAATGAGTAGGTATAAAAATTTCAAGATCCATAACTGAAACATGTCCAATGGGTAAAATATTGGCTACTCTAAGGCTAATGTATCACAAGAAGGAGTCAATTGGGTAGGAATAGAAAGTTCAGGATCAAGGAATGAAATATTTTCAGTGGGTCAAAAATTAGCTGAACTATCACCAGAAGGAGTCAATAGGGTAGAACTAAAAAGTTCAAAATAGACGACTCTTGGGCCCGATTTTAGTACATTTGGTCAAATATTGACTTTTGAATGACCGATGTAATATCAGAAAGAGTCAATAAGTAGGTATAGAAATTTCAAGATCCATGACTGAAACATGTTCAATGGGTCAATTATTGTCTACTCTATCGCTAATTTATCACCAGAAGGAGTCAATTGGGTAGGAATAGAAAGTTCAAGATCAAGGACTGAAATATTTTCAGTGGATCAAAAATTGGCTGAACTTATCGCAAAGAGTCGATAGGGTAGAACTAAAAAGTTCAAAATCGACTACTCTTGGGCCTGATATTAGTTCATTTGGTCAAATATTGACTTTTGAATGACCGATGTAACATCCGAAAGAGTCAATAAGTAGGTATAGAAATTTCAAGATCCATAACTGCAACATGTCCAAAGGGTAAAATATTGGCTACTCTAAGGCTAATGTATCACAAGAAGGAGTCAATTGGGTAGGAATAGAAAGTTCAAGATCAAGGACTGAAATATTTTCAGTGGGTCAAAAATTGGCTATTCTAATGGTAATTTATCACAAGAAGGAATCAATTGGGTAGAAAAAGAAAGTTCAAGATCCATAACTGAAACATGTCCAATGGGTAAAATATTGGCTACTCAATGACTAATTTATCACCAGAAAGAGTCAATGGGTAAAACTAAAAAGTTCAAAATAGACGACTCTTGGGCCCGATTTTAGTACATTTGGTCAAATATTGACTTTTGAATGACCGATGTAACATCAGAAAGAGTCAATAAGTAGGTATAGAAATTTCAAGATCCATGACTGAAACATGTTCAATGGGTCAATTATTGGCTACTCTATGGCTAATTTATCACCAGAAGGAGTCAATTGGGTAGAAATAGAAAGTTCAAAATCGACGACTCTTGGGCCCAGTGTTAGCACATTTGGTCAAATATTGATTTTTGAATGACCGACCTAAATTCAGAAAGAGTCAATGAGTAGGTATAAAAATTTCAAGATCCATAACTGAAACATGTCCAATGGGTGAAATATTGGCTACTCTAAGGCTAATGTATCACAAGGAGTCAATTGGGTAGGAATAGAAAGTTCAAGATCAAGGACTGAAATATTTTCAGTGGGTCAAAAATTGGCTGAACTATCGCAAGGAGTCGATAGGGTAGAACTAAAAAGTTCAAAATCGACTACTCTTGGGCCTGATATTAGTACATTTGGTCAAATATTGACTTTTGAATGACAGATATAACATCAGAAAGAGTCAATAAGTAGGTATAAAAATTTCAAGATCCATAACTGCAACATGCCCAATGGGTAAAATATTGGCTATTCTAATGCTAATGTATCACAAGAAGGAGTCAAATGGGTAGGAATAGAAATATCAAGATCCATAACTGAAACATGTCCAATGAGTAAAATATTGGCTACTCTATGACTAATTTATCACCAGAAGGAGTCAATTGGGTAGTACTAAAAAGTTCAAAATCGACAACTCTTGGGCCCGATTTTAGTACATTTGGTCAAATATTGACTTTTGAATGACCGATGTAACATCAGAAACAGTCAATAAGTAGGTATAGAAATTTCAAGATCCATGACTGAAACATGTTCAATTGGTCAATTATTGTCTACTCTATGGCTAATTTATCACCAGAAGGAGTCAATTGGGTAGAAATAGAAATTTCAAATTCGACGACTCTTGTGCTCAGTGTTAGTACATTTGGTGAAATATTGATTTTTGAATGACCGATGTAACATCAGAAAGAGTCATTAAGTAGTTATAGAAATTTCAAGATCCATGACTGGAACATGTTCAATGGGTCAGATATTGGCTAATTTATCACCAGAAGGAGTCAATTGGGTAGAAATAGAAATTTCAAATTCGACGACTCTTGTGCTCAGTGTTAGTACATTTGGTGAAATATTGATTTTTGAATGACCGATGTAACATCAGAAAGAGTCATTAAGTAGTTATAGAAATTTCAAGATCCATGACTGGAACATGTTCAATGGGTCAGATATTGGCTAATTTATCACCAGAAGGAGTCAATTGGGTAGAACTAAAAAGTTCAAATTAGACGACTCTTGGGCCCGATATTTGTACTTTTGGTCAAATAAGGATTTTTGAATGACTGACCTAAATTCAGAAAGAGTCAATGAGTAGGTATAAAAATTTCAAGATCCATAACTGAAACATGTCCAATGGGTAAAATATTGGCTACTCTATGACTAATTTATCACCAGAAGGAGTCAATGGGTAGAACTAAAAAGTTCAAAATAGACGACTCTAGGGCCCGATTTTAGTACATTTGATCAAATTTTGACTTTTGAATGACCGATGTAACATCAGAAAGAGTCAATAAGTAGGTATAGAAATTTCAAGATCCATGACTGAAACATGTTCAATGGGTCAAATATTGGCTACTCTATGGCTAACTTATCACCAGAAGGAGTCAATTGGGTAGAACTAAAAAGTTCAAAATCGACAACTCTTGGGCCCGATTTTAGTACATTAGGTCAAATATTGACTTTTGAACGACCGATGTAACATCTGAAAGAGTCAATAAGTAGGTATAGAAATTTGAAGGTCCATAACTAAAACATGTCCAATGGGTGAAATATTGGCTACTCTATGGCTAATTTATCACCAGAAGGAGTCAGTTGGGTAGGAATAGAAAGTTCAAGATCAAGGACTGAAATATTTTCAGTGGGTTAAAAATTGGCTGAACTATCGCAGAAGGAGAACCCAGAAGGAGTCTATTGGGTAGAAATAGAAAGTTCAAAATCCATTACTCTTGGGTAGGATATAAGTCCATTCGGTCAAATATGGACTTCTGATTGGCTGATGTATCATCAGTCGGATTCTATGAGTATATATAGGAATTTCAAGATCCATGACTGAAACATGTTCAATGGGTCAAATATTGGCTACTCTATTGCTAATTTATCACCAGAAGGAGTCAAAGGGTAGAACTAAAAAGTTCAAAATAGACGACTCTTGGGCCCGATTTTAGTACATTTGGTCAAATATTGACTTTTGAATGACCGATGTAACATCAGAAAGAGTCATTAAGTAGTTATAGAAATTTCAAGATCCATGACTGAAACATGTTCAATGTGTCAATTTTTGGCTACTCTATGGCTAATTTATCACCAGAAGGAGTCAATTGGGTACACTTAGAAAATCCAAAATCGACGACTCTTGAGCCCGATATTAGTACTTTTGGTCAAATATGGATTTTTGAATGACTGACTTAAATTCAGAAAGAGTCAATGAGTAGGTATAAAAATTTCAAGATCCATAACTGAAACATGTCCAATGGGTAAAATATTGGCTACTCTAAGGCTAATGTATCACAAGAAGGAGTCAATTGGGTAGGAATAGAAAGTTCAAGATCAAGGACTGAAATATCCTCAGAGGGTGAAAAATTGGCTGAACTATCGCCAGAAGGAGTCAATAGATTAGAACTAAAAATTTCAAAATAGACGACTCTAGGGCCCGATTTTAGTATATTTGATCAAATATTGACTTTTGAATGACCGATGTAACATCAGATAGAGTCAATAAGTAGGAATAGAAATTTCAAGATCCATGACTGAAACATGTTCATTGGGTCAAATATTGGCTACTCTATGGCTAATTTATCACCAGAAGGAGTCAAAGGGTAGAACTAAAAAGTTCAAAATAGACGACTCTTTGGCCCGAATTTAGTACATTTGGTCAAATATTGACTTTTGAATGACCGATATAACATCAGAAAGAGTCAATATGTAGGTATAAAAATTTCAAGATCCATAACTGCAACATGTCCAATGGGTAAAATATTGGCTATTCTAATGCTAATGTATCACAAGGAGGAGTCAATTAGGTAGGAATAGAAATTTCAAGATCCATGACTGAAACATGTTCAATGGGTCAAATATTGGCTACTCTATCGCTAATTTATCACAAGAAGGAGTCAATTGGGTAGGAATAGAAAGTTCAAGATCAAGGACTGAAATATTTTCAGTGGGTCAAAAATTGGCTGAACTATCGCCAGAAGGAGTCAATAGATTAGAACTAAAAAGTTCAAAATAGACGACTCTAGGGCCCGATTTTAGTACATTTGATCAAATTTTGACTTTTGAATGACCGATGTAACATCAGAAAGAGTCAATAAGTAGGTATAGAAATTTCAAGATCCATGACTGAAACATGTTCAATGGGTCAAATATTGGCTACTCTATGGCTAATTTATCAACAGAAGGAGTCAATTGGGTAGAAAAAGAAAGTTCAAAATCGACGACTCTTGGGCCTGATATTAGTACATTTGGTCAAATATGGATTTCTGAATGACTGACCTAAATTCAGAAAGAGTCAATGAGTAGGTATAAAAATTTGAAGGTCCATAACTGAAACATTTCCAATGGGTGAAATATTGGCTACTCTAAGGCTAATGTATCACAAGAAGGAGTCAATTGGGTAGGAATAGAAAGTTCAAGATCAAGGACTGAATATTTTCAGTGGGTCAAAAATTGACTGAACTATCACCAGAAGGAGTCAATAGGGTAGAACTAAAAAGTTCAAAATAGACGACTCTTGGGCCCGATATTTGTACTTTTGGTCAAATAAGGATTTTTGAATGACTGACCTAAATTCAGAAAGAGTCAATGAGTAGGTATAAAAATTTCAAGATCCATAACTGAAACATGTCCAATGGGTAAAATATTGGCTACTCTATGACTAATTTATCACCAGAAGGAGTCAGTTGGGTAGGAATAGAAAGTTCAAGATCAAGGACTGAAATATTTTCAGTGGGTTAAAAATTGGCTGAACTATCGCAGAAGAAGAACCTAGAAGGAGTCTATTGGGTAGAAATAGACAGTTCAAAATCCATTACTCTTGGGCAGGATATAAGTCCATTCGGTCAAATATGGACTTCTGATTGGCTGATGTATCATCAGTCGGATTCTATGAGTATATATAGGAATTTCAAGATCCATGACTGAAACATGTTCAATGGGTCAAATATTGGCCACTCTATGGCTAATTTATCACCAGAAGGAGTCAAAGGGTAGAACTAAAAAGTTCAAAATAGACGACTCTGGGGCCCGATTTTAGTACATTTGGTCAAATATTGACTTTTGAATGACCGATGTAACATCAGAATGAGTCATTAAGTAGTTATAGAAATTTCAAGATCCATGACTGAAACATGTTCAATGGGTCAATTATTGGCTACTCTATGGCTAATTTTTCACCAGAAGGAGTCAATTGGGTAGACTTAGAAAATCCAAAATCGACGACTCTTGAGCCCGATATTAGTACTTTTGGTCAAATATGGATTTCTGAATGACTGACCTAAATTCAGAAAGAGTCAATGAGTAGGTATAAAAATTTCAAGATCCATAACTGAAACATGTCCAATGGGTAAAATATTGGCTACTCTAAGGCTAATGTATCACAAGAAGGAATCAATTGGGTAGGAATAGAAAGTTTAAGATCAAGGACTGAAATATCTTCAGTGGGTGAAAAATTGGCTGAACTATCGCCAGAAGGAGTCAATAGATTAGAACTAAAAATTTCAAAATAGACGACTCTAGGGCCCGATTTTAGTACATTTGATCAAATATTGACTTTTGAATGACCGATGTAACATCAGATAGAGTCAATAAGTAGGAATAGAAATTTCAAGATCCATGACTGAAACATGTTCATTGGGTCAAATATTGGCTACTCTATGGCTAATTTATCATCAGAAGGAGTCAATGGGTAGAACTAAAAAGTTCAAAATAGACGACTCTTTGGCCCGATTTTAGTACATTTGGTAAATATTGACTTTTGAATGACCGATATAACATCAGAAAGAGTCAATAAGTAGGTATAAAAATTTCAAGATCCATAACTGCAACATGTCCAATGGGTAAAATATTGGCTATTCTAATGCTAATGTATCACAAGGAGGAGTCAATTAGGTAGGAATAGAAATTTCTCGATCCATGACTGAAACATGTTCAATGGGTAAAATATTGGCTACTCTATGGCTAATTTATCACCAGAAGGAGTCAATTGGGTTGAAATAGAAAGTTCAAACTCGACGACTCTTGGGCCCAATATTAGTACATTTGGTCAAATATGGATTTCTGAATGACTGACCTAAATTCAGAAAGAGTCAATGAGTAGGTATAAAAATTTCAAGATCCATAACTGAAACATGTCCAATGGGTAAAATATTGGCTACTCTAAGGCTAATGTATCACAAGAAGGAGTCAATTGGGTAGGAATAGAAAGTTCAAGATCAAGGACTGAAATATTTTCAGTGGGTGAAAAATTGGCTGAACTATCGCCAGAAGGAGTCAATAGATTAGAACTAAAAATTTCAAAATAGACGACTCTAGGGCCCGATTTTAGTACATTTGATCAAATATTGACTTTTGAATGACCGATGTAACATCAGATAGAGTCAATAAGTAGGAATAGAAATTTCAAGATCCATGACTGAAACATGTTCATTGGATCAAATATTGGCTACTCTATGGCTAATTTATCACCAGAAGGAGTCAAAGGGTAGAACTAAAAGTTCAAAATAGACGACTCTTTGGCCCGATTTTAGTACATTTGGTCAAATATTGACTTTTGAATGACCGATATAACATCAGAAAGAGTCAATAAGTAGGTATAAAAATTTCAAGATCCATAACTGCAACATGTCCAATGGGTAAAATATTGGCTATTCTAATGCTAATGTATCACAAGGAGGAGTCAATTAGGTAGGAATAGAAATTTCAAGATCCATGACTGAAACATGTTCAATGGGTCAGATATTGGCTAGTCTTTGGCTAATTTATCACCAGAGGGAGTCAATTGGGTAGAAATAGAAAGTTCAATATCGATGACTCTTGGGCCGGATATAAGTCCATTCGGTCAAATATGGTCTTCTGATTGACTGATGTATCATCAGTCGGTTTCTACGAGTATGTAAAGAAATTTCAAGATCCATGACTGAAACATGTTTAATGGGTCAATTATTGGCTACTCTATCGCTAATTTATCACTAGAAGGAGTCAATTGGGTAGAAATAGAAAGTTCAAAATCGACGACTCTTGGGCCCGATATTAGTACATTTGGTCAAATATGGATTTCTGAATGACTGACCTAGATTCAGAAAGAGTCAATGAGTAGGTAAAAAATTTCAAGATCCATAACTGAAACATGTCCAATGGGTAAAATATTGGCTACTCTAAGGCTAATGTATCACAAGAAGGAGTTAATTGGGTAGGAATAGATAGTTCAAGATCAAGGACTGAAATATTTTCAGTGGGTCAGAAATTGGCTGAACTATCTCCAGAAGAAGTCAATAGGGTAGAACTAAAAAGTTCAAAATAGACGACTCTTGGGCCCAGTGTTAGTACATTTGGTCAAATAGGGATTTCTGAATGACTGACCTAAATTCAGAAAGAGTCAATGAGTAGTTATAAAAATGTCAAGAACCATATCTGAAACATGTCCAATGGGTCAAATATTGGCTACTCTATGGCTAATTTATCACCAGAAGGAATCAAAGGGTAGAACTAAAAAGTTCAAAATAGACGACTATTGGGCCCGATTTTAGTACATTTGGTCAAATATTGACGTTTTAATGACCGATGTAAAATCAAAAAGAATCAACAAGTAGGTATAGAAATTTCAAGATTCATGACTGAAACATGTTCAATGGGTGAAATGTTGGCTACTCTATGGCTAATTTATCACCAGAAGGAGTCAATTGGTTAAAATGGAAAAATCAAAATTGACGACTCTTGGGCCCGACATTAGTACATTTGGTCAAATATGGATTTCTGAATGACTGACCTAAATTCAGAAAGAGTCAATGAGTAGGTATAAAAATTTCAAGATCCATAACTGAAACATGTCCAATGGGTAAAATATTAGCTACTCTAATGCTAATGTATCACAAGACGGAGTCATTCGTGTAGGAATAGAAAGTTCAAGATCAAGGACTGAAATATTTTCAGTGGGTCAAAAATTGGCTGAACTATCTCAAGAAGGAGTCAATAGGATAGAACTAAAAAGTTCAAAATAGACGACTCTTGGGACCAGTTTTAATACATTTGGTCAAATATTGACTTATGAATGACCGATGTAACATCAGAAAGATTCAATAAGTAAGTATAGAAATTTCAAGATCCATATCTGAAACATGTCCAATGGGTCAAATATTGGCTACTCTCTGGCTAATTTATCACCAGAAGGAGTTAAAGGGTAGAACTAAAAAGTTCAAAATAGATGTCTCTTGGGCCCGATTTTAGTACATTTGGTCAAATATTGACTTCTGAATGACCAATATAACATCAGAAAGAGTCAATAAGTAGGTATAGAAATTTCAAGACCCATGACTGAAACATGTTCAATGGGTCAAATGTTGGCTACTCTATGGCTAATTTATCACCAGAAGGAGTCAATTGGTTAAAATGGAAAAATCAAAATTGACGACTCTTGTGCCCGATATTAGTACATTTGGTCAAATATGGATTTCTGAATGACTGACCTAAATTCAGAAAGAGTCAATGAGTAGGTATAAAAATTTCAAGATCCATAACTGAAACATGTCTAATGGGTAAAATATTAGCTACTCTAATGCTAATGTATCACAAGAAGGAGTCATTCGTGTAGGAATAGAAAGTTCAAGATCAAGGACTGAAATATTTTCAGTGGGTCAAAAATTGGCTGAACTATCACAAGAAGGAGTCAATAGGATAGAACTAAAAAGTTCAAAATAGACGACTCTTGGGCCCAGTTTTAATATATTTGGTCAAATATTGACTTATGAATGACCGATGTAACATCAGATAGATTCAATAAGTAGGTCTAGAAATTTCAAGATCCATGACTGAAACATGTTCAATCGGTCAATTATTCGCTACTCTATTGCTAATTTATAACCAGAAGGAGTCAATTGGTTAGAAATAGAAAGTTCAAGATCAAGGACTGAAATATTTTCAGTGGGTCAAAAATTGGCTGAACTATCGCCAGAAGGAGTCAATAGGGTATAACTAAAAAGTTCAAAATCGACGACTCTTGGGCCGGATTTTAGTACATTTGGTCAAATATTGACTTTTGAATGACCGATGTAACATCAGAAAGAGCCAATAAGTAGGTATAGAAATTTCAAGATCCATGACTGGAACAGGTTCAATGGGTCAAATTTTGGCTACTCTATGGCTAATTTATCACCAGAAGGAGTCAAAGGGTAGAACTAAAAAGTTCAAAATCGACGACTCTTGGGCCCGATTTTAGTACATTTGGTCAAATATTGACTTTTGAATGACCGATGTAACATCAGAAAGAGTCAATAAGTAGGTATAGAAATTTCAAGATCCGTGACTGGAACATGTTCAATGGGTCAAATGTTGGCTACTCTATGGCTAATTTATCACCAGAAGGAGTCAAAGGGTAGAACTAAAAAGTTCAAAATCGACGACACTTGGGCCCGATATTACATGTTCAATGGGTCAAATATTGGCTACTCTATGACTAATTTATCACCAGAAGCAGGCAAAGGGTAGAACTAAAAAGTTCAAAATAGACGACTCTTGGGTCCGATTTTAGTACATTTGGTGAAATATTGACTTTTGAATGACCGATATAACATCAGATAGAGTCAATAAGTAGGTATAGAAATTTTAAGATCCATGACTGAAACATGTTCAATGGGTCAAATATTGGCTACTCTATGGCTAATTTATCACCAGAAGGAGTCAATTGGGTAGAAATAGAAAGTTCAAAATCGACGACTCTTGGGCCCGATATTAGTACTTTTGGTCAAATATGGATTTCTGAATGACGGACCTAAATTCAGAAAGAGTCAATGAGTAGGTATAAAAATTTCAAGATCCAAAACTGAAACATGTCCAATGGGTAAAATATTGGCTACTCTATGGCTAGTTTATCACCAGAAGGAGTCAAAGGGTAGAACTAAAAAGTTCAAAATCGAAGACTCTTGGGCCCGATATTACATGTTCAATGGGTCAAATATTGGGTACTCTATGACTAATTTATCACCAGAAGGGGGCAAAGGGTAGAACTAAAAAGTTCAAAATAGACGACTGTTGGGCCCGATTTTAGTACATTTGGTCAAATATTGACTTTTGAAAGACTGATGTAACATCAGAAAGAGTCAATAAGTAGGTATAGAAATTTCAGGATCCATGACTGAAACATGTTCAATGGGTCAAATATTGGCTACTCTATGGCTAATTTATCACCAGAAGGAGTCAAAGGGTAGAACTAAAAAGTTCAAAATAGACGACTCTTGGGCCCGATTTTAGTACATTTGGTCAAATATTGACTTTTGAATGACCGATGTAACATCAGATAGAGTCAATAAGTAGGTATAGAAATTTCAAGATCCATGACTGAAACATGTTCAATTTGTCAAATATTGGCTACTCTATGGCTAATTTATCACCAGAATGAGTCAATTGGGTAGAAATAGAAAGTTCAAAATCGACGACTCTTGGGCCCAATATTAGTACATTTGGTCAAATATGGATTTCTGAATGACATACCTAAATTCAAAAAGAGTCAATGAGTAGGTATAAAAACTTCAAGATCCATAACTGAAACATGTCCAATGGGTAAAATATTGGCTACTCTATGGCTAATTTATCACCAGAAGGAGTCAATTGGGTAGGAATAGAAAGTTCAAGATCAAGGACAGAAATATTTTCAGTGGGTCAAAAATTGGCTGAACTATCGCCAGAAGGAGTCAATAGGGTAGAACTGAAAAGTTCAAAATCGACGACTCTTGGGCCCGATTTTAGTACATTTGGTAAAATATTGACTTTTGAATGACCGATATAACATCAGAAAGAGTCAATAAGTAGGTAAAGAAATTTTAAGATCCATGACTGAAACATGTTCAATGGGTCAAATATTGGATACTCTATGGCTAATTTATCACCAGAAGGAGTCAAAGGGTAGAACTAAAAAGTTAAAAATCGACGACTCTTGGGCCCGATATTACATGTTCAATGGGTCAAGTATTGGCTACTCTATGACTAATTTATCACCAGAAGGGGGCAAATGGTAGAACTAAAAAGTTCAAATTAGACGATTTTGGGCCCGATTTTAGTACATTTTGTCAAATATTGACTTTTGAATGACCG
Source organism: Zacco platypus (assembly GCA_038088235.1). Taxonomy (NCBI): domain Eukaryota; kingdom Metazoa; phylum Chordata; class Actinopteri; order Cypriniformes; family Xenocyprididae; genus Zacco; species Zacco platypus. The sequence continues at coordinate 19,251,134 of CM076064.1, forward strand.
ATATAACATCAGATAGAGTCAATAAGTAGGAATAGAAATTTTAAGATCCATGACTGAAACATGTTCAATGGGTCAAATATTGGCTACTCTATTTCTAATTTATCACCAGAAGGAGTCAAAGGGTAGAACTAAAAAATTCAAAATCGACGACTCTTGGGCCCGATATTAGTATATTTGGTCAAATATGGATTTCTGAATGACTGACCTAAATTCAGAAAGAGTCAATGAGTAGGTATAAACATTTCAAGATCCATAACTGAAACATGTCCAATGGGTAAAATATTGGCTACTCTAAGGCTAATGTATCACAAGAAGGAGTCAATTGCGTAGGAATAGAAAGTTCAAGATCAAGGACTGAAATATTTTCAGTGGGTGAAAAATTGGCTGAACTATCGCCAGAAGGAGTCAATAGATTAGAACTAAAAATTTCAAAATAGACGACTCTAGGGCCTGATTTTAGTACATTTGATCAAATATTGACTTTTGAATGACCGATGTAACATCAGATAGAGTCAATAAGTAGGCATAGAAATTTCAAGATCCATGACTGAAACATGTTCATTGGGTCAAATATTGGCTACTCTATGGCTAATTTATCACCAGAAGGAGTCAAAGGGTAGAACTAAAAGTTCAAAATAGATGACTCTTTGGCCCGATTTTAGTACATTTGGTCAAATATTGACTTTTGAATGACCGATATAACATCAGAAAGAGTCAATAAGTAGGTATAAAAATTTCAAGATCCATAACTGCAACATGTCCAATGGGTAAAATATTGGCTATTCTAATGCTAATGTATCACAAGGAGGAGTCAATTAGGTAGGAATAGAAATTTCAAGATCCATGACTGAAACATGTTCAATGGGTCAAATATTGGCTACTCTATCGCTAATTTATCACAAGAAGGAGTCAATTGGGTAGGAATAGAAAGTTCAAGATCAAGGACTGAAATATTTTCAGTGGGTCAAAAATTGGCTGAACTATCAACAGAAGGAATCAATTGTTTAGAAATAGAAAGTACAAAATCGATCACTCTTGGGCCCGATATTAGCCCATTTTGTCAAATATGGACTTTTGAATGACCGATGTAACTTCAGAAAGAGTCAATAAGTAGGTATAGAAATTTCAAGATCCATGACTGAAACATGTTCAATGGGGCAAATATTGGCTACTCTATGGATAATTTTTCACCAGAAGGAGTCTATTGGGTAGAAATAGAAAGTTCAAAACGTCTCGGTTACGACTGTAACCTGGGTTCCCTGAGAGGGAGCGAGACGCTGCGTCGAAAGTTTGACGAAATGGGAACGCTTCGCGTGAGTGCGTCATGAAGCACATGTGAAATCCGTCCAATGGTGTGACTCGACGTCATGAACCAGGAACTATAAAGCACGCTGAAAAACAGCGATCGCCAGCTTCTCAAAGTCTGAAGTCGCTGCTGATAGGCATGCAGGAAGTATGGCAGGGCGACGCAGCGTCTCGTTCCCTCTCAGGGAACCCAGGTTACAGTCGTAACCGAGACGTTCCCTTTCTAGGGAACTTCGAGCTGCGTCGAAAGTTTGACGCAATGGGAACGCTAATACCCACGTCGCCATAATGACCAATGACTAGCTAGTGAAACGTGAACACTAGGAAGAGAGAACCTGAGCCCCAGTGGAGCCCAGGTCAAGATCATAGAACCTCACGAATGTGTGCGGCGAGGACCAGCCGGCCGCATCACAAACGTCACGTAAAGGTACTCCGGAGAGCAGAGCTTTAGAGGCAGCCATACTTCGGGTCGAATGGGCTCGAACTGCCAAAGGGGAAGGAAGTCCGGCCGATTCATATGAGAGTGAAATAGCCTCGACTATCCACTTACTCATCTTCTGCTTAGATTTTGGGGACCCTGTGTTAGGGGCTCCAAAACAAACGAACAATTGTTCCGTCTTCCGCCACAGGGCAGCTCTGTGGACATACGCATCCAACGCCCGGACTGGGCAAAGCAGGTTGTTGCATTCCTGGTCAAATCCCGGAAGGGAGGAGGACAGAAAGCCTGCAGCACTATAGATCTGGCCACATTAGTAGGCACCTAGGAACATAGCCTGGCCTCGGGTGGGGAAAAGCTTTCACCATCCCGGGCGCAAACTCCAAGCATGACGGGGCCACCGACAAAGCTTGTAAATCTCCTATTCTCTTAAGAGACGTAACAGCCAAGAGAAATAAAGTTTTAAGTGTTAAAAACTTGATCGGCACCTCCTCAATGGGCTCGAATGGGGCCAGGGTCAAGCCTTGGAGGACCAAGGACAGGTCCCAGGCCGGCACTCGTGATCGGACTGCAGGCCTCAGCCTCAATGTGCCACGAAGGAAACGTGTAACTAATGGGTCTCTTCCCACAGATAAACCACCCAAAGGAATGTGGTAAGCAGCTATGGCCGCCACATAGACCTTTAATGTGGACGGGGATAACCCTGCAGTGAACCGATCCTGCAGGAACTCCAGTACTGTACCAATCGGGCAGTTAACTGGGTCAAGCTGGCGGTCACTGCACCAAGAAGTGAAGAGTCTCCACTTCAAAGCGTACAGTTTCCTTGTGGAGGGAGCTCTGGAGTGGAGGATGGTATTCACGACCTCAGTCGAGAGACCAACGCCTATGAGCTGGGCCGCCTCAGAGGCCAAGCCCACAGTTTCCACAGTTCTGGGCGGGGGTGAAAGATAGAGCCCCCCGCCTGGGACAGAAGGTCCCTCCTGACGGGAATCTCCCAAGGAGAGCCGTCCAGGAGAGCCACGATGTCGGAGAACCATACTCTGCCCGGCCAGCGCGGGGCGACTAGTATGAGCCGAACTCGGTCCCGGCGAACTCTCTCCAGAACTCCAGGGAGCAGAGCAATCGGGGGGAAGGCGTACAGACGAAGCCTCGGCCACGTCTGTACCATAGCATCCAGCCCCAGAGGAGCCGGATGCGTGAGGGAAAACCAGAGTGGACAGTGAGACGTCTCTCGAGACGCAAACAGATCCACTTGTGCCTGGCCGAATTCCCTCCATATCTGCTCCACCGCCTCGGGGTGGAGCCTCCATTCCCCGGGCCTCAGCCCCTGCCTCGACAGGATGTCTGCTCCCAAATTTTGGGCCCCAGGGATGTAAGCTGCCCTGAGAGAGAGCAGTTTCCCTTGGGCCCACAGGAGGATCTGGTGCGCCAGTCTGCAGAGTGGTCGCGAGCGCAGACCCCCCTGATGATTTATATAGGCGACCACCGATGTGTTGTCTGACTGGACAAGCACATGGTGGCCCCTGAGGTCTGAGAGGAAATTCTTAAGAGCAAGAAGGACCGCCAACATCTCCAGGCGATTGATATGCCAGGATAGATGGTGTCCCCTCCACAGACCCTGAGTTGAGCGGCCCTCCAGGACCGCTCCCCAACCCGTGAGGGAAGCATCCGTCGTTAGCAACTTGCGACGGCACGGAGCTCCCAGCACGGGCCCTTGGGACAGGAACCAAGGTTTCTTTCACATAATCAGAGCCCGTAAGCATCGCCGCGTGACTTTGATCATGCGAAAAGGATTTCCCCTTGGGGAAAACCCCTTGGTCCTGAGCCACCACTGCAAAGGTCTCATGTACAGCAGGCCAAAAGGTATCACGTTGGACGCTGCTGCCATCAGACCTAACAGTCTCTGAAACTGTTTCACAGTGAGTGACTGGCCTATCTTTATCCGGTTTACGGTGGAAAGGATTGATTCTATGCGAGCAGGAGACAGACGCGCCTGCATCACAACAGAATCCCAAACCACGCCCAGAAAAGTGGTGCTCTGAGCTGGAGACAACACACTTTTCTTTGCGTTTAACCTTAACCCCAACACTTTCAGGTGGGCGAGAACGACATCTCGATGCCGAACCGCCACCTGCCGCGACTGAGCTAAAATCAACCAGTCGTCGATGTAGTTCAGTACGCGGATACCCTGTAGACGCAACGGTGCCAATGCTGCATCCACACATTTGGTGAAAGTGCGGGGTGATAGACCAAACGGAAGAACCCGATACTGGTAAGCTTTGCCCCCAAAAGCGAACCTCAGGAACTTCCTGTGTTGAGGAAGGATGGAAATATGGAAGTATGCGTCCTTGAGGTCTATCGTAACAAACCAGTCCTCGGACCTGATTTGTGACACGATCTGTCTCAACGCAAGCATTTTGAACCTGAGCCTCATTACTGACATGTTCAGATGCCGCAGGTCCAAAATGGGACGCAACCCCCCATCCTTCTTCGGAACGATGAAGTAACGGCTGTAGAAACCGCTGTCTCTGTCTGGAGGGAGTACATGTTCTATGGCTCCCTTTCCCAGCAGAGTCTTTACTTCCTGTTCCATTACCAGAGCCTGCTCGGGGCCCACCACTGTGGGTAGGACCCCCATAAATCTGGGCGGGCGAGACCCGAACTGAATGGCATAACCCTTTTCGATCGTACGCAGGACCCATTGAGAAATGTTTGGCAGTAGTTTCCACGCTGCCAAATACTCTACTAAGGGAACCAGCCTCTCGAGACTGGCCTCTGGTATTTCTTGCACAACCAGTTCGGTGCCCTGTAACGAGGAACCGGCAGGGAACACCCGAACTGACTGCTTTGAGACCCTCCTTAGAGGGGGCGCGCAGTCCAGTGCCGCTACGTTGCCGGGCGGACACTGAGCTACACGCCTGCTGAGGACTGCTGCGCCCTGAAGCACCAGAGGTGGCAGGGTTGGCAGAACAGCCCTCTGAGGGCACCGAAGAGAAGCGGGCACCGTGAGCAGAGGTGAACACCGCTTTTCTCCAGAGGGGTCTGCCCTCGGAGGCCTGACACTGGTAGCATCAGGACCTCTTCCCCGCAGCCTTCCTGGCAGTAATGACGGCCCTCAGGTCCGTCTTACTTTTAGGAGGCTGGGGCTGAGCGCGCTTCCCTGGTCCCCTATCTTTCTGAGGGGGAGCCCGAGAAGCTACGCTCTGTTTCTGTGTAGCACGGTGTGAGGAGCTGGCTTTAGCAGGATGGGGCTGCTGCCCAGAGAGCTGAGGGCGGCGGGGAAGGAGCTTCTGAAACGCCGCAGTCTGCTTAGAAGCTTCCTGAAACCTTTCGACGACGCTATTGACGGCGTCGCCGAAGAGGCCAGGATGCGAGACTGGGGCGTCCAGGAGGAAATTCTTATCCCTCTCATGGATAGCAGATAAATTGTGCCACAGATGCCTCTCCGTGGCCATAGAGCGGCCAATAGATCTGGCCGTCTCCCTGGTGGCCCGAAGAGACAAATCTGTGGCCCGCCGAAGCTCGCTGACTGCCTCAGGCCCAATACCCCCGCCTTCATCAAGCTCTCCAAGCAGCTCAGCCTGGTAGGCCTGCAGCACGCCCATAGTGTGGAGACATGCTGCAGCCTGACCAGACGCTACATAAGCCTTGCCCACCAGTGATGATGTTAGCCTCGTGGGCTTGGTGGGCAATGTCGGGGCCTTCAGGGACGATGCTGACTGGGGAGAGAGATAGCCCGCGAGCGTCTCCTCCACCTTAGGCATCGCCCCATAACCGTGCTCTTTAAGACCCACTATAGATGCATAGTGCGATAATTGTGGACTATGCACTCTATAGGAGGCCGGTTTTTTCCATGATCTCGACACCTTGGTGCGGAGGTTGTGCTCGTGAGGGGAGAAAGCGTTCGTCCAGTTTGCTTCTAGGACGAACCTCCTGCCTCTCTGCTGGCCAGTTTATATTCAATTTGGCTACAGCTCGAGTCACAACCTCCATTAGCTCCGCACATGCAGGAGATGATGGCGAGTCATCTCCTGCATCAATGCTTTCTACATCCAACTCCTCAGAGCTGGATATATTAAGCACCGGCGCTTCACCCTGAGCGGAAGGAACCGCAAAGCGTGCTTCCGAACTCAGTGATGAATCGCTAGATCTGCCAGGGGAGGGGTGAGATAAGGCTGGGCCCGTCTCAACCCCCTCTGTCAGATCCATTTGCGATCCCCAAGATTTGGATCGCCGCTGAGCCTCAGCAGCAGCGGGACCCGCACCAAGAGGACCGCGAGCCTGAGCAGTTTCCTCAAAAACTGCCAGGCGAGTGCGGAGCGTGCGCAGCGGCAACTGCTCACAATGTGCATAGCCAGCACCCTCAAATGCCGACTGTGCATGCTCCGCACCCAAACAAACAACACATAGAGTGTGTGTATCCCCACCAGTAATGAAACGAGGGCAGGGAGGAACACACACTCTAAACTGCTGCTGCTTCGCCATAACAAGAGAGAGATAGAGTATATCACAGACAACACCAAATAAGACACACGTTTCACAAATAGCGCGACTGAAGACACAGAAGCTGGCGATCGCTGTTTTTCAGCGTGCTTTATAGTTCCTGGTTCATGACGTCACCCGCCTCTGACGTCGAGTCACACCATTGGACGGATTTCACATGTGCTTCATGACGCACTCACGCGAAGCGTTCCCATTGCGTCAAACTTTCGACGCAGCTCGAAGTTCCCTAGAAAGGGAATCCATTACTCTTGGGCAGGATATAAGTCCATTCGGTCAAATATGGACTTCTGATTGGCTGATGTATCATCAGTCGGATTCTATGAGTATATATAGAAATTTCAAGATCCATGACTGAAACATGTTCAATGGGTCAAATATTGGCTACTCTATGGCTAATTTATCACCAGAAGGAGTCAAAGGGTAGAACTAAAAAGTTCAAAATGGACGACTCTTTGGCCCGATTTTAGTACATTTGGTCAAATATTGACTTTTGAATGACCGATATAACATCAGAAAGAGTCAATAAGTAGGTATAAAAATTTCAAGATCCATAACTGCAAAATGTCCAATGGGTAAAATATTGGCTATTCTAATGCTAATGTATCACAAGGAGAAGTCAATTAGGTAGGAATAGAAATTTCTCGATCCATGACTGAAACATGTTCAATGGGTAAAATATTGGCTACTCTATGGCTAATTTATCACCAGAAGGAGTCAATTGGGTTGAAATAGAAAGTTCAAACTCGACGACTCTTGGGCCCAATATTAGTACATTTGGTCAAATATGGATTTCTGAATGACTGACCAAAATTCAGAAAGAGTCTATGAGTAGGTATAAAAATTTCAAGATCCATAACTGAAACATGTCCAATGGGTAAAATATTGGCTACTCTAAGGCTAATGTATCACTAGAAGCAGTCAATCGGGTAGGAATAGAAAGTTCAAGATCAAGGACTGAAATGTTTTCAGTGAGTCAAAAATTGGCTGAACTATCTCCAGAAGGAGTCAATAGGGTAGAACTAAAAAGTTCAAAACAGACGACTCTTGGGCCCGATTTTAGTACATTTGATCAAATATTGACTTTTGAATGACCGATGTAACATCAGATAGAGTCAATAAGTAGGAATAGAAATTTCAAGATCCATGACTGAAACATGTTCAATGGGTCAAATATTGGCTACTCTATGGCTAATTTTTCACCAGAAGGAGTCAATTGGGTAGAAATAGAAAGTTCAAAATCAACGACTCTTGGGCCCGATTTTAGTACAGTTGGTCAAATATGGATTTCTGAATGACTGACCTAAATTCAGAAAGAGTCAATGAGTAGGTATAGAAATTTCAAGATCCATGACTGAAACATGTTCAATGGGTCAGATATTGGCTAGTCTTCGGCTAATTTATCACCAGAGGGAGTCAATTGGGTAGAAATAGAAAGTTCAAAATCGATGACTCTTGGGCCGGATATAAGTCCATTCGGTCAAATATGGTCTTCTGATTGACTGATGTATCATCAGTCGGTTTCTACGAGTATGTAAAGAAATTTCAAGATCCATGACTGAAACATGTTCAATGGGTCAATTATTGGCTACTCTATCGCTAATTTATCACTAGAAGGAGTCAATTGGGTAGAAATAGAAAGTTCAAAATCGACGACTCTTGGGCCCGATATTAGTGCATTTGGTCAAATATGGATTTCTGAATGACTGACCTAGATTCAGAAAGAGTCAATGAGTAGGTAAAAAATTTCAAGATCCATAACTGAAACATGTCCAATGGGTAAAATATTGGATACTCTAAGGCTAATGTATCACAAGAAGGAGTCAATTGGGTAGGAATAGATAGTTCAAGATCAAGGACTGAATTATTTTCAGTGGGTCAAAAATTGGCTGAACTATCGCCAGAAGGAGTCAATAGGGTAGAACTGAAAAGTTCAAAATAGACGACTCTTGGGCCCGATTTTAGTACATTTGGTAAAATATTGACTTTTGAATGACCGATATAACATCAGAAAGAGTCAATAAGTAGGTAAAGAAATTTCAAGATCCATGACTGAAACATGTTCAATGGGTCAAATATTGGATACTCTATGGCTAATGTATCACAAGAAGGAGTCAATTGGGTAGGAATAGATAGTTCAAGATCAAGGACTGAAATATTTTCAGTGGGTCAAAAATTGGCTGAACTATCTCAAGAAGGAGTCAATAGGATAGAACTAAAAAGTTCAAAATAGATGACTCTTGGGCCCAGTTTTAATACATTTGGTCAAATATGGATTTCTGAATGACTGACCTAGATTCAGAAAGAGTCAATGAGTAGGTAAAAAATTTCAAGATCCATAACTGAAACATGTCCAATGGGTAAAATATTGGCTACTCTAAGGCTAATGTATCACAAGAAGGAGTCAATTGGGTAGGAATAGATAGTTCAAGATCAAGGACTGAAATATTTTCAGTGGGTCAGAAATTGGCTGAACTATCTCCAGAAGAAGTCAATAGGGTAGAACTAAAAAGTTCAAAATAGATGACTCTTGGGCCCAGTTTTAATACATTTGGTCAAATATGGATTTCTGAATGACTGACCTAGATTCAGAAAGAGTCAATGAGTAGGTAAAAAATTTCAAGATCCATAACTGAAACATGTCCAATGGGTAAAATATTGGCTACTCTAAGGCTAATGTATCACAAGAAGGAGTCAATTGGGTAGGAATAGATAGTTCAAGATCAAGGACTGAAATATTTTCAGTGGGTCAGAAATTGGCTGAACTATCTCCAGAAGAAGTCAATAGGGTAGAACGAAAAAGTTCAAAATAGACGACTCTTGGGGCCAGTGTTAGTACATTTGGTCAAATAGGGATTTCTGAATGACTGACCTAAATTCAGAAAGAGTCAATGAGTAGTTATAAAAATATCAAGAACCATATCTGAAACATGTCCAATGGGTCAAATATTGGCTACTCTATGGCTAATTTATCACCAGAAGGAATCAAAGGGTAGAACTAAAAAGTTCAAAATAGACGACTCTTGGGCCCGATTTTAGTACATTTGGTCAAATATTGACGTTTTAATGACCGATGTAAAATCAAAAAGAGTCAACAAGTAGGTATAGAAATTTCAAGATTCATGACTGAAACATGTTCAATGGGTGAAATGTTGGCTACTCTATGGCTAATTTATCACCAGAAGGAGTCAATTGGTTAAAATGGAAAAATCAAAATTGACGACTCTTGGGCCCGACATTAGTACATTTGGTCAAATATGGATTTCTGAACGACTGACCTAAATTCAGAAAGAGTCAATGAGTAGGTATAAAAATTTCAAGATCCATAACTGAAACATGTCCAATGGGTAAAATATTAGCTACTCTAATGCTAATGTATCACAAGAAGGAGTCATTCGTGTAGGAATAGAAAGTTCAAGATCAAGGACTGAAATATTTTCAGTGGGTCAAAAATTGGCTGAACTATCTCAAGAAGGAGTCAATAGGATAGAACTAAAAAGTTCAAAATAGACGACTCTTGGGCCCAGTTTTAATACATTTGGTCAAATATTGACTTATGAATGACCGATGTAACATCAGAAAGATTCAATGAATAGGTATAAAAACTTCAAGATCCATAACTGAAACATATCCAATGGGTAAAATATTGGCTACTCCATGGCTAATTTATCACCAGAAGGAGTCAAAGGGTAGAACTAAAAAGTTCAAAATAGACGACTCTTGGGCCCGATTTTAGCACATTTGTTCAAAAATTGACTTTTGAATTACCGATGTAACATCAGATAGATTCAATAAGTAGGTCTAGAAATTTCAAGATCCATGACTGAAACATGTTCAATCGGTCAATTATTCGCTACTCTATTGCTAATTTATAACCAGAAGGAGTCAATTGGTAAGAAATAGAAAGTTCAAGATCAAGGACTGAAATATTTTCAGTGGGTCAAAAATTGGCTGAACTATCTCCAGAAGTAGTCAATAGGGTAGAACTAAAAAGTCCAACATAGACGACTCTTGGGCCCAGTGTTAGTACATTTGGTCAAATATTGACTTTTGATTGACCGATGTAACATCAGAAAGAGTCAATAAGTAGGTATAGAAATTTTAAGATCCATGACTGAAACATGTTCAATGGGTCAAATATTGGCTACTCTATGGCTAATTTATCACCAGAAGGAGTCAAAGGGTAGAACTAAAAAGTTCAAAATCGAAGACTCTTGGGCCCGATATTACATGTTCAATGGGTCAAATATTGGCTACTCTATGGCTAATTTATCACCAGAAGGAGTCAAAGGGTAGAACTAAAAAATTCAAAATCGACGACTCTTGGGCCCGATATTAGTACATTTGGTCAAATATGGATTTCTGAATGACTGACATGAATTCAGAAAGAGTCAATGAATAGGTATAAAAACTTCAAGATCCATAACTGAAACATGTCCAATGGGTAAAATATTGGCTACTCCATGGCTAGTTTATCACCAGAAGGAGTCAAAGGGTAGAACTAAAAAGTTCAAAATCGACGACTCTTGGGCCCGATATTACATGTTCAATGGGTCAAATATTGGGTACTCTATGACTAATTTATCACCAGAAGGGGGCAAAGGGTAGAACTGAAAAGTTCAAAATAGACGACTCTTGGGCCCGATTTTAGTACATTTGGTAAAATATTGACTTTTGAATGACCGATATAACATCAGAAAGAGTCAATAAGTAGGTAAAGAAATTTCAAGATCCATGACTGAAACATGTTCAATGGGTCAAATATTGGATACTCTATGGCTAATTTATCACCAGAAGGAGTCAAAGGGTAGAACTAAAAAGTTCAAAATCGACGACTCTTGGGCCCGATTTTAGTACATTTGGTCAAATATTGACTTTTGAATGACCGATGTAACATCAGAAAGAGTCAATGAATAGGTATAAAAACTTCAAGATCCATAACTGAAACATGTCCAATGGGTAACATATTGGCTACTCCATGGCTAATTTATCACCAGAAGGAGTCAATTGGGTAGGAATAGATAGTTCAAGATCAAGGACTGAAATATTTTCAGTGGGTGAAAAATTGGCTGAACTATCGCCAGAAGGAGTCAATAGGGTATAACTAAAAAGTTCAAAATCGATGACTCTCTGGCCCGATATTAGTACATTTGGTCAAATATTGACTTTTGAATGACCGATGTAACATTAGTAAGAGTCAATAAGTAGGTATAGAAATTTCAAGATCCATGACTGGAACATGTTCAATGTGTCAAATTTTGGCTACTCTATGGCTAATTTATCACGAGAAGGAGTCAAAGGGTAGAACTAAAAAGTTCAAAATCGACGACTCTTGGGCCCGATATTACATGTTCAATGGGTCAAATATTGGGTACTCTATGACTAATTTATCACCAGAAGGGGTTAAAGGGTAGAACTAAAAAGTTCAAAATAGACGACTCTTGGGCCCGATTTTAGTACATTTGGTCAAATATTGACTTTTGAATGGCCGATGTAACATCAAAAAGAGACAATAAGTAGGTATAGAAATTTTAAGATCCTTGACTGAAACATGTCCAATGGGTAAAATATTAGCTATTCTAATGCTAATGTATCACAAGAAGGAGTCATTCGTGTAGGAATAGAAAGTTCAAGATCAAGGACTGAAATATTTTCAGTGGGTCAAAAATTGGCTGAACTATCTCAAGAAGGAGTCAATAGGATAGAACTAAAAAGTTCAAAATAGACGACTCTTGGGCCCAGTTTTAATACATTTGGTCAAATATTGACTTATGAATGACCGATGTAACATCAGAAAGATTCAATGAATAGGTATAAAAACTTCAAGATCCATAACTGAAACATGTCCAATGGGTAAAATATTGGCTACTCCATGGCTAATTTATCACCAGAAGGAGTCAAAGGGTAGAACTAAAAAGTTCAAAATAGACGACTCTTGGGCCCGATTTTAGCACATTTGGTCAAATATTGACTTTTGAATGACCGATGTAACATCAGAAAGAGTCAATAAGTAGGTATAGAAATTTTAAGATCCAAAACTGAAACATGTCCAATGGGTAAAATATTGGCTACTCTATGGTTAATTTATCACCAGAAGGAGTCAATTGGGTAGGAACAGATAGTTCAAGATCAAGGACTGAAATATTTTCAGTGGGTCAAAAATTGGCTGAAATATCGCCAGAAGGAGTCAATAGGGTATAACTAAAAAGTTCATAATCGACGACTCTTGGGCCCGATTTTAGTACATTTGGTCAAATATTGGCTACTCTATGACTAATTTATCACCAGAAGCAGGCAAAGGGTAGAACTAAAAAGTTCAAAATAGACGACTCTTGGGTCCGATTTTAGTACATTTGGTCAAATATTGACTTTTGAATGACCGATATAACATCAGATAGAGTCAATAAGTAGGTATAGAAATTTTAAGATCCATGACTGAAACATGTTCAATGGGTCAAATATTGGCTACTCTATGGCTAATTTATCACCAGAAGGAGTCAAAGGGTAGAACTAAAAAGTTCAAAATCGAAGACTCTCGGGCCCGATATTACATGTTCAATGGGTCAAATATTGGCTACTCTATGGCTAATTTATCACCAGAAGGAGTCAAAGGGTAGAACTAAAAAGTTCAAAATCGACGACTCTTGGGCCCGATATTACATGTTCAATGGGTCAAATATTGGGTAATCTATGACTAATTTATCACCAGAAGGGGGCAAAGGGTAGAACTAAAAAGTTCAAAATAGACGACTCTTGGGCCCGATTTTAGTACATTTGGTCAAATATTGACTTTTGAATGACCGATGTAACATCAGATAGAGTCAATAAGTAGGTATAGAAATTTCAGGATCCATGACTGAAACATGTTCAATGGCTCAAATATTGGCTACTCTATGGCTAATTTATCACCAGAAGGAGTCAAAGGGTAGAACTAAAAAGTTCAAAATAGACGACTCTTGGGCCCGATTTTAGTACATTTGGTCAAATATTGACTTTTGAATGACCGATGTAACATCAGATAGAGTCAATAAGTAGGTATAGAAATTTCAAGATCCATGACTGAAACATGTTCAATTTGTCAAATATTGGCTACTCTATGGCTAATTTATCACCAGAATGAGTCAATTGGGTAGAAATAGAAAGTTCAAAATCGACGACTCTTGGGCCCAATATTAGTACATTTGGTCAAATATGGATTTCTTAATGACATACCTAAATTCAAAAAGAGTCAATGAGTAGGTATAAAAACTTCAAGATCCATAACTGAAACATGTCCAATGGGTAAAATATTGGCTACTCTATGGCTAATTTATCACCAGAAGGAGTCAATTGGGTAGGAATAGAAAGTTCAAGATCAAGGACAGAAATATTTTCAGTGGGTCAAAAATTGGCTGAACTATCGCCAGAAGGAGTCAATAGGGTAGAACTGAAAAGTTCAAAATAGACGACTCTTGGGCCCGATTTTAGTACATTTAGTAAAATATTGACTTTTGAATGACCGATATAACATCAGAAAGAGTCAATAAGTAGGTAAAGAAATTTCAAGATCCATGACTGAAACATGTTCAATGGGTCAAATATTGGATACTCTATGGCTAATTTATCACCAGAAGGAGTCAAAGGGTAGAACTAAAAAGTTCAAAATCGACGACTCTTGGGCCCGATTTTAGTACATTTGGTCAAATATTGACTTTTGAATGACCGATGTAACATCAGAAAGAGTCAATGAATAGGTATAAAAACTTCAAGATCCATAACTGAAACATGTCCAATGGGTAACATATTGGCTACTCCATGGCTAATTTATCACCAGAAGGAGTCAATTGGGTAGGAATAGATAGTTCAAGATCAAGGACTGAAATATTTTCAGTGGGTGAAAAATTGGCTGAACTATCGCCAGAAGGAGTCAATAGGGTATAACTAAAAAGTTCAAAATCGATGACTCTCTGGGCCGATATTAGTACATTTGGTCAAATATTGACTTTTGAATGACCGATGTAACATTAGTAAGAGTCAATAAGTAGGTATAGAAATTTCAAGATCCATGACTGGAACATGTTCAATGTGTCAAATTTTGGCTACTCTATGGCTAATTTATCACGAGAAGGAGTCAAAGGGTACAACTAAAAAGTTCAAAATCGACGACTCTTGGGCCCGATATTACATGTTCAATGGGTCAAATATTGGGTACTCTATGACTAATTTATCACCAGAAGGGGTTAAAGGGTAGAACTAAAAAGTTCAAAATAGACGACTCTTGGGCCCGATTTTAGTACATTTGGTCAAATATTGACTTTTGAATGACCGATGTAACATCAGATAGAGTCAATAAGTAGGTATGGAAATTTTAAGATCCATGACTGAAACATGTTCAATGGGTCAAATATTGGCTACTCTATGGCTAATTTATCACCAGAAGGAGTCAATTGGGTAGAAATAGAAAGTTCAAAATCGACGACTCTTGGGCCCGATTTTAGTACATTTGGTCAAATATTGACTTTTGAATGGCCGATGTAACATCAAAAAGAGACAATAAGTAGGTATAGAAATTTTAAGATCCTTGACTGAAACATGTTCAATGGGTCAAATACTGGCTACTCTATGGCTAATGTATCACAAGAAGGAGTCAATTGGGTAGGAATAGAAAGTTCTAGATCAAGGACTGAAATATTTTCAGTTGGTCAAAAATTGGCTGAACTATCGCCAGAAGAAGTCAATAGGGTAGAACTAAAAAGTTCAACATAGACGACTCTTGGGCCCAGTGTTAGTACATTTGGTCAAATATTGACTTTTGAATGACCGATATAACATCAGAAAGAGTCAATGAGTAGCTATAGAAATTTCAAGATCCATGACTGAAACATGTTCAATGGGTCAATTATTGGCTACTCTATTTCTAATTTATCACCAGAAGGAGTCAAAGGGTAGAACTAAAAAATTCAAAATCGACGACTCTTGGGCGTGATATTAGTATATTTGGTCAAATATGGATTTCTGAATGACTGACCTAAATTCAGAAAGAGTCAATGAATAGGTATAAAAACTTCAAGATCCATAACTGAAACATGTCCAATGGGTAAAATATTGGCTACTCCATGGCTAATTTATCACCAGAAGGAATCAAAGGGTAGAACTAAAAAGTTCAAAATAGACGACTCTTGGGCCCGATTTTAGTACATTTGGTCAAATATTGACTTTTGAATGACCGATGTAACATCAGAAAGAGTCAATAAGTCGGTATAGAAATTTCAAGATCCATGACTGGAACATGTTCAATGGGTCAAATATTGGCTAGTCTATGGCTAATTTATTACCAGAAGGAGTCAAAGGGTAGAACTAAAAAGTTCAAAATCGACGACTCTTGGGCCCGATATTACATGTTCAATGGGTCAAATATTGGCTACTCTATGGCTAATTTATCACCAGAAAGAGTCAATTGGGTAGAAATTGAAAGTTCAAAATCGACGACTCTTGGGCCCGATATTAGTACATTTGGTCAAATATGGATTTCTGAATGACTGACCTAAATTCAGAAAGAGTCAATGAGTAGGTATAAAAACTTCAAGATCCATAACTGAAACATGTCCAATGGGTAAAATATTGGCTACTCTATGGCTAAATTATCACCAGAAGGAGTCAATTGAGTAGGAATAGAAAGTTCAAGATCAAGGACTAAAATATTTTCAGTGGTTCAAGAATTGGCTGATATATCGCCAGAAGGAGTCAAAGGGTAGAACTAAAAAGTTCAAAATAGACGACTCTTGGGCCCAGTGTTAGTACATTTGGTCAAAAATTGACTTTTGATTGACCGATGTAACATCAGAAAGAGTCAATAAGTAGGTATAGAAATTTCAAGATCCATGACTGAAACATGTTCAATGGGTCAAATATTGGCAACTCTATGGCTAATTTATCACCAGAAGGATTCAAAGGGTAGAACTAAAAAGTTCAAAATAGACGACTCTTGGGCCCGATATTAGTACATTTGGTCAAATATTGACTTTTGAAAGACCGATGTAACATCAGAAAGAGTCAATAAGTAGGTATAGAAATTTCAGGATCCATGACTGAAACATGTTCAATGGGTCAAATATTGGCTACTCTATGGCTAATTTATCACCAGAAGGAGTCAAAGGGTAGAACTAAAAAGTTCAAAATCGACGACTCTTGGGCCCGATATTACATGTTCAATGGGTCAAATATTAGTTACTCTATGACTAATTTAATACCAGAAGGAGTCAAAGGGTAGAACTAAAAAGTTCAAAATCTACGACTTTTGGGCCCTATTTTAGTACATTTGGTCAAATATTGACTTTTGAATGACCAATGTAACATCAGATAGAGTCAATAAGTAGGTGTAGAAATTTCAAGATCCATGACTGAAACATGTTCAATGGGTCAAATATTGGCTACTCTATGGCTAATTTATCACCAAAAGGAGTCAATTGGGAAGGAATAGAAAGTTCAAGATCAAGGACTGAAATATTTTCAGTGGGTCAAAAATTGGCTGAACTATCTCCTGAAGGAGTCAATAGGGTAGAACTAAAAAGTTCAAAATCGACAACTCTTGGGCCCGATTTTAGTACATTTGGTCAAATATTGACTTTTGAATGAAAGATTTAACATCAGAAAGAGCCAATAAGTAGGTGTAGAAATTTCAAGATCCATGACTGAAACATGTTCAATGGGTCAAATATGGGCTATTCTATGGCTAATTTATCACCAGAAGGAGTCAATTGGGTAGGAATAGAAAGTTCAAGATCAAGGACTGAAATATTTTCAGTGGGTCAAAAATTGGCTACTCTATGGCTAATTTATCACCAGAAGGAGTAAAAGGGTAGAACTAAAAAGCTCAAAATAGATGAGTCTTGGGCCCGATTTTAGTACATTTGGTCAAATATTGACTTTTGAATGACCGATGTAACATCAGAAAGAGTCAATAAGTAGGTATAGAAATTTCAAGATCCTTGACTGAAACATGTTCAATGGGTCAAATATTGGCTACTCTATGGCTAATTTATCACCAGAAGGAGTCAATTGGGAAGAAATAGAAGGTTCAAAATCGACGACTCTTGGGCCCAATTTTAGTACATTTGGTCAAATATGGATTTCTGAATGACTGACCTAAATACAGAAAGAGTCAATGAGTAGGTATAAAAACTTCAAGATCCATAACTGAAACATGTCCAATGGGTAAAATATTGGCAACTCTATGGCTACTTTATCACCAGAAGGAGTCAATTGGGTAGGAATAGAAAGTTCAAGATCAAGGACTGAAATATTTTCAGTGGGTAAAAAATTGGCTGAACTATCTCCAGAAGTAGTCAATTGGGTAGAACTAAAAAGTTCAAAATAGACGACTCTTGGGCCTGATATTAGTACATTTGGTCAAATATTGACTTTTGAATGACCGATATAACATCAGATAGAGTCAATAAGTAGGTATAGAAATTTTAAGATCCATGACTGAAACATGTTCAATGGGTCAAATATTGGCTACTCTATGACTAATTTATCAAGAGAAGGGGGCAAAGGGTAGAACTAAAAAGTTCAAAATAGACGACTCTTCGGCCCGATTTTAGTACATTTGGTCAAATATTGACTTTTGAATGACCGATGTAACATCAGATAGAGTCAATAAGTAGGTATAGAAATTTTAAGATCCATGACTGAAACATGTTCAATGGGTCAAATATTGGCTACTCTATGGCTGATTTATCACTAGAAGGAGTCAAATGGGTAGAAATAGAAAGTTCAAAATCGACGACTCTTGAGCCCGATATTAGTACATTTGGTCAAATATGGATTTCTGAATGACTGACCTAAATTCAGAAAGAGTCAATGAGTAGGTATAAAAACTTCAAGATCCATAACTGAAACATGTCCAATGGGTAAAATATTGTCTACTCTATGGCTAATTTATCACCAGAAGGAGTCAATTGGGTCGGAATAGAAAGTTCAAGATCAAGGACTGAAATATTTTCAGTGGGTCAAAAATTGGCTGAACTATCGCCAGAAGGAGTCATTAGGGTATAACTAAAAAGTTCAAAATCGACGACTCTTGGGCCCGATTTTAGTACATTTGGTCAAATATTGGCTACTCTATGACTAATTTATCACCAGAAGCAGGCAAAGGGTAGAACTAAAAAGTTCAAAATAGACGACTCTTGGGTCCGATTTTAGTACATTTGGTCAAATATTGACTTTTGAATGACCGATATAACATCAGATAGAGTCAATAAGTAGGTATAGAAATTTTAAGATCCATGACTGAAACATGTTCAATGGGTCAAATATTGGCTACTCTATGGCTAATTTATCACCAGAAGGAGTCAAAGGGTAGAACTAAAAAGTTCAAAATCGAAGACTCTTGGGCCCGATATTAGATGTTCAATGGGTCAAATATTGGCTACTCTATGGCTAATTTATCACCAGAAGGAGTCAAAGGGTAGAACTAAAAAATTCAAAATCGACGACTCTTGGGCCCGATATTAGTACATTTGGTCAAATATGGATTTCTGAATGACTGACATGAATTCAGAAAGAGTCAATGAATAGGTATAAAAACTTCAAGATCCATAACTGAAACATGTCCAATGGGTAAAATATTGGCTACTCCATGGCTAGTTTATCACCAGAAGGAGTCAAAGGGTAGAACTAAAAAGTTCAAAATCGACGACTCTTGGGCCCGATATTACATGTTCAATGGGTCAAATATTGGGTAATCTATGACTAATTTATCACCAGAAGGGGGCAAAGGGTAGAACTAAAAAGTTCAAAATAGACGACTCTTGGGCCCGATTTTAGTACATTTGGTCAAATATTGACTTTTGAATGACCGATGTAATATCAGATAGAGTCAATAAGTAGGTATAGAAATTTCAGGATCCATGACTGAAACATGTTCAATGGGTCAAATATTGGCTACTCTATGGCTAATTTATCACCAGAAGGAGTCAAAGGGTAGAACTAAAAAGTTCAAAATAGACGACTCTTGGGCCCGATTTTAGTACATTTGGTCAAATATTGACTTTTGAATGACCGATGTAACATCAGATAGAGTCAATAAGTAGGTATAGAAATTGCAAGATCCATGGCTGAAACATGTTCAATTTGTCAAATATTGGCTACTCTATGGCTAATTTATCACCAGAATGAGTCAATTGGGTAGAAATAGAAAGTTCAAAATCGACGACTCTTGGGCCCAATATTAGTACATTTGGTCAAATATGGATTTCTTAATGACATACCTAAATTCAAAAAGAGTCAATGAGTAGGTATAAAAACTTCAAGATCCATAACTGAAACATGTCCAATGGGTAAAATATTGGCTACTCTATGGCTAATTTATCACCAGAAGGAGTCAATTGGGTAGGAATAGAAAGTTCAAGATCAAGGACAGAAATATTTTCAGTGGGTCAAAAATTGGCTGAACTATCGCCAGAAGGAGTCAGTAGGGTAGAACTGAAAAGTTCAAAATAGACGACTCTTGGGCCCGATTTTAGTACATTTGGTAAAATATTGACTTTTGAATGACCGATATAACATCAGAAAGAGTCAATAAGTAGGCAAAGAAATTTCAAGATCCATGACTGAAACATGTTCAATGGGTCAAATATTGGATACTCTATGGCTAATTTATCACCAGAAGGAGTCAAAGGGTAGAACTAAAAAGTTCAAAATCGACGACTCTTGGGCCCGATTTTAGTACATTTGGTCAAATATTGACTTTTGAATGACCGATGTAACATCAGAAAGAGTCAATGAATAGGTATAAAAACTTCAAGATCCATAACTGAAACATGTCCAATGGGTAACATATTGGCTACTCCATGGCTAATTTATCACCAGAAGGAGTCAATTGGGTAGGAATAGATAGTTCAAGATCAAGGACTGAAATATTTTCAGTGGGTGAAAAATTGGCTGAACTATCGCCAGAAGGAGTCAATAGGGTATAACTAAAAAGTTAAAAATCGATGACTCTCTGGGCCGATATTAGTACATTTGGTCAAATATTGACTTTTGAATGACCGATGTAACATTAGTAAGAGTCAATAAGTAGGTATAGAAATTTCAAGATACATGACTGGAACATGTTCAATGTGTCAAATTTTGGCTACTCTATGGCTAATTTATCACGAGAAGGAGTCAAAGGGTAGAACTAAAAAGTTCAAAATCGACGACTCTTGGGCCCGATATTACATGTTCAATGGGTCAAATATTGGGTACTCTATGACTAATTTATCACCAGAAGGGGTTAAAGGGTAGAACTAAAAAGTTCAAAATAGACGACTCTTGGGCCCGATTTTAGTACATTTGGTCAAATATTGACTTTTGAATGACCGATGTAACATCAGATAGAGTCTATAAGTAGGTATGGAAATTTTAAGATCCATGACTGAAACATGTTCAATGGGTCAAATATTGGCTACTCTATGGCTAATTTATCACCAGAAGGAGTCAATTGGGTAGAAATAGAAAGTTCAAAATCGACGACTCTTGGGCCCGATTTTAGTACATTTGGTCAAATATTGACTTTTGAATGGCCGATGTAACATCAAAAAGAGACAATAAGTAGGTATAGAAATTTTAAGATCCTTGACTGAAACATGTTCAATGGGTCACATACTGGCTACTCTATGGCTAATGTATCACAAGAAGGAGTCAATTGGGTAGGAATAGAAAGTTCTAGATCAAGGACTGAAATATTTTCAGTTGGTCAAAAATTGGCTGAACTATCGCCAGAAGAAGTCAATAGGGTAGAACTAAAAAGATCAACATAGACGACTCTTGGGCCCAGTGTTAGTACATTTGGTCAAATATTGACTTTTGAATGACCGATATAACATCAGAAAGAGTCAATAAGTATGTAAAGACATTTCAAGATCCATGACTGAAACATATTCAATGGGTCAAATATTGGCTACTCTATGGCTAATTTATCATCAGAAGGAGTCAAAGGGTAGAACTAAAAAGTTCAAAATAGACGACTCTTGGGCACGATTTTAGTACATTTGGTAAAATATTGACTTTTGAATGACCGATATAACATCAGAAAGAGTCAATGAGTAGCTATAGAAATTTCAAGATCCATGACTGAAACATGTTCAATGGGTCAATTATTGGCTACTCTATTTCTAATTTATCACCAGAAGGAGTCAAAGGGTAGAACTAAAAAATTCAAAATCGACGACTCTTGGGCGTGATATTAGTATATTTGGTCAAATATGGATTTCTGAATGACTGACCTAAATTCAGAAAGAGTCAATGAATAGGTATAAAAACTTCAAGATCCATAACTGAAACATGTCCAATGGGTAAAATATTGGCTACTCCATGGCTAATTTATCACCAGAAGGAATCAAAGGGTAGAACTAAAAAGTTCAAAATAGACGACTCTTGGGCCCGATTTTAGTACATTTGGTCAAATATTGACTTTTGAATGACCGATGTAACATCAGAAAGAGTCAATAAGTAGGTATAGAAATTTCAAGATCCATGACTGGAACATGTTCAATGGGTCAAATATTGGCTAGTCTATGGCTAATTTATTACCAGAAGGAGTCAAAGGGTAGAACTAAAAAGTTCAAAATCGACGACTCTTGGGCCCGATATTACATGTTCAATGGGTCAAATATTGGCTACTCTATGGCTAATTTATCACCAGAAGGAGTCAATTGGGTAGAAATAGAAAGTTCAAAATCGACGACTCTTGGGCCCGATATTAGTACATTTGGTCAAATATGGATTTCTGAATGACTGACCTAAATTCAGAAAGAGTCAATGAGTAGGTATAAAAACTTCAAGATCCATAACTGAAACATGTCCAATGGGTAAAATATTGGCTACTCTATGGCTAAATTATCACCAGAAGGAGTCAATTGAGTAGGAATAGAAAGTTCAAGATCAAGGACTAAAATATTTTCAGTGGTTCAAGAATTGGCTGATATATCGCCAGAAGGAGTCAAAGGGTAGAACTAAAAAGTTCAAAATAGACGACTCTTGGGCCCAGTGTTAGTACATTTGGTCAAATATTGACTTTTGATTGACCGATGTAACATCAGAAAGAGTCAATAAGTAGGTATAGAAATTTCAAGATCCATGACTGAAACATGTTCAATGGGTCAAATATTGGCAACTCTATGGCTAATTTATCACCAGAAGGATTCAAAGGGTAGAACTAAAAAGTTCAAAATAGACGACTCTTGGGCCCGATATTAGTACATTTGGTCAAATATTGACTTTTGAAAGACCGATGTAACATCAGAAAGAGTCAAGAAGTAGGTATAGAAATTTCAGGATGCATGACTGAAACATGTTCAATGGGTCAAATATTGGCTACTCTATGGCTAATTTATCACCAGAAGGAGTCAAAGGGTAGAACTAAAAAGTTCAAAATCGACGACTCTTGGGCCCGATATTACATGTTCAATGGGTCAAATATTAGTTACTCTATGACTAATTTAATACCAGAAGGGGGCAAAGGGTAGAACTAAAAAGTTCAAAATAGACGACTCTTGGGCCCGATTTTAGTACATTTGGTCATATATTGACTTTTGAATGACCGATGTAACATCAGAAAGAGTCAATAAGTAGGAATAGAAATTTCAAGATCCATGACTGAAACATGTTCAATGGGTCAAATATTGGCTACTGTATGGCTAACTTATCACCAGAAAGAGTCAACTGGGTAGAAATAGAAAGTTCAAAATCGACGACTCTTGGGCCCGATATTAGTACATTTGGTCAAATATGGATTTCTGAATGACTGACCTAAATTCAGAAAGAGTCAATGAGTAGGTATCAAAACTTCAAGATCCATAACTGAAACATGTCCAATGGGTAAAATATTGGCTACTCTATGGCTAATTTATCACCAGAAGGAGTCAATTGGGTAGGAATAGAAAGTTCAAGATCAAGGACAGAAATATTTTCAGTGGGTCAAAAATTGGCTGAACTATCGCCAGAAGGAGTCAATAGGGTAGAACAAAAAGTTCAAAATAGACGACTCTTGGGCCCGAATTTAGTACATTTGGTGAAATATTGACTGTTCAATGACCGATGTAACATCAGAAAGAGTCAATAAGTAGGTATAGAAATTTTAAGATCATTGACTGAAATATGTTCAATGGGTCAAATATTGGCTACTCTATGGCTAATTTATCACCAGAAGGAGTCAAAGGGTAGAACTAAAAAGTTCAAAATAGACAATTCTTGGGCCCGATTTTAGTACATTTGGTCATATATTGACTTTTGAATGACCGATGTAACATCAGAAAGAGTCAATAAGTAGGTATAGAAATTTCAAGATCCATGACTAGAACATGTTCAATGGGTCAAATATTGGCTACTCTTTGGCTAATTTATCACCAGAAGGAGTCAAAGGGTAGAACTAAAAAGTTAAAAATCGACGACTCTTGGGCCCGATATTACATGTTCAATGGGTCAAGTATTGGCTACTCTATGACTAATTTATCACCAGAAGGGGGCAAATGGTAGAACTAAAAAGTTCAAATTAGACGATTTTGGGCCCGATTTTAGTACATTTGGTCAAATATTGACTTTTGAATGACCGATATAACATCAGATAGAGTCAATAAGTAGGAATAGAAATTTTAAGATCCATGACTGAAACATGTTCAATGGGTCAAATATTGCCTACTCTATTTCTAATTTATCACCAGAAGGAGTCAAAGGGTAGAACTAAAAAATTCAAAATCGACGACTCTTGGGCCCGATATTAGTATATTTGGTCAAATATGGATTTCTGAATGACTGACCTAAATTCAGAAAGAGTCAATGAATAGGTATAAAAACTTCAAGATGCATAACTGAAACATGTCCAATGGGTAAAATATTGGCTACTCCATGGCTAATTTATCACCAGAAGGAGTCAAAGGGTAGAACTAAAAAGTTCAAAATCGACGACTCTTGGACCCGATATTACATGTTCAATGGGTCAAATATTGGGTACTCTATGATTAATTTATCACCAGAAGGGGGCAAAGGGTAGAACTAAAAAGTTCAAAATAGACGACTGTTGGGCCCGATTTTAGTACATTTGGTCAAATATTGACTTTTGAATGACCGATGTAACATCAGAAAGAGTCAATAAGTAGGTATAGAAATTTCAAGATCCATGACTGGAACATGTTCAATGGGTCAAATATTGGCTACTCTATGGCTAATTTATCACCAGAAGGAGTCAAAGGGTAGAACTAAAAAGTTCAAAATCGACGACTCTTGGGCTCGATATTACATGTTCAATAGGTCAAATATTGGCTACTCTATGACTAATTTATCACCAGAAGGGGGCAAAGGGTAGAACTAAAAAGTTCAAATTAGACGACTTTTGGGCCCGATTTTAGTACATTTGGTCAAATATTGACTTTTGAATGACCGATATAACATCAGATAGAGTCAATAAGTAGGTATAGAAATTTTAAGATCCATGACTGAAACATGTTCAATGGGTCAAATATTGGCTACTCTATTTCTAATTTATCACCAGATGGAGTCAAAGGGTAGAACTAAAAAATTCAAAATCGACGACTCTTGGGGCCGATATTAGTATATTTTGTCAAATATGGATATCTGAATGACTGACCTAAATTCAGAAAGAGTCAATGAATAGGTATAAAAACTTCAAGATCCATAACTGAAACATGTCCAATGGGTAAAATATTGGCTACTCCATGGCTAATTCATCACCAGAAGGAGTCAAAGGGTAGAACTAAAAAGTTCAAAATAGACGACTCTTGGGCCCGATTTTAGCACATTTGGTCAAAAATTGACTTTTGAATTACCGATGTAACATCAGATAGATTCAATAAGTAGGTCTAGAAATTTCAAGACCCATGACTGAAACATGTTCAATGGGTCAAATATTGGCTACTCTATGGCTAATTTATCACCAGAAGGAGTCAATTGGGTAGAAATAGAAAGTTCAAAATCGACGACTCTTGGGCCCGATATTAGTACATTTGGTCAAATATGGATTTCTGAATGACTGACCTAAATTCAGAAAGTGTCAATGAGTAGGTATAAAAACTTCAAGATCCATAACTGAAACATGTCCAATGGGTAAAATATTGGCTACTCTATGGCTAAATTATCACCAGAAGGAGTCAATTGGGTAGGAATAGAAAGTTCAAGATCAAGGACTAAAATATTTTCAGTGGTTCAAGAATTGGCTGATATATCGCCAGAAGGAGTCAAAGGGTAGAACTAAAAAGTTCAAAATAGACGACTCTTGGGCCCGATTTTAGTACATTTGGTCAAATATTGACTTTTGAATGACCGATGTTAAATCAGATATAGTCAATAAGTAGGTATAGAAATTTCAAGATCCATGACTGAAACATGTTCAATCGGTCAATTATTCGCTACTCTATTGCTAATTTATAACCAGAAGGAGTCAATTGGTTAGAAATAGAAAGTTCAAGATCAAGGACTGAAATATTTTCAGTGGGTCAAAAATTGGCTGAACTATCTCCAGAAGCAGTCAATAGAGTAGAACTAAAAAGTCCAACATAGACGACTCTTGGGCCCAGTGTTAGTACATTTGGTCAAATATTGACTTTTGATTGACCGATGTAACATCAGAAAGAGTCAATAAGTAGGTATAGAAATTTCAGGATCCATGACTGAAACATGTTCAATGGGTCAAATATTGGCTACTCTATGGCTAATTTATCACCAGAAGGAGTCAAAGGGTAGAACTAAAAAGTTCAAAATAGACGACTCTTAGGCCCGATATTAGTACTTTTGGTCAAATATGGATTTCTGAATGACGGACCTAAATTCAGAAAGAGTCAATGAGTAGGTATAAAAATTTCAAGATCCAAAACTGAAACATGTCCAATGGGTGAAATATTGGCTACTCTATGATTAATTTATCACCAGAAGGAGTCAATTGGGTAGGAATAGATAGTTCAAGATCAAGGACTGAAATATTTTCAGTGGGTCAAAAATTGGCTGAACTATCTCCAGCAGGAGTCAATAGGGTATAACTAAAAAGTTCAAAATCGACGACTCTCCGGTCCGATATTAGTACATTTGGTCAAATATTGACTTTTGAATGGCCGATGTAACATCAGAAAGAGTCAATAAATAGGTATAGAAATTTCAAGATCAATGACTGAAACATGTTCAATGGGTCAAATATTGGCTACTCTATGGCTAATTTATCACCAGAAGGAGTCAAAGGGTAGAACAAAAAAGTTCAAAATAGACGACTCTTGGGCCCGATTTTAGTACATTTGGTCAAATTTTGACTTTTGAATGACCGATGTAACATCAGAAAGAGTCAATAAGTAGGTATAGAAATTTCAAGATCCATGACTGAAACATGTTCAATGGGTCAAATTTTGGCTACTCTATGGCTAATTTATCACTAGAAGGAGTCAAAGGGTAGAACTAAAAAGTTCAAAATCGACGACTCTTGGGCCCGATATTACATGTTCAATGGGTCAAATATTGGGTACTCTATGACTAATTTCTCACCAGAAGGGGGCAAAGGGTAGAACTAAAAAGTTCAAAATAGACGACTCTTGGGCCCGATTTTAGTACATTTGGTCAAATATTGACTTTTGAATGACCGATGTAACATCAGATAGAGTCAATAAGTAGGTATAGAAATTTTAAGATCCATGACTGAAACATGTTCAATGGGTCAAATATTGGCTACTCTATGGCTAATTTATCATCAGAAGGAGTCAAAGGGTAGAACTAAAAAGTTCAAAATAGACGACTCTTGGGCACGATTTTAGTACATTTGGTAAAATATTGACTTTTGAATGACCGATATAACATCAGAAAGAGTCAATAAGTATGTAAAGAAATTTCAAGATCCATGACTGAAACATATTCAATGGGTCAAATATTGGCTACTCTATGGCTAATTTATCATCAGAAGGAGTCAAAGGGTAGAACTAAAAAGTTCAAAATAGACGACTCTTGGGCACGATTTTAGTACATTTGGTAAAATATTGACTTTTGAATGACCGATATAACATCAGAAAGAGTCAATGAGTAGCTATAGAAATTTCAAGATCCATGACTGAAACATGTTCAATGGGTCAATTATTGGCTACTCTATTTCTAATTTATCACCAGAAGGAGTTAAAGGGTAGAACTAAAAAGTTCAAAATCGACGACTCTTGGGCCCGATATTAGTACTTTTGGTCAAATATGGATTTCTGAATGACGGACCTAAATTCAGAAAGAGTCAATGAGTAGGTATAAAAATTTCAAGATCCAAAACTGAAACATGTCCAATGGGTGAAATATTGGCTACTCTATGATTAATTTATCACCAGAAGGAGTCAATTGGGTAGGAATAGATAGTTCAAGATCAAGGACTGAAATATTTTCAGTGGGTCAAAAATTGGCTGAACTATCTCCAGCAGGAGTCAATAGGGTATAACTAAAAAGTTCAAAATCGACGACTCTCCGGTCCGATATTAGTACATTTGGTCAAATATTGACTTTTGAATGGCCGATGTAACATCAGAAAGAGTCAATAAGTAGGTATAGAAATTTCAAGATCAATGACTGAAACATGTTCAATGGGTCAAATATTGGCTACTCTATGGCTAATTTATCACCAGAAGGAGTCAAAGGGTAGAACAAAAAAGTTCAAAATAGACGACTCTTGGGCCCGATTTTAGTACATTTGGTCAAATTTTGACTTTTGAATGACCGATGTAACATCAAAAAGAGTCAATAAGTAGGTATAGAAATTTCAAGATCCATGACTGAAACATGTTCAATGGGTCAAATTTTGGCTACTCTATGGCTAATTTATCACTAGAAGGAGTCAAAGGGTAGAACTAAAAAGTTCAAAATCGACGACTCTTGGGCCCGATATTACATGTTCAATGGGTCAAATATTGGGTACTCTATGACTAATTTCTCACCAGAAGGGGGCAAAGGGTAGAACTAAAAAGTTCAAAATAGACGACTCTTGGGCCCGATTTTAGTACATTTGGTCAAATATTGACTTTTGAATGACCGATGTAACATCAGATAGAGTCAATAAGTAGGTATAGAAATTTTAAGATCCATGACTGAAACATGTTCAATGGGTCAAATATTGGCTACTCTATGGCTAATTTATCATCAGAAGGAGTCAAAGGGTAGAACTAAAAAGTTCAAAATAGACGACTCTTGGGCACGATTTTAGTACATTTGGTAAAATATTGACTTTTGAATGACCGATATAACATCAGAAAGAGTCAATAAGTATGTAAAGAAATTTCAAGATCCATGACTGAAACATATTCAATGGGTCAAATATTGGCTACTCTATGGCTAATTTATCATCAGAAGGAGTCAAAGGGTAGAACTAAAAAGTTCAAAATAGACGACTCTTGGGCACGATTTTAGTACATTTGGTAAAATATTGACTTTTGAATGACCGATATAACATCAGAAAGAGTCAATGAGTAGCTATAGAAATTTCAAGATCCATGACTGAAACATGTTCAATGGGTCAATTATTGGCTACTCTATTTCTAATTTATCACCAGAAGGAGTCAAAGGGTAGAACTAAAAAGTCCAAAATCGACGACTCTTGGGCCCGATATTACATGTTCAATGGGTCAAATATTGGCTACTCTATGGCTAATTTATCACCAGAAGGAATCAATTGGGTAGAAATAGAAAGTTCAAAATCGACGACTCTTGGGCCCGATATTAGTACATTTGGTCAAATATGGATTTCTGAATGACTGACCTAAATTCAGAAAGAGTCAATGAGTAGGTATAAAAACTTCAAGATCCATAACTGAAACATGTCCAATGGGTAAAATATTGGCTACTCTATGGCTAAATTATCACCAGAAGGAGTCAATTGAGTAGGAATAGAAAGTTCAAGATCAAGGACTAAAATATTTTCAGTGGTTCAAGAATTGGCTGATATATCGCCAGAAGGAGTCAAAGGGTAGAACTAAAAAGTTCAAAATAGACGACTCTTGGGCCCAGTGTTAGTACATTTGGTCAAATATTGACTTTTGATTGACCGATGTAACATCAGAAAGAGTCAATAAGTAGGTATAGAAATTTCAAGATCCATGACTGAAACATGTTCAATGGGTCAAATATTGGCAACTCTATGGCTAATTTATCACCAGAAGGATTCAAAGGGTAGAACTAAAAAGTTCAAAATAGACGACTCTTGGGCCCGATATTAGTACATTTGGTCAAATATTGACTTTTGAAAGACCGATGTAACATCAGAAAGAGTCAATAAGTAGGTATAGAAATTTCAGGATCCATGACTGAAACATGTTCAATGGGTCAAATATTGGCTACTCTATGGCTAATTTATCACCAGAAGGAGTCAAAGGGTAGAACTAAAAAGTTCAAAATCGACGACTCTTGGGCCCGATATTACATGTTCAATGGGTCAAATATTAGTTACTCTATGACTAATTTAATACCAGAAGGAGTCAAAGGGTAGAACTAAAAAGTTCAAAATCTACGACTTTTGGGCCCTATTTTAGTACATTTGGTCAAATATTGACTTTTGAATGACCAATGTAACATCAGATAGAGTCAATAAGTAGGTGTAGAAATTTCAAGATCCATGACTGAAACATGTTCAATGGGTCAAATATTGGCTACTCTATGGCTAATTTATCACCAAAAGGAGTCAATTGGGAAGGAATAGAAAGTTCAAGATCAAGGACTGAAATATTTTCAGTGGGTCAAAAATTGGCTGAACTATCTCCTGAAGGAGTCAATAGGGTAGAACTAAAAAGTTCAAAATCGACAACTCTTGGACCCGATTTTAGTACATTTGGTCAAATATTGACTTTTGAATGAAAGATTTAACATCAGAAAGAGCCAATAAGTAGGTATAGAAATTTCAAGATCCATGACTGAAACATGTTCAATGGGTCAAATATTGGCTATTCTATGGCTAATTTATCACCAGAAGGAGTCAATTGGGTAGGAATAGAAAGTTCAAGATCAAGGACTGAAATATTTTCAGTGGGTCAAAAATTGGCTACTCTATGGCTAATTTATCACCAGAAGGAGTAAAAGGGTAGAACTAAAAAGCTCAAAATAGATGAGTCTTGGGCCCGATTTTAGTACATTTGGTCAAATATTGACTTTTGAATGAACGATGTAACATCAGAAAGAGTCAATAAGTAGGTATAGAAATTTCAAGATCCTTGACTGAAACATGTTCAATGGGTCAAATATTGGCTACTCTATGGCTAATTTATCACTAGAAGGAGTCAATTGGGAAGAAATAGAAGGTTCAAAATCGACGACTCTTGGGCCCAATTTTAGTACATTTGGTCAAATATGGATTTCTGAATGACTGACCTAAATACAGAAAGAGTCAATGAGTAGGTATAAAAACTTCAAGATCCATAACTGAAACATGTCCAATGGGTAAAATATTGGCTACTCTATGGCTACTTTATCACCAGAAGGAGTCAATTGGGTAGGAATAGAAAGTTCAAGATCAAGGACTGAAATATTTTCAGTGGGTAAAAAATTGGCTGAACTATCTCCAGAAGTAGTCAATTGGGTAGAATTAAAAAGTTCAAAATAGACGACTCTTGGGCCTGATATTAGTACATTTGGTCAAATATTGACTTTTGAATGACCGATATGACATCAGATAGAGTCAATAAGTAGGTATAGAAATTTTAAGATCCATGACTGAAACATGTTCAATGGGTCAAATATTGGCTACTCTATGACTAATTTATCAAGAGAAGGGGGCAAAGGGTAGAACTAAAAAGTTCAAAATAGACGACTCTTGGGCCCGATTTTAGTACATTTGGTCAAATATTGACTTTTGAATGACCGATGTAACATCAGATAGAGTCAATAAGTAGGTATAGAAATTTTAAGATCCATGACTGAAACATGTTCAATGGGTCAAATATTGGCTACTCTATGGCTGATTTATCACTAGAAGGAGTCAAATGGGTAGAAATAGAAAGTTCAAAATCGACGACTCTTGAGCCCGATATTAGTACATTTGGTCAAATATGGATTTCTGAATGACTGACCTAAATTCAGAAAGAGTCAATGAGTAGGTATAAAAACTTCAAGATCCATAACTGAAACATGTCCAATGGGTAAAATATTGTCTACTCTATGGCTAATTTATCACCAGAAGGAGTCAATTGGGTCGGAATAGAAAGTTCAAGATCAAGGACTGAAATATTTTCAGTGGGTCAAAAATTGGCTGAACTTTCGCCAGAAGGAGTCAATAGGGTATAACTAAAAAGTTCAAAATTGACGACTCTCTGGCCCGATATTAGTACATTTGGTCAAATATTGACTTTTGAATGATCTATGTAACATCAGAAAGAGTCAATAATTAGGTATACAAATTTCAAGATCCATGACTGAAACATGTTAAATGGGTCAATTATTGGCTACTCTATGGCTAGTTTATCACCAGAAGGAGTCAATGGGTAGAACTAAAAAGTTCAAAATAGACGACTCTTGGGCCTGATATTAGTACATTTGGTCAAATATTGACTTTTGAATGACCGATATAACATCAGATAGAGTCAATAAGTAGATATAGAAATTTTAAGATCCATGACTGAAACATGTTCAATAGGTCAAATATTGGCTACTCTATGGCTAATTTATCACCAGAAGGAGTCAATTGGGTAAGAATAGAAAGTTCAAGATCAAGGACTGAAATATTTTCAGTGGGTCAAAAATTGGCTGAACTATCGCCAGAAGGAGTCAATAGGGTAGAAATAAAATATTCAAAATCGACGACTTTTGGGCCCGATTTTAGTACATTTGGTCAAATATTGACTTTTGAATGACCGATGTAACATCAGAAAGAGTCAATAAGTAGGTATAGAAATTTCAAGATCCATGACTGAAACATGTTCAATGGGTCAAATATTGGCTACTCTATGACTAATTTATCAAGAGAAGGGGGCAAAGTGTAGAACTAAAAAGTTCAAAATCGACGACCCTTGGGCCCGATTTTAGAACATTTGGTCAAATATTGACTTTTGAATGACCGATGTAACATCAGATACAGTCAATAAGTAGGTATAGAAATTTCAAGATCCATGACTGAAACATGTTCAATGGGTAAAATATTGGCTACTCTATGGCTAATCTATCACCAGAAGGAGCAAATTGGGTAGGAATAAAAAGTTCAAAATCGACGACTCTTGGGCCCGATTTTAGAACATTTGGTCAAATATTGACTTTTGAATGATCTATTTAACATCAGAAAGAGTCAATAAGTAGATATAGAAATTTCAAGATCCATGACTAAAACATGTTCAATGGGTCAATTATTGGCTACTCTATGGCTAATTTATCACCAGAAGGAGTCAATGGGTAGAACTAAAAAGTTCAAAATCGACGACTCTTGGGCCCGATTTTAGTACATTTGGTCAAATATTGACTTTTGAATGATCTATGTAACATCAGAAAGAGTCAATAAGTAGGTATAGAAATTTCAAGATCCATGACTGAAACATGTTCAATGGGTCAAATATTGGCTACTCTATGGCTAATTTTTCACCAGAAGGGGGCAAAGGGTAGAACTAAAAAGTTCAAAATCGACGACCCTTGGGCCCGATTTTAGTACATTTGGTCAAATATTGACTTTTGAATGACCGATGTAACATCAGATAGAGTCAATGAGTAGGTATAAAAACTTCAAGATCAATAACTGAAACATGTCCAATGGGTAAAATATTGTCTACTCTATGGCTAATTTATCACAAGAAGGAGTCAATTGGGGAGGAATAGAAAGTTCAAGATCAAGGACTGAAATATTTTCAGTGGGTCAAAAATTGGCTGAACTATCACCAGAAGGAGTCAATGGGTAGAACTAAAAAGTTCAAAATTGACGACCCTTGGGCCCGATTTCAGAACATTTGGTCAAATATTGACTTTTGACTGATCTATGTAACATCAGAAAGAGTCAATAAGTAGGTATACAAATTTCAAGATCCATGACTGAAACATGTTAAATGGGTCAATTATTGGCTACTCTATGGCTAATTTATCACCAGAAGGAGTCAATGGGTAGAACTAAAAAGTTCAAAATAGACGACTCTTGGGCCTGATATTAGTGCATTTGGTCAAATATTGACTTTTGAATGACCAATATAACATCAGATAGAGTCAATAAGTAGGTATAGAAATTTTAAGATCCATTACTGAAACATTTTCAATGGGTCAAATATTGGCTACTCTATGGCTAATTTATCACCAGAAGGAGTCAATTGGGAAGAAATAGAAGGTTCAAAATCGACGACTCTTGGGCCCAATTTTAGTACATTTGGTCAAATATGGATTTCTGAATGACTGACCTAAATTCAGAAAGAGTCAATGAGTAGGTATAAAAACTTCAAGATCCATAACTGAAACATGTCCAATGGGTAAAATATTGGCTACTCTATGGCTAATTTATCAACAGAAGGAGTCAATTGGGTAGGAATAGAAAGTTCAAGATCAAGGACTGAAATATTTTCAGTGGGTCAAAAATTGGCTGAACTATCGCAAGCAGTCAATACGGTATAACTAAATGTTCAAAATCGACGACTCTCTGTCCCGATATTAGTACATTTGGTCAAATATTGACTTTTGAATGATCTATGTAACATCAGAAAGATTCAATAAGTAAGTCTAGAAATTTCAAGATCCTTGACTGAAACATGTTCAATGGGTCAAATAATGGCTACTCTATGGCTAATTTATCACCAGAAGGAGTCAATGGGTAGAACTAAAAAGTTCAAAATCGACGACTCTTGGGCCCGATTTTAGTACATTTGGTCAAATATTGACTTTTGAATGACCGATGTAACATCAGATAGAGTCAATAAGTAGGTATAGAAATTTCAAGATCCATGACTGAAACATGTTCAATGGGTAAAATATTGGCTACTCTATGGCTAATTTATCACCAGAAGGAGCCAATTGGGTAGGAATAAAAAGTTCAAAATCGACGACTCTTGGGCCCGATTTTAGAACATTTGGTCAAATATTGACTTTTGAATGATCTATGTAACATCAGAAAGAGTCAATAAGTAGATATAGAAATTTCAAGATCCATGACTAAAACATGTTCAATGGGTCAATTATTGGCTACTCTATGGCTAATTTATCACCAGAAGGAGTCAATAGGGTATAACTAAAAAGTTCAAAATCGACGACTCTCTGGCCCGATATTAGTACATTTGGTCAAATATTGACTTTTGAATGATCTATGTAACATCAGAAAGAGTCAATAAGTAGGTCTAGAAATTTCAAGATCCATGACTGAAACATGTTCAATGGGTCAAATAATGGCTTCTCTATGGCTAATTTTTCACCAGAAGGAGTCAATGGTTAGAACTAAAAAGTTCAAAATTGACGACTCTTGGGCCCGTTTTTAGTACATTTGGTCAAATATTGACTTTTGAATGATCTATGTAACATCAGAAAGAGTCAATAAGTAGGTATACAAATTTCAAGATCCATGACTGAAACATGTTAAATGGGTCAATTATTGGCTACTCTACGGCTAATTTATCACCAGAAGGAGTCAATGGGTAGAACTAAAAAGTTCAAAATAGACGACTCTTGGGCCTGATATTAGTGCATTTGGTCAAATATTGACTTTTGAATGACCAATATAACATCAGATAGAGTCAATAAGTAGGTATAGAAATTTTAAGATCCATTACTGAAACATTTTCAATGGGTCAAATATTGGCATCTCTATGGCTAATTTATCACCAGAAGGAGTCAATTGGGAAGAAATAGAAGGTTCAAAATCGACGACTCTTGGGCCCAATTTTAGTACATTTGGTCAAATATGGATTTCTGAATGACTGACCTAAATTCAGAAAGAGTCAATGAGCAGGTATAAAAACTTCAAGATCCATAACTGAAACATGTCCAATGGGTAAAATATTGGCTACTCTAAGGCTATTTTTATCACCAGAAGGAGTCAATTGGGTAGGAATAGAAAATTCAAGATCAAGGATTGAAATATTTTCAGTGGGTCAAAATTTGACTGAACTATCGCCAGAAGGAGTCAATAGGGTATAACTAAATGTTCAAAATCGACGACTCTCTGGCCCGATATTAGTACATTTGGTCAAATATTGACTTTTGAATGATCTATGTAACATCAGAAAGATTCAATAAGTAAGTCTAGAAATTTCAAGATCCATGACTGAAACATGTTCAATGGGTCAAATATTGACTACTCTATGGCTAATTTATCACCAGAAGGGGGCAAAGGGTAGAACTAAAAAGTTCAAAATCGACGACTCTTGGGCCCGATTTTAGTACATTTGGTCAAATATTGACTTTTGAATGACCGATGTAACATCAGATAGAGTCAATAAGTAGGTATAGAAATTTCAAGATCCATGACTGAAACATGTTCAATGGGTAAAATATTGGCTACTCTATGGCTAATTTATCACCAGAAGGAGCCAATTGGGTAGGAATAAAAAGTTCAAAATCGACGACTCTCTGGCCCGATATTAGTACATTTGGTCAAATATTGACTTTTGAATGATCTATGTAACATCAGAAAGATTCAATAAGTAAGTCTAGAAATTTCAAGATCCTTGACTGAAACATGTTCAATGGGTCAAATAATGGCTACTCTATGGCTAATTTATCACCAGAAGGAGTCAATGGGTAGAACTAAAAAGTTCAAAATCGACGACTCTTGGGCCCGATTTTAGTACATTTGGTCAAATATTGACTTTTGAATGACCGATGTAACATCAGATAGAGTCAATAAGTAGGTATAGAAATTTCAAGATCCATGACTGAAACATGTTCAATGGGTAAAATATTGGCTACTCTATGGCTAATTTATCACCAGAAGGAGCCAATTGGGTAGGAATAAAAAGTTCAAAATCGACGACTCTTGGGCCCGATTTTAGAACATTTGGTCAAATATTGACTTTTGAATGATCTATGTAACATCAGAAAGAGTCAATAAGTAGATATAGAAATTTCAAGATCCATGACTAAAACATGTTCAATGGGTCAATTATTGGCTACTCTATGGCTAATTTATCACCAGAAGGAGTCAATAGGGTATAACTAAAAAGTTCAAAATCGACGACTCTCTGGCCCGATATTAGTACATTTGGTCAAATATTGACTTTTGAATGATCTATGTAACATCAGAAAG
Source organism: Zacco platypus (assembly GCA_038088235.1). Classification (NCBI taxonomy): domain Eukaryota; kingdom Metazoa; phylum Chordata; class Actinopteri; order Cypriniformes; family Xenocyprididae; genus Zacco; species Zacco platypus. The sequence goes on from CM076064.1 coordinate 19,287,538, forward strand.
AGTCAATAAGTAGGTCTAGAAATTTCAAGATCCATGACTGAAACATGTTCAATGGGTCAAATAATGGCTTCTCTATGGCTAATTTTTCACCAGAAGGAGTCAATGGTTAGAACTAAAAAGTTCAAAATTGACGACTCTTGGGCCCGTTTTTAGTACATTTGGTCAAATATTGACTTTTGAATGATCTATGTAACATCAGAAAGAGTCAATAAGTAGGTATACAAATTTCAAGATCCATGACTGAAACATGTTAAATGGGTCAATTATTGGCTACTCTACGGCTAATTTATCACCAGAAGGAGTCAATGGGTAGAACTAAAAAGTTCAAAATAGACGACTCTTGGGCCTGATATTAGTGCATTTGGTCAAATATTGACTTTTGAATGACCAATATAACATCAGATAGAGTCAATAAGTAGGTATAGAAATTTTAAGATCCATTACTGAAACATTTTCAATGGGTCAAATATTGGCATCTCTATGGCTAATTTATCACCAGAAGGAGTCAATTGGGAAGAAATAGAAGGTTCAAAATCGACGACTCTTGGGCCCAATTTTAGTACATTTGGTCAAATATGGATTTCTGAATGACTGACCTAAATTCAGAAAGAGTCAATGAGCAGGTATAAAAACTTCAAGATCCATAACTGAAACATGTCCAATGGGTAAAATATTGGCTACTCTAAGGCTATTTTTATCACCAGAAGGAGTCAATTGGGTAGGAATAGAAAATTCAAGATCAAGGATTGAAATATTTTCAGTGGGTCAAAATTTGACTGAACTATCGCCAGAAGGAGTCAATAGGGTATAACTAAATGTTCAAAATCGACGACTCTCTGGCCCGATATTAGTACATTTGGTCAAATATTGACTTTTGAATGATCTATGTAACATCAGAAAGATTCAATAAGTAAGTCTAGAAATTTCAAGATCCATGACTGAAACATGTTCAATGGGTCAAATATTGACTACTCTATGGCTAATTTATCACCAGAAGGGGGCAAAGGGTAGAACTAAAAAGTTCAAAATCGACGACTCTTGGGCCCGATTTTAGTACATTTGGTCAAATATTGACTTTTGAATGACCGATGTAACATCAGATAGAGTCAATAAGTAGGTATAGAAATTTCAAGATCCATGACTGAAACATGTTCAATGGGTAAAATATTGGCTACTCTATGGCTAATTTATCACCAGAAGGAGTCAATTGGGTAGGAATAAAAAGTTCAAGATCAAGGACTGAAAAATTTTCAGTGGGTCAACAATTGGCTGAACTATCTCCAGAAGGAGTCAATGGGGTAGAACTAAAAAGTTCAAAATAGACTACTCTTGGGCCTGATATTAGTACATTTGGTCAAATATTGACTTTTGAATGACCGATATAACATCAGAAAGAGTTAATAAGTAGGTATAGAAATTTCAAGATCCATGACTGAAACATGTTTAATGGGTCAAATATTGGCTACTCTATGGCTAATTTTTCACCAGAAGGGGGCAAAGGGTAGAACTAAAAAGTTCAAAATCGACGACCCTTGGGCCCGATTTTAGTAGATTTGGTCAAATATTGACTTTTGAATGACCAATATAACATCAGATAGAGTCAATAAGTAGGTATAGAAATTTTAAGATCCATGACTGAAACATGTTCAATGGGTCAAATATTGGCTACTCTATGGCTAATTTATCACCAGAAGGAGTCAATTGGGAAGAAATAGAAGGTTCAAAATCGACGACTCTTGGGCCCAATTTTAGTACATTTGGTCAAATATGGATTTCTGAATGACTGACCTAAATTCAGAAAGAGTCAATGAGTAGGTATAAAAACTTCAAGATCCATAACTGAAACATGTCCCCACCAGAAGCCTGCGATCGCTAAAGGAACGAAGACTTGTGGTACCATCACAGAGAGGCACAAAATCACTCTCCAGAACATTCTCCTTCACTGCTCCCTGCTGGTGGAATGATCTCCCTACTTTCATCAGGAACGCAGATTCCCTGGCAATATTCAAGAGACAGCTGAAAACTCACCTCTTCCGTGAACACTTAATCCCCTCATTAAAAAAAAAAAAAAAAAAAAAAAAAAAACCCTATCCTTCCCCCTTTTTCCCTTCCTACTCTAGCTTATGGTACTGAGCAATGTATGAAACTTGTATTGTGAGCACGTCCTATGTTATTTGCCAATTCATGAAGAATCGCTTGTTTGTTTTCCTCACTTGTAAGTCGCTTTGGATAAAAGCGTCTGCTAAATGACTAAATGTAAATGTCCAATGGGTAAAATATTGGCTACTCTATGGCTAATTTATCACCAGAAGGAGTCAATTGGGTAGGAATAGAAAGTTCAAGATCAAGGACTGAAATATTTTCAGTGGGTCAAAAATTGGCTGAACTATCGCAAGGAGTCAATAGGGTATAACTAAATGTTCAAAATCGACGACTCTCTGGCCCGATATTAGTACATTTGGTCAAATATTGACTTTTGAATGATCTATGTAACATCAGAAAGATTCAATAAGTAAGTCTAGAAATTTCAAGATCCATGACTGAAACATGTTCAATGGGTCAAATATTGGCTACTCTATGGCTAATTTATCACCAGAAGGAGTCAATTGGGAAGAAATAGAAGGTTCAAAATCGACGACTCTTGGGCCCGATTTTAGAACATTTGGTCAAATATTGACTTTTGAATGATCTATGTAACATCAGAAAGAGTCAATAAATAGGTATAGAAATTTCAAGATCCATGACTTTCTGATGTTACATCGGTCATTCAAAAGTCAATATTTGACCAAATGTACTAAAATCGGGCCCAAGAGTCGTCTATTTTGAACTTTTTAGTTCTACCCTATTGACTCCTTCTGGAGATAGTTCAGCCAATTTTTGACCCACCAAAAATATTTCAGTCCTTGATCTTGAACTTTCTATTCCTACCCAAATGACTCCTTCTTGTGATACATTAGCCTTAGAGTAGCCAATATTTTACCCATTGGACATGTTTCAGTCATGGATCTTGAAATTTTTATTCCTACTTATTGACTCTATCTGATGTTACATCGGTCATTCAAAAGTCAATTTTTGACCAAATGTACTAAAATCGGGCCCAAGAGTCGTCGATTTTGAACTTTTTAGTTTTACCCATTGACTCTTTCTGGTGATAAATTAGTCATAGAGTAGCCAATATTTGACCCATTGAACATGTTTCAGTCATGGATCTTGAAATTTCTATACCTACTTATTGACTCTTTCTGATGTTACATCGGTCATTCAAAAGTCAATATTTGACCAAATGTACTAAAATCGGGCCCAAGAGTCGTCGATTTTGAACTTTTTAGTTCTACCCTATTGATTCCTTCTGGAGATAGTTCAGCCAATTTTTGACCCACTAAAAATATTTCAGTCCTTGATCTTGAACTTTCTATTCCTACCCAAATGACTCCTTCTTGTGATACATTAGCCTTAGAGTAGCCAATATTTTACCCATTGGACATGTTTCAGTCATGGATCTTGAAATTTTTATTCCTACTTATTGACTCTATCTGATGTTACATCGGTCATTCAAAAGTCAATTTTTGACCAAATGTACTAAAATCGGGCCCAAGAGTCATCTATTTTGAACTTTTTAGTTCTACCCTTTTGTCACACCCATGGACTGTTGTGTCTAGTCTTGTGATGTCATCCTGTTCATTTGCCCTCTCTCTGTTTACCTGATTAGTTAATTACCCGCACCTGTTTCTGTTCTCCTTTATTAGTTTGTACCTCGTTATCTCCCCTATATATTCGCCTTGTGTTTATTCAGTCCTTGTCGGTTCTTGTTAATGTCTATGTATGCTGTGTGTTCCTGCCCGTCTGTACCAAGCCTGTCTGGATTAAAACCCTTTTTTGATATATCTTCGTCATCTTCGTTTGTTTATCTTAACCTCGGCGTGACAGAAGAACCGACCCACAAAACTGTGATAGTTTCGCAGCATTGTCCTCCGTTTTTGTTTCCCGTTTTTTAGTTTCGTTTTTGTTTATCTCGTTTTCCCCCGTCTGTTATGGATATGCCCGGTGTTCGTCTCCTACTGCTGGAGCAGGAGGACCAAACATTGGAGGACCACACGCGGACCTTCTTAGATCTCGCACATCTGACGCACTTTCCGGACGACTGCCTCTGCACGTTCTACCAGGTGAGCTTAAATGCCACATGCAGAGCGCAGTTGTCCGGAGAGGGTCCGCGTGTGGACTTTGAAGCATTTGTGGAGTGGGTGCTGGCGAGCTGCAACTCGCTATGCACCGTCGGCCCGGAAGAAGACCGCGCCAGCCCCACTCCGGACCCAGAGCGAGACCAGCCACCATCTCGCGGCGCGGAACGCCCGCACGAGCCATCGCCATCTGGAGCGACAGAGCCAAGGAACGCCACGGAGTCAGACCAGAGAAGTGAGTGTGACCAAGCGCGTGAGCCGGCTACAGCGCTCGTGAGGGAGCCTGTGGTGGAGAACGAGGGCCAGGAGGAAGGCCCCGCCCACTGCACCGCCGCTGAGGGTGAGCATGGACTGTGCTCAGAGGACTATTCATTAATTACTGAATCATCTGCCTGTCCCGAGTCAATTGAATCATCTGCCTGTCCCGAGTCAATTGAATCATCTGCCTGTCCCGAGTCAATTGAATCATCTGCCTGTCCCGAGTCAATTGAATCATCTGCCTGTCCCGAGTCAATGGACTGTTCTGAAATCCCACCCAACCTCCCTCTCCCGCCTCCACTCGTCCACATACCACCATCTCCGCTGAATCCTGCCAGCCCCTCTGCTCACCCTCTACCCACCATCAGCGGCGTGGGCGTGCAGTGGGCCTGCCAGTCTACAGCTCCATCGGGGGCAGTGGATCCTCGGTCTTCGCCTCCCACCTCGACCAGGACTCCTCCTCGGCCCGTCGTTCCACCGACTCCTCGTTGGCTCCAACCTCCCTCGTCTCCACCGTGGCCCCTCAGTCCACCAGCTACGCCGGGCTCCCTAATCCCTCCGGCTACACCTTGGTCGCTCGTCGACCTGCCCTCGCCGCTGGACTACACTCCTCTGGCTGCGCCTCGTCCCTCCGTCCCTCTGGCTTCGTTGGCTTCCTCACTCCCTCCGACGTCGCCTTGGTCCTCTGTCGCTCCGGCTCCACCGCGGCCTTCAGGATCCCCGCATGCGCCTCGGTCGCTAGAGCCGCCAGCGTCGCCGCGTCCCGCCGGATCCTCGGGGTCGCCCTGGCTCGTCGGCGTTCCAGCTACGCCCTGGTCTCCTCTGCCACCTGCTCTGCCACAGTCTACCGCCGCCCTAGTGTCGCCTGCCCTTCCTCCACCATGGCTGCTTCCTCCTGCGGCTCCACCATGGGCGGTGGGCGTGACTGTGGCCCGGGTCCAACCATCCTCCTGCTCCAAGACCCGTCTGTTTCCTCCCTGGCTCCTCCCACCATCTACTCCTCCCTGGTTCATCCTATCGTCTGCCACGTGGTCTACCTGTTGTCCTGTCCGCCCATCGTCTCCTCGTCCTCCACCTGAGCCCCCTCCCACCCTCCCTCCGCAGTTGGTCCATCTACGGCGCGAGGACGCGCGTTCCGGGGGGGGGGGTGGTGAACTGTCACACCCATGGACTGTTGTGTCTAGTCTTGTGATGTCATCCTGTTCATTTGCCCTCTCTGTGTTTACCTGATTAGTTAATTACCCGCACCTGTTTCTATTCTCCTTTATTAGTTTGTACCTCGTTATCTCCCCTATATATTCGCCTTGTGTTTATTCAGTCCTTATCGGTTCTTGTTAATGTCTATGTATGCTGTGTGTTCCTGCCTGTCTGTACCAAGCCTGTCTGGATTAAAACCCTTTTTTGATATATCTTCGTCATCTTCGTTTGTTTACCTTAACCTCAGCGTGACACCTTTGACTCCTTCTGGTGATAAATTAGCCATAGAGTAGCCAATATTTGACCCATTGAACATGTTTCAGTCATGGATCTTGAAATTTCCATACCTACTTATTGACTTTTTCTGATGTTATATCGGTCATTCAAAAGTCAATATTTGACCAAATGTACTAATATCAGGCCCAAGAGTATTCGATGTTGAACTTTTTAGTTCTACCCTTTGACTCCTTCTGGTGATAAATTAGCCATAGAGTAGCCAATATTTGACCCATTGGACATGTTGCAGATATGGATCTTGAAATTTTTATACCTACTTATTGACTCTTTCTGATGTTATATCGGTTATTCAAAAGTCAATAATTGACCAAATGTACTAATATCAGGCCCAAGATTAGTCGATTTTGAACTTTTTAGTTCTACCCTATCGACTCCTTCTTGCGATAGTTCAGCCAATTTTTGACCCACTGAAAATATTTCAGTCCTTGATCTTGACCTTTCTATTCCTACCCAATTGACTCCTTCTGGTGATAAATTAGCCATAGAGTAGCCAATATTTTACCCATTGGACATGTTTCAGTTATGGATCTTGAAGTTTTTATACCTACTCATTGACTCTTTCTGAATTTTGGTCAGTCATACAGAAATCCATATTTGACCAAATGTACTAATATCGGGCCCAAGAGTCGTTGATTTTGAACTTTCTATTTCTACCCAATTGACTCCTTCTGGTGATAAATTAGCGATAGAGTAGCCAATAATTGACCCATTGAACATGTTTCAGTCATGGATCTTGAAATTTCTATTCCTACTTATTGACTCTCTCTGATGTTACATCGGTCATTCAAAAGTCAATATTTGACCAAATGTACTAAAATCGGGCCCAAGAATCGTCTATTTTGAACTTTATAGTTCTACCCTTTGACTCCATCTGGTTATAAATTAGCCATAGAGTAGCCAATATTTGACCCATTGAACATGTTTCAGTCATGGATCTTGAAATTTCTATACCTACTTATTGACTCTTTCTGATCTTACATCGGTCATTCAAAAGTCAATATTTGACCAAATGTACTAAAATCGGGCACAAGAGTCGTCTATTTTGAATCTTTTAGTTCTACCCTATTGACTCCTTCTAGAGATAGTTCAGCCAATTTTTGACCCACTGAAAATAATTCAGTCCTTGATCTTGAACTTTCTATTTCTATCCAATTGTCTCCTTCTTGTGATACATTAGCCTTAGAGTAGCCAATATTTTACCCATTGGACATGTTTCAATTATGGATCTTGAAGTTTTTATACCTACTCATTGACTCTTTCTGAATTTAGGTCAGTCATTCAGAAATCCATATTTGACCAAATGTACTAATATCGGGCCCAAGAGTCGTCGATTTTCAACTTTCTATTTCTACCTAATTGGCAAATTCTGGTGATAAATTAGCCATAGAGTAGCCAATATTTGACCCATTGAACATGTTTCAGTCATGGATCTTAAAATTTCTATACCTACTTATTGACTCTCTCTGATGTTATATCGGTTATTCAAAAGTCAATATTTGACCAAATATACTAAAATCGGGCCCAAGAATCGTCTATTTTGAACTTTTTAGTTCTACCCTTTGACTCCTTCTGGTTATAAATTAGCCATAGGGTAGCCAATATTTGACCCATTGAACATGTTTCAGTCATGGATCTTGAAATTTCTATACCTACTTATTGACTCTTTCTGATGTTACATCGGTCATTCAAAAGTCAATATTTGACCAAATGTACTAAAATCGGGCCCAAGAATCGTCTATTTTGAACTTTTTAGTTCTACCCATTGACTCCTTCTGGTGATAAATTAGCCTTAGAGTAGCCAATATTTGACCCATTGAACATGTTTCAGTCATGGATCTTGAAATTTCTATACCTACTTATTGACTCTTTCTGATGTTACATCGGTCATTCAAAATTCAATATTTGACCAAATGTACTAAAATCGGGCCCAAGAGTCATCTATTTTGAACCTTTTAGTTCTACCCTATTGACTCCTTCTGGAGATAGTTCAGCCAATTTTTGACCCACTGAAAATAATTCAGTCCTTGATCTTGAACTTTCTATTTCTATGCAATTGTCTCCTTCTTGTGATACATTAGCCTTAGAGTAGCCAATATTTTACCCATTGGACATGTTTCAATTATGTATCTTGAAATATTTATACCTACTCATTGACTCTTTCTGAATTTAGGTCAGTCATTCAGAAATCCATATTTGACCAAATGTACTAATATCGGGCCCAACAGTCGTCGATTTTGAACTTTCTATTTCTATCCAATTGACTCCTTCTGGTGATAAATTAGCGATAGAATAGCCAATAATTGACCCATTGAACATATTTCAGTCATGGATCTTGAAATTTCTATACCTACTTATTGACTCTTTCTGATGTTACATCGGTCATTCAAAAGTCAATATTTGACCAAATGTACTAAAATCGGGCCCAAGAGTCGTCTATTTTGAACTTTTTAGTTCTACCCTTTGACTTCTTCTGGTGATAAATTAGCCATAGAGTAGCCAATATTTGACCCATTGAACATGTTACAGTTATGGATCTTGAAATTTCTATATCTACTTATTAACTCTTTCTGATGTTACATAGATCATTCAAAAGTCAATATTTGACCAAATGTACTAATATCGGGCCAGAGAGTCGTCTATTTTGAACTTTTTAGTTCTACCCTATTGACTGCTTCTGGCGATAGTTCAGCCAATTTTTGACCCACTGAAAATATTTCTGTCCTTGATCTTGAACTTTCTATTCCTACCCAATTGACTCCTTCTGGTGATAAATTAGCCATAGAGTAGCCAATATTTTACCCATTGGACATGTTTCAATTATGGATCTTGAAGTTTTTATACCTACTCATTGACTCTTTCTGAATTTAGGTCAGTCATTCAGAAATCCATATTTCACCAAATGTACTAATATCGGGCCCAAGAGTCGTCGATTTTCAACTTTCTATTTCTACCCAATTGGCTAATTCTGGTGATAAATTAGCCATAGAGTAGCCAATATTTGACCCATTGAACATGTTTCAGTCATGGATCTTAAAATTTCTATACCTACTTATTGACTCTCTCTGATGTTATATCGGTTATTCAAAAGTCAATATTTGACCAAATATACTAAAATCGGGCCCAAGAATCGTCTATTTTGAACTTTTTAGTTCTACCCTTTGACTCCTTCTGGTTATAAATTAGCCATAGGGTAGCCAATATTTGACCCATTGAACATGTTTCAGTCATGGATCTTGAAATTTCTATACCTACTTATTGACTCTTTCTGATGTTACATCGGTCATTCAAAAGTCAATATTTGACCAAATGTACTAAAATCGGGCCCAAGAGTCGTCGATTTTGAATATTTTAGTTCTACCCATTGACTCCTTCTGGTGATAAATTAGCCTTAGAGTAGCCAATATTTGACCCATTGAACATGTTTCAGTCATGGATCTTGAAATTTCTATACCTACTTATTGACTCTTTCTAATGTTATATTGGTCATTCAAAAGTCAATATTTGACCAAATGTACTAATATCGGGCCAGAGAGTCGTCTATTTTGAACTTTTTAGTTCTACCCTATTGACTCCTTCTGGCGATAGTTCAGCCAATTTTTGACCCACTGAAAATATTTCAGTCCTTGATCTTGAACTTTCTATTCCTACCCAATTGACTCCTTCTGGTGATAAATTAGCTATAGAGTAGCCAATATTTTACCCATTGGACATGTTTCAGTTATGGATCTTGAAGTTTTTATACCTACTCATTGACTCTTTCTGATGTTATATCGGTTATTCAAAAGACAATATTTGACCAAATGTACTAAAATCGGGCCCAAGAATCGTCTATTTTGAACTTTTTAGTTCTACCCTTTGACTCCTTCTGGTTATAAATTAGCCATAGGGTAGCCAAAATTTGACCCATTGAACATGTTTCAGTCATGGATCTTGAAATTTCTATACCTACTTATTGACTCTTTCTGATGTTACATCGGTCATTCAAAAGTCAATATTTGACCAAATGTACTAAAATCGGGCCCAAGAGTCATCTATTTTGAACCTTTTAGTTCTACCCTATTGACTCCTTCTGGAGATAGTTCAGCCAATCTTTGACCCACTGAAATTAATTCAGTCCTTGATCTTGAACTTTCTATTTCTATAAAATTGTCTCCTTCTTGTGATACATTAGCCTTAGAGTAGCCAATATTTTACCCATTGGACATGTTTCAATTATGTATCTTGAAATATTTATACCTACTCATTGACTCTTTCTGAATTTAGGTCAGTCATTCAGAAATCCATATTTGACCAAATGTACTAATATCGGGCCCAAGAGTCGTCGATTTTAAACTTTCTATTTCTATCCAATTGACTCCTTCTGGTGATAAATTAGCGATAGAGTAGCCAATAATTGACCCATTGAACATATTTCAGTCATGGATCTTGAAATTTCTATACCTACTTATTGACTCTTTCTGATTTTACATAGATCATTCAAAAGTCAATATTTGACCAAATGTACTAAAATCGGGCCCAAGAGTCGTCGATTTTGAATATTTTAGTTCTACCCATTGACTCCTTCTGGTGATAAATTAGCCTTAGAGTAGCCAATATTTGACCCATTGAACATGTTTCAGTCATGGATCTTGAAATTTCTATACCTACTTATTGACTCTTTCTGATGTTATATTGGTCATTCAAAAGTCAATATTTGACCAAATGTACTAATATCGGGCCAGAGAGTCGTCTATTTTGAACTTTTTAGTTCTACCCTATTGACTCCTTCTGGCGATAGTTCAGCCAATTTTTGACCCACTGAAAATATTTCAGTCCTTGATCTTGAACTTTCTATTCCTACCCAATTGACTCCTTCTGGTGATAAATTAGCTATAGAGTAGCCAATATTTTACCCATTGGACATGTTTCAGTTATGGATCTTGAAGTTTTTATACCTACTCATTGACTCTTTCTGATGTTATATCGGTTATTCAAAAGACAATATTTGACCAAATGTACTAAAATCGGGCCCAAGAATCGTCTATTTTGAACTTTTTAGTTCTACCCTTTGACTCCTTCTGTTTATAAATTAGCCATAGGGTAGCCAAAATTTGACCCATTGAACATGTTTCAGTCATGGATCTTGAAATTTCTATACCTACTTATTGACTCTTTCTGATGTTACATCGGTCATTCAAAAGTCAATATTTGACCAAATGTACTAAAATCGGCCCAAGAGTCGTCTATTTTGAACTTTTTAGTTCTACCCTTTGACTTCTTCTGGTGATAAATTAGCCATAGAGTAGCCAATATTTGACCCATTGAACATGTTACAGTTATGGATCTTGAAATTTCTATATCTACTTATTAACTCTTTCTGATGTTACATCGGTCATTCAAAAGTCAATATTTGACCAAATGTACTAAAATCGGGCCCAAGAGTCGTCTATTTTGAATCTTTTAGTTCTACCCTATTGACTCCTTCTAGAGATAGTTCAGCCAATTTTTGACCCACTGAAAATAATTCAGTCCTTGATCTTGAACTTTCTATTTCTATCCAATTGTCTCCTTCTTGTGATACATTAGCCTTAGAGTAGCCAATATTTTACCCATTGGACATGTTTCAATTATGTATCTTGAAATATTTATACCTACTCATTGACTCTTTCTGAATTTAGGTCAGTCATTCAGAAATCCATATTTGACCAAATGTACTAATATCGGGCCCAAGAGTCGTCGATTTTGAACTTTCTATTTCTATCCAATTGACTCCTTCTGGTGATAAATTAGCGATAGAGTAGCCAATAATTGACCCATTGAACATATTTCAGTCATGGATCTTGAAATTTCTATACCTACTTATTGACTCTTTCTGATGTTACATCGGTCATTCAAAAGTCAATATTTGACCAAATGTACTAAAATCGGCCCAAGAGTCGTCTATTTTGAACTTTTTAGTTCTACCCTTTGACTTCTTCTGGTGATAAATTAGCCATAGAGTAGCCAATATTTGACCCATTGAACATGTTACAGTTATGGATCTTGAAATTTCTATATCTACTTATTAACTCTTTCTGATGTTACATCGGTCATTCAAAAGTCAATATTTGACCAAATGTACTAAAATCGGGCACAAGAGTCGTCTATTTTGAATCTTTTAGTTCTACCCTATTGACTCCTTCTAGAGATAGTTCAGCCAATTTTTGACCCACTGAAAATAATTCAGTCCTTGATCTTGAACTTTCTATTTCTATCCAATTGTCTCCTTCTTGTGATACATTAGCCTTAGAGTAGCCAATATTTTACCCATTGGACATGTTTCAATTATGGATCTTGAAGTTTTTATACCTACTCATTGACTCTTTCTGAATTTAGGTCAGTCATTCAGAAATCCATATTTGACCAAATGTACTAATATCGGGCCCAAGAGTCGTCGATTTTGAACTTTCTATTTCTACCTAATTGGCTAATTCTGGTGATAAATTAGCCATAGAGTAGCCAATATTTGACCCATTGAACATGTTTCAGTCATGGATCTTAAAATTTCTATACCTACTTATTGACTCTCTCTGATGTTATATCGGTTATTCAAAAGTCAATATTTGACCAAATATACTAATATCGGGCCCAAGAATCGTCTATTTTGAACTTTTTAGTTCTACCCTTTGACTCCTTCTGGTTATAAATTAGCCATAGGGTAGCCAATATTTGACCCATTGAACATGTTTCAGTCATGGATCTTGAAATTTCTATACCTACTTATTGACTCTTTCTGATGTTACATCGGTCATTCAAAAGTCAATATTTGACCAAATGTACTAAAATCGGGCCCAAGAATCGTCTATTTTGAACTTTTTAGTTCTACCCATTGACTCCTTCTGGTGATAAATTAGCCTTAGAGTAGCCAATATTTGACCCATTGAACATGTTTCAGTCATGGATCTTGAAATTTCTATACCTACTTATTGACTCTTTCTGATGTTACATCGGTCATTCAAAAGTCAATATTTGACCAAATGTACTAAAATCGGGCCCAAGAGTCATCTATTTTGAACCTTTTAGTTCTACCCTATTGACTCCTTCTGGAGATAGTTCAGCCAATTTTTGACCCACTGAAAATAATTCAGTCCTTGATCTTGAACTTTCTATTTCTATGCAATTGTCTACTTCTTGTGATACATTAGCCTTAGAGTAGCCAATATTTTACCCATTGGACATGTTTCAATTATGTATCTTGAAATATTTATACCTACTCATTGACTCTTTCTGAATTTAGGTCAGTCATTCAGAAATCCATATTTGACCAAATGTACTAATATCGGGCCCAAGAGTCGTCGATTTTGAACTTTCTATTTCTATCCAATTGACTCCTTCTGGTGATAAATTAGCGATAGAATAGCCAATAATTGACCCATTGAACATATTTCAGTCATGGATCTTGAAATTTCTATACCTACTTATTGACTCTTTCTGATGTTACATCGGTCATTCAAAAGTCAGTATTTGACCAAATGTACTAAAATCGGGCCCAAGAGTCGTCTATTTTGAACTTTTTAGTTCTACCCTTTGACTTCTTCTGGTGATAAATTAGCCATAGAGTAGCCAATATTTGACCCATTGAACATGTTACAGTTATGGATCTTGAAATTTCTATATCTACTTATTAACTCTTTCTGATGTTACATAGATCATTCAAAAGTCAATATTTGACCAAATGTACTAATATCGGGCCAGAGAGTCGTCTATTTTGAACGTTTTAGTTCTACCCTATTGACTCCTTCTGGCGATAGTTCAGCCAATTTTTGACCGACTGAAAATATTTCAGTCCTTGATCTTGAACTTTCTATTCCTACCCAATTGACTCCTTCTGGTGATAAATTAGCCATAGAGTAGCCAATATTTTACCCATTGGACATGTTTCAGTTATGGATCTTGAAATATTTATACCTACTCATTGACTCTTTCTGATTTTAGGTCAGTCATTCAGAAATCCATATTTGACCAAATGTACTAAAATCGGGCCCAAGAATCGTCTATTTTGAACTTTTTAGTTCTATCCTTTGACTCCTTCTGGTTATAAATTAGCCATAGGGTAGCCAATATTTTACCCATTCGACAAGTTTCAATTATGTATCTTGAAATATTTATACCTACTCATTGACTCTTTCTGAATTTAGGTCAGTCATTCAGAAATCCATATTTGACCAAATGTACTAATATCGGGCCCAAGAGTCGTCGATTTTGAACTTTCTATTTCTATCCATTTGACTCCTTCTGGTGATAAATTAGCGATAGATTAGCCAATAATTGACCCATTGAACATGTTTCAGTCATGGATCTTGAAATTTCTATTCCTACTTATTGACTCTCTCTGATGTTACATCGGTCATTCAAAAGTCAATATTTGACCAAATGTACTAAAATCGGGCCCAAGAATCGTCTATTTTGAACTTTATAGTTCTACCCTTTGACTCCCTCTGGTTATAAATTAGCCATAGAGTAGCCAATATTTGACCCATTGAACATGTTTCAGTCATGGATCTTGAAATTTCTATACCTACTTATTGACTCTTTCTGATGTTACATCGGTCATTCAAAAGTCAATATTTGACCAAATGTACTAAAATCGGGCACAAGAGTCGTCTATTTTGAATCTTTTAGTTCTACCCTATTGACTCCTTCTAGAGATAGTTCAGCCAATTTTTGACCCACTGAAAATAATTCAGTCCTTGATCTTGAACTTTCTATTTCTATCCAATTGTCTCCTTCTTGTGATACATTAGCCTTAGAGTAGCCAATATTTTACCCATTGGACATGTTTCAATTATGGATCTTGAAGTTTTTATACCTACTCATTGACTCTTTCTGAATTTAGGTCAGTCATTCAGAAATCCATATTTGACCAAATGTACTAATATCGGGCCCAAGAGTCGTCGATTTTCAACTTTCTATTTCTACCTAATTGGCTAATTCTGGTGATAAATTAGCCATAGAGTAGTCAATATTTGACCCATTGAACATGTTTCAGTCATGGATCTTAAAATTTCTATACCTACTTATTGACTCTCTCTGATGTTATATCGGTTATTCAAAAGTCAGTATTTGACCAAATATACTAAAATCGGGCCCAAGAATCGTCTATTTTGAACTTTTTAGTTCTACCCTTTGACTCCTTCTGGTTATAAATTAGCCATAGGGTAGCCAATATTTGACCCATTGAACATGTTTCAGTCATGGATCTTGAAATTTCTATACCTACTTATTGACTCTTTCTGATGTTACATCGGTCATTCAAAAGTCAATATTTGACCAAATGTACTAAAATCGGGCCCAAGAATCGTCTATTTTGAACTTTTTAGTTCTACCCATTGACTCCTTCTGGTGATAAATTAGCCTTAGAGTAGCCAATATTTGACCCATTGAACATGTTTCAGTCATGGATCTTGAAATTTCTATACCTACTTATTGACTCTTTCTGATGTTACATCGGTCATTCAAAAGTCAATATTTGACCAAATCTACTAATATCGGGCCAGAGAGTCGTCTATTTTGAACTTTTTAGTTCTACCCTATTGACTGCTTCTGGCGATAGTTCAGCCAATTTTTGACCCACTGAAAATATTTCTGTCCTTGATCTTGAACTTTCTATTCCTACCCAATTGACTCCTTCTGGTGATAAATTAGCCATAGAGTAGCCAATATTTTACCCATTGGACATGTTTCAGTTATCGATCTTGAAGTTTTTATACCTACTCATTGACTCTTTCTGAATTTACGTCAGTCATTCAGAAATCCATATTTGACCAAATGTACTAATATCGGGCCCAAGAGTCGTTGATTTTGAACTTTCTATTTCTACCCAATTGACTCCTTCTGGTGATAAATTAGCGATAGAGTAGCCAATAATTGACCCATTGAACATGTTTCAGTCATGGATCTTGAAATTTCTATATCTACTTATTGACTCTCTCTGATGTTACATCGGTCATTCAAAAGTCAATATTTGACCAAATATACTAAACTCGGGCCCAAGAATCGTCTATTTAGAACTTTATAGTTCTACCCTTTGACTCCCTCTGGTTATAAATTAGCCATAGAGTAGCCAATATTTGACCCATTGAACATGTTTCAGTCATGGATCTTGAAATTTCTATATCTACTTATTGACTCTCTCTGATGTTACATCGGTCATTCAAAAGTCAATATTTGACCAAATATACTAAACTCGGGCCCAAGAATCGTCTATTTAGAACTTTATAGTTCTACCCTTTGACTCCCTCTGGTTATAAATTAGCCATAGAGTAGCCAATATTTGACCCATTGAACATGTTTCAGTCATGGATCTTGAAATTTCTATACCTACTTATTGACTCTTTCTGATGTTACATCGGTCATTCAAAAGTCAATATTTGACCAAATGTACTAAAATCGGGCACAAGAGTCGTCTATTTTGAATCTTTTAGTTCTACCCTATTGACTCCTTCTAGAGATAGTTCAGCCAATTTTTGACCCACTGAAAATAATTCAGTCCTTGATCTTGAACTTTCTATTTCTATCCAATTGTCTCCTTCTTGTGATACATTAGCCTTAGAGTAGCCAATATTTT
Source organism: Zacco platypus (assembly GCA_038088235.1). Lineage (NCBI taxonomy): Eukaryota > Metazoa > Chordata > Actinopteri > Cypriniformes > Xenocyprididae > Zacco > Zacco platypus. Next base: position 19,304,053 of record CM076064.1, read on the forward strand.
ACCCATTGGACATGTTTCAATTATGGATCTTGAAGTTTTTATACCTACTCATTGACTCTTTCTGAATTTAGGTCAGTCATTCAGAAATCCATATTTGACCAAATGTACTAATATCGGGCCCAAGAGTCGTCGATTTTCAACTTTCTATTTCTACCCAATTGGCTAATTCTGGTGATAAATTAGCCATAGAGTAGCCAATATTTGACCCATTGAACATGTTTCAGTCATGGATCTTAAAATTTCTATACCTACTTATTGACTCTCTCTGATGTTATATCGGTTATTCAAAAGTCAATATTTGACCAAATATACTAAAATCGGGCCCAAGAATCGTCTATTTTGAACTTTTTAGTTCTACCCTTTGACTCCTTCTGGTTATAAATTAGCCATAGGGTAGCCAATATTTGACCCATTGAACATGTTTCAGTCATGGATCTTGAAATTTCTATACCTACTTATTGACTCTTTCTGATGTTACATCGGTCATTCAAAAGTCAATATTTGACCAAATGTACTAAAATCGGGCCCAAGAGTCGTCGATTTTGAATATTTTAGTTCTACCCATTGACTCCTTCTGGTGATAAATTAGCCTTAGAGTAGCCAATATTTGACCCATTGAACATGTTTCAGTCATGGATCTTGAAATTTCTATACCTACTTATTGACTCTTTCTGATGTTATATTGGTCATTCAAAAGTCAATATTTGACCAAATGTACTAATATCGGGCCAGAGAGTCGTCTATTTTGAACTTTTTAGTTCTACCCTATTGACTCCTTCTGGCGATAGTTCAGCCAATTTTTGACCCACTGAAAATATTTCAGTCCTTGATCTTGAACTTTCTATTCCTACCCAATTGAATCCTTCTGGTGATAAATTAGCTATAGAGTAGCCAATATTTTACCCATTGGACATGTTTCAGTTATCGATCTTGAAGTTTTTATACCTACTCATTGACTCTTTCTGAATTTACGTCAGTCATTCAGAAATCCATATTTGACCAAATGTACTAATATCGGGCCCAAGAGTCGTTGATTTTGAACTTTCTATTTCTACCCAATTGACTCCTTCTGGTGATAAATTAGCGATAGAGTAGCCAATAATTGACCCATTGAACATGTTTCAGTCATGGATCTTGAAATTTCTATATCTACTTATTGACTCTCTCTGATGTTACATCGGTCATTCAAAAGTCAATATTTGACCAAATATACTAAACTCGGGCCCAAGAATCGTCTATTTAGAACTTTATAGTTCTACCCTTTGACTCCCTCTGGTTATAAATTAGCCATAGAGTAGCCAATATTTGACCCATTGAACATGTTTCAGTCATGGATCTTGAAATTTCTATACCTACTTATTGACTCTTTCTGATGTTACATCGGTCATTCAAAAGTCAATATTTGACCAAATGTACTAAAATCGGGCACAAGAGTCGTCTATTTTGAATCTTTTAGTTCTACCCTATTGACTCCTTCTAGAGATAGTTCAGCCAATTTTTGACCCACTGAAAATAATTCAGTCCTTGATCTTGAACTTTCTATTTCTATCCAATTGTCTCCTTCTTGTGATACATTAGCCTTAGAGTAGCCAATATTTTACCCATTGGACATGTTTCAATTATGGATCTTGAAGTTTTTATACCTACTCATTGACTCTTTCTGAATTTAGGTCAGTCATTCAGAAATCCATATTTGACCAAATGTACTAATATCGGGCCCAAGAGTCGTCGATTTTCAACTTTCTATTTCTACCCAATTGGCTAATTCTGGTGATAAATTAGCCATAGAGTAGCCAATATTTGACCCATTGAACATGTTTCAGTCATGGATCTTAAAATTTCTATACCTACTTATTGACTCTCTCTGATGTTATATCGGTTATTCAAAAGTCAATATTTGACCAAATATACTAAAATCGGGCCCAAGAATCGTCTATTTTGAACTTTTTAGTTCTACCCTTTGACTCCTTCTGGTTATAAATTAGCCATAGGGTAGCCAATATTTGACCCATTGAACATGTTTCAGTCATGGATCTTGAAATTTCTATACCTACTTATTGACTCTTTCTGATGTTACATCGGTCATTCAAAAGTCAATATTTGACCAAATGTACTAAAATCGGGCCCAAGAGTCGTCGATTTTGAATATTTTAGTTCTACCCATTGACTCCTTCTGGTGATAAATTAGCCTTAGAGTAGCCAATATTTGACCCATTGAACATGTTTCAGTCATGGATCTTGAAATTTCTATACCTACTTATTGACTCTTTCTGATGTTATATTGGTCATTCAAAAGTCAATATTTGACCAAATGTACTAATATCGGGCCAGAGAGTCGTCTATTTTGAACTTTTTAGTTCTACCCTATTGACTCCTTCTGGCGATAGTTCAGCCAATTTTTGACCCACTGAAAATATTTCAGTCCTTGATCTTGAACTTTCTATTCCTACCCAATTGACTCCTTCTGGTGATAAATTAGCTATAGAGTAGCCAATATTTTACCCATTGGACATGTTTCAGTTATGGATCTTGAAGTTTTTATACCTACTCATTGACTCTTTCTGATGTTATATCGGTTATTCAAAAGACAATATTTGACCAAATGTACTAAAATCGGGCCCAAGAATCGTCTATTTTGAACTTTTTAGTTCTACCCTTTGACTCCTTCTGGTTATAAATTAGCCATAGGGTAGCCAAAATTTGACCCATTGAACATGTTTCAGTCATGGATCTTGAAATTTCTATACCTACTTATTGACTCTTTCTGATGTTACATCGGTCATTCAAAAGTCAATATTTGACCAAATGTACTAAAATCGGGCCCAAGAGTCATCTATTTTGAACCTTTTAGTTCTACCCTATTGACTCCTTCTGGAGATAGTTCAGCCAATCTTTGACCCACTGAAAATAATTCAGTCCTTGATCTTGAACTTTCTATTTCTATAAAATTGTCTCCTTCTTGTGATACATTAGCCTTAGAGTAGCCAATATTTTACCCATTGGACATGTTTCAATTATGTATCTTGAAATATTTATACCTACTCATTGACTCTTTCTGAATTTAGGTCAGTCATTCAGAAATCCATATTTGACCAAATGTACTAATATCGGGCCCAAGAGTCGTCGATTTTGAACTTTCTATTTCTATCCAATTGACTCCTTCTGGTGATAAATTAGCGATAGAGTAGCCAATAATTGACCCATTGAACATATTTCAGTCATGGATCTTGAAATTTCTATACCTACTTATTGACTCTTTCTGATGTTACATCGGTCATTCAAAAGTCAATATTTGACCAAATGTACTAAAATCGGCCCAAGAGTCGTCTATTTTGAACTTTTTAGTTCTACCCTTTGACTTCTTCTGGTGATAAATTAGCCATAGAGTAGCCAATATTTGACCCATTGAACATGTTACAGTTATGGATCTTGAAATTTCTATATCTACTTATTAACTCTTTCTGATGTTACATCGGTCATTCAAAAGTCAATATTTGACCAAATGTACTAAAATCGGGCACAAGAGTCGTCTATTTTGAATCTTTTAGTTCTACCCTATTGACTCCTTCTAGAGATAGTTCAGCCAATTTTTGACCCACTGAAAATAATTCAGTCCTTGATCTTGAACTTTCTATTTCTATCCAATTGTCTCCTTCTTGTGATACATTAGCCTTAGAGTAGCCAATATTTTACCCATTGGACATGTTTCAATTATGGATCTTGAAGTTTTTATACCTACTCATTGACTCTTTCTGAATTTAGGTCAGTCATTCAGAAATCCATATTTGACCAAATGTACTAATATCGGGCCCAAGAGTCGTCGATTTTGAACTTTCTATTTCTACCTAATTGGCTAATTCTGGTGATAAATTAGCCATAGAGTAGCCAATATTTGACCCATTGAACATGTTTCAGTCATGGATCTTAAAATTTCTATACCTACTTATTGACTCTCTCTGATGTTATATCGGTTATTCAAAAGTCAATATTTGACCAAATATACTAAAATCGGGCCCAAGAATCGTCTATTTTGAACTTTTTAGTTCTACCCTTTGACTCCTTCTGGTTATAAATTAGCCATAGGGTAGCCAATATTTGACCCATTGAACATGTTTCAGTCATGGATCTTGAAATTTCTATACCTACTTATTGACTCTTTCTGATGTTACATCGGTCATTCAAAAGTCAATATTTGACCAAATGTACTAAAATCGGGCCCAAGAATCGTCTATTTTGAACTTTTTAGTTCTACCCATTGACTCCTTCTGGTGATAAATTAGCCTTAGAGTAGCCAATATTTGACCCATTGAACATGTTTCAGTCATGGATCTTGAAATTTCTATACCTACTTATTGACTCTTTCTGATGTTACATCGGTCATTCAAAAGTCAATATTTGACCAAATGTACTAAAATCGGGCCCAAGAGTCATCTATTTTGAACCTTTTAGTTCTACCCTATTGACTCCTTCTGGAGATAGTTCAGCCAATTTTTGACCCACTGAAAATAATTCAGTCCTTGATCTTGAACTTTCTATTTCTATGCAATTGTCTACTTCTTGTGATACATTAGCCTTAGAGTAGCCAATATTTTACCCATTGGACATGTTTCAATTATGTATCTTGAAATATTTATACCTACTCATTGACTCTTTCTGAATTTAGGTCAGTCATTCAGAAATCCATATTTGACCAAATGTACTAATATCGGGCCCAAGAGTCGTCGATTTTGAACTTTCTATTTCTATCCAATTGACTCCTTCTGGTGATAAATTAGCGATAGAATAGCCAATAATTGACCCATTGAACATATTTCAGTCATGGATCTTGAAATTTCTATACCTACTTATTGACTCTTTCTGATGTTACATCGGTCATTCAAAAGTCAATATTTGACCAAATGTACTAAAATCGGGCCCAAGAGTCGTCTATTTTGAACTTTTTAGTTCTACCCTTTGACTTCTTCTGGTGATAAATTAGCCATAGAGTAGCCAATATTTGACCCATTGAACATGTTACAGTTATGGATCTTGAAATTTCTATATCTACTTATTAACTCTTTCTGATGTTACATAGATCATTCAAAAGTCAATATTTGACCAAATGTACTAATATCGGGCCAGAGAGTCGTCTATTTTGAACGTTTTAGTTCTACCCTATTGACTCCTTTTGGCGATAGTTCAGCCAATTTTTGACCGACTGAAAATATTTCAGTCCTTGATCTTGAACTTTCTATTCCTACCCAATTGACTCCTTCTGGTGATAAATTAGCCATAGAGTAGCCAATATTTTACCCATTGGACATGTTTCAGTTATGGATCTTGAAATATTTATACCTACTCATTGACTCTTTCTGATTTTAGGTCAGTCATTCAGAAATCCATATTTGACCAAATGTACTAAAATCGGGCCCAAGAATCGTCTATTTTGAACTTTTTAGTTCTACCCTTTGACTCCTTCTGGTTATAAATTAGCCATAGGGTAGCCAATATTTTACCCATTCGACATGTTTCAATTATGTATCTTGAAATATTTATACCTACTCATTGACTCTTTCTGAATTTAGGTCAGTTATTCAGAAATCCATATTTGACCAAATGTACTAATATCGGGCCCAAGAGTCGTCGATTTTGAACTTTCTATTTCTATCCAATTGACTCCTTCTGGTGATAAATTAGCGATAGATTAGCCAATAATTGACTCATTGAACATGTTTCAGTCATGGATCTTGAAATTTCTATTCCTACTTATTGACTCTCTCTGATGTTACATCGGTCATTCAAAAGTCAATATTTGACCAAATGTACTAAAATCGGGCCCAAGAATCGTCTATTTTGAACTTTATAGTTCTACCCTTTGACTCCCTCTGGTTATAAATTAGCCATAGAGTAGCCAATATTTGACCCATTGAACATGTTTCAGTCATGGATCTTGAAATTTCTATACCTACTTATTGACTCTTTCTGATGTTACATCGGTCATTCAAAAGTCAATATTTGACCAAATGTACTAAAATCGGGCACAAGAGTCGTCTATTTTGAATCTTTTAGTTCTACCCTATTGACTCCTTCTAGAGATAGTTCAGCCAATTTTTGACCCACTGAAAATAATTCAGTCCTTGATCTTGAACTTTCTATTTCTATCCAATTGTCTCCTTCTTGTGATACATTAGCCTTAGAGTAGCCAATATTTTACCCATTGGACATGTTTCAATTATGGATCTTGAAGTTTTTATACCTACTCATTGACTCTTTCTGAATTTAGGTCAGTCATTCAGAAATCCATATTTGACCAAATGTACTAATATCGGGCCCAAGAGTCGTCGATTTTCAACTTTCTATTTCTACCTAATTGGCTAATTCTGGTGATAAATTAGCCATAGAGTAGTCAATATTTGACCCATTGAACATGTTTCAGTCATGGATCTTAAAATTTCTATACCTACTTATTGACTCTCTCTGATGTTATATCGGTTATTCAAAAGTCAGTATTTGACCAAATATACTAAAATCGGGCCCAAGAATCGTCTATTTTGAACTTTTTAGTTCTACCCTTTGACTCCTTCTGGTTATAAATTAGCCATAGGGTAGCCAATATTTGACCCATTGAACATGTTTCAGTCATGGATCTTGAAATTTCTATACCTACTTATTGACTCTTTCTGATGTTACATCGGTCATTCAAAAGTCAATATTTGACCAAATGTACTAAAATCGGGCCCAAGAATCGTCTATTTTGAACTTTTTAGTTCTACCCATTGACTCCTTCTGGTGATAAATTAGCCTTAGAGTAGCCAATATTTGACCCATTGAACATGTTTCAGTCATGGATCTTGAAATTTCTATACCTACTTATTGACTCTTTCTGATGTTACATCGGTCATTCAAAAGTCAATATTTGACCAAATCTACTAATATCGGGCCAGAGAGTCGTCTATTTTGAACTTTTTAGTTCTACCCTATTGACTGCTTCTGGCGATAGTTCAGCCAATTTTTGACCCACTGAAAATATTTCTGTCCTTGATCTTGAACTTTCTATTCCTACCCAATTGACTCCTTCTGGTGATAAATTAGCCATAGAGTAGCCAATATTTTACCCATTGGACATGTTTCAGTTATCGATCTTGAAGTTTTTATACCTACTCATTGACTCTTTCTGAATTTACGTCAGTCATTCAGAAATCCATATTTGACCAAATGTACTAATATCGGGCCCAAGAGTCGTTGATTTTGAACTTTCTATTTCTACCCAATTGACTCCTTCTGTTTATAAATTAGCGATAGAGTAGCCAATAATTGACCCATTGAACATGTTTCAGTCATGGATCTTGAAATTTCTATTCCTACTTATTGACTCTCTCTGATGTTACATCGGTCATTCAAAAGTCAATATTTGACCAAATATACTAAAATCGGGCCCAAGAATCGTCTATTTAGAACTTTATAGTTCTACCCTTTGACTCCCTCTGGTTATAAATTAGCCATAGAGTAGCCAATATTTGACCCATTGAACATGTTTCAGTCATGGATCTTGAAATTTCTATACCTACTTATTGACTCTTTCTGATGTTACATCGGTCATTCAAAAGTCAATATTTGACCAAATGTACTAAAATCGGGCACAAGAGTCGTCTATTTTGAATCTTTTAGTTCTACCCTATTGACTCCTTCTAGAGATAGTTCAGCCAATTTTTGACCCACTGAAAATAATTCAGTCCTTGATCTTGAACTTTCTATTTCTATCCAATTGTCTCCTTCTTGTGATACATTAGCCTTAGAGTAGCCAATATTTTACCCATTGGACATGTTTCAATTATGGATCTTGAAGTTTTTATACCTACTCATTGACTCTTTCTGAATTTAGGTCAGTCATTCAGAAATCCATATTTGACCAAATGTACTAATATCGGGCCCAAGAGTCGTCGATTTTCAACTTTCTATTTCTACCCAATTGGCTAATTCTGGTGATAAATTAGCCATAGAGTAGCCAATATTTGACCCATTGAACATGTTTCAGTCATGGATCTTAAAATTTCTATACCTACTTATTGACTCTCTCTGATGTTATATCGGTTATTCAAAAGTCAATATTTGACCAAATATACTAAAATCGGGCCCAAGAATCGTCTATTTTGAACTTTTTAGTTCTACCCTTTGACTCCTTCTGGTTATAAATTAGCCATAGGGTAGCCAATATTTGACCCATTGAACATGTTTCAGTCATGGATCTTGAAATTTCTATACCTACTTATTGACTCTTTCTGATGTTACATCGGTCATTCAAAAGTCAATATTTGACCAAATGTACTAAAATCGGGCCCAAGAATCGTCTATTTTGAACTTTTTAGTTCTACCCATTGACTCCTTCTGGTGATAAATTAGCCTTAGAGTAGCCAATATTTGACCCATTGAACATGTTTCAGTCATGGATCTTGAAATTTCTATACCTACTTATTGACTCTTTCTGATGTTACATCGGTCATTCAAAAGTCAATATTTGACCAAATCTACTAATATCGGGCCAGAGAGTCGTCTATTTTGAACTTTTTAGTTCTACCCTATTGACTGCTTCTGGCGATAGTTCAGCCAATTTTTGACCCACTGAAAATATTTCTGTCCTTGATCTTGAACTTTCTATTCCTACCCAATTGACTCCTTCTGGTGATAAATTAGCCATAGAGTAGCCAATATTTTACCCATTGGACATGTTTCAGTTATCGATCTTGAAGTTTTTATACCTACTCATTGACTCTTTCTGAATTTACGTCAGTCATTCAGAAATCCATATTTGACCAAATGTACTAATATCGGGCCCAAGAGTCGTTGATTTTGAACTTTCTATTTCTACCCAATTGACTCCTTCTGGTGATAAATTAGCGATAGAGTAGCCAATAATTGACCCATTGAACATGTTTCAGTCATGGATCTTGAAATTTCTATTCCTACTTATTGACTCTCTCTGATGTTACATCGGTCATTCAAAAGTCAATATTTGACCAAATATACTAAAATCGGGCCCAAGAATCGTCTATTTAGAACTTTATAGTTCAACCCTTTGACTCCCTCTGGTTATAAATTAGCCATAGAGTAGCCAATATTTGACCCATTGAACATGTTTCAGTCATGGATCTTGAAATTTCTATACCTACTTATTGACTCTTTCTGATGTTACATCGGTCATTCAAAAGTCAATATTTGACCAAATGTACTAAAATCGGGCACAAGAGTCGTCTATTTTGAATCTTTTAGTTCTACCCTATTGACTCCTTCTAGAGATAGTTCAGCCAATTTTTGACCCACTGAAAATAATTCAGTCCTTGATCTTGAACTTTCTATTTCTATCCAATTGTCTCCTTCTTGTGATACATTAGCCTTAGAGTAGCCAATATTTTACCCATTGGACATGTTTCAATTATGGATCTTGAAGTTTTTATACCTACTCATTGACTCTTTCTGAATTTAGGTCAGTCATTCAGAAATCCATATTTGACCAAATGTACTAATATCGGGCCCAAGAGTCGTCGATTTTCAACTTTCTATTTCTACCCAATTGGCTAATTCTGGTGATAAATTAGCCATAGAGTAGCCAATATTTGACCCATTGAACATGTTTCAGTCATGGATCTTAAAATTTCTATACCTACTTATTGACTCTCTCTGATGTTATATCGGTTATTCAAAAGTCAATATTTGACCAAATATACTAAAATCGGGCCCAAGAATCGTCTATTTTGAACTTTTTAGTTCTACCCTTTGACTCCTTCTGGTTATAAATTAGCCATAGGGTAGCCAATATTTGACCCATTGAACATGTTTCAGTCATGGATCTTGAAATTTCTATACCTACTTATTGACTCTTTCTGATGTTACATCGGTCATTCAAAAGTCAATATTTGACCAAATGTACTAAAATCGGGCCCAAGAGTCGTCGATTTTGAATATTTTAGTTCTACCCATTGACTCCTTCTGGTGATAAATTAGCCTTAGAGTAGCCAATATTTGACCCATTGAACATGTTTCAGTCATGGATCTTGAAATTTCTATACCTACTTATTGACTCTTTCTGATGTTATATTGGTCATTCAAAAGTCAATATTTGACCAAATGTACTAATATCGGGCCAGAGAGTCGTCTATTTTGAACTTTTTAGTTCTACCCTATTGACTCCTTCTGGCGATAGTTCAGCCAATTTTTGACCCACTGAAAATATTTCAGTCCTTGATCTTGAACTTTCTATTCCTACCCAATTGACTCCTTCTGGTGATAAATTAGCTATAGAGTAGCCAATATTTTACCCATTGGACATGTTTCAGTTATGGATCTTGAAGTTTTTATACCTACTCATTGACTCTTTCTGATGTTATATCGGTTATTCAAAAGACAATATTTGACCAAATGTACTAAAATCGGGCCCAAGAATCGTCTATTTTGAACTTTTTAGTTCTACCCTTTGACTCCTTCTGGTTATAAATTAGCCATAGGGTAGCCAAAATTTGACCCATTGAACATGTTTCAGTCATGGATCTTGAAATTTCTATACCTACTTATTGACTCTTTCTGATGTTACATCGGTCATTCAAAAGTCAATATTTGACCAAATGTACTAAAATCGGGCCCAAGAGTCATCTATTTTGAACCTTTTAGTTCTACCCTATTGACTCCTTCTGGAGATAGTTCAGCCAATCTTTGACCCACTGAAAATAATTCAGCCTTAGAGTAGCCAATATTTTACCCATTGGACATGTTTCAATTATGTATCTTGAAATATTTATACCTACTCATTGACTCTTTCTGAATTTAGGTCAGTCATTCAGAAATCCATATTTGACCAAATGTACTAATATCGGGCCCAAGAGACGTCGATTTTGAACTTTCTATTTCTATCCAATTGACTCCTTCTGGTGATAAATTAGCGATAGAGTAGCCAATAATTGACCCATTGAACATATTTCAGTCATGGATCTTGAAATTTCTATACCTACTTATTGACTCTTTCTGATGTTACATCGGTCATTCAAAAGTCAATATTTGACCAAATGTACTAAAATCGGCCCAAGAGTCGTCTATTTTGAACTTTTGAACTACCCTTTGACTTCTTCTGGTGATAAATTAGCCATAGAGTAGCCAATATTTGACCCATTGAACATGTTACAGTTATGGATCTTGAAATTTCTATATCTACTTATTAACTCTTTCTGATGTTACATAGATCATTCAAAAGTCAATATTTGACCAAATGTACTAATATCGGGCCAGAGAGTCGTCTATTTTGAACTTTTTAGTTCTACCCTATTGACTGCTTCTGGCGATAGTTCAGCCAATTTTTGACCCACTGAAAATATTTCTGTCTTTGATCTTGAACTTTCTATTCCTACCCAATTGACTCCTTCTGGTGATAAATTAGCCATAGAGTAGCCAATATTTTACCCATTGAACATGTTTCAGTCATGGATCTTGAAATTTCTATTCCTACTTATTGACTCTCTCTGATGTTACATCGGTCATTCAAAAGTCAAAATTTGACCAAATGTACTAAAATCGGGCCCAAGAGTAGTCGATTTTGAACTTTTTAGTTCTACCCATTGACTCCTTCTGGTGATAAATTAGCCATAGAGTAGCCAATTATTGACCCATTGAACATGTTTCAGTTATGGATCTTGAAATTTCTATTCCTACTTATTGACTCTCTCTGATGTTACATCGGTCATTCAAAAGTCAAAATTTGACCAAATGTACTAAAATCGGGCCCAAGAGTAGTCGATTTTGAACTTTTTAGTTCTACCCATTGACTCCTTCTGGTGATAAATTAGCCATAGAGTAGCCAATATTTGACCCATTGAACATGTTTAAGTCATGGATCTTGAAATCTCTATACCTACTTATTGACTCTTTCTGATATTATATTGGTCATTCAAAAGTCAATATTTGACCAAATGTACTAATATCGGGCCAGAGAGTCGTCTATTTTGATCGTTTTAGTTCTACCCTATTGACTCCTTCTGGCGATAGTTCAGCCAATTTTTGACCGACTGAAAATATTTCAGTCCTTGATCTTGAACTTTCTATTCCTACCCAATTGACTCCTTCTGGTGATAAATTAGCCATAGAGTAGCCAATATTTTACCCATTGGACATGTTTCAGTTATGGATCTTGAAGTTTTTATACCTACTCATTGACTCTTTCTGAATTTAGGTCAGTCATTCAGAAATCCATATTTGACCAAATGTACTAATATCGGGCCCAAGAGTCGTCGATTTTCAACTTTCTATTTCTACCTAATTGGCTAACTCTGGTGATAAATTAGCCATAGAGTAGTCAATATTTGACCCATTGAACATGTTTCAGTCATGGATCTTAAAATTTCTATACCTACTTATTGACTCTCTCTGATGTTATATCGGTTATTCAAAAGTCAATATTTGACCAAATATACTAAAATCGGGCCCAAGAATCGTCTATTTTGAACTTTTTAGTTCTACCCTTTGACTCCTTCTGGTTATAAATTGGCCATAGGGTAGCCAATTTTTGACCCACTGAAAATATTTCAGTCCTTGATCTTGAACTTTCTATTCCTACCCAATTGACTCCTTCTGGTGATAAATTAGCTATAGAGTAGCCAATATTTTACCCATTGGACATGTTTCAGTTATGGATCTTGAAGTTTTTATACCTACTCATTGACTCTTTCTGATGTTATATCGGTTATTCAAAAGACAATATTTGACCAAATGTACTAAAATCGGGCCCAAGAATCGTCTATTTTGAACTTTTTAGTTCTACCCTTTGACTCCTTCTGGTTATAAATTAGCCATAGGGTAGCCAAAATTTGACCCATTGAACATGTTTCAGTCATGGATCTTGAAATTTCTATACCTACTTATTGACTCTTTCTGATGTTACATCGGTCATTCAAAAGTCAATATTTGACCAAATGTACTAAAATCGGGCCCAAGAGTCATCTATTTTGAACCTTTTAGTTCTACCCTATTGACTCCTTCTGGAGATAGTTCAGCCAATCTTTGACCCACTGAAAATAATTCAGCCTTAGAGTAGCCAATATTTTACCCATTGGACATGTTTCAATTATGTATCTTGAAATATTTATACCTACTCATTGACTCTTTCTGAATTTAGGTCAGTCATTCAGAAATCCATATTTGACCAAATGTACTAATATCGGGCCCAAGAGTCGTCGATTTTGAACTTTCTATTTCTATCCAATTGACTCCTTCTGGTGATAAATTAGCGATAGAGTAGCCAATAATTGACCCATTGAACATATTTCAGTCATGGATCTTGAAATTTCTATACCTACTTATTGACTCTTTCTGATGTTACATCGGTCATTCAAAAGTCAATATTTGACCAAATGTACTAAAATCGGCCCAAGAGTCGTCTATTTTGTTATTTTGAACTACCCTTTGACTTCTTCTGGTGATAAATTAGCCATAGAGTAGCCAATATTTGACCCATTGAACATGTTACAGTTATGGATCTTGAAATTTCTATATCTACTTATTAACTCTTTCTGATGTTACATAGATCATTCAAAAGTCAATATTTGACCAAATGTACTAATATCGGGCCAGAGAGTCGTCTATTTTGAACTTTTTAGTTCTACCCTATTGACTGCTTCTGGCGATAGTTCAGCCAATTTTTGACCCACTGAAAATATTTCTGTCTTTGATCTTGAACTTTCTATTCCTACCCAATTGACTCCTTCTGGTGATAAATTAGCCATAGAGTAGCCAATATTTTACCCATTGAACATGTTTCAGTCATGGATCTTGAAATTTCTATTCCTACTTATTGACTCTCTCTGATGTTACATCGGTCATTCAAAAGTCAAAATTTGACCAAATGTACTAAAATCGGGCCCAAGAGTAGTCGATTTTGAACTTTTTAGTTCTACCCATTGACTCCTTCTGGTGATAAATTAGCCATAGAGTAGCCAATTATTGACCCATTGAACATGTTTCAGTTATGGATCTTGAAATTTCTATTCCTACTTATTGACTCTCTCTGATGTTACATCGGTCATGGGGGGTAGTCGGGGGTAGTCGTGGCCTAGTGGTGAGGGAGTCGGACTTGCAATCTGAAGGTTGCCGGTTCGATTCCCACGCTGGCAGGAATTGAAAGTGGGGATTGTGAATGAACAGCACTCTCTCCACCTTTGATACCATGACTAAGGTGCTCTTGAGCAAGACACCTAACCCCTAATTGCTCCCCTTGTAAGTCGCTTTGGATAAAAGCGTCTGCTAAATGATGAAAAATGAAAAATGAAATGAAAAAAATGAAATTCAAAAGTCAAAATTTGACCAAATGTACTAAAATCGGGCCCAAGAGTAGTCGATTTTGAACTTTTTAGTTCTACCCATTGACTCCTTCTGGTGATAAATTAGCCATAGAGTAGCCAATATTTGACCCATTGAACATGTTTAAGTCATGGATCTTGAAATCTCTATACCTACTTATTGACTCTTTCTGATATTATATTGGTCATTCAAAAGTCAATATTTGACCAAATGTACTAATATCGGGCCAGAGAGTCGTCTATTTTGATCGTTTTAGTTCTACCCTATTGACTCCTTCTGGCGATAGTTCAGCCAATTTTTGACCGACTGAAAATATTTCAGTCCTTGATCTTGAACTTTCTATTCCTACCCAATTGACTCCTTCTGGTGATAAATTAGCCATAGAGTAGCCAATATTTTACCCATTGGACATGTTTCAGTTATGGATCTTGAAGTTTTTATACCTACTCATTGACTCTTTCTGAATTTAGGTCAGTCATTCAGAAATCCATATTTGACCAAATGTACTAATATCGGGCCCAAGAGTCGTCGATTTTCAACTTTCTATTTCTACCTAATTGGCTAACTCTGGTGATAAATTAGCCATAGAGTAGTCAATATTTGACCCATTGAACATGTTTCAGTCATGGATCTTAAAATTTCTATACCTACTTATTGACTCTCTCTGATGTTATATCGGTCATTCAAAAGTCAATATTTGACCAAATATACTAAAATCGGGCCCAAGAATCGTCTATTTTGAACTTTATAGTTCTACCCTTTGACTCCCTCTGGTTATAAATTAGCCATAGAGTAGCCAATATTTGACCCATTGAACATGTTTCAGTCATGGATCTTGAAATTTCTATACCTACTTATTGACTCTTTCTGATGTTACATCGGTCATTCAAAAGTCAATATTTGACCAAATGTACTAAAATCGGGCACAAGAGTCGTCTATTTTGAATCTTTTAGTTCTACCCAATTGACTCCTTCTAGAGATAGTTCAGCCAATTTTTGACCCACTGAAAATAATTCAGTCCTTGATCTTGAACTTTCTATTTCTATCCAATTGTCTCCTTCTTGTGATACATTAGCCTTAGAGTAGCCAATATTTTACCCATTGGACATGTTTCAATTATGGATCTTGAAGTTTTTATACCTACTCATTGACTCTTTCTGAATTTAGGTCAGTCATTCAGAAATCCATATTTGACCAAATGTACTAATATCGGGCCCAAGAGTCGTCGATTTTCAACTTTCTATTTCTACCCAATTGGCTAATTCTGGTGATAAATTAGCCATAGAGTAGCCAATATTTGACCCATTGAACATGTTTCAGTCATGAATCTTAAAATTTCTATACCTACTTATTGACTCTCTCTGATGTTATATCGGTTATTCAAAAGTCAATATTTGACCAAATATACTAAAATCGGGCCCAAGAATCGTCTATTTTGAACTTTTTAGTTCTACCCTTTGACTCCTTCTGGTTATAAATTAGCCATAGGGTAGCCAATATTTGACCCATTGAACATGTTTCAGTCATGGATCTTGAAATTTCTATACCTACTTATTGACTCTTTCTGATGTTACATCGGTCATTCAAAAGTCAATATTTGACCAAATGTACTAAAATCGGGCCCAAGAGTCGTCGATTTTGAATATTTTAGTTCTACCCATTGACTCCTTCTGGTGATAAATTAGCCTTAGAGTAGCCAATATTTGACCCATTGAACATGTTTCAGTCATGGATCTTGAAATTTCTATACCTACTTATTGACTCTTTCTGATGTTATATTGGTCATTCAAAAGTCAATATTTGACCAAATATACTAATATCGGGCCAGAGAGTCGTCTATTTTGAACTTTTTAGTTCTACCCTATTGACTCCTTCTGGCGATAGTTCAGCCAATTTTTGACCCACTGAAAATATTTCAGTCCTTGATCTTGAACTTTCTATTCCTACCCAATTGACTCCTTCTGGTGATAAATTAGCTATAGAGTAGCCAATATTTTACCCATTGGACATGTTTCAGTTATGGATCTTGAAGTTTTTATACCTACTCATTGACTCTTTCTGATGTTATATCGGTTATTCAAAAGACAATATTTGACCAAATGTACTAAAATCGGGCCCAAGAATCGTCTATTTTGAACTTTTTAGTTCTACCCTTTGACTCCTTCTGGTTATAAATTAGCCATAGGGTAGCCAAAATTTGACCCATTGAACATGTTTCAGTCATGGATCTTGAAATTTCTATACCTACTTATTGACTCTTTCTGATGTTACATCGGTCATTCAAAAGTCAATATTTGACCAAATGTACTAAAATCGGGCCCAAGAGTCATCTATTTTGAACCTTTTAGTTCTACCCTATTGACTCCTTCTGGAGATAGTTCAGCCAATCTTTGACCCACTGAAAATAATTCAGCCTTAGAGTAGCCAATATTTTACCCATTGCACATGTTTCAATTATGTATCTTGAAATATTTATACCTACTCATTGACTCTTTCTGAATTTAGGTCAGTCATTCAGAAATCCATATTTGACCAAATGTACTAATATCGGGCCCAAGAGTCGTCGATTTTGAACTTTCTATTTCTATCCAATTGACTCCTTCTGGTGATAAATTAGCGATAGAGTAGCCAATAATTGACCCATTGAACATATTTCAGTCATGGATCTTGAAATTTCTATACCTACTTATTGACTCTTTCTGATGTTACATCGGTCATTCAAAAGTCAATATTTGACCAAATGTACTAAAATCGGCCCAAGAGTCGTCTATTTTGAACTTTTGAACTACCCTTTGACTTCTTCTGGTGATAAATTAGCCATAGAGTAGCCAATATTTGACCCATTGAACATGTTACAGTTATGGATCTTGAAATTTCTATATCTACTTATTAACTCTTTCTGATGTTACATAGATCATTCAAAAGTCAATATTTGACCAAATGTACTAATATCGGGCCAGAGAGTCGTCTATTTTGAACTTTTTAGTTCTACCCTATTGACTGCTTCTGGTGATAGTTCAGCCAATTTTTGACCCACTGAAAATATTTCTGTCTTTGATCTTGAACTTTCTATTCCTACCCAATTGACTCCTTCTGGTGATAAATTAGCCATAGAGTAGCCAATATTTTACCCATTGAACATGTTTCAGTCATGGATCTTGAAATTTCTATTCCTACTTATTGACTCTCTCTGATGTTACATCGGTCATTCAAAAGTCAAAATTTGACCAAATGTACTAAAATCGGGCCCAAGAGAAGTCGATTTTGAACTTTTTAGTTCTACCCATTGACTCCTTCTGGTGATAAATTAGCCATAGAGTAGCCAATTATTGACCCATTGAACATGTTTCAGTTATGGATCTTGAAATTTCTATTCCTACTTATTGACTCTCTCTGATGTTACATCGGTCATTCAAAAGTCAATATTTGACCAAATGTACTAATATCAGGCCAGAGAGTAGTCGATTTTGAACTTTTCAGTTCTACCCATTGACTCCTTCTGGTGATAAATTAGCCATAGAGTAGCCAATATTTGACCCATTGAACATGTTTAAGTCATGGATCTTGAAATCTCTATACCTACTTATTGACTCTTTCTGATATTATATTGGTCATTCAAAAGTCAATATTTGACCAAATGTACTAATATCGGGCCAGAGAGTCGTCTATTTTGAACGTTTTAGTTCTACCCTATTGACTCCTTCTGGCGATAGTTCAGCCAATTTTTGACCGACTGAAAATATTTCAGTCCTTGATCTTGAACTTTCTATTCCTACCCAATTGACTCCTTCTGGTGATAAATTAGCCATAGAGTAGCCAATATTTTACCCATTGGACATGTTTCAGTTATGGATCTTGAAGTTTTTATACCTACTCTTTGACTCTTTCTGAATTTAGGTCAGTCATTCAGAAATCCATATTTAACCAAATGTACTAATATCGGGCCCAAGAGTCGTCGATTTTCAACTTTCTATTTCTACCCAATTGGCTAATTCTGGTGATAAATTAGCCATAGAGTAGCCAATATTTGACCCATTGAACATGTTTCAGTCAGGGATCTTAAAATTTCTATACCTACTTATTGACTCTCTCTGATGTTACATCGGTCATTCAAAAGTCAATATTTGACCAAATGTACTAAAATCGGGCCCAAGAGTCGTCGATTTTGAACTTTTTAGTTCTACCCTTTGACTCCTTCTGGTTATAAATTAGCCATAGGGTAGCCAATATTTGACCCATTGAACATGTTTCAGTCATGGATCTTGAAATTTCTATACCTACTTATTGACTCTTTCTGATGTTACATCGGTCATTCAAAAGTCAATATTTGACCAAATGTACTAAAATCGGGCCCAAGAGTCGTCGATTTTGAACTTTCTATTTCTATCCAATTGACTCCTTCTGGTGATAAATTAGCGATAGAGTAGCCAATAATTGACCCATTGAACATATTTCAGTCATGGATCTTGAAATTTCTATACCTACTTATTGACTCTTTCTGATGTTACATCGGTCATTCAAAAGTCAATATTTGACCAAATGTACTAAAATCGGCCCAAGAGTCGTCTATTTTGAACTTTTGAACTACCCTTTGACTTCTTCTGGTGATAAATTAGCCATAGAGTAGCCAATTATTGACCCATTGAACATGTTTCAGTTATGGATCTTGAAATTTCTATTCCTACTTATTGACTCTCTCTGATGTTACATCGGTCATTCAAAAGTCAATATTTGACCAAATGTACTAATATCAGGCCAGAGAGTAGTCGATTTTGAACTTTTTAGTTCTACCCATTGACTCCTTCTGGTGATAAATTAGCCATAGAGTAGCCAATTATTGACCCATTGAACATGTTTCAGTTATGGATCTTGAAATTTCTATTCCTACTTATTGACTCTTACTGATGTTACATCGGTCATTCAAAAGTCAATATTTGACCAAATGTACTAAAATCGGGCCCAAGAGTCATCTATTTTGAACTTTTTAGTTCTACCCTTTGACTCCTTCTAGAGATAGTTCAGCCAATTTTTGACCCACTGAAAATAATTCAGTCCTGGATCTTGAACTTTCTATTTCTATCCAATTGTCTCCTTCTTGTGATACATTAGCCTTAGAGTAGCCAATATTTGACCCATTGAACATGTTTCAGTCATGGATCTAAAAAATTCTAGACCTACTTATTGAATCTATCTGATGTTACATCGGTCATTCAAAAGTCAATATTTGACCAAATGTACTAAAATCGGGCCCAAGAGTCGTCTATTTTGAACTTTTTAGTTCTACCCTTTGACACCTTCTGGTGATAAATTAGCCATAGAGTAGCCAATATTTGACCCATTGAACATGTTTCAGTCATGGATCTTGAAATTTCTATACCTACTTATTGACTCTTTCTGATGTTACATCGGTCATTCAAAAGTCAATATTTGACCAAATGTACTAAAATCGGGCCCAAGAGTCGTCTATTTTAAACTTTTTAGTTCTACCCTTTGACTCCTTCTGGTGATAAATTAGCCATAGAGTAGCCAATATTTGACCCATTGAACATGTTTCAGTTATGGATCTTGAAATTTCTATATCTACTTATTAACTCTTTCTGATGTTACACAGATCATCAAAATTCAATATTTGACCAAATGTACTAATATCGGGCCAGAGAGTCGTCTATTTTGAACTTTTTAGTTCTACCCTATTGACTCCTTCTGGCGATAGTTCAGCCAATTCTTGACCCACTGAAAATATTTCAGTCCTTGATCTTGAACTTTCTATTCCTACCCAATTGACTCCTTCTGGTGATAAATTAGCCATAGAGTAGCCAATATTTTACCCATTGGACATGTTTCAGTTATCGATCTTGAAGTTTTTATACCTACTCATTGACTCTTTCTGAATTTAGGTCAGTCATTCAGAAATCCATATTTGACCAAATGTACTAATATCGGGCCCAAGAGTCGTCTATTTTGAACTTTTTAGTTCTACCCTTTGACTCCTTCTGGTGATAAATTAGCCATAGAGTAGCCAATATTTGACCCATTGAACATGTTTCAGTAATGGATCTTGAAATTTCTATACCTACTTATTGACTCTTTCTGATGTTACAGAGATCGTTCAAAAGTCAATATTTGACCAAATGTACTAAAATCGGGCCCAAGAGTCGTCGATTTTGAACTTTTTAGTTCTACCCTTTGACTCCTTCTGGTGATAAATTAGCCATAGAGTAGCCAATATTTGACCCATTGAACATGTTTCAGTCATGGATCTTGAAATTTCTAGACCTACTTATTGACTCTTTCTGATGTTACATCGGTCATTCAAAAGTCAATATTTGACCAAATGTACTAAAATCGGGCCCAAGAGTCGTCTATTTTAAACTTTTTAGTTCTACCCTTTGACTCCTTCTGGAGATAGTTCAGCCAATTTTTGACCCACTGAAAATATTTCAGTCCTTGATCTTGAACTTTCTATTCCCACCCAATTGACTCCTTCTTGTGATACATTAGCCTTAGAGTAGCCAATATTTTACCCATTGGACATGTTTCAGTTTTGGATCTTGAAATTTTTATACCTACTCATTGACTCTTTCTGAATTTAGGTCAGTCATTCAGAAATCCATATTTGACCAAATGTACTAACACTGGGCCCAAGAGTCGTCTATTTTGAACTTTTTAGTTCTACCCTATTGACTCCTTCTGGAGATAGTTCAGCGAATTTTTGACCCACTCAAAATATTTCAGTCCTTGATCTTGAACTTTCTATTACTACCCAATTGACTCTTTCTTGTGATACATTAGCCTTAGAGTAGCCAATATTTTACCCATTGGACATGTTTCAGATATGGATCTTGAAGTTTTATACCTACTCATTGACTCTTTCTGAATTTAGGTCAGTAATTCAGAAATCCATATTTGACCAAATGTACTAATATCGGGCACAAGAGTCGTCGATTTAGAACTTTCTATTCCTACCCAATTGACTCCTTCTTGTGATACATTAGCCTTAGAGTAGCCAATATTTTACCCATTGGACATGTTTCAGATATGGAACTTGACATTTTTACCCATTGGACATGTTTCAGTTATGGATCTTAAAATTTCTATACCTACTTATTGACTCTATCTGATGTTACATCGGTCATTCAAAAGTCAATATTTGACCAAATGTAGTAAAATCGGGCCCAAGAGTCGTCTATTTTGAACTTTTTAGTTCTACCCTTTGCCCCCTTCTGGTGATAAATTAGTCATAGAGTAGCCAATATTTGACCCATTGAACATGTAATATCGGGCCCAAGAGTTGTCGATTTTGAATATTTTAGTTCTACCCATTGACTCCTTCTGGTGATAAATTAGCCATAGAGTAGCCAATATTTGACCCATTGAACATGTTTCAGTCATGGATCTTAAAATTTCTATACCTACTTATTGACTCTATCTGATGTTACATCGGTCATTCAAAAGTCAATATTTGACCAAATGTAGTAAAATCGGGCCCAAGAGTCGTCTATTTTGAACTTTTTAGTTCTACCCTTTGACTCCTTCTGGTGATAAATTAGCCATAGAGTAGCCAATATTTGACCCATTGAACATGTTTCAGTCATGGATCTTGAAATTTCTATACCTACTTATTGACTCTTTCTGATGTTACATCGGTCATTCAAAAGTCAATATTTGACCAAATGTACTAAAATCGGGCCCAAGAGTCGTCTATTTTAAACTTTTTAGTTCTACCCTTTGACTCCTTCTGGTGATAAATTAGCCATAGAGTAGCCAATATTTGACCCATTGAACATGTTTCAGTTATGGATCTTGAAATTTCTATATCTACTTATTAACTCTTTCTGATGTTACACAGATCATCAAAAGTCAATATTTGACCAAATGTACTAATATCGGGCCAGAGAGTCGTCTATTTTGAACTTTTTAGTTCTACCCTTTGACTCCTTCTGGCGATAGTTCAGCCAATTTTTGACCCACTGAAAATATTTCAGTCCTTGATCTTGAACTTTCTATTCCTACCCAATTGACTCCTTCTGGTGATAAATTAGCCATAGAGTAGCCAATATTTTACCCATTGGACATGTTTCAGTTATCGATCTTGAAGTTTTTATACCTACTTATTGACTCTTTCTGAATTTAGGTCAGTCATTCAGAAATCCATATTTGACCAAATGTACTAATATCGGGCCCAAGAGTCGTCTATTTTGAACTTTTTAGTTCTACCCTTTGACTCCTTCTGGTGATAAATTAGCCATAGAGTAGCCAATATTTGACCCATTGAACATGTTTCAGTAATGGATCTTGAAATTTCTATACCTACTTATTGACTCTTTCTGATGTTACATAGATCATTCAAAAGTCAATATTTGACCAAATGTACTAAAATCGGGCCCAAGAGTCGTCGATTTTGAACTTTTTAGTTCTACCCATTGACTCCTTCTGGTGATAAATTAGCCATAGAGTAGCCAATATTTGACCCATTGAACATATTTCAGTCATGGATCTAAAAAATTCTAGACCTACTTATTGAATCTATCTGATGTTACATCGGTCATTCAAAAGTCAATATTTGACCAAATGTACTAAAATCGGGCCCAAGAGTCGTCTATTTTGAACTTTTTAGTTCTACCCTTTGACTCCTTCTGGTGATAAATTAGCCATAGAGTAGCCAATATTTGACCCATTGAACATGTTTCAGTCATGGATCTTGAAATTTCTAGACCTACTTATTGACTCTTTCTGATGTTACATCGGTCATTCAAAAGTCAATATTTGACCAAATGTACTAAAATCGGGCCCAAGAGTTGTCTATTTTAAACTTTTTAGTTCTACCCTTTGACTCCTTCTGGAGATAGTTCAGCCAATTTTTGACCCACTGAAAATATTTCAGTCCTTGATCTTGAACTTTCTATTCCTACCCAATTGACTCCTTCTTGTGATACATTAGCCTTAGAGTAGCCAATATTTTACCCATTGGACATGTTTCAGTTTTGGATCTTGAAATTTTTATACCTACTCATTGACTCTTTCTGAATTTAGGTCAGTCATTCAGAAATCCATATTTGACCAAATGTACTAACACTGGGCCCAAGAGTCGTCTATTTTGAACTTTTTAGTTCTACCCTATTGACTCCTTCTGGAGATAGTTCAGCGAATTTTTGACCCACTCAAAATATTTCAGTCCTTGATCTTGAACTTTCTATTACTACCCAATTGACTCTTTCTTGTGATACATTAGCCTTAGAGTAGCCAATGTTTTACCCATTGGACATGTTTCAGATATGGATCTTGAAGTTTTATACCTACTCATTGACTCTTTCTGAATTTAGGTCAGTAATTCAGAAATCCATATTTGACCAAATGTACTAATATCGGGCACAAGAGTCGTCGATTTTGAACTTTCTATTCCTACCCAATTGACACCTTCTTGTGATACATTAGCCTTAAAGTAGCCAATATTTTACCCATTGGACATGTTTCAGATATGGAACTTGACATTTTTACCCATTGGACATGTTTCAGTTATGGATCTTAAAATTTCTATACCTACTTATTGACTCTATCTGATGTTACATCGGTCATTCAAAAGTCAATATTTGACCAAATGTAGTAAAATCGGGCCCAAGAGTCGTCTATTTTGAACTTTTTAGTTCTACCCTTTGCCCCCTTCTGGTGATAAATTAGTCATAGAGTAGCCAATATTTGACCCATTGAACATGTAATATCGGACCCAAGAGTTGTCGATTTTGAATATTTTAGTTCTACCCATTGACTCCTTCTGGTGATAAATTAGCCATAGAGTAGCCAATATTTGACCCATTGAACATGTTTCAGTCATGGATCTTGAAATTTCTAGACCTACTTATTGACTCTTTCTGATGTTACATCGGTCATTCAAAAGTCAATATTTGACCAAATGTACTAAAATCGGGCCCAAGAGTCGTCTATTTTGAACTTTTTAGTTCTACCCTTTGCCCCCTTCTGGTGATAAATTAGTCATAGAGTAGCCAATATTTGACCCATTGAACATGTAATATCGGGCCCAAGAGTTGTCGATTTTGAATATTTTAGTTCTACCCATTGACTCCTTCTGGTGATAAATTAGCCATAGAGTAGCCAATATTTGACCCATTGAACATGTTTAAGTCATGGATCTTGAAATTTTTATACCTACTTATTGACTCTTTCTGATGTTATATTGGTCATTCAAAAGTCAATATTTGACCAAATGTACTAATATCGGGCCAGAGAGTCGTCTATTTTGAACTTTTTAGTTCTACCCTA
Organism: Zacco platypus; assembly: GCA_038088235.1. NCBI lineage: Eukaryota > Metazoa > Chordata > Actinopteri > Cypriniformes > Xenocyprididae > Zacco > Zacco platypus. The sequence goes on from CM076064.1 coordinate 19,328,645, forward strand.
TTGACTCCTTCTGGCGATAGTTCAGCCAATTTTTGACCCACTGAAAATATTTCAGTCCTTGATCTTGAACTTTCTATTCCTACCCAATTGATTCCTTCTGGTGATAAATTAGCCATAGAGTAGCCAATATTTTACCCATTGGACATGTTTCAGTTATGGATCTTGAAATTTTTATACCTACTTATTGACTCTTTCTGAATTTAGGTCAGTCATTCAGAAATCCATATTTGACCAAATGTACTAATATCGGGCCCAAGAGTCGTCGATTTTGAACTTTTTAGTTCTACCCATTGACTCCTTCTGGTGATAAATTAGCCATAGAGTAGCCAATATTTGACCCATTGAACATGTTTCAGTCATGGATCTAAAAAATTCTAGGCCTACTTATTGAATCTATCTGATGTTACATCGGTCATTCAAAAGTCAATATTTGACCAAATGTACTAAAATCGGGCCCAAGAGTCGTCTATTTTGAACTTTTTAGTTCTACCCTTTGACTCCTTCTGGTGATAAATTAGCCATAGAGTAGCCAATATTTGACCCATTGAACATGTTTCAGTCATGGATCTTGAAATTTCTATACCTACTTATTGACTCTTTCTGATGTTACATCGGTCATTCAAAAGTCAATATTTGACCAAATGTACTAAAATCGGGCCCAAGAGTCGTCTATTTTAAACTTTTTAGTTCTACCCTTTGACTCCTTCTGGTGATAAATTAGCCATAGAGTAGCCAATATTTGACCCATTGAACATGTTTCAGTTATGGATCTTGAAATTTCTATATCTACTTATTAACTCTTTCTGATGTTACACAGATCATCAAAAGTCAATATTTGACCAAATGTACTAATATCGGGCCAGAGAGTCGTCTATTTTGAACTTTTTAGTTCTACCCTATTGACTCCTTCTGGCGATAGTTCAGCCAATTTTTGACCCACTGAAAATATTTCAGTCCTTGATCTTGAACTTTCTATTCCTACCCAATTGACTCCTTCTGGTGATAAATTAGCCATAGAGCAGCCAATATTTTACCCATTGGACATGTTTCAGTTATGGATCTTGAAGTTTTTATACCTACTCATTGACTCTTTCTGAATTTAGGTCAGTCATTCAGAAATCCATATTTGACCAAATGTACTAAAATCGGGCCCAAGAGTCGTCGATTTTGAACTTTTTAGTTCTACCCTTTGACTCCTTCTGGTGATAAATTAGCCATAGAGTAGCCAATATTTGACCCATTGAACATGTTTCAGTAATGGATCTTGAAATTTCTATTCCTACTTATTGACTCTTTCTGATGTTACATAGATCATTCAAAAGTCAATATTTGACCAAATGTACTAAAATCGGGCCCAAGAGTCGTCGATTTTGAACTTTTTAGTTCTACCCATTGACTCCTTCTGGTGATAAATTAGCCATAGAGTAGCCAATATTTGACCCATTGAACATATTTCAGTCATGGATCTAAAAAATTCTAGACCTACTTATTGAATCTATCTGATGTTACATCGGTCATTCAAAAGTCAATATTTGACCAAATGTACTAAAATCGGGCCCAAGAGTCGTCGATTTTGAACTTTTTAGTTCTACCCATTGACTCCTTCTGGTGATAAATTAGCCATAGAGTAGCCAATATTTGACCCATTGAACATGTTTCAGTCATGGATCTTGAAATTTCTATACCTACTTATTGACTCTTTCTGATGTTACATCGGTCATTCAAAAGTCAATATTTGACCAAATGTACTAAAATCGGGCCCAAGAGTCGTCTATTTTAAACTTTTTAGTTCTACCCTTTGACTCCTTCTGGTGATAAATTAGCCATAGAGTAGCCAATATTTGACCCATTGAACATGTTTCAGTTATGGATCTTGAAATTTCTATATCTACTTATTAACTCTTTCTGATGTTACACAGATCATCAAAAGTCAATATTTGACCAAATGTACTAATATCGGGCCAGAGAGTCGTCTATTTTGAACTTTTTAGTTCTACCCTATTGACTCCTTCTGGCGATAGTTCAGCCAATTTTTGACCCACTGAAAATATTTCAGTCCTTGATCTTGAACTTTCTATTCCTACCCAATTGACTCCTTCTGGTGATAAATTAGCCATAGAGCAGCCAATATTTTACCCATTGGACATGTTTCAGTTATGGATCTTGAAGTTTTTATACCTACTCATTGACTCTTTCTGAATTTAGGTCAGTCATTCAGAAATCCATATTTGACCAAATGTACTAAAATCGGGCCCAAGAGTCGTCGATTTTGAACTTTTTAGTTCTACCCTTTGACTCCTTCTGGTGATAAATTAGCCATAGAGTAGCCAATATTTGACCCATTGAACATGTTTCAGTAATGGATCTTGAAATTTCTATTCCTACTTATTGACTCTTTCTGATGTTACATAGATCATTCAAAAGTCAATATTTGACCAAATGTACTAAAATCGGGCCCAAGAGTCGTCGATTTTGAACTTTTTAGTTCTACCCATTGACTCCTTCTGGTGATAAATTAGCCATAGAGTAGCCAATATTTGACCCATTGAACATATTTCAGTCATGGATCTAAAAAATTCTAGACCTACTTATTGAATCTATCTGATGTTACATCGGTCATTCAAAAGTCAATATTTGACCAAATGTACTAAAATCGGGCCCAAGAGTCGTCTATTTTGAACTTTTTAGTTCTACCCTTTGACTCCTTCTGGTGATAAATTAGCCATAGAGTAGCCAATATTTGACCCATTGAACATGTTTCAGTCATGGATCTTGAAATTTCTATACCTACTTATTGACTCTTTCTGATGTTACATCGGTCATTCAAAAGTCAATATTTGACCAAATGTACTAATATCGGGCCAGAGAGTCGTCTATTTTGAAATTTTTAGTTCTACCCTATTGACTCCTTCTGGCGATAGTTCAGCCAATTTTTGACCCACTGAAAATATTTCAGTCCTTGATCTTGAACTTTCTATTCCTACCCAATTGACTCCTTCTGGTGATAAATTAGCCATAGAGTAGCCAATATTTTACCCATTGGACATGTTTCAGTTATGGATCTTGAAATTTTTATACCTACTTATTGACTCTTTCTGAATTTAGGTCAGTCATTCAGAAATCCATATTTGACCAAATGTACTAATATCGGGCCCAAGAGTCGTCGATTTTGAACTTTTTAGTTCTACCCATTGACTCCTTCTGGTGATAAATTAGCCATAGAGTAGCCAATATTTGACCCATTGAACATGTTTCAGTCATGGATCTAAAAAATTCTAGGCCTACTTATTGAATCTATCTGATGTTACATCGGTCATTCAAAAGTCAATATTTGACCAAATGTACTAAAATCGGGCCCAAGAGTCGTCTATTTTGAACTTTTTAGTTCTACCCTTTGACTCCTTCTGGTGATAAATTAGCCATAGAGTAGCCAATATTTGACCCATTGAACATGTTTCAGTCATGGATCTTGAAATTTCTATACCTACTTATTGACTCTTTCTGATGTTACATCGGTCATTCAAAAGTCAATATTTGACCAAATGTACTAAAATCGGGCCCAAGAGTCGTCTATTTTAAACTTTTTAGTTCTACCCTTTGACTCCTTCTGGTGATAAATTAGCCATAGAGTAGCCAATATTTGACCCATTGAACATGTTTCAGTTATGGATCTTGAAATTTCTATATCTACTTATTAACTCTTTCTGATGTTACACAGATCATCAAAAGTCAATATTTGACCAAATGTACTAATATCGGGCCAGAGAGTCGTCTATTTTGAACTTTTTAGTTCTACCCTATTGACTCCTTCTGGCGATAGTTCAGCCAATTTTTGACCCACTGAAAATATTTCAGTCCTTGATCTTGAACTTTCTATTCCTACCCAATTGACTCCTTCTTGTGATACATTAGCCTTAGAGTAGCCAATATTTTACCCACTGGACATGTTTCAGTTTTGCATCTTGAAATTTTTATACCTACTCATTGACTCTTTCTGAATTTAGGTCCGTCATTCAGAAATCCATATTTGACCAAAAGTACTAATATCGGGCCCAAGAGTCGTCGATTTTGAACTTTCTATTTCTACTCAATTGACTCCTTCTTGTGATAAATTAGCCATAGAGTAGCCAATATTTGACCCATTGAACATGTTTCAGTCATGGATCTTGAAATTTCTTTTCCTACTTATTGACTCTTTCTGATGTTATATCGGTCATTCAAAAGTCAATATTTTACCAAATGTACTAAAATCGGGCCCAAGAGTCATCTATTTTGAACTTTTCAGTTCTACCCTATTGACTCCTTCTGGCGATAGTTCAGCCAATTTTTGACCCACTGAAAATATTTCAGTCCTTGATCTTGAACTTTCTATTCCTACCCAATTGACTCCTTCTGGTGATAAATTAGCCATAGAGTAGCCAATATTTTACCCATTGGACATGTTTCAGGTATCGATCTTGAAGTTTTTATACCTACTCATTGACTCTTTCTGAATTTAGGTCAGTCATTCAGAAATCCATATTTGACCAAATGTACTAATATCGGGCCCAAGAGTCGTTGATTTTGAACTTTCTATTTCTACCCAATTGACTCCTTCTGGTGATAAATTAGCGATAGAGTAGCCAATAATTGACCCATTGAACATGTTTCAGTCATGGATCTTGAAATTTCTATTCCTACTTATTGACTCTCTCTGATGTTACATCGGTCATTCAAAAGTCAATATTTGACCAAATGTACTAAAATCGGGCCCAAGAGTCGTCTATTTTGAACTTTTTAGTTCTACCCATTGACTCCTTCTGGTGATAAATTAGCCATAGAGTAGCCAATATTTGACCCATTGAATATGTTTCAGTCATGGATCTTGAAAATTCTAGACCTACTTATTGAATCTATCTGATGTTACATCGGTCAGTCAAAAGTCAATATTTCAGCAAATGTACTAAAATCGGGCCCAAGAGTCGTCTATTTTGAACTTTTTAGTTCTAACCTATTGACTCCTTCTGGAGATAGTTCAGCCAATTTTTGACCCACTGAAAATATTTCAGTCCTTGATCTTGAACTTTCTATTCCTACCCAATTGACTCCTTCTTGTGATACATTAGCCTTAGAGTAGCCAATATTTTACCCATTGGACATGTTTCAGTTTTGGATCTTGAAATTTTTATACCTACTCATTGACTCTTTCTGAATTTAGGTCCGTCATTCAGAAATCCATATTTGACCAAAAGTACTAATATCGGGCCCAAGAGTCGTCGATTTTGAACTTTCTATTTCTACCCAATTGACTCCTTCTTGTGATAAATTAGCCATAGAGTAGCCAATATTTGACCCATTGAACATGTTTCAGTCATGGATCTTGAAATTTCTTTACCTACTTATTGACTCTTTCTGATGTTATATCGGTCATTCAAAAGTCAATATTTGAAAAAATGTACTAAAATCGGGCCCAAGAGTCGTCGATTTTGAACTTTTTAGTTCTACCCATTGACTCCTTCTGGTGATAAATTAGCCATAGAGTAGCCAATATTTGACCCATTGAACATATTTCAGTCATGGATCTAAAAAATTCTAGACCTACTTATTGAATCTATCTGATGTTACATCGGTCATTCAAAAGTCAATATTTGACCAAATGTACTAAAATCGGGCCCAAGAGTCGTCTATTTTGAACTTTTTAGTTCTACCCTTTGACTCCTTCTGGTGATAAATTAGCCATAGAGTAGCCAATATTTGACCCATTGAACATGTTTCAGTCATGGATCTTGAAATTTCTATACCTACTTATTGACTCTTTCTGATGTTACATCGGTCATTCAAAAGTCAATATTTGACCAAATGTACTAAAATCGGGCCCAAGAGTCGTCTATTTTAAACTTTTTAGTTCTACCCTTTGACTCCTTCTGGAGATAGTTCAGCCAATTTTTGAACCACTGAAAATATTTCAGTCCTTGATCTTGAACTTTCTATTCCTACCCAATTGACTCCTTCTTGTGATACATTAGCCTTAGAGTAGCCAATATTTTACCCATTGGACATGTTTCAGTTTTGCATCTTGAAATTTTTATACCTACTCATTGACTCTTTCTGAATTTAGGTCCGTCATTCAGAAATCCATATTTGACCAAAAGTACTAATATCGGGCCCAAGAGTCGTCGATTTTGAACTTTCTATTTCTACTCAATTGACTCCTTCTTGTGATAAATTAGCCATAGAGTAGCCAATATTTGACCCATTGAACATGTTTCAGTCATGGATCTTGAAATTTCTTTACCTGCTTATTGACTCTTTCTGATGTTATATCGGTCATTCAAAAGTCAATATTTTACCAAATGTACTAAAATCGGGCCCAAGAGTCGTCTATTTTGAACTTTTCAGTTCTACCCTATTGACTCCTTCTGGCGATAGTTCAGCCAATTTTTGACCCACTGAAAATATTTCAGTCCTTGATCTTGAACTTTCTATTCCTACCCAATTGACTCCTTCTGGTGATAAATTAGCCATAGAGTAGCCAATATTTTACCCATTGGACATGTTTCAGGTATCGATCTTGAAGTTTTTATACCTACTCATTGACTCTTTCTGAATTTAGGTCAGTCATTCAGAAATCCATATTTGACCAAATGTACTAATATCGGGCCCAAGAGTCGTTGATTTTGAACTTTCTATTTCTACCCAATTGACTCCTTCTGGTGATAAATTAGCGATAGAGTAGCCAATAATTGACCCATTGAACATGTTTCAGTCATGGATCTTGAAATTTCTATTCCTACTTATTGACTCTCTCTGATGTTACATCGGTCATTCAAAAGTCAATATTTGACCAAATGTACTAAAATCGGGCCCAAGAGTCGTCTATTTTGAACTTTTTAGTTCTACCCATTGACTCCTTCTGGTGATAAATTAGCCATAGAGTAGCCAATATTTGACCCATTGAATATGTTTCAGTCATGGATCTTGAAAATTCTAGACCTACTTATTGAATCTATCTGATGTTACATCGGTCAGTCAAAAGTCAATATTTCAGCAAATGTACTAAAATCGGGCCCAAGAGTCGTCTATTTTGAACTTTTTAGTTCTAACCTGTTGACTCCTTCTGGAGATAGTTCAGCCAATTTTTGACCCACTGAAAATATTTCAGTCCTTGATCTTGAACTTTCTATTCCTACCCAATTGACTCCTTCTTGTGATACATTAGCCTTAGAGTAGCCAATATTTTACCCATTGGACATGTTTCAGTTTTGGATCTTGAAATTTTTATACCTACTCATTGACTCTTTCTGAATTTAGGTCCGTCATTCAGAAATCCATATTTGACCAAAAGTACTAATATCGGGCCCAAGAGTCGTCGATTTTGAACTTTCTATTTCTACCCAATTGACTCCTTCTTGTGATAAATTAGCCATAGAGTAGCCAATATTTGACCCATTGAACATGTTTCAGTCATGGATCTTGAAATTTCTTTACCTACTTATTGACTCTTTCTGATGTTATATCGGTCATTCAAAAGTCAATATTTTACCAAATGTACTAAAATCGGGCCCAAGAGTCGTCTATTTTGAACTTTTCAGTTCTACCCTATTGACTCCTTCTAGCGATAGTTCAGCCAATTTTTGACCCACTGAAAATATTTCAGTCCTTGATCTTGAACTTTCTATTCCTACCCAATTGACTCCTTCTGGTGATAAATTAGCCATAGAGTAGCCAATATTTTACCCATTGGACATGTTTTAGTAATGGATCTTGAAATTTCTAGACCTACTTATTGAATCTATCTGATGTTACATCGGTCATTCAAAAGTCAATATTTGACCAAATGTACTAAAATCGGGCCCAAGAGTCGTCTATTTTGAACTTTTTAGTTCTACCCTTTGACTCCTTCTCGTGATAAATTAGCCATAGAGTAGCCAATATTTTACCCATTGAACATGTTTCAGTCATGGATCTTGAAATTTCTAGACCTACTTATTGAATCTATCTGATGTTACATCGGTCATTGAAAAGTCAATATTTGACCAAATGTACTAAAATCGGGCCCAAGAGTCGTCTATTTTGAACTTTTTTTTTCTACCCTTTGACACCTTCTGGTGATAAATTAGCCATACAGTAGCCAATATTTGACCCATTGAACATGTTTCAGTCATGGATCCTGAAATTTATATACCTACTTATTGACTCTTTCTGATGTTACATCTTTCTTTCAAAAGTCGATATTTGACCAAATGTACTAAAATCGGGCCCAAGAGTCGTCTAATTTGAACTTTTTAGTTCTATCCTTTGACTTCATTTGGTGATAAATTAGCCATAGAGTAGCCAATATTTGACCCATTGAACATGTTTCAGTCATGGATCTTGAAATTTCTATACCTACTTATTGACTCTTTCTGATGTTACATCGGTCATTCAAAAGTCAATATTTGACCAAATGTACTAAAATCGGGCCCAAGAGTCATCTATTTTGAACCTTTTAGTTCTACCCTATTGACTCCTTCTGGAGATAGTTCAGCCAATTTTTGACCCACTGAAAATAATTCAGTCCTTGATCTTGAACTTTCTATTTCTATCCAATTGTCTCCTTCTTGTGATACATTAGCCTTAGAGTAGCCAATATTTTACCCATTGGACATGTTTCAATTATGGATCTTGAAATATTTATACCTACTCATTGACTCTTTCTGAATTTAGGTCAGTCATTCAGAAATCCATATTCTACCAAATGTACTAATATCGGGCCCAAGAGTTGTCGATTTTGAACTTTCTATTTCTATCCAATTGACTCCTTCTGGTGATAAATTAGCGATAGAGTAGCCAATAATTGACACATTGAACATATTTCAGTCATGGATCTTGAAATTTCTATACCTACTTATTGACTCTTTCTGATGTTACATCGGTCATTCAAAAGTCAATATTTGACCAAATGTACTAAAATCGGGAACAAGAGTCGTCTATTTTGAACTTTTTAGTTCTACCCTTTGACTCCTTCAGGTGATAAATTAGCCATAGAGTAGCCAATATGTGACCCATTGAACATGTTTCAGTTATGGATCTTGAAATTTCTATATCTACTTATTAACTCTTTCTGATGTTACATAGATCATTCAAAAGTCAATATTTGACCAAATGTACTAATATCGGGCCAGAGAGTCGTCTATTTTGAACTTTTTAGTTCTACCCTATTGACTGCTTCTGGCGATAGTTCAGCCAATTTTTGACCCACTGAAAATATTTCAGTCCTTGATCTTGAACTTTCTATTCCTGCCCAATTGACTCCTTCTGATGATAAATTAGCCATAGAGTAGCCAATATTTTACCCATTGGACATGTTTCAGTTATCGATCTTGAAGTTTTTATAGTTACTCATTGACTCTTTCTGAATTTAGGTCAGTCATTCAGAAATCCATATTTGACCAAATGTACTAATAGTCGTTGCCCAAGAGTCGTTGATTTTAAAATTAGCGATAGAGTAGCCAATATTTGACCCATTGAACATGTTTCAGTCATGGATCTTGAAATTTCTTTACCTACTTATTGACTCTTTCTGATGTTATATCGGTCATTCAAAAGTCAATATTTTACCAAATGTACTAAAATCGGGCCCAAGAGTCGTCTATTTTGAACTTTTCAGTTCCCTTTCGAGGGAACTCGCACTGCGTCGATACGACACTTTGGGGAATGCCCTCAGCGTGACGCGTCTGAAGCATGAATGAAACTATTCCAATCCTGATGTGACGGCATACATGGAAGCTACAAAGGGACGCCGGCACACAACAGAGTTAGCTTTTTGCTCTTCAGCAAGCGCTTTCTGTCAAGCTGTCAGTCCTAATTGGTGTTGTGTGTCCCGTTGGAACTTGAAAGTGTGTCTACCTATGCTCCTGTTCCTGGCGCGGAAGCCCGTTCTGCGGTTTCTTCTGCCCAGTGCGGGAGCATGATGCTGAGCTATCTGCATCTGAGGATGTGGATATGTTCAGTGTTGCCGCGGGTGGAACCTTGCTTATGAAAGTGGGGACACACGTGATCGGTGCATATCACTTTTGGGTGCAGGGCACCAACAGTCAGCTCTCGAGGGGGCTGGCTGTGTTTATTCAGAAGTATCTCGAATAAAAAAGTCTTGTGTAACATGAACTGCAGTAAAGATTCTATGGCTCTGATCTCGCATTTGCTGAGGCAATGCGTAGATTTTGAGTCTGCAAATTGCAAACGAATCTAGTGGCTCTGATCTCGCGTCTGCCGAGGCGACGCGTAGATTTTGAGTCTGCTAACTGCAGTAAGATTCTATGGCTCTGATCTCGCATTTGCTGAGGCAATGCGTAGATTTTGAGTCTGCAAATTGCAAACGAATCTAGTGGCTCTGTTCTCGCGTCTGCCGAGGCGACGCATAGATTTTGAGTCTGCTAACTGCAGTAAAGATTCTATGGCTCTGATCTCGCATTTGCTGAGGAAATGCGTAGATTTTGAGTCTGCAAATTGCAAACGAATCTAGTGGCTCTGTTCTCGCGTCTGCCGAGGCGACGCATAGATTTCGAGTCTGCTAACTGCAGTAAAGATTCTATGGCTCTGATCTTGCGTCTGCCGAGGCGACGTGTAGATTTCGGTTCCGCAATAAATAACAATATAGTATGTTAATGGCTGCATTTAATTCCAATGAATTAAAATGTGGAATGGTCATCTTACTTTGAGAAGTTTAGATGTCTATTTATTTAATATACTATATTCAGCCTATCATCCAGATCATGCTTCACTTGTCTGGTGTTTTATGGCTGTGTTTTGTTGGGCGGATCCCTCAGGAAATCGATGTTGGAACCCCGCCATCCAGTACGCTTCGGGCCGCATCAATTTCCAGCGAACGCACGCTGCAGTGTCCGCCCCAAGGGCTTGCGGCCTGGCAGCGACGGCGTCCGCACACAGAAAATTGTTTTCGACCTTTCCCTGCCAGTATTCCATTTCAGGGGGTCGTGAACGATACTCCAATAACACCCGAGGTCAGCCTTGAGAGGCTGATTCCCTTAGTAGATTATATCGGCGCATGGCAATGCCTTCCAAGTATATCTCCGTGGGCCCAGCGTACAGTAGAAAAGGGGTACAGACTGCAGTTCGGCTATTGCCCCCTGAGTTTCAATGGGGCGGTCTGGACTGTGGTGCACCCAGAGCAGGGTCGGGTTATGGAACAGGAAGTTCACTCGCTGTTGGTAAGGAGGCCATAGAGCGTGTTCCTCCGCCAGACAGGGAGTCAGGGTTCTACAGCCGGTACTTCATTGTTCCCAAGAAGGATGGGGGGTTGCATCCAATTTTAGATCTGCAGCATTTGAATCGTTCTCTGAGGAGATTCAGGTTCAAGATGCTCACTATTCCCGTCATCGTGAGTTAGATCAGATCCGAGGACTAGTTTGTCACGATAGATCTAAAGGACGCATACTTCCATGTATCCATCACAGGAAGTTCCTGAGGTTCGCTTTCGGGAAGCGTTCCAATATCGGGTTCTTCCGTTTGGCCTAGCTCTCTCCCCTCGCACTTTCACCAAGTGCATGGATGCAGCTTTAGCACCATCGTGGCTTCAGGGCATCTGTGTGCTAAATTACTTCGATGACTGGCTTATTCTGGCCCAGTCTCGAGAGATGGCAGTTCGGCATCGAGATGTCGTTCCTGGCCACATTCAGAGCCGAGGGTTGAGACTCAACACCAAAAAGAGCGTGTTGTCGCCCGCACAGAGAACTGTGTTCCTGGGGGTGGTATGGGACTCGAGATCGATGTGGGCACAATTGTCTCCCGCTCGTGGCGAGTCCATCCTGGCGATGGTTTCCAGCATGAAGCTAGACCACGCTATCACTGTGAAGCAGTTTAAAAGACTGCTGGGGCTCATGGCAGCTGCATCCAACGTAATTCCTTTTGGCCTTCTGTACATGAGACCCCTACAGTGGTGGTTGAAAACCAAGGGGTTTTCCTCAAGAGGAAATCCATTCCGTATGATCAGGGTCACGCGCCAATGCCTTCGTGCACTGTCCATATGGAGGAAACCTTGGTTCCTGTCCCAAGGTTCCGTACTGGAAGCGTCATGTCGCCGCAAAGTCGTTCGACAGATGCATCCCTTACTGGCTGGGGCGCGGTCATGGAGGGCCGTTTTGCGAGAGGTCTGTGGCAGGCCCCGCATTTTTCATGGCACATCAATTGACTGGAAATGCTGGCGGTCTACAAAGCTCTGAGGAGCTTTCTCCCAGATCTCTGCGGGCACCATGTCCTAGTACGAGCGGACAATATGTTGGTGGTCTCGTACTTGAACCATCAGGGGGGTCTGAGGTCGCGCCCTCTGTCTGGCGCATCAGATTCTCCTGTGGGCCCAGGGGAAACTGTCGTCTCTCAGAGCGATGTATGTCCCCGGGGACCAGAATCAGGAAGCAGACGTCCTGTTGAGGCAGGGGTTGAGACCCGGGGAATGGAGAACTTCATCCAGAGGTGGTGTAATCAATATGCGAGAGGTTCGGCCCAGTGGAAGTGGATTTGTTCACGTCTCGAGCAACGACCCACTGTCCGCTGTGGTTTTCTCTCACGCATCCAGCCCCACTGGGGTTGGATGTCATGGTACAGACGTGGCCGAGGCTTCGTCTGTACGCTTTTTCCCCGATCGTTCTGCTCCCGGTAGTCCTGGAGAGGGTCCAGAAAAAAGGGGTCAGTCTCTCATCTTTATTTATATAGCGCTTTTTACAATGCAAATTGTGGCAAAGCAGCTTTACATTAATAAGAAAATGGTGTCATTGTCCAGCCTATTCTATATATTATTGATTCATTCCGTTGCAAAGATCAATAGTTATTAGTCTAGGTAATTTAGGTATAGCAGCACTGGAGAAAACAGTGACGTAATCGTCCGGCTCAGATCAGTTCGCATACAACGGCGCCAATGCAGGCATATCAAAAAACACTGCTGAATATCAAGCAAGTGTCCCCAACTTAAGCAAGCCAAAGGCAACAGCGGCAAGGAACCAAAACTCCAACAAATGGAGAAAAAAACCTTGGGAGAAACCAGGCTTAGTTGGGGGGCCAGTTCTCCTCTGGCCAACAGTGAACACTTGTCCGATACTCAGGCAGAGTTACAGGTCATTAAACTGATTTGGAATCGCAACAGTCAAAATATTTAATCTAGTTCCATCTAATTTAAGATCTTTTTGATCACGCCGATATGGGACGGTTTGTTGGGATATGTGCCGCTGGCTGATGAGTCGGTACGGTCTTCACAAAGGATGAGCTCGTTCACACGGTCTCCGCCGACACCACAGGGCCACACTGCTGCCGCACACAGGCACAGGTTCCCCGTCCGACCCGGACACAGCCCGGATCCAGCCAATCATGTTAATTGGTAAACCTCGGGATAAGCAGAGAGACAAAAAATTAGCGTAGACGCCATTCTTCTTCCGATGTAACGAGTACATCTGGTGTTATAGGAAGTGTTCCCGGTTCCGGCTGACCTGATCTATGCAGCCTAACAATCCTTTAACGGATATGAGGACAAGAGTTTATAGTGCGTCATGTGTATGCCAGGTTAAATAGATGCGTTTTTAGTCTAGATTTAAACTGACAAAGTGTGTCTGCTTCCCGAACAATGCTAGGAAGATTGTTCCAGAGTTTAGGTGCCAAATAGGAAAAGGATCTACCGCCCGCGGTTGATTTTGATATTCTAGGTATTAACAACTGGCCAGAATTCTGAGATCGTAATAGACGCGAAGTCTATTGCTAGTATCCCCATTCTGGCCAGCCCGAGTATGGTTCTCAGACATCACGTCACTCCTGGCATCCCTCTGAGGAGGGACCTGCTGTCTCAGGCAGAGGGTACAATATTACACCCTCGGCCAGAGCTGTGGAAACTGTGGGTCTGGCCCCTGAGGGGGCTCAGTACCTAGAGGCTGGTTTGTCAGCTAGAGTGATTGAGACCATACTCAGTTCTAGGGCTCTTTCCACAAGGAGATTGTATGGCCTAAAGTGGAATGTATTTTCCACGTGGTGTGGGGAGCGTGAGTTGGATCCAGTTAACTGCCCGGTCGCTTCAGTGCTGGAGTTCCTCCAAGATCGTTTCTCTACTGGTCTTACCCCGTTCACACTTAAGGTGTATGTGGCTGCCATTGCGGCTTTCCACACTCCTCTAAGTGATGGGCCCCTGGGGAGGCACCAGCTGGTCATACGTTCTCTCCGTGGTGCACAGAGGGTGAGGCCAGCGACTCAGTCCCGGATCCCAACTTAGGATCTTGCGGTGGTTCTTGAGGTTCGGGCACTTGCCCCCTTCGAACCACTTGAGTCGGCTACGGCGAAGAACCTGACCTTCAAGATGGTCTTTCTCCTGGCGATTACTTCTCTCAAAAGAGTAGGCGACCTCCAGGCCTTGGCTGTCTCGCCGACTTGCCTGGAGTTTGCCCCCGGGGAAGTTAAGGCCATTCTTCACCCTAGGCCTGGCTATGTGCCCAGGGTGCCATCTAGGGTGGCACGGCCGGTAGTTCTTCAGGCCTTCCACCCCCTACCTCATGTGGCGACGGAAGAAGAGAGGCTTCATCAGCTCTGCCCTGTCAGAGCCTTGAAGATCTTTGTCCAAAGATCCTCTCATTGGAGGAGATCGGAGCAGTTGTTGGTGTATTGTGGACCACCCAAAAAAAAAAAAAAAAAAACCAGGTGCGCGGTCTGCCTTCACCTGTGGCCTTGAGGGCCCACTCTACCAGGGGCATGGCATCCTCTTGGGCCCTCCTGTCAGGCTTCCTGTTGCAGGACATCTGCGATGCGGCTGGGTGGTCCACCCCACATACCTTCATTATAAATTTTATAGTCTACACCGTCCCTCCACGCTCGGTGCACGAGTCCTCTCGTCCTAGGTGTGCCGGGTTCCGCTTCACACTAGGTCAGGTATGTTTCGGTCTGGCATAGTGGGTATCCGTTCCCCAAAGTGTCGTATCGACGCAGTGCAAGTTCCCTTTCTCAGGGAACAAGGGTTACAGTCGTAACCCGAGACGTTATTCCAGGTTCTCTGGGATCTCCAGTTGAAGGCATGAAGACATCAGATATTGGCCTGGACAGATGTACCAACAGTACACCACAATGACCTCTCCTTCTGCATGGACGCCTGACTACTACCATGTTCTGTGAGGGTATTACAATAGCAAAAATGAGCACCTGTGACAGTGAGGTTTGTAGTTTTAAACAATAGTCACACACTAGTAAATTAATAGTCACAGAGAAAAGGTTTTTTAGAAGTTGCAAACTTCTCTCTCACAAAAAACACAACGGTTACACCTTTTCAAATTCTTTTCTGGTGGTACATGTGTCCTATTGTATAACTCACAAATTAAGAAATTCATATGCTCGCATTTAAGCTGCGGACACGCTAGACTTTGAGCGTGTGAAATTTCTTCGGACACTGTAACAGTCGTGATACGACGTCATGATCTGCAGCGTCTTTTTATAAACATGAATTCAACATTTAACAAATTGTATATTCAAAATATAAAAATATACAATCCCCTCGGCTTTACTAAAATAAAAAATACTTTGAATTCAGCTGAGAGATCACACCATGTATCATTTATCTACTCTTTACACACATTCGTGTGATGGGAAGTCACAGGTCAGAGTTCACCAAACCAAACTGTTTTCATGAGCTTGTGTTTCTGGTCTCAAGCGTTTGTGTGCTTCTGAATGAAATGAAAAACGTTTATTCTGCAGTTGCTTGTTTTTGTGAACTGATATGCGAAACCTGACATATGAAATATCAGTATGTGAGATCCACTCACACTTGTGCTCTATTCAGTGATAAACAGGTTCTCCTCATTATTAATTAATCAGTGATCAACACAGCAGCACCAGAAATTGCCTTGCACTGTACAATTGAGGTTTTGGCTATAAATGAAAACTAGCTAATTATTATAAATATTACAATTTAACAATCAGTATTCAGGACTATGTTTGAGAGGGATACAAGTCATTTTTATGGACGATAGGATTTTTTCATTAAAAACTTTATTTGAGTGATCTACAAAAATATGAGCCTATAGAGTTTCTTAATTTGGGGTTTGTAGAATAGGATCTGTGTGTTATTTATGTATGAATGTAACTGTGTTTGTGAGAGAGAAAAGAAAACTACAAGTTTGCAACTCATAATACACATTCTCAATGACTTTACTGAAATATTCACTACAAATACAAATTCCACTGTCTCAGTTTTGCTACAATAATACTAGATATTATACAGCACATTCATAATTTGAGTCGATGTTCTGATTAATTTTTTTTCCCAATCACATTTTACCAATGCCAAACCATGTCCATCTTATTAACTACTATTAATTGTGTATATAATCAATATATAAACAAGTGATATTTAGTTGTTATCAAGGGATTGGCTGGACCCTGCTGACCCGATCAGTATTTCTTGTCCAATGATCATATAGTTTTCTGGTTTCTGTAGTATTGCATCCTTCTCATGGGTATTTAATAACGACTTTTCAGTGTGATTTAAACTCTTTTTTGCCCCATAATATGTTTTTAAAAAAGTCATTTAAAAGGTTTTGTCTATGCTATTGAAATTGTGGGTTACATCTTTGTCACCTTTTTCACCCAAGAAGTTTACATTCCTGATAATACAAGAGCGAGGAACTTACATTTTAATCGCAAAGGAAAACCAATTCATCTGCCATATTCTTCTGTCCTCTAATTTCAAGGGTAAGATTTCTTTATAAAGCATCTACTCACCCATATGGGTTTATTTTTGTGGAACACAAAAGGAGAGTCAGAGAGTCTCAGTCACCATTAGAAAAGAAACAGTGATGGTGAATTGTGACTCAGGCTGCCAGTCTCATCATGTTCTGCCTCATTCTCCTTTTGTGCTCCTATAAAAATAATGCATTTGGTACAAAAGAACATGACCAGTTTTATTCTCGAGTAATATTGCATTTTGTAACTTGAGACTGTTTATATTAGCCTGTAATTTACTTGAATATCTCTTGTGTATTTGAATGTAAATGTCTGTTCTGTTAATCATATTGAAGGTTTCAATATAGTATTTGAAGGCTATAACTATTTTGTAAATATTAAAGCAATTTTAACTGAATGTGATGTGTGATTATTACACAAAGGCAAATTTATCTGTTAGTATTTAAGTTTTTTAAAACAGAAAATGTATTAATTAATGTATTTGTATAAAGCTTTTACCCAAACTGAAATCAACGTAGTTTAAACGTGAGGTAATCAAACCAGATCGATTTCATGCGGAACACGTGTTTATTATGTAACAATATTCTACTGATATCAGATCGTTTCAGCAGAAGGTACGCAAACCATCGGCATCTATTTTTCGTTGGTTTTTGATGCTTTGTAAAAGGTTTAGGTTGATTCTGTGTCAGTGTGCTTCCTGTGCGGAGCCCGAGAGGTTCAGCCTAAATAAACACAGGTCCCAGAAAGCACGTGCAAAGCGGCCGGGATTTACAGCTTTGCATCGTCTGCACGTCGGCCGGAGAGCATTCGCGATCTTATGCCGACATCTCGGCGACATTTTCCCAATGAGCAAAAGCTCTCTGAGCAATATCGCGCAAATGCAACTTTCTGCATTGGGTCGACATCGGCCCGACGTACGTGTGCTATCTGGGTTAGAACTAAAAAGTTCAAAATAGACGACTCTTGGGAATGATTTTAGTACATTTGGTCAAATATTGACTTTTGAATGACCGATGTAACATCAGAAAGAGTCAATAAGTAGGTATAGAAATTTCAAGATCCATGACTGGAACATGTTCAATGGGTCAAATATTGGCCTACTCTATGGCTAATGTATCACAAGAAGGAGTCTATTGTGTAGAAAAGAAAGTTCAAAATCGATGACTCTTGGGCCCGATATTAGCCGATTTTGTTAAATATGGACTTGTGAATGACCGATGTAACATCAGAAAGAGTCAATAAGTAGGTATAGAAATTTCAAGATCCATAACTGAAACATGTTCAATGGGTCAAATAACGGCTAGTCTATCGCTAATTTATCACCAGAAGGAGTCAATTGGGTAGAAATAGAAAGTTCAAAATCGACGACTCTTGGGCCCGATATTAGTATATTTGGTCAAATATGGATTTCTGAATGATTGACCTAAATTCAGAAAGAGTCAATGAGTAGGTATAAAAACTTCAAGATCCATAACTGAAACATGTCCAATGGGTAAAATATTGGCTACTCTAAGGCTAATGTATCACAAAAAGGACTCAATTGGGTAGGAATAGAAAGTTCAAGATCAAGGACTGAAATATTTTCAGTGGGTCAAAAATTGGCTGAACTATCTCCAGAAGGAGTCAATAGGGTAGAATTAAAAAGTTCAAAATAGACGACTCTTGGGCCCGATTTTAGTACATTTGGTCAAATATTGACTTTAGAATGACCGATGTAACATCAGAAAGAGTCAATAAGTAGGTATAGAAATTTCAAGATCCATCACTGAAACATGTTCAATGGGTCAAATATTGGCTACTCTATGGCTAATTTATCACAAGAAGGAGTCTATTGACTAGAAATAGAAAGCTCAAAATCGACGACTCTTGGGCCCGATATTAGTACATTTGGTCAAATATGGATTTCTGAATGGCCGATGTAACATCAGAAAGAGTCAATAAGTAGGTATAGAAATTTCAAGATCCTTGACTGAAACATGTTCAATGGGCCAAATATTGGCTACTCTAAGGCTAATGTATCACAAGAAGGAGTCAATTGGGTAGAAATAGAAAGTTCAAAATCAAGGACTGAAATATTTTCAGTGGGTCAAAAATTGGCTGAACTATCTCCAGAAGGAGTCAATAGGGTAGAACTAAAAAAGTTCAAAATGGACGACTCTTGGGCCCGATTTTAGTACATTTGGTCAAATATTGACTTTTGAATGACCGATGTAACATCAGAAAGAGTCGATAAGTAGGTATAGAAATTTCAAGATCCATTACTGAAACATGTTCAATGGGTCAATTATTGACTACTCTATCGCTAATTTATCACCAGAAGGAGTAAATTGGGTAGAAATAGAAAGATCAAAATCGACGACTTTTGGGCCCGATATTAGTACATTTGGTCAAATATGGATTTCGGAATGCCTGACCTAAATTCAGAAAGAGTCAATGAGTAGGTATAATAACTTCAAGATCCATAACTGAAACATGTCCAATGGGTAAAATATTGGCTACTCTAATGCTAATGTATCACAAGAAGGAGTCAACTGGGTAGGAATAGAAAGTTCAAGATCAAGGACTGAAATATTTTCAGTGGGTCAAAAATTGGCTGAACTATCGCAAGAAGGAGTCAATAGGGTAGAACTAAAAAGTTCAAAATAGACGACTCTTGGGCCCGATTTTAGTACATTCTGTAAAATATTGACTTTTGAATAACCGATGTAACATCAGAAAGAGTCAATAAGTAGGTATAGAAATTTCAAGCTCCTTGACTGAAACATGTTCAATGGGTCAAATATTGGCTACTCTATGGCTAATTTATCACCAGAAGGAGTCAAAGGGTAGAACTAAAAAGTTCAAAATAGACGACTCTTGGGGCCGATTTTAGTACATTTGGTCAAATATCGACTTTTGAATGACTGATATAACATCAGAAAGAGTCAATAAGTAGGTATAAAAATTTCAAGATCCATAACTGAAACATGTCCAATGGGTAAAATATTGGCTACTCTAAGGCTAATGTATCACAAGAAGAAGTCAACTGGGTAGGAATAGAAAGTTCAAGATCAAGGACTGAAATATTTACAGTTGGTCAAAAATTGGCTGAACTCTCTCCAGAAGAAGTCAATAGGGTAGAACTAAAAAGTTCAAAATTGACGACTCTTGTTCCCGATTTTAGTACATTTGGTGAAATATTGACTTTTGAATGACCGATGTAAAATCAGAAAGAGTCAATAAGTAGGTATAGAAATTTCAAGATCCATGACTGAAACAAGTTCAATGGGTCAAATATTGGCTACTCTATGGCTAATTTATCACCAGAAGGAGTCAATTTGGTAGAAATAGAAAGTTCAAAATCGACGACTCTTGGGCCCGATATTAGTCCATTTTGTCAAATATGGATTTCTGAATGACTGACTTAAATTAAGAAAGAGTCAATGAGTAGGTATAAAAATTTCAAGATGCATAACTGAAACATGTCCAATGGGTAAAATATTGGCTACTCTAAGGCTAATGCTTCACAAAAAGGAGTCAATTGGGTAGGAATGTAAAGTTCAAGATCAAGTACTGAAATATTTTCAGTGGTTCAAAAATTGGCTGAACTATAGCCAGAAGGAGTCAATAGGGTAGAACTAAAAAGTTCAAAATCGACGACTCTTGGGCCCGATATTAGTACATTTGGTCATATATGGATTTCTGAATGACTGACAAAAATTCAGAAAGAGTCAATGAGCAGGTATAAAAACTTCAAGATCCATGACTGAAACATGTTCAAAGGGTCAAATATTGGGTACTCTAAGGCTAATGTATCACAAGAAGGAGTCAATTGGGTAGGAATAGAAAGTTCAAGATCAAGGACTGAAATATTTTCAGTCGGTCAAAATTTGGCTGAACTATCGCCAGAAGGAGTCAATAGATTAGAACTAAAAAGTTTAAAATAGACGACTCTTGGGCCCGATTTTAGTACATTTGGTCAAATATTGACTTTTGAATGACCGATGTAACATCAGAAAGAGTCAATAAGTAGGTATAGAAATTTCAAGATCCATGACTGAAACATGTTCAAAGGGTCAAATATTGGGTACTCTATGGCTAATTTATCACCAGAAGGAGTCAATTGGGTAGAAATAGAAAGTTCAAAATCGACAACTCTTGGGACCAATATTAGTACATTTTGTCAAATATGGATTTCTGAATGATTGACCTAAATTCAGAAAGAGTTAATGAGTAGGTATAAAAACTTCAAGATCCATAACTAAAATATGTCCATTGTGTAAAATATTAGCTACTCTAAGGCTAATGTATCACAAAAAGGAGTCAATTGGGTAGGAATAGAAAGTTCAAGATCAAGGACTGAAATATTTTCAGTGGTTCAAAAATTGGCTGAACTATCGCCAAAAGGATTCTGTAAGGTAGAACTAAAAAGTTCAAAACAGACGACTCTTGGGCCCTATTTTAGTACATTCGGTCAAATATGGACATCTGATTGGCTGATGTATCATCAGTCGGATTCTATGAGTATGTATAGAAATTTCAAGATCTATGACTGAAACATTTTCAATTGGTCAAATATTGGCTACTCTATGGCTAATGTATCACCAGAAGGAGTCTATTGTGTACAAAAGAAAGTTCAAAATCGATGACTCTTGGGCCCGATATTAGCCGATTTTGTCAAATATGGACTTGTGAATGACCGATGTAACATCAGAAAGAGTCAATAAGTAGGTATAGAAATTTCAAGATCCATGACTGAAACATGTTCAGTGGGTCAAATATTGGCTACTCTATGGCTAATGTATCACAAGAAGGAGTCAATTGGATAAAAATGGAAAGTTCAAAATTGACGACTCTTGGGCCCGATATTAGTACATTTGGTCAAATATGGACTTGTGAATGACCGATGTAACATCAGAAAGAGTCAATAAGTAGGTATAGAAATTTCAAGATCCATGACTGAAACATGTCCAATGGGTAAAATATTGGCTACTCTAAGGCTAATGTATCACAAGAAGGAGTCAATTGGGTAGGAATAGAAAGTTCAAGATCAAGGACTGAAATATTTTCAGTGGGTCAAAAATTGGCTGAACTATCGCCAGAAGGAGTCAATAGGGTTGAACTAAAAAGTTCAAAATAGACGACTCTTGGGCCCGATTTTAGTACATTTGGTCAAATAATGACTTTTGAATGACCGATGTAACATCAGAAAGAGTCAATAAGTAGGTATAGAAATTTCAAGATCCATGACTGAAACATGTTCAGTGGGTCAAATATTGGCTACTCTATGGCTAATGTATCACAAGATGGAGTCAATTGGGTAAAAATGGAAAGTTCAAAATTGACAACTCTTGGGCCCGATATTAGTACATTTGGTCAAATATGGATTTCTGAATGACTGACCTAAATTCAGAAAGAGTCAATGAGTAGGTATAAAAATGTCAAGATCCATAACTGAAACATGTCCAAAGGGTAAAATATTGGCTACTCTAATGCTAATGTATCACAAGAAGGAGTCATTTGTGTAGGAATAGAAAGTTCAAGATCAAGGACTGAAATATTTTCAATGGGTCAAAAATTGGCTGAACTATCGCCAGAAGGATTCAATAGGGTAGAACTAAAAAGTTCAAAATAGATGACTCTTGGGCCTGATTTCAGTACATTTGGTCAAATATTGACTTTTGAATGACCGATGTAACATCAGAAAGAGTCAATAAGTACTTATAGAAATTTCAAGATCCATGACTGAAGCATGTTCAATGGGTAAAATATTGGCTACTCTAAGGCTAATGTATCACAAGAAGGAGTCAATGGGTAGAACTAAAATATTCAAAATCGATGACTCTTGTGCCCGATTTTAGTACATTTGGTCAAATAATGACTTTTGAATAACCGATGTAACATCAGAAAGAGTCAATAAGTAGGTATAGAAATTTCAAGATCCATGACTGAAATATGTTCAATTGGTCAAATATTGGCTACTCTATTGCTAAATTATCACCAGAAGGAGTCAATTGGGTAGCAATAGAAAGTTCAAAATCTACAACTCTTGGGCCCGATATTAGTACATTTGGTCAAATATGGATTTCTGAATGACTGACCTAAATTCAGAAAGAGTCAATGAGTAGGTATAAATATTTCAAGATCCATAATTGAAACATGTCCAATGGGTAAAATATTGGCTACCCTAAGTCTAATGTATCACAAGAAGGAGTCAATTGGGTAGAACTAGAAAGTTCAAGATCAAGGACTGAAATATTTTCAGTGGGTCAAAAATTGGCTGAACTATCTCCTGAAGGAGTCAATAGGGTAGAACTAAAAAGTTCAAAATAGATGACTCTTGGGCCCGATTTTAGTACATTTGGTCAAATATTGACTTTTGAACGAAAGATTTAACATCAGAAAGAGTCAATAAGTAGGTATGGAAATTTCAAAATCCATGACTGAAACATGTTCAATTGGTCAAATATTGGCTACTCTATGGCTAATTTATCACCAGAAGGAGTCAATTGGGTAGAAATAGAAAGTTCAAAATCGACGGCTCTAGGGCCCGATATTAGTACATTTGGTCAAATATGGATTTCTGAATGACTGACCTAAATTCAGAAAGAGTTAATGAGTAGGTATAGAAACTTCAAGATCCATAACTGAAACATGTCCAATGGGTAAAATATTGGCTACTCTATGGCTAATTTATCACCAGAAGGAGTCAATTGGGTAGGAATAGAAAGTTCAAGATCAAGGACTGAAATATTTTCAGTGGGTCAACAATTGGCTGAACTATCGCCAGAAGGAGCCAATAGGGTAGAACTAAAAATTTCAAAATAGACAACTCTCTGGCCCGATATTAGTACATTTGGTCAAATATTGACTTTTGAATGACCTATGTAACATCAGAAAGAGTCAATAAGTAGGAATAGAAATTTCAAGATCCATGACTGAAACATGTTCAATGGGTCAAATATTGGCTACTCCATGGCTAATTTATCACCAAAAGGAGTCAATAGGATAGAACTAAAAAGTTCAAAATAGACGACTCTCTGGCCCGATATTAGTACATTTGGTCAAATATTGACTTTTGAATGATCTATGTAACATCAGAAAGAGTCAATAAGTAGGTATAGAAATTTCAAGATCCATAACTAAAACATGTTCAATGGGTCAAATATTGGCTACTATATGGCTAATTTATCACAAGAAGGAGTCAATTGGGTAGAAATAGAAAGTTCAAAATAGACGACTCTTGGGCCCAATATTAGTACATTTGGTCAAATATGGATTTCTGAATGAGTGACCTAAATTCAAAAAGAGTCAATGAGTAGGTATAATAATTTCAAGATCCATAACTGAAACATGTCCAATGGGTAAAATATTGGCTACTCTAAGGCTAATGTATCACCAGAAGGAGTCAATTGGGAAGGAATAGAAAGTTCAAGATCAAGGACTGAAATATTTTCAGAGGGTCAAAAATTGGCTGAACTATCGCCAGAAGGAGACAATAGGGTATAACTAAAAAGTTCAAAATCGATGACTCTCTGGCCCGATATTAGTACTTTTGGTCAAATATTGACTTTTGAATGATCTATGTAACATCAGAAAGAGTCAATAAGTAGGTATAGAAATTTCAAGATGCATTACTGAAACATGTTCAATGGGTCAAATATTGGCTACTCTATGGCTAATTTATCACCAGAAGGAGTCAATTGGGTAGGAATAGAAAGTTCAAGATCAAGGATTGAAATATTTTCAGTGGGTCAAAAATTGGCTGAACTGTCGCAAGGAGTCAGTAGGGTAGAACTAAAAAGTTCAAAATCGACGACTCTTGGGCCTTATATTACATGTTCAATGGGTCAAATATTGGCTACTCTATGGCTAATTTATCACCAGAAGGAATCAATTGGGTAGAAATAGAAAGTTCAACATCGACGACTCTTGGGCCCGATATTAGCACATTTGTTCAAATATGGATTTCTGAATTACCGACGTAACATCAGAAAGAGTCTATAAGTAGGTATGTAACTTCTGTAACTTCTGATGTTACATTGGTCATTCAAAAGTCAATATTGTATAGATATGTATGTAGGAGTATGTATAGAAAGTTCAAGATCAAGGACTAAAATATGTTCTGTAGGTAAATAATTGGCTGAACTATCACCAGAAGAAGTCAATGTGTAAAACTAAAAAGTTCAAAATCGATGACTGTTGGGCCAGATATTAGTAGTTTATGTCAAATATTGACTCTGAATGGATGTAACAACAGAAGATGTCAATGAGTGTGTCTAGAAATTTCAAGATTGACGACTGAAACATGTTCAATGTGAAATATGTCAATTTGGTTAAATATGGACTTATGAATTACTGACATAACATCAGAAAGATTCAATACTCATTGAATCTTTCTGATGTTATGTCAGTCATTCATAAGTTCATGTTTGAATTCTCTGTGGAAGGGTCGCTCTGTGAATCATGCAGTCCATTGACTGCTGTATGGCTGATGTAACATCAGATTAAGTCAACGAGGAAATGTTATGGAAAAAGAATAAAAAGTAGCAGAAAGTTCATGTTTGAGTTCTCTGTGCAATGCAAAAGCACATATGTTTTCTCTTAATTGCACAACCAAATCAGGTAAATCTATGCAATTCTGCATTATCTCTTCAACAGCACACATGTTAACTCCATGCACAGACGGATGAGTTAGTGCTGGTACACTTAGTCGTTTTACTGAAAATGGTGCATGCTCAGAAAAAACGACGAAGTGTCAAAATTCCTCCGTGTAAACCGTGCACTGTGTTTCTCTGCTCAAGCCGGAGAGAGTGCGAGGCAGGCGGCTCGAAGGTGTAAGGAAGGGTCGCTCTGTGAATCATGCAGTCCATTGACTGTTGTATGGCTGATGAAACATCAGATTAATAAACGAGGAAATATTATGGAAAAAGAATAAAAAGTAGCAGAAAGTTCATGTTTGAGTTCTCTGTGCAATGCAACAGCACATATGTTTTCTCTTCATTGCAAAACCAAATGAGGTACATCTATGTAATTCTGCACTATCTCTTCAACAGCACACGTTAACTCCATGAACAGACGGATGAGTTAGTGCTGGTACACTTAGTCGTTTTTCTGAGAAAATGTGCACGCTCTGAAAAACGACTAAGTGTCAAAATTCCTCCGTGTGAACCTTGCAGTGTGTGTCTCTGCTCAAGCCGGAGATAGTGTGAGGCAGGTGGCATGAAGGTGTAAGGAAGGGTCGCTCTGTGAATCCGCTCAACTCAAACTCTCTCCGGCTGGAGGAGAGACACAGACACAGCCTGCTTCCTAGGCACAAAGTAGCACCCCCGGGCAAAGGTACACGGAGGACTTTTGACACTTTTAGTCGTTTTTCTAAAATATTGCACACGGAGGAATTTGACAATTAGTCGTCTTACTGAGAATGGTGCATGCTCAGAAAAAACGACGAAGTGTCAAAATTCCTCCGTGTGAAGCATGCGGTGTGTTTCTCTGCTCAAGCCGGAGATAGTGTGAGGCAGGCGGCCTGAAGGTGTAAGGAAGGGTCGCTCTGTGAATCATGCAGTTCATTGACTGTTGTATGGCTGATGTAACATCAGATTAAGTCAACGAGGAAATGTTATGGAAAAAGAATAAAAAGTAGCAGAAAGCTCATTTTTGAGTTCTCTGTGCAATGCAAAAGCACATATGTTTTCTCTTCATTGCACAACCAAATGAGGTAAATCTATGCAATTCTGCATTATCTCTTCAACAGCACACATGTTAACTCCATACACAAACGGATGAGTTAGTCCTTGTACACTTAGTCGTTTTACTGAAAATGGTGCATGCTCAGAAAAAACGACGAAGTGTCAAAATTCCTCCGTGTAAACCGTGCACTGTGTTTCTCTGCTCAAGCCGGTGAGAGTGTTAGGTAGGCGGCCTGAAGGTGTAAGGAAGGGTCGCTCTGTCAATCATACAGTTCATTGACTGTTGTATGGCTGATGTAACATCAGATTAAGTCAACGAGGAAATGTTATGGAAAAAGAATAAAAAGTAGCAGAAAGTTCATGTTTGAGTTCTCTGTGCAATGCAAAAGCACATATGTTTTCTCTTCATTGCACAACCAAATGAGGTAAATCTATGCAATTCTGCATTATCTCTTCAACAGCACACATGTTAACTCCATGCACAGACGGATGAGTTAGTGCTGGTACACTTAGTCGTTTTACTGAAAATGGTGCATGCTCAGAAAAAACGACGAAGTGTCAAAATTCCTCCGTGTAAACCGTGCACTGTGTTTCTCTGCTCAAGCCGGAGAGAGTGCGAGGCAGGCGGCTCGAAGGTGTAAGGAAGGGTCGCTCTGTGAATCATGCAGTCCATTGACTGTTGTATGGCTGATGAAACATCAGATTAATAAACGAGGAAATATTATGGAAAAAGAATAAAAAGTAGCAGAAAGTTCATGTTTGAGTTCTCTGTGCAATGCAACAGCACATATGTTTTCTCTTCATTGCAAAACCAAATGAGGTAAATCTATGCAATTCTGCATTATCTCTTCAACAGCACACATGTTAACTCCATGCACAGACGGATGAGTTAGTGCTGGTACACTTAGTCGTTTTACTGAAAATGGTACATGCTCAGAAAAAACGACGAAGTGTCAAAATGCCTCCGTGTGAACCATGCAGTGTGTGTCTCTGCTCAAGCCGGAGATAGTGTGAGGCAGGCGGCCTGAAGGTGTAAGGAAGGGTCGCTCTGTGAATCATGCAGTTCATTGACTGTTGTATGGCTGATGTAACATCAGATTAAGTCAACGAGGAAATGTTATGGAAAAAGAATAAAAAGTAGCAGAAAGCTCATTTTTGAGTTCTCTGTGCAATGCAAAAGCACATATGTTTTATCTTCATTGCACAACCAAATGAGGTAAATCTATGCAATTCTGCATTATCTCTTCAACAGCACACATGTTAACTCCATACACAAACGGATGAGTTAGTGCTGGTACACTTAGTCGTTTTACTGAAAATGGTGCATGCTCAGAAAAAACGACGAAGTGTCAAAATTCCTCCGTGTAAACCGTGCACTGTGTTTCTCTGCTCAAGCCGGTGAGAGTGTTAGGTAGGCGGCCTGAAGGTGTAAGGAAGGGTCGCTCTGTCAATCATACAGTTCATTGACTGTTGTATGGCTGATGTAACATCAGATTAAGTCAACGAGGAAATGTTATGGAAAAAGAATAAAAAGTAGCAGAAAGTTAATGTTTGAGTTCTCTGTGCAATGCAAAAGCACATATGTTTTCTCTTCATTGCACAACCAAATGAGGTAAATCTATGCAATTCTGCATTATCTCTTCAACAGCACACATGTTAACTCCATGCACAGACGTATGAGTTAATGCTGGTACACTTAGTCGTTTTACTGAAAATGGTGCATGCTCAGAAAAAACGACGAAGTGTCAAAATTCCTCCGTTTGAACCTTGCAGTGTGTTTCTCTGCTCAAGCCGGAGATAGTCTGAGGCAGGTGGCATGAAGGTGTAAGGAAGGGTCGCTCTGTGAATCCGCTCAACTCAAACTCTCTCCGGCTGGAGGAGAGACACAGACACAACCTGCTTCCTATGCACAAAGTAGCACCCCCGGGCAAAGGTACACGGAGGAATTTTGACACTTTTAGTCGTTTTTCTAAAATATTGCACACGGAGGAATTTGACAATTAGTCGTCTTACTGAGAATGGTGCATGCTCAGAAAAAACGACGAAGTGTCAAAATTCCTCCGTGTAAACCGTGCACTGTGTTTCTCTGCTCAAGCCGGAGAGAGTGTTAGGTAGGCGGCCTGAAGGTGTAAGGAAGGGTCGCTCTGTGAATCATGCAGTCCATTGACTGCTGTATGGCTGATGTAACATCAGATTAAGTCAACGAGGAAATGTTATGGAAAAAGAATAAAAAGTAGCAGAAAGTTCATGTTTGAGTTCTCTGTGCAATGCAAAAGCACATATGTTTTCTCTTAATTGCACAACCAAATCAGGTAAATCTATGCAATTCTGCATTATCTCTTCAACAGCACACATGTTAACTCCATGCACAGACGGATGAGTTAGTGCTGGTACACTTAGTCGTTTTACTGAAAATGGTGCATGCTCAGAAAAAACGACGAAGTGTCAAAATTCCTCCGTGTAAACCGTGCACTGTGTTTCTCTGCTCAAGCCGGAGAGAGTGCGAGGCAGGCGGCTCGAAGGTGTAAGGAAGGGTCGCTCTGTGAATCATGCAGTCCATTGACTGTTGTATGGCTGATGAAACATCAGATTAATAAACGAGGAAATATTATGGAAAAAGAATAAAAAGTAGCAGAAAGTTCATGTTTGAGTTCTCTGTGCAATGCAACAGCACATATGTTTTCTCTTCATTGCAAAACCAAATGAGGTACATCTATGTAATTCTGCACTATCTCTTCAACAGCACACGTTAACTCCATGAACAGACGGATGAGTTAGTGCTGGTACACTTAGTCGTTTTTCTGAGAAAATGTGCACGCTCTGAAAAACGACTAAGTGTCAAAATTCCTCCGTGTGAACCTTGCAGTGTGTGTCTCTGCTCAAGCCGGAGATAGTGTGAGGCAGGTGGCATGAAGGTGTAAGGAAGGGTCGCTCTGTGAATCCGCTCAACTCAAACTCTCTCCGGCTGGAGGAGAGACACAGACACAGCCTGCTTCCTAGGCACAAAGTAGCACCCCCGGGCAAAGGTACACAGAGGACTTTTGACACTTTTAGTCGTTTTTCTAAAATATTGCACACGGAGGAATTTGACAATTAGTCGTCTTACTGAGAATGGTGCATGCTCAGAAAAAACGACGAAGTGTCAAAATTCCTCCGTGTGAAGCATGCGGTGTGTTTCTCTGCTCAAGCCGGAGATAGTGTGAGGCAGGCGGCCTGAAGGTGTAAGGAAGGGTCGCTCTGTGAATCATGCAGTTCATTGACTGTTGTATGGCTGATGTAACATCAGATTAAGTCAACGAGGAAATGTTATGGAAAAAGAATAAAAAGTAGCAGAAAGCTCATTTTTGAGTTCTCTGTGCAATGCAAAAGCACATATGTTTTCTCTTCATTGCACAACCAAATGAGGTAAATCTATGCAATTCTGCATTATCTCTTCAACAGCACACATGTTAACTCCATACACAAACGGATGAGTTAGTGCTGGTACACTTAGTCGTTTTACTGAAAATGGTGCATGCTCAGAAAAAACGACGAAGTGTCAAAATTCCTCCGTGTAAACCGTGCACTGTGTTTCTCTGCTCAAGCCGGTGAGAGTGTTAGGTAGGCGGCCTGAAGGTGTAAGGAAGGGTCGCTCTGTCAATCATACAGTTCATTGACTGTTGTATGGCTGATGTAACATCAGATTAAGTCAACGAGGAAATGTTATGGAAAAAGAATAAAAAGTAGCAGAAAGTTCATGTTTGAGTTCTCTGTGCAATGCAAAAGCACATATGTTTTCTCTTCATTGCACAACCAAATGAGGTAAATCTATGCAATTCTGCATTATCTCTTCAACAGCACACATGTTAACTCCATGCACAGACGGATGAGTTAGTGCTGGTACACTTAGTCGTTTTACTGAAAATGGTGCATGCTCAGAAAAAACGACGAAGTGTCAAAATTCCTACGTGTAAACCGTGCACTGTGTTTCTCTGCTCAAGCCGGAGAGAGTGCGAGGCAGGCGGCTCGAAGGTGTAAGGAAGGGTCGCTCTGTGAATCATGCAGTCCATTGACTGTTGTATGGCTGATGAAACATCAGATTAATAAACGAGGAAATATTATGGAAAAAGAATAAAAAGTAGCAGAAAGTTCATGTTTGAGTTCTCTGTGCAATGCAACAGCACATATGTTTTCTCTTCATTGCAAAACCAAATGAGGTAAATCTATGCAATTCTGCATTATCTCTTCAACAGCACACATGTTAACTCCATGCACAGACGGATGAGTTAGTGCTGGTACACTTAGTCGTTTTACTGAAAATGGTACATGCTCAGAAAAAACGACGAAGTGTCAAAATGCCTCCGTGTGAACCATGCGGTGTGTGTCTCTGCTCAAGCCGGAGATAGTGTGAGGCAGGCGGCCTGAAGGTGTAAGGAAGGGTCGCTCTGTGAATCATGCAGTTCATTGACTGTTGTATGGCTGATGTAACATCAGATTAAGTCAACGAGGAAATGTTATGGAAAAAGAATAAAAAGTAGCAGAAAGCTCATTTTTGAGTTCTCTGTGCAATGCAAAAGCACATATGTTTTATCTTCATTGCACAACCAAATGAGGTAAATCTATGCAATTCTGCATTATCTCTTCAACAGCACACATGTTAACTCCATACACAAACGGATGAGTTAGTGCTGGTACACTTAGTCGTTTTACTGAAAATGGTGCATGCTCAGAAAAAACGACGAAGTGTCAAAATTCCTCCGTGTAAACCGTGCACTGTGTTTCTCTGCTCAAGCCGGTGAGAGTGTTAGGTAGGCGGCCTGAAGGTGTAAGGAAGGGTCGCTCTGTCAATCATACAGTTCATTGACTGTTGTATGGCTGATGTAACATCAGATTAAGTCAACGAGGAAATGTTATGGAAAAAGAATAAAAAGTAGCAGAAAGTTAATGTTTGAGTTCTCTGTGCAATGCAAAAGCACTTATGTTTTCTCTTCATTGCACAACCAAATGAGGTAAATCTATGCAATTCTGCATTATCTCTTCAACAGCACACATGTTAACTCCATGCACAGACGTATGAGTTAATGCTGGTACACTTAGTCGTTTTACTGAAAATGGTGCATGCTCAGAAAAAACGATGAAGTGTCAAAATTCCTCCGTGTGAACCATGCGGTGTGTTTCTCTGCTCAAGCCGGAGATAGTGTGAGGCAGGTTGCTTGAAGGTGTAAGGAAGGGTCGCTTTGTGAATCATGCAGTCCATTGACTGCTGTATGGCTGATGTAACATCAGATTAAGTCAACGAGGAAATGTTATGGAAAAAGAATAAAAAGTAGCAGAAAGTTCATGTTTGAGTTCTCTGTGCAATGCAACATCACATATGTTTTCTCTTCATTGCACAACCAAATGAGGTACATCTATGCAATTCTGCATTATCTCTTCAACAGCACACATGTTAACTCCATACACAAACGGATGAGTTAGTGCTGGTACACTTAGTCGTTTTACTGAAAATGGTGCATGCTCAGAAAAAACGACGAAGTGTCAAAATTCCTCCGTGTAAACCGTGCACTGTGTTTCTCTGCTCAAGCCGGTGAGAGTGTTAGGTAGGCGGCCTGAAGGTGTAAGGAAGGGTCGCTCTGTCAATCATACAGTTCATTGACTGTTGTATGGCTGATGTAACATCAGATTAAGTCAACGAGGAAATGTTATGGAAAAAGAATAAAAAGTAGCAGAAAGTTAATGTTTGAGTTCTCTGTGCAATGCAAAAGCACTTATGTTTTCTCTTCATTGCACAACCAAATGAGGTAAATCTATGCAATTCTGCATTATCTCTTCAACAGCACACATGTTAACTCCATGCACAGACGTATGAGTTAATGCTGGTACACTTAGTCGTTTTACTGAAAATGGTGCATGCTCAGAAAAAACGATGAAGTGTCAAAATTCCTCCGTGTGAACCATGCGGTGTGTTTCTCTGCTCAAGCCGGAGATAGTGTGAGGCAGGTTGCTTGAAGGTGTAAGGAAGGGTCGCTTTGTGAATCATGCAGTCCATTGACTGCTGTATGGCTGATGTAACATCAGATTAAGTCAACGAGGAAATGTTATGGAAAAAGAATAAAAAGTAGCAGAAAGTTCATGTTTGAGTTCTCTGTGCAATGCAACATCACATATGTTTTCTCTTCATTGCACAACCAAATGAGGTACATCTATGCAATTCTGCACTATCTCTTCAACAGCACAGGTTAACTCCATGAACAGACGGATGAGTTAGTGCTGGTACACTTAGTCGTTTTTCTGAGAAAATGTGCACGCTCTGAAAAACGACTAAGTGTCAAAATTCCTCCGTGTGAACCTTGCAGTGTGTTTCTCTGCTCAAGCCGGAGATAGTCTGAGGCAGGTGGCATGAAGGTGTAAGGAAGGGTCGCTCTGTGAATCCGCTCAACTCAAACTCTCTCCGGCTGGAGGAGAGACACAGACACAACCTGCTTCCTATGCACAAAGTAGCACCCCCGGGCAAAGGTACACGGAGGAATTTTGACACTTTTAGTCGTTTTTCTAAAATATTGCACACGGAGGAATTTGACAATTAGTCGTCTTACTGAGAATGGTGCATGCTCAGAAAAAACGACGAAGTGTCAAAATTCCTCCGTGTAAACCGTGCACTGTGTTTCTCTGCTCAAGCCGGAGAGAGTGTTAGGTAGGCGGCCTGAAGGTGTAAGGAAGGGTCGCTCTGTGAATCATGCAGTCCATTGACTGCTGTATGGCTGATGTAACATCAGATTAAGTCAACGAGGAAATGTTATGGAAAAAGAATAAAAAGTAGCAGAAAGTTCATGTTTGAGTTCTCTGTGCAATGCAAAAGCACATATGTTTTCTCTTAATTGCACAACCAAATCAGGTAAATCTATGCAATTCTGCATTATCTTTTCAACAGCACACATGTTACCTCCATGCACAGACGGATGAGTTAGTGCTGGTACACTTAGTCGTTTTACTGAAAATGGTGCATGCTCAGAAAAAACGACGAAGTGTCAAAATTCCTCCGTGTAAACCGTGCACTGTGTTTCTCTGCTCAAGCCGGTGAGAGTGTTAGGTAGGCGGCCTGAAGGTGTAAGGAAGGGTCGCTCTGTCAATCATACAGTTCATTGACTGTTGTATGGCTGATGTAACATCAGATTAAGTCAACGAGGAAATGTTATGGAAAAAGAATAAAAAGTAGCAGAAAGTTAATGTTTGAGTTCTCTGTGCAATGCAAAAGCACATATGTTTTCTCTTCATTGCACAACCAAATGAGGTAAATCTATGCAATTCTGCATTATCTCTTCAACAGCACACATGTTAACTCCATGCACAGACGTATGAGTTAATGCTGGTACACTTAGTCGTTTTACTGAAAATGGTGCATGCTCAGAAAAAACGACGAAGTGTCAAAATTCCTCCGTGTAAACCGTGCACTGTGTTTCTCTGCTCAAGCCTGTGAGAGTGTTAGGTAGGCGGCCTGAAGGTGTAAGGAAGGGTCACTCTATCAATCATACAGTTCATTGACTGTTGTATGGCTGATGTAACATCAGATTAAGTCAACGAGGAAATGTTATGGAAAAAGAATAAAAGGTAGCAGAAAGTTCATGTTTGAGTTCTCTGTGCAATGCAACATCACATATGTTTTCTCTTCATTGCACAACCAAATGAGGTACATCTATGTAATTCTGCACTATCTCTTCAACAGCACACGTTAACTCCATGAACAGACGGATGAGTTAGTGCTGGTACACTTAGTCGTTTTTCTGAGAAAATGTGCACGCTCTGAAAAACGACTAAGTGTCAAAATTCCTCCGTGTGAACCTTGCAGTGTGTGTCTCTGCTCAAGCCGGAGATAGTGTGAGGCAGGTGGCATGAAGGTGTAAGGAAGGGTCGCTCTGTGAATCCGCTCAACTCAAACTCTCTCCGGCTGGAGGAGAGACACAGACACAGCCTGCTTCCTAGGCACAAAGTAGCACCCCCGGGCAAAGGTACACGGAGGACTTTTGACACTTTTAGTCGTTTTTCTAAAATATTGCACACGGAGGAATTTGACAATTAGTCGTCTTACTGAGAATGGTGCATGCTCAGAAAAAACGACGAAGTGTCAAAATTCCTCCGTGTGAAGCATGCGGTGTGTTTCTCTGCTCAAGCCGGAGATAGTGTGAGGCAGGCGGCCTGAAGGTGTAAGGAAGGGTCGCTCTGTGAATCATGCAGTTCATTGACTGTTGTATGGCTGATGTAACATCAGATTAAGTCAACGAGGAAATGTTATGGAAAAAGAATAAAAAGTAGCAGAAAGCTCATTTTTGAGTTCTCTGTGCAATGCAAAAGCACATATGTTTTCTCTTCATTGCACAACCAAATGAGGTAAATCTATGCAATTCTGCATTATCTCTACAACAGCACACATGTTAACTCCATACACAAACGGATGAGTTAGTGCTGGTACACTTAGTCGTTTTACTGAAAATGGTGCATGCTCAGAAAAAACGACGAAGTGTCAAAATTCCTCCGTGTAAACCGTGCACTGTGTTTCTCTGCTCAAGCCGGTGAGAGTGTTAGGTAGGCGGCCTGAAGGTGTAAGGAAGGGTCGCTCTGTCAATCATACAGTTCATTGACTGTTGTATGGCTGATGTAACATCAGATTAAGTCAACGAGGAAATGTTATGGAAAAAGAATAAAAAGTAGCAGAAAGTTCATGTTTGAGTTCTCTGTGCAATGCAAAAGCACATATGTTTTCTCTTCATTGCACAACCAAATGAGGTAAATCTATGCAATTCTGCATTATCTCTTCAACAGCACACGTTAACTCCATACACAAACAGATGAGTTAGTGCTGGTACACTTAGTCGTTTTACTGAAAATGGTGCATGCTCAGAAAAAACGACGAAGTGTCAAAATTCCTCCGTGTAAACCGTGCACTGTGTTTCTCTGCTCAAGCCGGAGAGAGTGTTAGGTAGGCGGCCTGAAGGTGTAAGGAAGGGTCGCTCTGTCAATCATACAGTTCATTGACTGTTGTATGGCTGATGTAACATCAGATTAAGTCAACGAGGAAATGTTATGGAAAAAGAATAAAAAGTAGCAGAAAGTTAATGTTTGAGTTCTCTGTGCAATGCAAAAGCACATATGTTTTCTCTTCATTGCACAACCAAATGAGGTAAATCTATGCAATTCTGCATTATCTCTTCAACAGCACACATGTTAACTCCATGCACAGACGTATGAGTTAATGCTGGTACACTTAGTCGTTTTACTGAAAATGGTGCATGCTCAGAAAAAACGACGAAGTGTCAAAATTCCTCCGTTTGAACCATGCGGTGTGTTTCTCTGCTCAAGCCGGAGATAGTGTGAGGCAGGCGGCTTGAAGGTGTAAGGAAGGGTCGCTTTGTGAATCATGCAGTCCATTGACTGCTGTATGGCTGATGTAACATCAGATTAAGTCAACGAGGAAATGTTATGGAAAAAGAATAAAAAGTAGCAGAAAGTTCATGTTTGAGTTCTCTGTGCAATGCAACATCACATATGTTTTCTCTTCATTGCACAACCAAATGAGGTACATCTATGCAATTCTGCACTATCTCTGCAACAGCACACGTTAACTCCATGAACAGACGGATGAGTTAGTGCTGGTACACTTAGTCGTTTTTCTGAGAAAATGTGCACGCTCTGAAAAACGACTAAGTGTCAAAATTCCTCCGTGTGAACCTTGCAGTGTGTTTCTCTGCTCAAGCCGGAAAAAGTCTGAGGCAGGTGGCATGAAGGTGTAAGGAAGGGTCGCTCTGTGAATCCGCTCAACTCAAACTCTCTCCGGCTGGAGGAGAGACACAGACACAACCTGCTTCCTATGCACAAAGTAGCACCCCCGGGCAAAGGTACACGGAGGAATTTTGACACTTTTAGTCGTTTTTCTAAAATATTGCACACGGAGGAATTTGACAATTAGTCGTCTTACTGAGAATGGTGCATGCTCAGAAAAAACGACGAAGTGTCAAAATTCCTCCGTGTAAACCGTGCACTGTGTTTCTCTGCTCAAGCCGGAGAGAGTGTTAGGTAGGCGGCCTGAAGGTGTAAGGAAGGGTCGCTCTGTGAATCATGCAGTCCATTGACTGCTGTATGGCTGATGTAACATCAGATTAAGTCAACGAGGAAATGTTATGGAAAAAGAATAAAAATTAGCAGAAAGTTCATGTTTGAGTTCTCTGTGCAATGCAAAAGCACATATGTTTTCTCTTAATTGCACAACGAAATCAGGTAAATCTATGCAATTCTGCATTATCTTTTCAACAGCACACATGTTACCTCCATGCACAGACGGATGAGTTAGTGCTGGTACACTTAGTCATTTTACTGAAAATGGTGCATGCTCAGAAAAAACGACGAAGTGTCAAATTCCTCCGTGTAAACCGTGCACTGTGTTTCTCTGCTCAAGCCGGTGAGAGTGTTAGGTAGGCGTTCTGAAGGTGTAAGGAAGGGTCGCTCTGTGAATCATGCAGTTCATTGACTGTTGTATGGCTGATGTAACATCAGATTAAGTCAACGAGGAAATGTTATGGAAAAAGAATAAAAAGTAGCAGAAAGTTCATGTTTGAGTTCTCTGTGCAATGCAAAAGCACATATGTTTTCTCTTCATTGCACAACCAAATGAGGTAAATCTATGCAATTCTGCATTATCTCTTCAACAGCACACATGTTAACTCCATGCACAGACGGATGAGTTAGTGCTGGTACACTTAGTCGTTTTACTGAAAATGGTGCATGCTCAGAAAAAACGACGAAGTGTCAAAATTCCTCCGTGTAAACCGTGCACTGTGTTTCTCTGCTCAAGCCGGAGAGAGTGCGAGGCAGGCGGCTCGAAGGTGTAAGGAAGGGTCGCTCTGTGAATCATGCAGTCCATTGACTGTTGTATGGCTGATGAAACATCAGATTAATAAACGAGGAAATATTATGGAAAAAGAATAAAAAGTAGCAGAAAGTTCATGTTTGAGTTCTCTGTGCAATGCAACAGCACATATGTTTTCTCTTCATTGCAAAACCAAATGAGGTACATCTATGTAATTCTGCATTATCTCTTCAACAGCACACATGTTAACTCCATACACAAACGGATGAGTTAGTGCTGGTACACTTAGTCGTTTTACTGAAAATGGTGCATGCTCAGAAAAAACGACGAAGTGTCAAAATTCCTCCGTGTAAACCGTGCACTGTGTTTCTCTGCTCAAGCCGGTGAGAGTGTTAGGTAGGCGGCCTGAAGGTGTAAGGAAGGGTCGCTCTGTCAATCATACAGTTCATTGACTGTTGTATGGCTGATGTAACATCAGATTAAGTCAACGAGGAAATGTTATGGAAAAAGAATAAAAAGTAGCAGAAAGTTAATGTTTGAGTTCTCTGTGCAATGCAAAAGCACATATGTTTTCTCTTCATTGCACAACCAAATGAGGTAAATCTATGCAATTCTGCATTATCTCTTCAACAGCACACGTTAACTCCATGCACAGACGGATGAGTTAGTGCTGGTACACTTAGTCGTTTTACTGAAAATGGTGCATGCTCAGAAAAAACGACGAAGTGTCAAAATTCCTCCGTGTAAACCGTGCACTGTGTTTCTCTGCTCAAGCCGGAGAGAGTGCGAGGCAGGCGGCTCGAAGGTGTAAGGAAGGGTCGCTCTGTGAATCATGCAGTCCATTGACTGTTGTATGGCTGATGAAACATCAGATTAATAAACGAGGAAATATTATGGAAAAAGAATAAAAAGTAGCAGAAAGTTCATGTTTGAGTTCTCTGTGCAATGCAACAGCACATATGTTTTCTCTTCATTGCAAAACCAAATGAGGTAAATCTATGCAATTCTGCATTATCTCTTCAACAGCACACATGTTAACTCCATGCACAGACGGATGAGTTAGTGCTGGTACACTTAGTCGTTTTACTGAAAATGGTACATGCTCAGAAAAAACGACGAAGTGTCAAAATGCCTCCGTGTGAACCATGCAGTGTGTGTCTCTGCTCAAGCCGGAGATAGTGTGAGGCAGGCGGCCTGAAGGTGTAAGGAAGGGTCGCTCTGTGAATCATGCAGTTCATTGACTGTTGTATGGCTGATGTAACATCAGATTAAGTCAACGAGGAAATGTTATGGAAAAAGAATAAAAAGTAGCAGAAAGCTCATTTTTGAGTTCTCTGTGCAATGCAAAAGCACATATGTTTTATCTTCATTGCACAACCAAATGAGGTAAATCTATGCAATTCTGCATTATCTCTTCAACAGCACACATGTTAACTCCATACACAAACGGATGAGTTAGTGCTGGTACACTTAGTCGTTTTACTGAAAATGGTGCATGCTCAGAAAAAACGACGAAGTGTCAAAATTCCTCCGTGTAAACCGTGCACTGTGTTTCTCTGCTCAAGCCGGTGAGAGTGTTAGGTAGGCGGCCTGAAGGTGTAAGGAAGGGTCGCTCTGTCAATCATACAGTTCATTGACTGTTGTATGGCTGATGTAACATCAGATTAAGTCAACGAGGAAATGTTATGGAAAAAGAATAAAAAGTAGCAGAAAGTTCATGTTTGAGTTCTCTGTGCAATGCAAAAGCACATATGTTTTCTCTTCATTGCACAACCAAATGAGGTAAATCTATGCAATTCTGCATTATCTCTTCAACAGCACACGTTAACTCCATGCACAGACGGATGAGTTAGTGCTGGTACACTTAGTCGTTTTACTGAAAATGGTGCATGCTCAGAAAAAACGACGAAGTGTCAAAATTCCTCCGTGTAAACCGTGCACTGTGTTTCTCTGCTCAAGCCGGAGAGAGTGCGAGGCAGGCGGCTCGAAGGTGTAAGGAAGGGTCGCTCTGTGAATCATGCAGTCCATTGACTGTTGTATGGCTGATGAAACATCAGATTAATAAACGAGGAAATATTATGGAAAAAGAATAAAAAGTAGCAGAAAGTTCATGTTTGAGTTCTCTGTGCAATGCAACAGCACATATGTTTTCTCTTCATTGCAAAACCAAATGAGGTAAATCTATGCAATTCTGCATTATCTCTTCAACAGCACACATGTTAACTCCATGCACAGACGGATGAGTTAGTGCTGGTACACTTAGTCGTTTTACTGAAAATGGTACATGCTCAGAAAAAACGACGAAGTGTCAAAATGCCTCCGTGTGAACCATGCAGTGTGTGTCTCTGCTCAAGCCGGAGATAGTGTGAGGCAGGCGGCCTGAAGGTGTAAGGAAGGGTCGCTCTGTGAATCATGCAGTTCATTGACTGTTGTATGGCTGATGTAACATCAGATTAAGTCAACGAGGAAATGTTATGGAAAAAGAATAAAAAGTAGCAGAAAGCTCATTTTTGAGTTCTCTGTGCAATGCAAAAGCACATATGTTTTATCTTCATTGCACAACCAAATGAGGTAAATCTATGCAATTCTGCATTATCTCTTCAACAGCACACATGTTAACTCCATACACAAACGGATGAGTTAGTGCTGGTACACTTAGTCGTTTTACTGAAAATGGTGCATGCTCAGAAAAAACGACGAAGTGTCAAAATTCCTCCGTGTAAACCGTGCACTGTGTTTCTCTGCTCAAGCCGGTGAGAGTGTTAGGTAGGCGGCCTGAAGGTGTAAGGAAGGGTCGCTCTGTCAATCATACAGTTCATTGACTGTTGTATGGCTGATGTAACATCAGATTAAGTCAACGAGGAAATGTTATGGAAAAAGAATAAAAAGTAGCAGAAAGTTCATGTTTGAGTTCTCTGTGCAATGCAAAAGCACATATGTTTTCTCTTCATTGCACAACCAAATGAGGTAAATCTATGCAATTCTGCATTATCTCTTCAACAGCACACATGTTAACTCCATGCACAGACGGATGAGTTAGTGCTGGTACACTTAGTCGTTTTACTGAAAATGGTGCATGCTCAGAAAAAACGACGAAGTGTCAAAATTCCTCCGTGTAAACCGTGCACTGTGTTTCTCTGCTCAAGCCGGAGAGAGTGCGAGGCAGGCGGCTCGAAGGTGTAAGGAAGGGTCGCTCTGTGAATCATGCAGTCCATTGACTGTTGTATGGCTGATGAAACATCAGATTAATAAACGAGGAAATATTATGGAAAAAGAATAAAAAGTAGCAGAAAGTTCATGTTTGAGTTCTCTGTGCAATGCAACAGCACATATGTTTTCTCTTCATTGCAAAACCAAATGAGGTAAATCTATGCAATTCTGCATTATCTCTTCAACAGCACACATGTTAACTCCATGCACAGACGGATGAGTTAGTGCTGGTACACTTAGTCGTTTTACTGAAAATGGTACATGCTCAGAAAAAACGACGAAGTGTCAAAATGCCTCCGTGTGAACCATGCAGTGTGTGTCTCTGCTCAAGCCGGAGATAGTGTGAGGCAGGCGGCCTGAAGGTGTAAGGAAGGGTCGCTCTGTGAATCATGCAGTTCATTGACTGTTGTATGGCTGATGTAACATCAGATTAAGTCAACGAGGAAATGTTATGGAAAAAGAATAAAAAGTAGCAGAAAGCTCATTTTTGAGTTCTCTGTGCAATGCAAAAGCACATATGTTTTATCTTCATTGCACAACCAAATGAGGTAAATCTATGCAATTCTGCATTATCTCTTCAACAGCACACATGTTAACTCCATACACAAACGGATGAGTTAGTGCTGGTACACTTAGTCGTTTTACTGAAAATGGTGCATGCTCAGAAAAAACGACGAAGTGTCAAAATTCCTCCGTGTAAACCGTGCACTGTGTTTCTCTGCTCAAGCCGGTGAGAGTGTTAGGTAGGCGGCCTGAAGGTGTAAGGAAGGGTCGCTCTGTCAATCATACAGTTCATTGACTGTTGTATGGATGATGTAACATCAGATTAAGTCAACGAGGAAATGTTATGGAAAAAGAATAAAAAGTAGCAGAAAGTTAATGTTTGAGTTCTCTGTGCAATGCAAAAGCACATATGTTTTCTCTTCATTGCACAACCAAATGAGGTAAATCTATGCAATTCTGCATTATCTCTTCAACAGCACACATGTTAACTCCATGCACAGACGTATGAGTTAATGCTGGTACACTTAGTCGTTTTACTGAAAATGGTGCATGCTCAGAAAAAACGACGAAGTGTCAAAATTCCTCCGTTTGAACCATGCGGTGTGTTTCTCTGCTCAAGCCGGAGATAGTGTGAGGCAGGCGGCTTGAAGGTGTAAGGAAGGGTCGCTTTGTGAATCATGCAGTCCATTGACTGCTGTATGGCTGATGTAACATCAGATTAAGTCAACGAGGAAATGTTATGGAAAAAGAATAAAAAGTAGCAGAAAGTTCATGTTTGAGTTCTCTGTGCAATGCAACATCACATATGTTTTCTCTTCATTGCACAACCAAATGAGGTACATCTATGCAATTCTGCACTATCTCTTCAACAGCACACGTTAACTCCATGAACAGACGGATGAGTTAGTGCTGGTACACTTAGTCGTTTTTCTGAGAAAATGTGCACGCTCTGAAAAACGACTAAGTGTCAAAATTCCTCCGTGTGAACCTTGCAGTGTGTTTCTCTGCTCAAGCCGGAGATAGTCTGAGGCAGGTGGCATGAAGGTGTAAGGAAGGGTCGCTCTGTGAATCCGCTCAACTCAAACTCTCTCCGGCTGGAGGAGAGACACAGACACAACCTGCTTCCTATGCACAAAGTAGCACCCCCGGGCAAAGGTACACGGAGGAATTTTGACACTTTTAGTCGTTTTTCTAAAATATTGCACACGGAGGAATTTGACAATTAGTCGTCTTACTGAGAATGGTGCATGCTCAGAAAAAACGACGAAGTGTCAAAATTCCTCCGTGTAAACCGTGCACTGTGTTTCTCTGCTCAAGCCGGAGAGAGTGTTAGGTAGGCGGCCTGAAGGTGTAAGGAAGGGTCGCTCTGTCAATCATACAGTTCATTGACTGTTGTATGGCTGATGTAACATCAGATTAAGTCAACGAGGAAATGTTATGGAAAAAGAATAAAAAGTAGCAGAAAGTTCATGTTTGAGTTCTCTGTGCAATGCAAAAGCACATATGTTTTCTCTTAATTGCACAACCAAATCAGGTAAATCTATGCAATTCTGCATTATCTTTTCAACAGCACACATGTTACCTCCATGCACAGACGGGTGAGTTAGTGCTGGTACACTTAGTCATTTTACTGAAAATGGTGCATGCTCAGAAAAAACGACGAAGTGTCAAATTCCTCCGTGTAAACCGTGCACTGTGTTTCTCTGCTCAAGCCGGTGAGAGTGTTAGGTAGGCGTTCTGAAGGTGTAAGGAAGGGTCGCTCTGTGAATCATGCAGTTCATTGACTGTTGTATGGCTGATGTAACATCAGATTAAGTCAACGAGGAAATGTTATGGAAAAAGAATAAAAAGTAGCAGAAAGTTCATGTTTGAGTTCTCTGTGCAATGCAAAAGCACATATGTTTTCTCTTCATTGCACAACCAAATGAGGTAAATCTATGCAATTCTGCATTATCTCTTCAACAGCACACATGTTAACTCCATGCACAGACGGATGAGTTAGTGCTGGTACACTTAGTCGTTTTACTGAAAATGGTGCATGCTCAGAAAAAACGACGAAGTGTCAAAATTCCTCCGTGTAAACCGTGCACTGTGTTTCTCTGCTCAAGCCGGAGAGAGTGCGAGGCAGGCGGCTCGAAGGTGTAAGGAAGGGTCGCTCTGTGAATCATGCAGTCCATTGACTGTTGTATGGCTGATGAAACATCAGATTAATAAACGAGGAAATATTATGGAAAAAGAATAAAAAGTAGCAGAAAGTTCATGTTTGAGTTCTCTGTGCAATGCAACAGCACATATGTTTTCTCTTCATTGCAAAACCAAATGAGGTACATCTATGTAATTCTGCACTATCTCTTCAACAGCACACGTTAACTCCATGAACAGACGGATGAGTTAGTGCTGGTACACTTAGTCGTTTTTCTGAGAAAATGTGCACGCTCTGAAAAACGACTAAGTGTCAAAATTCCTCCGTGTGAACCTTGCAGTGTGTGTCTCTGCTCAAGCCGGAGATAGTGTGAGGCAGGTGGCATGAAGGTGTAAGGAAGGGTCGCTC
This sequence comes from Zacco platypus, assembly GCA_038088235.1. NCBI lineage: Eukaryota > Metazoa > Chordata > Actinopteri > Cypriniformes > Xenocyprididae > Zacco > Zacco platypus. Next base: position 19,372,095 of record CM076064.1, read on the forward strand.
TGTGAATCCGCTCAACTCAAACTCTCTCCGGCTGGAGGAGAGACACAGACACAGCCTGCTTCCTAGGCACAAAGTAGCACCCCCGGGCAAAGGTACACGGAGGACTTTTGACACTTTTAGTCGTTTTTCTAAAATATTGCACACGGAGGAATTTGACAATTAGTCGTCTTACTGAGAATGGTGCATGCTCAGAAAAAACGACGAAGTGTCAAAATTCCTCCGTGTGAAGCATGCGGTGTGTTTCTCTGCTCAAGCCGGAGATAGTGTGAGGCAGGCGGCCTGAAGGTGTAAGGAAGGGTCGCTCTGTGAATCATGCAGTTCATTGACTGTTGTATGGCTGATGTAACATCAGATTAAGTCAACGAGGAAATGTTATGGAAAAAGAATAAAAAGTAGCAGAAAGCTCATTTTTGAGTTCTCTGTGCAATGCAAAAGCACATATGTTTTCTCTTCATTGCACAACCAAATGAGGTAAATCTATGCAATTCTGCATTATCTCTTCCACAGCACACATGTTAACTCCATACACAAACGGATGAGTTAGTGCTGGTACACTTAGTCGTTTTACTGAAAATGGTGCATGCTCAGAAAAAACGACGAAGTGTCAAAATTCCTCCGTGTGAACCTTGCAGTGTGTTTCTCTGCTCAAGCCGGAGATAGTCTGAGGCAGGTGGCATGAAGGTGTAAGGAAGGGTCGCTCTGTGAATCCGCTCAACTCAAACTCTCTCCGGCTGGAGGAGAGACACAGACACAACCTGCTTCCTGTGCACAAAGTAGCACCCCCGGGCAAAGGTACACGGAGGAATTTTGACACTTTTAGTCGTTTTTCTAAAATATTGCACACGGAGGAATTTGACAATTAGTCGTCTTACTGAGAATGGTGCATGCTCAGAAAAAACGACGAAGTGTCAAAATTCCTCCGTTTGAACCATGCGGTGTGTTTCTCTGCTCAAGCCGGAGATAGTGTGAGGCAGGCGGCTTGAAGGTGTAAGGAAGGGTCGCTTTGTGAATCATACAGTCCATTGACTGCTGTATGGCTGATGTAACATCAGATTAAGTCAACGAGGAAATGTTATGGAAAAAGAATAAAAAGTAGCAGAAAGTTCATGTTTGAGTTCTCTGTGCAATGCAACATCACATATGTTTTCTCTTCATTGCACAACCAAATGAGGTAAATCTATGCAATTCTGCATTATCTCTTCCACAGCACACATGTTAACTCCATACACAAACGTATGAGTTAGTGCTGGTACACTTAGTCGTTTTACTGAAAATGGTGCATGCTCAGAAAAAACGACGAAGTGTCAAAATTCCTCCGTGTAAACCGTGCACTGTGTTTCTCTGCTCAAGCCGGTGAGAGTGTTAGGTAGGCGGCCTGAAGGTGTAAGGAAGGGTCGCTCTGTCAATCATACAGTTCATTGACTGTTGTATGGCTGATGTAACATCAGATTAAGTCAACGAGGAAATGTTATGGAAAAAGAATAAAAAGTAGCAGAAAGTTCATGTTTGAGTTCTCTGTGCAATGCAAAAGCACATATGTTTTCTCTTCATTGCACAACCAAATGAGGTAAATCTATGCAATTCTGCATTATCTCTTCAACAGCACACATGTTAACTCCATGCACAGACGTATGAGTTAATGCTGGTACACTTATTCGTTTTACTGAAAATGGTGCATGCTCAGAAAAAACGATGAAGTGTCAAAATTCCTCCGTGTGAACCATGCGGTGTGTGTCTCTGCTCAAGCCGGAGATAGTGTGAGGCAGGCAGCATGAAGGTGTAAGGAAAGGTCGCTCTGTTAATCATGCAGTCCATTGACTGCTGTATGGCTGATGTAACATCAGATTAAGTCAACGAGGAAATGTTATGGAAAAAGAATAAAAAGTAGCAGAAAGTTCATGTTTGAGTTCTCTGTGCAATGCAACATCACATATGTTTTCTCTTCATTGCACAACCAAATGAGGTACATCTATGTAATTCTGCACTATCTCTTCAACAGCACACGTTAACTCCATGAACAGACGGATGAGTTAGTGCTGGTACACTTAGTCGTTTTTCTGAGAAAATGTGCACGCTCTGAAAAACGACTAAGTGTCAAAATTCCTCCGTGTGAACCTTGCAGTGTGTGTCTCTGCTCAAGCCGGAGATAGTGTGAGGCAGGTGGCATGAAGGTGTAAGGAAGGGTCGCTCTCTGAATCCGCTCAACTCAAACTCTCTCCGGCTGGAGGAGAGACACAGACACAGCCTGCTTCCTAGGCACAAAGTAGCACCCCCGGGCAAAGGTACATGGAGGACTTTTGACACTTTTAGTCGTTTTTCTAAAATATTGCACACGGAGGAATTTGACAATTAGTCGTCTTACTGAGAATGGTGCATGCTCAGAAAAAACGACGAAGTGTCAAAATTCCTCCGTGTGAAGCATGCGGTGTGTTTCTCTGCTCAAGCCGGAGATAGTGTGAGGCAGGCGGCCTGAAGGTGTAAGGAAGGGTCGCTCTGTGAATCATGCAGTTCATTGACTGTTGTATGGCTGATGTAACATCAGATTAAGTCAACGAGGAAATGTTATGGAAAAAGAATAAAAAGTAGCAGAAAGTTCATGTTTGAGTTCTCTGTGCAATGCAAAAGCACATATGTTTTCTCTTCATTGCACAACCAAATGAGGTAAATCTATGCAATTCTGCATTATCTCTTCAACAGCACACATGTTAACTCCATGCACAGACGTATGAGTTAATGCTGGTACACTTAGTCGTTTTACTGAAAATGGTGCATGCTCAGAAAAAACGACGAAGTGTCAAAATTCCTCCGTTTGAACCATGCGGTGTGTTTCTCTGCTCAAGCCGGAGATAGTGTGAGGCAGGCGGCTTGAAGGTGTAAGGAAGGGTCGCTTTGTGAATCATGCAGTCCATTGACTGCTGTATGGCTGATGTAACATCAGATTAAGTCAACGAGGAAATGTTATGGAAAAAGAATAAAAAGTAGCAGAAAGTTCATGTTTGAGTTCTCTGTGCAATGCAACATCACATATGTTTTCTCTTCATTGCACAACCAAATGAGGTACATCTATGCAATTCTGCACTATCTCTTCAACAGCACACGTTAACTCCATGAACAGACGGATGAGTTAGTGCTGGTACACTTAGTCGTTTTTCTGAGAAAATGTGCACGCTATGAAAAACGACTAAGTGTCAAAATTCCTCCGTGTGAACCTTGCAGTGTGTTTCTCTGCTCAAGCCGGAGATAGTCTGAGGCAGGTGGCATGAAGGTGTAAGGAAGGGTCGCTCTGTGAATCCGCTCAACTCAAACTCTCTCCGGCTGGAGGAGAGACACAGACACAACCTGCTTCCTATGCACAAAGTAGCACCCCCGGGCAAAGGTACACGGAGGAATTTTGACACTTTTAGTCGTTTTTCTAAAATATTGCACACGGAGGAATTTGACAATTAGTCGTCTTACTGAGAATGGTGCATGCTCAGAAAAAACGACGAAGTGTCAAAATTCCTCCGTGTAAACCGTGCACTGTGTTTCTCTGCTCAAGCCGGAGAGAGTGTTAGGTAGGCGGCCTGAAGGTGTAAGGAAGGGTCGCTCTGTGAATCATGCAGTTCATTGACTGCTGTATGGCTGATGTAACATCAGATTAATAAACGAGGAAATATTATGGAAAAAGAATAAAAAGTAGCAGAAAGTTCATGTTTGAGTTCTCTGTGCAATGCAAAAGCACATATGTTTTCTCTTAATTGCACAACCAAATCAGGTAAATCTATGCAATTCTGCATTATCTCTTCAACAGCACACATGTTAACTCCATGCACAGACGGATGAGTTAGTGCTGGTACACTTAGTCGTTTTACTGAAAATGGTGCATGCTCAGAAAAAACGACGAAGTGTCAAAATTCCTCCGTGTAAACCGTGCACTGTGTTTCTCTGCTCAAGCCGGAGAGAGTGCGAGGCAGGCGGCTCGAAGGTGTAAGGAAGGGTCGCTCTGTGAATCATGCAGTCCATTGACTGTTGTATGGCTGATGAAACATCAGATTAATAAACGAGGAAATATTATGGAAAAAGAATAAAAAGTAGCAGAAAGTTCATGTTTGAGTTCTCTGTGCAATGCAACAGCACATATGTTTTCTCTTCATTGCAAAACCAAATGAGGTACATCTATGTAATTCTGCACTATCTCTTCAACAGCACACGTTAACTCCATGAACAGACGGATGAGTTAGTGCTGGTACACTTAGTCGTTTTTCTGAGAAAATGTGCACGCTCTGAAAAACGACTAAGTGTCAAAATTCCTCCGTGTGAACCTTGCAGTGTGTGTCTCTGCTCAAGCCGGAGATAGTGTGAGGCAGGTGGCATGAAGGTGTAAGGAAGGGTCGCTCTGTGAATCCGCTCAACTCAAACTCTCTCCGGCTGGAGGAGAGACACAGACACAGCCTGCTTCCTAGGCACAAAGTAGCACCCCCGGGCAAAGGTACACGGAGGACTTTTGACACTTTTAGTCGTTTTTCTAAAATATTGCACACGGAGGAATTTGACAATTAGTCGTCTTACTGAGAATGGTGCATGCTCAGAAAAAACGACGAAGTGTCAAAATTCCTCCGTGTAAACCGTGCACTGTGTTTCTCTGCTCAAGCCGGTGAGAGTGTTAGGTAGGCGGCCTGAAGGTGTAAGGAAGGGTCGCTCTGTCAATCATACAGTTCATTGACTGTTGTATGGCTGATGTAACATCAGATTAAGTCAACGAGGAAATGTTATGGAAAAAGAATAAAAAGTAGCAGAAAGTTCATGTTTGAGTTCTCTGTGCAATGCAAAAGCACATATGTTTTCTCTTCATTGCACAACCAAATGAGGTAAATCTATGCAATTCTGCATTATCTCTTCAACAGCACACATGTTAACTCCATGAACAGACGGATGAGTTAGTGCTGGTACACTTAGTCGTTTTTCTGAGAAAATGTGCACGCTCTGAAAAACGACGAAGTGTCAAAATTCCTCCGTGTGAACCTTGCAGTGTGTTTCTCTGCTCAAGCCGGAGATAGTCTGAGGCAGGTGGCATGAAGGTGTAAGGAAGGGTCGCTCTGTGAATCCGCTCAACTCAAACTCTCTCCGGCTGGAGGAGAGACACAGACACAACCTGCTTCCTATGCACAAAGTAGCACCCCCGGGCAAAGGTACACGGAGGAATTTTGACACTTTTAGTCGTTTTTCTAAAATATTGCACACGGAGGAATTTGACAATTAGTCGTCTTACTGAGAATGGTGCATGCTCAGAAAAAACGACGAAGTGTCAAAATTCCTCCGTGTAAACCGTGCACTGTGTTTCTCTGCTCAAGCCGGAGAGAGTGCGAGGCAGGCGGCTCGAAGGTGTAAGGAAGGGTCGCTCTGTGAATCATGCAGTCCATTGACTGTTGTATGGCTGATGAAACATCAGATTAATAAACGAGGAAATATTATGGAAAAAGAATAAAAAGTAGCAGAAAGTTCATGTTTGAGTTCTCTGTGCAATGCAACAGCACATATGTTTTCTCTTCATTGCAAAACCAAATGAGGTACATCTATGTAATTCTGCACTATCTCTTCAACAGCACACGTTAACTCCATGAACAGACGGATGAGTTAGTGCTGGTACACTTAGTCGTTTTTCTGAGAAAATGTGCACGCTCTGAAAAACGACTAAGTGTCAAAATTCCTCCGTGTGAACCTTGCAGTGTGTGTCTCTGCTCAAGCCGGAGATAGTGTGAGGCAGGTGGCATGAAGGTGTAAGGAAGGGTCGCTCTGTGAATCCGCTCAACTCAAACTCTCTCCGGCTGGAGGAGAGACACAGACACAGCCTGCTTCCTAGGCACAAAGTAGCACCCCCGGGCAAAGGTACACGGAGGACTTTTGACACTTTTAGTCGTTTTTCTAAAATATTGCACACGGAGGAATTTGACAATTAGTCGTCTTACTGAGAATGGTGCATGCTCAGAAAAAACGACGAAGTGTCAAAATTCCTCCGTGTAAACCGTGCACTGTGTTTCTCTGCTCAAGCCGGTGAGAGTGTTAGGTAGGCGGCCTGAAGGTGTAAGGAAGGGTCGCTCTGTCAATCATACAGTTCATTGACTGTTGTATGGCTGATGTAACATCAGATTAAGTCAACGAGGAAATGTTATGGAAAAAGAATAAAAAGTAGCAGAAAGTTCATGTTTGAGTTCTCTGTGCAATGCAAAAGCACATATGTTTTCTCTTCATTGCACAACCAAATGAGGTAAATCTATGCAATTCTGCATTATCTCTTCAACAGCACACATGTTAACTCCATGCACAGACGGATGAGTACTTAGTGCTGGTACACTTAGTCGTTTTACTGAAAATGGTGCATGCTCAGAAAAAACGACGAAGTGTCAAAATTCCTACGTGTAAACCGTGCACTGTGTTTCTCTGCTCAAGCCGGAGAGAGTGCGAGGCAGGCGGCTCGAAGGTGTAAGGAAGGGTCGCTCTGTGAATCATGCAGTCCATTGACTGTTGTATGGCTGATGAAACATCAGATTAATAAACGAGGAAATGTTATGGAAAAAGAATAAAAAGTAGCAGAAAGCTCATTTTTGAGTTCTCTGTGCAATGCAAAAGCACATATGTTTTATCTTCATTGCACAACCAAATGAGGTAAATCTATGCAATTCTGCATTATCTCTTCAACAGCACACATGTTAACTCCATACACAAACGGATGAGTTAGTGCTGGTACACTTAGTCGTTTTACTGAAAATGGTGCATGCTCAGAAAAAACGACGAAGTGTCAAAATTCCTCCGTGTAAACCGTGCACTGTGTTTCTCTGCTCAAGCCGGTGAGAGTGTTAGGTAGGCGGCCTGAAGGTGTAAGGAAGGGTCGCTCTGTCAATCATACAGTTCATTGACTGTTGTATGGCTGATGTAACATCAGATTAAGTCAACGAGGAAATGTTATGGAAAAAGAATAAAAAGTAGCAGAAAGTTAATGTTTGAGTTCTCTGTGCAATGCAAAAGCACATATGTTTTCTCTTCATTGCACAACCAAATGAGGTAAATCTATGCAATTCTGCATTATCTCTTCAACAGCACACATGTTAACTCCATGCACAGACGTATGAGTTAATGCTGGTACACTTAGTCGTTTTACTGAAAATGGTGCATGCTCAGAAAAAACGACGAAGTGTCAAAATTCCTCCGTTTGAACCTTGCAGTGTGTTTCTCTGCTCAAGCCGGAGATAGTCTGAGGCAGGTGGCATGAAGGTGTAAGGAAGGGTCGCTCTGTGAATCCGCTCAACTCAAACTCTCTCCGGCTGGAGGAGAGACACAGACACAACCTGCTTCCTATGCACAAAGTAGCACCCCCGGGCAAAGGTACACGGAGGAATTTTGACACTTTTAGTCGTTTTTCTAAAATATTGCACACGGAGGAATTTGACAATTAGTCGTCTTACTGAGAATGGTGCATGCTCAGAAAAAACGACGAAGTGTCAAAATTCCTCCGTGTAAACCGTGCACTGTGTTTCTCTGCTCAAGCCGGAGAGAGTGTTAGGTAGGCGGCCTGAAGGTGTAAGGAAGGGTCGCTCTGTGAATCATGCAGTCCATTGACTGCTGTATGGCTGATGTAACATCAGATTAAGTCAACGAGGAAATGTTATGGAAAAAGAATAAAAAGTAGCAGAAAGTTCATGTTTGAGTTCTCTGTGCAATGCAAAAGCACATATGTTTTCTCTTAATTGCACAACCAAATCAGGTAAATCTATGCAATTCTGCATTATCTCTTCAACAGCACACATGTTAACTCCATGCACAGACGGATGAGTTAGTGCTGGTACACTTAGTCGTTTTACTGAAAATGGTGCATGCTCAGAAAAAACGACGAAGTGTCAAAATTCCTCCGTGTAAACCGTGCACTGTGTTTCTCTGCTCAAGCCGGAGAGAGTGCGAGGCAGGCGGCTCGAAGGTGTAAGGAAGGGTCGCTCTGTGAATCATGCAGTCCATTGACTGTTGTATGGCTGATGAAACATCAGATTAATAAACGAGGAAATATTATGGAAAAAGAATAAAAAGTAGCAGAAAGTTCATGTTTGAGTTCTCTGTGCAATGCAACAGCACATATGTTTTCTCTTCATTGCAAAACCAAATGAGGTACATCTATGTAATTCTGCACTATCTCTTCAACAGCACACGTTAACTCCATGAACAGACGGATGAGTTAGTGCTGGTACACTTAGTCGTTTTTCTGAGAAAATGTGCACGCTCTGAAAAACGACTAAGTGTCAAAATTCCTCCGTGTGAACCTTGCAGTGTGTGTCTCTGCTCAAGCCGGAGATAGTGTGAGGCAGGTGGCATGAAGGTGTAAGGAAGGGTCGCTCTGTGAATCCGCTCAACTCAAACTCTCTCCGGCTGGAGGAGAGACACAGACACAGCCTGCTTCCTAGGCACAAAGTAGCACCCCCGGGCAAAGGTACACAGAGGACTTTTGACACTTTTAGTCGTTTTTCTAAAATATTGCACACGGAGGAATTTGACAATTAGTCGTCTTACTGAGAATGGTGCATGCTCAGAAAAAACGACGAAGTGTCAAAATTCCTCCGTGTAAACCGTGCACTGTGTTTCTCTGCTCAAGCCGGTGAGAGTGTTAGGTAGGCGGCCTGAAGGTGTAAGGAAGGGTCGCTCTGTCAATCATACAGTTCATTGACTGTTGTATGGCTGATGTAACATCAGATTAAGTCAACGAGGAAATGTTATGGAAAAAGAATAAAAAGTAGCAGAAAGTTAATGTTTGAGTTCTCTGTGCAATGCAAAAGCACTTATGTTTTCTCTTCATTGCACAACCAAATGAGGTAAATCTATGCAATTCTGCATTATCTCTTCAACAGCACACATGTTAACTCCATGCACAGACGTATGAGTTAATGCTGGTACACTTAGTCGTTTTACTGAAAATGGTGCATGCTCAGAAAAAACGATGAAGTGTCAAAATTCCTCCGTGTGAACCATGCGGTGTGTTTCTCTGCTCAAGCCGGAGATAGTGTGAGGCAGGTTGCTTGAAGGTGTAAGGAAGGGTCGCTTTGTGAATCATGCAGTCCATTGACTGCTGTATGGCTGATGTAACATCAGATTAAGTCAACGAGGAAATGTTATGGAAAAAGAATAAAAAGTAGCAGAAAGTTCATGTTTGAGTTCTCTGTGCAATGCAACATCACATATGTTTTCTCTTCATTGCACAACCAAATGAGGTACATCTATGCAATTCTGCATTATCTCTTCAACAGCACACATGTTAACTCCATACACAAACGGATGAGTTAGTGCTGGTACACTTAGTCGTTTTACTGAAAATGGTGCATGCTCAGAAAAAACGACGAAGTGTCAAAATTCCTCCGTGTAAACCGTGCACTGTGTTTCTCTGCTCAAGCCGGTGAGAGTGTTAGGTAGGCGGCCTGAAGGTGTAAGGAAGGGTCGCTCTGTCAATCATACAGTTCATTGACTGTTGTATGGCTGATGTAACATCAGATTAAGTCAACGAGGAAATGTTATGGAAAAAGAATAAAAAGTAGCAGAAAGTTAATGTTTGAGTTCTCTGTGCAATGCAAAAGCACTTATGTTTTCTCTTCATTGCACAACCAAATGAGGTAAATCTATGCAATTCTGCATTATCTCTTCAACAGCACACATGTTAACTCCATGCACAGACGTATGAGTTAATGCTGGTACACTTAGTCGTTTTACTGAAAATGGTGCATGCTCAGAAAAAACGATGAAGTGTCAAAATTCCTCCGTGTGAACCATGCGGTGTGTTTCTCTGCTCAAGCCGGAGATAGTGTGAGGCAGGTTGCTTGAAGGTGTAAGGAAGGGTCGCTTTGTGAATCATGCAGTCCATTGACTGCTGTATGGCTGATGTAACATCAGATTAAGTCAACGAGGAAATGTTATGGAAAAAGAATAAAAAGTAGCAGAAAGTTCATGTTTGAGTTCTCTGTGCAATGCAACATCACATATGTTTTCTCTTCATTGCACAACCAAATGAGGTACATCTATGCAATTCTGCACTATCTCTTCAACAGCACAGGTTAACTCCATGAACAGACGGATGAGTTAGTGCTGGTACACTTAGTCGTTTTTCTGAGAAAATGTGCTTGCTCTGAAAAACGACTAAGTGTCAAAATTCCTCCGTGTGAACCTTGCAGTGTGTTTCTCTGCTCAAGCCGGAGATAGTCTGAGGCAGGTGGCATGAAGGTGTAAGGAAGGGTCGCTCTGTGAATCCGCTCAACTCAAACTCTCTCCGGCTGGAGGAGAGACACAGACACAACCTGCTTCCTATGCACAAAGTAGCACCCCCGGGCAAAGGTACACGGAGGAATTTTGACACTTTTAGTCGTTTTTCTAAAATATTGCACACGGAGGAATTTGACAATTAGTCGTCTTACTGAGAATGGTGCATGCTCAGAAAAAACGACGAAGTGTCAAAATTCCTCCGTGTAAACCGTGCACTGTGTTTCTCTGCTCAAGCCGGAGAGAGTGTTAGGTAGGCGGCCTGAAGGTGTAAGGAAGGGTCGCTCTGTGAATCATGCAGTCCATTGACTGCTGTATGGCTGATGTAACATCAGATTAAGTCAACGAGGAAATGTTATGGAAAAAGAATAAAAAGTAGCAGAAAGTTCATGTTTGAGTTCTCTGTGCAATGCAAAAGCACATATGTTTTCTCTTAATTGCACAACCAAATCAGGTAAATCTATGCAATTCTGCATTATCTTTTCAACAGCACACATGTTACCTCCATGCACAGACGGATGAGTTAGTGCTGGTACACTTAGTCGTTTTACTGAAAATGGTGCATGCTCAGAAAAAACGACGAAGTGTCAAAATTCCTCCGTGTAAACCGTGCACTGTGTTTCTCTGCTCAAGCCGGTGAGAGTGTTAGGTAGGCGGCCTGAAGGTGTAAGGAAGGGTCGCTCTGTCAATCATACAGTTCATTGACTGTTGTATGGCTGATGTAACATCAGATTAAGTCAACGAGGAAATGTTATGGAAAAAGAATAAAAAGTAGCAGAAAGTTAATGTTTGAGTTCTCTGTGCAATGCAAAAGCACATATGTTTTCTCTTCATTGCACAACCAAATGAGGTAAATCTATGCAATTCTGCATTATCTCTTCAACAGCACACATGTTAACTCCATGCACAGACGTATGAGTTAATGCTGGTACACTTAGTCGTTTTACTGAAAATGGTGCATGCTCAGAAAAAACGACGAAGTGTCAAAATTCCTCCGTGTAAACCGTGCACTGTGTTTCTCTGCTCAAGCCTGTGAGAGTGTTAGGTAGGCGGCCTGAAGGTGTAAGGAAGGGTCACTCTATCAATCATACAGTTCATTGACTGTTGTATGGCTGATGTAACATCAGATTAAGTCAACGAGGAAATGTTATGGAAAAAGAATAAAAGGTAGCAGAAAGTTCATGTTTGAGTTCTCTGTGCAATGCAACATCACATATGTTTTCTCTTCATTGCACAACCAAATGAGGTACATCTATGTAATTCTGCACTATCTCTTCAACAGCACACGTTAACTCCATGAACAGACGGATGAGTTAGTGCTGGTACACTTAGTCGTTTTTCTGAGAAAATGTGCACGCTCTGAAAAACGACTAAGTGTCAAAATTCCTCCGTGTGAACCTTGCAGTGTGTGTCTCTGCTCAAGCCGGAGATAGTGTGAGGCAGGTGGCATGAAGGTGTAAGGAAGGGTCGCTCTGTGAATCCGCTCAACTCAAACTCTCTCCGGCTGGAGGAGAGACACAGACACAGCCTGCTTCCTAGGCACAAAGTAGCACCCCCGGGCAAAGGTACACGGAGGACTTTTGACACTTTTAGTCGTTTTTCTAAAATATTGCACACGGAGGAATTTGACAATTAGTCGTCTTACTGAGAATGGTGCATGCTCAGAAAAAACGACGAAGTGTCAAAATTCCTCCGTGTGAAGCATGCGGTGTGTTTCTCTGCTCAAGCCGGAGATAGTGTGAGGCAGGCGGCCTGAAGGTGTAAGGAAGGGTCGCTCTGTGAATCATGCAGTTCATTGACTGTTGTATGGCTGATGTAACATCAGATTAAGTCAACGAGGAAATGTTATGGAAAAAGAATAAAAAGTAGCAGAAAGCTCATTTTTGAGTTCTCTGTGCAATGCAAAAGCACATATGTTTTCTCTTCATTGCACAACCAAATGAGGTAAATCTATGCAATTCTGCATTATCTCTACAACAGCACACATGTTAACTCCATACACAAACGGATGAGTTAGTGCTGGTACACTTAGTCGTTTTACTGAAAATGGTGCATGCTCAGAAAAAACGACGAAGTGTCAAAATTCCTCCGTGTAAACCGTGCACTGTGTTTCTCTGCTCAAGCCGGTGAGAGTGTTAGGTAGGCGGCCTGAAGGTGTAAGGAAGGGTCGCTCTGTCAATCATACAGTTCATTGACTGTTGTATGGCTGATGTAACATCAGATTAAGTCAACGAGGAAATGTTATGGAAAAAGAATAAAAAGTAGCAGAAAGTTCATGTTTGAGTTCTCTGTGCAATGCAAAAGCACATATGTTTTCTCTTCATTGCACAACCAAATGAGGTAAATCTATGCAATTCTGCATTATCTCTTCAACAGCACACGTTAACTCCATACACAAACAGATGAGTTAGTGCTGGTACACTTAGTCGTTTTACTGAAAATGGTGCATGCTCAGAAAAAACGACGAAGTGTCAAAATTCCTCCGTGTAAACCGTGCACTGTGTTTCTCTGCTCAAGCCGGAGAGAGTGTTAGGTAGGCGGCCTGAAGGTGTAAGGAAGGGTCGCTCTGTCAATCATACAGTTCATTGACTGTTGTATGGCTGATGTAACATCAGATTAAGTCAACGAGGAAATGTTATGGAAAAAGAATAAAAAGTAGCAGAAAGTTAATGTTTGAGTTCTCTGTGCAATGCAAAAGCACATATGTTTTCTCTTCATTGCACAACCAAATGAGGTAAATCTATGCAATTCTGCATTATCTCTTCAACAGCACACATGTTAACTCCATGCACAGACGTATGAGTTAATGCTGGTACACTTAGTCGTTTTACTGAAAATGGTGCATGCTCAGAAAAAACGACGAAGTGTCAAAATTCCTCCGTTTGAACCATGCGGTGTGTTTCTCTGCTCAAGCCGGAGATAGTGTGAGGCAGGCGGCTTGAAGGTGTAAGGAAGGGTCGCTTTGTGAATCATGCAGTCCATTGACTGCTGTATGGCTGATGTAACATCAGATTAAGTCAACGAGGAAATGTTATGGAAAAAGAATAAAAAGTAGCAGAAAGTTCATGTTTGAGTTCTCTGTGCAATGCAACATCACATATGTTTTCTCTTCATTGCACAACCAAATGAGGTACATCTATGCAATTCTGCACTATCTCTGCAACAGCACACGTTAACTCCATGAACAGACGGATGAGTTAGTGCTGGTACACTTAGTCGTTTTTCTGAGAAAATGTGCACGCTCTGAAAAACGACTAAGTGTCAAAATTCCTCCGTGTGAACCTTGCAGTGTGTTTCTCTGCTCAAGCCGGAAAAAGTCTGAGGCAGGTGGCATGAAGGTGTAAGGAAGGGTCGCTCTGTGAATCCGCTCAACTCAAACTCTCTCCGGCTGGAGGAGAGACACAGACACAACCTGCTTCCTATGCACAAAGTAGCACCCCCGGGCAAAGGTACACGGAGGAATTTTGACACTTTTAGTCGTTTTTCTAAAATATTGCACACGGAGGAATTTGACAATTAGTCGTCTTACTGAGAATGGTGCATGCTCAGAAAAAACGACGAAGTGTCAAAATTCCTCCGTGTAAACCGTGCACTGTGTTTCTCTGCTCAAGCCGGAGAGAGTGTTAGGTAGGCGGCCTGAAGGTGTAAGGAAGGGTCGCTCTGTGAATCATGCAGTCCATTGACTGCTGTATGGCTGATGTAACATCAGATTAAGTCAACGAGGAAATGTTATGGAAAAAGAATAAAAATTAGCAGAAAGTTCATGTTTGAGTTCTCTGTGCAATGCAAAAGCACATATGTTTTCTCTTAATTGCACAACGAAATCAGGTAAATCTATGCAATTCTGCATTATCTTTTCAACAGCACACATGTTACCTCCATGCACAGACGGATGAGTTAGTGCTGGTACACTTAGTCATTTTACTGAAAATGGTGCATGCTCAGAAAAAACGACGAAGTGTCAAATTCCTCCGTGTAAACCGTGCACTGTGTTTCTCTGCTCAAGCCGGTGAGAGTGTTAGGTAGGCGTTCTGAAGGTGTAAGGAAGGGTCGCTCTGTGAATCATGCAGTTCATTGACTGTTGTATGGCTGATGTAACATCAGATTAAGTCAACGAGGAAATGTTATGGAAAAAGAATAAAAAGTAGCAGAAAGTTCATGTTTGAGTTCTCTGTGCAATGCAAAAGCACATATGTTTTCTCTTCATTGCACAACCAAATGAGGTAAATCTATGCAATTCTGCATTATCTCTTCAACAGCACACATGTTAACTCCATGCACAGACGGATGAGTTAGTGCTGGTACACTTAGTCGTTTTACTGAAAATGGTGCATGCTCAGAAAAAACGACGAAGTGTCAAAATTCCTCTGTGTAAACCGTGCACTGTGTTTCTCTGCTCAAGCCGGAGAGAGTGCGAGGCAGGCGGCTCGAAGGTGTAAGGAAGGGTCGCTCTGTGAATCATGCAGTCCATTGACTGTTGTATGGCTGATGAAACATCAGATTAATAAACGAGGAAATATTATGGAAAAAGAATAAAAAGTAGCAGAAAGTTCATGTTTGAGTTCTCTGTGCAATGCAACAGCACATATGTTTTCTCTTCATTGCAAAACCAAATGAGGTACATCTATGTAATTCTGCATTATCTCTTCAACAGCACACATGTTAACTCCATACACAAACGGATGAGTTAGTGCTGGTACACTTAGTCGTTTTACTGAAAATGGTGCATGCTCAGAAAAAACGACGAAGTGTCAAAATTCCTCCGTGTAAACCGTGCACTGTGTTTCTCTGCTCAAGCCGGTGAGAGTGTTAGGTAGGCGGCCTGAAGGTGTAAGGAAGGGTCGCTCTGTCAATCATACAGTTCATTGACTGTTGTATGGCTGATGTAACATCAGATTAAGTCAACGAGGAAATGTTATGGAAAAAGAATAAAAAGTAGCAGAAAGTTAATGTTTGAGTTCTCTGTGCAATGCAAAAGCACATATGTTTTCTCTTCATTGCACAACCAAATGAGGTAAATCTATGCAATTCTGCATTATCTCTTCAACAGCACACGTTAACTCCATGCACAGACGGATGAGTTAGTGCTGGTACACTTAGTCGTTTTACTGAAAATGGTGCATGCTCAGAAAAAACGACGAAGTGTCAAAATTCCTCCGTGTAAACCGTGCACTGTGTTTCTCTGCTCAAGCCGGAGAGAGTGCGAGGCAGGCGGCTCGAAGGTGTAAGGAAGGGTCGCTCTGTGAATCATGCAGTCCATTGACTGTTGTATGGCTGATGAAACATCAGATTAATAAACGAGGAAATATTATGGAAAAAGAATAAAAAGTAGCAGAAAGTTCATGTTTGAGTTCTCTGTGCAATGCAACAGCACATATGTTTTCTCTTCATTGCAAAACCAAATGAGGTAAATCTATGCAATTCTGCATTATCTCTTCAACAGCACACATGTTAACTCCATGCACAGACGGATGAGTTAGTGCTGGTACACTTAGTCGTTTTACTGAAAATGGTACATGCTCAGAAAAAACGACGAAGTGTCAAAATGCCTCCGTGTGAACCATGCAGTGTGTGTCTCTGCTCAAGCCGGAGATAGTGTGAGGCAGGCGGCCTGAAGGTGTAAGGAAGGGTCGCTCTGTGAATCATGCAGTTCATTGACTGTTGTATGGCTGATGTAACATCAGATTAAGTCAACGAGGAAATGTTATGGAAAAAGAATAAAAAGTAGCAGAAAGCTCATTTTTGAGTTCTCTGTGCAATGCAAAAGCACATATGTTTTATCTTCATTGCACAACCAAATGAGGTAAATCTATGCAATTCTGCATTATCTCTTCAACAGCACACATGTTAACTCCATACACAAACGGATGAGTTAGTGCTGGTACACTTAGTCGTTTTACTGAAAATGGTGCATGCTCAGAAAAAACGACGAAGTGTCAAAATTCCTCCGTGTAAACCGTGCACTGTGTTTCTCTGCTCAAGCCGGTGAGAGTGTTAGGTAGGCGGCCTGAAGGTGTAAGGAAGGGTCGCTCTGTCAATCATACAGTTCATTGACTGTTGTATGGCTGATGTAACATCAGATTAAGTCAACGAGGAAATGTTATGGAAAAAGAATAAAAAGTAGCAGAAAGTTCATGTTTGAGTTCTCTGTGCAATGCAAAAGCACATATGTTTTCTCTTCATTGCACAACCAAATGAGGTAAATCTATGCAATTCTGCATTATCTCTTCAACAGCACACGTTAACTCCATGCACAGACGGATGAGTTAGTGCTGGTACACTTAGTCGTTTTACTGAAAATGGTGCATGCTCAGAAAAAACGACGAAGTGTCAAAATTCCTCCGTGTAAACCGTGCACTGTGTTTCTCTGCTCAAGCCGGAGAGAGTGCGAGGCAGGCGGCTCGAAGGTGTAAGGAAGGGTCGCTCTGTGAATCATGCAGTCCATTGACTGTTGTATGGCTGATGAAACATCAGATTAATAAACGAGGAAATATTATGGAAAAAGAATAAAAAGTAGCAGAAAGTTCATGTTTGAGTTCTCTGTGCAATGCAACAGCACATATGTTTTCTCTTCATTGCAAAACCAAATGAGGTAAATCTATGCAATTCTGCATTATCTCTTCAACAGCACACATGTTAACTCCATGCACAGACGGATGAGTTAGTGCTGGTACACTTAGTCGTTTTACTGAAAATGGTACATGCTCAGAAAAAACGACGAAGTGTCAAAATGCCTCCGTGTGAACCATGCAGTGTGTGTCTCTGCTCAAGCCGGAGATAGTGTGAGGCAGGCGGCCTGAAGGTGTAAGGAAGGGTCGCTCTGTGAATCATGCAGTTCATTGACTGTTGTATGGCTGATGTAACATCAGATTAAGTCAACGAGGAAATGTTATGGAAAAAGAATAAAAAGTAGCAGAAAGCTCATTTTTGAGTTCTCTGTGCAATGCAAAAGCACATATGTTTTATCTTCATTGCACAACCAAATGAGGTAAATCTATGCAATTCTGCATTATCTCTTCAACAGCACACATGTTAACTCCATACACAAACGGATGAGTTAGTGCTGGTACACTTAGTCGTTTTACTGAAAATGGTGCATGCTCAGAAAAAACGACGAAGTGTCAAAATTCCTCCGTGTAAACCGTGCACTGTGTTTCTCTGCTCAAGCCGGTGAGAGTGTTAGGTAGGCGGCCTGAAGGTGTAAGGAAGGGTCGCTCTGTCAATCATACAGTTCATTGACTGTTGTATGGCTGATGTAACATCAGATTAAGTCAACGAGGAAATGTTATGGAAAAAGAATAAAAAGTAGCAGAAAGTTCATGTTTGAGTTCTCTGTGCAATGCAAAAGCACATATGTTTTCTCTTCATTGCACAACCAAATGAGGTAAATCTATGCAATTCTGCATTATCTCTTCAACAGCACACATGTTAACTCCATGCACAGACGGATGAGTTAGTGCTGGTACACTTAGTCGTTTTACTGAAAATGGTGCATGCTCAGAAAAAACGACGAAGTGTCAAAATTCCTCCGTGTAAACCGTGCACTGTGTTTCTCTGCTCAAGCCGGAGAGAGTGCGAGGCAGGCGGCTCGAAGGTGTAAGGAAGGGTCGCTCTGTGAATCATGCAGTCCATTGACTGTTGTATGGCTGATGAAACATCAGATTAATAAACGAGGAAATATTATGGAAAAAGAATAAAAAGTAGCAGAAAGTTCATGTTTGAGTTCTCTGTGCAATGCAACAGCACATATGTTTTCTCTTCATTGCAAAACCAAATGAGGTAAATCTATGCAATTCTGCATTATCTCTTCAACAGCACACATGTTAACTCCATGCACAGACGGATGAGTTAGTGCTGGTACACTTAGTCGTTTTACTGAAAATGGTACATGCTCAGAAAAAACGACGAAGTGTCAAAATGCCTCCGTGTGAACCATGCAGTGTGTGTCTCTGCTCAAGCCGGAGATAGTGTGAGGCAGGCGGCCTGAAGGTGTAAGGAAGGGTCGCTCTGTGAATCATGCAGTTCATTGACTGTTGTATGGCTGATGTAACATCAGATTAAGTCAACGAGGAAATGTTATGGAAAAAGAATAAAAAGTAGCAGAAAGCTCATTTTTGAGTTCTCTGTGCAATGCAAAAGCACATATGTTTTATCTTCATTGCACAACCAAATGAGGTAAATCTATGCAATTCTGCATTATCTCTTCAACAGCACACATGTTAACTCCATACACAAACGGATGAGTTAGTGCTGGTACACTTAGTCGTTTTACTGAAAATGGTGCATGCTCAGAAAAAACGACGAAGTGTCAAAATTCCTCCGTGTAAACCGTGCACTGTGTTTCTCTGCTCAAGCCGGTGAGAGTGTTAGGTAGGCGGCCTGAAGGTGTAAGGAAGGGTCGCTCTGTCAATCATACAGTTCATTGACTGTTGTATGGATGATGTAACATCAGATTAAGTCAACGAGGAAATGTTATGGAAAAAGAATAAAAAGTAGCAGAAAGTTAATGTTTGAGTTCTCTGTGCAATGCAAAAGCACATATGTTTTCTCTTCATTGCACAACCAAATGAGGTAAATCTATGCAATTCTGCATTATCTCTTCAACAGCACACATGTTAACTCCATGCACAGACGTATGAGTTAATGCTGGTACACTTAGTCGTTTTACTGAAAATGGTGCATGCTCAGAAAAAACGACGAAGTGTCAAAATTCCTCCGTTTGAACCATGCGGTGTGTTTCTCTGCTCAAGCCGGAGATAGTGTGAGGCAGGCGGCTTGAAGGTGTAAGGAAGGGTCGCTTTGTGAATCATGCAGTCCATTGACTGCTGTATGGCTGATGTAACATCAGATTAAGTCAACGAGGAAATGTTATGGAAAAAGAATAAAAAGTAGCAGAAAGTTCATGTTTGAGTTCTCTGTGCAATGCAACATCACATATGTTTTCTCTTCATTGCACAACCAAATGAGGTACATCTATGCAATTCTGCACTATCTCTTCAACAGCACACGTTAACTCCATGAACAGACGGATGAGTTAGTGCTGGTACACTTAGTCGTTTTTCTGAGAAAATGTGCACGCTCTGAAAAACGACTAAGTGTCAAAATTCCTCCGTGTGAACCTTGCAGTGTGTTTCTCTGCTCAAGCCGGAGATAGTCTGAGGCAGGTGGCATGAAGGTGTAAGGAAGGGTCGCTCTGTGAATCCGCTCAACTCAAACTCTCTCCGGCTGGAGGAGAGACACAGACACAACCTGCTTCCTATGCACAAAGTAGCACCCCCGGGCAAAGGTACACGGAGGAATTTTGACACTTTTAGTCGTTTTTCTAAAATATTGCACACGGAGGAATTTGACAATTAGTCGTCTTACTGAGAATGGTGCATGCTCAGAAAAAACGACGAAGTGTCAAAATTCCTCCGTGTAAACCGTGCACTGTGTTTCTCTGCTCAAGCCGGAGAGAGTGTTAGGTAGGCGGCCTGAAGGTGTAAGGAAGGGTCGCTCTGTCAATCATACAGTTCATTGACTGTTGTATGGCTGATGTAACATCAGATTAAGTCAACGAGGAAATGTTATGGAAAAAGAATAAAAAGTAGCAGAAAGTTCATGTTTGAGTTCTCTGTGCAATGCAAAAGCACATATGTTTTCTCTTAATTGCACAACCAAATCAGGTAAATCTATGCAATTCTGCATTATCTTTTCAACAGCACACATGTTACCTCCATGCACAGACGGGTGAGTTAGTGCTGGTACACTTAGTCATTTTACTGAAAATGGTGCATGCTCAGAAAAAACGACGAAGTGTCAAATTCCTCCGTGTAAACCGTGCACTGTGTTTCTCTGCTCAAGCCGGTGAGAGTGTTAGGTAGGCGTTCTGAAGGTGTAAGGAAGGGTCGCTCTGTGAATCATGCAGTTCATTGACTGTTGTATGGCTGATGTAACATCAGATTAAGTCAACGAGGAAATGTTATGGAAAAAGAATAAAAAGTAGCAGAAAGTTCATGTTTGAGTTCTCTGTGCAATGCAAAAGCACATATGTTTTCTCTTCATTGCACAACCAAATGAGGTAAATCTATGCAATTCTGCATTATCTCTTCAACAGCACACATGTTAACTCCATGCACAGACGGATGAGTTAGTGCTGGTACACTTAGTCGTTTTACTGAAAATGGTGCATGCTCAGAAAAAACGACGAAGTGTCAAAATTCCTCCGTGTAAACCGTGCACTGTGTTTCTCTGCTCAAGCCGGAGAGAGTGCGAGGCAGGCGGCTCGAAGGTGTAAGGAAGGGTCGCTCTGTGAATCATGCAGTCCATTGACTGTTGTATGGCTGATGAAACATCAGATTAATAAACGAGGAAATATTATGGAAAAAGAATAAAAAGTAGCAGAAAGTTCATGTTTGAGTTCTCTGTGCAATGCAACAGCACATATGTTTTCTCTTCATTGCAAAACCAAATGAGGTACATCTATGTAATTCTGCACTATCTCTTCAACAGCACACGTTAACTCCATGAACAGACGGATGAGTTAGTGCTGGTACACTTAGTCGTTTTTCTGAGAAAATGTGCACGCTCTGAAAAACGACTAAGTGTCAAAATTCCTCCGTGTGAACCTTGCAGTGTGTGTCTCTGCTCAAGCCGGAGATAGTGTGAGGCAGGTGGCATGAAGGTGTAAGGAAGGGTCGCTCTGTGAATCCGCTCAACTCAAACTCTCTCCGGCTGGAGGAGAGACACAGACACAGCCTGCTTCCTAGGCACAAAGTAGCACCCCCGGGCAAAGGTACACGGAGGACTTTTGACACTTTTAGTCGTTTTTCTAAAATATTGCACACGGAGGAATTTGACAATTAGTCGTCTTACTGAGAATGGTGCATGCTCAGAAAAAACGACGAAGTGTCAAAATTCCTCCGTGTGAAGCATGCGGTGTGTTTCTCTGCTCAAGCCGGAGATAGTGTGAGGCAGGCGGCCTGAAGGTGTAAGGAAGGGTCGCTCTGTGAATCATGCAGTTCATTGACTGTTGTATGGCTGATGTAACATCAGATTAAGTCAACGAGGAAATGTTATGGAAAAAGAATAAAAAGTAGCAGAAAGCTCATTTTTGAGTTCTCTGTGCAATGCAAAAGCACATATGTTTTCTCTTCATTGCACAACCAAATGAGGTAAATCTATGCAATTCTGCATTATCTCTTCCACAGCACACATGTTAACTCCATACACAAACGGATGAGTTAGTGCTGGTACACTTAGTCGTTTTACTGAAAATGGTGCATGCTCAGAAAAAACGACGAAGTGTCAAAATTCCTCCGTGTGAACCTTGCAGTGTGTTTCTCTGCTCAAGCCGGAGATAGTCTGAGGCAGGTGGCATGAAGGTGTAAGGAAGGGTCGCTCTGTGAATCCGCTCAACTCAAACTCTCTCCGGCTGGAGGAGAGACACAGACACAACCTGCTTCCTATGCACAAAGTAGCACCCCCGGGCAAAGGTACACGGAGGAATTTTGACACTTTTAGTCGTTTTTCTAAAATATTGCACACGGAGGAATTTGACAATTAGTCGTCTTACTGAGAATGGTGCATGCTCAGAAAAAACGACGAAGTGTCAAAATTCCTCCGTTTGAACCATGCGGTGTGTTTCTCTGCTCAAGCCGGAGATAGTGTGAGGCAGGCGGCTTGAAGGTGTAAGGAAGGGTCGCTTTGTGAATCATACAGTCCATTGACTGCTGTATGGCTGATGTAACATCAGATTAAGTCAACGAGGAAATGTTATGGAAAAAGAATAAAAAGTAGCAGAAAGTTCATGTTTGAGTTCTCTGTGCAATGCAACATCACATATGTTTTCTCTTCATTGCACAACCAAATGAGGTAAATCTATGCAATTCTGCATTATCTCTTCCACAGCACACATGTTAACTCCATACACAAACGTATGAGTTAGTGCTGGTACACTTAGTCGTTTTACTGAAAATGGTGCATGCTCAGAAAAAACGACGAAGTGTCAAAATTCCTCCGTGTAAACCGTGCACTGTGTTTCTCTGCTCAAGCCGGTGAGAGTGTTAGGTAGGCGGCCTGAAGGTGTAAGGAAGGGTCGCTCTGTCAATCATACAGTTCATTGACTGTTGTATGGCTGATGTAACATCAGATTAAGTCAACGAGGAAATGTTATGGAAAAAGAATAAAAAGTAGCAGAAAGTTCATGTTTGAGTTCTCTGTGCAATGCAAAAGCACATATGTTTTCTCTTCATTGCACAACCAAATGAGGTAAATCTATGCAATTCTGCATTATCTCTTCAACAGCACACATGTTAACTCCATGCACAGACGTATGAGTTAATGCTGGTACACTTAGTCGTTTTACTGAAAATGGTGCATGCTCAGAAAAAACGATGAAGTGTCAAAATTCCTCCGTGTGAACCATGCGGTGTGTGTCTCTGCTCAAGCCGGAGATAGTGTGAGGCAGGCAGCATGAAGGTGTAAGGAAAGGTCGCT
The DNA here is from genome assembly GCA_038088235.1 of Zacco platypus. Taxonomy (NCBI): domain Eukaryota; kingdom Metazoa; phylum Chordata; class Actinopteri; order Cypriniformes; family Xenocyprididae; genus Zacco; species Zacco platypus. Next base: position 19,394,835 of record CM076064.1, read on the forward strand.
CTGTTAATCATGCAGTCCATTGACTGCTGTATGGCTGATGTAACATCAGATTAAGTCAACGAGGAAATGTTATGGAAAAAGAATAAAAAGTAGCAGAAAGTTCATGTTTGAGTTCTCTGTGCAATGCAACATCACATATGTTTTCTCTTCATTGCACAACCAAATGAGGTACATCTATGTAATTCTGCACTATCTCTTCAACAGCACACGTTAACTCCATGAACAGACGGATGAGTTAGTGCTGGTACACTTAGTCGTTTTTCTGAGAAAATGTGCACGCTCTGAAAAACGACTAAGTGTCAAAATTCCTCCGTGTGAACCTTGCAGTGTGTGTCTCTGCTCAAGCCGGAGATAGTGTGAGGCAGGTGGCATGAAGGTGTAAGGAAGGGTCGCTCTCTGAATCCGCTCAACTCAAACTCTCTCCGGCTGGAGGAGAGACACAGACACAGCCTGCTTCCTAGGCACAAAGTAGCACCCCCGGGCAAAGGTACATGGAGGACTTTTGACACTTTTAGTCGTTTTTCTAAAATATTGCACACGGAGGAATTTGACAATTAGTCGTCTTACTGAGAATGGTGCATGCTCAGAAAAAACGACGAAGTGTCAAAATTCCTCCGTGTGAAGCATGCGGTGTGTTTCTCTGCTCAAGCCGGAGATAGTGTGAGGCAGGCGGCCTGAAGGTGTAAGGAAGGGTCGCTCTGTGAATCATGCAGTTCATTGACTGTTGTATGGCTGATGTAACATCAGATTAAGTCAACGAGGAAATGTTATGGAAAAAGAATAAAAAGTAGCAGAAAGTTCATGTTTGAGTTCTCTGTGCAATGCAAAAGCACATATGTTTTCTCTTCATTGCACAACCAAATGAGGTAAATCTATGCAATTCTGCATTATCTCTTCAACAGCACACATGTTAACTCCATGCACAGACGTATGAGTTAATGCTGGTACACTTAGTCGTTTTACTGAAAATGGTGCATGCTCAGAAAAAACGACGAAGTGTCAAAATTCCTCCGTTTGAACCATGCGGTGTGTTTCTCTGCTCAAGCCGGAGATAGTGTGAGGCAGGCGGCTTGAAGGTGTAAGGAAGGGTCGCTTTGTGAATCATGCAGTCCATTGACTGCTGTATGGCTGATGTAACATCAGATTAAGTCAACGAGGAAATGTTATGGAAAAAGAATAAAAAGTAGCAGAAAGTTCATGTTTGAGTTCTCTGTGCAATGCAACATCACATATGTTTTCTCTTCATTGCACAACCAAATGAGGTACATCTATGCAATTCTGCACTATCTCTTCAACAGCACACGTTAACTCCATGAACAGACGGATGAGTTAGTGCTGGTACACTTAGTCGTTTTTCTGAGAAAATGTGCACGCTATGAAAAACGACTAAGTGTCAAAATTCCTCCGTGTGAACCTTGCAGTGTGTTTCTCTGCTCAAGCCGGAGATAGTCTGAGGCAGGTGGCATGAAGGTGTAAGGAAGGGTCGCTCTGTGAATCCGCTCAACTCAAACTCTCTCCGGCTGGAGGAGAGACACAGACACAACCTGCTTCCTATGCACAAAGTAGCACCCCCGGGCAAAGGTACACGGAGGAATTTTGACACTTTTAGTCGTTTTTCTAAAATATTGCACACGGAGGAATTTGACAATTAGTCGTCTTACTGAGAATGGTGCATGCTCAGAAAAAACGACGAAGTGTCAAAATTCCTCCGTGTAAACCGTGCACTGTGTTTCTCTGCTCAAGCCGGAGAGAGTGTTAGGTAGGCGGCCTGAAGGTGTAAGGAAGGGTCGCTCTGTGAATCATGCAGTTCATTGACTGCTGTATGGCTGATGTAACATCAGATTAATAAACGAGGAAATATTATGGAAAAAGAATAAAAAGTAGCAGAAAGTTCATGTTTGAGTTCTCTGTGCAATGCAAAAGCACATATGTTTTCTCTTAATTGCACAACCAAATCAGGTAAATCTATGCAATTCTGCATTATCTCTTCAACAGCACACATGTTAACTCCATGCACAGACGGATGAGTTAGTGCTGGTACACTTAGTCGTTTTACTGAAAATGGTGCATGCTCAGAAAAAACGACGAAGTGTCAAAATTCCTCCGTGTAAACCGTGCACTGTGTTTCTCTGCTCAAGCCGGAGAGAGTGCGAGGCAGGCGGCTCGAAGGTGTAAGGAAGGGTCGCTCTGTGAATCATGCAGTCCATTGACTGTTGTATGGCTGATGAAACATCAGATTAATAAACGAGGAAATATTATGGAAAAAGAATAAAAAGTAGCAGAAAGTTCATGTTTGAGTTCTCTGTGCAATGCAACAGCACATATGTTTTCTCTTCATTGCAAAACCAAATGAGGTACATCTATGTAATTCTGCACTATCTCTTCAACAGCACACGTTAACTCCATGAACAGACGGATGAGTTAGTGCTGGTACACTTAGTCGTTTTTCTGAGAAAATGTGCACGCTCTGAAAAACGACTAAGTGTCAAAATTCCTCCGTGTGAACCTTGCAGTGTGTTTCTCTGCTCAAGCCGGAGATAGTCTGAGGCAGGTGGCATGAAGGTGTAAGGAAGGGTCGCTCTGTGAATCCGCTCAACTCAAACTCTCTCCGGCTGGAGGAGAGACACAGACACAACCTGCTTCCTATGCACAAAGTAGCACCCCCGGGCAAAGGTACACGGAGGACTTTTGACACTTTTAGTCGTTTTTCTAAAATATTGCACACGGAGGAATTTGACAATTAGTCGTCTTACTGAGAATGGTGCATGCTCAGAAAAAACGACGAAGTGTCAAAATTCCTCCGTGTAAACCGTGCACTGTGTTTCTCTGCTCAAGCCGGTGAGAGTGTTAGGTAGGCGGCCTGAAGGTGTAAGGAAGGGTCGCTCTGTCAATCATACAGTTCATTGACTGTTGTATGGCTGATGTAACATCAGATTAAGTCAACGAGGAAATGTTATGGAAAAAGAATAAAAAGTAGCAGAAAGTTCATGTTTGAGTTCTCTGTGCAATGCAAAAGCACATATGTTTTCTCTTCATTGCACAACCAAATGAGGTAAATCTATGCAATTCTGCATTATCTCTTCAACAGCACACATGTTAACTCCATGCACAGACGGATGAGTACTTAGTGCTGGTACACTTAGTCGTTTTACTGAAAATGGTGCATGCTCAGAAAAAACGACGAAGTGTCAAAATTCCTACGTGTAAACCGTGCACTGTGTTTCTCTGCTCAAGCCGGAGAGAGTGCGAGGCAGGCGGCTCGAAGGTGTAAGGAAGGGTCGCTCTGTGAATCATGCAGTCCATTGACTGTTGTATGGCTGATGAAACATCAGATTAATAAACGAGGAAATGTTATGGAAAAAGAATAAAAAGTAGCAGAAAGCTCATTTTTGAGTTCTCTGTGCAATGCAAAAGCACATATGTTTTATCTTCATTGCACAACCAAATGAGGTAAATCTATGCAATTCTGCATTATCTCTTCAACAGCACACATGTTAACTCCATACACAAACGGATGAGTTAGTGCTGGTACACTTAGTCGTTTTACTGAAAATGGTGCATGCTCAGAAAAAACGACGAAGTGTCAAAATTCCTCCGTGTAAACCGTGCACTGTGTTTCTCTGCTCAAGCCGGTGAGAGTGTTAGGTAGGCGGCCTGAAGGTGTAAGGAAGGGTCGCTCTGTCAATCATACAGTTCATTGACTGTTGTATGGCTGATGTAACATCAGATTAAGTCAACGAGGAAATGTTATGGAAAAAGAATAAAAAGTAGCAGAAAGTTAATGTTTGAGTTCTCTGTGCAATGCAAAAGCACATATGTTTTCTCTTCATTGCACAACCAAATGAGGTAAATCTATGCAATTCTGCATTATCTCTTCAACAGCACACATGTTAACTCCATGCACAGACGTATGAGTTAATGCTGGTACACTTAGTCGTTTTACTGAAAATGGTGCATGCTCAGAAAAAACGACGAAGTGTCAAAATTCCTCCGTTTGAACCTTGCAGTGTGTTTCTCTGCTCAAGCCGGAGATAGTCTGAGGCAGGTGGCATGAAGGTGTAAGGAAGGGTCGCTCTGTGAATCCGCTCAACTCAAACTCTCTCCGGCTGGAGGAGAGACACAGACACAACCTGCTTCCTATGCACAAAGTAGCACCCCCGGGCAAAGGTACACGGAGGAATTTTGACACTTTTAGTCGTTTTTCTAAAATATTGCACACGGAGGAATTTGACAATTAGTCGTCTTACTGAGAATGGTGCATGCTCAGAAAAAACGACGAAGTGTCAAAATTCCTCCGTGTAAACCGTGCACTGTGTTTCTCTGCTCAAGCCGGAGAGAGTGTTAGGTAGGCGGCCTGAAGGTGTAAGGAAGGGTCGCTCTGTGAATCATGCAGTCCATTGACTGCTGTATGGCTGATGTAACATCAGATTAAGTCAACGAGGAAATGTTATGGAAAAAGAATAAAAAGTAGCAGAAAGTTCATGTTTGAGTTCTCTGTGCAATGCAAAAGCACATATGTTTTCTCTTAATTGCACAACCAAATCAGGTAAATCTATGCAATTCTGCATTATCTCTTCAACAGCACACATGTTAACTCCATGCACAGACGGATGAGTTAGTGCTGGTACACTTAGTCGTTTTACTGAAAATGGTGCATGCTCAGAAAAAACGACGAAGTGTCAAAATTCCTCCGTGTAAACCGTGCACTGTGTTTCTCTGCTCAAGCCGGAGAGAGTGCGAGGCAGGCGGCTCGAAGGTGTAAGGAAGGGTCGCTCTGTGAATCATGCAGTCCATTGACTGTTGTATGGCTGATGAAACATCAGATTAATAAACGAGGAAATATTATGGAAAAAGAATAAAAAGTAGCAGAAAGTTCATGTTTGAGTTCTCTGTGCAATGCAACAGCACATATGTTTTCTCTTCATTGCAAAACCAAATGAGGTACATCTATGTAATTCTGCACTATCTCTTCAACAGCACACGTTAACTCCATGAACAGACGGATGAGTTAGTGCTGGTACACTTAGTCGTTTTTCTGAGAAAATGTGCACGCTCTGAAAAACGACTAAGTGTCAAAATTCCTCCGTGTGAACCTTGCAGTGTGTGTCTCTGCTCAAGCCGGAGATAGTGTGAGGCAGGTGGCATGAAGGTGTAAGGAAGGGTCGCTCTGTGAATCCGCTCAACTCAAACTCTCTCCGGCTGGAGGAGAGACACAGACACAGCCTGCTTCCTAGGCACAAAGTAGCACCCCCGGGCAAAGGTACACAGAGGACTTTTGACACTTTTAGTCGTTTTTCTAAAATATTGCACACGGAGGAATTTGACAATTAGTCGTCTTACTGAGAATGGTGCATGCTCAGAAAAAACGACGAAGTGTCAAAATTCCTCCGTGTGAAGCATGCGGTGTGTTTCTCTGCTCAAGCCGGAGATAGTGTGAGGCAGGCGGCCTGAAGGTGTAAGGAAGGGTCGCTCTGTGAATCATGCAGTTCATTGACTGTTGTATGGCTGATGTAACATCAGATTAAGTCAACGAGGAAATGTTATGGAAAAAGAATAAAAAGTAGCAGAAAGCTCATTTTTGAGTTCTCTGTGCAATGCAAAAGCACATATGTTTTCTCTTCATTGCACAACCAAATGAGGTAAATCTATGCAATTCTGCATTATCTCTTCAACAGCACACATGTTAACTCCATACACAAACGGATGAGTTAGTGCTGGTACACTTAGTCGTTTTACTGAAAATGGTGCATGCTCAGAAAAAACGACGAAGTGTCAAAATTCCTCCGTGTAAACCGTGCACTGTGTTTCTCTGCTCAAGCCGGTGAGAGTGTTAGGTAGGCGGCCTGAAGGTGTAAGGAAGGGTCGCTCTGTCAATCATACAGTTCATTGACTGTTGTATGGCTGATGTAACATCAGATTAAGTCAACGAGGAAATGTTATGGAAAAAGAATAAAAAGTAGCAGAAAGTTCATGTTTGAGTTCTCTGTGCAATGCAAAAGCACATATGTTTTCTCTTCATTGCACAACCAAATGAGGTAAATCTATGCAATTCTGCATTATCTCTTCAACAGCACACATGTTAACTCCATGCACAGACGGATGAGTTAGTGCTGGTACACTTAGTCGTTTTACTGAAAATGGTGCATGCTCAGAAAAAACGACGAAGTGTCAAAATTCCTCCGTGTAAACCGTGCACTGTGTTTCTCTGCTCAAGCCGGAGAGAGTGCGAGGCAGGCGGCTCGAAGGTGTAAGGAAGGGTCGCTCTGTGAATCATGCAGTCCATTGACTGTTGTATGGCTGATGAAACATCAGATTAATAAACGAGGAAATATTATGGAAAAAGAATAAAAAGTAGCAGAAAGTTCATGTTTGAGTTCTCTGTGCAATGCAACAGCACATATGTTTTCTCTTCATTGCAAAACCAAATGAGGTAAATCTATGCAATTCTGCATTATCTCTTCAACAGCACACATGTTAACTCCATGCACAGACGGATGAGTTAGTGCTGGTACACTTAGTCGTTTTACTGAAAATGGTACATGCTCAGAAAAAACGACGAAGTGTCAAAATGCCTCCGTGTGAACCATGCGGTGTGTGTCTCTGCTCAAGCCGGAGATAGTGTGAGGCAGGCGGCCTGAAGGTGTAAGGAAGGGTCGCTCTGTGAATCATGCAGTTCATTGACTGTTGTATGGCTGATGTAACATCAGATTAAGTCAACGAGGAAATGTTATGGAAAAAGAATAAAAAGTAGCAGAAAGCTCATTTTTGAGTTCTCTGTGCAATGCAAAAGCACATATGTTTTATCTTCATTGCACAACCAAATGAGGTAAATCTATGCAATTCTGCATTATCTCTTCAACAGCACACATGTTAACTCCATACACAAACGGATGAGTTAGTGCTGGTACACTTAGTCGTTTTACTGAAAATGGTGCATGCTCAGAAAAAACGACGAAGTGTCAAAATTCCTCCGTGTAAACCGTGCACTGTGTTTCTCTGCTCAAGCCGGTGAGAGTGTTAGGTAGGCGGCCTGAAGGTGTAAGGAAGGGTCGCTCTGTCAATCATACAGTTCATTGACTGTTGTATGGCTGATGTAACATCAGATTAAGTCAACGAGGAAATGTTATGGAAAAAGAATAAAAAGTAGCAGAAAGTTAATGTTTGAGTTCTCTGTGCAATGCAAAAGCACTTATGTTTTCTCTTCATTGCACAACCAAATGAGGTAAATCTATGCAATTCTGCATTATCTCTTCAACAGCACACATGTTAACTCCATGCACAGACGTATGAGTTAATGCTGGTACACTTAGTCGTTTTACTGAAAATGGTGCATGCTCAGAAAAAACGATGAAGTGTCAAAATTCCTCCGTGTGAACCATGCGGTGTGTTTCTCTGCTCAAGCCGGAGATAGTGTGAGGCAGGTTGCTTGAAGGTGTAAGGAAGGGTCGCTTTGTGAATCATGCAGTCCATTGACTGCTGTATGGCTGATGTAACATCAGATTAAGTCAACGAGGAAATGTTATGGAAAAAGAATAAAAAGTAGCAGAAAGTTCATGTTTGAGTTCTCTGTGCAATGCAACATCACATATGTTTTCTCTTCATTGCACAACCAAATGAGGTACATCTATGCAATTCTGCATTATCTCTTCAACAGCACACATGTTAACTCCATACACAAACGGATGAGTTAGTGCTGGTACACTTAGTCGTTTTACTGAAAATGGTGCATGCTCAGAAAAAACGACGAAGTGTCAAAATTCCTCCGTGTAAACCGTGCACTGTGTTTCTCTGCTCAAGCCGGTGAGAGTGTTAGGTAGGCGGCCTGAAGGTGTAAGGAAGGGTCGCTCTGTCAATCATACAGTTCATTGACTGTTGTATGGCTGATGTAACATCAGATTAAGTCAACGAGGAAATGTTATGGAAAAAGAATAAAAAGTAGCAGAAAGTTAATGTTTGAGTTCTCTGTGCAATGCAAAAGCACTTATGTTTTCTCTTCATTGCACAACCAAATGAGGTAAATCTATGCAATTCTGCATTATCTCTTCAACAGCACACATGTTAACTCCATGCACAGACGGATGAGTTAGTGCTGGTACACTTAGTCGTTTTACTGAAAATGGTACATGCTCAGAAAAAACGACGAAGTGTCAAAATGCCTCCGTGTGAACCATGCGGTGTGTGTCTCTGCTCAAGCCGGAGATAGTGTGAGGCAGGCGGCCTGAAGGTGTAAGGAAGGGTCGCTCTGTGAATCATGCAGTTCATTGACTGTTGTATGGCTGATGTAACATCAGATTAAGTCAACGAGGAAATGTTATGGAAAAAGAATAAAAAGTAGCAGAAAGCTCATTTTTGAGTTCTCTGTGCAATGCAAAAGCACATATGTTTTATCTTCATTGCACAACCAAATGAGGTAAATCTATGCAATTCTGCATTATCTCTTCAACAGCACACATGTTAACTCCATACACAAACGGATGAGTTAGTGCTGGTACACTTAGTCGTTTTACTGAAAATGGTGCATGCTCAGAAAAAACGACGAAGTGTCAAAATTCCTCCGTGTAAACCGTGCACTGTGTTTCTCTGCTCAAGCCGGTGAGAGTGTTAGGTAGGCGGCCTGAAGGTGTAAGGAAGGGTCGCTCTGTCAATCATACAGTTCATTGACTGTTGTATGGCTGATGTAACATCAGATTAAGTCAACGAGGAAATGTTATGGAAAAAGAATAAAAAGTAGCAGAAAGTTAATGTTTGAGTTCTCTGTGCAATGCAAAAGCACTTATGTTTTCTCTTCATTGCACAACCAAATGAGGTAAATCTATGCAATTCTGCATTATCTCTTCAACAGCACACATGTTAACTCCATGCACAGACGTATGAGTTAATGCTGGTACACTTAGTCGTTTTACTGAAAATGGTGCATGCTCAGAAAAAACGATGAAGTGTCAAAATTCCTCCGTGTGAACCATGCGGTGTGTTTCTCTGCTCAAGCCGGAGATAGTGTGAGGCAGGTTGCTTGAAGGTGTAAGGAAGGGTCGCTTTGTGAATCATGCAGTCCATTGACTGCTGTATGGCTGATGTAACATCAGATTAAGTCAACGAGGAAATGTTATGGAAAAAGAATAAAAAGTAGCAGAAAGTTCATGTTTGAGTTCTCTGTGCAATGCAACATCACATATGTTTTCTCTTCATTGCACAACCAAATGAGGTACATCTATGCAATTCTGCATTATCTCTTCAACAGCACACATGTTAACTCCATACACAAACGGATGAGTTAGTGCTGGTACACTTAGTCGTTTTACTGAAAATGGTGCATGCTCAGAAAAAACGACGAAGTGTCAAAATTCCTCCGTGTAAACCGTGCACTGTGTTTCTCTGCTCAAGCCGGTGAGAGTGTTAGGTAGGCGGCCTGAAGGTGTAAGGAAGGGTCGCTCTGTCAATCATACAGTTCATTGACTGTTGTATGGCTGATGTAACATCAGATTAAGTCAACGAGGAAATGTTATGGAAAAAGAATAAAAAGTAGCAGAAAGTTAATGTTTGAGTTCTCTGTGCAATGCAAAAGCACTTATGTTTTCTCTTCATTGCACAACCAAATGAGGTAAATCTATGCAATTCTGCATTATCTCTTCAACAGCACACATGTTAACTCCATGCACAGACGTATGAGTTAATGCTGGTACACTTAGTCGTTTTACTGAAAATGGTGCATGCTCAGAAAAAACGATGAAGTGTCAAAATTCCTCCGTGTGAACCATGCGGTGTGTTTCTCTGCTCAAGCCGGAGATAGTGTGAGGCAGGTTGCTTGAAGGTGTAAGGAAGGGTCGCTTTGTGAATCATGCAGTCCATTGACTGCTGTATGGCTGATGTAACATCAGATTAAGTCAACGAGGAAATGTTATGGAAAAAGAATAAAAAGTAGCAGAAAGTTCATGTTTGAGTTCTCTGTGCAATGCAACATCACATATGTTTTCTCTTCATTGCACAACCAAATGAGGTACATCTATGCAATTCTGCACTATCTCTTCAACAGCACAGGTTAACTCCATGAACAGACGGATGAGTTAGTGCTGGTACACTTAGTCGTTTTTCTGAGAAAATGTGCACGCTCTGAAAAACGACTAAGTGTCAAAATTCCTCCGTGTGAACCTTGCAGTGTGTTTCTCTGCTCAAGCCGGAGATAGTCTGAGGCAGGTGGCATGAAGGTGTAAGGAAGGGTCGCTCTGTGAATCCGCTCAACTCAAACTCTCTCCGGCTGGAGGAGAGACACAGACACAACCTGCTTCCTATGCACAAAGTAGCACCCCCGGGCAAAGGTACACGGAGGAATTTTGACACTTTTAGTCGTTTTTCTAAAATATTGCACACGGAGGAATTTGACAATTAGTCGTCTTACTGAGAATGGTGCATGCTCAGAAAAAACGACGAAGTGTCAAAATTCCTCCGTGTAAACCGTGCACTGTGTTTCTCTGCTCAAGCCGGAGAGAGTGTTAGGTAGGCGGCCTGAAGGTGTAAGGAAGGGTCGCTCTGTGAATCATGCAGTCCATTGACTGCTGTATGGCTGATGTAACATCAGATTAAGTCAACGAGGAAATGTTATGGAAAAAGAATAAAAAGTAGCAGAAAGTTCATGTTTGAGTTCTCTGTGCAATGCAAAAGCACATATGTTTTCTCTTAATTGCACAACCAAATCAGGTAAATCTATGCAATTCTGCATTATCTTTTCAACAGCACACATGTTACCTCCATGCACAGACGGATGAGTTAGTGCTGGTACACTTAGTCGTTTTACTGAAAATGGTGCATGCTCAGAAAAAACGACGAAGTGTCAAAATTCCTCCGTGTAAACCGTGCACTGTGTTTCTCTGCTCAAGCCGGTGAGAGTGTTAGGTAGGCGGCCTGAAGGTGTAAGGAAGGGTCGCTCTGTCAATCATACAGTTCATTGACTGTTGTATGGCTGATGTAACATCAGATTAAGTCAACGAGGAAATGTTATGGAAAAAGAATAAAAAGTAGCAGAAAGTTAATGTTTGAGTTCTCTGTGCAATGCAAAAGCACATATGTTTTCTCTTCATTGCACAACCAAATGAGGTAAATCTATGCAATTCTGCATTATCTCTTCAACAGCACACATGTTAACTCCATGCACAGACGTATGAGTTAATGCTGGTACACTTAGTCGTTTTACTGAAAATGGTGCATGCTCAGAAAAAACGACGAAGTGTCAAAATTCCTCCGTGTAAACCGTGCACTGTGTTTCTCTGCTCAAGCCTGTGAGAGTGTTAGGTAGGCGGCCTGAAGGTGTAAGGAAGGGTCACTCTATCAATCATACAGTTCATTGACTGTTGTATGGCTGATGTAACATCAGATTAAGTCAACGAGGAAATGTTATGGAAAAAGAATAAAAGGTAGCAGAAAGTTCATGTTTGAGTTCTCTGTGCAATGCAACATCACATATGTTTTCTCTTCATTGCACAACCAAATGAGGTACATCTATGTAATTCTGCACTATCTCTTCAACAGCACACGTTAACTCCATGAACAGACGGATGAGTTAGTGCTGGTACACTTAGTCGTTTTTCTGAGAAAATGTGCACGCTCTGAAAAACGACTAAGTGTCAAAATTCCTCCGTGTGAACCTTGCAGTGTGTGTCTCTGCTCAAGCCGGAGATAGTGTGAGGCAGGTGGCATGAAGGTGTAAGGAAGGGTCGCTCTGTGAATCCGCTCAACTCAAACTCTCTCCGGCTGGAGGAGAGACACAGACACAGCCTGCTTCCTAGGCACAAAGTAGCACCCCCGGGCAAAGGTACACGGAGGACTTTTGACACTTTTAGTCGTTTTTCTAAAATATTGCACACGGAGGAATTTGACAATTAGTCGTCTTACTGAGAATGGTGCATGCTCAGAAAAAACGACGAAGTGTCAAAATTCCTCCGTGTGAAGCATGCGGTGTGTTTCTCTGCTCAAGCCGGAGATAGTGTGAGGCAGGCGGCCTGAAGGTGTAAGGAAGGGTCGCTCTGTGAATCATGCAGTTCATTGACTGTTGTATGGCTGATGTAACATCAGATTAAGTCAACGAGGAAATGTTATGGAAAAAGAATAAAAAGTAGCAGAAAGCTCATTTTTGAGTTCTCTGTGCAATGCAAAAGCACATATGTTTTCTCTTCATTGCACAACCAAATGAGGTAAATCTATGCAATTCTGCATTATCTCTACAACAGCACACATGTTAACTCCATACACAAACGGATGAGTTAGTGCTGGTACACTTAGTCGTTTTACTGAAAATGGTGCATGCTCAGAAAAAACGACGAAGTGTCAAAATTCCTCCGTGTAAACCGTGCACTGTGTTTCTCTGCTCAAGCCGGTGAGAGTGTTAGGTAGGCGGCCTGAAGGTGTAAGGAAGGGTCGCTCTGTCAATCATACAGTTCATTGACTGTTGTATGGCTGATGTAACATCAGATTAAGTCAACGAGGAAATGTTATGGAAAAAGAATAAAAAGTAGCAGAAAGTTCATGTTTGAGTTCTCTGTGCAATGCAAAAGCACATATGTTTTCTCTTCATTGCACAACCAAATGAGGTAAATCTATGCAATTCTGCATTATCTCTTCAACAGCACACGTTAACTCCATACACAAACAGATGAGTTAGTGCTGGTACACTTAGTCGTTTTACTGAAAATGGTGCATGCTCAGAAAAAACGACGAAGTGTCAAAATTCCTCCGTGTAAACCGTGCACTGTGTTTCTCTGCTCAAGCCGGAGAGAGTGTTAGGTAGGCGGCCTGAAGGTGTAAGGAAGGGTCGCTCTGTCAATCATACAGTTCATTGACTGTTGTATGGCTGATGTAACATCAGATTAAGTCAACGAGGAAATGTTATGGAAAAAGAATAAAAAGTAGCAGAAAGTTAATGTTTGAGTTCTCTGTGCAATGCAAAAGCACATATGTTTTCTCTTCATTGCACAACCAAATGAGGTAAATCTATGCAATTCTGCATTATCTCTTCAACAGCACACATGTTAACTCCATGCACAGACGTATGAGTTAATGCTGGTACACTTAGTCGTTTTACTGAAAATGGTGCATGCTCAGAAAAAACGACGAAGTGTCAAAATTCCTCCGTTTGAACCATGCGGTGTGTTTCTCTGCTCAAGCCGGAGATAGTGTGAGGCAGGCGGCTTGAAGGTGTAAGGAAGGGTCGCTTTGTGAATCATGCAGTCCATTGACTGCTGTATGGCTGATGTAACATCAGATTAAGTCAACGAGGAAATGTTATGGAAAAAGAATAAAAAGTAGCAGAAAGTTCATGTTTGAGTTCTCTGTGCAATGCAACATCACATATGTTTTCTCTTCATTGCACAACCAAATGAGGTACATCTATGCAATTCTGCACTATCTCTGCAACAGCACACGTTAACTCCATGAACAGACGGATGAGTTAGTGCTGGTACACTTAGTCGTTTTTCTGAGAAAATGTGCACGCTCTGAAAAACGACTAAGTGTCAAAATTCCTCCGTGTGAACCTTGCAGTGTGTTTCTCTGCTCAAGCCGGAAAAAGTCTGAGGCAGGTGGCATGAAGGTGTAAGGAAGGGTCGCTCTGTGAATCCGCTCAACTCAAACTCTCTCCGGCTGGAGGAGAGACACAGACACAACCTGCTTCCTATGCACAAAGTAGCACCCCCGGGCAAAGGTACACGGAGGAATTTTGACACTTTTAGTCGTTTTTCTAAAATATTGCACACGGAGGAATTTGACAATTAGTCGTCTTACTGAGAATGGTGCATGCTCAGAAAAAACGACGAAGTGTCAAAATTCCTCCGTGTAAACCGTGCACTGTGTTTCTCTGCTCAAGCCGGAGAGAGTGTTAGGTAGGCGGCCTGAAGGTGTAAGGAAGGGTCGCTCTGTGAATCATGCAGTCCATTGACTGCTGTATGGCTGATGTAACATCAGATTAAGTCAACGAGGAAATGTTATGGAAAAAGAATAAAAATTAGCAGAAAGTTCATGTTTGAGTTCTCTGTGCAATGCAAAAGCACATATGTTTTCTCTTAATTGCACAACGAAATCAGGTAAATCTATGCAATTCTGCATTATCTTTTCAACAGCACACATGTTACCTCCATGCACAGACGGATGAGTTAGTGCTGGTACACTTAGTCATTTTACTGAAAATGGTGCATGCTCAGAAAAAACGACGAAGTGTCAAATTCCTCCGTGTAAACCGTGCACTGTGTTTCTCTGCTCAAGCCGGTGAGAGTGTTAGGTAGGCGTTCTGAAGGTGTAAGGAAGGGTCGCTCTGTGAATCATGCAGTTCATTGACTGTTGTATGGCTGATGTAACATCAGATTAAGTCAACGAGGAAATGTTATGGAAAAAGAATAAAAAGTAGCAGAAAGTTCATGTTTGAGTTCTCTGTGCAATGCAAAAGCACATATGTTTTCTCTTCATTGCACAACCAAATGAGGTAAATCTATGCAATTCTGCATTATCTCTTCAACAGCACACATGTTAACTCCATGCACAGACGGATGAGTTAGTGCTGGTACACTTAGTCGTTTTACTGAAAATGGTGCATGCTCAGAAAAAACGACGAAGTGTCAAAATTCCTCCGTGTAAACCGTGCACTGTGTTTCTCTGCTCAAGCCGGAGAGAGTGCGAGGCAGGCGGCTCGAAGGTGTAAGGAAGGGTCGCTCTGTGAATCATGCAGTCCATTGACTGTTGTATGGCTGATGAAACATCAGATTAATAAACGAGGAAATATTATGGAAAAAGAATAAAAAGTAGCAGAAAGTTCATGTTTGAGTTCTCTGTGCAATGCAACAGCACATATGTTTTCTCTTCATTGCAAAACCAAATGAGGTACATCTATGTAATTCTGCATTATCTCTTCAACAGCACACATGTTAACTCCATACACAAACGGATGAGTTAGTGCTGGTACACTTAGTCGTTTTACTGAAAATGGTGCATGCTCAGAAAAAACGACGAAGTGTCAAAATTCCTCCGTGTAAACCGTGCACTGTGTTTCTCTGCTCAAGCCGGTGAGAGTGTTAGGTAGGCGGCCTGAAGGTGTAAGGAAGGGTCGCTCTGTCAATCATACAGTTCATTGACTGTTGTATGGCTGATGTAACATCAGATTAAGTCAACGAGGAAATGTTATGGAAAAAGAATAAAAAGTAGCAGAAAGTTAATGTTTGAGTTCTCTGTGCAATGCAAAAGCACATATGTTTTCTCTTCATTGCACAACCAAATGAGGTAAATCTATGCAATTCTGCATTATCTCTTCAACAGCACACGTTAACTCCATGCACAGACGGATGAGTTAGTGCTGGTACACTTAGTCGTTTTACTGAAAATGGTGCATGCTCAGAAAAAACGACGAAGTGTCAAAATTCCTCCGTGTAAACCGTGCACTGTGTTTCTCTGCTCAAGCCGGAGAGAGTGCGAGGCAGGCGGCTCGAAGGTGTAAGGAAGGGTCGCTCTGTGAATCATGCAGTCCATTGACTGTTGTATGGCTGATGAAACATCAGATTAATAAACGAGGAAATATTATGGAAAAAGAATAAAAAGTAGCAGAAAGTTCATGTTTGAGTTCTCTGTGCAATGCAACAGCACATATGTTTTCTCTTCATTGCAAAACCAAATGAGGTAAATCTATGCAATTCTGCATTATCTCTTCAACAGCACACATGTTAACTCCATGCACAGACGGATGAGTTAGTGCTGGTACACTTAGTCGTTTTACTGAAAATGGTACATGCTCAGAAAAAACGACGAAGTGTCAAAATGCCTCCGTGTGAACCATGCAGTGTGTGTCTCTGCTCAAGCCGGAGATAGTGTGAGGCAGGCGGCCTGAAGGTGTAAGGAAGGGTCGCTCTGTGAATCATGCAGTTCATTGACTGTTGTATGGCTGATGTAACATCAGATTAAGTCAACGAGGAAATGTTATGGAAAAAGAATAAAAAGTAGCAGAAAGCTCATTTTTGAGTTCTCTGTGCAATGCAAAAGCACATATGTTTTATCTTCATTGCACAACCAAATGAGGTAAATCTATGCAATTCTGCATTATCTCTTCAACAGCACACATGTTAACTCCATACACAAACGGATGAGTTAGTGCTGGTACACTTAGTCGTTTTACTGAAAATGGTGCATGCTCAGAAAAAACGACGAAGTGTCAAAATTCCTCCGTGTAAACCGTGCACTGTGTTTCTCTGCTCAAGCCGGTGAGAGTGTTAGGTAGGCGGCCTGAAGGTGTAAGGAAGGGTCGCTCTGTCAATCATACAGTTCATTGACTGTTGTATGGCTGATGTAACATCAGATTAAGTCAACGAGGAAATGTTATGGAAAAAGAATAAAAAGTAGCAGAAAGTTCATGTTTGAGTTCTCTGTGCAATGCAAAAGCACATATGTTTTCTCTTCATTGCACAACCAAATGAGGTAAATCTATGCAATTCTGCATTATCTCTTCAACAGCACACGTTAACTCCATGCACAGACGGATGAGTTAGTGCTGGTACACTTAGTCGTTTTACTGAAAATGGTGCATGCTCAGAAAAAACGACGAAGTGTCAAAATTCCTCCGTGTAAACCGTGCACTGTGTTTCTCTGCTCAAGCCGGAGAGAGTGCGAGGCAGGCGGCTCGAAGGTGTAAGGAAGGGTCGCTCTGTGAATCATGCAGTCCATTGACTGTTGTATGGCTGATGAAACATCAGATTAATAAACGAGGAAATATTATGGAAAAAGAATAAAAAGTAGCAGAAAGTTCATGTTTGAGTTCTCTGTGCAATGCAACAGCACATATGTTTTCTCTTCATTGCAAAACCAAATGAGGTAAATCTATGCAATTCTGCATTATCTCTTCAACAGCACACATGTTAACTCCATGCACAGACGGATGAGTTAGTGCTGGTACACTTAGTCGTTTTACTGAAAATGGTACATGCTCAGAAAAAACGACGAAGTGTCAAAATGCCTCCGTGTGAACCATGCAGTGTGTGTCTCTGCTCAAGCCGGAGATAGTGTGAGGCAGGCGGCCTGAAGGTGTAAGGAAGGGTCGCTCTGTGAATCATGCAGTTCATTGACTGTTGTATGGCTGATGTAACATCAGATTAAGTCAACGAGGAAATGTTATGGAAAAAGAATAAAAAGTAGCAGAAAGCTCATTTTTGAGTTCTCTGTGCAATGCAAAAGCACATATGTTTTATCTTCATTGCACAACCAAATGAGGTAAATCTATGCAATTCTGCATTATCTCTTCAACAGCACACATGTTAACTCCATACACAAACGGATGAGTTAGTGCTGGTACACTTAGTCGTTTTACTGAAAATGGTGCATGCTCAGAAAAAACGACGAAGTGTCAAAATTCCTCCGTGTAAACCGTGCACTGTGTTTCTCTGCTCAAGCCGGTGAGAGTGTTAGGTAGGCGGCCTGAAGGTGTAAGGAAGGGTCGCTCTGTCAATCATACAGTTCATTGACTGTTGTATGGCTGATGTAACATCAGATTAAGTCAACGAGGAAATGTTATGGAAAAAGAATAAAAAGTAGCAGAAAGTTCATGTTTGAGTTCTCTGTGCAATGCAAAAGCACATATGTTTTCTCTTCATTGCACAACCAAATGAGGTAAATCTATGCAATTCTGCATTATCTCTTCAACAGCACACATGTTAACTCCATGCACAGACGGATGAGTTAGTGCTGGTACACTTAGTCGTTTTACTGAAAATGGTGCATGCTCAGAAAAAACGACGAAGTGTCAAAATTCCTCCGTGTAAACCGTGCACTGTGTTTCTCTGCTCAAGCCGGAGAGAGTGCGAGGCAGGCGGCTCGAAGGTGTAAGGAAGGGTCGCTCTGTGAATCATGCAGTCCATTGACTGTTGTATGGCTGATGAAACATCAGATTAATAAACGAGGAAATATTATGGAAAAAGAATAAAAAGTAGCAGAAAGTTCATGTTTGAGTTCTCTGTGCAATGCAACAGCACATATGTTTTCTCTTCATTGCAAAACCAAATGAGGTAAATCTATGCAATTCTGCATTATCTCTTCAACAGCACACATGTTAACTCCATGCACAGACGGATGAGTTAGTGCTGGTACACTTAGTCGTTTTACTGAAAATGGTACATGCTCAGAAAAAACGACGAAGTGTCAAAATGCCTCCGTGTGAACCATGCAGTGTGTGTCTCTGCTCAAGCCGGAGATAGTGTGAGGCAGGCGGCCTGAAGGTGTAAGGAAGGGTCGCTCTGTGAATCATGCAGTTCATTGACTGTTGTATGGCTGATGTAACATCAGATTAAGTCAACGAGGAAATGTTATGGAAAAAGAATAAAAAGTAGCAGAAAGCTCATTTTTGAGTTCTCTGTGCAATGCAAAAGCACATATGTTTTATCTTCATTGCACAACCAAATGAGGTAAATCTATGCAATTCTGCATTATCTCTTCAACAGCACACATGTTAACTCCATACACAAACGGATGAGTTAGTGCTGGTACACTTAGTCGTTTTACTGAAAATGGTGCATGCTCAGAAAAAACGACGAAGTGTCAAAATTCCTCCGTGTAAACCGTGCACTGTGTTTCTCTGCTCAAGCCGGTGAGAGTGTTAGGTAGGCGGCCTGAAGGTGTAAGGAAGGGTCGCTCTGTCAATCATACAGTTCATTGACTGTTGTATGGATGATGTAACATCAGATTAAGTCAACGAGGAAATGTTATGGAAAAAGAATAAAAAGTAGCAGAAAGTTAATGTTTGAGTTCTCTGTGCAATGCAAAAGCACATATGTTTTCTCTTCATTGCACAACCAAATGAGGTAAATCTATGCAATTCTGCATTATCTCTTCAACAGCACACATGTTAACTCCATGCACAGACGTATGAGTTAATGCTGGTACACTTAGTCGTTTTACTGAAAATGGTGCATGCTCAGAAAAAACGACGAAGTGTCAAAATTCCTCCGTTTGAACCATGCGGTGTGTTTCTCTGCTCAAGCCGGAGATAGTGTGAGGCAGGCGGCTTGAAGGTGTAAGGAAGGGTCGCTTTGTGAATCATGCAGTCCATTGACTGCTGTATGGCTGATGTAACATCAGATTAAGTCAACGAGGAAATGTTATGGAAAAAGAATAAAAAGTAGCAGAAAGTTCATGTTTGAGTTCTCTGTGCAATGCAACATCACATATGTTTTCTCTTCATTGCACAACCAAATGAGGTACATCTATGCAATTCTGCACTATCTCTTCAACAGCACACGTTAACTCCATGAACAGACGGATGAGTTAGTGCTGGTACACTTAGTCGTTTTTCTGAGAAAATGTGCACGCTCTGAAAAACGACTAAGTGTCAAAATTCCTCCGTGTGAACCTTGCAGTGTGTTTCTCTGCTCAAGCCGGAGATAGTCTGAGGCAGGTGGCATGAAGGTGTAAGGAAGGGTCGCTCTGTGAATCCGCTCAACTCAAACTCTCTCCGGCTGGAGGAGAGACACAGACACAACCTGCTTCCTATGCACAAAGTAGCACCCCCGGGCAAAGGTACACGGAGGAATTTTGACACTTTTAGTCGTTTTTCTAAAATATTGCACACGGAGGAATTTGACAATTAGTCGTCTTACTGAGAATGGTGCATGCTCAGAAAAAACGACGAAGTGTCAAAATTCCTCCGTGTAAACCGTGCACTGTGTTTCTCTGCTCAAGCCGGAGAGAGTGTTAGGTAGGCGGCCTGAAGGTGTAAGGAAGGGTCGCTCTGTCAATCATACAGTTCATTGACTGTTGTATGGCTGATGTAACATCAGATTAAGTCAACGAGGAAATGTTATGGAAAAAGAATAAAAAGTAGCAGAAAGTTCATGTTTGAGTTCTCTGTGCAATGCAAAAGCACATATGTTTTCTCTTAATTGCACAACCAAATCAGGTAAATCTATGCAATTCTGCATTATCTTTTCAACAGCACACATGTTACCTCCATGCACAGACGGGTGAGTTAGTGCTGGTACACTTAGTCATTTTACTGAAAATGGTGCATGCTCAGAAAAAACGACGAAGTGTCAAATTCCTCCGTGTAAACCGTGCACTGTGTTTCTCTGCTCAAGCCGGTGAGAGTGTTAGGTAGGCGTTCTGAAGGTGTAAGGAAGGGTCGCTCTGTGAATCATGCAGTTCATTGACTGTTGTATGGCTGATGTAACATCAGATTAAGTCAACGAGGAAATGTTATGGAAAAAGAATAAAAAGTAGCAGAAAGTTCATGTTTGAGTTCTCTGTGCAATGCAAAAGCACATATGTTTTCTCTTCATTGCACAACCAAATGAGGTAAATCTATGCAATTCTGCATTATCTCTTCAACAGCACACATGTTAACTCCATGCACAGACGGATGAGTTAGTGCTGGTACACTTAGTCGTTTTACTGAAAATGGTGCATGCTCAGAAAAAACGACGAAGTGTCAAAATTCCTCCGTGTAAACCGTGCACTGTGTTTCTCTGCTCAAGCCGGAGAGAGTGCGAGGCAGGCGGCTCGAAGGTGTAAGGAAGGGTCGCTCTGTGAATCATGCAGTCCATTGACTGTTGTATGGCTGATGAAACATCAGATTAATAAACGAGGAAATATTATGGAAAAAGAATAAAAAGTAGCAGAAAGTTCATGTTTGAGTTCTCTGTGCAATGCAACAGCACATATGTTTTCTCTTCATTGCAAAACCAAATGAGGTACATCTATGTAATTCTGCACTATCTCTTCAACAGCACACGTTAACTCCATGAACAGACGGATGAGTTAGTGCTGGTACACTTAGTCGTTTTTCTGAGAAAATGTGCACGCTCTGAAAAACGACTAAGTGTCAAAATTCCTCCGTGTGAACCTTGCAGTGTGTGTCTCTGCTCAAGCCGGAGATAGTGTGAGGCAGGTGGCATGAAGGTGTAAGGAAGGGTCGCTCTGTGAATCCGCTCAACTCAAACTCTCTCCGGCTGGAGGAGAGACACAGACACAGCCTGCTTCCTAGGCACAAAGTAGCACCCCCGGGCAAAGGTACACGGAGGACTTTTGACACTTTTAGTCGTTTTTCTAAAATATTGCACACGGAGGAATTTGACAATTAGTCGTCTTACTGAGAATGGTGCATGCTCAGAAAAAACGACGAAGTGTCAAAATTCCTCCGTGTGAAGCATGCGGTGTGTTTCTCTGCTCAAGCCGGAGATAGTGTGAGGCAGGCGGCCTGAAGGTGTAAGGAAGGGTCGCTCTGTGAATCATGCAGTTCATTGACTGTTGTATGGCTGATGTAACATCAGATTAAGTCAACGAGGAAATGTTATGGAAAAAGAATAAAAAGTAGCAGAAAGCTCATTTTTGAGTTCTCTGTGCAATGCAAAAGCACATATGTTTTCTCTTCATTGCACAACCAAATGAGGTAAATCTATGCAATTCTGCATTATCTCTTCCACAGCACACATGTTAACTCCATACACAAACGGATGAGTTAGTGCTGGTACACTTAGTCGTTTTACTGAAAATGGTGCATGCTCAGAAAAAACGACGAAGTGTCAAAATTCCTCCGTGTGAACCTTGCAGTGTGTTTCTCTGCTCAAGCCGGAGATAGTCTGAGGCAGGTGGCATGAAGGTGTAAGGAAGGGTCGCTCTGTGAATCCGCTCAACTCAAACTCTCTCCGGCTGGAGGAGAGACACAGACACAACCTGCTTCCTATGCACAAAGTAGCACCCCCGGGCAAAGGTACACGGAGGAATTTTGACACTTTTAGTCGTTTTTCTAAAATATTGCACACGGAGGAATTTGACAATTAGTCGTCTTACTGAGAATGGTGCATGCTCAGAAAAAACGACGAAGTGTCAAAATTCCTCCGTTTGAACCATGCGGTGTGTTTCTCTGCTCAAGCCGGAGATAGTGTGAGGCAGGCGGCTTGAAGGTGTAAGGAAGGGTCGCTTTGTGAATCATACAGTCCATTGACTGCTGTATGGCTGATGTAACATCAGATTAAGTCAACGAGGAAATGTTATGGAAAAAGAATAAAAAGTAGCAGAAAGTTCATGTTTGAGTTCTCTGTGCAATGCAACATCACATATGTTTTCTCTTCATTGCACAACCAAATGAGGTAAATCTATGCAATTCTGCATTATCTCTTCCACAGCACACATGTTAACTCCATACACAAACGTATGAGTTAGTGCTGGTACACTTAGTCGTTTTACTGAAAATGGTGCATGCTCAGAAAAAACGACGAAGTGTCAAAATTCCTCCGTGTAAACCGTGCACTGTGTTTCTCTGCTCAAGCCGGTGAGAGTGTTAGGTAGGCGGCCTGAAGGTGTAAGGAAGGGTCGCTCTGTCAATCATACAGTTCATTGACTGTTGTATGGCTGATGTAACATCAGATTAAGTCAACGAGGAAATGTTATGGAAAAAGAATAAAAAGTAGCAGAAAGTTCATGTTTGAGTTCTCTGTGCAATGCAAAAGCACATATGTTTTCTCTTCATTGCACAACCAAATGAGGTAAATCTATGCAATTCTGCATTATCTCTTCAACAGCACACATGTTAACTCCATGCACAGACGTATGAGTTAATGCTGGTACACTTAGTCGTTTTACTGAAAATGGTGCATGCTCAGAAAAAACGATGAAGTGTCAAAATTCCTCCGTGTGAACCATGCGGTGTGTGTCTCTGCTCAAGCCGGAGATAGTGTGAGGCAGGCAGCATGAAGGTGTAAGGAAAGGTCGCTCTGTTAATCATGCAGTCCATTGACTGCTGTATGGCTGATGTAACATCAGATTAAGTCAACGAGGAAATGTTATGGAAAAAGAATAAAAAGTAGCAGAAAGTTCATGTTTGAGTTCTCTGTGCAATGCAACATCACATATGTTTTCTCTTCATTGCACAACCAAATGAGGTACATCTATGTAATTCTGCACTATCTCTTCAACAGCACACGTTAACTCCATGAACAGACGGATGAGTTAGTGCTGGTACACTTAGTCGTTTTTCTGAGAAAATGTGCACGCTCTGAAAAACGACTAAGTGTCAAAATTCCTCCGTGTGAACCTTGCAGTGTGTGTCTCTGCTCAAGCCGGAGATAGTGTGAGGCAGGTGGCATGAAGGTGTAAGGAAGGGTCGCTCTCTGAATCCGCTCAACTCAAACTCTCTCCGGCTGGAGGAGAGACACAGACACAGCCTGCTTCCTAGGCACAAAGTAGCACCCCCGGGCAAAGGTACATGGAGGACTTTTGACACTTTTAGTCGTTTTTCTAAAATATTGCACACGGAGGAATTTGACAATTAGTCGTCTTACTGAGAATGGTGCATGCTCAGAAAAAACGACGAAGTGTCAAAATTCCTCCGTGTGAAGCATGCGGTGTGTTTCTCTGCTCAAGCCGGAGATAGTGTGAGGCAGGCGGCCTGAAGGTGTAAGGAAGGGTCGCTCTGTGAATCATGCAGTTCATTGACTGTTGTATGGCTGATGTAACATCAGATTAAGTCAACGAGGAAATGTTATGGAAAAAGAATAAAAAGTAGCAGAAAGTTCATGTTTGAGTTCTCTGTGCAATGCAAAAGCACATATGTTTTCTCTTCATTGCACAACCAAATGAGGTAAATCTATGCAATTCTGCATTATCTCTTCAACAGCACACATGTTAACTCCATGCACAGACGTATGAGTTAATGCTGGTACACTTAGTCGTTTTACTGAAAATGGTGCATGCTCAGAAAAAACGACGAAGTGTCAAAATTCCTCCGTTTGAACCATGCGGTGTGTTTCTCTGCTCAAGCCGGAGATAGTGTGAGGCAGGCGGCTTGAAGGTGTAAGGAAGGGTCGCTTTGTGAATCATGCAGTCCATTGACTGCTGTATGGCTGATGTAACATCAGATTAAGTCAACGAGGAAATGTTATGGAAAAAGAATAAAAAGTAGCAGAAAGTTCATGTTTGAGTTCTCTGTGCAATGCAACATCACATATGTTTTCTCTTCATTGCACAACCAAATGAGGTACATCTATGCAATTCTGCACTATCTCTTCAACAGCACACGTTAACTCCATGAACAGACGGATGAGTTAGTGCTGGTACACTTAGTCGTTTTTCTGAGAAAATGTGCACGCTATGAAAAACGACTAAGTGTCAAAATTCCTCCGTGTGAACCTTGCAGTGTGTTTCTCTGCTCAAGCCGGAGATAGTCTGAGGCAGGTGGCATGAAGGTGTAAGGAAGGGTCGCTCTGTGAATCCGCTCAACTCAAACTCTCTCCGGCTGGAGGAGAGACACAGACACAACCTGCTTCCTATGCACAAAGTAGCACCCCCGGGCAAAGGTACACGGAGGAATTTTGACACTTTTAGTCGTTTTTCTAAAATATTGCACACGGAGGAATTTGACAATTAGTCGTCTTACTGAGAATGGTGCATGCTCAGAAAAAACGACGAAGTGTCAAAATTCCTCCGTGTAAACCGTGCACTGTGTTTCTCTGCTCAAGCCGGAGAGAGTGTTAGGTAGGCGGCCTGAAGGTGTAAGGAAGGGTCGCTCTGTGAATCATGCAGTCCATTGACTGCTGTATGGCTGATGTAACATCAGATTAAGTCAACGAGGAAATGTTATGGAAAAAGAATAAAAAGTAGCAGAAAGTTCATGTTTGAGTTCTCTGTGCAATGCAAAAGCACATATGTTTTCTCTTAATTGCACAACCAAATCAGGTAAATCTATGCAATTCTGCATTATCTTTTCAACAGCACACATGTTACCTCCATGCACAGACGGATGAGTTAGTGCTGGTACACTTAGTCGTTTTACTGAAAATGGTGCATGCTCAGAAAAAACGACGAAGTGTCAAAATTCCTCCGTGTAAACCGTGCACTGTGTTTCTCTGCTCAAGCCGGTGAGAGTGTTAGGTAGGCGTTCTGAAGGTGTAAGGAAGGGTCGCTCTGTGAATCATGCAGTTCATTGACTGTTGTATGGCTGATGTAACATCAGATTAAGTCAACGAGGAAATGTTATGGAAAAAGAATAAAAAGTAGCAGAAAGCTCATTTTTGAGTTCTCTGTGCAATGCAAAAGCACATATGTTTTCTCTTCATTGCACAACCAAATGAGGTAAATCTATGCAATTCTGCATTATCTCTTCCACAGCACACATGTTAACTCCATACACAAACGTATGAGTTAGTGCTGGTACACTTAGTCGTTTTACTGAAAATGGTGCATGCTCAGAAAAAACGACGAAGTGTCAAAATTCCTCCGTGTAAACCGTGCACTGTGTTTCTCTGCTCAAGCCGGTGAGAGTGTTAGGTAGGCGGCCTGAAGGTGTAAGGAAGGGTCGCTTTGTGAATCATGCAGTCCATTGACTGCTGTATGGCTGATGTAACATCAGATTAAGTCAACGAGGAAATGTTATGGAAAAAGAATAAAAAGTAGCAGAAAGTTCATGTTTGAGTTCTCTGTGCAATGCAACATCACATATGTTTTCTCTTCATTGCACAACCAAATGAGGTACATCTATGCAATTCTGCACTATCTCTTCAACAGCACACGTTAACTCCATGAACAGACGGATGAGTTAGTGCTGGTACACTTAGTCGTTTTTCTGAGAAAATGTGCACGCTCTGAAAAACGACTAAGTGTCAAAATTCCTCCGTGTGAACCTTGCAGTGTGTTTCTCTGCTCAAGCCGGAGATAGTCTGAGGCAGGTGGCATGAAGGTGTAAGGAAGGGTCGCTCTGTGAATCCGCTCAACTCAAACTCTCTCCGGCTGGAGGAGAGACACAGACACAACCTGCTTCCTATGCACAAAGTAGCACCCCCGGGCAAAGGTACACGGAGGAATTTTGACACTTTTAGTCGTTTTTCTAAAATATTGCACACGGAGGAATTTGACAATTAGTCGTCTTACTGAGAATGGTGCATGCTCAGAAAAAACGACGAAGTGTCAAAATTCCTCCCTGTAAACCGTGCACTGTGTTTCTCTGCTCAAGCCGGAGAGAGTGTTAGGTAGGCGGCCTGAAGGTGTAAGGAAGGGTCGCTCTGTGAATCATGCAGTCCATTGACTGCTGTATGGCTGATGTAACATCAGATTAAGTCAACGAGGAAATGTTATGGAAAAAGAATAAAAAGTAGCAGAAAGTTCATGTTTGAGTTCTCTGTGCAATGCAAAAGCACATATGTTTTCTCTTAATTGCACAACCAAATCAGGTAAATCTATGCAATTCTGCATTATCTTTTCAACAGCACACATGTTACCTCCATGCACAGACGGATGAGTTAGTGCTGGTACACTTAGTCGTTTTACTGAAAATGGTGCATGCTCAGAAAAAACGACGAAGTGTCAAAATTCCTCCGTGTAAACCGTGCACTGTGTTTCTCTGCTCAAGCCGGTGAGAGTGTTAGGTAGGCGTTCTGAAGGTGTAAGGAAGGGTCGCTCTGTGAATCATGCAGTTCATTGACTGTTGTATGGCTGATGTAACATCAGATTAAGTCAACGAGGAAATGTTATGGAAAAAGAATAAAAAGTAGCAGAAAGCTCATTTTTGAGTTCTCTGTGCAATGCAAAAGCACATATGTTTTCTCTTCATTGCACAACCAAATGAGGTAAATCTATGCAATTCTGCATTATCTCTTCCACAGCACACATGTTAACTCCATACACAAACGTATGAGTTAGTGCTGGTACACTTAGTCGTTTTACTGAAAATGGTGCATGCTCAGAAAAAACGACGAAGTGTCAAAATTCCTCCGTGTAAACCGTGCACTGTGTTTCTCTGCTCAAGCCGGTGAGAGTGTTAGGTAGGCGGCCTGAAGGTGTAAGGAAGGGTCGCTCTGTCAATCATACAGTTCATTGACTGTTGTATGGCTGATGTAACATCAGATTAAGTCAACGAGGAAATGTTATGGAAAAAGAATAAAAAGTAGCAGAAAGTTCATGTTTGAGTTCTCTGTGCAATGCAAAAGCACATATGTTTTCTCTTCATTGCACAACCAAATGAGGTAAATCTATGCAATTCTGCATTATCTCTTCAACAGCACACATGTTAACTCCATACACAAACGGATGAGTTAGTGCTGGTACACTTAGTCGTTTTACTGAAAATGGTGCATGCTCAGAAAAAACGACGAAGTGTCAAAATTCCTCCGTGTAAACCGTGCACTGTGTTTCTCTGCTCAAGCCGGTGAGAGTGTTAGGTAGGCGGCCTGAAGGTGTAAGGAAGGGTCGCTCTGTGAATCATGCAGTCCATTGACTGTTGTATGGCTGATGAAACATCAGATTAATAAACGAGGAAATATTATGGAAAAAGAATAAAAAGTAGCAGAAAGTTAATGTTTGAGTTCTCTGTGCAATGCAACATCACATATGTTTTCTCTTCATTGCACAACCAAATGAGGTACATCTATGCAATTCTGCACTATCTCTTCAACAGCACACGTTAACTCCATGAACAGACGGATGAGTTAGTGCTGGTACACTTAGTCGTTTTTCTGAGAAAATGTGCACGCTCTGAAAAACGACTAAGTGTCAAAATTCCTCCGTGTGAACCTTGCAGTGTGTTTCTCTGCTCAAGCCGGAGATAGTCTGAGGCAGGTGGCATGAAGGTGTAAGGAAGGGTCGCTCTGTGAATCCGCTCAACTCAAACTCTCTCCGGCTGGAGGAGAGACACAGACACAACCTGCTTCCTATGCACAAAGTAGCACCCCCGGGCAAAGGTACACGGAGGAATTTTGACACTTTTAGTCGTTTTTCTAAAATATTGCACACGGAGGAATTTGACAATTAGTCGTCTTACTGAGAATGGTGCATGCTCAGAAAAAACGACGAAGTGTCAAAATTCCTCCGTGTAAACCGTGCACTGTGTTTCTTTGCTCAAGCCGGAGAGAGTGCGAGGCAGGCGGCTCGAAGGTGTAAGGAAGGGTCGCTCTGTGAATCATGCAGTCCATTGACTGTTGTATGGCTGATGAAACATCAGATTAATAAACGAGGAAATATTATGGAAAAAGAATAAAAAGTAGCAGAAAGTTCATGTTTGAGTTCTCTGTGCAATGCAACA
Source organism: Zacco platypus (assembly GCA_038088235.1). Taxonomy (NCBI): domain Eukaryota; kingdom Metazoa; phylum Chordata; class Actinopteri; order Cypriniformes; family Xenocyprididae; genus Zacco; species Zacco platypus. The sequence continues at coordinate 19,422,847 of CM076064.1, forward strand.
GCACATATGTTTTCTCTTCATTGCACAACCAAATGAGGTAAATCTATGCAATTCTGCATTATCTCTTCCACAGCACACATGTTAACTCCATACACAAACGTATGAGTTAGTGCTGGTACACTTAGTCGTTTTACTGAAAATGGTGCATGCTCAGAAAAAACGACGAAGTGTCAAAATTCCTCCGTGTAAACCGTGCACTGTGTTTCTCTGCTCAAGCCGGTGAGAGTGTTAGGTAGGCGGCCTGAAGGTGTAAGGAAGGGTCGCTCTGTCAATCATACAGTTCATTGACTGTTGTATGGCTGATGTAACATCAGATTAAGTCAACGAGGAAATGTTATGGAAAAAGAATAAAAAGTAGCAGAAAGTTCATGTTTGAGTTCTCTGTGCAATGCAAAAGCACATATGTTTTCTCTTCATTGCACAACCAAATGAGGTAAATCTATGCAATTCTGCATTATCTCTTCAACAGCACACATGTTAACTCCATGCACAGACGTATGAGTTAATGCTGGTACACTTAGTCGTTTTACTGAAAATGGTGCATGCTCAGAAAAAACGATGAAGTGTCAAAATTCCTCCGTGTGAACCATGCGGTGTGTGTCTCTGCTCAAGCCGGAGATAGTGTGAGGCAGGCAGCATGAAGGTGTAAGGAAAGGTCGCTCTGTTAATCATGCAGTCCATTGACTGCTGTATGGCTGATGTAACATCAGATTAAGTCAACGAGGAAATGTTATGGAAAAAGAATAAAAAGTAGCAGAAAGTTCATGTTTGAGTTCTCTGTGCAATGCAACATCACATATGTTTTCTCTTCATTGCACAACCAAATGAGGTACATCTATGTAATTCTGCACTATCTCTTCAACAGCACACGTTAACTCCATGAACAGACGGATGAGTTAGTGCTGGTACACTTAGTCGTTTTTCTGAGAAAATGTGCACGCTCTGAAAAACGACTAAGTGTCAAAATTCCTCCGTGTGAACCTTGCAGTGTGTGTCTCTGCTCAAGCCGGAGATAGTGTGAGGCAGGTGGCATGAAGGTGTAAGGAAGGGTCGCTCTCTGAATCCGCTCAACTCAAACTCTCTCCGGCTGGAGGAGAGACACAGACACAGCCTGCTTCCTAGGCACAAAGTAGCACCCCCGGGCAAAGGTACATGGAGGACTTTTGACACTTTTAGTCGTTTTTCTAAAATATTGCACACGGAGGAATTTGACAATTAGTCGTCTTACTGAGAATGGTGCATGCTCAGAAAAAACGACGAAGTGTCAAAATTCCTCCGTGTGAAGCATGCGGTGTGTTTCTCTGCTCAAGCCGGAGATAGTGTGAGGCAGGCGGCCTGAAGGTGTAAGGAAGGGTCGCTCTGTGAATCATGCAGTTCATTGACTGTTGTATGGCTGATGTAACATCAGATTAAGTCAACGAGGAAATGTTATGGAAAAAGAATAAAAAGTAGCAGAAAGTTCATGTTTGAGTTCTCTGTGCAATGCAAAAGCACATATGTTTTCTCTTCATTGCACAACCAAATGAGGTAAATCTATGCAATTCTGCATTATCTCTTCAACAGCACACATGTTAACTCCATGCACAGACGTATGAGTTAATGCTGGTACACTTAGTCGTTTTACTGAAAATGGTGCATGCTCAGAAAAAACGACGAAGTGTCAAAATTCCTCCGTTTGAACCATGCGGTGTGTTTCTCTGCTCAAGCCGGAGATAGTGTGAGGCAGGCGGCTTGAAGGTGTAAGGAAGGGTCGCTTTGTGAATCATGCAGTCCATTGACTGCTGTATGGCTGATGTAACATCAGATTAAGTCAACGAGGAAATGTTATGGAAAAAGAATAAAAAGTAGCAGAAAGTTCATGTTTGAGTTCTCTGTGCAATGCAACATCACATATGTTTTCTCTTCATTGCACAACCAAATGAGGTACATCTATGCAATTCTGCACTATCTCTTCAACAGCACACGTTAACTCCATGAACAGACGGATGAGTTAGTGCTGGTACACTTAGTCGTTTTTCTGAGAAAATGTGCACGCTATGAAAAACGACTAAGTGTCAAAATTCCTCCGTGTGAACCTTGCAGTGTGTTTCTCTGCTCAAGCCGGAGATAGTCTGAGGCAGGTGGCATGAAGGTGTAAGGAAGGGTCGCTCTGTGAATCCGCTCAACTCAAACTCTCTCCGGCTGGAGGAGAGACACAGACACAACCTGCTTCCTATGCACAAAGTAGCACCCCCGGGCAAAGGTACACGGAGGAATTTTGACACTTTTAGTCGTTTTTCTAAAATATTGCACACGGAGGAATTTGACAATTAGTCGTCTTACTGAGAATGGTGCATGCTCAGAAAAAACGACGAAGTGTCAAAATTCCTCCGTGTAAACCGTGCACTGTGTTTCTCTGCTCAAGCCGGAGAGAGTGTTAGGTAGGCGGCCTGAAGGTGTAAGGAAGGGTCGCTCTGTGAATCATGCAGTCCATTGACTGCTGTATGGCTGATGTAACATCAGATTAAGTCAACGAGGAAATGTTATGGAAAAAGAATAAAAAGTAGCAGAAAGTTCATGTTTGAGTTCTCTGTGCAATGCAAAAGCACATATGTTTTCTCTTAATTGCACAACCAAATCAGGTAAATCTATGCAATTCTGCATTATCTTTTCAACAGCACACATGTTACCTCCATGCACAGACGGATGAGTTAGTGCTGGTACACTTAGTCGTTTTACTGAAAATGGTGCATGCTCAGAAAAAACGACGAAGTGTCAAAATTCCTCCGTGTAAACCGTGCACTGTGTTTCTCTGCTCAAGCCGGTGAGAGTGTTAGGTAGGCGTTCTGAAGGTGTAAGGAAGGGTCGCTCTGTGAATCATGCAGTTCATTGACTGTTGTATGGCTGATGTAACATCAGATTAAGTCAACGAGGAAATGTTATGGAAAAAGAATAAAAAGTAGCAGAAAGCTCATTTTTGAGTTCTCTGTGCAATGCAAAAGCACATATGTTTTCTCTTCATTGCACAACCAAATGAGGTAAATCTATGCAATTCTGCATTATCTCTTCCACAGCACACATGTTAACTCCATACACAAACGTATGAGTTAGTGCTGGTACACTTAGTCGTTTTACTGAAAATGGTGCATGCTCAGAAAAAACGACGAAGTGTCAAAATTCCTCCGTGTAAACCGTGCACTGTGTTTCTCTGCTCAAGCCGGTGAGAGTGTTAGGTAGGCGGCCTGAAGGTGTAAGGAAGGGTCGCTTTGTGAATCATGCAGTCCATTGACTGCTGTATGGCTGATGTAACATCAGATTAAGTCAACGAGGAAATGTTATGGAAAAAGAATAAAAAGTAGCAGAAAGTTCATGTTTGAGTTCTCTGTGCAATGCAACATCACATATGTTTTCTCTTCATTGCACAACCAAATGAGGTACATCTATGCAATTCTGCACTATCTCTTCAACAGCACACGTTAACTCCATGAACAGACGGATGAGTTAGTGCTGGTACACTTAGTCGTTTTTCTGAGAAAATGTGCACGCTCTGAAAAACGACTAAGTGTCAAAATTCCTCCGTGTGAACCTTGCAGTGTGTTTCTCTGCTCAAGCCGGAGATAGTCTGAGGCAGGTGGCATGAAGGTGTAAGGAAGGGTCGCTCTGTGAATCCGCTCAACTCAAACTCTCTCCGGCTGGAGGAGAGACACAGACACAACCTGCTTCCTATGCACAAAGTAGCACCCCCGGGCAAAGGTACACGGAGGAATTTTGACACTTTTAGTCGTTTTTCTAAAATATTGCACACGGAGGAATTTGACAATTAGTCGTCTTACTGAGAATGGTGCATGCTCAGAAAAAACGACGAAGTGTCAAAATTCCTCCCTGTAAACCGTGCACTGTGTTTCTCTGCTCAAGCCGGAGAGAGTGTTAGGTAGGCGGCCTGAAGGTGTAAGGAAGGGTCGCTCTGTGAATCATGCAGTCCATTGACTGCTGTATGGCTGATGTAACATCAGATTAAGTCAACGAGGAAATGTTATGGAAAAAGAATAAAAAGTAGCAGAAAGTTCATGTTTGAGTTCTCTGTGCAATGCAAAAGCACATATGTTTTCTCTTAATTGCACAACCAAATCAGGTAAATCTATGCAATTCTGCATTATCTTTTCAACAGCACACATGTTACCTCCATGCACAGACGGATGAGTTAGTGCTGGTACACTTAGTCGTTTTACTGAAAATGGTGCATGCTCAGAAAAAACGACGAAGTGTCAAAATTCCTCCGTGTAAACCGTGCACTGTGTTTCTCTGCTCAAGCCGGTGAGAGTGTTAGGTAGGCGTTCTGAAGGTGTAAGGAAGGGTCGCTCTGTGAATCATGCAGTTCATTGACTGTTGTATGGCTGATGTAACATCAGATTAAGTCAACGAGGAAATGTTATGGAAAAAGAATAAAAAGTAGCAGAAAGCTCATTTTTGAGTTCTCTGTGCAATGCAAAAGCACATATGTTTTCTCTTCATTGCACAACCAAATGAGGTAAATCTATGCAATTCTGCATTATCTCTTCCACAGCACACATGTTAACTCCATACACAAACGTATGAGTTAGTGCTGGTACACTTAGTCGTTTTACTGAAAATGGTGCATGCTCAGAAAAAACGACGAAGTGTCAAAATTCCTCCGTGTAAACCGTGCACTGTGTTTCTCTGCTCAAGCCGGTGAGAGTGTTAGGTAGGCGGCCTGAAGGTGTAAGGAAGGGTCGCTCTGTCAATCATACAGTTCATTGACTGTTGTATGGCTGATGTAACATCAGATTAAGTCAACGAGGAAATGTTATGGAAAAAGAATAAAAAGTAGCAGAAAGTTCATGTTTGAGTTCTCTGTGCAATGCAAAAGCACATATGTTTTCTCTTCATTGCACAACCAAATGAGGTAAATCTATGCAATTCTGCATTATCTCTTCAACAGCACACATGTTAACTCCATACACAAACGGATGAGTTAGTGCTGGTACACTTAGTCGTTTTACTGAAAATGGTGCATGCTCAGAAAAAACGACGAAGTGTCAAAATTCCTCCGTGTAAACCGTGCACTGTGTTTCTCTGCTCAAGCCGGTGAGAGTGTTAGGTAGGCGGCCTGAAGGTGTAAGGAAGGGTCGCTCTGTGAATCATGCAGTCCATTGACTGTTGTATGGCTGATGAAACATCAGATTAATAAACGAGGAAATATTATGGAAAAAGAATAAAAAGTAGCAGAAAGTTAATGTTTGAGTTCTCTGTGCAATGCAACATCACATATGTTTTCTCTTCATTGCACAACCAAATGAGGTACATCTATGCAATTCTGCACTATCTCTTCAACAGCACACGTTAACTCCATGAACAGACGGATGAGTTAGTGCTGGTACACTTAGTCGTTTTTCTGAGAAAATGTGCACGCTCTGAAAAACGACTAAGTGTCAAAATTCCTCCGTGTGAACCTTGCAGTGTGTTTCTCTGCTCAAGCCGGAGATAGTCTGAGGCAGGTGGCATGAAGGTGTAAGGAAGGGTCGCTCTGTGAATCCGCTCAACTCAAACTCTCTCCGGCTGGAGGAGAGACACAGACACAACCTGCTTCCTATGCACAAAGTAGCACCCCCGGGCAAAGGTACATGGAGGAATTTTGACACTTTTAGTCGTTTTTCTAAAATATTGCACACGGAGGAATTTGACAATTAGTCGTCTTACTGAGAATGGTGCATGCTCAGAAAAAACGACGAAGTGTCAAAATTCCTCCGTGTAAACCGTGCACTGTGTTTCTTTGCTCAAGCCGGAGAGAGTGCGAGGCAGGCGGCTCGAAGGTGTAAGGAAGGGTCGCTCTGTGAATCATGCAGTCCATTGACTGTTGTATGGCTGATGAAACATCAGATTAATAAACGAGGAAATATTATGGAAAAAGAATAAAAAGTAGCAGAAAGTTCATGTTTGAGTTCTCTGTGCAATGCAACAGCACATATGTTTTCTCTTCATTGCAAAACCAAATAAGGTAAATCTATGCAATTCTGCATTATCTCTTCAACAGCACACATGTTAACTCCATGCACAGACGGATGAGTTAGTGCTGGTACACTTAGTCGTTTTACTGAAAATGGTACATGCTCAGAAAAAACGACGAAGTGTCAAAATGCCTCCGTGTGAACCATGCAGTGTGTGTCTCTGCTCAAGCCGGAGATAGTGTGAGGCAGGCGGCCTGAAGGTGTAAGGAAGGGTCGCTCTGTGAATCATGCAGTTCATTGACTGTTGTATGGCTGATGTAACATCAGATTAAGTCAACGAGGAAATGTTATGGAAAAAGAATAAAAAGTAGCAGAAAGCTCATTTTTGAGTTCTCTGTGCAATGCAAAAGCACATATGTTTTATCTTCATTGCACAACCAAATGAGGTAAATCTATGCAATTCTGCATTATCTCTTCAACAGCACACATGTTAACTCCATACACAAACGGATGAGTTAGTGCTGGTACACTTAGTCGTTTTACTGAAAATGGTGCATGCTCAGAAAAAACGACGAAGTGTCAAAATTCCTCTGTGTAAACCGTGCACTGTGTTTCTCTGCTCAAGCCGGTGAGAGTGTTAGGTAGGCGGCCTGAAGGTGTAAGGAAGGGTCGCTCTGTCAATCATACAGTTCATTGACTGTTGTATGGCTGATGTAACATCAGATTAAGTCAACGAGGAAATGTTATGGAAAAAGAATAAAAAGTAGCAGAAAGTTAATGTTTGAGTTCTCTGTGCAATGCAAAAGCACATATGTTTTCTCTTCATTGCACAACCAAATGAGGTAAATCTATGCAATTCTGCATTATCTCTTCAACAGCACACATGTTAACTCCATGCACAGACGTATGAGTTAATGCTGGTACACTTAGTCGTTTTACTGAAAATGGTGCATGCTCAGAAAAAACGACGAAGTGTCAAAATTCCTCCGTTTGAACCATGCGGTGTGTTTCTCTGCTCAAGCCGGAGATAGTGTGAGGCAGGCGGCTTGAAGGTGTAAGGAAGGGTCGCTTTGTGAATCATGCAGTCCATTGACTGCTGTATGGCTGATGTAACATCAGATTAAGTCAACGAGGAAATGTTATGGAAAAAGAATAAAAAGTAGCAGAAAGCTCATTTTTGAGTTCTCTGTGCAATGCAAAAGCACATATGTTTTCTCTTCATTGCACAACCAAATGAGGTAAATCTATGCAATTCTGCATTATCTCTTCCACAGCACACATGTTAACTCCATACACAAACGTATGAGTTAGTGCTGGTACACTTAGTCGTTTTACTGAAAATGGTGCATGCTCAGAAAAAACGACGAAGTGTCAAAATTCCTCCGTGTAAACCGTGCACTGTGTTTCTCTGCTCAAGCCGGTGAGAGTGTTAGGTAGGCGGCCTGAAGGTGTAAGGAAGGGTCGCTCTGTCAATCATACAGTTCATTGACTGTTGTATGGCTGATGTAACATCAGATTAAGTCAACGAGGAAATGTTATGGAAAAAGAATAAAAAGTAGCAGAAAGTTCATGTTTGAGTTCTCTGTGCAATGCAAAAGCACATATGTTTTCTCTTCATTGCACAACCAAATGAGGTAAATCTATGCAATTCTGCATTATCTCTTCAACAGCACACATGTTAACTCCATACACAAACGGATGAGTTAGTGCTGGTACACTTAGTCGTTTTACTGAAAATGGTGCATGCTCAGAAAAAACGATGAAGTGTCAAAATTCCTCCGTTTGAACCATGCGGTGTGTTTCTCTGCTCAAGCCGGAGATAGTGTGAGGCAGGTTGCTTGAAGGTGTAAGGAAGGGTCGCTTTGTGAATCATGCAGTCCATTGACTGCTGTATGGCTGATGTAACATCAGATTAAGTCAACGAGGAAATGTTATGGAAAAAGAATAAAAAGTAGCAGAAAGTTCATGTTTGAGTTCTCTGTGCAATGCAACATCACATATGTTTTCTCTTCATTGCACAACCAAATGAGGTACATCTATGCAATTCTGCACTATCTCTTCAACAGCACAGGTTAACTCCATGAACAGACGGATGAGTTAGTGCTGGTACACTTAGTCGTTTTTCTGAGAAAATGTGCACGCTCTGAAAAACGACTAAGTGTCAAAATTCCTCCGTGTGAACCTTGCAGTGTGTTTCTCTGCTCAAGCCGGAGATAGTCTGAGGCAGGTGGCATGAAGGTGTAAGGAAGGGTCGCTCTGTGAATCCGCTCAACTCAAACTCTCTCCGGCTGGAGGAGAGACACAGACTCTGCTTCCTATGCACAAAGTAGCACCCCCGGGCAAAGGTACACGGAGGAATTTTGACACTTTTAGTCGTTTTTCTAAAATATTGCACACGGAGGAATTTGACAATTAGTCGTCTTACTGAGAATGGTGCATGCTCAGAAAAAACGACGAAGTGTCAAAATTCCTCCGTGTAAACCGTGCACTGTGTTTCTTTGCTCAAGCCGGAGAGAGTGCGAGGCAGGCGGCTCGAAGGTGTAAGGAAGGGTCGCTCTGTGAATCATGCAGTCCATTGACTGTTGTATGGCTGATGAAACATCAGATTAATAAACGAGGAAATATTATGGAAAAAGAATAAAAAGTAGCAGAAAGTTCATGTTTGAGTTCTCTGTGCAATGCAACAGCACATATGTTTTCTCTTCATTGCAAAACCAAATAAGGTAAATCTATGCAATTCTGCATTATCTCTTCAACAGCACACATGTTAACTCCATGCACAGACGGATGAGTTAGTGCTGGTACACTTAGTCGTTTTACTGAAAATGGTACATGCTCAGAAAAAACGACGAAGTGTCAAAATGCCTCCGTGTGAACCATGCAGTGTGTGTCTCTGCTCAAGCCGGAGATAGTGTGAGGCAGGCGGCCTGAAGGTGTAAGGAAGGGTCGCTCTGTGAATCATGCAGTTCATTGACTGTTGTATGGCTGATGTAACATCAGATTAAGTCAACGAGGAAATGTTATGGAAAAAGAATAAAAAGTAGCAGAAAGCTCATTTTTGAGTTCTCTGTGCAATGCAAAAGCACATATGTTTTATCTTCATTGCACAACCAAATGAGGTAAATCTATGCAATTCTGCATTATCTCTTCAACAGCACACATGTTAACTCCATACACAAACGGATGAGTTAGTGCTGGTACACTTAGTCGTTTTACTGAAAATGGTGCATGCTCAGAAAAAACGACGAAGTGTCAAAATTCCTCCGTGTAAACCGTGCACTGTGTTTCTCTGCTCAAGCCGGTGAGAGTGTTAGGTAGGCGGCCTGAAGGTGTAAGGAAGGGTCGCTCTGTCAATCATACAGTTCATTGACTGTTGTATGGCTGATGTAACATCAGATTAAGTCAACGAGGAAATGTTATGGAAAAAGAATAAAAAGTAGCAGAAAGTTAATGTTTGAGTTCTCTGTGCAATGCAAAAGCACATATGTTTTCTCTTCATTGCACAACCAAATGAGGTAAATCTATGCAATTCTGCATTATCTCTTCAACAGCACACATGTTAACTCCATGCACAGACGTATGAGTTAATGCTGGTACACTTAGTCGTTTTACTGAAAATGGTGCATGCTCAGAAAAAACGACGAAGTGTCAAAATTCCTCCGTTTGAACCATGCGGTGTGTTTCTCTGCTCAAGCCGGAGATAGTCTGAGGCAGGCGGCTTGAAGGTGTAAGGAAGGGTCGCTTTGTGAATCATGCAGTCCATTGACTGCTGTATGGCTGATGTAACATCAGATTAAGTCAACGAGGAAATGTTATGGAAAAAGAATAAAAAGTAGCAGAAAGTTCATGTTTGAGTTCTCTGTGCAATGCAACATCACATATGTTTTCTCTTCATTGCACAACCAAATGAGGTACATCTATGCAATTCTGCACTATCTCTTCAACAGCACACGTTAACTCCATGAACAGACGGATGAGTTAGTGCTGGTACACTTAGTCGTTTTTCTGAGAAAATGTGCACGCTCTGAAAAACGACTAAGTGTCAAAATTCCTCCGTGTGAACCTTGCAGTGTGTTTCTCTGCTCAAGCCGGAGATAGTCTGAGGCAGGTGGCATGAAGGTGTAAGGAAGGGTCGCTCTGTGAATCCGCTCAACTCAAACTCTCTCCGGCTGGAGGAGAGACACAGACACAACCTGCTTCCTATGCACAAAGTAGCACCCCCGGGCAAAGGTACACGGAGGAATTTTGACACTTTTAGTCGTTTTTCTAAAATATTGCACACGGAGGAATTTGACAATTAGTCGTCTTACTGAGAATGGTGCATGCTCAGAAAAAACGACGAAGTGTCAAAATTCCTCCGTGTAAACCGTGCACTGTGTTTCTCTGCTCAAGCCGGAGAGAGTGTTAGGTAGGCGGCCTGAAGGTGTAAGGAAGGGTCGCTCTGTGAATCATGCAGTCCATTGACTGCTGTATGGCTGATGTAACATCAGATTAAGTCAACGAGGAAATGTTATGGAAAAAGAATAAAAAGTAGCAGAAAGTTCATGTTTGAGTTCTCTGTGCAATGCAAAAGCACATATGTTTTCTCTTAATTGCACAACCAAATCAGGTAAATCTATGCAATTCTGCATTATCTTTTCAACAGCACACATGTTACCTCCATGCACAGACGGATGAGTTAGTGCTGGTACACTTAGTCGTTTTACTGAAAATGGTGCATGCTCAGAAAAAACGACGAAGTGTCAAAATTCCTCCGTGTAAACCGTGCACTGTGTTTCTCTGCTCAAGCCGGTGAGAGATTTAGGTAGGCGTTCTGAAGGTGTAAGGAAGGGTCGCTATGTGAATCATGCAGTTCATTGACTGTTGTATGGCTGATGTAACATCAGATTAAGTCAACGAGGAAATGTTATGGAAAAAGAATAAAAAGTAGCAGAAAGTTAATGTTTGAGTTCTCTGTGCAATGCAAAAGCACATATGTTTTCTCTTCATTGCACAACCAAATGAGGTAAATCTATGCAATTCTGCATTATCTCTTCAACAGCACACATGTTAACTCCATGCACAGACGTATGAGTTAATGCTGGTACACTTAGTCGTTTTACTGAAAATGGTGCATGCTCAGAAAAAACGATGAAGTGTCAAAATTCCTCCGTTTGAACCATGCGGTGTGTTTCTCTGCTCAAGCCGGAGATAGTGTGAGGCAGGTTGCTTGAAGGTGTAAGGAAGGGTCGCTTTGTGAATCATGCAGTCCATTGACTGCTGTATGGCTGATGTAACATCAGATTAAGTCAACGAGGAAATGTTATGGAAAAAGAATAAAAAGTAGCAGAAAGTTCATGTTTGAGTTCTCTGTGCAATGCAACATCACATATGTTTTCTCTTCATTGCACAACCAAATGAGGTACATCTATGCAATTCTGCACTATCTCTTCAACAGCACAGGTTAACTCCATGAACAGACGGATGAGTTAGTGCTGGTACACTTAGTCGTTTTTCTGAGAAAATGTGCACGCTCTGAAAAACGACTAAGTGTCAAAATTCCTCCGTGTGAACCTTGCAGTGTGTTTCTCTGCTCAAGCCGGAGATAGTCTGAGGCAGGTGGCATGAAGGTGTAAGGAAGGGTCGCTCTGTGAATCCGCTCAACTCAAACTCTCTCCGGCTGGAGGAGAGACACAGACACAACCTGCTTCCTATGCACAAAGTAGCACCCCCGGGCAAAGGTACACGGAGGAATTTTGACACTTTTAGTCGTTTTTCTAAAATATTGCACACGGAGGAATTTGACAATTAGTCGTCTTACTGAGAATGGTGCATGCTCAGAAAAAACGACGAAGTGTCAAAATTCCTCCGTGTAAACCGTGCACTGTGTTTCTTTGCTCAAGCCGGAGAGAGTGCGAGGCAGGCGGCTCGAAGGTGTAAGGAAGGGTCGCTCTGTGAATCATGCAGTCCATTGACTGTTGTATGGCTGATGTAACATCAGATTAAGTCAACGAGGAAATGTTATGGAAAAAGAATAAAAAGTAGCAGAAAGTTAATGTTTGAGTTCTCTGTGCAATGCAAAAGCACATATGTTTTCTCTTCATTGCACAACCAAATGAGGTAAATCTATGCAATTCTGCATTATCTCTTCAACAGCACAGGTTAACTCCATGAACAGACGGATGAGTTAGTGCTGGTACACTTAGTCGTTTTTCTGAGAAAATGTGCACGCTCTGAAAAACGACTAAGTGTCAAAATTCCTCCGTGTGAACCTTGCAGTGTGTTTCTCTGCTCAAGCCGGAGATAGTCTGAGGCAGGTGGCATGAAGGTGTAAGGAAGGGTCGCTCTGTGAATCCGCTCAACTCAAACTCTCTCCGGCTGGAGGAGAGACACAGACACAACCTGCTTCCTATGCACAAAGTAGCACCCCCGGGCAAAGGTACACGGAGGAATTTTGACACTTTTAGTCGTTTTTCTAAAATATTGCACACGGAGGAATTTGACAATTAGTCGTCTTACTGAGAATGGTGCATGCTCAGAAAAAACGACGAAGTGTCAAAATTCCTCCGTGTAAACCGTGCACTGTGTTTCTCTGCTCAAGCCGGAGAGAGTGTTAGGTAGGCGGCCTGAAGGTGTAAGGAAGGGTCGCTCTGTGAATCATGCAGTCCATTGACTGCTGTATGGCTGATGTAACATCAGATTAAGTCAACGAGGAAATGTTATGGAAAAAGAATAAAAAGTAGCAGAAAGTTCATGTTTGAGTTCTCTGTGCAATGCAAAAGCACATATGTTTTCTCTTAATTGCACAACCAAATCAGGTAAATCTATGCAATTCTGCATTATCTTTTCAACAGCACACATGTTACCTCCATGCACAGACGGATGAGTTAGTGCTGGTACACTTAGTCGTTTTACTGAAAATGGTGCATGCTCAGAAAAAACGACGAAGTGTCAAAATTCCTCCGTGTAAACCGTGCACTGTGTTTCTCTGCTCAAGCCGGTGAGAGTGTTAGGTAGGCGTTCTGAAGGTGTAAGGAAGGGTCGCTCTGTGAATCATGCAGTTCATTGACTGTTGTATGGCTGATGTAACATCAGATTAAGTCAACGAGGAAATGTTATGGAAAAAGAATAAAAAGTAGCAGAAAGCTCATTTTTGAGTTCTCTGTGCAATGCAAAAGCACATATGTTTTCTCTTCATTGCACAACCAAATGAGGTAAATCTATGCAATTCTGCATTATCTCTTCCACAGCACACATGTTAACTCCATACACAAACGTATGAGTTAGTGCTGGTACACTTAGTCGTTTTACTGAAAATGGTGCATGCTCAGAAAAAACGACGAAGTGTCAAAATTCCTCCGTGTAAACCGTGCACTGTGTTTCTCTGCTCAAGCCGGTGAGAGTGTTAGGTAGGCGGCCTGAAGGTGTAAGGAAGGGTCGCTCTGTCAATCATACAGTTCATTGACTGTTGTATGGCTGATGTAACATCAGATTAAGTCAACGAGGAAATGTTATGGAAAAAGAATAAAAAGTAGCAGAAAGTTCATGTTTGAGTTCTCTGTGCAATGCAAAAGCACATATGTTTTCTCTTCATTGCACAACCAAATGAGGTAAATCTATGCAATTCTGCATTATCTCTTCAACAGCACACATGTTAACTCCATACACAAACGGATGAGTTAGTGCTGGTACACGTAGTCGTTTTACTGAAAATGGTGCATGCTCAGAAAAAACGACGAAGTGTCAAAATTCCTCCGTGTAAACCGTGCACTGTGTTTCTCTGCTCAAGCCGGTGAGAGTGTTAGGTAGGCGGCCTGAAGGTGTAAGGAAGGGTCGCTCTGTCAATCATACAGTTCATTGACTGTTGTATGGCTGATGTAACATCAGATTAAGTCAACGAGGAAATGTTATGGAAAAAGAATAAAAAGTAGCAGAAAGTTAATGTTTGAGTTCTCTGTGCAATGCAAAAGCACATATGTTTTCTCTTCATTGCACAACCAAATGAGGTAAATCTATGCAATTCTGCATTATCTCTTCAACAGCACACATGTTAACTCCATGCACAGACGTATGAGTTAATGCTGGTACACTTAGTCGTTTTACTGAAAATGGTGCATGCTCAGAAAAAACGACGAAGTGTCAAAATTCCTCCGTGTAAACCGTGCACTGTGTTTCTCTGCTCAAGCCGGTGAGAGTGTTAGGTAGGCGGCCTGAAGGTGTAAGGAAGGGTCGCTCTGTCAATCATGCAGTTCATTGACTGTTGTATGGCTGATGTAACATCAGATTAAGTCAACGAGGAAATGTTATGGAAAAAGAATAAAAAGTAGCAGAAAGCTCATTTTTGAGTTCTCTGTGCAATGCAAAAGCACATATGTTTTATCTTCATTGCACAACCAAATGAGGTAAATCTATGCAATTCTGCATTATCTCTTCAACAGCACACATGTTAACTCCATACACAAACGGATGAGTTAGTGCTGGTACACTTAGTCGTTTTACTGAAAATGGTGCATGCTCAGAAAAAACGACGAAGTGTCAAAATTCCTCCGTGTAAACCGTGCACTGTGTTTCTCTGCTCAAGCCGGTGAGAGTGTTAGGTAGGCGGCCTGAAGGTGTAAGGAAGGGTCGCTCTGTCAATCATACAGTTCATTGACTGTTGTATGGCTGATGTAACATCAGATTAAGTCAACGAGGAAATGTTATGGAAAAAGAATAAAAAGTAGCAGAAAGTTAATGTTTGAGTTCTCTGTGCAATGCAAAAGCACATATGTTTTCTCTTCATTGCACAACCAAATGAGGTAAATCTATGCAATTCTGCATTATCTCTTCAACAGCACACATGTTAACTCCATGCACAGACGTATGAGTTAATGCTGGTACACTTAGTCGTTTTACTGAAAATGGTGCATGCTCAGAAAAAACGACGAAGTGTCAAAATTCCTCCGTTTGAACCATGCGGTGTGTTTCTCTGCTCAAGCCGGAGATAGTCTGAGGCAGGCGGCTTGAAGGTGTAAGGAAGGGTCGCTTTGTGAATCATGCAGTCCATTGACTGCTGTATGGCTGATGTAACATCAGATTAAGTCAACGAGGAAATGTTATGGAAAAAGAATAAAAAGTAGCAGAAAGTTCATGTTTGAGTTCTCTGTGCAATGCAACATCACATATGTTTTCTCTTCATTGCACAACCAAATGAGGTACATCTATGCAATTCTGCACTATCTCTTCAACAGCACACGTTAACTCCATGAACAGACGGATGAGTTAGTGCTGGTACACTTAGTCGTTTTTCTGAGAAAATGTGCACGCTCTGAAAAACGACTAAGTGTCAAAATTCCTCCGTGTGAACCTTGCAGTGTGTTTCTCTGCTCAAGCCGGAGATAGTCTGAGGCAGGTGGCATGAAGGTGTAAGGAAGGGTCGCTCTGTGAATCCGCTCAACTCAAACTCTCTCCGGCTGGAGGAGAGACACAGACACAACCTGCTTCCTATGCACAAAGTAGCACCCCCGGGCAAAGGTACACGGAGGAATTTTGACACTTTTAGTCGTTTTTCTAAAATATTGCACACGGAGGAATTTGACAATTAGTCGTCTTACTGAGAATGGTGCATGCTCAGAAAAAACGACGAAGTGTCAAAATTCCTCCGTGTAAACCGTGCACTGTGTTTCTTTGCTCAAGCCGGAGAGAGTGCGAGGCAGGCGGCTCGAAGGTGTAAGGAAGGGTCGCTCTGTGAATCATGCAGTCCATTGACTGTTGTATGGCTGATGTAACATCAGATTAAGTCAACGAGGAAATGTTATGGAAAAAGAATAAAAAGTAGCAGAAAGTTAATGTTTGAGTTCTCTGTGCAATGCAAAAGCACATATGTTTTCTCTTCATTGCACAACCAAATGAGGTAAATCTATGCAATTCTGCATTATCTCTTCAACAGCACAGGTTAACTCCATGAACAGACGGATGAGTTAGTGCTGGTACACTTAGTCGTTTTTCTGAGAAAATGTGCACGCTCTGAAAAACGACTAAGTGTCAAAATTCCTCCGTGTGAACCTTGCAGTGTGTTTCTCTGCTCAAGCCGGAGATAGTCTGAGGCAGGTGGCATGAAGGTGTAAGGAAGGGTCGCTCTGTGAATCCGCTCAACTCAAACTCTCTCCGGCTGGAGGAGAGACACAGACACAACCTGCTTCCTATGCACAAAGTAGCACCCCCGGGCAAAGGTACACGGAGGAATTTTGACACTTTTAGTCGTTTTTCTAAAATATTGCACACGGAGGAATTTGACAATTAGTCGTCTTACTGAGAATGGTGCATGCTCAGAAAAAACGACGAAGTGTCAAAATTCCTCCGTGTAAACCGTGCACTGTGTTTCTCTGCTCAAGCCGGAGAGAGTGTTAGGTAGGCGGCCTGAAGGTGTAAGGAAGGGTCGCTCTGTGAATCATGCAGTCCATTGACTGCTGTATGGCTGATGTAACATCAGATTAAGTCAACGAGGAAATGTTATGGAAAAAGAATAAAAAGTAGCAGAAAGTTCATGTTTGAGTTCTCTGTGCAATGCAAAAGCACATATGTTTTCTCTTAATTGCACAACCAAATCAGGTAAATCTATGCAATTCTGCATTATCTTTTCAACAGCACACATGTTACCTCCATGCACAGACGGATGAGTTAGTGCTGGTACACTTAGTCGTTTTACTGAAAATGGTGCATGCTCAGAAAAAACGACGAAGTGTCAAAATTCCTCCGTGTAAACCGTGCACTGTGTTTCTCTGCTCAAGCCGGTGAGAGTGTTAGGTAGGCGTTCTGAAGGTGTAAGGAAGGGTCGCTCTGTGAATCATGCAGTTCATTGACTGTTGTATGGCTGATGTAACATCAGATTAAGTCAACGAGGAAATGTTATGGAAAAAGAATAAAAAGTAGCAGAAAGCTCATTTTTGAGTTCTCTGTGCAATGCAAAAGCACATATGTTTTCTCTTCATTGCACAACCAAATGAGGTAAATCTATGCAATTCTGCATTATCTCTTCCACAGCACACATGTTAACTCCATACACAAACGTATGAGTTAGTGCTGGTACACTTAGTCGTTTTACTGAAAATGGTGCATGCTCAGAAAAAACGACGAAGTGTCAAAATTCCTCCGTGTAAACCGTGCACTGTGTTTCTCTGCTCAAGCCGGTGAGAGTGTTAGGTAGGCGGCCTGAAGGTGTAAGGAAGGGTCGCTCTGTCAATCATACAGTTCATTGACTGTTGTATGGCTGATGTAACATCAGATTAAGTCAACGAGGAAATGTTATGGAAAAAGAATAAAAAGTAGCAGAAAGTTCATGTTTGAGTTCTCTGTGCAATGCAAAAGCACATATGTTTTCTCTTCATTGCACAACCAAATGAGGTAAATCTATGCAATTCTGCATTATCTCTTCAACAGCACACATGTTAACTCCATACACAAACGGATGAGTTAGTGCTGGTACACTTAGTCGTTTTACTGAAAATGGTGCATGCTCAGAAAAAACGACGAAGTGTCAAAATTCCTCCGTGTAAACCGTGCACTGTGTTTCTCTGCTCAAGCCGGTGAGAGTGTTAGGTAGGCGGCCTGAAGGTGTAAGGAAGGGTCGCTCTGTCAATCATACAGTTCATTGACTGTTGTATGGCTGATGTAACATCAGATTAAGTCAACGAGGAAATGTTATGGAAAAAGAATAAAAAGTAGCAGAAAGTTAATGTTTGAGTTCTCTGTGCAATGCAAAAGCACATATGTTTTCTCTTCATTGCACAACCAAATGAGGTAAATCTATGCAATTCTGCATTATCTCTTCAACAGCACACATGTTAACTCCATGCACAGACGTATGAGTTAATGCTGGTACACTTAGTCGTTTTACTGAAAATGGTGCATGCTCAGAAAAAACGATGAAGTGTCAAAATTCCTCCGTTTGAACCATGCGGTGTGTTTCTCTGCTCAAGCCGGAGATAGTGTGAGGCAGGTTGCTTGAAGGTGTAAGGAAGGGTCGCTTTGTGAATCATGCAGTCCATTGACTGCTGTATGGCTGATGTAACATCAGATTAAGTCAACGAGGAAATGTTATGGAAAAAGAATAAAAAGTAGCAGAAAGTTCATGTTTGAGTTCTCTGTGCAATGCAACATCACATATGTTTTCTCTTCATTGCACAACCAAATGAGGTACATCTATGCAATTCTGCACTATCTCTTCAACAGCACAGGTTAACTCCATGAACAGACGGATGAGTTAGTGCTGGTACACTTAGTCGTTTTTCTGAGAAAATGTGCACGCTCTGAAAAACGACTAAGTGTCAAAATTCCTCCGTGTGAACCTTGCAGTGTGTTTCTCTGCTCAAGCCGGAGATAGTCTGAGGCAGGTGGCATGAAGGTGTAAGGAAGGGTCGCTCTGTGAATCCGCTCAACTCAAACTCTCTCCGGCTGGAGGAGAGACACAGACACAACCTGCTTCCTATGCACAAAGTAGCACCCCCGGGCAAAGGTACACGGAGGAATTTTGACACTTTTAGTCGTTTTTCTAAAATATTGCACACGGAGGAATTTGACAATTAGTCGTCTTACTGAGAATGGTGCATGCTCAGAAAAAACGACGAAGTGTCAAAATTCCTCCGTGTAAACCGTGCACTGTGTTTCTTTGCTCAAGCCGGAGAGAGTGCGAGGCAGGCGGCTCGAAGGTGTAAGGAAGGGTCGCTCTGTGAATCATGCAGTCCATTGACTGTTGTATGGCTGATGTAACATCAGATTAAGTCAACGAGGAAATGTTATGGAAAAAGAATAAAAAGTAGCAGAAAGTTAATGTTTGAGTTCTCTGTGCAATGCAAAAGCACATATGTTTTCTCTTCATTGCACAACCAAATGAGGTAAATCTATGCAATTCTGCATTATCTCTTCAACAGCACAGGTTAACTCCATGAACAGACGGATGAGTTAGTGCTGGTACACTTAGTCGTTTTTCTGAGAAAATGTGCACGCTCTGAAAAACGACTAAGTGTCAAAATTCCTCCGTGTGAACCTTGCAGTGTGTTTCTCTGCTCAAGCCGGAGATAGTCTGAGGCAGGTGGCATGAAGGTGTAAGGAAGGGTCGCTCTGTGAATCCGCTCAACTCAAACTCTCTCCGGCTGGAGGAGAGACACAGACACAACCTGCTTCCTATGCACAAAGTAGCACCCCCGGGCAAAGGTACACGGAGGAATTTTGACACTTTTAGTCGTTTTTCTAAAATATTGCACACGGAGGAATTTGACAATTAGTCGTATTACTGAGAATGGTGCATGCTCAGAAAAAACGACGAAGTGTCAAAATTCCTCCGTGTAAACCGTGCACTGTGTTTCTCTGCTCAAGCCGGAGAGAGTGTTAGGTAGGCGGCCTGAAGGTGTAAGGAAGGGTCGCTCTGTGAATCATGCAGTCCATTGACTGCTGTATGGCTGATGTAACATCAGATTAAGTCAACGAGGAAATGTTATGGAAAAAGAATAAAAAGTAGCAGAAAGTTCATGTTTGAGTTCTCTGTGCAATGCAAAAGCACATATGTTTTCTCTTAATTGCACAACCAAATCAGGTAAATCTATGCAATTCTGCATTATCTTTTCAACAGCACACATGTTACCTCCATGCACAGACGGATGAGTTAGTGCTGGTACACTTAGTCGTTTTACTGAAAATGGTGCATGCTCAGAAAAAACGACGAAGTGTCAAAATTCCTCCGTGTAAACCGTGCACTGTGTTTCTCTGCTCAAGCCGGTGAGAGTGTTAGGTAGGCGTTCTGAAGGTGTAAGGAAGGGTCGCTCTGTGAATCATGCAGTTCATTGACTGTTGTATGGCTGATGTAACATCAGATTAAGTCAACGAGGAAATGTTATGGAAAAAGAATAAAAAGTAGCAGAAAGCTCATTTTTGAGTTCTCTGTGCAATGCAAAAGCACATATGTTTTCTCTTCATTGCACAACCAAATGAGGTAAATCTATGCAATTCTGCATTATCTCTTCCACAGCACACGTTAACTCCATACACAAACGTATGAGTTAGTGCTGGTACACTTAGTCGTTTTACTGAAAATGGTGCATGCTCAGAAAAAACGACGAAGTGTCAAAATTCCTCCGTGTAAACCGTGCACTGTGTTTCTCTGCTCAAGCCGGTGAGAGTGTTAGGTAGGCGGCCTGAAGGTGTAAGGAAGGGTCGCTCTGTCAATCATACAGTTCATTGACTGTTGTATGGCTGATGTAACATCAGATTAAGTCAACGAGGAAATGTTATGGAAAAAGAATAAAAAGTAGCAGAAAGTTCATGTTTGAGTTCTCTGTGCAATGCAAAAGCACATATGTTTTCTCTTCATTGCACAACCAAATGAGGTAAATCTATGCAATTCTGCATTATCTCTTCAACAGCACACATGTTAACTCCATACACAAACGGATGAGTTAGTGCTGGTACACTTAGTCGTCTTACTGAGAATGGTGCATGCTCAGAAAAAACGACGAAGTGTCAAAATTCCTCCGTGTAAACCGTGCACTGTGTTTCTTTGCTCAAGCCGGAGAGAGTGCGAGGCAGGCGGCTCGAAGGTGTAAGGAAGGGTCGCTCTGTGAATCATGCAGTCCATTGACTGTTGTATGGCTGATGAAACATCAGATTAATAAACGAGGAAATATTATGGAAAAAGAATAAAAAGTAGCAGAAAGTTCATGTTTGAGTTCTCTGTGCAATGCAACAGCACATATGTTTTCTCTTCATTGCAAAACCAAATAAGGTAAATCTATGCAATTCTGCATTATCTCTTCAACAGCACACATGTTAACTCCATGCACAGACGGATGAGTTAGTGCTGGTACACTTAGTCGTTTTACTGAAAATGGTACATGCTCAGAAAAAACGACGAAGTGTCAAAATGCCTCCGTGTGAACCATGCAGTGTGTGTCTCTGCTCAAGCCGGAGATAGTGTGAGGCAGGCGGCCTGAAGGTGTAAGGAAGGGTCGCTCTGTGAATCATGCAGTTCATTGACTGTTGTATGGCTGATGTAACATCAGATTAAGTCAACGAGGAAATGTTATGGAAAAAGAATAAAAAGTAGCAGAAAGCTCATTTTTGAGTTCTCTGTGCAATGCAAAAGCACATATGTTTTATCTTCATTGCACAACCAAATGAGGTAAATCTATGCAATTCTGCATTATCTCTTCAACAGCACACATGTTAACTCCATACACAAACGGATGAGTTAGTGCTGGTACACTTAGTCGTTTTACTGAAAATGGTGCATGCTCAGAAAAAACGACGAAGTGTCAAAATTCCTCCGTGTAAACCGTGCACTGTGTTTCTCTGCTCAAGCCGGTGAGAGTGTTAGGTAGGCGGCCTGAAGGTGTAAGGAAGGGTCGCTCTGTCAATCATACAGTTCATTGACTGTTGTATGGCTGATGTAACATCAGATTAAGTCAACGAGGAAATGTTATGGAAAAAGAATAAAAAGTAGCAGAAAGTTAATGTTTGAGTTCTCTGTGCAATGCAAAAGCACATATGTTTTCTCTTCATTGCACAACCAAATGAGGTAAATCTATGCAATTCTGCATTATCTCTTCAACAGCACACATGTTAACTCCATGCACAGACGTATGAGTTAATGCTGGTACACTTAGTCGTTTTACTGAAAATGGTGCATGCTCAGAAAAAACGACGAAGTGTCAAAATTCCTCCGTTTGAACCATGCGGTGTGTTTCTCTGCTCAAGCCGGAGATAGTCTGAGGCAGGCGGCTTGAAGGTGTAAGGAAGGGTCGCTTTGTGAATCATGCAGTCCATTGACTGCTGTATGGCTGATGTAACATCAGATTAAGTCAACGAGGAAATGTTATGGAAAAAGAATAAAAAGTAGCAGAAAGTTCATGTTTGAGTTCTCTGTGCAATGCAACATCACATATGTTTTCTCTTCATTGCACAACCAAATGAGGTACATCTATGCAATTCTGCACTATCTCTTCAACAGCACACGTTAACTCCATGAACAGACGGATGAGTTAGTGCTGGTACACTTAGTCGTTTTTCTGAGAAAATGTGCACGCTCTGAAAAACGACTAAGTGTCAAAATTCCTCCGTGTGAACCTTGCAGTGTGTTTCTCTGCTCAAGCCGGAGATAGTCTGAGGCAGGTGGCATGAAGGTGTAAGGAAGGGTCGCTCTGTGAATCCGCTCAACTCAAACTCTCTCCGGCTGGAGGAGAGACACAGACACAACCTGCTTCCTATGCACAAAGTAGCACCCCCGGGCAAAGGTACACGGAGGAATTTTGACACTTTTAGTCGTTTTTCTAAAATATTGCACACGGAGGAATTTGACAATTAGTCGTCTTACTGAGAATGGTGCATGCTCAGAAAAAACGACGAAGTGTCAAAATTCCTCCGTGTAAACCGTGCACTGTGTTTCTCTGCTCAAGCCGGAGAGAGTGTTAGGTAGGCGGCCTGAAGGTGTAAGGAAGGGTCGCTCTGTGAATCATGCAGTCCATTGACTGCTGTATGGCTGATGTAACATCAGATTAAGTCAACGAGGAAATGTTATGGAAAAAGAATAAAAAGTAGCAGAAAGTTCATGTTTGAGTTCTCTGTGCAATGCAAAAGCACATATGTTTTCTCTTAATTGCACAACCAAATCAGGTAAATCTATGCAATTCTGCATTATCTTTTCAACAGCACACATGTTACCTCCATGCACAGACGGATGAGTTAGTGCTGGTACACTTAGTCGTTTTACTGAAAATGGTGCATGCTCAGAAAAAACGACGAAGTGTCAAAATTCCTCCGTGTAAACCGTGCACTGTGTTTCTCTGCTCAAGCCGGTGAGAGTGTTAGGTAGGCGGCCTGAAGGTGTAAGGAAGGGTCGCTCTGTCAATCATACAGTTCATTGACTGTTGTATGGCTGATGTAACATCAGATTAAGTCAACGAGGAAATGTTATGGAAAAAGAATAAAAAGTAGCAGAAAGTTAATGTTTGAGTTCTCTGTGCAATGCAAAAGCACATATGTTTTCTCTTCATTGCACAACCAAATGAGGTAAATCTATGCAATTCTGCATTATCTCTTCAACAGCACACATGTTAACTCCATGCACAGACGTATGAGTTAATGCTGGTACACTTAGTCGTTTTACTGAAAATGGTGCATGCTCAGAAAAAACGACGAAGTGTCAAAATTCCTCCGTTTGAACCATGCGGTGTGTTTCTCTGCTCAAGCCGGAGATAGTCTGAGGCAGGCGGCTTGAAGGTGTAAGGAAGGGTCGCTTTGTGAATCATGCAGTCCATTGACTGCTGTATGGCTGATGTAACATCAGATTAAGTCAACGAGGAAATGTTATGGAAAAAGAATAAAAAGTAGCAGAAAGTTCATGTTTGAGTTCTCTGTGCAATGCAACATCACATATGTTTTCTCTTCATTGCACAACCAAATGAGGTACATCTATGCAATTCTGCACTATCTCTTCAACAGCACACGTTAACTCCATGAACAGACGGATGAGTTAGTGCTGGTACACTTAGTCGTTTTTCTGAGAAAATGTGCACGCTCTGAAAAACGACTAAGTGTCAAAATTCCTCCGTGTGAACCTTGCAGTGTGTTTCTCTGCTCAAGCCGGAGATAGTCTGAGGCAGGTGGCATGAAGGTGTAAGGAAGGGTCGCTCTGTGAATCCGCTCAACTCAAACTCTCTCCGGCTGGAGGAGAGACACAGACACAACCTGCTTCCTATGCACAAAGTAGCACCCCCGGGCAAAGGTACACGGAGGAATTTTGACACTTTTAGTCGTTTTTCTAAAATATTGCACACGGAGGAATTTGACAATTAGTCGTCTTACTGAGAATGGTGCATGCTCAGAAAAAACGACGAAGTGTCAAAATTCCTCCGTGTAAACCGTGCACTGTGTTTCTCTGCTCAAGCCGGAGAGAGTGTTAGGTAGGCGGCCTGAAGGTGTAAGGAAGGGTCGCTCTGTGAATCATGCAGTCCATTGACTGCTGTATGGCTGATGTAACATCAGATTAAGTCAACGAGGAAATGTTATGGAAAAAGAATAAAAAGTAGCAGAAAGTTCATGTTTGAGTTCTCTGTGCAATGCAACATCACATATGTTTTCTCTTCATTGCACAACCAAATGAGGTACATCTATGCAATTCTGCACTATCTCTTCAACAGCACACGTTAACTCCATGAACAGACGGATGAGTTAGTGCTGGTACACTTAGTCGTTTTTCTGAGAAAATGTGCACGCTCTGAAAAACGACTAAGTGTCAAAATTCCTCCGTGTGAACCTTGCAGTGTGTTTCTCTGCTCAAGCCGGAGATAGTCTGAGGCAGGTGGCATGAAGGTGTAAGGAAGGGTCGCTCTGTGAATCCGCTCAACTCAAACTCTCTCCGGCTGGAGGAGAGACACAGACACAACCTGCTTCCTATGCACAAAGTAGCACCCCCGGGCAAAGGTACACGGAGGAATTTTGACACTTTTAGTCGTTTTTCTAAAATATTGCACACGGAGGAATTTGACAATTAGTCGTCTTACTGAGAATGGTGCATGCTCAGAAAAAACGACGAAGTGTCAAAATTCCTCCGTGTAAACCGTGCACTGTGTTTCTCTGCTCAAGCCGGAGAGAGTGTTAGGTAGGCGGCCTGAAGGTGTAAGGAAGGGTCGCTCTGTGAATCATGCAGTTCATTGACTGTTGTATGGCTGATGTAACATCAGATTAAGTCAACGAGGAAATGTTATGGAAAAAGAATAAAAAGTAGCAGAAAGCTCATTTTTGAGTTCTCTGTGCAATGCAAAAGCACATATGTTTTCTCTTCATTGCACAACCAAATGAGGTAAATCTATGCAATTCTGCATTATCTCTTCCACAGCACACATGTTAACTCCATACACAAACGTATGAGTTAGTGCTGGTACACTTAGTCGTTTTACTGAAAATGGTGCATGCTCAGAAAAAACGACGAAGTGTCAAAATTCCTCCGTGTAAACCGTGCACTGTGTTTCTCTGCTCAAGCCGGTGAGAGTGTTAGGTAGGCGACCTGAAGGTGTAAGGAAGGGTCGCTCTGTCAATCATACAGTTCATTGACTGTTGTATGGCTGATTTAACATCAGATTAAGTCAACGAGGAAATGTTATGGAAAAAGAATAAAAAGTAGCAGAAAGTTCATGTTTGAGTTCTCTGTGCAATGCAAAAGCACATATGTTTTCTCTTCATTGCACAACCAAATGAGGTAAATCTATGCAATTCTGCATTATCTCTTCAACAGCACACATGTTAACTCCATACACAAACGGATGAGTTAGTGCTGGTACACTTAGTCGTTTTACTGAAAATGGTGCATGCTCAGAAAAAACGACGAAGTGTCAAAATTCCTCCGTGTAAACCGTGCACTGTGTTTCTCTGCTCAAGCCGGTGAGAGTGTTAGGTAGGCGGCCTGAAGGTGTAAGGAAGGGTCGCTCTGTCAATCATACAGTTCATTGACTGTTGTATGGCTGATGTAACATCAGATTAAGTCAACGAGGAAATGTTATGGAAAAAGAATAAAAAGTAGCAGAAAGTTAATGTTTGAGTTCTCTGTGCAATGCAAAAGCACATATGTTTTCTCTTCATTGCACAACCAAATGAGGTAAATCTATGCAATTCTGCATTATCTCTTCAACAGCACACATGTTAACTCCATGCACAGACGTATGAGTTAATGCTGGTACACTTAGTCGTTTTACTGAAAATGGTGCATGCTCAGAAAAAACGACGAAGTGTCAAAATTCCTCCGTTTGAACCATGCGGTGTGTTTCTCTGCTCAAGCCGGAGATAGTGTGAGGCAGGCGGCTTGAAGGTGTAAGGAAGGGTCGCTTTGTGAATCATGCAGTCCATTGACTGCTGTATGGCTGATGTAACATCAGATTAAGTCAACGAGGAAATGTTATGGAAAAAGAATAAAAAGTAGCAGAAAGTTCATGTTTGAGTTCTCTGTGCAATGCAACATCACATATGTTTTCTCTTCATTGCACAACCAAATGAGGTACATCTATGCAATTCTGCACTATCTCTTCAACAGCACAGGTTAACTCCATGAACAGACGGATGAGATAGTGCTGGTACACTTAGTCGTTTTTCTGAGAAAATGTGCACGCTCTGAAAAACGACTAAGTGTCAAAATTCCTCCGTGTGAACCTTGCAGTGTGTTTCTCTGCTCAAGCCGGAGATAGTCTGAGGCAGGTGGCATGAAGGTGTAAGGAAGGGTCGCTCTGTGAATCCGCTCAACTCAAACTCTCTCCGGCTGGAGGAGAGACACAGACACAACCTGCTTCCTATGCACAAAGTAGCACCCCCGGGCAAAGGTACACGGAGGAATTTTGACACTTTTAGTCGTTTTTCTAAAATATTGCACACGGAGGAATTTGACAATTAGTCGTCTTACTGAGAATGGTGCATGCTCAGAAAAAACGACGAAGTGTCAAAATTCCTCCGTGTAAACCGTGCACTGTGTTTCTTTGCTCAAGCCGGAGAGAGTGCGAGGCAGGCGGCTCGAAGGTGTAAGGAAGGGTCGCTCTGTGAATCATGCAGTCCATTGACTGTTGTATGGCTGATGTAACATCAGATTAAGTCAACGAGGAAATGTTATGGAAAAAGAATAAAAAGTAGCAGAAAGTTAATGTTTGAGTTCTCTGTGCAATGCAAAAGCACATATGTTTTCTCTTCATTGCACAACCAAATGAGGTAAATCTATGCAATTCTGCATTATCTCTTCAACAGCACACATGTTAACTCCATGCACAGACGTATGAGTTAATGCTGGTACACTTAGTCGTTTTACTGAAAATGGTGCATGCTCAGAAAAAACTATGAAGTGTCAAAATTCCTCCGTTTGAACCATGCGGTGTGTTTCTCTGCTCAAGCCGGAGATAGTGTGAGGCAGGTTGCTTGAAGGTGTAAGGAAGGGTCGCTTTGTGAATCATGCAGTCCATTGACTGCTGTATGGCTGATGTAACATCAGATTAAGTCAACGAGGAAATGTTATGGAAAAAGAATAAAAAGTAGCAGAAAGTTCATGTTTGAGTTCTCTGTGCAATGCAACATCACATATGTTTTCTCTTCATTGCACAACCAAATGAGGTACATCTATGCAATTCTGCACTATCTCTTCAACAGCACAGGTTAACTCCATGAACAGACGGATGAGTTAGTGCTGGTACACTTAGTCGTTTTTCTGAGAAAATGTGCACGCTCTGAAAAACGACTAAGTGTCAAAATTCCTCCGTGTGAACCTTGCAGTGTGTTTCTCTGCTCAAGCCGGAGATAGTCTGAGGCAGGTGGCATGAAGGTGTAAGGAAGGGTCGCTCTGTGAATCCGCTCAACTCAAACTCTCTCCGGCTGGAGGAGAGACACAGACACAACCTGCTTCCTATGCACAAAGTAGCACCCCCGGGCAAAGGTACACGGAGGAATTTTGACACTTTTAGTCGTTTTTCTAAAATATTGCACACGGAGGAATTTGACAATTAGTCGTCTTACTGAGAATGGTGCATGCTCAGAAAAAACGACGAAGTGTCAAAATTCCTCCGTGTAAACCGTGCACTGTGTTTCTCTGCTCAAGCCGGAGAGAGTGTTAGGTAGGCGGCCTGAAGGTGTAAGGAAGGGTCGCTCTGTGAATCATGCAGTCCATTGACTGCTGTATGGCTGATGTAACATCAGATTAAGTCAACGAGGAAATGTTATGGAAAAAGAATAAAAAGTAGCAGAAAGTTCATGTTTGAGTTCTCTGTGCAATGCAAAAGCACATATGTTTTCTCTTAATTGCACAACCAAATCAGGTAAATCTATGCAATTCTGCATTATCTTTTCAACAGCACACATGTTACCTCCATGCACAGACGGATGAGTTAGTGCTGGTACACTTAGTCGTTTTACTGAAAATGGTGCATGCTCAGAAAAAACGTCGAAGTGTCAAAATTCCTCCGTGTAAACCGTGCACTGTGTTTCTCTGCTCAAGCCGGTGAGAGTGTTAGGTAGGCGTTCTGAAGGTGTAAGGAAGGGTCGCTCTGTGAATCATGCAGTTCATTGACTGTTGTATGGCTGATGTAACATCAGATTAAGTCAACGAGGAAATGTTATGGAAAAAGAATAAAAAGTAGCAGAAAGCTCATTTTTGAGTTCTCTGTGCAATGCAAAAGCACATATGTTTTCTCTTCATTGCACAACCAAATGAGGTAAATCTATGCAATTCTGCATTATCTCTTCCACAGCACACATGTTAACTCCATACACAAACGTATGAGTTAGTGCTGGTACACTTAGTCGTTTTACTGAAAATGGTGCATGCTCAGAAAAAACGACGAAGTGTCAAAATTCCTCCGTGTAAACCGTGCACTGTGTTTCTCTGCTCAAGCCGGTGAGAGTGTTAGGTAGGCGGCCTGAAGGTGTAAGGAAGGGTCGCTCTGTCAATCATACAGTTCATTGACTGTTGTATGGCTGATGTAACATCAGATTAAGTCAACGAGGAAATGTTATGGAAAAAGAATAAAAAGTAGCAGAAAGTTCATGTTTGAGTTCTCTGTGCAATGCAAAAGCACATATGTTTTCTCTTCATTGCACAACCAAATGAGGTAAATCTATGCAATTCTGCATTATCTCTTCAACAGCACACATGTTAACTCCATACACAAACGGATGAGTTAGTGCTGGTACACTTAGTCGTTTTACTGAAAATGGTGCATGCTCAGAAAAAACGACGAAGTGTCAAAATTCCTCCGTGTAAACCGTGCACTGTGTTTCTCTGCTCAAGCCGGTGAGAGTGTTAGGTAGGCGGCCTGAAGGTGTAAGGAAGGGTCGCTCTGTCAATCATACAGTTCATTGACTGTTGTATGGCTGATGTAACATCAGATTAAGTCAACGAGGAAATGTTATGGAAAAAGAATAAAAAGTAGCAGAAAGTTAATGTTTGAGTTCTCTGTGCAATGCAAAAGCACATATGTTTTCTCTTCATTGCACAACCAAATGAGGTAAATCTATGCAATTCTGCATTATCTCTTCAACAGCACACATGTTAACTCCATGCACAGACGTATGAGTTAATGCTGGTACACTTAGTCGTTTTACTGAAAATGGTGCATGCTCAGAAAAAACGATGAAGTGTCAAAATTCCTCCGTTTGAACCATGCGGTGTGTTTCTCTGCTCAAGCCGGAGATAGTGTGAGGCAGGTTGCTTGAAGGTGTAAGGAAGGGTCGCTTTGTGAATCATGCAGTCCATTGACTGCTGTATGGCTGATGTAACATCAGATTAAGTCAACGAGGAAATGTTATGGAAAAAGAATAAAAAGTAGCAGAAAGTTCATGTTTGAGTTCTCTGTGCAATGCAACATCACATATGTTTTCTCTTCATTGCACAACCAAATGAGGTACATCTATGCAATTCTGCACTATCTCTTCAACAGCACAGGTTAACTCCATGAACAGACGGATGAGTTAGTGCTGGTACACTTAGTCGTTTTTCTGAGAAAATGTGCACGCTCTGAAAAACGACTAAGTGTCAAAATTCCTCCGTGTGAACCTTGCAGTGTGTTTCTCTGCTCAAGCCGGAGATAGTCTGAGGCAGGTGGCATGAAGGTGTAAGGAAGGGTCGCTCTGTGAATCCGCTCAACTCAAACTCTCTCCGGCTGGAGGAGAGACACAGACACAACCTGCTTCCTATGCACAAAGTAGCACCCCCGGGCAAAGGTACACGGAGGAATTTTGACACTTTTAGTCGTTTTTCTAAAATATTGCACACGGAGGAATTTGACAATTAGTCGTCTTACTGAGAATGGTGCATGCTCAGAAAAAACGACGAAGTGTCAAAATTCCTCCGTGTAAACCGTGCACTGTGTTTCTTTGCTCAAGCCGGAGAGAGTGCGAGGCAGGCGGCTCGAAGGTGTAAGGAAGGGTCGCTCTGTGAATCATGCAGTCCATTGACTGTTGTATGGCTGATGTAACATCAGATTAAGTCAACGAGGAAATGTTATGGAAAAAGAATAAAAAGTAGCAGAAAGTTAATGTTTGAGTTCTCTGTGCAATGCAAAAGCACATATGTTTTCTCTTCATTGCACAACCAAATGAGGTAAATCTATGCAATTCTGCATTATCTCTTCAACAGCACACATGTTAACTCCATACACAAACGGATGAGTTAGTGGTGGTACACTTAGTCGTTTTACTGAAAATGGTGCATGCTCAGAAAAAACGACGAAGTGTCAAAATTCCTCCGTGTAAACCGTGCACTGTGTTTCTCTGCTCAAGCCGGTGAGAGTGTTAGGTAGGCGGCCTGAAGGTGTAAGGAAGGGTCGCTCTGTCAATCATACAGTTCATTGACTGTTGTATGGCTGATGTAACATCAGATTAAGTCAACGAGGAAATGTTATGGAAAAAGAATAAAAAGTAGCAGAAAGTTAATGTTTGAGTTCTCTGTGCAATGCAAAAGCACATATGTTTTCTCTTCATTGCACAACCAAATGAGGTAAATCTATGCAATTCTGCATTATCTCTTCAACAGCACACATGTTAACTCCATGCACAGACGTATGAGTTAATGCTGGTACACTTAGTCGTTTTACTGAAAATGGTGCATGCTCAGAAAAAACGACGAAGTGTCAAAATTCCTCCGTTTGAACCATGCGGTGTGTTTCTCTGCTCAAGCCGGAGATAGTGTGAGGCAGGCGGCTTGAAGGTGTAAGGAAGGGTCGCTTTGTGAATCATGCAGTCCATTGACTGCTGTATGGCTGATGTAACATCAGATTAAGTCAACGAGGAAATGTTATGGAAAAAGAATAAAAAGTAGCAGAAAGTTCATGTTTGAGTTCTCTGTGCAATGCAACATCACATATGTTTTCTCTTCATTGCACAACCAAATGAGGTACATCTATGCAATTCTGCACTATCTCTTCAACAGCACACGTTAACTCCATGAACAGACGGATGAGTTAGTGCTGGTACACTTAGTCGTTTTTCTGAGAAAATGTGCACGCTCTGAAAAACGACTAAGTGTCAAAATTCCTCCGTGTGAACCTTGCAGTGTGTTTCTCTGCTCAAGCCGGAGATAGTCTGAGGCAGGTGGCATGAAGGTGTAAGGAAGGGTCGCTCTGTGAATCCGCTCAACTCAAACTCTCTCCGGCTGGAGGAGAGACACAGACACAACCTGCTTCCTATGCACAAAGTAGCACCCCCGGGCAAAGGTACACGGAGGAATTTTGACACTTTTAGTCGTTTTTCTAAAATATTGCACACGGAGGAATTTGACAATTAGTCGTCTTACTGAGAATGGTGCATGCTCAGAAAAAACGACGAAGTGTCAAAATTCCTCCGTGTAAACCGTGCACTGTGTTTCTCTGCTCAAGCCGGAGAGAGTGTTAGGTAGGCGGCCTGAAGGTGTAAGGAAGGGTCGCTCTGTGAATCATGCAGTCCATTGACTGCTGTATGGCTGATGTAACATCAGATTAAGTCAACGAGGAAATGTTATGGAAAAAGAATAAAAAGTAGCAGAAAGTTCATGTTTGAGTTCTCTGTGCAATGCAAAAGCACATATGTTTTCTCTTAATTGCACAACCAAATCAGGTAAATCTATGCAATTCTGCATTATCTTTTCAACAGCACACATGTTACCTCCATGCACAGACGGATGAGTTAGTGCTGGTACACTTAGTCGTTTTACTGAAAATGGTG
Source organism: Zacco platypus (assembly GCA_038088235.1). Classification (NCBI taxonomy): domain Eukaryota; kingdom Metazoa; phylum Chordata; class Actinopteri; order Cypriniformes; family Xenocyprididae; genus Zacco; species Zacco platypus. Next base: position 19,454,460 of record CM076064.1, read on the forward strand.
CATGCTCAGAAAAAACGACGAAGTGTCAAAATTCCTCCGTGTAAACCGTGCACTGTGTTTCTCTGCTCAAGCCGGTGAGAGTGTTAGGTAGGCGTTCTGAAGGTGTAAGGAAGGGTCGCTCTGTGAATCATGCAGTTCATTGACTGTTGTATGGCTGATGTAACATCAGATTAAGTCAACGAGGAAATGTTATGGAAAAAGAATAAAAAGTAGCAGAAAGCTCATTTTTGAGTTCTCTGTGCAATGCAAAAGCACATATGTTTTCTCTTCATTGCACAACCAAATGAGGTAAATCTATGCAATTCTGCATTATCTCTTCCACAGCACACATGTTAACTCCATACACAAACGTATGAGTTAGTGCTGGTACACTTAGTCGTTTTACTGAAAATGGTGCATGCTCAGAAAAAACGACGAAGTGTCAAAATTCCTCCGTGTAAACCGTGCACTGTGTTTCTCTGCTCAAGCCGGTGAGAGTGTTAGGTAGGCGGCCTGAAGGTGTAAGGAAGGGTCGCTCTGTCAATCATACAGTTCATTGACTGTTGTATGGCTGATGTAACATCAGATTAAGTCAACGAGGAAATGTTATGGAAAAAGAATAAAAAGTAGCAGAAAGTTAATGTTTGAGTTCTCTGTGCAATGCAAAAGCACATATGTTTTCTCTTCATTGCACAACCAAATGAGGTAAATCTATGCAATTCTGCATTATCTCTTCAACAGCACACATGTTAACTCCATGCACAGACGTATGAGTTAATGCTGGTACACTTAGTCGTTTTACTGAAAATGGTGCATGCTCAGAAAAAACGATGAAGTGTCAAAATTCCTCCGTTTGAACCATGCGGTGTGTTTCTCTGCTCAAGCCGGAGATAGTGTGAGGCAGGTTGCTTGAAGGTGTAAGGAAGGGTCGCTTTGTGAATCATGCAGTCCATTGACTGCTGTATGGCTGATGTAACATCAGATTAAGTCAACGAGGAAATGTTATGGAAAAAGAATAAAAAGTAGCAGAAAGTTCATGTTTGAGTTCTCTGTGCAATGCAACATCACATATGTTTTCTCTTCATTGCACAACCAAATGAGGTACATCTATGCAATTCTGCACTATCTCTTCAACAGCACAGGTTAACTCCATGAACAGACGGATGAGTTAGTGCTGGTACACTTAGTCGTTTTTCTGAGAAAATGTGCACGCTCTGAAAAACGACTAAGTGTCAAAATTCCTCCGTGTGAACCTTGCAGTGTGTTTCTCTGCTCAAGCCGGAGATAGTCTGAGGCAGGTGGCATGAAGGTGTAAGGAAGGGTCGCTCTGTGAATCCGCTCAACTCAAACTCTCTCCGGCTGGAGGAGAGACACAGACACAACCTGCTTCCTATGCACAAAGTAGCACCCCCGGGCAAAGGTACACGGAGGAATTTTGACACTTTTAGTCGTTTTTCTAAAATATTGCACACGGAGGAATTTGACAATTAGTCGTCTTACTGAGAATGGTGCATGCTCAGAAAAATTGACGAAGTGTCAAAATTCCTCCGTGTAAACCGTGCACTGTGTTTCTCTGCTCAAGCCGGAGAGAGTGTTAGGTAGGCGGCCTGAAGGTGTAAGGAAGGGTCGCTCTGTGAATCATGCAGTCCATTGACTGCTGTATGGCTGATGTAACATCAGATTAAGTCAACGAGGAAATGTTATGGAAAAAGAATAAAAAGTATCAGAAAGTTCATGTTTGAGTTCTCTGTGCAATGCAAAAGCACATATGTTTTCTCTTAATTGCACAACCAAATCAGGTAAATCTATGCAATTCTGCATTATCTTTTCAACAGCACACATGTTACCTCCATGCACAGACGGATGAGTTAGTGCTGGTACACTTAGTCGTTTTACTGAAAATGGTGCATGCTCAGAAAAAACGACGAAGTGTCAAAATTCCTCCGTGTAAACCGTGCACTGTGTTTCTCTGCTCAAGCCGGTGAGAGTGTTAGGTAGGCGTTCTGAAGGTGTAAGGAAGGGTCGCTCTGTGAATCATGCAGTTCATTGACTGTTGTATGGCTGATGTAACATCAGATTAAGTCAACGAGGAAATGTTATGGAAAAAGAATAAAAAGTAGCAGAAAGCTCATTTTTGAGTTCTCTGTGCAATGCAAAAGCACATATGTTTTCTCATTGCACAACCAAATGAGGTAAATCTATGCAATTCTGCATTATCTCTTCCACAGCACACATGTTAACTCCATACACAAACGTATGAGTTAGTGCTGGTACACTTAGTCGTTTTACTGAAAATGGTGCACGCTCAGAAAAAACGACGAAGTGTCAAAATTCCTCCGTGTAAACCGTGCACTGTGTTTCTCTGCTCAAGCCGGTGAGAGTGTTAGGTAGGCGGCCTGAAGGTGTAAGGAAGGGTCGCTCTGTCAATCATACAGTTCATTGACTGTTGTATTGCTGATGTAACATCAGATTAAGTCAACGAGGAAATGTTATGGAAAAAGAATAAAAAGTAGCAGAAAGTTCATGTTTGAGTTCTCTGTGCAATGCAAAAGCACATATGTTTTCTCTTCATTGCACAACCAAATGAGGTAAATCTATGCAATTCTGCATTATCTCTTCAACAGCACACATGTTAACTCCATACACAAACGGATGAGTTAATGCTGGTACACTTAGTCGTTTTACTGAAAATGGTGCATGCTCAGAAAAAACGATGAAGTGTCAAAATTCCTCCGTTTGAACCATGCGGTGTGTTTCTCTGCTCAAGCCGGAGATAGTGTGAGGCAGGTTGCTTGAAGGTGTAAGGAAGGGTCGCTTTGTGAATCATGCAGTCCATTGACTGCTGTATGGCTGATGTAACATCAGATTAAGTCAACGAGGAAATGTTATGGAAAAAGAATAAAAAGTAGCAGAAAGTTCATGTTTGAGTTCTCTGTGCAATGCAACATCACATATGTTTTCTCTTCATTGCACAACCAAATGAGGTACATCTATGCAATTCTGCACTATCTCTTCAACAGCACAGGTTAACTCCATGAACAGACGGATGAGTTAGTGCTGGTACACTTAGTCGTTTTTCTGAGAAAATGTGCACGCTCTGAAAAACGACTAAGTGTCAAAATTCCTCCGTGTGAACCTTGCAGTGTGTTTCTCTGCTCAAGCCGGAGATAGTCTGAGGCAGGTGGCATGAAGGTGTAAGGAAGGGTCGCTCTGTGAATCCGCTCAACTCAAACTCTCTCCGGCTGGAGGAGAGACACAGACACAACCTGCTTCCTATGCACAAAGTAGCACCCCCGGGCAAAGGTACACGGAGGAATTTTGACACTTTTAGTCGTTTTTCTAAAATATTGCACACGGAGGAATTTGACAATTAGTCGTCTTACTGAGAATGGTGCATGCTCAGAAAAAACGACGAAGTGTCAAAATTCCTCCGTGTAAACCGTGCACTGTGTTTCTCTGCTCAAGCCGGTGAGAGTGTTAGGTAGGCGGCCTGAAGGTGTAAGGAAGGGTCGCTCTGTGAATCATGCAGTCCATTGACTGCTGTATGGCTGATGTAACATCAGATTAAGTCAACGAGGAAATGTTATGGAAAAAGAATAAAAAGTAGCAGAAAGTTCATGTTTGAGTTCTCTGTGCAATGCAAAAGCACATATGTTTTCTCTTAATTGCACAACCAAATCAGGTAAATCTATGCAATTCTGCATTATCTTTTCAACAGCACACATGTTACCTCCATGCACAGACGGATGAGTTAGTGCTGGTACACTTAGTCGTTTTACTGAAAATGGTGCATGCTCAGAAAAAACGACGAAGTGTCAAAATTCCTCCGTGTAAACCGTGCACTGTGTTTCTCTGCTCAAGCCGGTGAGAGTGTTAGGTAGGCGTTCTGAAGGTGTAAGGAAGGGTCGCTATGTGAATCATGCAGTTCATTGACTGTTGTATGGCTGATGTAACATCAGATTAAGTCAACGAGGAAATGTTATGGAAAAAGAATAAAAAGTAGCAGAAAGTTCATGTTTGAGTTCTCTGTGCAATGCAAAAGCACATATGTTTTCTCTTCATTGCACAACCAAATGAGGTAAATCTATGCAATTCTGCATTATCTTTTCAACAGCACACATGTTAACTCCATGCACAGACGGATGAGTTAGTGCTGGTACACTTAGTCGTTTTACTGAAAATGGTGCATGCTCAGAAAAAACGACGAAGTGTCAAAATTCCTCCGTGTAAACCGTGCACTGTGTTTCTCTGCTCAAGCCGGAGAGAGTGCGAGGCAGGCGGCTCGAAGGTGTAAGGAAGGGTCGCTCTGTGAATCATGCAGTCCATTGACTGTTGTATGGCTGATGAAACATCAGATTAATAAACGAGGAAATATTATGGAAAAAGAATAAAAAGTAGCAGAAAGCTCATTTTTGAGTTCTCTGTGCAATGCAAAAGCACATATGTTTTCTCTTCATTGCACAACCAAATGAGGTAAATCTATGCAATTCTGCATTATCTCTTCCACAGCACACATGTTAACTCCATACACAAACGTATGAGTTAGTGCTGGTACACTTAGTCGTTTTACTGAAAATGGTGCATGCTCAGAAAAAACGACGAAGTGTCAAAATTCCTCCGTGTAAACCGTGCACTGTGTTTCTCTGCTCAAGCCGGTGAGAGTGTTAGGTAGGCGGCCTGAAGGTGTAAGGAAGGGTCGCTCTGTCAATCATACAGTTCATTGACTGTTGTATGGCTGATGTAACATCAGATTAAGTCAACGAGGAAATGTTATGGAAAAAGAATAAAAAGTAGCAGAAAGTTCATGTTTGAGTTCTCTGTGCAATGCAAAAGCACATATGTTTTCTCTTCATTGCACAACCAAATGAGGTAAATCTATGCAATTCTGCATTATCTCTTCAACAGCACACATGTTAACTCCATACACAAACGGATGAGTTAGTGCTGGTACACTTAGTCGTTTTACTGAAAATGGTGCATGCTCAGAAAAAACGACGAAGTGTCAAAATTCCTCCGTGTAAACCGTGCACTGTGTTTCTCTGCTCAAGCCGGTGAGAGTGTTAGGTAGGCGGCCTGAAGGTGTAAGGAAGGGTCGCTCTGTCAATCATACAGTTCATTGACTGTTGTATGGCTGATGTAACATCAGATTAAGTCAACGAGGAAATGTTTTGGAAAAAGAATAAAAAGTAGCAGAAAGTTCATGTTTGAGTTCTCTGTGCAATGCAAAAGCACATATGTTTTCTCTTCATTGCACAACCAAATGAGGTAAATCTATGCAATTCTGCATTATCTCTTCAACAGCACACATGTTAACTCCATGCACAGACGTATGAGTTAATGCTGGTACACTTAGTCGTTTTACTGAAAATGGTGCATGCTCAGAAAAAACGATGAAGTGTCAAAATTCCTCCGTTTGAACCATGCGGTGTGTTTCTCTGCTCAAGCCGGAGATAGTGTGAGGCAGGTTGCTTGAAGGTGTAAGGAAGGGTCGCTTTGTGAATCATGCAGTCCATTGACTGCTGTATGGCTGATGTAACATCAGATTAAGTCAACGAGGAAATGTTATGGAAAAAGAATAAAAAGTAGCAGAAAGTTCATGTTTGAGTTCTCTGTGCAATGCAACATCACATATGTTTTCTCTTCATTGCACAACCAAATGAGGTACATCTATGCAATTCTGCACTATCTCTTCAACAGCACAGGTTAACTCCATGAACAGACGGATGAGTTAGTGCTGGTACACTTAGTCGTTTTTCTGAGAAAATGTGCACGCTCTGAAAAACGACTAAGTGTCAAAATTCCTCCGTGTGAACCTTGCAGTGTGTTTCTCTGCTCAAGCCGGAGATAGTCTGAGGCAGGTGGCATGAAGGTGTAAGGAAGGGTCGCTCTGTGAATCCGCTCAACTCAAACTCTCTCCGGCTGGAGGAGAGACACAGACACAACCTGCTTCCTATGCACAAAGTAGCACCCCCGGGCAAAGGTACACGGAGGAATTTTGACACTTTTAGTCGTTTTTCTAAAATATTGCACACGGAGGAATTTGACAATTAGTCGTCTTACTGAGAATGGTGCATGCTCAGAAAAAACGACGAAGTGTCAAAATTCCTCCGTGTAAACCGTGCACTGTGTTTCTCTGCTCAAGCCGGAGAGAGTGTTAGGTAGGCGGCCTGAAGGTGTAAGGAAGGGTCGCTCTGTGAATCATGCAGTCCATTGACTGCTGTATGGCTGATGTAACATCAGATTAAGTCAACGAGGAAATGTTATGGAAAAAGAATAAAAAGTAGCAGAAAGTTCATGTTTGAGTTCTCTGTGCAATGCAAAAGCACATATGTTTTCTCTTAATTGCACAACCAAATCAGGTAAATCTATGCAATTCTGCATTATCTTTTCAACAGCACACATGTTACCTCCATGCACAGACGGATGAGTTAGTGCTGGTACACTTAGTCGTTTTACTGAAAATGGTGCATGCTCAGAAAAAACGACGAAGTGTCAAAATTCCTCCGTGTAAACCGTGCACTGTGTTTCTCTGCTCAAGCCGGTGAGAGTGTTAGGTAGGCGTTCTGAAGGTGTAAGGAAGGGTCGCTATGTGAATCATGCAGTTCATTGACTGTTGTATGGCTGATGTAACATCAGATTAAGTCAACGAGGAAATGTTATGGAAAAAGAATAAAAAGTAGCAGAAAGTTCATGTTTGAGTTCTCTGTGCAATGCAAAAGCACATATGTTTTCTCTTCATTGCACAACCAAATGAGGTAAATCTATGCAATTCTGCATTATCTTTTCAACAGCACACATGTTAACTCCATGCACAGACGGATGAGTTAGTGCTGGTACACTTAGTCGTTTTACTGAAAATGGTGCATGCTCAGAAAAAACGACGAAGTGTCAAAATTCCTCCGTGTAAACCGTGCACTGTGTTTCTCTGCTCAAGCCGGAGATAGTCTGAGGCAGGTGGCATGAAGGTGTAAGGAAGGGTCGCTCTGTGAATCCGCTCAACTCAAACTCTCTCCGGCTGGAGGAGAGACACAGACACAACCTGCTTCCTATGCACAAAGTAGCACCCCCGGGCAAAGGTACACGGAGGAATTTTGACACTTTTAGTCGTTTTTCTAAAATATTGCACACGGAGGAATTTGACAATTAGTCGTCTTACTGAGAATGGTGCATGCTCAGAAAAAACGACGAAGTGTCAAAATTCCTCCGTGTAAACCGTGCACTGTGTTTCTCTGCTCAAGCCGGAGAGAGTGTTAGGTAGGCGGCCTGAAGGTGTAAGGAAGGGTCGCTCTGTGAATCATGCAGTCCATTGACTGCTGTATGGCTGATGTAACATCAGATTAAGTCAACGAGGAAATGTTATGGAAAAAGAATAAAAAGTAGCAGAAAGTTCATGTTTGAGTTCTCTGTGCAATGCAAAAGCACATATGTTTTCTCTTCATTGCAAAACCAAATGAGGTAAATCTATGCAATTTTGCATTATCTTTTCAACAGCACACGTTAACTCCGTGCACAAACGGATGAGTTAGTGCTGGTACACTTGGTCGTTTTTCTGAAAAAAGGTGCACGCTCAGAAAGACGACTAAGTGTCAAAATTCCTCCGTGTGAACCAGGCAGTGTGTGTCGCACTTCAAGCCGGAGAGAGTGTCAGGTAGGCGGCCTGAATGTGTAAGAAAGGGCTTCGCTGTGAATTCGCTTTATATGAACCATGCAGTCAACTGACTGTGTAAGGCTGATGTAACATCAGATTAAGTCGATGCGGAGAGTTTATTGAAAAAGAATAAAAAGTAACAGAAAGTTCATGATTGAGCACTAATTTATTAAAAATATGCGCTTTGGTCATTAAGTATTTTTTATATACACTGAAACGCAACAAGTGCATATCTTATATTGTGCTTTGTTCCTCCGTGTAAACCGTGCACTCTGTCTATAGCCGGAGAGAGTGTTAGGTAGGCGGCTTGAAAGTATAAGGAAGGGCTTCGCTGTGAATCCGCTCAACTCAAACTCTCTCCGGCTTGAGGAGAGACACACACACAGCCTGGAGGAATCTGTGAATCATACAGTCCAATGACTGCTGTATGCCTGATGTAACATCAGATTAAGTCAACGAGGAATGTTATTGACAAAGAAAAAAAAGTAGCAGAAAGTTCATGTTTTAGCACTAATTTATTAAAAATATGCCCTTTAGTCATTATGTATAAGAAATGCTCAAGATTAAGCGCTCTTTGGCCAGAAATATGTGCACTGGGTCAAATATGCACTTCTGAATGGCTGACGAAGAAGTCAAACTGTTTGATAAACCACACTTTATACAAAAGACTAAAACGTAGTACACTTTGACTAGAAATATGTTCAGTTCCTCACAAATGGACTTTTTTATGTCTGATATAACATCAGGAAAATGCAATGAGTATAGAAAGTTCGTGATCTAGGAAACTTCATCCAGAAATATGTACAGCAGGTTCTTGTACGCAATGCCGTGCATTGCAATGTACACCTTTGCCATGGCTAAACCATTTGAGAAAACATTACCAAACATACAATCTTAATTTAATTATTCAAATAATGACTTTACCAAATTTGAGACATTCTCTTTGTTTTCACATATGTTTTCTCTTTTTAAAGTGTATTTGTATGTATTGTATATAAAAATAAACAGTGTATAATTAAGAGGAGAATATTATCTAGTGTCATGGAATTGTCATTGAGTGTCATCTAAAAAATAGGTATATGCTGCCCTCTAGTGCTCATTATAATATATGACATTTGATCATCATTTACTTTATTTTAAGAGTACTTTTCTGCCACTTTTTAATTCACACATACATCTCGAAATTAAAAAAATAAAATAAAATGCGTTTATTTATGATATTCGTACTATTAAATATAGATATTAGGTGTGTATATTTAAATTATTCATGAATAATTGACAATTTCCAAATTCCCTTTTTGTTCTTAATTTAAACCTTTGCCATGGCTAAAGCATTTGAGAAAACATTACCAAACATACAATCTTAATTTAATTATTCAAATAATGACTTTACCAAATCTGAGACATTCTCTTTGTTTTCACATATGTTTTCTCTTTTTAAAGTGTTTTGTCATCCCAACCCTGTAAAAATAGGTATATACTGCCCTCTAGTACTCATTAAATATATTACATTTTGTTATGAATAGAATGCTGCTTATTTTTAAGTTACACATACTACATTGATTAAAAAAAAAAAAAAAAAAAAAACGTTTGAATTTCTCATTCAATGTTAGTAATATTGTATATAGAAATAAACAGTGTATACTCCGTCTTGTGATACATTAGCCATAGAGTAGCCAATATTTGACCCATTGAACATGTTTCAGTCATGGATCTTGAAATTTTTATACCTACTTCATGACTCTTTCTGAATTTAGATCAATCATTCAGAAATCCATATTTGACCAAAAGTACTAATATCGGGGCCAAGAGTCGTCGATTTTGAACTTTCAATTTCTACCCTTTGACTCCTTCTGGTGATAAATTAGCGATAGAGTAGCCAATATTTGACCCATTAAACATGTTTCAGTCATGGATCTAGAAATTTCTATACCTACTTATTGACTCTTTCTGATGTTACATCGGTCATTCAAAAGTCAATATTTGACCAAATGTACTAATATCAGGCCCAAGAGTCATCTATTTTGAACTTTTTAGTTCTACCCTTTGACTCCTTCTGGTGATAAATTAGCCATAGAGTAGCCAATATTTGACCCATTGAACATGTTTCAGTCATGGATCTTGAAATTTCTATTCCTACCCAATTGACTCCTTCTTGTGATACATAAAATCGGGCCCAAGAGTCGTCTATTTTGAACTTTTTAGTTCTACGCTATTGACTCCTTCTGGTGATCAATTAGCCATAGAGTAGCCAATTTTTGACCCATTGGACATGTTTCAGTTATGGATCTTGAACTTTCTATTTCTACCCAACTGACTCCTTCTGGTGATCAATTAGCCATAGAGTAGCCAATATTTGACCCATTGAACATGTTTCAGTCATGGATATTAAAATTTCTATACCTACTTATTGACTCTATCTGATGTTACATCGGTCATTCAAAAGTCAATATTTGACCAAATGTACTAAAATCGGGCCCAAGAGTCGTCTATTTTGAACTTTTTAGTTCTACCCTATTGACTCCTTCTCGCGATAGTTCAGCCAATTTTTGACCCACTGAATATATTTCAGTCCTTGATCTTGAACTTTCTATTCCTACCCAATTGACTCCTTCTGGTGATAAATTAGCCATAGAGTAGGTAATATTTTACCCATTGGACATGTTTCAGTTATGCATCTTGAAATTTTTATACCTACTCATTGACTCTTTCTGAATTTAGGTCAATCATTCAGAAATCCATATTTGACCAAATGTACTAATATCGGGCCCAAGAGTTGTCGATTTTGAACTTTCTATTTCTACCCAATTGCCTCCTTCTGGTGATAAATTAACCTTAGAGTAGCCAATATTTTACCCATTGGACATGTTTCAGTTATGCATCTTGAAATTTTTATACCTACTCATTGACTCTTTCTGAATCTAGGTCAGTCATTCCGAAATCCATATTTGACCAAATGTACTAATATCGGGCCCAAGAGTCGTCGATGTTGAACTTTCTATTTCTACCCAATTTACTCCTTCTGGTGATAAATTAGCAATAGAGTAGCCAATATTTGACCCATTGAACATGTTTCAGTCATGGATCTTGAAATTTCTATACCTACTTATTGACTCTTTCTGATGTTACATCGGTCATTCAAAAGTCAATATTTGACCAAATGTACTAAAATCGGGCCCAAGAGTCGTCGATTTTGAACTTTTTAGTTCTACCCTATTGACTCCTTCTTGCGATAGTTCAGCCAATTTTTGAACCACTGAAAATATTTCAGTACTTGATCTTGAACTTTCTATTCCTACCCAATTGACTCCTTTTTGTGATGCATTAGCTGTAGAGTAGCCAATATTTTACCCTTTGGACATGTTTCAGTTTTGGATCTTGAAATTTTTATACCTACTCATTGACTCTTTCTGAATTTAAGTCAGTCATTCAGAAATCCATATTTGACAAAATGGACTAATATCGGGCCCAAGAGTCGTCGATTTTGAACTTTCTATTTCTACCAAATTGACTCCTTCTGGTGATAAATTAGCCATAGAGTAGCCAATATTTGACCCATTGAACATGTTTCAGTCATGGATCATGAAATTTCTATTCCTACTTATTGACTCTTTCTGATATTACATCGGTCATTCAAAAGTCAATATTTGACCAAATGTACTAAAATCGGGCCCAAGAGTCGTCTATTTTGAACTTTTTAGTTCTACCCTTTGACTCCTTCTGGTGATAAATTAGCCATAGAGTAGCCAATATTTGACCCATTGAACATGTTTCAGTTATGGATATGAAAGCTCTAGCGCAAGTTCTGTCAGGAAGACTCAAATGTTACGTCACTACTAATTTAGATCTAACCAATCATTATCCAACACATGTAGCATATAAGATCGGTACTCATCACACTTGTCTGAGTTCGCAGATGCTGACGCGAACCTCCATCCTCCCTACGACCACCAGGATGGTCCCTGTCCATACCTCCAGGGGGTCGGCTACGCCCCGGCCTTCATCTTCAGGCAGGAAATGCAGAGTCCGCAACCCTCAGGATCTAAGCTACGGACAGGGCCTACGCCAAAGAACTTTATCTTACAATGTTTGCTTGCTGATTGTTAATAAATTTCATTGCAAGTTAATTTACCTCCCGAGTCTTTCTGGTAGAACTTGAAGTTTTTATTTCTACTCATTGACTCTTTCTGAATTTAGGTCAGTCATTCCGAAATCCATATTTGACCAAATGTACTAATATCGGGCCCAAGAGTCGTCGATTTTGAACTTTCTATTTCTACCCAATTGACTACTTCTGGTAATAAATTAGCGATAGAGTAGCCAATATTTGACCCATTGAACATGTTTCAGTAATGGATCTTGAAATTTCTATACCTACTTATTGACTCTTTCTGATGTTACATTGGTCATTGAAAAGTCAATATTTGACCAAATGTACTAAAATCGGGCCCAAGAGTTGTCTATTTTGAACTTTTTAGTTCTAACCCAGATAGCACACGTACGTCGGGCCGATGTCGACCCAATGCAGAAAGTTGCATCGGCGCGACATCGCTCAGAGAGCTTTTGCTCATTGGGAAAATGTCGCCGAGACGTCGGCACAAGATCGCGAATGCTCTCCGGCCGACGTGCAGACGATGCAAAGCTGTAAATCCCGGCCGCTTTGCAGGTGCTTTCTGGGACCTTTGTTTATTTAGGCTGAGCCTCTCGGGCTCCACACAAGAAGCACACTGACACAGAATCAACCTAAACCTTTTACAAAGCATCAAAAACCAACGAAAAATAGACGCAGATGGTTTGCGTACCTTCTGCTAAAACGATCTGATATCAGTTGAATATCGTTACAGAATAAACACGTGTTCCGCATGAAATCGATCTGGTTTGATTACCTCACGTTTAAACTACATTGATTTCAGTTGGGTAAAAGCTTTATACAAATACATTAATTAATAAATTTTCTGTTTTAAAAAACTTAAATACTAACAGATAAATTATCCTTTGTGTAATAATCACACATCACATTCAGTTAAAATTGCTTTAATATTTACAAAATAGTTACAGCCTTCAAATACTATATTGAAACCTTCAATATGATTAACAGAACAGACATTTACATTCAAATACACAAGAGATATTCAAGTAAATTACAGGCTAATATAAACAGTCTCAAGTTACAAAATGCAATATTACTCGAGAATAAAACTGGTCATGTTCTTTTTTACCAAATGCGTTATTTTTATAGGAGCACAAAAGGAGAATGAGGCAGAACATGATGAGACTGACAGCCTGAGTCACAATTCACCATCACTGTTTCTTTTCTAATGGTGACTGAGACTCTCTGACTCTCCTTTTGTGTTCCACAAAAACAAACCCATATGGGTGAGTAGATGCTTTATAAAGAAATCTTACCCTTGAAATTAGAGGACAGAAGAATATAGCAGATGAATTGGTTTTCCTTTGCAATAAAAATGTAAGTTCCTCGCTCTTGTATTATCAGGAATGTAAACTTCTTGGGTGAAAAAGGTGACAAAGATGTAACCCACAATTTCAATAGCATAGACAAAACCTTTTAAATGACTTTTTTAAAAACATATTATGGGGCAAAAAAGAGTTTAAATCACACTGAAAAGTCGTTATTAAATACCCATGAGAAGGATGCAATACTACAGAAACCAGAAAACTATATGATCATTGGACAAGAAATACTGATCGGGTCAGCAGGGTCCAGCCAATCCCTTGATAACAACTAAATATCACTTGTTTATATATTGATTATATACACAATTAATAGTAGTTAATAAGATGGACATGGTTTGGCATTGGTAAAATGTGATTGGGAAAAAAAATTAATCAGAACATCGACTCAAATTATGAATGTGCTGTATAATATCTAGTATTATTGTAGCAAAACTGAGACAGTGGAATTTGTATTTGTAGTGAATATTTCAGTAAAGTCATTGAGAATGTGTATTATGAGTTGCAAACTTGTAGTTTTCTTTTCTCTCTCACAAACACAGTTACATTCATACATAAATAACACACAGATCCTATTCTACAAACCCCAAATTAAGAAACTCTATAGGCTCATATTTTTGTAGATCACTCAAATACAGTTTTTAATGAAAAAATCCTATCGTCCATAAAAATGACTTGTATCCCTCTCAAACATAGTCCTGAATACTGATTGATAAATTGTAATATTTATAATAATTAGCTAGTTTTCATTTATAGCCAAAACCTCAATTCTACAGTGCAAGGCAATTTCTGGTGCTGCTGGGTTGATCACTGATTAATTAATAATGAGGAGAACCTGTTTATCACTGAATAGAGCACAAGTGTGAGTGGATCTCACATACTGATATTTCATATGTCAGGTTTCGCATATCAGTTCACAAAAACAAGCAACTGCAGAATAAACATTTTTCATTTCATTCATAAGCACACAAACGCGGGAGACCAGAAACACAAGCTCATGAAAACAGTTTGGTTTGGTGAACTCTGACCTGTGACTTCCCATCACACGAATGTGTGTAAAGAGTAGATAAATGATACATGGTGTGATCTCTCAGCTGAATTCAAAGAATTTTTTATTTTAGTAAATCTGAGGGGATTGTATATTTTTATATTTTGAATATACAATTTGTTAAATGTTGAATTCATGTTTATAAAAAGACGCTGCAGATCATGACGTCGTATCACGACTGTTACAGTGTCCGAAGAAATTTCACACGCTCAAAGTCTAGCGTGTCCGCAGCTTAAATGCGAGCATATGAATTTCTTAATTTGTGAGTTATACAATAGGACACATGTACCACCAGAAAAGAATTTGAAAAGGTGTAACCGTTGTGTTTTTTGTGAGAGAGAAGTTTGCAACTTCTAAAAAACCTTTTTCTCTGTGACTTTTAATTTACTAGTGTGTGACTATTGTTTAAAACTACAAACCCCACTGTCACAGGTCCTCATTTTTGCTATTGTAATACCCTCACAGAACATGGTAGTAGTCAGGCGTCCATGCAGAAGCAGAGGTCATTGTGGTGTACTGTTGGTACATCTGTCCAGGCCAATATCTGATGTCTTCATGCCTTCAACTGGAGATCCCAGAGAACCTGGAATAACAATAGTACAGTTCAAAAACCATTGTACATATTCATTACAAAGTGTCTCATCTGGCATCACTAATGATCATTCCAGGTTCAATTTAATTTTAGCTCAATGCACAATATTTGTGGCATAATATTGTCAAAATTAACCGTTACAAAAATTAACAAAAAAAACGTTTCTGGTTCTGACTTGCACTCTGAATATTCCTTTAATTTAACAAAAATAATGTTCAATATAAAGCATTCATGCATTTACAAACCTCATTTGGGTTAATATGATGGTGGAAAACTTGGAACAGCATCTAAGGTAAAAAGTATTTAAGAATTTATCAGTACAAAATGAATACAAATAAGTCAATAACAGTGGAACACTGCAGTATGGTGTCTGGGAAACATGACTCAAAATAGAACTAGAGAAAATATATTAATCTTTTTAGTTTATCGTAACTATAAACTATCATAACATTATATTTGTCACTTTTCACAGACAGTCTAACTGAGGTTTAAACTGTGAGACTTCTTTCAAAAACATAATAAATCTAATGGACATGTTTCAGTTATGGATCTTGAAATTTTTATACCTACTCATTGACTCTTTCTGAATTTAGGTAAGTCATTCAGAAATCCATATTTGACCAAATGGACTAATATCGGGCCCAAGATTCATCGATTTTGAACTTTCTTTTTCTACACAATTGATTCCTAATGTTGATACATTAGCCATAGAATAGCCAATATTTTACCCATTGAACATGTTTCAGTCATAGATCTTGAAATTTCTATTCCTACCCAATTGACTCCTTCTTGTGATACATTAGCATTAGAGTAGCCAATATTTTACCCATTGGACATGTTTCAGTCATGGATCTTGAAATTTCTATACCTACTTATTGACTCTTTCTGATGTTATATCGGTCATTCAAAAGTCAATATTTGACCAAATGTACTAATATCAGGCCCAAGAGTCGTCGATTTTGAACTTTTCAGTTCTACCCTATTGACTTCTTCTGGTAATAGTTCAGCCAATTATTGACCAACTGAAAAATTTTCAGTCCTTGATCTTGAACTTTCTATTCCTACCCAATTGACTCCTTCTTGTGATACATTAGCCTTAGAGTAGCCAATATTTTACCCATTGGACATGTTTCAGTTATGGATCTTGAAGTTTATATACCTACTCATTGACTCTTTCTAAATTTAGGTCAGTCATTCCGAAATCCATATTTGACCAAATGTACTAATATCGGGCCCAAGAGTCGTCGATTTTGAACTTTCTTTTTCTACCCAATTGACTCCTTCTGGTGATAAATTAGCGTTAGAGTAGCCAATAATTGACCCATTGAACATGTTTCAGTAATGGATCTTGAAATTTCTATACCTACTTATTGACTCTTTCTGATGTTACATTGGTCATTCAAAAGTCAATATTTGACCAAATGTACTAAGATCGGGCCCAAGAGTCGTCTATTTTGAACTTTTTAGTTCTACCCTTTGACTCCTTCTGGTGATAAATTAGCCATAGAGTAGCCAATATTTGACCCATTGAACATGTTTCAGTCATGGATCTTGCAATTTCTATTCCTACCCAATTGACTCCTTCTTGTGATACATTAGCCTTAGAGTAGCCAATATTTGACCCATTGAACATGTTTCAGTCATGGATCTTGAAATTTCTATACCTACTCATTGACTCTTTCTGAATTTAGGTCAGTCATTCTGAAATCCATATTTGACCAAATGTACTAATAACGGGCCCAAGAGTCGTCTATTTTGAACTTTTTAGTTCAACCCTTTGACTCCTTCTGGTGATAAATTAGCCATAGAGTAGCCAATATTTGACCCATTGAATATTTTTCAGTCATGGATCTTGAAATTTCTATTCCTACTTATTGACTCTTTCTGATGTTACATCGGTCATTCAAAAGTCAATATTTGACCAAATGTACTAACATCGGGCCCAAGAGTCGTCGATTTTGAACTTTCTATTTCTACCCAATTGACTCCTTCTTGTGATACATTAGCCTTAGAGTAGCCAATATTTTACCCATTGGACATGTTTCAGTTTTGGTTCTTGAAATTTTTATACCTACTCATTGACTCTTTCTGATGTTACATCGGTCATTCAAAAGTCAATATTTGACCAAATGTACTAATATCAGGCCCAAGAGTGATCTATTTTGAACTTTTTAGTTCTACCCTTTGACTCCTTCTGGTGATAAATTAGCCATAGAGTAGCCAATATTTGACCCATTGAACATGTTTCAGTCAAAGATCTTGAAATTTCTATTCCTACCCAATTGACTCCTTCTTGTGATACATTAGCATTAGAGTAGCCAATATTTTACCCATTGGACATGTTTCAGTCATGGATCTTGAAATTTCTATACCTACTTATTGACTCTTTCTGATGTTATATCGGTCATTCAAAAGTCAATATTTGACCAAATGTACTAATATCAGGCCCAAGAGTCGTCGATTTTGAACTTTTTAGTTCTAACCTATTGACTTCTTCTGGTAATAGTTCAGCCAATTATTGACCAACTGAAAATTTTTCAGTCCTTGATCTTGAACTTTCTATTCCTACCCAATTGACTCCTTCTTGTGATACATTAGCCTTAGAGTAGCCAATATTTTACCCATTGGACATGTTTCAGTTATGGATCTTGAAGTTTATATACCTACTCATTGACTCTTTCTGAATTTAGGTCAGTCATTCCGAAATCCATATTTGACCAAATGTACTAATATCGGGCCCAAGAGTCGTCTATTTTGAACTTTTTAGTTCTACCCTTTGACTCGTTCTGGTGATAAATTAGGCATAGAGTAGCCAATATTTGACCCATTGGACATGTTTCAGTTATGGACCTTGAAGTTTTTATACCTACTCATTGACTCTTTCTGAATTTAGGTCAGTCATTCAGAAATCCATATTTGACCAAATGTACTAATATCGGGCCCAAAAGTCGTCTATTTTGAACTTTCTATTTCTACCCAATTGACTCGTTCTGGTGATAAATTAGCCATAGAGTAGCCAATATTTGACCCATTGAACATGTTTCAGTCCTTGATCTTGAACTTTCTATACATATTCATAGAATCCGACTGATGATACATCAGCCAATCAGAAGTCCATATTTGACCGAATGGACTTATTTCCGACCCAAGAGTCATTGATTTTGAACTTTCTATTCCTACCCAATAGTCTCCTTCTGGTGATAAATTAGCCATAGAGTAGCCAATAATTGACCCATTGAACATGTTTCAGTCATGGATCTTGAAATTTCTATACCTACTTATTGACTCTCTCTGATGTTACATCGGTCATTCACAAGTCCATATTTGACAAAACGGGCTAATATCGGGCCCAAGCGTCATCGATTTTGAACTTTCTTTTTGTACACAATAGACTCCTTCTTGTGATACATTAGCATTAGAGTAGCCAATATTTTACCCATTGGACATGTTTCAGTCATGGATCTTGAAATTTCTATACCTACTTATTGACTCTTTCTGATGTTATATCGGTCACTCAAAAGTCAATATTTGACCAAATGTACTAATATCAGGCCCAAGAGTCGTCGATTTTGAACTTTTTAGTTCTACCCTATTGACTTCTGGTAATAGTTCAGCCAATTATTGACCAACTGAAAATTTTTCAGTCCTTGATCTTGAACTTTCTATTCCTACCCAATTGACTCCTTCTTGTGATACATTCGCCTTAGAGTAGCCAATATTTTACCCATTGGACATGTTTCAGTTATGGATCTTGAAGTTTATATACCTACTCATTGACTCTTTCTGAATTTAGGTCAGTCATTCTGAAATCCATATTTGACCAAATGTACTAATATCGGGCCCAAGAGTCGTCGATTTTGAACTTTCTTTTTCTACCCAATTGACTCCTTCTGGTGATAAATTAGCGTTAGAGTAGCCAATAATTGACCCATTGAACATGTTTCAGTAATGGATCTTGAAATTTCTATACCTACTTATTGACTCTTTCTGATGTTACATTGGTCATTCAAAAGTCAATATTTGACCAAATGTACTAAGATCGGGCCCAAGAGTCGTCTATTTTGAACTTTTTAGTTCTACCCTTTGACTCCTTCTGGTGATAAATTAGCCATAGAGTAGCCAATATTTGACCCATTGAACATGTTTCAGTCATGGATCTTGCAA
Source organism: Zacco platypus (assembly GCA_038088235.1). Classification (NCBI taxonomy): domain Eukaryota; kingdom Metazoa; phylum Chordata; class Actinopteri; order Cypriniformes; family Xenocyprididae; genus Zacco; species Zacco platypus. The sequence goes on from CM076064.1 coordinate 19,473,363, forward strand.
TTTCTATTCCTACCCAATTGACTCCTTCTTGTGATACATTAGCCTTAGAGTAGCCAATATTTTACCCATTGGACATGTTTCAGATATGGATCTTGAAATTTTTATACCTACTCATTGACTCTTTCTGAATTCAGGTCAGTCAGTCAGAAATCCATATTTGACCAAATGTACTAATATAGGGCCCAAGAGTCGTCGATTTTGAACTTTCTATTTCTACCCAATTGACTCGTTCTGGTGATAAATTAGCCATAGAGTAGCCAATATTTGACCCATTGGACATGTTTCAGTCATGGATCTTGAAATTTCTATACCTACTTATTGACTCTTTCTGATGTTACATCGGTCATTCAAAAGTCAATATTTGACCAAATGTACTAAGATCGGGCCCAAGAGTCGTCTATTTTGAACTTTTTAGTTCTACCCTTAGACTTCTTCTGGTGATAAATTAGCCATAGAGTTGCCAATATTTGACCCATTGAACATGTTTCAGTCATGGATCTTGAAATTTCTATTCCTACCCAATTGACTCCTTCTTGTGATACATTAGCATTAGAGTAGCCAATTTTTTACCCATTGGACATGTTTCAGTTATGGATCTTGAAATTTTTATACCTACTCATTGACTCTTTCTGATGTTATATAGGTCATTCAAAAGTCAATATTTGACCAAATGTACTAAAATCGGGCCCAAGAGTCGTATGTTTTGAACTTTTTAGTTCTACCCTATTGACTCCTTCTGGTGACAGTTCAGCCAATTTTTGACCCACTGAAAATATTTCAGTCATTGATCTTGAACTTTCTATTCCTACCCAATTGACTCCTTCTTGTGATACATTAGCCTTAGAGTAGCCAATATTTTACCCATTGGACATGTTTCAGTTTTGGATCTTGAAATTTGTATAACTACTCATTGACTCTTTCTGAATTTATATCAGTCATTCAGAAATCCATATTTGACCAAAAGTACCAATATCGGGCCCAAGAGTCGTCGATTTTGAACTTTCTATTTCTACCCAATTGACTCCTTCTGGTGATAAATTAGCGATAGAGTAGCCAATATTTGACCCATTGAACATGTTTCAGTCATGGATCTAGAAATTTCTATACCTACTTATTGACTCTTTCTGATGTTACATCGGTCATTCAAAAGTCAATATTTGACCAAATGTACTAATATCAGGCCCAAGAGTCGTCTATTTTGAACTTTTTAGTTCTACCCTTTGACTCCTTCTGGTGATAAATTAGCCATAGAGTAGCCAATATTTTACTCATTGGACATGTTTCAGTTATGTATGTTGAAGTTTTTATACCTACTCATTGACTCTTTCTGAATTTAGGTCAGTCATTCCGAAATCCATATTTGACCAAATGTACTAATATCCGGCCTAAGAGTCGTCGATTTTGAAATTTCTATTTCACCCAATTTACTCCTTCTGGTGATAAATTAGCGATAGAGTAGCCAATAATTGACCCATTGAACATGTTTCAGTAATGGATCTTGAAATTTCTATACCTACTTATTGACTCTTTCTGATGTTACATCGGTCATTCAAAAGTCAATATTTGACCAAATGTACTAAAATCGGGCCCAAGAGTCGTCTATTTTGAACTTTTTAGTTCTACCCTATTGACTCCTTCTGGAGATAGTTCAGCCAATTTTTGACCCAATGAAAATATTTTAGTCCTTGATCTTGAACTTTCTATTCCTACCCAATTGACTCCTTCTTTTGATACAATAGCCTAAGAGTAGCCAATATTTTACCCATCGGACATGTTTCAGTTATGGATCTTGAAACTTCTATACCTACTTATTGACTCTTTCTGATGTTATATAGGTCATTCAAAAGTCAATATTTGACCAAATGTACTAATATCAGGCCCAAGAGTAGTCGATTTTGAACTTTTTAGTTCTACCCTATTGACTCCTTCTTGCGATAGTTCAGCCAATTTTTGACCCACTGAAAATATTTCAGTCCTTGATCTTGAACTTTCTATTTCTACCCAATTGACTCCTTCTTGTGATACATTAGCCTTAGAGTAGCCAATATTTGACCCATTGAACATGTTTCAGTTAAGGATCTTGAAATTTCTATACCTAGTTATTGACTCTTTCTGATGTTACATCGGTCATTCAGAAATCCATATTTGACTAAATGTACTAATATCAGGCCCAAGAGTCGTCGATTTTGATCTTTTTAGTTCTATCCTTTGACTCCTTCTGGTGATAAATTAGCCATAGAGTTGCCAATATTTGACCCATTGAACATGTTTCAGTCATGGATCTTGAAATTTCTATTCCTACCCAATTGACTCTTTCTTGTGATACATTAGCATTAGAGTAGCCAATTTTTTACCCATTGGACATGTTTCAGTTATGGATCTTGAAATTTTTATACCTACTCATTGACTCTTTCTGATGTTATATAGGTCATTCAAAAGTCAATATTTGACCAAATGTACTAAAATCGGGCCCAAGAGTCGTATGTTTTGAACTTTTTAGTTCTACCCTATTGACTCCTTCTGGTGATAGTTCAGCCAATTTTTGACCCACTGAAAATATTTCAGTCATTGATCTTGAACTTTCTATTCCTACCCAATTGACTCCTTCTTGTGATACATTAGCCTTAGAGTAGCCAAAATTTTACCCATTGGACATGTTTCAGTTTTGAATCTTGAAATTTTTATACCTACTAATTGACTCTTTCTGAATTTAGATCACTCATTCAGAAATCCATATTTGACCAAATGTACTAATATCGGGCCCAAGAGTCGTCTATTTTGATCTTTTTAGTTCTATCCTTTGACTCCTTTTGGTGATAAATTAGCCATAGAGTAGCCAATATTTGACCCATTGAACATGTTTCAGTCATGGATCTTGAAATTTCTATTCCTACCCAATTGACTCTTTCTTGTGATACATTAGCATTAGAGTAGCCAATATTTTACCCATTGGACATGTTTCAGTTATGGATCTTGAAATTTTTATTCCTACTCATTGACTCTTTCTGATGTTATATAGGTCATTCAAAAGTCAATATTTGACCAAATGTACTAAAATCGGGCCCAAAAGTCGTCTATTTTGAACTTTTTAGTTCTACCCTATTGACTCCTTCTGGTGACAGTTCAGCCAATTTTTGACCCACTGAAAATATTTCAGTCATTGATCTTGAACTTTCTATTCCTACCCAATTGACTCCTTCTTGTGATACATTAGCCTTAGAGTAGCCAAAATTTTACCCATTGGACATGTTTCAGTTTTGGATCTTGAAATTTTTATACCTACTAATTGACTCTTTCTGAATTTAGATCACTCATTCAGAAATCCATATTTGACCAAATGTACTAATATCGGGCCCAAGAGTCGTCTATTTTGATCTTTTTAGTTCTATCCTTTGACTCCTTTTGGTGATAAATTAGCCATAGAGTAGCCAATATTTGACCCATTGAAAATGTTTCAGTCATGGATCTTGAAATTTCTATTCCTACCCAATTGACTCTTTCTTGTGATACATTAGCATTAGAGTAGCCAATATTTTACCCATTGGACATGTTTCAGTTATGGATCTTGAAATTTTTATTCCTACTCATTGACTCTTTCTGATGTTATATAGGTCATTCAAAAGTCAATATTTGACCAAATGTACTAAAATCGGGCCCAAGAGTCGTCTATTTTGAACTTTTTAGTTCTACCTTATTGACTCCTTCTGGTGACAGTTCAGCCAATTTTTGACCCACTGAAAATATTTCAGTCATTGATCTTGAACTTTCTATTCCTACCCAATTGACTCCTTCTTGTGATACATTAGCCTTAGAGTAGCCAATATTTTACCCATTGGACATGTTTCAGTTTTGGATCTTGAAATTTGTATACCTACTCATTGACTCTTTCTGAATTTAGATCAGTCATTCAGAAATCCATATTTGACCAAAAGTACCAATATCGGGCCCAAGAGTCGTCGATTTTGAACTTTCTATTTCTACCCAATTGACTCCTTCTGGTGATAAATTAGCGATAGAGTAGCCAATATTTGACCCATTGAACATGTTTCAGTCATGGATCTAGAAATTTCTATACCTACTTATTGACTCTTTCTGATGTTACATCGGTCATTCAAAAGTCAATATTTTACCAAATGTAATAATATCAGGCCCAATAGTCGTCTATTTTGAACTTTTTATTTCTACCCTTTGACTCCTTCTGGTGATAAGTTAGCCATAGAGTAGCCAATATTTTACTCATTGGACATGTTTCAGTTATGTATGTTGAAGTTTTTATACCTACTCATTGACTCTTTCTGAATTTAGGTCAGTCATTCCGAAATCCATATTTGACTAAATGTACTAATATCCGGCCTAAGAGTCGTCGATTTTGAACTTTCTATTTCACCCAATTTACTCCTTCAGGTGATAAATTAGCGATAGAGTAGCCAATAATTGACCCATTGAACATGTTTCAGTCATGGATCTAGAAATTTCTATACCTACTTATTGACTCTTTCTGATGTTACATCGGTCATTCAAAAGTCAATATTTGACCAAATGTACTAATATCAGGCCCAAGAGTCGTCTATTTTGAACTTTTTAGTTCTACCCTTTGACTCCTTCTGGTGATAAATTAGCCATAGAGTAGCCAATATTTGACCCATTGAACATGTTTCAGTTATGGATCTTGAAACTTCTATACCTACTTATTGACTCTTTCTGATGTTATATAGGTCATTCAAAAGTCAATATTTGACCAAATGTACTAATATCAGGCCCAAGAGTAGTCGATTTTGAACTTTTTAGTTCTACCCTATTGACTCCTTCTTGCGATAGTTCAGCCAATTTTTGACCCACTGAAAATATTTCAGTCCTTGATCTTGAACTTTCTATTTCTACCCAATTGACTCCTTCTTGTGATACATTAGCCTTAGAGTAGCCAATATTTGACCCATTGAACATGTTTCAGTTAAGGATCTTGAAATTTCTATACCTACTTATTGACTCTTTCTGATGTTACATCGGTCATTCAGAAATCCATATTTGACCAAATGTACTAATATCAGGCCCAAGAGTCGTCGATTTTGATCTTTTTAGTTCTATCCTTTGACTCCTTCTGGTGATAAATTAGCCATAGAGTTGCCAATATTTGACCCATTGAACATGTTTCAGTCATGGATCTTGAAATTTCTATTCCTACCCAATTAACTCTTTCTTGTGATACATTAGCATTAGAGTAGCCAATTTTTTACCCATTGGACATGTTTCAGTTATGGATCTTGAAATTTTTATACCTACTCATTGACTCTTTCTGATGTTATATAGGTCATTCAAAAGTCAATATTTGACCAAATGTACTAAAATCGGGCCCAAGAGTCGTATGTTTTGAACTTTTTAGTTCTACCCTATTGACTCCTTCTGGTGATAGTTCAGCCAATATTTGACCCACTGAAAATATTTCAGTCATTGATCTTGAACTTTCTATTCCTACCCAATTGACTCCTTCTTGTGATACATTAGCCTTAGAGTAGCCAAAATTTTACCCATTGGACATGTTTCAGTTTTGGATCTTGAAATTTTTATACCTACTAATTGACTCTTTCTGAATTTAGATCACTCATTCAGAAATCCATATTTGACCAAATGTACTAATATCGGGCCCAAGAGTCGTCTATTTTGATCTTTTTAGTTCTATCCTTTGACTCCTTTTGGTGATAAATTAGCCATAGAGTAGCCAATATTTGACCCATTGAACATGTTTCAGTCATGGATCTTGAAATTTCTATTCCTACCCAATTGACTCTTTCTTGTGATACATTAGCATTAGAGTAGCCAATATTTTACCCATTGGACATGTTTCAGTTATGGATCTTGAAATTTTTATTCCTACTCATTGACTCTTTCTGATGTTATATAGGTCATTCAAAAGCCAATATTTGACCAAATGTACTAAAATCGGGCCCAAGAGTCGTCTATTTTGAACTTTTTAGTTCTACCCTATTGACTCCTTCTGGTGACAGTTCAGCCAATTTTTGACCCACTGAAAATATTTCAGTCATTGATCTTGAACTTTCTATTCCTACCCAATTGACTCCTTCTTGTGATACATTAGCCTTAGAGTAGCCAATATTTTACCCATTGGACATGTTTCAGTTTTGGATCTTGAAATTTGTATACCTACTCATTGACTCTTTCTGAATTTAGATCAGTCATTCAGAAATCCATATTTGACCAAAAGTACCAATATCGGGCCCAAGAGTCGTCGATTTTGAACTTTCTATTTCTACCCAATTGACTCCTTCTGGTGATAAATTAGCGATAGAGTAGCCAATATTTGACCCATTGAACATGTTTCAGTCATGTATCTAGAAATTTCTATACCTACTTATTGACTCTTTCTGATGTTACATCGGTCATTCAAAAGTCAATATTTGACCAAATGTACTAATATCAGGCCCAAGAGTCGTCTATTTTGAAATTTTTAGTTCTACCCTTTGACTCCTTCTGGTGATAAATTAGCCATAGAGTAGCCAATATTTTACTCATTGGACATGTTTCAGTTATGTATGTTGAAGTTTTTATACCTACTCATTGACTCTTTCTGAATTTAGGTCAGTCATTCCGAAATCCATATTTGACCAAATGTACTAATATCCGGCCTAAGAGTCGTCGATTTTGAAATTTCTATTTCACTCAATTTACTCCTTCTGGTGATAAATTAGCGATAGAGTAGCCAATAATTGACCCATTGAACATGTTTCAGTAATGGATCTTGAAATTTCTATACCTACTTATTGACTCTTTCTGATGTTACATCGGTCATTCAAAAGTCAATATTTGACCAAATGTACTAAAATCGGGCCCAAGAGTCGTCTATTTTGAACTTTTTAGTTCTACCCTATTGACTCCTTCTGGAGATAGTTCAGCCAATTTTTGACCCACTGAAAATATTTTAGTCCTTGATCTTGAACTTTCTATTTCTACCCAATTGACTCCTTCTTTTGATACATTAGCCTAAGAGTAGCCAATATTTTACCCATCGGACATGTTTCAGTTATGGATCTTGAAACTTCTATACCTACTTATTGACTCTTTCTGATGTTATATAGGTCATTCAAAAGTCAATATTTGACCAAATGTACTAATATCAGGCCCAAGAGTAGTCGATTTTGAACTTTTTAGTTCTACCCTATTGACTCCTTCTTGCGATAGTTCAGCCAATTTTTGACCCACTGAAAATATTTCAGTCCTTGATCTTGAACTTTCTATTTCTAACCAATTGACTCCTTCTTGTGATAAATTAGCCTTAGAGTAGCCAATATTTGACCCATTGAACATGTTTCAGTTAAGGATCTTGAAATTTCTATACCTACTTATTGACTCTTTCTGATGTTACATCGGTCATTCAGAAATCCATATTTGACCAAATGTACTAATATCAGGCCCAAGAGTCGTCGATTTTGATCTTTTTAGTTCTATCCTTTGACTCCTTCTGGTGATAAATTAGCCATAGAGTTGCCAATATTTGACCCATTGAACATGTTTCAGTCATGGATCTTGAAATTTCTATACCTACTTATTGACTCTCTCTGATGTTACATCGGTCATTCACAAGTCCATATTTGACAAAACGGGCTAATATCGGGCCCAAGCGTCATCGATTTTGAACTTTCTTTTTGTACACAATAGACTCCTTCTGGTGATACATTAGGCATAGAGTAGCCAATACTTGACCCATTGAACATGTTTCAGTCATGGATCTTGAAATTTCTATATATACTCATTGACTCTTTCTGATGTTACATCGGTCATTCAAAAGTCAATATTTGACCAAATGTACTAATATCAGGCCCAAGAGTGATCTATTTTGAACTTTTTAGTTCTACCCTTTGACTCCTTCTTGTGATACATTAGCATTAGAGTAGCCAATATTTTACCCATTGGACATGTTTCAGTCATGGATCTTGAAATTTCTATACCTACTTATTGACTCTTTCTGATGTTATATCGGTCATTCAAAAGTCAATATTTGACCAAATGTACTAATATCAGGCCCAAGAGTCGTCGATTTTGAACTTTTTAGTTCTACCCTATTGACTTCTTCTGGTAATAGTTCAGCCAATTATTGACCAACTGAAAATTTTTCAGTCCTTGATCTTGAACTTTCTATTCCTACCCAATTGACTCCTTCTTGTGATACATTAGCCTTAGAGTAGCCAATATTTTACCCATTGGACATGTTTCAGTTATGGATCTTGAAGTTTATATACCTACTCATTGACTCTTTGTGAATTTAGGTCAGTCATTCCGAAATCCATATTTGACCAAATGTACTAATATCGGGCCCAAGAGTCGTCGATTTTGAACTTTCTTTTTCTACCCAATTGACTCCTTCTGGTGATGAATTAGCGTTAGAGTAGCCAATAATTGACCCATTGAACATGTTTCAGTAATGGATCTTGAAATTTCTATACCTACTTATTGACTCTTTCTGATGTTACATTGGTCATTCAAAAGTCAATATTTGACCAAATGTACTAAGATCGGGCCCAAGAGTCGTCTATTTTGAACTTTTTAGTTCTACCCTTTGACTCCTTCTGGTGATAAATTAGCCATAGAGTAGCCAATATTTGACCCATTGAACATGTTTCAGTCATGGATCTTGCAATTTCTATTCCTACCCAATTGACTCCTTCTTGTGATACATTAGCCTTAGAGTAGCCAATATTTTACCCATTGGACATGTTTCAGATATGGATCTTGAAATTTTTATACCTACTCATTGACTCTTTCTGAATTCAGGTCAGTCAGTCAGAAATCCATATTTGACCAAATGTACTAATATAGGGCCCAAGAGTCGTCGATTTTGAACTTTCTATTTCTACCCAATTGACTCGTTCTGGTGATAAATTAGCCATAGAGTAGCCAATATTTGACCCATTGGACATGTTTCAGTCATGGATCTTGAAATTTCTATACCTACTTATTGACTCTTTCTGATGTTACATCGGTCATTCAAAAGTCAATATTTGACCAAATGTACTAAGATCGGGCCCAAGAGTCGTCTATTTTGAACTTTTTAGTTCTACCCTTAGACTCCTTCTGGTGATAAATTAGCCATAGAGTTGCCAATATTTGACCCATTGAACATGTTTCAGTCATTGATCTTGAACTTTCTATTCCTACCCAATTGACTCCTTCTTGTGACACATTAGCCTTAGAGTAGCCAATATTTTACCCATTGGATATGTTTCAGTTTTGGATCTTGAAATTTTTATACCTACTAATTGACTCTTTCTGAATTGAGATCACTCATTCAGAAATCCATATTTGACCAAATGTACTAATATCGGGCCCAAGAGTCGTCTATTTTGATCTTTTTAGTTCTATCCTTTGACTCCTTTTGGTGATAAATTAGCCATAGAGTAGCCAATATTTGACCCATTGAACATGTTTCAGTCATGGATTTTGAAATTTCTATTCCTACCCAATTGACTCTTTCTTGTGATACATTAGCGTTAGAGTAGTCAATATTTTACCCATTGGACATGTTTCAGTTATGGATCTTGAAATTTTTATTCCTACTCATTGACTCTTTCTGATGTTATATAGGTCATTCAAAAGTCAATATTTGACCAAATGTACTAAAATCGGGCCCAAGAGTCGTCTATTTTGAACTTTTTAGTTCTACCCTATTGACTCCTTCTGGTGACAGTTCAGCCAATTTTTGACCCACTGAAAATATTTCAGTCATTGATCTTGAACTTTCTATTCCTACCCAATTGACTCCTTCTTGTGATACATTAGCATTAGAGTAGCCAATATTTTACCCATTGGACATGTTTCAGTTATGGATCTTGAAATTTTTATTCCTACTCATTGACTCTTTCTGATGTTATATAGGTCATTCAAAAGTCAATATTTGACCAAATGTACTAAAATCGGGCCCAAGAGTCGTCTATTTTGAACTTTTTAGTTCTACCCTATTGACTCCTTCTGGTGACAGTTCAGCCAATTTTTGACCCACTGAAAATATTTCAGTCATTGATCTTGAACTTTCTATTCCTACCCAATTGACTCCTTCTTGTGATACATTAGCCTTAGAGTAGCCAATATTTTACCCATTGGACATGTTTCAGTTTTGGATCTTGAAATTTGTATACCTACTCATTGACTCTTTCTGAATTTAGATCAGTCATTCAGAAATCCATATTTGACCAAAAGTACCAATATCGGGCCCAAGAGTCGTCGATTTTGAACTTTCTATTTCTACCCAATTGACTCCTTCTGGTGATAAATTAGCGATAGAGTAGCCAATATTTGACCCATTGAACATGTTTCAGTCATGGATCTAGAAATTTCTATACCTACTTATTGACTCTTTCTGATGTTACATCGGTCATTCAAAAGTCAATATTTGACCAAATGTACTAATATCAGGCCCAAGAGTCGTCTATTTTGACCTTTTTAGTTCTACCCTTTGACTCCTTCTGGTGATAAGTTAGCCATAGAGTAGCCAATATTTTACCCATTGGACATGTTTCAGTTTTGGATCTTGAAATTTGTATACCTACTCATTGACTCTTTCTGAATTTAGATCAGTCATTCAGAAATCCATATTTGACCAAAAGTACCAATATCGGGCCCAAGAGTCGTCGATTTTGAACTTTCTATTTCTACCCAATTGACTCCTTCTGGTGATAAATTAGCGATAGAGTAGCCAATATTTGACCCATTGAACATGTTTCAGTCATGGATCTAGAAATTTCTATACCTACTTATTGACTCTTTCTGATGTTACATCGGTCATTCAAAAGTCAATATTTGACCAAATGTACTAAAATCGGGCCCAAGAGTCGTCTATTTTGAACTTTTTAGTTCTACCCTATTGACTCCTTCTGGAGATAGTTCAGCCAATTTTTGACCCACTGAAAATATTTTAGTCCTTGATCTTGAACTTTCTATTTCTACCCAATTGACTCCTTCTTTTGATACATTAGCATTAGAGTAGCCAATATTTTACCCATTGGACATGTTTCAGTTATGGATCTTGAAATTTTTATTCCTACTCATTGACTCTTTCTGATGTTATATAGGTCATTCAAAAGTCAATATTTGACCAAATGTACTAAAATCGGGCCCAAGAGTCGTCTATTTTGAACTTTTTAGTTCTACCCTATTGACTCCTTCTGGTGACAGTTCAGCCAATTTTTGACCCACTGAAAATATTTCAGTCATTGATCTTGAACTTTCTATTCCTACCCAATTGACTCCTTCTTGTGATACATTAGCCTTAGAGTAGCCAATATTTTACCCATTGGACATGTTTCAGTTTTGGATCTTGAAATTTGTATACCTACTCATTGACTCTTTCTGAATTTAGATCAGTCATTCAGAAATCCATATTTGACCAAAAGTACCAATATCGGGCCCAAGAGTCGTCGATTTTGAACTTTCTATTTCTACCCAATTGACTCCTTCTGGTGATAAATTAGCGATAGAGTAGCCAATATTTGACCCATTGAACATGTTTCAGTCATGGATCTAGAAATTTCTATACCTACTTATTGACTCTTTCTGATGTTACATCGGTCATTCAAAAGTCAATATTTGACCAAATGTACTAATATCAGGCCCAAGAGTCGTCTATTTTGACCTTTTTAGTTCTACCCTTTGACTCCTTCTGGTGATAAGTTAGCCATAGAGTAGCCAATATTTTACCCATTGGACATGTTTCAGTTTTGGATCTTGAAATTTGTATACCTACTCATTGACTCTTTCTGAATTTAGATCAGTCATTCAGAAATCCATATTTGACCAAAAGTACCAATATCGGGCCCAAGAGTCGTCGATTTTGAACTTTCTATTTCTTACCAATTGACTCCTTCTGGTGATAAATTAGCGATAGAGTAGCCAATATTTGACCCATTGAACATGTTTCAGTCATGGATCTAGAAATTTCTATACCTACTTATTGACTCTTTCTGATGTTACATCGGTCATTCAAAAGTCAATATTTGACCAAATGTACTAATATCAGGCCCAAGAGTCGTCTATTTTGAAATTTTTAGTTCTACCCTTTGACTCCTTCTGGTGATAAATTAGCCATAGAGTAGCCAATATTTTACTCATTGGACATGTTTCAGTTATGTATGTTGAAGTTTTTATACCTACTCATTGACTCTTTCTGAATTTAGGTCAGTCATTTCGAAATCCATATTTGACCAAATGTACTAATATCCGGCCTAAGAGTCGTCGATTTTGAAATTTCTATTTCACCCAATTTACTCCTTCTGGTGATAAATTAGCGATAGAGTAGCCAATAATTGACCCATTGAACATGTTTCAGTAATGGATCTTGAAATTTCTATACCTACTTATTGACTCTTTCTGATGTTACATCGGTCATTCAAAAGTCAATATTTGACCAAATGTACTAAAATCGGGCCCAAGAGTCGTCTATTTTGAACTTTTTAGTTCTACCCTATTGACTCCTTCTGGAGATAGTTCAGCCAATTTTTGACCCACTGAAAATATTTTAGTCCTTGATCTTGAACTTTCTATTCCTACCCAATTGACTCCTTCTTTTGATACATTAGCCTAAGTGTAGCCAATATTTTACCCATCGGACATGTTTCAGTTATGGATCTTGAAACTTCTATACCTACTTATTGACTCTCTCTGATGTTATATAGGTCATTCAAAAGTCAATATTTGACCAAATGTACTAATATCAGGCCCAAGAGTAGTCGATTTTGAACTTTTTAGTTCTACCCTATTGACTCCTTCTTGCGATAGTTCAGCCAATTTTTGACCCACTGAAAATATTTCAGTCCTTGATCTTGAACTTTCTATTTCTACCCAATTGACTCCTTCTTGTGATACATTAGCCTTAGAGTAGCCAATATTTGACCCATTGAACATGTTTCAGTTAAGGATCTTGAAATTTCTATACCTACTTATTGACTCTTTCTGATGTTACATCGGTCATTCAGAAATCCATATTTGACCAAATGTACTAATATCAGGCCCAAGAGTCGTCGATTTTGATCTTTTTAGTTCTATCCTTTGACTCCTTCTGGTGATAAATTAGCCATAGAGTTGCCAATATTTGACCCATTGAACATGTTTCAGTCATGGATCTTGAAATTTCTATTCCTACCCAATTGACTCTTTCTTGTGATACATTAGCATTAGAGTAGCCAATATTTTACCCATTGGACATGTTTCAGTTATGGATCTTGAAATTTTTATTCCTACTCATTGACTCTTTCTGATGTTATATAGGTCATTCAAAAGTCAATATTTGACCAAATGTACTAAAATCGGGCCCAAGAGTCGTCTATTTTGAACTTTTTAGTTCTACCCTATTGACTCCTTCTGGTGACAGTTCAGCCAATTTTTGACCCACTGAAAATATTTCAGTCATTGATCTTGAACTTTCTATTCCTACCCAATTGACTCCTTCTTGTGATACATTAGCCTTAGAGTAGCCAATATTTTACCCATTGGACATGTTTCAGTTTTGGATCTTGAAATTTGTATACCTACTCATTGACTCTTTCTGAATTTAGATCAGTCATTCAGAAATCCATATTTGACCAAAAGTACCAATATCGGGCCCAAGAGTCGTCGATTTTGAACTTTCTATTTCTACCCAATTGACTCCTTCTGGTGATAAATTAGCGATAGAGTAGCCAATATTTGACCCATTGAACATGTTTCAGTCATGGATCTAGAAATTTCTATACCTACTTATTGACTCTTTCTGATGTTACATCGGTCATTCAAAAGTCAATATTTGACCAAATGTACTAATATCAGGCCCAAGAGTCGTCTATTTTCACCTTTTTAGTTCTACCCTTTGACTCCTTCTGGTGATAAGTTAGCCATAGAGTAGCCAATATTTTACTCATTGGACATGTTTCAGTTATGTATGTTGAAGTTTTTATACCTACTCATTGACTCTTTCTGAATTTAGGTCAGTCATTCCGAAATCCATATTTGACCAAATGTACTAATATCCGGCCTAAGAGTCGTCGATTTTGAACTTTCTATTTCACCCAATTTACTCCTTCTGGTGATAAATAAGCGATAGAGTAGCCAATAATTGACCCATTGAACATGTTTCAGTAATGGATCTTGAAATTTCTATACCTACTTATTGACTCTTTCTGATGTTACATCGGTCATTCAAAAGTCAATATTTGACCAAATGTACTAAAATCGGGCCCAAGAGTCGTCTATTTTGAACTTTTTAGTTCTACCCTATTGACTCCTTCTGGAGATAGTTCAGCCAATTTTTGACCCACTGAAAATATTTTAGTCCTTGATCTTGAACTTTCTATTCCTACCCAATTGACTCCTTCTTTTGATACATTAGCCTAAGAGTAGCCAATATTTTACCCATCGGACATGTTTCAGTTATGGATCTTAAAACTTCTATACCTACTTATTGACTCTTTCTGATGTTATATCGGTCATTCAAAAGTCAATATTTGACCAAATGTACTAATATCAGGCCCAAGAGTAGTCGATTTTGAACTTTTTAGTTCTACCCTATTGACTCCTTCTTGCGATAGTTCAGCCAATTTTTGACCCACTGAAAATATTTCAGTCCTTGATCTTAAACTTTCTATTTCTACCCAATTGACTCCTTCTTGTGATACATTAGCCTTAGAGTAGCCAATATTTTACCCATTGGACATGTTTCAGTTTTGGATCTTGAAATTTTTATACCTACTCATTGACTCTTTCTGAATTTAGATCAGTCATTGAGAAATCCATATTTGACAAAAAGTACTAATATCGGGCCCAAGAGTCGTCGATTTTGAACTTTCTATTTCTAACCAATAGACTCCTTCTTGTGATAAATTTGCCATAGAGTAGCCAATATTTGACCCACTGGACATGTTTCAGTCATGGATCTTGAAATTTCTATACCTACTTATTGACTCTTTCTGATGTTACATCGGTCATTCAAAAGTCAATATTTGACCAAATGTACTAAGATCGGGCCCAAGAGTCGTCTATTTTGAACTTTTTAGTTCTACCCTTAGACTCCTTCTGGTGATAAATTAGCCATAGAGTTGCCAATATTTGACCCATTGAACATGTTTCAGTCATGGATCTTGAAATTTCTATTCCTACCCAATTGACTCCTTCTTGAGATACATTAGCATTAGAGTAGCCAATTTTTTACCCATTGGACATGTTTCAGTTATGGATCTTGAAATTTTTATACCTACTCATTGACTCTTTCTGATGTTATATAGGTCATTCAAAAGTCAATATTTGACCAAATGTACTAAAATCGGGCCCAAGAGTCGTATGTTTTGAACTTTTTAGTTCTACCCTATTGACTCCTTCTGGTGATAGTTCAGCCAATTTTTGACCCACTGAAAATATTTCAGTCATTGATTTTGAACTTTCTATTCCTACCCAATTGACTCCTTCTTGTGATACATTAGCCTTAGAGTAGCCAATATTTTACCCATTGGACATGTTTCAGTTTTGGATCTTGAAATTTTTATACCTACTAATTGACTCTTTCTGAATTTAGATCACTCATTCAGAAATCCATATTTGACCAAATGTACTAATATCGGGCCCAAGAGTCGTCTATTTTGATCTTTTTAGTTCTATCCTTTGACTCCTTTTGGTGATAAATTAGCCATAGAGTAGCCAATATTTGACCCATTGAACATGTTTCAGTCATGGATCTTGAAATTTCTATTCCTACCCAATTGACTCTTTCTTGTGATACATTAGCATTAGAGTAGCCAATATTTTACCCATTGGACATGTTTCAGTTATGGATCTTGAAATTTTTATTCCTACTCATTGACTCTTTCTGATGTTATATAGGTCATTCAAAAGTCAATATTTGACCAAATGTACTAAAATCGGGCCCAAGAGTCGTCTATTTTGAACTTTTTAGTTCTACCCTATTGACTCCTTCTGGTGACAGTTCAGCCAATTTTTGACCCACTGAAAATATTTCAGTCATTGATCTTGAACTTTCTATTCCTACCCAATTGACTCCTTCTTGTGATACATTAGCGATAGAGTAGCCAATATTTGACCCATTGAACATGTTTCAGTCATGGATCTAGAAATTTCTATACCTACTTATTGACTTTTTCTGAAATTTACATCGGCCATTCAAAAGTCAATATTTGACCAAATGTACTAATATCAGGCCCAAGAGTCGTCTATTTTGAACTTTTTAGTTCTACCCTTTGACTCCTTCTGGTGATAAGTTAGCCATAGAGTAGCCAATATTTTACTCATTGGACATGTTTCAGTTATGTATGTTGAAGTTTTTATACCTACTCATTGACTCTTTCTGAATTTAGGTCAGTCATTCCGAAATCCATATTTGACCAAATGTACTAATATCCGGCCTAAGAGTCGTCGATTTTGAACTTTCTATTTCACCCAATTTACTCCTTCTGGTGATAAATTAGCGATAGAGTAGCCAATAATTGACCCATTGAACATGTTTCAGTAATGGATCTTGAAATTTCTATACCTACTTATTGACTCTTTCTGATGTTACATCGGTCATTCAAAAGTCAATATTTGACCAAATGTACTAAAATCGGGCCCAAGAGTCGTCTATTTTGAACTTTTTAGTTCTACCCTATTGACTCCTTCTGGAGATAGTTCAGCCAATTTTTGACCCACTGAAAATATTTTAGTCCTTGATCTTGAACTTTCTATTCCTACCCAATTGACTCCTTCTTTTGATACATTAGCCTAAGAGTAGCCAATATTTTACCCATCGGACATGTTTCAGTTATGGATCTTGAAACTACTATACCTACTTATTGACTCTTTCTGATGTTATATCGGTCATTCAAAAGTCAATATTTGACCAAATGTACTAATATCAGGCCCAAGAGTAGTCGATTTTGAACTTTTTAGTTCTACCCTATTGACTCCTTCTTGCGATAGTTCAGCCAATTTTTGACCCACTGAAAATATTTCAGTCCTTGATCTTGAACTTTCTATTTCTACCCAATTGACTCCTTCTTGTGATACATTAGCCTTAGAGTAGCCAATATTTTACCCATTGGACATGTTTCAGTTTTGGATCTTGAAATTTTTATACCTACTCATTGACTCTTTCTGAATTTAGATCAGTCATTGAGAAATCCATATTTGACAAAAAGTACTAATATCGGGCCCAAGAGTCGTCGATTTTGAACTTTCTATTTCTAACCAATAGACTCCTTCTTGTGATAAATTTGCCATAGAATAGCCAATATTTGACCCATTGGACATGTTTCAGTCATGGATCTTGAAATTTCTATACCTACTTATTGACTCTTTCTGATGTTACATCGGTCATTCAAAAGTCAATATTTGACCAAATGTACTAAGATCGGGCCCAAGAGTCGTATGTTTTGAACTTTTTAGTTCTACCCTATTGACTCCTTCTGGTGATAGTTTAGCCAATTTTTGACCCACTGAAAATATTTCAGTCATTGATTTTGAACTTTCTATTCCTACCCAATTGACTCCTTCTTGTGATACATTAGCCTTAGAGTAGCCAATATTTTACCCATTGGACATGTTTCAGTTTTGGATCTTGAAATTTTTATACCTACTAATTGACTCTTTCTGAATTTAGATCACTCATTCAGAAATCCATATTTGACCAAATGTACTAATATCGGGCCCAAGAGTCGTCTATTTTGATCTTTTTAGTTCTATCCTTTGACTCCTTTTGGTGATAAATTAGCCATAGAGTAGCCAATATTTGACCCATTGAACATGTTTCAGTCATGGATCTTGAAATTTCTATTCCTACCCAATTGACTCCTTCTTGAGATACATTAGCATTAGAGTAGCCAATTTTTTACCCATTGGACATGTTTCAGTTATGGATCTTGAAATTTTTATACCTACTCATTGACTCTTTCTGATGTTATATAGGTCATTCAAAAGTCAATATTTGACCAAATGTACTAAAATCGGGCCCAAGAGTCGTCTATTTTGAACTTTTTAGTTCTACCCTATTGACTCCTTCTGGTGACAGTTCAGCCAATTTTTGACCCACTGAAAATATTTCAGTCATTGATCTTGAACTTTCTATTCCTACCCAATTGACTCCTTCTTGTGATACATTAGCCTTAGAGTAGCCAATATTTTACCCATTGGACATGTTTCAGTTTTGGATCTTGAAATTTGTATACCTACTCATTGACTCTTTCTGAATTTAGATCAGTCATTCAGAAATCCATATTTGACCAAAAGTACCAATATCGGGCCCAAGAGTCGTCGATTTTGAACTTTCTATTTCTACCCAATTGACTCCTTCTGGTGATAAATTAGCGATAGAGTAGCCAATATTTGACCCATTGAACATGTTTCAGTCATGGATCTAGAAATTTCTATACCTACTTATTGACTCTTTCTGATGTTACATCGGTCATTCAAAAGTCAATATTTGACCAAATGTACTAATATCAGGCCCAAGAGTCGTCTATTTTGACCTTTTTAGTTCTACCCTTTGACTCCTTCTGGTGATAAGTTAGCCATAGAGTAGCCAATATTTTACCCATTGGACATGTTTCAGTTTTGGATCTTGAAATTTGTATACCTACTCATTGACTCTTTCTGAATTTAGATCAGTCATTCAGAAATCCATATTTGACCAAAAGTACCAATATCGGGCCCAAGAGTCGTCGATTTTGAACTTTCTATTTCTACCCAATTGACTCCTTCTGGTGATAAATTAGCGATAGAGTAGCCAATATTTGACCCATTGAACATGTTTCAGTCATGGATCTAGAAATTTCTATACCTACTTATTGACTCTTTCTGATGTTACATCGGTCATTCAAAAGTCAATATTTGACCAAATGTACTAATATCAGGCCCAAGAGTCGTCTATTTTGAAATTTTTAGTTCTACCCTTTGACTCCTTCTGGTGATAAATTAGCCATAGAGTAGCCAATATTTTACTCATTGGACATGTTTCAGTTATGTATGTTGAAGTTTTTATACCTACTCATTGACTCTTTCTGAATTTAGGTCAGTCATTTCGAAATCCATATTTGACCAAATGTACTAATATCCGGCCTAAGAGTCGTCGATTTTGAAATTTCTATTTCACCCAATTTACTCCTTCTGGTGATAAATTAGCGATAGAGTAGCCAATATTTGACCCATTGAACATGTTTCAGTCATGGATCTTGAAATTTCTATACCTACTTATTGACTCTTTCTGATGTTACATCGGTCATTCAAAAGTCAATATTTGACCAAATGTACTAATATCAGGCCCAAGAGTCGTCTATTTTCACCTTTTTAGTTCTACCCTTTGACTCCTTCTGGTGATAAGTTAGCCATAGAGTAGCCAATATTTTACTCATTGGACATGTTTCAGTTATGTATGTTGAAGTTTTTATACCTACTCATTGACTCTTTCTGAATTTAGGTCAGTCATTCCGAAATCCATATTTGACCAAATGTACTAATATCCGGCCTAAGAGTCGTCGATTTTGAACTTTCTATTTCACCCAATTTACTCCTTCTGGTGATAAATTAGCGATAGAGTAGCCAATAATTGACCCATTGAACATGTTTCAGTAATGGATCTTGAAATTTCTATACCTACTTATTGACTCTTTCTGATGTTACATCGGTCATTCAAAAGTCAATATTTGACCAAATGTACTAAAATCGGGCCCAAGAGTCGTCTATTTTGAACTTTTTAGTTCTACCCTATTGACTCCTTCTGGAGATAGTTCAGCCAATTTTTGACCCACTGAAAATATTTTAGTCCTTGATCTTGAACTTTCTATTCCTACCCAATTGACTCCTTCTTTTGATACATTAGCCTAAGTGTAGCCAATATTTTACCCATCGGACATGTTTCAGTTATGGATCTTGAAACTTCTATACCTACTTATTGACTCTCTCTGATGTTATATAGGTCATTCAAAAGTCAATATTTGACCAAATGTACTAATATCAGGCCCAAGAGTAGTCGATTTTGAACTTTTTAGTTCTACCCTATTGACTCCTTCTTGCGATAGTTCAGCCAATTTTTGACCCACTGAAAATATTTCAGTCCTTGATCTTGAACTTTCTATTTCTACCCAATTGACTCCTTCTTGTGATAAATTAGCCTTAGAGTAGCCAATATTTGACCCATTGAACATGTTTCAGTTAAGGATCTTGAAATTTCTATACCTACTTATTGACTCTTTCTGATGTTACATCGGTCATTCAGAAATCCATATTTGACCAAATGTACTAATATCAGGCCCAAGAGTCGTCGATTTTGATCTTTTTAGTTCTATCCTTTGACTCCTTCTGGTGATAAATTAGCCATAGAGTTGCCAATATTTGACCCATTGAACATGTTTCAGTCATGGATCTTGAAATTTCTATTCCTACCCAATTGACTCTTTCTTGTGATACATTAGCATTAGAGTAGCCAATATTTTACCCATTGGACATGTTTCAGTTATGGATCTTGAAATTTTTATTCCTACTCATTGACTCGTTCTGATGTTATATAGGTCATTCAAAAGTCAATATTTGACCAAATGTACTAAAATCGGGCCCAAGAGTCGTCTATTTTGAACTTTTTAGTTCTACCCTATTGACTCCTTCTGGTGACAGTTCAGCCAATTTTTGACCCACTGAAAATATTTCAGTCATTGATCTTGAACTTTCTATTCCTACCCAATTGACTCCTTCTTGTGATACATTAGCCTTAGAGTAGCCAATATTTTACCCATTGGACATGTTTCAGTTTTGGATCTTGAAATTTGTATACCTACTCATTGACTCTTTCTGAATTTAGATCAGTCATTCAGAAATCCATATTTGACCAAAAGTACCAATATCGGGCCCAAGAGTCGTCGATTTTGAACTTTCTATTTCTACCCAATTGACTCCTTCTGGTGATAAATTAGCGATAGAGTAGCCAATATTTGACCCATTGAACATGTTTCAGTCATGGATCTAGAAATTTCTATACCTACTTATTGACTCTTTCTGATGTTACATCGGTCATTCAAAAGTCAATATTTGACCAAATGTACTAATATCAGGCCCAAGAGTCGTCTATTTTCACCTTTTTAGTTCTACCCTTTGACTCCTTCTGGTGATAAGTTAGCCATAGAGTAGCCAATATTTTACTCATTGGACATGTTTCAGTTATGTATGTTGAAGTTTTTATACCTACTCATTGACTCTTTCTGAATTTAGGTCAGTCATTCCGAAATCCATATTTGACCAAATGTACTAATATCCGGCCTAAGAGTCGTCGATTTTGAACTTTCTATTTCACCCAATTTACTCCTTCTGGTGATAAATTAGCGATAGAGTAGCCAATAATTGACCCATTGAACATGTTTCAGTAATGGATCTTGAAATTTCTATACCTACTTATTGACTCTTTCTGATGTTACATCGGTCATTCAAAAGTCAATATTTGACCAAATGTACTAAAATCGTGCCCAAGAGTCGTCTATTTTGAACTTTTTAGTTCTACCCTATTGACTCCTTCTGGAGATAGTTCAGCCAATTTTTGACCCACTGAAAATATTTTAGTCCTTGATCTTGAACTTTCTATTCCTACCCAATTGACTCCTTCTTTTGATACATTAGCCTAAGAGTAGCCAATATTTTACCCATCGGACATGTTTCAGTTATGGATCTTAAAACTTCTATACCTACTTATTGACTCTTTCTGATGTTATATCGGTCATTCAAAAGTCAATATTTGACCAAATGTACTAATATCAGGCCCAAGAGTAGTCGATTTTGAACTTTTTAGTTCTACCCTATTGACTCCTTCTTGCGATAGTTCAGCCAATTTTTGACCCACTGAAAATATTTCAGTCCTTGATCTTAAACTTTCTATTTCTACCCAATTGACTCCTTCTTGTGATACATTAGCCTTAGAGTAGCCAATATTTTACCCATTGGACATGTTTCAGTTTTGGATCTTGAAATCTTTATACCTACTCATTGACTCTTTCTGAATTTAGATCAGTCATTGAGAAATCCATATTTGACAAAAAGTACTAATATCGGGCCCAAGAGTCGTCGATTTTGAACTTTCTATTTCTAACCAATAGACTCCTTCTTGTGATAAATTTGCCATAGAGTAGCCAATATTTGACCCACTGGACATGTTTCAGTCATGGATCTTGAAATTTCTATACCTACTTATTGACTCTTTCTGATGTTACATCGGTCATTCAAAAGTCAATATTTGACCAAATGTACTAAGATCGGGCCCAAGAGTCGTCTATTTTGAA
This sequence comes from Zacco platypus, assembly GCA_038088235.1. Lineage (NCBI taxonomy): Eukaryota > Metazoa > Chordata > Actinopteri > Cypriniformes > Xenocyprididae > Zacco > Zacco platypus. Next base: position 19,495,637 of record CM076064.1, read on the forward strand.
CTTTTTAGTTCTACCCTTAGACTCCTTCTGGTGATAAATTAGCCATAGAGTTGCCAATATTTGACCCATTGAACATGTTTCAGTCATGGATCTTGAAATTTCTATTCCTACCCAATTGACTCCTTCTTGAGATACATTAGCATTAGAGTAGCCAATTTTTTACCCATTGGACATGTTTCAGTTATGGATCTTGAAATTTTTATACCTACTCATTGACTCTTTCTGATGTTATATAGGTCATTCAAAAGTCAATATTTGACCAAATGTACTAAAATCGGGCCCAAGAGTCGTATGTTTTGAACTTTTTAGTTCTACCCTATTGACTCCTTCTGGTGATAGTTCAGCCAATTTTTGACCCACTGAAAATATTTCAGTCATTGATTTTGAACTTTCTATTCCTACCCAATTGACTCCTTCTTGTGATACATTAGCCTTAGAGTAGCCAATATTTTACCCATTGGACATGTTTCAGTTTTGGATCTTGAAATTTTTATACCTACTAATTGACTCTTTCTGAATTTAGATCACTCATTCAGAAATCCATATTTGACCAAATGTACTAATATCGGGCCCAAGAGTCGTCTATTTTGATCTTTTTAGTTCTATCCTTTGACTCCTTTTGGTGATAAATTAGCCATAGAGTAGCCAATATTTGACCCATTGAACATGTTTCAGTCATGGATCTTGAAATTTCTTTTCCTACCCAATTGACTCTTTCTTGTGATACATTAGCATTAGAGTAGCCAATATTTTACCCATTGGACATGTTTCAGTTATGGATCTTGAAATTTTTATTCCTACTCATTGACTCTTTCTGATGTTATATAGGTCATTCAAAAGTCAATATTTGACCAAATGTACTAAAATCGGGCCCAAGAGTCGTCTATTTTGAACTTTTTAGTTCTACCCTATTGACTCCTTCTGGTGACAGTTCAGCCAATTTTTGACCCACTGAAAATATTTCAGTCATTGATCTTGAACTTTCTATTCCTACCCAATTGACTCCTTCTTGTGATACATTAGCGATAGAGTAGCCAATATTTGACCCATTGAACATGTTTCAGTCATGGATCTAGAAATTTCTATACCTACTTATTGACTCTTTCTGAAATTTACATCGGTCATTCAAAAGTCAATATTTGACCAAATGTACTAATATCAGGCCCAAGAGTCGTCTATTTTGAACTTTTTAGTTCTACCCTTTGACTCCTTCTGGTGATAAGTTAGCCATAGAGTAGCCAATATTTTACTCATTGGACATGTTTCAGTTATGTATGTTGAAGTTTTTATACCTACTCATTGACTCTTTCTGAATTTAGGTCAGTCATTCCGAAATCCATATTTGACCAAATGTACTAATATCCGGCCTAAGAGTCGTCGATTTTGAACTTTCTATTTCACCCAATTTACTCCTTCTGGTGATAAATTAGCGATAGAGTAGCCAATAATTGACCCATTGAACATGTTTCAGTAATGGATCTTGAAATTTCTATACCTACTTATTGACTCTTTCTGATGTTACATCGGTCATTCAAAAGTCAATATTTGACCAAATGTACTAAAATCGGGCCCAAGAGTCGTCTATTTTGAACTTTTTAGTTCTACCCTATTGACTCCTTCTGGAGATAGTTCAGCCAATTTTTGACCCACTGAAAATATTTTAGTCCTTGATCTTGAACTTTCTATTCCTACCCAATTGACTCCTTCTTTTGATACATTAGCCTAAGAGTAGCCAATATTTTACCCATCGGACATGTTTCAGTTATGGATCTTGAAACTACTATACCTACTTATTGACTCTTTCTGATGTTATATCGGTCATTCAAAAGTCAATATTTGACCAAATGTACTAATATCAGGCCCAAGAGTAGTCGATTTTGAACTTTTTAGTTCTACCCTATTGACTCCTTCTTGCGATAGTTCAGCCAATTTTTGACCCACTGAAAATATTTCAGTCCTTGATCTTGAACTTTCTATTTCTACCCAATTGACTCCTTCTTGTGATACATTAGCCTTAGAGTAGCCAATATTTTACCCATTGGACATGTTTCAGTTTTGGATCTTGAAATTTTTATACCTACTCATTGACTCTTTCTGAATTTAGATCAGTCATTGAGAAATCCATATTTGACAAAAAGTACTAATATCGGGCCCAAGAGTCGTCGATTTTGAACTTTCTATTTCTAACCAATAGACTCCTTCTTGTGATAAATTTGCCATAGAATAGCCAATATTTGACCCATTGGACATGTTTCAGTCATGGATCTTGAAATTTCTATACCTACTTATTGACTCTTTCTGATGTTACATCGGTCATTCAAAAGTCAATATTTGACCAAATGTACTAAGATCGGGCCCAAGAGTCGTATGTTTTGAACTTTTTAGTTCTACCCTATTGACTCCTTCTGGTGATAGTTTAGCCAATTTTTGACCCACTGAAAATATTTCAGTCATTGATTTTGAACTTTCTATTCCTACCCAATTGACTCCTTCTTGTGATACATTAGCCTTAGAGTAGCCAATATTTTACCCATTGGACATGTTTCAGTTTTGGATCTTGAAATTTTTATACCTACTAATTGACTCTTTCTGAATTTAGATCACTCATTCAGAAATCCATATTTGACCAAATGTACTAATATCGGGCCCAAGAGTCGTCTATTTTGATCTTTTTAGTTCTATCCTTTGACTCCTTTTGGTGATAAATTAGCCATAGAGTAGCAAATATTTGACCCATTGAACATGTTTCAGTCATGGATCTTGAAATTTCTATTCCTACCCAATTGACTCCTTCTTGAGATACATTAGCATTAGAGTAGCCAATTTTTTACCCATTGGACATGTTTCAGTTATGGATCTTGAAATTTTTATACCTACTCATTGACTCTTTCTGATGTTATATAGGTCATTCAAAAGTCAATATTTGACCAAATGTACTAAAATCGGGCCCAAGAGTCGTATGTTTTGAACTTTTTAGTTCTACCCTATTGACTCCTTCTGGTGATAAATTAGCCATAGAGTAGCCAATTTTTGACCCACTGAAAATATTTCAGTCATTGATTTTGAACTTTCTATTCCTACCCAATTGACTCCTTCTTGTGATACATTAGCCTTAGAGTAGCCAATATTTTACCCATTGGACATGTTGCAGTTTTGGATCTTGAAATTTTTATACCTACTAATTGACTCTTTCTGAATTTAGATCACTCATTCAGAAATCCATATTTGACCAAATGTACTAATATCGGGCCCAAGAGTCGTCTATTTTGATCTTTTTAGTTCTATCCTTTGACTCCTTTTGGTGATAAATTAGCCATAGAGTAGCCAATATTTGACCCATTGAACATGTTTCAGTGATGGATCTTGAAATTTCTATTCCTACCCAATTGACTCTTTCTTGTGATAAATTAGCATTAGAGTAGCCAATATTTTACCCATTGGACATGTTGCAGTTTTGGATCTTGAAATTTTTATACCTACTAATTGACTCTTTCTGAATTTAGATCACTCATTCAGAAATCCATATTTGACCAAATGTACTAATATCGGGCCCAAGAGTCGTCTATTTTGATCTTTTTAGTTCTATCCTTTGACTCCTTTTGGTGATAAATTAGCCATAGAGTAGCCAATATTTGACCCATTGAACATGTTTCAGTGATGGATCTTGAAATTTCTATTCCTACCCAATTGACTCTTTCTTGTGATAAATTAGCATTAGAGTAGCCAATATTTTACCCATTGGACATGTTTCAGTTATGGATCTTGAAATTTTTATTCCTACTCATTGACTCTTTCTGATGTTATATAGGTCATTCAAAAGTCAATATTTGACCAAATGTACTAAAATCGGGCCCAAGAGTCGTCTATTTTGAACTTTTTAGTTCTACCCTATTGACTCCTTCTGGTGACAGTTCAGCCAATTTTTGACCCACTGAAAATATTTCAGTCATTGATCTTGAACTTTCTATTCCTACCCAATTGACTCCTTCTTGTGATACATTAGCGATAGAGTAGCCAATATTTGACCCATTGAACATGTTTCAGTCATGGATCTAGAAATTTCTATACCTACTTATTGACTCTTTCTGAAATTTACATCGGTCATTCAAAAGTCAATATTTGACCAAATATACTAATATCAGGCCCAAGAGTCGTCTATTTTGAACTTTTTAGTTCTACCCTTTGACTCCTTCTGGTGATAAGTTAGCCATAGAGTAGCCAATATTTTACTCATTGGACATGTTTCAGTTATGTATGTTGAAGTTTTTATACCTACTCATTGACTCTTTCTGAATTTAGGTCAGTCATTCCGAAATCCATATTTGACCAAATGTACTAATATCCGGCCTAAGAGTCGTCGATTTTGAACTTTCTATTTCACCCAATTTACTCCTTCTGGTGATAAATTAGCGATAGAGTAGCCAATAATTGACCCATTGAACATGTTTCAGTAATGGATCTTGAAATTTCTATACCTACTTATTGACTCTTTCTGATGTTACATCGGTCATTCAAAAGTCAATATTTGACCAAATGTACTAAAATCGGGCCCAAGAGTCGTCTATTTTGAACTTTTTAGTTCTACCCTATTGACTCCTTCTGGAGATAGTTCAGCCAATTTTTGACCCACTGAAAATATTTTAGTCCTTGATCTTGAACTTTCTATTCCTACCCAATTGACTCCTTCTTTTGATACATTAGCCTAAGAGTAGCCAATATTTTACCCATCGGACATGTTTCAGTTATGGATCTTGAAACTTCTATACCTACTTATTGACTCTTTCTGATGTTATATCGGTCATTCAAAAGTCAATATTTGACCAAATGTACTAATATCAGGCCCAAGAGTAGTCGATTTTGAACTTTTTAGTTCTACCCTATTGACTCCTTCTGGTGATAGTTCAGCCAATTTTTGACCCACTGAAAATATTTCAGTCATTGATTTTGAACTTTCTATTCCTACCCAATTGACTCCTTCTTGTGATACATTAGCCTTAGAGTAGCCAATATTTTACCCATTGGACATGTTTCAGTTTTGGATCTTGAAATTTTTATACCTACTAATTGACTCTTTCTGAATTTAGATCACTCATTCAGAAATCCATATTTGACCAAATGTACTAATATCGGGCCCAAGAGTCGTCTATTTTGATCTTTTTAGTTCTATCCTTTGACTCCTTTTGGTGATAAATTAGCCATAGAGTAGCCAATATTTGACCCATTGAACATGTTTCAGTCATGGATCTTGAAATTTCTATTCCTACCCAATTGACTCTTTCTTGTGATACATTAGCATTAGAGTAGCCAATATTTTACCCATTGGACATGTTTCAGTTATGGATCTTGAAATTTTTATTCCTACTCATTGACTCTTTCTGATGTTATATAGGTCATTCAAAAGTCAATATTTGACCAAATGTACTAAAATCGGGCCCAAGAGTCGTCTATTTTGAACTTTTTAGTTCTACCCTATTGACTCCTTCTGGTGACAGTTCAGCCAATTTTTGACCCACTGAAAATATTTCAGTCATTGATCTTGAACTTTCTATTCCTACCCAATTGACTCCTTCTTGTGATACATTAGCGATAGAGTAGCCAATATTTGACCCATTGAACATGTTTCAGTCATGGATCTAGAAATTTCTATACCTACTTATTGACTCTTTCTGAAATTTACATCGGTCATTCAAAAGTCAATATTTGACCAAATGTACTAATATCAGGCCCAAGAGTCGTCTATTTTGAACTTTTTAGTTCTACCCTTTGACTCCTTCTGGTGATAAGTTAGCCATAGAGTAGCCAATATTTTACTCATTGGACATGTTTCAGTTATGTATGTTGAAGTTTTTATACCTACTCATTGACTCTTTCTGAATTTAGGTCAGTCATTCCGAAATCCATATTTGACCAAATGTACTAATATCCGGCCTAAGAGTCGTCGATTTTGAACTTTCTATTTCACCCAATTTACTCCTTCTGGTGATAAATTAGCGATAGAGTAGCCAATAATTGACCCATTGAACATGTTTCAGTAATGGATCTTGAAATTTCTATACCTACTTATTGACTCTTTCTGATGTTACATCGGTCATTCAAAAGTCAATATTTGACCAAATGTACTAAAATCGGGCCCAAGAGTCGTCTATTTTGAACTTTTTAGTTCTACCCTATTGACTCCTTCTGGAGATAGTTCAGCCAATTTTTGACCCACTGAAAATATTTTAGTCCTTGATCTTGAACTTTCTATTCCTACCCAATTGACTCCTTCTTTTGATACATTAGCCTAAGAGTAGCCAATATTTTACCCATCGGACATGTTTCAGTTATGGATCTTGAAACTTCTATACCTACTTATTGACTCTTTCTGATGTTATATCGGTCATTCAAAAGTCAATATTTGACCAAATGTACTAATATCAGGCCCAAGAGTAGTCGATTTTGAACTTTTTAGTTCTACCCTATTGACTCCTTCTTGCGATAGTTCAGCCAATTTTTGACCCACTGAAAATATTTCAGTCCTTGATCTTAAACTTTCTATTTCTACCCAATTGACTCCTTCTTGTGATACATTAGCCTTAGAGTAGCCAATATTTTACCCATTGGACATGTTTCAGTTTTGGATCTTGAAATTTTTATACCTACTCATTGACTCTTTCTGAATTTAGATCAGTCATTGAGAAATCCATATTTGACAAAAAGTACTAATATCGGGCCCAAGAGTCGTCGATTTTGAACTTTCTATTTCTAACCAATAGACTCCTTCTTGTGATAAATTTGCCATAGAGTAGCCAATATTTGACCCATTGAACATGTTTCAGTCATGGATCTTGAAATTTCTATACCTACTTATTGACTCTTTCTGATGTTACATCAGTCATTCAAAAGTCAATATTTGACCAAATGTACTAACACTGGGCCCAAGAGTCGTCTATTTTGAACTTTTTAGTTCTACCCTTTGACTCCTTCTGGTGATAAAGTAGCCATAGAGTAGCCAATATTTGACCCATTGAACATGTTTCAGTCATGGATCTTGAAATTTCTATTCCTACCCAATTGACTCTTTCTTGTGATAAATTAGCATTAGAGTAGCCAATATTTTACCCATTGGACATGTTTCAGTTATGGATCTTGAAATTTTTATTCCTACTCATTGACTCTTTCTGATGTTATATAGGTCATTCAAAAGTCAATATTTGACCAAATGTACTAAAATCGGGCCCAAGAGTCGTCTATTTTGAACTTTTTAGTTCTACCCTATTGACTCCTTCTGGTGACAGTTCAGCCAATTTTTGACCCACTGAAAATATTTCAGTCATTGATCTTGAACTTTCTATTCCTACCCAATTGACTCCTTCTTGTGATACATTAGCGATAGAGTAGCCAATATTTGACCCATTGAACATGTTTCAGTCATGGATCTAGAAATTTCTATACCTACTTATTGACTCTTTCTGAAATTTACATCGGTCATTCAAAAGTCAATATTTGACCAAATATACTAATATCAGGCCCAAGAGTCGTCTATTTTGAACTTTTTAGTTCTACCCTTTGACTCCTTCTGGTGATAAGTTAGCCATAGAGTAGCCAATATTTTACTCATTGGACATGTTTCAGTTATGTATGTTGAAGTTTTTATACCTACTCATTGACTCTTTCTGAATTTAGGTCAGTCATTCCGAAATCCATATTTGACCAAATGTACTAATATCCGGCCTAAGAGTCGTCGATTTTGAACTTTCTATTTCACCCAATTTACTCCTTCTGGTGATAAATTAGCGATAGAGTAGCCAATAATTGACCCATTGAACATGTTTCAGTAATGGATCTTGAAATTTCTATACCTACTTATTGACTCTTTCTGATGTTACATCGGTCATTCAAAAGTCAATATTTGACCAAATGTACTAAAATCGGGCCCAAGAGTCGTCTATTTTGAACTTTTTAGTTCTACCCTATTGACTCCTTCTGGAGATAGTTCAGCCAATTTTTGACCCACTGAAAATATTTTAGTCCTTGATCTTGAACTTTCTATTCCTACCCAATTGACTCCTTCTTTTGATACATTAGCCTAAGAGTAGCCAATATTTTACCCATCGGACATGTTTCAGTTATGGATCTTGAAACTTCTATACCTACTTATTGACTCTTTCTGATGTTATATCGGTCATTCAAAAGTCAATATTTGACCAAATGTACTAATATCAGGCCCAAGAGTAGTCGATTTTGAACTTTTTAGTTCTACCCTATTGACTCCTTCTGGTGATAGTTCAGCCAATTTTTGACCCACTGAAAATATTTCAGTCATTGATTTTGAACTTTCTATTCCTACCCAATTGACTCCTTCTTGTGATACATTAGCCTTAGAGTAGCCAATATTTTACCCATTGGACATGTTTCAGTTTTGGATCTTGAAATTTTTATACCTACTAATTGACTCTTTCTGAATTTAGATCACTCATTCAGAAATCCATATTTGACCAAATGTACTAATATCGGGCCCAAGAGTCGTCTATTTTGATCTTTTTAGTTCTATCCTTTGACTCCTTTTGGTGATAAATTAGCCATAGAGTAGCCAATATTTGACCCATTGAACATGTTTCAGTCATGGATCTTGAAATTTCTATTCCTACCCAATTGACTCTTTCTTGTGATACATTAGCATTAGAGTAGCCAATATTTTACCCATTGGACATGTTTCAGTTATGGATCTTGAAATTTTTATTCCTACTCATTGACTCTTTCTGATGTTATATAGGTCATTCAAAAGTCAATATTTGACCAAATGTACTAAAATCGGGCCCAAGAGTCGTCTATTTTGAACTTTTTAGTTCTACCCTATTGACTCCTTCTGGTGACAGTTCAGCCAATTTTTGACCCACTGAAAATATTTCAGTCATTGATCTTGAACTTTCTATTCCTACCCAATTGACTCCTTCTTGTGATACATTAGCGATAGAGTAGCCAATATTTGACCCATTGAACATGTTTCAGTCATGGATCTAGAAATTTCTATACCTACTTATTGACTCTTTCTGAAATTTACATCGGTCATTCAAAAGTCAATATTTGACCAAATGTACTAATATCAGGCCCAAGAGTCGTCTATTTTGAACTTTTTAGTTCTACCCTTTGACTCCTTCTGGTGATAAGTTAGCCATAGAGTAGCCAATATTTTACTCATTGGACATGTTTCAGTTATGTATGTTGAAGTTTTTATACCTACTCATTGACTCTTTCTGAATTTAGGTCAGTCATTCCGAAATCCATATTTGACCAAATGTACTAATATCCGGCCTAAGAGTCGTCGATTTTGAACTTTCTATTTCACCCAATTTACTCCTTCTGGTGATAAATTAGCGATAGAGTAGCCAATAATTGACCCATTGAACATGTTTCAGTAATGGATCTTGAAATTTCTATACCTACTTATTGACTCTTTCTGATGTTACATCGGTCATTCAAAAGTCAATATTTGACCAAATGTACTAAAATCGGGCCCAAGAGTCGTCTATTTTGAACTTTTTAGTTCTACCCTATTGACTCCTTCTGGAGATAGTTCAGCCAATTTTTGACCCACTGAAAATATTTTAGTCCTTGATCTTGAACTTTCTATTCCTACCCAATTGACTCCTTCTTTTGATACATTAGCCTAAGAGTAGCCAATATTTTACCCATCGGACATGTTTCAGTTATGGATCTTGAAACTTCTATACCTACTTATTGACTCTTTCTGATGTTATATCGGTCATTCAAAAGTCAATATTTGACCAAATGTACTAATATCAGGCCCAAGAGTAGTCGATTTTGAACTTTTTAGTTCTACCCTATTGACTCCTTCTTGCGATAGTTCAGCCAATTTTTGACCCACTGAAAATATTTCAGTCCTTGATCTTGAACATTCTATTTCTACCCAATTGACTCCTTCTTGTGATACATTAGCCTAAGAGTAGCCAATATTTGACCCATTGAATATGTTTCAGTCATGGATCTTGAAATTTCTATACCTACTTATTGACTCTTTCTGATGTTACATCGGTCATTCAAAAGTCAATATTTGACCAAATGTACTTAAATCAGGCCCAAGAGTCGTCGATTTTGAACTTTTTAGTTCTACCCTATTGACTTCTTCTGGAGATAGTTCAGCCAATTTTTGACCCACTGAAAATATTTCAGTCCTTGATCTTAAACTTTCTATTTCTACCCAATTGACTCCTTCTTGTGATACATTAGCCTTAGAGTAGCCAATATTTTACCCATTGGACATGTTTCAGTTTTGGATCTTGAAATTTTTATACCTACTCATTGACTCTTTCTGAATTTAGATCAGTCATTGAGAAATCCATATTTGACAAAAAGTACTAATATCGGGCCCAAGAGTCGTCGATTTTGAACTTTCTATTTCTAACCAATAGACTCCTTCTTGTGATAAATTTGCCATAGAGTAGCCAATATTTGACCCATTGAACATGTTTCAGTCATGGATCTTGAAATTTCTATACCTACTTATTGACTCTTTCTGATGTTACATCAGTCATTCAAAAGTCAATATTTGACCAAATGTACTAACACTGGGCCCAAGAGTCGTCTATTTTGAACTTTTTAGTTCTACCCTTTGACTCCTTCTGGTGATAAAGTAGCCATAGAGTAGCCAATATTTGACCCATTGAACATGTTTCAGTCATGGATCTTGAAATTTCTATTCCTACCCAAATGACTCCTTCTTGTGATACATTAGCATTAGAGTAGCCAACTTTTTACCCATTGGGCATGTTTCAGTTATGGATCTTGAAATTTTTAAACAAACTCATTGACTCTTTCTGATGTTATATAGGTCATTCAAAAGTCAATATTTGACCAAATGCACTAAAATCGGGCCCAAGAGTCGTCTGTTTTGAACTTTTTAGTTGTACCCTATTGACTCCTTCTGGTGATAGTTCAGCCAATTTTTGACCCACTAAAAATATTTCAGTCATTGATCTTGAACTTTCTATTCCTACCCAATTGACTCCTTCTTGTGATACATTAGCCTTAGAGTAGCCAATATTTTACCCATTGGACATGTTTCAGTTTTGGATCTTGAAATTTTTATACCTACTCATTGACTCTTTCTGAATTTAGATCACTCATTCAGAAATCCATATTTGACCAAATGTACTAATATCAGGCCCAAGAGTCGTCTATTTTGAACTTTTTAGTTCTACCCTTTGACTCCTTCTGGTGATAAGTTAGCCATAGAGTAGCCAATATTTTACTCATTGGACATGTTTCAGTTATGTATGTTGAAGTTTTTATACCTACTCATTGACTCTTTCTGAATTTAGGTCAGTCATTCCGAAATCCATATTTGACCAAATGTACTAATATCCGGCCTAAGAGTCGTCGATTTTGAACTTTCTATTTCACCCAATTTACTCCTTCTGGTGATAAATTAGCGATAGAGTAGCCAATAATTGACCCATTGAACATGTTTCAGTAATGGATCTTGAAATTTCTATACCTACTTATTGACTCTTTCTGATGTTACATCGGTCATTCAAAAGTCAATATTTGACCAAATGTACTAAAATCGGGCCCAAGAGTCGTCTATTTTGAACTTTTTAGTTCTACCCTATTGACTCCTTCTGGAGATAGTTCAGCCAATTTTTGACCCACTGAAAATATTTTAGTCCTTGATCTTGAACTTTCTATTCCTACCCAATTGACTCCTTCTTTTGATACATTAGCCTAAGAGTAGCCAATATTTTACCCATCGGACATGTTTCAGTTATGGATCTTGAAACTTCTATACCTACTTATTGACTCTTTCTGATGTTATATCGGTCATTCAAAAGTCAATATTTGACCAAATGTACTAATATCAGGCCCAAGAGTAGTCGATTTTGAACTTTTTAGTTCTACCCTATTGACTCCTTCTTGCGATAGTTCAGCCAATTTTTGACCCACTGAAAATATTTCAGTCCTTGATCTTGAACTTTCTATTTCTACCCAATTGACTCCTTCTTGTGATACATTAGCCTAAGAGTAGCCAATATTTGACCCATTGAATATGTTTCAGTCATGGATCTTGAAATTTCTATACCTACTTATTGACTCTTTCTGATGTTACATCGGTCATTCAAAAGTCAATATTTGACCAAATGTACTTAAATCAGGCCCAAGAGTCGTCGATTTTGAACTTTTTAGTTCTACCCTATTGACTTCTTCTGGAGATAGTTCAGCCAATTTTTGACCCACTGAAAATATTTCAGTCCTTGATCTTAAACTTTCTATTTCTACCCAATTGACTCCTTCTTGTGATACATTAGCCTTAGAGTAGCCAATATTTTACCCATTGGACATGTTTCAGTTTTGGATCTTGAAATTTTTATACCTACTCATTGACTCTTTCTGAATTTAGATCAGTCATTGAGAAATCCATATTTGACAAAAAGTACTAATATCGGGCCCAAGAGTCGTCGATTTTGAACTTTCTATTTCTAACCAATAGACTCCTTCTTGTGATAAATTTGCCATAGAGTAGCCAATATTTGACCCATTGAACATGTTTCAGTCATGGATCTTGAAATTTCTATACCTACTTATTGACTCTTTCTGATGTTACATCAGTCATTCAAAAGTCAATATTTGACCAAATGTACTAACACTGGGCCCAAGAGTCGTCTATTTTGAACTTTTTAGTTCTACCTTTTGACTCCTTCTGGTGATAAAGTAGCCATAGAGTAGCCAATATTTGACCCATTGAACATGTTTCAGTCATGGATCTTGAAATTTCTATTCCTACCCAAATGACTCCTTCTTGTGATACATTAGCATTAGAGTAGCCAACTTTTTACCCATTGGGCATGTTTCAGTTATGGATCTTGAAATTTTTAAACAAACTCATTGACTCTTTCTGATGTTATATAGGTCATTCAAAAGTCAATATTTGACCAAATGCACTAAAATTGGGCCCAAGAGTCGTCTGTTTTGAACTTTTTAGTTGTACCCTATTGACTCCTTCTGGTGATAGTTCAGCCAAGTTTTGACCCACTAAAAATATTTCAGTCATTGATCTTGAACTTTCTATTCCTACCCAATTGACTCCTTCTTGTGATACATTAGCCTTAGAGTAGCCAATATTTTACCCATTGGACATGTTTCAGTTTTGGATCTTGAAATTTTTATACCTACTCATTGACTCTTTCTGAATTTAGATCACTCATTCAGAAATCCATATTTGACCAAATGTACTAATATCGGGCCCAAGAGTCGTCTATTTTGAACTTTTTAGTTCTACCCTTTGACTCCTTTTGGTGATAAATTAGCCATAGAGTAGCCAATATTTGACCCATTGAACATGTTTCAGTCATGGATCTTGAAATTTCTATTCCTACCCAATTGACTCCTTCTGGTGATAAATTAGCGATAGAGTAGCCAATATTTGACCCATTGAACATGTTTCAGTCAAGGATCTAGAAATTTCTATACCTACTTATTGACTCTTTCTGATGTTACATCGGTCATTCAAAAGTCAATATTTGACCAAATGTACTAATATCAGGCCCAAGAGTCGTCTATTTTGAACTTTTTAGTTCTACCCTTTGACTTCTTCTGGTGATAAGTTAGCCATAGAGTAGCCAATATTTTACTCATTGGACATGTTTCAGTTATGTATGTTGAAGTTTTTATACCTACTCATTGACTCTTTCTGAATTTAGGTCAGTCATTCCGAAATCCATATTTGACCAAATGTACTAATATCCGGCCTAAGAGTCGTTGATTTTGAACTTTCTATTTCACCCAATTTACTCCTTCTGGTGATAAATTAGCGATAGAGTAGCCAATAATTGACCCACTGAACATGTTTCAGTAATGGATCTTGAAATTTCTATACCTACTTATTGACTCTTTCTGATGTTACATCGGTCATTCAAAAGTCAATATTTGACCAAATGTACTAAAATTGGGCCCAAGAGTTGTCTATTTTGAACTTTTTAGTTCTACCCTATTGACTCCTTCTGGAGATAGTTCAGCCAATTTTTGACCCACTGAAAACATTTTAGTCCTTGATCTTGAACTTTCTATTTCTACCCAATTGACTCCTTCTTGTGATGCATTAGCCTTAGAGTAGCCAATATTTGACCCATTGAACATGTTTCAGTCAAGGATCTTGAAATTTCTATACCTACTTATTGACTCTTTCTGATGTTACATCGGTCATTCAGAAATCCATATTTGACCAAATGTACTAATATCGGACCCAAGAGTCGTAGATTTTGAAATTTCTATTTCTACCTAATTGACTCCTTCTGGTGATAAATTAGCGATAGAGTAGCCAATAATTGACCCATTGAACATGTTTCAGTCATGGATGTTGAAATTTCTATACCTACTTATTGACTCTTTCTGATGTTATATCGGTCATTCAAAAGTCAATATTTGACCAAATGTACTAATATCGGGCCCAAGAGTCGTCGATTATGAACTTTCTATTTCTACACTATTGACTTCTTCTGGAGATAATTCAGCCAATTTTTGATCCACTGAAAATATTTCAGTGCTTGATCTTGAACTTTCTATTCCTACCCAATTGACTCCTTCTGGTGATAGATTAGCCATAGAGTAGCCAATATTTGACCCATTGAACATGTTTCAGTCATGGATCTTGAAATTTCTATACCTACTTATTGACTCTTTCTGATGTTACATCGGTCATTCAGAAATCCATATTTGACCAAATGTACTAATATCGGGCCCAAGAGTCGTCAATTTTGAACTTTTTAGTTCTACCCTATTGACTTCTTCTGGAGATAGTTCAGCCAATTTTTTACCCACTGAAAATATTTCAGTCCTTGATCTTGAACTTTCTATTCCTACCCAATTGACTCCTTCTTGTGATACATTAGCCTTAGAGTAGCCAATATTTGACCCATTGAACATGTTTCAGTCAAGGATCTTGAAATTTCTATACCTACTTATTGACTCTTTCTGATGTTACATCGGTCATTCAGAAATCCATATTTGACCAAATGTACTAATATCGGACCCAAGAGTCGTAGATTTTGAAATTTCTATTTCTACCTAATTGACTCCTTCTGGTGATAAATTAGCGATAGAGTAGCCAATAATTGACCCATTGAACATGTTTCAGTCATGGATGTTGAAATTTCTATACCTACTTATTGACTCTTTCTGATGTTATATCGGTCATTCAAAAGTCAATATTTGACCAAATGTACTAATATCGGGTCCAAGAGTCGTCGATTATGAACTTTCTATTTCTACCCAATAGACTCCTTCTTGTGATAAATCAGCCATAGAGTAGCCAATATTTGACCCATTGAACATCTTTCAGTTATGGATCTTGAAATTTCTATACCTACTTATTGACTCTTTCTGATGTTATATCAGTCATTCAAAAGTCAATATTTGACCAAATGTACTAACAGTGGGCCCAAGAGTGGTCTATGTTGAACTTTTTACTTCTACACTATTGACTTCTTCTGGAGATAATTCAGCCAATTTTTGATCCACTGAAAATATTTCAGTGCTTGATCTTGAACTTTCTATTCCTACCCAATTGACTCCTTCTGGTGATAGATTAGCCATAGAGTAGCCAATATTTGACCCATTGAACATGTTTCAGTCATGGATCTTGAAATTTCTATACCTACTTATTGACTCTATCTGATGTTACATCGGTCATTCAAAAGTCAATATTTGACCAAATGTACTAAAATCGGGCCCAAGAGTCGTCTATTTTGAACTTTTTAGTTCAACTTCTTGACTCCTTCTGGTGATAAATTAGCCATAGAGTAGCCAATATTTGACCCACTGAATATTTTTCAGTCATGGATCTTGAAATTTCTATACCTACTTATTGACTCTTTCTGATGTTATATCAGTCATTCAAAAGTCAATATTTGACTAAATGTACTAACACTGGGCCCAAGAGTGGTCTATGTTGAACTTTTTACTTCTACACTATTGACTTCTTCTGGAGATAATTCAGCCAATTTTTGATCCACTGAAAATATTTCAGTGCTTGATCTTGAACTTTCTATTCCTACCCAATTGACTCCTTCTGGTGATAGATTAGCCATAGAGTACCCAATATTTGACCCATTGAACATGTTTCAGTCATGGATCTTGAAATTTCTATACCTACTTATTGACTCTATCTGATGTTAAATCGGTCATTCAAAAGTCAATATTTGACCAAATGTACTAATATCGGGCCCAAGAGTCGTCTATTTTGAACTTTTTAGTTCTACCCTTTGACTCCTTTTGGTGATAAATTAGCCATAGAGTAGCCAATATTTGACCCATTGAACATGTTTCAGTCATGGATCTTGAAATTTCTATTCCTATCCAATTGACTCCTTCTTGTGATACATTAGCATTAGAGTAGCCAATATTTTACCCATTGGACATGTTTCAGTTATGGATCTTGACATTTTTATACCTACTCATTGACTCTTTCTGATGTTATATAGGTCATTCAAAAGTCAATATTTGACCAAATGTACTAAAATCGGGCCCAAGAGTCGTCTATTTTGAACTTTCTATTTCTACCCAATTTACTCCTTCTGGTGATAAATTAGCCATAGAGTAGCCAATATTTGACCCATTGAACATGTTTCAGTTATGGATCTTGAAATTTCTATACCTACTTATTGACTCTTTCTGATGTTATATCGGTCATTCAAAAGTCAATATTTAACCAAATATACTAATATCATGCCCAAGAGTCGTCGATTTTGAACTTTTTAGTTCTACCCTATTCACTCCTTTTTGCGATAGTTCAGCCAATTTTTGACCCACTGAAAATATTTCAGTCCTTGATCTTGAAATTTCTATTCCTACCCAGTTGACTCCTTCTTGTGATACATTAGCATTAGAGTAGCCAATATTTTACCCATTGGACATGTTTCAGTTATGGATCTTGAAGTTTTTATACCTACTCATTGACTCTTTCTGAATTTAGGTCAGTCATTCCGAAATCCATATTTGACCAAATGTACTAATATCGGGCCTAAGAGTCGTCGATTTTGAACTTTCTATTTCTACCCAATTTACTCCTTCTGGTGATAAATTAGCGAGAGAGTAGCCAATAATTGACCCATGGAACATGTTTCAGTAATGGATCTTGAAATTTCTATACCTACTTATTGACTCTTTCTGATGTTATATCGGTCATTCAAAAGTCAATATTTGACCAAATGTACTAATATCAGGCCCAAGAGTCGTCTATTTTGAAATTTTTAGTTCTACCCTTTGACTCCTTCTGGTGATAGTTCAGCCAATTTTTGACCCACTGAAAATATTTTAGTCCTTGATCTTGAACTTTCTATTCCTACCCAATTGACTCCTTCTTTTGATACATTAGCCTTAGAGTAGCCAATATTTTACCCATTGGACATGTTTCAGACATGGATCTTGAAACTTCTATACCTACTTATTGACTCTTTCTGATGTTATATCGGTCATTCAAAGGTCAATATTTGACCAAATGTACTAATATCAGGCCCAAGAGTAGTCGATTTTGAACTTTTTAGTTCTACCCTTTGACTCCTTCTGGTGATAGTTCAGACAATTTTTGACCCACTGAAAATATTTCAGTCCTTGATCTTGAACTTTCTATTCCTACCCAATTGACTCCTTCTGGTGATAAATTAGAGATAGAGTAGCCAATAATTGACCCATTGAACATGTTTCAGTTATGGATCTTGAAATTTCTATACCTACTTATTGACTCTTTCTTATGTTACATCGGTCATTCAAAAGTCAATATTTGACCAAATGTACAAAGATCGGGCCCAAGAGTCATCTATTTTGAACTTTTTAGTTCTACCCTTTGACTCCTTCTGGTGATAAATTAGCCATAGAGTAGCCAATATTTGACCCATTGAACATGTTTCAGTCATGGATCTTGAAATTTCTATACCTACTTATTGACTCTATCTGATGTTACATCGGTCATTCAAAAGTCAATATTTGACCAAATGTACTAAAATCGGGCCCAAGAGTCATCTATTTTGAACTTTTTAGTTCAACCCTTTGACTCCTTCTAGTGATAAATTAGCCATAGAGTAGCCAATATTTGACCCATTGAATATTTTTCAGTCATGGATCTTGAAATTTTTATACCTACTTATTGACTCTTTCTGATGTTACATCGGTCATTCAAAACTCAATATTTGACCAAATGTACTTAGATCGGGCCCAAGAGTCGTCGATTTTGAAATTTTTAGTTCTACCCTATTGACTTCTTCTGGAGATAGTTCAGCCAATTTTTGACCCACTGAAAATATTTCAGTCCTTGATCTTAAACTTTCTATTCCTACCCAATTGACTCCTTCTTGTGATACATTAGCCTTAGAGTAGCCAATATTTTACCCATTGGACATGTTTCAGTTTTGGATCTTGAAATTTTTATAACTACTCATTGACTCTTTTTGAATTTAGATCAGTCTTTCAGAAATCCATATTTGACAAAAAGTACTAATATCGGGTCCAAGAGTCGTGGATTTTGAACTTTCTATTTCTACCCAATAGACTCCTTCTTGTGATAAATTTGCCATAGAGTAGCCAATATTTGACCCATTGAACATGTTTCAGTCATGGATCTTGAAATTTCTATACCTACTTATTGACTCTTTCTGATGTTACATCGGTCATTCAAAAGTCAATATTTGACCAAATGTACTAACACTGGGCCCAAGAGTCGTCTATTTTGAACTTTTTAGTTCTACCCTATTGACTTCTTCTGGTGATAGTTCAGCCAATTATTGACCAACTGAAAATATTTCAGTCCTTGATCTTGAACTTTCTATTCCTACCCAATTGACTCCTTCTGGTGATAAATTAGCGATAGAGTAGCCAATAATTGACCCATTGAACATGTTTAAGAAATGGATCTTGAAATTTCTATACCTACTTATTGACTCTTTCTTATGTTACATCGGTCATTCAAAAGTCAATATTTGACCAAATGTACTAAGATCGGGCCCAAGAGTCGTCTATTTTGAACTTTTTAGTTCTACCCTTTGACTCCTTCTGGTGATAAATTAGCCATAGAGTAGCCAATATTTGACCCATTGAACATGTTTCAGTCAAGGAGCTTGAAATTTCTATACCTACTTATTGACTCTTTCTGATGTCATATCGGTCATTCAAAAGTCAATATTTGACTAAATGTACTAAAATCGGGCCCAAGAGTCGTCTATTTTGAACTTTTTAGTTCTACCCTTTGACTCCTTCTGTTGATAAATTAGCCATAGAGTAGCCAATATTTGACCCATTGAACATGTTTCAGTCATGGATCTTGAAATTTCTATACCTACTTATTGACTCTTTCTGATGTTACATCGGTCATTCAAAAGTCAATATTTGACCAAATGTACTAACACTGGGCCCAAGAGTCGTCTATTTTGAACTTTTTAGTTCTACCCTATTGACTTCTTCTGGTGATAGTTCAGCCAATTATTGACCAACTGAAAATATTTCAGTCCTTGATCTTGAACTTTCTATTCCTACCCAATTGACTCCTTCTGGTGATAAATTAGCGATAGAGTAGCCAATAATTGACCCATTGAACATGTTTAAGTAATGGATCATGAAATTTCTATACCTACTTATTGACTCTTTCTGATGTTACATCGGTTATTCAAAAGTCAATATTTGACCAAATGTACTAAAATCAGGCCCAAGAGTCGTCTATTTTGAACTTTTTAGTTCTACCCTATTGACTCCTCCTGGCGGTAGTTCAGCCAATTCTTGAAGCACTGAAAATATTTCAGTCCTTGATCTTTAAGTTTCTATTCCTACCCAATTGACTGCTTTTTGTGATAAATTAGCCGTAGAGTAGCCAATATTTTACCCATTGGACATGTTTCAGTTATGGATCTTGAAATTTTTATACCTACTTATTGACTCTTTCTGATGTTACATCGGTCATTCAAAAGTCAATATTTGACCAAATGTACTAAAATCGGGCCCAAGAGTCGTCTATTTTGAACTTTTTAGTTCTACCCTATTGACTCCTTCTGGCGATAGTTCAGCCAATTTTTGACCCACTGAAAATATTTCAGTCCTTGATCTTGAACTTTCTATTCCTACCCAATTGACTCCTTCTTGTGATACATTAGCCTTAGAGTAGCCAATATTTGACCCATTGAACATGTTTCAGTCAAGGATCTTGAAATTTCTATACCTACTTATTGACTCTTTCTGATGTTACATCGATCATTCAGAAATCCATATTTGACCAAATGTACTAACATCGGGCCCAAGAGTCGTCGATTTTGAACTTTCTATTTCTACCCAATTGATTCCTTCTGGTGATAAATTAGCCATATAGTAGCCAATATTTGACCCATTGAACATGTTTCAGTCCTTGATCTTGAACTTTCTATTCCTACCCAATTGACTTTAGACATAATTGACTTGTCCTGAAGAATGTCAGCGCCAAACACTATGGATTATATCTGCTAACAAGAGCACAGCCATAACTGTGAGATCTCTAATGATATCTTTACCCTGATATAGTATTGGTGATATAAGTCAAACATTTTAGAGGCTAAGTGAGTAAGCTTACCAGATTTCTGTGAAAAATAACTTGTATGCCTGAAGTTGTCAAACCCCTGAACCACAGTCAGCATCTAAGGTAAAAAGTATTTAAGAATTTATCAGTACAAAATGAATACAAATAAGTCAATAACAGTGGAACACTGAAGTATGGTGTCTGGGAAACATGACTCAAAACAGAACTAGAGAAAATATATTAATCTTTTTAGTTTATCGTAACTATAAACTATCATAACATTATATTTGTCACTTTTCACAGACAGTCTCACTGAGGTTTAAACTGTGAGACTTCTTTCAAAAACATAATAAATCTAACACATCCCAAACTTTTGAACAGTAGAGTATGTTTGAGGTTTTGCTTACTAGTCACACGGTTTTTAGCGTGAGATTTTCTTGGACAGGGTCCTGGCCATCAGCATGGAAGAATCTAGGAACATAGCAAACAGTTTATCACAGAGCCTATATGATGACAGGTTTAATAGAAGGAAACAAACCAAAACAGAGGTGAAATGCGGATAAAAAAGTAGAATGTACAGAATATACATACAATAATTTCTTAAAAGAATTTGTTTTAGGGTTACTTCATTTTACTTTGTTCAGTGTTACTTACGCTTGGATGTCAGAACCTTACAAACTGTAATAGATAAAAAATAATTATAGGTGAATATTTTGTGGGGTAACAGTTTGGTACAGGGAACACGTTTACTATTAATTTTTGCCTAAAACTCTAAATTTACTGCTTATTAATAGATAGTAAGGAAGTTGTTGTAGTGTTAAAATTTAGGTTTTGGGCAGGATTATGGGAGGTAGAATATAGACCTGCAGAAGAAGGCATTAATAAGGCTTTATAAGTACTAATAAACAGTCAGTATGCAAATTAATAAGCAACTAGTTAAAACTGAGAATTGTTCTCCATACTAAAGTGTTACCTTATGTGGAAAAGATGCGTATGAAGTTATTTAATGAGTTCCTCAGTTCACCTGAGTCTCCTACTTCTCTGCCAGCAGCTCTTGGACCTTCCCCCTCCGTTGATGTACAATTATTATTTTTTCACTCCTGAAATCACAGAATATTTTTTCTTCAATGTAATTGGTTTTAAATTATTTAACATGAAATTAAACTGTGGTGATTTATTTCAGCTCATTTTCGCGCTTCCTGCAAGTGACGTCATCGATTAAGTTCAGTATACTTTATTTTAAATAAATAAGGCCTAACTCACTTCCAACTACCCATTGGCAGATTGCCAGCAAAACCTTAACAAAATAATTAAAACCTCTCTTCTACATACAAAGATGAGATTAAAACTCAAACTTTCATTAGAGCTGAAGTATTCCGTTAGCCAACCTCTTCTGAATATGGGTAAGATGCTAACGGACTTTTTCGAAGACACTAAACTATTTCAATAAAGAAAATATTCGACAAAAGCATGTCAATTGCAAGTAAAAAACGTGTCCAGAACAGTTTTATATTATTTTTGTGATGTTAGGGACTAGACTCACCTGAAAGCAGAGAAAACAACAACGAGAGACGGAGTTTTGCAGCTTGTCCGTTACTGCGGTGCCGCGCCGTTTCCATGGTAACTTCTGCACGCCAGTGTTTGAATGTTCGACGCGCACGCGCATTAAAACACGTCAGAGTCACGCAGCATTTGCAAAAACAACCAAAAAAACAAATCTACCAACAATTACCAGTTTAATGACCTGGACCGCTTATTTTGCAGATATGTTCAGATAACTTCGCCACTAGAATGAACATTTCTGAACTAAAACAAGTTAGGTGATCTCGCATCCGCCGCTCATCTAGCCCTTCAACTCCGAGAAATTGTGATTACAAACTGCCTGTAGTAAACCGAGTGCCTTAGTAACTTTTAAGTGTCACAGAATTAAAAAAAGATTTTGTTTTCTAATTTACCTCAAGCAAAAACTTACCTGAAAACACAGATGTCGCCGTATTCGTCTTTTCTCTGTGGGTTGAAAGAGATGAATGGTCACGTGAACAGATAAGCTCGGCAGCGGCCTTCAGTCGTGCGCCGACCCAAAGCCAACGAGCTGGAAATAGAGCACTGACTGAAGATATCAGCCAATGCCTGGCCGATGCTTCATAGATGTAATAGATTAGAGGCCGACGTACCGATCTGGGGCCGACGTCGGCCACATGTATGTGTGCTATCTGGGAACCTATTGACTCCTTCGGGCGATAGTTCAGCCAATTTTTGAACCACTGAAAATATTTCAGTCCTTGATCTTCAACTTTCTATTCCTACCCAATTGATTCCTTATTGTGATACATTAGCCTTAGAGTAGCCAATAATTGACCCATTGAACATGTTTAAGTAATGGATCTTGAAATTTCTATACCTACTTATTGACTCTTTCTTATGTTAGATCGGTCATTCAAAAGTCAATATTTGACCAAATGTACTAAGATCGGGCCCAAGAGTCGTCTATTTTGAACTTTTTAGTTCTACCCTATAGACTCCTTCTGGTGATAGTTCAGCCAATTTTTGAAAGACTGAAAATATTTCAGTCCTTGATCTTGAACTTTCTATTCCTACCCAATTGACTCCTTCTTGTGATACATTAGCCTTAGAGTAGGCAATATTTTACCCATTGGACATGTTTCAGTCCTTGATCTTGAACTTTCTATACATACTCATAGAATCCAACTGATGATACATCAGCCAATCAGAAGTCCATATTTGACCGAATGGACTTATATCAGGCCCAAGAGTCATGGATTTTGAACTTTCTATTTCTACCCAATAGACTCCTTCTGGTGATAAATTATCCATAGAGTAGCCAATATATGACCCATTGGACATGTTTCAGTTATAGATCTTGAAATTTTTATACCTACTCATTGACTCTCTCTGATGTTACATCGGTCATTCAAAAGTCCATATTTGACAAAATGGGCTAATATCGAGCCCAAGAGTCGTCGATTTTGAACTTTCTATTTCTACCCAATTGACTCCTTCTGGTGATAAATTAGCCATAGAGTAGCCAATATTTGACCCATTGAACATGTTTCAGTCATGGATGTTGAAATTTCTATACCTACTTATTGACTCTTTCTGATGTTACATCGGTCATTCAAAAGTCCATATTTGACAAAATGGGCTAATATCGGGCCCAAGAGTGATCGATTTTGTACTTTCTATTTCTAAACAATTGATTCCTTCTGTTGATAGTTCAGCCAATTTTTGACCCACTGAAAATATTTCAGTCCTTGATTTTGAACTTTCTACTTCTACCCAACTGACTCCTTCTTGTGATAC
Organism: Zacco platypus; assembly: GCA_038088235.1. Taxonomy (NCBI): domain Eukaryota; kingdom Metazoa; phylum Chordata; class Actinopteri; order Cypriniformes; family Xenocyprididae; genus Zacco; species Zacco platypus. The sequence continues at coordinate 19,519,482 of CM076064.1, forward strand.
ATTAGCCTTAGAGTAGCCAATATTTTAGCCATTGGACATGTTTCACTTATGGATCTTGACATTTTTATACCTACTCATTGACTCTTTCTGAATTTAGGTCAGTCATTCAGAAATCCATATTTGACCAATGTACTAATATCGGGCCCAATAGTCGTCGATTTTGAACTTTCTATTTCTACCCAATTGACTCCTTCTGGTGATAAATTAGCGATAGAGTAGCCAATAATTGACCCATTGAACATGTTTCAGTCATGGATCTTGAAATTTCTATACCTACTTATTGACTCTATCTGATGTTACATCGGTCATTCAAAAGTCAGTAAGTAGGTATAGAAATTTCAAAATCCATGACTGAAACATGGGCCAATAATTGACCCATTGAACATGTTTCAGTCATGGATCTTGAAATTTCTATACCTACTTATTGACTCTTTCTGATGTTACATCGGTCATTCAAAAGTCAATATTTGACCAAATGTACTAAAAGCGGGCCCAAGAGTCGTCGAATTTGAACTTTCTATTTCTACCCAATAGACTCCTTCTTGTGATAAATTAGCCATAGAGTGGCCAATATTTGACCCATTGAACATGTTTCAGTCATGGATCTTGAAATTTCTATTCCTACCCAATTGACTCCTTCTTGTGATACATTAGCATTAGAGTAGCCAATATTTTACCTATAGGACATTTTTCAGTTATGGATCTTGAAATTTTTATACCTACTTATTGACTCTTTCTGATGTTTGGTCATTCAAAAGTCAATATTTGACCAAATGTACTAATATCAGGCCCAAGAGTTGTCGATTTTGAACTTTTTAGTTCTACCCTTTGACTCCTTTTGGTGATAAATTAGCCATAGAGTAGCCAATATTTGACCCATTGAACATGTTTCAGTCATGGATCTTGAAATTTCTATTCCTACCCAATTGACTCCTTCTGGTGATAAATTAGCGATAGAGTAGCCAATATTTGACCCATTGAACATGTTTCAGTCAAGGATCTAGAAATTTCTATACCTACTTATTGACTCTTTCTGATGTTACATCGGTCATTCAAAAGTCAATATTTGACCAAATGTACTAATATCAGGCCCAAGAGTCGTCTATTTTGAACTTTTTAGTTCTACCCTTTGACTTCTTCTGGTGATAAGTTAGCCATAGAGTAGCCAATATTTTACTCATTGGACATGTTTCAGTTATGTATGTTGAAGTTTTTATACCTACTCATTGACTCTTTCTGAATTTAGGTCAGTCATTCCGAAATCCATATTTGACCAAATGTACTAATATCCGGCCTAAGAGTCGTTGATTTTGAACTTTCTATTTCACCCAATTTACTCCTTCTGGTGATAAATTAGCGATAGAGTAGCCAATAATTGACCCACTGAACATGTTTCAGTAATGGATCTTGAAATTTCTATACCTACTTATTGACTCTTTCTGATGTTACATCGGTCATTCAAAAGTCAATATTTGACCAAATGTACTAAAATTGGGCCCAAGAGTTGTCTATTTTGAACTTTTTAGTTCTACCCTATTGACTCCTTCTGGAGATAGTTCAGCCAATTTTTGACCCACTGAAAACATTTTAGTCCTTGATCTTGAACTTTCTATTTCTACCCAATTGACTCCTTCTTGTGATGCATTAGCCTTAGAGTAGCCAATATTTGACCCATTGAACATGTTTCAGTCAAGGATCTTGAAATTTCTATACCTACTTATTGACTCTTTCTGATGTTACATCGGTCATTCAGAAATCCATATTTGACCAAATGTACTAATATCGGACCCAAGAGTCGTAGATTTTGAAATTTCTATTTCTACCTAATTGACTCCTTCTGGTGATAAATTAGCGATAGAGTAGCCAATAATTGACCCATTGAACATGTTTCAGTCATGGATGTTGAAATTTCTATACCTACTTATTGACTCTTTCTGATGTTATATCGGTCATTCAAAAGTCAATATTTGACCAAATGTACTAATATCGGGCCCAAGAGTCGTCGATTATGAACTTTCTATTTCTACACTATTGACTTCTTCTGGAGATAATTCAGCCAATTTTTGATCCACTGAAAATATTTCAGTGCTTGATCTTGAACTTTCTATTCCTACCCAATTGACTCCTTCTGGTGATAGATTAGCCATAGAGTAGCCAATATTTGACCCATTGAACATGTTTCAGTCATGGATCTTGAAATTTCTATACCTACTTATTGACTCTTTCTGATGTTACATCGGTCATTCAGAAATCCATATTTGACCAAATGTACTAATATCGGGCCCAAGAGTCGTCAATTTTGAACTTTTTAGTTCTACCCTATTGACTTCTTCTGGAGATAGTTCAGCCAATTTTTTACCCACTGAAAATATTTCAGTCCTTGATCTTGAACTTTCTATTCCTACCCAATTGACTCCTTCTTGTGATACATTAGCCTTAGAGTAGCCAATATTTGACCCATTGAACATGTTTCAGTCAAGGATCTTGAAATTTCTATACCTACTTATTGACTCTTTCTGATGTTACATCGGTCATTCAGAAATCCATATTTGACCAAATGTACTAATATCGGACCCAAGAGTCGTAGATTTTGAAATTTCTATTTCTACCTAATTGACTCCTTCTGGTGATAAATTAGCGATAGAGTAGCCAATAATTGACCCATTGAACATGTTTCAGTCATGGATGTTGAAATTTCTATACCTACTTATTGACTCTTTCTGATGTTATATCGGTCATTCAAAAGTCAATATTTGACCAAATGTACTAATATCGGGCCCAAGAGTCGTCGATTATGAACTTTCTATTTCTACCCAATAGACTCCTTCTTGTGATAAATCAGCCATAGAGTAGCCAATATTTGACCCATTGAACATCTTTCAGTTATGGATCTTGAAATTTCTATACCTACTTATTGACTCTTTCTGATGTTATATCAGTCATTCAAAAGTCAATATTTGACCAAATGTACTAACAGTGGGCCCAAGAGTGGTCTATGTTGAACTTTTTACTTCTACACTATTGACTTCTTCTGGAGATAATTCAGCCAATTTTTGATCCACTGAAAATATTTCAGTGCTTGATCTTGAACTTTCTATTCCTACCCAATTGACTCCTTCTGGTGATAGATTAGCCATAGAGTAGCCAATATTTGACCCATTGAACATGTTTCAGTCATGGATCTTGAAATTTCTATACCTACTTATTGACTCTATCTGATGTTACATCGGTCATTCAAAAGTCAATATTTGACCAAATGTACTAAAATCGGGCCCAAGAGTCGTCTATTTTGAACTTTTTAGTTCAACTTCTTGACTCCTTCTGGTGATAAATTAGCCATAGAGTAGCCAATATTTGACCCACTGAATATTTTTCAGTCATGGATCTTGAAATTTCTATACCTACTTATTGACTCTTTCTGATGTTATATCAGTCATTCAAAAGTCAATATTTGACTAAATGTACTAACACTGGGCCCAAGAGTGGTCTATGTTGAACTTTTTACTTCTACACTATTGACTTCTTCTGGAGATAATTCAGCCAATTTTTGATCCACTGAAAATATTTCAGTGCTTGATCTTGAACTTTCTATTCCTACCCAATTGACTCCTTCTGGTGATAGATTAGCCATAGAGTACCCAATATTTGACCCATTGAACATGTTTCAGTCATGGATCTTGAAATTTCTATACCTACTTATTGACTCTATCTGATGTTAAATCGGTCATTCAAAAGTCAATATTTGACCAAATGTACTAATATCGGGCCCAAGAGTCGTCTATTTTGAACTTTTTAGTTCTACCCTTTGACTCCTTTTGGTGATAAATTAGCCATAGAGTAGCCAATATTTGACCCATTGAACATGTTTCAGTCATGGATCTTGAAATTTCTATTCCTATCCAATTGACTCCTTCTTGTGATACATTAGCATTAGAGTAGCCAATATTTTACCCATTGGACATGTTTCAGTTATGGATCTTGACATTTTTATACCTACTCATTGACTCTTTCTGATGTTATATAGGTCATTCAAAAGTCAATATTTGACCAAATGTACTAAAATCGGGCCCAAGAGTCGTCTATTTTGAACTTTCTATTTCTACCCAATTTACTCCTTCTGGTGATAAATTAGCCATAGAGTAGCCAATATTTGACCCATTGAACATGTTTCAGTTATGGATCTTGAAATTTCTATACCTACTTATTGACTCTTTCTGATGTTATATCGGTCATTCAAAAGTCAATATTTAACCAAATATACTAATATCATGCCCAAGAGTCGTCGATTTTGAACTTTTTAGTTCTACCCTATTCACTCCTTTTTGCGATAGTTCAGCCAATTTTTGACCCACTGAAAATATTTCAGTCCTTGATCTTGAAATTTCTATTCCTACCCAGTTGACTCCTTCTTGTGATACATTAGCATTAGAGTAGCCAATATTTTACCCATTGGACATGTTTCAGTTATGGATCTTGAAGTTTTTATACCTACTCATTGACTCTTTCTGAATTTAGGTCAGTCATTCCGAAATCCATATTTGACCAAATGTACTAATATCGGGCCTAAGAGTCGTCGATTTTGAACTTTCTATTTCTACCCAATTTACTCCTTCTGGTGATAAATTAGCGAGAGAGTAGCCAATAATTGACCCATGGAACATGTTTCAGTAATGGATCTTGAAATTTCTATACCTACTTATTGACTCTTTCTGATGTTATATCGGTCATTCAAAAGTCAATATTTGACCAAATGTACTAATATCAGGCCCAAGAGTCGTCTATTTTGAAATTTTTAGTTCTACCCTTTGACTCCTTCTGGTGATAGTTCAGCCAATTTTTGACCCACTGAAAATATTTTAGTCCTTGATCTTGAACTTTCTATTCCTACCCAATTGACTCCTTCTTTTGATACATTAGCCTTAGAGTAGCCAATATTTTACCCATTGGACATGTTTCAGACATGGATCTTGAAACTTCTATACCTACTTATTGACTCTTTCTGATGTTATATCGGTCATTCAAAGGTCAATATTTGACCAAATGTACTAATATCAGGCCCAAGAGTAGTCGATTTTGAACTTTTTAGTTCTACCCTTTGACTCCTTCTGGTGATAGTTCAGACAATTTTTGACCCACTGAAAATATTTCAGTCCTTGATCTTGAACTTTCTATTCCTACCCAATTGACTCCTTCTGGTGATAAATTAGAGATAGAGTAGCCAATAATTGACCCATTGAACATGTTTCAGTTATGGATCTTGAAATTTCTATACCTACTTATTGACTCTTTCTTATGTTACATCGGTCATTCAAAAGTCAATATTTGACCAAATGTACAAAGATCGGGCCCAAGAGTCATCTATTTTGAACTTTTTAGTTCTACCCTTTGACTCCTTCTGGTGATAAATTAGCCATAGAGTAGCCAATATTTGACCCATTGAACATGTTTCAGTCATGGATCTTGAAATTTCTATACCTACTTATTGACTCTATCTGATGTTACATCGGTCATTCAAAAGTCAATATTTGACCAAATGTACTAAAATCGGGCCCAAGAGTCATCTATTTTGAACTTTTTAGTTCAACCCTTTGACTCCTTCTAGTGATAAATTAGCCATAGAGTAGCCAATATTTGACCCATTGAATATTTTTCAGTCATGGATCTTGAAATTTTTATACCTACTTATTGACTCTTTCTGATGTTACATCGGTCATTCAAAACTCAATATTTGACCAAATGTACTTAGATCGGGCCCAAGAGTCGTCGATTTTGAAATTTTTAGTTCTACCCTATTGACTTCTTCTGGAGATAGTTCAGCCAATTTTTGACCCACTGAAAATATTTCAGTCCTTGATCTTAAACTTTCTATTCCTACCCAATTGACTCCTTCTTGTGATACATTAGCCTTAGAGTAGCCAATATTTTACCCATTGGACATGTTTCAGTTTTGGATCTTGAAATTTTTATAACTACTCATTGACTCTTTTTGAATTTAGATCAGTCTTTCAGAAATCCATATTTGACAAAAAGTACTAATATCGGGTCCAAGAGTCGTGGATTTTGAACTTTCTATTTCTACCCAATAGACTCCTTCTTGTGATAAATTTGCCATAGAGTAGCCAATATTTGACCCATTGAACATGTTTCAGTCATGGATCTTGAAATTTCTATACCTACTTATTGACTCTTTCTGATGTTACATCGGTCATTCAAAAGTCAATATTTGACCAAATGTACTAACACTGGGCCCAAGAGTCGTCTATTTTGAACTTTTTAGTTCTACCCTATTGACTTCTTCTGGTGATAGTTCAGCCAATTATTGACCAACTGAAAATATTTCAGTCCTTGATCTTGAACTTTCTATTCCTACCCAATTGACTCCTTCTGGTGATAAATTAGCGATAGAGTAGCCAATAATTGACCCATTGAACATGTTTAAGTAATGGATCTTGAAATTTCTATACCTACTTATTGACTCTTTCTTATGTTACATCGGTCATTCAAAAGTCAATATTTGACCAAATGTACTAAGATCGGGCCCAAGAGTCGTCTATTTTGAACTTTTTAGTTCTACCCTTTGACTCCTTCTGGTGATAAATTAGCCATAGAGTAGCCAATATTTGACCCATTGAACATGTTTCAGTCAAGGAGCTTGAAATTTCTATACCTACTTATTGACTCTTTCTGATGTCATATCGGTCATTCAAAAGTCAATATTTGACCAAATGTACTAAAATCGGGCCCAAGAGTCGTCTATTTTGAACTTTTTAGTTCAACTTCTTGACTCCTTCTGGTGATAAATTAGCCATAGAGTAGCCAATATTTGACCCACTGAATATTTTTCAGTCATGGATCTTGAAATTTCTATACCTACTTATTGACTCTTTCTGATGTTATATCAGTCATTCAAAAGTCAATATTTGACTAAATGTACTAACACTGGGCCCAAGAGTGGTCTATGTTGAACTTTTTACTTCTACACTATTGACTTCTTCTGGAGATAATTCAGCCAATTTTTGATCCACTGAAAATATTTCAGTGCTTGATCTTGAACTTTCTATTCCTACCCAATTGACTCCTTCTGGTGATAGATTAGCCATAGAGTACCCAATATTTGACCCATTGAACATGTTTCAGTCATGGATCTTGAAATTTCTATACCTACTTATTGACTCTATCTGATGTTAAATCGGTCATTCAAAAGTCAATATTTGACCAAATGTACTAATATCGGGCCCAAGAGTCGTCTATTTTGAACTTTTTAGTTCTACCCAATTGACTCCTTCTGGTGATAAATTAGCGATAGAGTAGCCAATATTTGACCCATTGAACATGTTTCAGTCATGGATCTTGAAATTTCTATTCCTATCCAATTGACTCCTTCTTGTGATACATTAGCATTAGAGTAGCCAATATTTTACCCATTGGACATGTTTCAGTTATGGATCTTGACATTTTTATACCTACTCATTGACTCTTTCTGATGTTATATAGGTCATTCAAAAGTCAATATTTGACCAAATGTACTAAAATCGGGCCCAAGAGTCGTCTATTTTGAACTTTCTATTTCTACCCAATTTACTCCTTCTGGTGATAAATTAGCCATAGAGTAGCCAATATTTGACCCATTGAACATGTTTCAGTCATGGATCTTGAAATTTCTATTCCTACCCAATTGACTCCTTCTGGTGATAAATTAGCGATAGAGTAGCCAATATTTGACCCATTGAACATGTTTCAGTCAAGGATCTAGAAATTTCTATACCTACTTATTGACTCTTTCTGATGTTACATCGGTCATTCAAAAGTCAATATTTGACCAAATGTACTAATATCAGGCCCAAGAGTCGTCTATTTTGAACTTTTTAGTTCTACCCTTTGACTTCTTCTGGTGATAAGTTAGCCATAGAGTAGCCAATATTTTACTCATTGGACATGTTTCAGTTATGTATGTTGAAGTTTTTATACCTACTCATTGACTCTTTCTGAATTTAGGTCAGTCATTCCGAAATCCATATTTGACCAAATGTACTAATATCCGGCCTAAGAGTCGTTGATTTTGAACTTTCTATTTCACCCAATTTACTCCTTCTGGTGATAAATTAGCGATAGAGTAGCCAATAATTGACCCACTGAACATGTTTCAGTAATGGATCTTGAAATTTCTATACCTACTTATTGACTCTTTCTGATGTTACATCGGTCATTCAAAAGTCAATATTTGACCAAATGTACTAAAATTGGGCCCAAGAGTTGTCTATTTTGAACTTTTTAGTTCTACCCTATTGACTCCTTCTGGAGATAGTTCAGCCAATTTTTGACCCACTGAAAACATTTTAGTCCTTGATCTTGAACTTTCTATTTCTACCCAATTGACTCCTTCTTGTGATGCATTAGCCTTAGAGTAGCCAATATTTGACCCATTGAACATGTTTCAGTCAAGGATCTTGAAATTTCTATACCTACTTATTGACTCTTTCTGATGTTACATCGGTCATTCAGAAATCCATATTTGACCAAATGTACTAATATCGGACCCAAGAGTCGTAGATTTTGAAATTTCTATTTCTACCTAATTGACTCCTTCTGGTGATAAATTAGCGATAGAGTAGCCAATAATTGACCCATTGAACATGTTTCAGTCATGGATGTTGAAATTTCTATACCTACTTATTGACTCTTTCTGATGTTATATCGGTCATTCAAAAGTCAATATTTGACCAAATGTACTAATATCGGGCCCAAGAGTCGTCGATTATGAACTTTCTATTTCTACACTATTGACTTCTTCTGGAGATAATTCAGCCAATTTTTGATCCACTGAAAATATTTCAGTGCTTGATCTTGAACTTTCTATTCCTACCCAATTGACTCCTTCTGGTGATAGATTAGCCATAGAGTAGCCAATATTTGACCCATTGAACATGTTTCAGTCATGGATCTTGAAATTTCTATACCTACTTATTGACTCTTTCTGATGTTACATCTGTCATTCAGAAATCCATATTTGACCAAATGTACTAATATCGGGCCCAAGAGTCGTCAATTTTGAACTTTTTAGTTCTACCCTATTGACTTCTTCTGGAGATAGTTCAGCCAATTTTTTACCCACTGAAAATATTTCAGTCCTTGATCTTGAACTTTCTATTCCTACCCAATTGACTCCTTCTTGTGATACATTAGCCTTAGAGTAGCCAATATTTGACCCATTGAACATGTTTCAGTCAAGGATCTTGAAATTTCTATACCTACTTATTGACTCTTTCTGATGTTACATCGGTCATTCAGAAATCCATATTTGACCAAATGTACTAATATCGGACCCAAGAGTCGTAGATTTTGAAATTTCTATTTCTACCTAATTGACTCCTTCTGGTGATAAATTAGCGATAGAGTAGCCAATAATTGACCCATTGAACATGTTTCAGTCATGGATGTTGAAATTTCTATACCTACTTATTGACTCTTTCTGATGTTATATCGGTCATTCAAAAGTCAATATTTGACCAAATGTACTAATATCGGGCCCAAGAGTCGTCGATTATGAACTTTCTATTTCTACCCAATAGACTCCTTCTTGTGATAAATCAGCCATAGAGTAGCCAATATTTGACCCATTGAACATCTTTCAGTTATGGATCTTGAAATTTCTATACCTACTTATTGACTCTTTCTGATGTTATATCAGTCATTCAAAAGTCAATATTTGACCAAATGTACTAACAGTGGGCCCAAGAGTGGTCTATGTTGAACTTTTTACTTCTACACTATTGACTTCTTCTGGAGATAATTCAGCCAATTTTTGATCCACTGAAAATATTTCAGTGCTTGATCTTGAACTTTCTATTCCTACCCAATTGACTCCTTCTGGTGATAGATTAGCCATAGAGTAGCCAATATTTGACCCATTGAACATGTTTCAGTCATGGATCTTGAAATTTCTATACCTACTTATTGACTCTATCTGATGTTACATCGGTCATTCAAAAGTCAATATTTGACCAAATGTACTAAAATCGGGCCCAAGAGTCGTCTATTTTGAACTTTTTAGTTCAACTTCTTGACTCCTTCTGGTGATAAATTAGCCATAGAGTAGCCAATATTTGACCCACTGAATATTTTTCAGTCATGGATCTTGAAATTTCTATACCTACTTATTGACTCTTTCTGATGTTATATCAGTCATTCAAAAGTCAATATTTGACTAAATGTACTAACACTGGGCCCAAGAGTGGTCTATGTTGAACTTTTTACTTCTACACTATTGACTTCTTCTGGAGATAATTCAGCCAATTTTTGATCCACTGAAAATATTTCAGTGCTTGATCTTGAACTTTCTATTCCTACCCAATTGACTCCTTCTGGTGATAGATTAGCCATAGAGTACCCAATATTTGACCCATTGAACATGTTTCAGTCATGGATCTTGAAATTTCTATACCTACTTATTGACTCTATCTGATGTTAAATCGGTCATTCAAAAGTCAATATTTGACCAAATGTACTAATATCGGGCCCAAGAGTCGTCTATTTTGAACTTTTTAGTTCTACCCTTTGACTCCTTTTGGTGATAAATTAGCCATAGAGTAGCCAATATTTGACCCATTGAACATGTTTCAGTCATGGATCTTGAAATTTCTATTCCTATCCAATTGACTCCTTCTTGTGATACATTAGCATTAGAGTAGCCAATATTTTACCCATTGGACATGTTTCAGTTATGGATCTTGACATTTTTATACCTACTCATTGACTCTTTCTGATGTTATATAGGTCATTCAAAAGTCAATATTTGACCAAATGTACTAAAATCGGGCCCAAGAGTCGTCTATTTTGAACTTTCTATTTCTACCCAATTTACTCCTTCTGGTGATAAATTAGCCATAGAGTAGCCAATATTTGACCCATTGAACATGTTTCAGTTATGGATCTTGAAATTTCTATACCTACTTATTGACTCTTTCTGATGTTATATCGGTCATTCAAAAGTCAATATTTAACCAAATATACTAATATCATGCCCAAGAGTCGTCGATTTTGAACTTTTTAGTTCTACCCTATTCACTCCTTTTTGCGATAGTTCAGCCAATTTTTGACCCACTGAAAATATTTCAGTCCTTGATCTTGAAATTTCTATTCCTACCCAGTTGACTCCTTCTTGTGATACATTAGCATTAGAGTAGCCAATATTTTACCCATTGGACATGTTTCAGTTATGGATCTTGAAGTTTTTATACCTACTCATTGACTCTTTCTGAATTTAGGTCAGTCATTCCGAAATCCATATTTGACCAAATGTACTAATATCGGGCCTAAGAGTCGTCGATTTTGAACTTTCTATTTCTACCCAATTTACTCCTTCTGGTGATAAATTAGCGAGAGAGTAGCCAATAATTGACCCATGGAACATGTTTCAGTAATGGATCTTGAAATTTCTATACCTACTTATTGACTCTTTCTGATGTTATATCGGTCATTCAAAAGTCAATATTTGACCAAATGTACTAATATCAGGCCCAAGAGTCGTCTATTTTGAAATTTTTAGTTCTACCCTTTGACTCCTTCTGGTGATAGTTCAGCCAATTTTTGACCCACTGAAAATATTTTAGTCCTTGATCTTGAACTTTCTATTCCTACCCAATTGACTCCTTCTTTTGATACATTAGCCTTAGAGTAGCCAATATTTTACCCATTGGACATGTTTCAGACATGGATCTTGAAACTTCTATACCTACTTATTGACTCTTTCTGATGTTATATCGGTCATTCAAAGGTCAATATTTGACCAAATGTACTAATATCAGGCCCAAGAGTAGTCGATTTTGAACTTTTTAGTTCTACCCTTTGACTCCTTCTGGTGATAGTTCAGACAATTTTTGACCCACTGAAAATATTTCAGTCCTTGATCTTGAACTTTCTATTCCTACCCAATTGACTCCTTCTGGTGATAAATTAGAGATAGAGTAGCCAATAATTGACCCATTGAACATGTTTCAGTTATGGATCTTGAAATTTCTATACCTACTTATTGACTCTTTCTTATGTTACATCGGTCATTCAAAAGTCAATATTTGACCAAATGTACAAAGATCGGGCCCAAGAGTCATCTATTTTGAACTTTTTAGTTCTACCCTTTGACTCCTTCTGGTGATAAATTAGCCATAGAGTAGCCAATATTTGACCCATTGAACATGTTTCAGTCATGGATCTTGAAATTTCTATACCTACTTATTGACTCTATCTGATGTTACATCGGTCATTCAAAAGTCAATATTTGACCAAATGTACTAAAATCGGGCCCAAGAGTCATCTATTTTGAACTTTTTAGTTCAACCCTTTGACTCCTTCTAGTGATAAATTAGCCATAGAGTAGCCAATATTTGACCCATTGAATATTTTTCAGTCATGGATCTTGGAATTTTTATACCTACTTATTGACTCTTTCTGATGTTACATCGGTCATTCAAAACTCAATATTTGACCAAATGTACTTAGATCGGGCCCAAGAGTCGTCGATTTTGAAATTTTTAGTTCTACCCTATTGACTTCTTCTGGAGATAGTTCAGCCAATTTTTGACCCACTGAAAATATTTCAGTCCTTGATCTTAAACTTTCTATTCCTACCCAATTGACTCCTTCTTGTGATACATTAGCCTTAGAGTAGCCAATATTTTACCCATTGGACATGTTTCAGTTTTGGATCTTGAAATTTTTATAACTACTCATTGACTCTTTTTGAATTTAGATCAGTCTTTCAGAAATCCATATTTGACAAAAAGTACTAATATCGGGTCCAAGAGTCGTGGATTTTGAACTTTCTATTTCTACCCAATAGACTCCTTCTTGTGATAAATTTGCCATAGAGTAGCCAATATTTGACCCATTGAACATGTTTCAGTCATGGATCTTGAAATTTCTATACCTACTTATTGACTCTTTCTGATGTTACATCGGTCATTCAAAAGTCAATATTTGACCAAATGTACTAACACTGGGCCCAAGAGTCGTCTATTTTGAACTTTTTAGTTCTACCCTATTGACTTCTTCTGGTGATAGTTCAGCCAATTATTGACCAACTGAAAATATTTCAGTCCTTGATCTTGAACTTTCTATTCCTACCCAATTGACTCCTTCTGGTGATAAATTAGCGATAGAGTAGCCAATAATTGACCCATTGAACATGTTTAAGTAATGGATCTTGAAATTTCTATACCTACTTATTGACTCTTTCTTATGTTACATCGGTCATTCAAAAGTCAATATTTGACCAAATGTACTAAGATCGGGCCCAAGAGTCGTCTATTTTGAACTTTTTAGTTCTACCCTTTGACTCCTTCTGGTGATAAATTAGCCATAGAGTAGCCAATATTTGACCCATTGAACATGTTTCAGTCAAGGAGCTTGAAATTTCTATACCTACTTATTGACTCTTTCTGATGTCATATCGGTCATTCAAAAGTCAATATTTGACCAAATGTACTAAAATCGGGCCCAAGAGTCGTCTATTTTGAACTTTTTAGTTCAACTTCTTGACTCCTTCTGGTGATAAATTAGCCATAGAGTAGCCAATATTTGACCCACTGAATATTTTTCAGTCATGGATCTTGAAATTTCTATACCTACTTATTGACTCTTTCTGATGTTATATCAGTCATTCAAAAGTCAATATTTGACTAAATGTACTAACACTGGGCCCAAGAGTGGTCTATGTTGAACTTTTTACTTCTACACTATTGACTTCTTCTGGAGATAATTCAGCCAATTTTTGATCCACTGAAAATATTTCAGTGCTTGATCTTGAACTTTCTATTCCTACCCAATTGACTCCTTCTGGTGATAGATTAGCCATAGAGTACCCAATATTTGACCCATTGAACATGTTTCAGTCATGGATCTTGAAATTTCTATACCTACTTATTGACTCTATCTGATGTTAAATCGGTCATTCAAAAGTCAATATTTGACCAAATGTACTAATATCGGGCCCAAGAGTCGTCTATTTTGAACTTTTTAGTTCTACCCAATTGACTCCTTCTGGTGATAAATTAGCGATAGAGTAGCCAATATTTGACCCATTGAACATGTTTCAGTCATGGATCTTGAAATTTCTATTCCTATCCAATTGACTCCTTCTTGTGATACATTAGCATTAGAGTAGCCAATATTTTACCCATTGGACATGTTTCAGTTATGGATCTTGACATTTTTATACCTACTCATTGACTCTTTCTGATGTTATATAGGTCATTCAAAAGTCAATATTTGACCAAATGTACTAAAATCGGGCCCAAGAGTCGTCTATTTTGAACTTTCTATTTCTACCCAATTTACTCCTTCTGGTGATAAATTAGCCATAGAGTAGCCAATATTTGACCCATTGAACATGTTTCAGTCATGGATCTTGAAATTTCTATTCCTACCCAATTGACTCCTTCTGGTGATAAATTAGCGATAGAGTAGCCAATATTTGACCCATTGAACATGTTTCAGTCAAGGATCTAGAAATTTCTATACCTACTTATTGACTCTTTCTGATGTTACATCGGTCATTCAAAAGTCAATATTTGACCAAATGTACTAATATCAGGCCCAAGAGTCGTCTATTTTGAACTTTTTAGTTCTACCCTTTGACTTCTTCTGGTGATAAGTTAGCCATAGAGTAGCCAATATTTTACTCATTGGACATGTTTCAGTTATGTATGTTGAAGTTTTTATACCTACTCATTGACTCTTTCTGAATTTAGGTCAGTCATTCCGAAATCCATATTTGACCAAATGTACTAATATCCGGCCTAAGAGTCGTTGATTTTGAACTTTCTATTTCACCCAATTTACTCCTTCTGGTGATAAATTAGCGATAGAGTAGCCAATAATTGACCCACTGAACATGTTTCAGTAATGGATCTTGAAATTTCTATACCTACTTATTGACTCTTTCTGATGTTACATCGGTCATTCAAAAGTCAATATTTGACCAAATGTACTAAAATTGGGCCCAAGAGTTGTCTATTTTGAACTTTTTAGTTCTACCCTATTGACTCCTTCTGGAGATAGTTCAGCCAATTTTTGACCCACTGAAAACATTTTAGTCCTTGATCTTGAACTTTCTATTTCTACCCAATTGACTCCTTCTTGTGATGCATTAGCCTTAGAGTAGCCAATATTTGACCCATTGAACATGTTTCAGTCAAGGATCTTGAAATTTCTATACCTACTTATTGACTCTTTCTGATGTTACATCGGTCATTCAGAAATCCATATTTGACCAAATGTACTAATATCGGACCCAAGAGTCGTAGATTTTGAAATTTCTATTTCTACCTAATTGACTCCTTCTGGTGATAAATTAGCGATAGAGTAGCCAATAATTGACCCATTGAACATGTTTCAGTCATGGATGTTGAAATTTCTATACCTACTTATTGACTCTTTCTGATGTTATATCGGTCATTCAAAAGTCAATATTTGACCAAATGTACTAATATCGGGCCCAAGAGTCGTCGATTATGAACTTTCTATTTCTACACTATTGACTTCTTCTGGAGATAATTCAGCCAATTTTTGATCCACTGAAAATATTTCAGTGCTTGATCTTGAACTTTCTATTCCTACCCAATTGACTCCTTCTGGTGATAGATTAGCCATAGAGTAGCCAATATTTGACCCATTGAACATGTTTCAGTCATGGATCTTGAAATTTCTATACCTACTTATTGACTCTTTCTGATGTTACATCGGTCATTCAGAAATCCATATTTGACCAAATGTACTAATATCGGGCCCAAGAGTCGTCAATTTTGAACTTTTTAGTTCTACCCTATTGACTTCTTCTGGAGATAGTTCAGCCAATTTTTTACCCACTGAAAATATTTCAGTCCTTGATCTTGAACTTTCTATTCCTACCCAATTGACTCCTTCTTGTGATACATTAGCCTTAGAGTAGCCAATATTTGACCCATTGAACATGTTTCAGTCAAGGATCTTGAAATTTCTATACCTACTTATTGACTCTTTCTGATGTTACATCGGTCATTCAGAAATCCATATTTGACCAAATGTACTAATATCGGACCCAAGAGTCGTAGATTTTGAAATTTCTATTTCTACCTAATTAACTCCTTCTGGTGATAAATTAGCGATAGAGTAGCCAATAATTGACCCATTGAACATGTTTCAGTCATGGATGTTGAAATTTCTATACCTACTTATTGACTCTTTCTGATGTTATATCGGTCATTCAAAAGTCAATATTTGACCAAATGTACTAATATCGGGCCCAAGAGTCGTCGATTATGAACTTTCTATTTCTACCCAATAGACTCCTTCTTGTGATAAATCAGCCATAGAGTAGCCAATATTTGACCCATTGAACATCTTTCAGTTATGGATCTTGAAATTTCTATACCTACTTATTGACTCTTTCTGATGTTATATCAGTCATTCAAAAGTCAATATTTGACCAAATGTACTAACAGTGGGCCCAAGAGTGGTCTATGTTGAACTTTTTACTTCTACACTATTGACTTCTTCTGGAGATAATTCAGCCAATTTTTGATCCACTGAAAATATTTCAGTGCTTGATCTTGAACTTTCTATTCCTACCCAATTGACTCCTTCTGGTGATAGATTAGCCATAGAGTAGCCAATATTTGACCCATTGAACATGTTTCAGTCATGGATCTTGAAATTTCTATACCTACTTATTGACTCTATCTGATGTTACATCGGTCATTCAAAAGTCAATATTTGACCAAATGTACTAAAATCGGGCCCAAGAGTCGTCTATTTTGAACTTTTTAGTTCAACTTCTTGACTCCTTCTGGTGATAAATTAGCCATAGAGTAGCCAATATTTGACCCACTGAATATTTTTCAGTCATGGATCTTGAAATTTCTATACCTACTTATTGACTCTTTCTGATGTTATATCAGTCATTCAAAAGTCAATATTTGACTAAATGTACTAACACTGGGCCCAAGAGTGGTCTATGTTGAACTTTTTACTTCTACACTATTGACTTCTTCTGGAGATAATTCAGCCAATTTTTGATCCACTGAAAATATTTCAGTGCTTGATCTTGAACTTTCTATTCCTACCCAATTGACTCCTTCTGGTGATAGATTAGCCATAGAGTACCCAATATTTGACCCATTGAACATGTTTCAGTCATGGATCTTGAAATTTCTATACCTACTTATTGACTCTATCTGATGTTAAATCGGTCATTCAAAAGTCAATATTTGACCAAATGTACTAATATCGGGCCCAAGAGTCGTCTATTTTGAACTTTTTAGTTCTACCCTTTGACTCCTTTTGGTGATAAATTAGCCATAGAGTAGCCAATATTTGACCCATTGAACATGTTTCAGTCATGGATCTTGAAATTTCTATTCCTATCCAATTGACTCCTTCTTGTGATACATTAGCATTAGAGTAGCCAATATTTTACCCATTGGACATGTTTCAGTTATGGATCTTGACATTTTTATACCTACTCATTGACTCTTTCTGATGTTATATAGGTCATTCAAAAGTCAATATTTGACCAAATGTACTAAAATCGGGCCCAAGAGTCGTCTATTTTGAACTTTCTATTTCTACCCAATTTACTCCTTCTGGTGATAAATTAGCCATAGAGTAGCCAATATTTGACCCATTGAACATGTTTCAGTTATGGATCTTGAAATTTCTATACCTACTTATTGACTCTTTCTGATGTTATATCGGTCATTCAAAAGTCAATATTTAACCAAATATACTAATATCATGCCCAAGAGTCGTCGATTTTGAACTTTTTAGTTCTACCCTATTCACTCCTTTTTGCGATAGTTCAGCCAATTTTTGACCCACTGAAAATATTTCAGTCCTTGATCTTGAAATTTCTATTCCTACCCAGTTGACTCCTTCTTGTGATACATTAGCATTAGAGTAGCCAATATTTTACCCATTGGACATGTTTCAGTTATGGATCTTGAAGTTTTTATACCTACTCATTGACTCTTTCTGAATTTAGGTCAGTCATTCCGAAATCCATATTTGACCAAATGTACTAATATCGGGCCTAAGAGTCGTCGATTTTGAACTTTCTATTTCTACCCAATTTACTCCTTCTGGTGATAAATTAGCGAGAGAGTAGCCAATAATTGACCCATGGAACATGTTTCAGTAATGGATCTTGAAATTTCTATACCTACTTATTGACTCTTTCTGATGTTATATCGGTCATTCAAAAGTCAATATTTGACCAAATGTACTAATATCAGGCCCAAGAGTCGTCTATTTTGAAATTTTTAGTTCTACCCTTTGACTCCTTCTGGTGATAGTTCAGCCAATTTTTGACCCACTGAAAATATTTTAGTCCTTGATCTTGAACTTTCTATTCCTACCCAATTGACTCCTTCTTTTGATACATTAGCCTTAGAGTAGCCAATATTTTACCCATTGGACATGTTTCAGACATGGATCTTGAAACTTCTATACCTACTTATTGACTCTTTCTGATGTTATATCGGTCATTCAAAGGTCAATATTTGACCAAATGTACTAATATCAGGCCCAAGAGTAGTCGATTTTGAACTTTTTAGTTCTACCCTTTGACTCCTTCTGGTGATAGTTCAGACAATTTTTGACCCACTGAAAATATTTCAGTCCTTGATCTTGAACTTTCTATTCCTACCCAATTGACTCCTTCTGGTGATAAATTAGAGATAGAGTAGCCAATAATTGACCCATTGAACATGTTTCAGTTATGGATCTTGAAATTTCTATACCTACTTATTGACTCTTTCTTATGTTACATCGGTCATTCAAAAGTCAATATTTGACCAAATGTACAAAGATCGGGCCCAAGAGTCATCTATTTTGAACTTTTTAGTTCTACCCTTTGACTCCTTCTGGTGATAAATTAGCCATAGAGTAGCCAATATTTGACCCATTGAACATGTTTCAGTCATGGATCTTGAAATTTCTATACCTACTTATTGACTCTATCTGATGTTACATCGGTCATTCAAAAGTCAATATTTGACCAAATGTACTAAAATCGGGCCCAAGAGTCATCTATTTTGAACTTTTTAGTTCAACCCTTTGACTCCTTCTAGTGATAAATTAGCCATAGAGTAGCCAATATTTGACCCATTGAATATTTTTCAGTCATGGATCTTGAAATTTTTATACCTACTTATTGACTCTTTCTGATGTTACATCGGTCATTCAAAACTCAATATTTGACCAAATGTACTTAGATCGGGCCCAAGAGTCGTCGATTTTGAAATTTTTAGTTCTACCCTATTGACTTCTTCTGGAGATAGTTCAGCCAATTTTTGACCCACTGAAAATATTTCAGTCCTTGATCTTAAACTTTCTATTCCTACCCAATTGACTCCTTCTTGTGATACATTAGCCTTAGAGTAGCCAATATTTTACCCATTGGACATGTTTCAGTTTTGGATCTTGAAATTTTTATAACTACTCATTGACTCTTTTTGAATTTAGATCAGTCTTTCAGAAATCCATATTTGACAAAAAGTACTAATATCGGGTCCAAGAGTCGTGGATTTTGAACTTTCTATTTCTACCCAATAGACTCCTTCTTGTGATAAATTTGCCATAGAGTAGCCAATATTTGACCCATTGAACATGTTTCAGTCATGGATCTTGAAATTTCTATACCTACTTATTGACTCTTTCTGATGTTACATCGGTCATTCAAAAGTCAATATTTGACCAAATGTACTAACACTGGGCCCAAGAGTCGTCTATTTTGAACTTTTTAGTTCTACCCTATTGACTTCTTCTGGTGATAGTTCAGCCAATTATTGACCAACTGAAAATATTTCAGTCCTTGATCTTGAACTTTCTATTCCTACCCAATTGACTCCTTCTGGTGATAAATTAGCGATAGAGTAGCCAATAATTGACCCATTGAACATGTTTAAGTAATGGATCTTGAAATTTCTATACCTACTTATTGACTCTTTCTTATGTTACATCGGTCATTCAAAAGTCAATATTTGACCAAATGTACTAAGATCGGGCCCAAGAGTCGTCTATTTTGAACTTTTTAGTTCTACCCTTTGACTCCTTCTGGTGATAAATTAGCCATAGAGTAGCCAATATTTGACCCATTGAACATGTTTCAGTCAAGGAGCTTGAAATTTCTATACCTACTTATTGACTCTTTCTGATGTCATATCGGTCATTCAAAAGTCAATATTTGACCAAATGTACTAAAATCGGGCCCAAGAGTCGTCTATTTTGAACTTTTTAGTTCAACTTCTTGACTCCTTCTGGTGATAAATTAGCCATAGAGTAGCCAATATTTGACCCACTGAATATTTTTCAGTCATGGATCTTGAAATTTCTATACCTACTTATTGACTCTTTCTGATGTTATATCAGTCATTCAAAAGTCAATATTTGACTAAATGTACTAACACTGGGCCCAAGAGTGGTCTATGTTGAACTTTTTACGTCTACACTATTGACTTCTTCTGGAGATAATTCAGCCAATTTTTGATCCACTGAAAATATTTCAGTGCTTGATCTTGAACTTTCTATTCCTACCCAATTGACTCCTTCTGGTGATAGATTAGCCATAGAGTACCCAATATTTGACCCATTGAACATGTTTCAGTCATGGATCTTGAAATTTCTATACCTACTTATTGACTCTATCTGATGTTAAATCGGTCATTCAAAAGTCAATATTTGACCAAATGTACTAATATCGGGCCCAAGAGTCGTCTATTTTGAACTTTCTATTTCTACCCAATTTACTCCTTCTGGTGATAAATTAGCCATAGAGTAGCCAATATTTGACCCATTGAACATGTTTCAGTCATGGATCTTGAAATTTCTATTCCTACCCAATTGACTCCTTCTGGTGATAAATTAGCGATAGAGTAGCCAATATTTGACCCATTGAACATGTTTCAGTCAAGGATCTAGAAATTTCTATACCTACTTATTGACTCTTTCTGATGTTACATCGGTCATTCAAAAGTCAATATTTGACCAAATGTACTAATATCAGGCCCAAGAGTCGTCTATTTTGAACTTTTTAGTTCTACCCTTTGACTTCTTCTGGTGATAAGTTAGCCATAGAGTAGCCAATATTTTACTCATTGGACATGTTTCAGTTATGTATGTTGAAGTTTTTATACCTACTCATTGACTCTTTCTGAATTTAGGTCAGTCATTCCGAAATCCATATTTGACCAAATGTACTAATATCCGGCCTAAGAGTCGTTGATTTTGAACTTTCTATTTCACCCAATTTACTCTTTCTGGTGATAAATTAGCGATAGAGTAGCCAATAATTGACCCACTGAACATGTTTCAGTAATGGATCTTGAAATTTCTATACCTACTTATTGACTCTTTCTGATGTTACATCGGTCATTCAAAAGTCAATATTTGACCAAATGTACTAAAATTGGGCCCAAGAGTTGTCTATTTTGAACTTTTTAGTTCTACCCTATTGACTCCTTCTGGAGATAGTTCAGCCAATTTTTGACCCACTGAAAACATTTTAGTCCTTGATCTTGAACTTTCTATTTCTACCCAATTGACTCCTTCTTGTGATGCATTAGCCTTAGAGTAGCCAATATTTGACCCATTGAACATGTTTCAGTCAAGGATCTTGAAATTTCTATACCTACTTATTGACTCTTTCTGATGTTACATCGGTCATTCAGAAATCCATATTTGACCAAATGTACTAATATCGGACCCAAGAGTCGTAGATTTTGAAATTTCTATTTCTACCTAATTGACTCCTTCTGGTGATAAATTAGCGATAGAGTAGCCAATAATTGACCCATTGAACATGTTTCAGTCATGGATGTTGAAATTTCTATACCTACTTATTGACTCTTTCTGATGTTATATCGGTCATTCAAAAGTCAATATTTGACCAAATGTACTAATATCGGGCCCAAGAGTCGTCGATTATGAACTTTCTATTTCTACACTATTGACTTCTTCTGGAGATAATTCAGCCAATTTTTGATCCACTGAAAATATTTCAGTGCTTGATCTTGAACTTTCTATTCCTACCCAATTGACTCCTTCTGGTGATAGATTAGCCATAGAGTAGCCAATATTTGACCCATTGAACATGTTTCAGTCATGGATCTTGAAATTTCTATACCTACTTATTGACTCTTTCTGATGTTACATCGGTCATTCAGAAATCCATATTTGACCAAATGTACTAATATCGGGCCCAAGAGTCGTCAATTTTGAACTTTTTAGTTCTACCCTATTGACTTCTTCTGGAGATAGTTCAGCCAATTTTTTACCCACTGAAAATATTTCAGTCCTTGATCTTGAACTTTCTATTCCTACCCAATTGACTCCTTCTTGTGATACATTAGCCTTAGAGTAGCCAATATTTGACCCATTGAACATGTTTCAGTCAAGGATCTTGAAATTTCTATACCTACTTATTGACTCTTTCTGATGTTACATCGGTCATTCAGAAATCCATATTTGACCAAATGTACTAATATCGGACCCAAGAGTCGTAGATTTTGAAATTTCTATTTCTACCTAATTGACTCCTTCTGGTGATAAATTAGCGATAGAGTAGCCAATAATTGACCCATTGAACATGTTTCAGTCATGGATGTTGAAATTTCTATACCTACTTATTGACTCTTTCTGATGTTATATCGGTCATTCAAAAGTCAATATTTGACCAAATGTACTAATATCGGGCCCAAGAGTCGTCGATTATGAACTTTCTATTTCTACCCAATAGACTCCTTCTTGTGATAAATCAGCCATAGAGTAGCCAATATTTGACCCATTGAACATGTTTCAGTCATGGATCTTGAAATTTCTATTCCTACCCAATTGACTCCTTCTGGTGATAAATTAGCGATAGAGTAGCCAATATTTGACCCATTGAACATGTTTCAGTCATGGATCTTGAAATTTCTATTCCTATCCAATTGACTCCTTCTTGTGATACATTAGCATTAGAGTAGCCAATATTTTACCCATTGGACATGTTTCAGTTATGGATCTTGACATTTTTATACCTACTCATTGACTCTTTCTGATGTTATATAGGTCATTCAAAAGTCAATATTTGACCAAATGTACTAAAATCGGGCCCAAGAGTCGTCTATTTTGAACTTTCTATTTCTACCCAATTTACTCCTTCTGGTGATAAATTAGCCATAGAGTAGCCAATATTTGACCCATTGAACATGTTTCAGTCATGGATCTTGAAATTTCTATTCCTACCCAATTGACTCCTTCTGGTGATAAATTAGCGATAGAGTAGCCAATATTTGACCCATTGAACATGTTTCAGTCAAGGATCTAGAAATTTCTATACCTACTTATTGACTCTTTCTGATGTTACATCGGTCATTCAAAAGTCAATATTTGACCAAATGTACTAATATCAGGCCCAAGAGTCGTCTATTTTGAACTTTTTAGTTCTACCCTATTCACTCCTTTTTGCGATAGTTCAGCCAATTTTTGACCCACTGAAAATATTTCAGTCCTTGATCTTGAAATTTCTATTCCTACCCAGTTGACTCCTTCTTGTGATACATTAGCATTAGAGTAGCCAATATTTTACCCATTGGACATGTTTCAGTTATGGATCTTGAAGTTTTTATACCTACTCATTGACTCTTTCTGAATTTAGGTCAGTCATTCCGAAATCCATATTTGACCAAATGTACTAATATCGGGCCTAAGAGTCGTCGATTTTGAACTTTCTATTTCTACCCAATTTACTCCTTCTGGTGATAAATTAGCGAGAGAGTAGCCAATAATTGACCCATGGAACATGTTTCAGTAATGGATCTTGAAATTTCTATACCTACTTATTGACTCTTTCTGATGTTATATCGGTCATTCAAAAGTCAATATTTGACCAAATGTACTAATATCAGGCCCAAGAGTCGTCTATTTTGAAATTTTTAGTTCTACCCTTTGACTCCTTCTGGTGATAGTTCAGCCAATTTTTGACCCACTGAAAATATTTTAGTCCTTGATCTTGAACTTTCTATTCCTACCCAATTGACTCCTTCTTTTGATACATTAGCCTTAGAGTAGCCAATATTTTACCCATTGGACATGTTTCAGACATGGATCTTGAAACTTCTATACCTACTTATTGACTCTTTCTGATGTTATATCGGTCATTCAAAGGTCAATATTTGACCAAATGTACTAATATCAGGCCCAAGAGTAGTCGATTTTGAACTTTTTAGTTCTACCCTTTGACTCCTTCTGGTGATAGTTCAGACAATTTTTGACCCACTGAAAATATTTCAGTCCTTGATCTTGAACTTTCTATTCCTACCCAATTGACTCCTTCTGGTGATAAATTAGAGATAGAGTAGCCAATAATTGACCCATTGAACATGTTTCAGTTATGGATCTTGAAATTTCTATACCTACTTATTGACTCTTTCTTATGTTACATCGGTCATTCAAAAGTCAATATTTGACCAAATGTACAAAGATCGGGCCCAAGAGTCATCTATTTTGAACTTTTTAGTTCTACCCTTTGACTCCTTCTGGTGATAAATTAGCCATAGAGTAGCCAATATTTGACCCATTGAACATGTTTCAGTCATGGATCTTGAAATTTCTATACCTACTTATTGACTCTATCTGATGTTACATCGGTCATTCAAAAGTCAATATTTGACCAAATGTACTAAAATCGGGCCCAAGAGTCATCTATTTTGAACTTTTTAGTTCAACCCTTTGACTCCTTCTAGTGATAAATTAGCCATAGAGTAGCCAATATTTGACCCATTGAATATTTTTCAGTCATGGATCTTGAAATTTTTATACCTACTTATTGACTCTTTCTGATGTTACATCGGTCATTCAAAACTCAATATTTGACCAAATGTACTTAGATCGGGCCCAAGAGTCGTCGATTTTGAAATTTTTAGTTCTACCCTATTGACTTCTTCTGGAGATAGTTCAGCCAATTTTTGACCCACTGAAAATATTTCAGTCCTTGATCTTAAACTTTCTATTCCTACCCAATTGACTCCTTCTTGTGATACATTAGCCTTAGAGTAGCCAATATTTTACCCATTGGACATGTTTCAGTTTTGGATCTTGAAATTTTTATAACTACTCATTGACTCTTTTTGAATTTAGATCAGTCTTTCAGAAATCCATATTTGACAAAAAGTACTAATATCGGGTCCAAGAGTCGTGGATTTTGAACTTTCTATTTCTACCCAATAGACTCCTTCTTGTGATAAATTTGCCATAGAGTAGCCAATATTTGACCCATTGAACATGTTTCAGTCATGGATCTTGAAATTTCTATACCTACTTATTGACTCTTTCTGATGTTACATCGGTCATTCAAAAGTCAATATTTGACCAAATGTACTAACACTGGGCCCAAGAGTCGTCTATTTTGAACTTTTTAGTTCTACCCTATTGACTTCTTCTGGTGATAGTTCAGCCAATTATTGACCAACTGAAAATATTTCAGTCCTTGATCTTGAACTTTCTATTCCTACCCAATTGACTCCTTCTGGTGATAAATTAGCGATAGAGTAGCCAATAATTGACCCATTGAACATGTTTAAGTAATGGATCTTGAAATTTCTATACCTACTTATTGACTCTTTCTGATGTTACATCGGTCATTCAAAAGTCAATATTTGACCAAATGTACTAATATCAGGCCCAAGAGTCGTCTATTTTGAACTTTTTAGTTCTACCCTTTGACTTCTTCTGGTGATAAGTTAGCCATAGAGTAGCCAATATTTTACTCATTGGACATGTTTCAGTTATGTATGTTGAAGTTTTTATACCTACTCATTGACTCTTTCTGAATTTAGGTCAGTCATTCCGAAATCCATATTTGACCAAATGTACTAATATCCGGCCTAAGAGTCGTTGATTTTGAACTTTCTATTTCACCCAATTTACTCTTTCTGGTGATAAATTAGCGATAGAGTAGCCAATAATTGACCCACTGAACATGTTTCAGTAATGGATCTTGAAATTTCTATACCTACTTATTGACTCTTTCTGATGTTACATCGGTCATTCAAAAGTCAATATTTGACCAAATGTACTAAAATTGGGCCCAAGAGTTGTCTATTTTGAACTTTTTAGTTCTACCCTATTGACTCCTTCTGGAGATAGTTCAGCCAATTTTTGACCCACTGAAAACATTTTAGTCCTTGATCTTGAACTTTCTATTTCTACCCAATTGACTCCTTCTTGTGATGCATTAGCCTTAGAGTAGCCAATATTTGACCCATTGAACATGTTTCAGTCAAGGATCTTGAAATTTCTATACCTACTTATTGACTCTTTCTGATGTTACATCGGTCATTCAGAAATCCATATTTGACCAAATGTACTAATATCGGACCCAAGAGTCGTAGATTTTGAAATTTCTATTTCTACCTAATTGACTCCTTCTGGTGATAAATTAGCGATAGAGTAGCCAATAATTGACCCATTGAACATGTTTCAGTCATGGATGTTGAAATTTCTATACCTACTTATTGACTCTTTCTGATGTTATATCGGTCATTCAAAAGTCAATATTTGACCAAATGTACTAATATCGGGCCCAAGAGTCGTCGATTATGAACTTTCTATTTCTACACTATTGACTTCTTCTGGAGATAATTCAGCCAATTTTTGATCCACTGAAAATATTTCAGTGCTTGATCTTGAACTTTCTATTCCTACCCAATTGACTCCTTCTGGTGATAGATTAGCCATAGAGTAGCCAATATTTGACCCATTGAACATGTTTCAGTCATGGATCTTGAAATTTCTATACCTACTTATTGACTCTTTCTGATGTTACATCGGTCATTCAGAAATCCATATTTGACCAAATGTACTAATATCGGGCCCAAGAGTCGTCAATTTTGAACTTTTTAGTTCTACCCTATTGACTTCTTCTGGAGATAGTTCAGCCAATTTTTTACCCACTGAAAATATTTCAGTCCTTGATCTTGAACTTTCTATTCCTACCCAATTGACTCCTTCTTGTGATACATTAGCCTTAGAGTAGCCAATATTTGACCCATTGAACATGTTTCAGTCAAGGATCTTGAAATTTCTATACCTACTTATTGACTCTTTCTGATGTTACATCGGTCATTCAGAAATCCATATTTGACCAAATGTACTAATATCGGACCCAAGAGTCGTAGATTTTGAAATTTCTATTTCTACCTAATTGACTCCTTCTGGTGATAAATTAGCGATAGAGTAGCCAATAATTGACCCATTGAACATGTTTCAGTCATGGATGTTGAAATTTCTATACCTACTTATTGACTCTTTCTGATGTTATATCGGTCATTCAAAAGTCAATATTTGACCAAATGTACTAATATCGGGCCCAAGAGTCGTCGATTATGAACTTTCTATTTCTACCCAATAGACTCCTTCTTGTGATAAATCAGCCATAGAGTAGCCAATATTTGACCCATTGAACATGTTTCAGTCATGGATCTTGAAATTTCTATTCCTACCCAATTGACTCCTTCTGGTGATAAATTAGCGATAGAGTAGCCAATATTTGACCCATTGAACATGTTTCAGTCATGGATCTTGAAATTTCTATTCCTATCCAATTGACTCCTTCTTGTGATACATTAGCATTAGAGTAGCCAATATTTTACCCATTGGACATGTTTCAGTTATGGATCTTGACATTTTTATACCTACTCATTGACTCTTTCTGATGTTATATAGGTCATTCAAAAGTCAATATTTGACCAAATGTACTAAAATCGGGCCCAAGAGTCGTCTATTTTGAACTTTCTATTTCTACCCAATTTACTCCTTCTGGTGATAAATTAGCCATAGAGTAGCCAATATTTGACCCATTGAACATGTTTCAGTCATGGATCTTGAAATTTCTATTCCTACCCAATTGACTCCTTCTGGTGATAAATTAGCGATAGAGTAGCCAATATTTGACCCATTGAACATGTTTCAGTCAAGGATCTAGAAATTTCTATACCTACTTATTGACTCTTTCTGATGTTACATCGGTCATTCAAAAGTCAATATTTGACCAAATGTACTAATATCAGGCCCAAGAGTCGTCTATTTTGAACTTTTTAGTTCTACCCTATTCACTCCTTTTTGCGATAGTTCAGCCAATTTTTGACCCACTGAAAATATTTCAGTCCTTGATCTTGAAATTTCTATTCCTACCCAGTTGACTCCTTCTTGTGATACATTAGCATTAGAGTAGCCAATATTTTACCCATTGGACATGTTTCAGTTATGGATCTTGAAGTTTTTATACCTACTCATTGACTCTTTCTGAATTTAGGTCAGTCATTCCGAAATCCATATTTGACCAAATGTACTAATATCGGGCCTAAGAGTCGTCGATTTTGAACTTTCTATTTCTACCCAATTTACTCCTTCTGGTGATAAATTAGCGAGAGAGTAGCCAATAATTGACCCATGGAACATGTTTCAGTAATGGATCTTGAAATTTCTATACCTACTTATTGACTCTTTCTGATGTTATATCGGTCATTCAAAAGTCAATATTTGACCAAATGTACTAATATCAGGCCCAAGAGTCGTCTATTTTGAAATTTTTAGTTCTACCCTTTGACTCCTTCTGGTGATAGTTCAGCCAATTTTTGACCCACTGAAAATATTTTAGTCCTTGATCTTGAACTTTCTATTCCTACCCAATTGACTCCTTCTTTTGATACATTAGCCTTAGAGTAGCCAATATTTTACCCATTGGACATGTTTCAGACATGGATCTTGAAACTTCTATACCTACTTATTGACTCTTTCTGATGTTATATCGGTCATTCAAAGGTCAATATTTGACCAAATGTACTAATATCAGGCCCAAGAGTAGTCGATTTTGAACTTTTTAGTTCTACCCTTTGACTCCTTCTGGTGATAGTTCAGACAATTTTTGACCCACTGAAAATATTTCAGTCCTTGATCTTGAACTTTCTATTCCTACCCAATTGACTCCTTCTGGTGATAAATTAGAGATAGAGTAGCCAATAATTGACCCATTGAACATGTTTCAGTTATGGATCTTGAAATTTCTATACCTACTTATTGACTCTTTCTTATGTTACATCGGTCATTCAAAAGTCAATATTTGACCAAATGTACAAAGATCGGGCCCAAGAGTCATCTATTTTGAACTTTTTAGTTCTACCCTTTGACTCCTTCTGGTGATAAATTAGCCATAGAGTAGCCAATATTTGACCCATTGAACATGTTTCAGTCATGGATCTTGAAATTTCTATACCTACTTATTGACTCTATCTGATGTTACATCGGTCATTCAAAAGTCAATATTTGACCAAATGTACTAAAATCGGGCCCAAGAGTCATCTATTTTGAACTTTTTAGTTCAACCCTTTGACTCCTTCTAGTGATAAATTAGCCATAGAGTAGCCAATATTTGACCCATTGAATATTTTTCAGTCATGGATCTTGAAATTTTTATACCTACTTATTGACTCTTTCTGATGTTACATCGGTCATTCAAAACTCAATATTTGACCAAATGTACTTAGATCGGGCCCAAGAGTCGTCGATTTTGAAATTTTTAGTTCTACCCTATTGACTTCTTCTGGAGATAGTTCAGCCAATTTTTGACCCACTGAAAATATTTCAGTCCTTGATCTTAAACTTTCTATTCCTACCCAATTGACTCCTTCTTGTGATACATTAGCCTTAGAGTAGCCAATATTTTACCCATTGGACATGTTTCAGTTTTGGATCTTGAAATTTTTATAACTACTCATTGACTCTTTTTGAATTTAGATCAGTCTTTCAGAAATCCATATTTGACAAAAAGTACTAATATCGGGTCCAAGAGTCGTGGATTTTGAACTTTCTATTTCTACCCAATAGACTCCTTCTTGTGATAAATTTGCCATAGAGTAGCCAATATTTGACCCATTGAACATGTTTCAGTCATGGATCTTGAAATTTCTATACCTACTTATTGACTCTTTCTGATGTTACATCGGTCATTCAAAAGTCAATATTTGACCAAATGTACTAACACTGGGCCCAAGAGTCGTCTATTTTGAACTTTTTAGTTCTACCCTATTGACTTCTTCTGGTGATAGTTCAGCCAATTATTGACCAACTGAAAATATTTCAGTCCTTGATCTTGAACTTTCTATTCCTACCCAATTGACTCCTTCTGGTGATAAATTAGCGATAGAGTAGCCAATAATTGACCCATTGAACATGTTTAAGTAATGGATCTTGAAATTTCTATACCTACTTATTGACTCTTTCTTATGTTACATCGGTCATTCAAAAGTCAATATTTGACCAAATGTACTAAGATCGGGCCCAAGAGTCGTCTATTTTGAACTTTTTAGTTCTACCCTTTGACTCCTTCTGGTGATAAATTAGCCATAGAGTAGCCAATATTTGACCCATTGAACATGTTTCAGTCAAGGAGCTTGAAATTTCTATACCTACTTATTGACTCTTTCTGATGTCATATCGGTCATTCAAAAGTCAATATTTGACCAAATGTACTAAAATCGGGCCCAAGAGTCGTCTATTTTGAACTTTTTAGTTCTACCCTTTGACTCCTTCTGTTGATAAATTAGCCATAGAGTAGCCAATATTTGACCCATTGAACATGTTTCAGTCATGGATCTTGAAATTTCTATACCTACTTATTGACTCTTTCTGATGTTACATCGGTCATTCAAAAGTCAATATTTGACCAAATGTACTAACACTGGGCCCAAGAGTCGTCTATTTTGAACTTTTTAGTTCTACCCTATTGACTTCTTCTGGTGATAGTTCAGCCAATTATTGACCAACTGAAAATATTTCAGTCCTTGATCTTGAACTTTCTATTCCTACCCAATTGACTCCTTCTGGTGATAAATTAGCGATAGAGTAGCCAATAATTGACCCATTGAACATGTTTAAGTAATGGATCTTGAAATTTCTATACCTACTTATCGACTCTTTCTTATGTTACATCGGTCATTCAAAAGTCAATATTTGACCAAATGTACTAAGATCGGGCCCAAGAGTCGTCTATTTTGAACTTTTTAGTTCTACCCTTTGACTCCCTCTGGTGATAAATTAGCCATAGAGTAGCCAATATTTGAACCATTGAACATGTTTCAGTCAAGGATCTTGAAATTTCTATACCTACTTATTGACTCTTTCTGATGTTATATCGGTCATTCAAAAGTCAATATTTGACCAAATGTACTAAAATCGGGCCCAAGAGTCGTCTATTTTGAACTTTTTAGTTCTACCCTTTGACTCCTTCTGTTGATAAATTAGCCATAGAGTAGCCAATATTTGACCCATTGAACATGTTTCAGTCAAGGAGCTTGAAATTTCTATACCTACTTATTGACTCTTTCTGATGTTACATCGGTCAATCAAAAGTCAATATTTGACCAAATGTACTAAAATCGGGCCCAAGAGTCATCAATTTTGAACTTTTTAGTTCTACCCTATTGACTTCTTCTGGAGATAGTTCAGCCAATTTTTGACCAAATGTAAATATTTCAGTCCTTGATCTTGAACTTTCTATTCCTACCCAATTGACTCCTTCTTGTGACACATTAGCCTTAGAGTAGCCAATATTTTACCCATTGGACATGTTTCAGTTATGCATCTTGAAATTTTTATACCTACTCATTGACTCTTTCTGAATTTAGGTCAATCATTCAGAAATCCATATTTGACCAAATGTAATAATATCGGGCCCAAGAGTCGTCGATTTTGAACTTTCTATTTCTACCCAATTGACTCCTTCTGGTGATAAATTGGCCATAGAGTAGCCAATATTTGACCCATTGAACATGTTTCAGTCAAGGAGCTTGAAATTTCTATACCTACTTATTGACTCTTTCTGATCTTATATCGGTCATTCAAAAGTCAATATTTGACCAAATGTACTAATATCAGGCCTAAGAGTCGTCGATTTTGAACTTTTTAGTTTTACCCTTTTGACTCCTTCTTGCGATAGTTCAGCCATTTTTTGACCCACTGAAAATATTTCAGTCCTTGCACTTGAACTTTCTATTCCTACCCAGTTGACTCCTTCTTGTGATACATTAGCATTAGAGTAGCCAATATTTTACCCATTGGACATGTTTCAGTTATGGATCTTGAAGTTTTTATACCTATTCATTGACTCTTTCTGAATTTAGGTCAGTCATTCCGAAATCCATATTTGACAAAATGTACTAATATCGGGCCCAAGAGTCGTCGATTTTGAACTTTCTAATTCTACCCAATTGACTCCTTCTGGTGATAAATTGGCCATAGAGTAGCCAATAATTGACCCATTGAACATGTTTCAGTAATGGATCTTGAAAGTTCTATACCTACTTATTGACTCTTTCTGATGTTACATCGGTCATTCAAAAGTCAATATTTGACCAAATGTACTAAAATCGGGCCCAAGAGTCGTCTATTTTGAACTTTTTAGTTCTACCCTATTGGCTCCTTCTGGAGATAGTTCAGCCAATTTTTGACCCACTTAAAATATTTCAGTCCTTGATCTTGAACTTTCTATTCCTACCCAATTGACTCCTTCTTTTGATACATTAGCCTTAGAGTAGCCAATATTTTACCCATTGGACATGTTTCAGTTATGGATCTTGAAACTTCTATACCTACTTATTGACTCTTTCTGATGTTATATCGGTCATTCAAAAGTCAATATTTGACCAAATGTTCTAATATCAGGCCCAAGAGTAGTCGATTTTGAACTTTTTAGTTCTACCCTATTGACTCCTTCTTGCGATAGTTCAGCAAATTTTTGACCCACTGAAAATATTTCAGTCCTTGATCTTGAACTTTCTATTTCTACCCAATTGACTCCTTCTTGTGATACATTAGCCTTCGAGTAGCCAATATTTGACCTATTGAACATGTTTCAGTCAAGGATCTTGACATTTCTATACCTACTTATTGACTCTTTCTGATGTTACATCGGTCATTCAGAAATCCATATTTGACCAAATGTACTAATATCGGGCCCAAGAGTCGTCAATTTTGAACTTTTTAGTTCTACCCTATTGACTTCTTCTGGAGATAGTTCAGCCAATTTTTGACCCACTGAAAATATTTCAGTCTTTGATCTTGAACCTTCTATTCCTACCCAATTGACTCCTTCTTGTGATACATTAGCCTTAGAGTAGCCAATATTTTACCCATTGGACATGTTTCAGTTATGGACCTTGAAATTTTTATACCTACTCATTACTCTTTCTGAATTTAGGTCAATCATTCAGAAATCCATATTTGACCAAATGTACTAATATCGGGCCCAAGAGTCGTCGATTTTGAACTTTCTATTTCTACCCAATTGACTCCTTCTGGTGATAAATTAGCCATAGAGTAGCCAATATTTGACCCATTGAACATGTTTCAGTCATGGATCATGAAATTTCTATACCTACTTATTGACTCTTTCTGATGTTACATCGGTTATTCAAAAGTCAATATTTGACCAAATGTACTAAAATCAGGCCCAAGAGTCGTCTATTTTGAACTTTTTAGTTCTACCCTATTGACTCCTCCTGGCGGTAGTTCAGCCAATTCTTGAAGCACTGAAAATATTTCAGTCCTTGATCTTTAAGTTTCTATTCCTACCCAATTGACTGCTTTTTGTGATAAATTAGCCGTAGAGTAGCCAATATTTTACCCATTGGACATGTTTCAGTTATGGATCTTGAAATTTTTATACCTACTTATTGACTCTTTCTGATGTTACATCGGTCATTCAAAAGTCAATATTTGACCAAATGTACTAAAATCGGGCCCAAGAGTCGTCTATTTTGAACTTTTTAGTTCTACCCTATTGACTCCTTCTGGCGATAGTTCAGCCAATTTTTGACCCACTGAAAATATTTCAGTCCTTGATCTTGAACTTTCTATTCCTACCCAATTGACTCCTTCTTGTGATACATTAGCCTTAGAGTAGCCAATATTTGACCCATTGAACATGTTTCAGTCAAGGATCTTGAAATTTCTATACCTACTTATTGACTCTTTCTGATGTTACATCGATCATTCAGAAATCCATATTTGACCAAATGTACTAACATCGGGCCCAAGAGTCGTCGATTTTGAACTTTCTATTTCTACCCAATTGATTCCTTCTGGTGATAAA
Source organism: Zacco platypus (assembly GCA_038088235.1). NCBI lineage: Eukaryota > Metazoa > Chordata > Actinopteri > Cypriniformes > Xenocyprididae > Zacco > Zacco platypus. The sequence continues at coordinate 19,553,641 of CM076064.1, forward strand.
TTAGCCATATAGTAGCCAATATTTGACCCATTGAACATGTTTCAGTCCTTGATCTTGAACTTTCTATTCCTACCCAATTGACTTTAGACATAATTGACTTGTCCTGAAGAATGTCAGCGCCAAACACTATGGATTATATCTGCTAACAAGAGCACAGCCATAACTGTGAGATCTCTAATGATATCTTTACCCTGATATAGTATTGGTGATATAAGTCAAACATTTTAGAGGCTAAGTGAGTAAGCTTACCAGATTTCTGTGAAAAATAACTTGTATGCCTGAAGTTGTCAAACCCCTGAACCACAGTCAGCATCTAAGGTAAAAAGTATTTAAGAATTTATCAGTACAAAATGAATACAAATAAGTCAATAACAGTGGAACACTGAAGTATGGTGTCTGGGAAACATGACTCAAAACAGAACTAGAGAAAATATATTAATCTTTTTAGTTTATCGTAACTATAAACTATCATAACATTATATTTGTCACTTTTCACAGACAGTCTCACTGAGGTTTAAACTGTGAGACTTCTTTCAAAAACATAATAAATCTAACACATCCCAAACTTTTGAACAGTAGAGTATGTTTGAGGTTTTGCTTACTAGTCACACGGTTTTTAGCGTGAGATTTTCTTGGACAGGGTCCTGGCCATCAGCATGGAAGAATCTAGGAACATAGCAAACAGTTTATCACAGAGCCTATATGATGACAGGTTTAATAGAAGGAAACAAACCAAAACAGAGGTGAAATGCGGATAAAAAAGTAGAATGTACAGAATATACATACAATAATTTCTTAAAAGAATTTGTTTTAGGGTTACTTCATTTTACTTTGTTCAGTGTTACTTACGCTTGGATGTCAGAACCTTACAAACTGTAATAGATAAAAAATAATTATAGGTGAATATTTTGTGGGGTAACAGTTTGGTACAGGGAACACGTTTACTATTAATTTTTGCCTAAAACTCTAAATTTACTGCTTATTAATAGATAGTAAGGAAGTTGTTGTAGTGTTAAAATTTAGGTTTTGGGCAGGATTATGGGAGGTAGAATATAGACCTGCAGAAGAAGGCATTAATAAGGCTTTATAAGTACTAATAAACAGTCAGTATGCAAATTAATAAGCAACTAGTTAAAACTGAGAATTGTTCTCCATACTAAAGTGTTACCTTATGTGGAAAAGATGCGTATGAAGTTATTTAATGAGTTCCTCAGTTCACCTGAGTCTCCTACTTCTCTGCCAGCAGCTCTTGGACCTTCCCCCTCCGTTGATGTACAATTATTATTTTTTCACTCCTGAAATCACAGAATATTTTTTCTTCAATGTAATTGGTTTTAAATTATTTAACATGAAATTAAACTGTGGTGATTTATTTCAGCTCATTTTCGCGCTTCCTGCAAGTGACGTCATCGATTAAGTTCAGTATACTTTATTTTAAATAAATAAGGCCTAACTCACTTCCAACTACCCATTGGCAGATTGCCAGCAAAACCTTAACAAAATAATTAAAACCTCTCTTCTACATACAAAGATGAGATTAAAACTCAAACTTTCATTAGAGCTGAAGTATTCCGTTAGCCAACCTCTTCTGAATATGGGTAAGATGCTAACGGACTTTTTCGAAGACACTAAACTATTTCAATAAAGAAAATATTCGACAAAAGCATGTCAATTGCAAGTAAAAAACGTGTCCAGAACAGTTTTATATTATTTTTGTGATGTTAGGGACTAGACTCACCTGAAAGCAGAGAAAACAACAACGAGAGACGGAGTTTTGCAGCTTGTCCGTTACTGCGGTGCCGCGCCGTTTCCATGGTAACTTCTGCACGCCAGTGTTTGAATGTTCGACGCGCACGCGCATTAAAACACGTCAGAGTCACGCAGCATTTGCAAAAACAACCAAAAAAACAAATCTACCAACAATTACCAGTTTAATGACCTGGACCGCTTATTTTGCAGATATGTTCAGATAACTTCGCCACTAGAATGAACATTTCTGAACTAAAACAAGTTAGGTGATCTCGCATCCGCCGCTCATCTAGCCCTTCAACTCCGAGAAATTGTGATTACAAACTGCCTGTAGTAAACCGAGTGCCTTAGTAACTTTTAAGTGTCACAGAATTAAAAAAAGATTTTGTTTTCTAATTTACCTCAAGCAAAAACTTACCTGAAAACACAGATGTCGCCGTATTCGTCTTTTCTCTGTGGGTTGAAAGAGATGAATGGTCACGTGAACAGATAAGCTCGGCAGCGGCCTTCAGTCGTGCGCCGACCCAAAGCCAACGAGCTGGAAATAGAGCACTGACTGAAGATATCAGCCAATGCCTGGCCGATGCTTCATAGATGTAATAGATTAGAGGCCGACGTACCGATCTGGGGCCGACGTCGGCCACATGTATGTGTGCTATCTGGGAACCTATTGACTCCTTCGGGCGATAGTTCAGCCAATTTTTGAACCACTGAAAATATTTCAGTCCTTGATCTTCAACTTTCTATTCCTACCCAATTGATTCCTTATTGTGATACATTAGCCTTAGAGTAGCCAATAATTGACCCATTGAACATGTTTAAGTAATGGATCTTGAAATTTCTATACCTACTTATTGACTCTTTCTTATGTTAGATCGGTCATTCAAAAGTCAATATTTGACCAAATGTACTAAGATCGGGCCCAAGAGTCGTCTATTTTGAACTTTTTAGTTCTACCCTATAGACTCCTTCTGGTGATAGTTCAGCCAATTTTTGAAAGACTGAAAATATTTCAGTCCTTGATCTTGAACTTTCTATTCCTACCCAATTGACTCCTTCTTGTGATACATTAGCCTTAGAGTAGGCAATATTTTACCCATTGGACATGTTTCAGTCCTTGATCTTGAACTTTCTATACATACTCATAGAATCCAACTGATGATACATCAGCCAATCAGAAGTCCATATTTGACCGAATGGACTTATATCAGGCCCAAGAGTCATGGATTTTGAAATTTCTATTTCTACCCAATAGACTCCTTCTGGTGATAAATTATCCATAGAGTAGCCAATATATGACCCATTGGACATGTTTCAGTTATAGATCTTGAAATTTTTATACCTACTCATTGACTCTCTCTGATGTTACATCGGTCATTCAAAAGTCCATATTTGACAAAATGGGCTAATATCGAGCCCAAGAGTCGTCGATTTTGAACTTTCTATTTCTACCCAATTGACTCCTTCTGGTGATAAATTAGCCATAGAGTAGCCAATATTTGACCCATTGAACATGTTTCAGTCATGGATGTTGAAATTTCTATACCTACTTATTGACTCTTTCTGATGTTACATCGGTCATTCAAAAGTCCATATTTGACAAAATGGGCTAATATCGGGCCCAAGAGTGATCGATTTTGTACTTTCTATTTCTAAACAATTGATTCCTTCTGTTGATAGTTCAGCCAATTTTTGACCCACTGAAAATATTTCAGTCCTTGATTTTGAACTTTCTACTTCTACCCAACTGACTCCTTCTTGTGATACATTAGCCTTAGAGTAGCCAATATTTTAGCCATTGGACATGTTTCACTTATGGATCTTGACATTTTTATACCTACTCATTGACTCTTTCTGAATTTAGGTCAGTCATTCAGAAATCCATATTTGACCAATGTACTAATATCGGGCCCAATAGTCGTCGATTTTGAACTTTCTATTTCTACCCAATTGACTCCTTCTGGTGATAAATTAGCGATAGAGTAGCCAATAATTGACCCATTGAACATGTTTCAGTCATGGATCTTGAAATTTCTATACCTACTTATTGACTCTATCTGATGTTACATCGGTCATTCAAAAGTCAGTAAGTAGGTATAGAAATTTCAAAATCCATGACTGAAACATGGGCCAATAATTGACCCATTGAACATGTTTCAGTCATGGATCTTGAAATTTCTATACCTACTTATTGACTCTTTCTGATGTTACATCGGTCATTCAAAAGTCAATATTTGACCAAATGTACTAAAAGCGGGCCCAAGAGTCGTCGAATTTGAACTTTCTATTTCTACCCAATAGACTCCTTCTTGTGATAAATTAGCCATAGAGTGGCCAATATTTGACCCATTGAACATGTTTCAGTCATGGATCTTGAAATTTCTATTCCTACCCAATTGACTCCTTCTTGTGATACATTAGCATTAGAGTAGCCAATATTTTACCTATAGGACATTTTTCAGTTATGGATCTTGAAATTTTTATACCTACTTATTGACTCTTTCTGATGTTTGGTCATTCAAAAGTCAATATTTGACCAAATGTACTAATATCAGGCCCAAGAGTTGTCGATTTTGAACTTTTTAGTTCTACCCTTTGACTCCTTCTGGTGATAAATTAGCCATAGAGTAGCCAATATTTGACCCATTGAACATATTTAAGTCATGGATCTTGAAATTTCTATACCTACTTATTGACTCTTTCTGATGTTATATCGGTCATTCAAAAGTCAATATTTGACCAAATGTACTAATATCAGGCCCAAGAGTCGTCGATTTTGAACTTTTTAGTTCTACCCTATTGACTCCTTCTTGCGATAGTTCAGCCAATTTTTGACCCACTGAAAATATTTCAGTCCTTCATCTTGAACTTTCTATTCCTACCCAATTGACTCCTTCTTGTGATACATTAGCCTTAGAGTAGCCAATATTTTACCCATTGGACATGTTTCAGTTATGGATCTTGAAATTTTTATACCTACTTATTGACTCTTTCTGATGTTATATCAGTCATTCAAAAGTCAATATTTGACCAAATGTACTAATATCGTGCCCAAGAGTCGTCGATTTTGAACTTTTTAGTTCTACCCAATAGACTTCTTCTTGTGATAAATTAGCCATAGAGTAGCCAATATTTGACCCATTGAACATGTTTCAGTCATGGATCTTGAAATTTCTATACCTACTTATTGACTCTTTCTGATGTTATATCTGTAATGAATCGTCTCTCGAAGAAGGATCCATAAGCAGTTTATTAAATACAATAAGCAGAGTCAAACAGGCAATGGTCGATGACAGGCAAACGGAAACAGCAGAGGGCAGGCAGAATCGTAAACAGTAAGCAGATACAGGTCAGGGCAGGCAGAGTTCAGTCATAAAAAGAGTCCAGGCAGATAATGATAATGGCAGGCAGCAAGGATCAGAAACGATAGTCCAACGGGTCGTGATAACAGGGTAAACAGGAGGACAACAACGCTTAGTAATGTGCCAACAGGAAACAAGACTTCGCGAAGCATAGGTAGTTCTCAGGGTCTTAAATAGTCCACATAAGTGCCTACAGCTGGTGAATGCTTAGAGCCAAGGTACGGGGATTGTGGGAAATGTAGTGTGTATGAGTGCGAGTGTAGAAGTCAGTATTCCGGAGATGGCGCCCTCCGACGGTCGGAGGAGGGAATCACGGAGTTCGCCTCTGTGACAATAACGGTCATTCAAAAGTCAATATTTGACCAAATGTACCGAAATCGGGCCCAAGAGTCGTCTATTTTGAACTTTTTAGTTCTACCCTATTGACTCCTTCTGGAGATAGTTCAGCCAATTTTTGAACCACTGAAAATATTTCAGTCCTTGATCTTGAACTTTCTATTCCTACCCAATTGACTCCTTCTTGTGATACATTAGCCTTAGAGTAGCCAATATTTTACCCATTCGACATGTTTCAGTTATGGATCTTAAAATTTTTATACCTACTCATTGACTCTTTCTGAATTTAGGTCAGTCATTCAGAAATCCATATTTGACGAAATGTACTAATATCGGGCCCAAGAGTCGTCGAATTTGAACTTTCTATTTCTACCCAATTGACTCCTTCTGGTGATAAATTAGCGATAGAGTAGCCAATATTTGACCCATTGAACATGTTTCAGTCATGGATCTTGAAATTTCTATTCCTACCCAATTTACTCCTTCTGGTGATAAATTAGCGATAGAGTAGCCAATAATTGACCCATTGAACATGTTTCAGTCATGGATCTTGAAATTTCTATACCTACTTATTGACTCTTTCTGATGTTACTTAGATCATTCAAAAGTCAATATTTGACCAAATGTACTAAAATCGGGCCCAAGAGTCGTCGAATTTGAACTTTCTATTTCTACCCAATATACTCCTTCTTGTGATAAATTAGCCATAGAGTAGCCAATATTTGACCCATTGAACATGTTTCAGTCATGGATCTTGAAATTTCTATTCCTACCCAATTTACTCCTTCTTGTGATAAATTAGCCATAGAGTAGCCAATATTTTACCCATTGGACATGTTTCATTTATGGATCTTGAAATTTTTATACCTACTTATTGACTCTTTCTGATGTTATATCGGTCATTCAAAAGTCAATATTTGACCAAATGTACTAATATGAGGCCCAAGAGTCGTCGATTTGGAACTTTTTAGTTCTACCCTTTGACTCCTTCTGGTGATAATTTAGCCATATAGTAGCCAATATTTGACCCATTGAACATATTTCAGTCAATGATCTTAAAATTTCTATACCTACTTATTGACTCTATCTGATGTTACATCGGTCATTCAAAAGTCAATATTTCACCAAATGTACTAAAATCGGGCCCAAGAGTCGTCTATTTTGAACTTTTTAGTTCTACCCTATTGACTCCTTCTGGAGATAGTTCAGCCAATTTTTGACCCACTGAAAATATTTCAGTCCTTGATCTTGAACTTTCTATTCCTACCCAATTGACTCCTTCTTGTGATACTTTAGCCTTAGAGTAGCCAATATTTTACCCATTGGACATGTTTCAGTTTTGGATCTTGAAATTTTTATACCTACTCATTGACTCTTTCTGAATTTAGGTCCGTCATTCAGAAATCCATATTTGACCAAAAGTACTAATATCGGGCCCAAGAGTCGTCGATTTTGAACTTTCTATTTCTACCCAATTGACTCCTTCTTGTGATAAATTAGCGATAGAGTAGCCAATAATTGACCCATTGAACATGTTTAAGTCATGGATCTTGAAATTTCTATAGCTAGTCATTGACTCTTTCTGATGTTATATCGGTCATTCAAAAGTCAATATTTGACCAAATGTACTAACATCGGGCCAGAGAGTCGTTGATTTTGAACTTTTTAGTTATACCTTATAGACTCCTTTTGGCGATAGTTCAGCCAACTTTTGACCCACTGAAAATATTTCAGTCCTTGATCTTGAACTTTCTATTCCTACCCAATTGATTCCTTATTGTGATAAATTAGCCATAGAGTAGCAAATATTTTACCCATTGGACACGTTTCAGTTATGGATCTTGAAATGCTACTGTATTGACTATGTTACATCAACCATACAGCAGTCAATTAACTGCATGGTTCATATGGAGCGCATTCACAAGAAGGGGCACTTCCTTACACCTTCAAGCCGCCTACCTAACACTCTATCCGGTTTGAGCAGAGAAACACACTGCATGGTTCACACGGAGGAATATTGACACTTAGTCGTTTTTCTGAGAAATGGTGCACGCTCAGAAAAACAACCAAGTGTACCAGCATTAATTCATACTGATGTGCATGGAGTTAACATATGTGCTGTTGAAGAGATAATGCAGAATTGCATAGATGCACTTTATTTGGTTGTGCAATGTTTTGTGCTGTTGCAAAAACATTTGTGCTGTTGCATTGCATATAGCACAATATAAGATATGCACTTGTTGCGTTGCAATGCATATAAGAACTAACTCTTTCCGACATCATTCTGAAATCAGTCATTCAGAAGCCCATGTTTGACCAAATGGACTCATATCAGGCCCAAGAGTCATCGATTTTGAACTTTCTATTTCTAGCCAATTGACTCCTTCGGTTCATAAAGTAGCCATAGAGTAGCCAACATCTGACCCATTGAACATGTTTCAGTCATCGATATTGAAATTTCTATACCATTGACTCCTTCTATTGTTACATCAGTCATTCAGAAGTCAATATTTAACCAAATGGACTCATATCGGGCCCAAGAGTCGTTGATTTTGAACTTTCTATTTCTGCCCACTGGACTCATTCTGGTGATAGATCAGCCATAGTAGCCAATTTTTGACTTACTGAACATGTTTCACTCCTTGATCTTGAACTTTCTATACATACTCATTGACTACTTCTGATTTACATCAGTCATTCAGATGTCCATATTTGACTAAATGGACTTGTATCAGGCCCAAGAGTCATCGATTTTGAACTTTCTGTTTCTACCCATTTGACTCCTTCTGGTTATGGATTAGCCATACAGTAGCCAATATTTGACTTACTGAACATCTTTCAGTCCTTGATCTTGAACTTTAAATATATATTTATTGACTCCTTCTGATGTTACATCACTCATTCAGAGGTCCATATTTAACCAAATTGACTTATATCTGGCCAAAGAGTCATCAATTTTGAACTTTCTGTTTCTACCCATTTGACTCCTTTTGGTGATACATTTAGCCATAGAGTAGCCAATATTTGACCCATATTTCAGTCGTCAATCTTGAAATGTCTATACACACTCATTGACTTCTATTCTTACATCAGCCATTCAGAAGTCTATATTTGACTAAATGGTCTTGTATCAGGCCCAAGTGTCATCGATTTTGAACTTTCTGGTTCTACCCATTTGACTCCTTCTGGTGATCCATTAGCCATAGAGTAGGCAATATATGACCCATTGATTATGTTTCAGTCATGGATCTTGAAATTTCAATACCTACTCATTGACTCTTTCTGATGTTATGTCAGTCATTCCTAAGTCCATATTTAACCAAATTGACTTATATCACATTGAACATGTTTCAGTCATCAATCTTGAAATTTCTAGACACACTCATTGACATCTTCTGTTGTTACATCAGAGTCAATATTTGACATAAAATACTAATATCTGGCCCAAGAGTCATCGATTTTGAACTTTTTAGTTCTACACATTGACTCCTTCTGGTGATAGTTCAGCCAATTTTTTACCCACAGAACATATTTCAGTCCTTGATCTTGAACTATCTATACATACTCATTGACTCCTTCTGATGATACAGCAGCCAATCAGAAGTCCATGGCTGATGTAATTCCAGAAGAAGTTAAAGGGTTAGAAATAAAACGTTCAAAATTGATGAGTCTTGGGCTAGATATAAGTATTTTATGTCAAATGTAGACTTCTGAATGGCTGATGTAACAAACGAAGTAGACAATGAGTAGGTATAGAAATTTCAAGATCCATGACTGAAACATGTTCAATGGGTAAAATATTTGTTCTTTTATGGCTAATTTATCACCAGAAGGAGTCAATTGGGTAGAAAAACTGAAAGTTCAAAATCGACGACTATATTAGTCCGTTTTGTCAAATATGGACTTCCGATTGGATGATGTATCATCAGAATGAGTCTATGAGTATGTCTAGAAATTGAAAAATGAAAAATGTTCAGTAAGTCAAAAATTGGCTACTTGTATGAGTGATCCATCACCAGAAGGAGTCCAGTGGGCAGAATTTAGAAAGTTCAAAATCGAAGACTCTTGGCATGATATGAGTCCATTTGGTCAAATATGGACTTCTGAATTACGTACATAACATCAGAAGGAGTTAATGAGTATGTATAGAAAGTTCAAATTCAAGGACTGAAAAATGTTCACTGGGTCAAATATTGGATACTATATGGCTGATGTATTACCAGAAGAAGTCAATGGTTAGAAATAAAAAGTTTAAAATTGATGACTCTTGGGCTAGTTTATATTTTTTTGTGTCAAATATAGACTTCTGAATGGCTGACGTAAAAATAGAAGAAGTCAATGAGTAGGTATAAAAATTTCAAGATCGATGACTGAAACATGTTCAATGGGTCAAATATTGACGTCTGAATCACTGATGTAACATCAGAAGTAGTAAATTAATATGTATAGAAAGTTCAAGATGAAACATGTGAAACATGTTCAGTAGGTAAAAACTGACTACTGCATGGCTGATCTTTCACCAGAAGAAGTCAAGGGGTAGAAATAAAAAGTTAAAAATCAATGACTCTTGGGCCCGATATAAGTCTATTTGGTTGAATATGGACTTCTGAAATGAGTGATAAAACAACAGAAGGAGTCAATGAATATGTATTGAAATTTCAAGATCGATGACTGAAACATGTTCAGTGGGTCATATATTGCCTACTCTATGACTAATGTATCAACAGAAGGAGTCAATTGGGTACAAATAAAAAGTTAAAAACTGACGACTCTAGGGCTCGATATAAATCAATTTGGTTAAATATGGACTTCTGAATGAGTGATGTAACATCAGGAGTCAATAAATATGTGTTTGAAGTTCAAGATCAAGGACTGAAACATGTTCAGTAAGTCAAATATTGGCTACTGTATGGCTAATCCATCACCAGAAGGAGTCAATGGGTAGAAACAAAAAGTTCAAAATTGATGACTCTTGGGCCAGATATTAGTATTTTAAGTCAAATATGGTCTTCTGAATGGCTGATATAACAACCGAAAGAGTCAATGAGTATGTTTTGAAATTTCAAGATCGATGACTGAAACATGTTCAATGGGTCAAATATTGGCTACGCTATGGCTAATGTATCACCAGATGGAGTCAACTGGGTAGAAATAAAAAGTTCAAAATCAGTGACTCTCTGGCCTGATATAAGTCAGTTTGGTTAAATATGGACTTCTGAATGACTGACATAACATCAGAAAGAGTCAATGAGTAGGTATTGAAATTTCAAGATCCATGACAGAAACATAATTAATGGGTCAAATATTGCCTACTCTATGGCTGATCTATCACCAGACTGAGTCCAGTGGGCAGAAATAGAAAGGTCAAAATCGACGACTCTTGGGCCCGATATGAGTCCAGTTGGTTAAATATGGACTTCTGAATGACTGATGTAACAATAGAAGGAGTCAATGTGTAGGTATAGAAATTTCAAGATCTATGACTGAAACATGTTCAATGGGTCAAATATTGGCTACTCTATGGCTACTTCATGACCCGAAGGAGTCAATTGGCTAGAAATAGAAAGTTCAAATCGACGACTCTTGGGCCCTATATGAGACCACTTGGTCAAATATGGCCTTTTGAATGACTGGTGTAACATCAGAAGGAGTCAATGAGTGTGTATAAAAATTTCAAGATAAATGACTGAAATATAGCAAATATTTGACCCATTGAACATGTTTCATTGAAATTTCTATACCTACTCAGTCTTCTTTGTTTGTTACCTCAGCAATTCAGAAGTCTATATTTGACATAGATATATTAGATATTATTAGATATTAGATATATTTACATTTTATTTCTAACCCTTTAACTTCTTCTGGTAATACATCAGCCATACAGTAGCCAAAATTTGACCTTGTGAACATATTTCAGTCCTTGATGTTGAACTGTCTATACATACTCATTGAATACTTCCGATGTTACGTCAGTCATTCAGAAGTCCATATTTGACCAAATGGACTCATATCGGGCCCGAGAGTCGTCGATTTTGAACTCTAGTTCCTACCCAATAGACTCCTTCTTGTGATACATTAGCTATAGAGTAGCCAATTTTTGACCTACTGAACATGTTTCAGTCATCAATCTTGAAATTTCTAGACACACTCATTGACAACTTCTGTAGTTACATCAGCCATTCAGAGTCCATATTTGACATTAAATACTAATATCTGGCCCAAGAGTCAATGATTTTCAACTTTTTAGTTTACACATTGACTGCTTCTGGTGATAGTTCAGCCAATTTTTTACATACTGAAAATATTTCAGTCCTTGATCTTGAACTTTCTTTACGTACTCATTCACTCCTTCTGATGATACAGCAGCCAATCAGAAGTCCATATTTGACCAATCGGACTCATAACATCGATTTTGAACTCTCTATTTCGACCCAATTGACTCCTTCTGGTGATACATTAGCCATACAGTAGCTAATATTTGACCCACTGAACATGTTTCAGTCATGGGTCTTGAAATTTCTATACCTACATTGACTCTTTCTGATGTTATGTCAGTCATTCAGAAGTTCATATTTGACCAAATGAACTAATATCGGGCCCAAGAGTCATCAATTTTGAACTTTCTATTTCTACCCAATTGACTCCTTCTGGTGATACATTGCCATAGAAGAGCAAATATTTGACCCATTGAACATGTTTCAGTCCTTGAGCTTGAACTTTTTTTTTTTGAGCTTGAGCATTTTTCTTATGTTATATCAGACATACAAAACTCCATTTGTGACGAAGAACTAACTAATTCCGTTATAAAACTCCTCATTGACTTAATCTGATGTTACATCAGCCATATACAGCAGTCAATTGACTGCATGGTTCATATGGAGCGCATTCACAAGAGGGGCACTTCCTTACACCTTCAAGCCGCCTACCTTACACTCTCTTCGGCTTGAGCAGAGAAACACACTGCATGGTTCATACGGAGGAATTTTGACAGTCGTTTTTCTGAGCGTGCACCATTTCTCAGAAAAAAGGACAAAGTGTCAACATTCCTCCGTGTATTATTTTTCAGATTAATGAATCAAAGTGTCCAAATTTCTCCGTGAACCATCTCCCCGAGGGCGCTACGTTGTGCCTCGGAAGCAGGCTGAGTGTTTGTCTCTCGTCGAGACGGAGAGAGTGTTAGTTGAGCGGATTCACAGAGGGGCCCTTCCTTACACCTTCAAGGCGCCTACCAAACACTCTCTCCGGCTTGAACAGACACACGCACTGCATGGTTCACACGGAGGAATATTGACACTTAGTCGTTTTTCTGAGAAATGGTGCACGAAAGTGTACCAGCATTAATTCATTCTGATGTGCATGGAGTTAACATATGTGCTGTTGTTGAAGAGATTATGCAGAAATGCTTAGATGCACTTTATTTGGTTGTGCAATGAAGAGAAAACACATGTGCTGTTAATTGCACAGCGAACAATATAAGATATGATTTTTTTTTGCTTTGCAATGCATATAAGAACTAACTAATTCCGTTATAAAACTCCTCATTGACTTAATCTGATGTTGCATCAGCCATGCAGCAGTCAATTGACTGCATGGTTCATATGGAGCGCATTTACAAGAGGGTCACTTCCTTATACCTTCAAGCCGCATACCTCACACTCTCTCCGGCTTGAGCAGAGAAACACACTGCATGGTTAATACGGAGGAATTCTGACACTTAGTCGTTTTTCTGAGCGTGCACCATTTCTCAGAAAAACGACTAAGTGTACCAGCATTAACTCATTCTGCTGTACATGAACTTAACATATATGTTGTATAAGAGATTATGCAGAATTGCTTAGATGCACTTTATTTGGTTGTGCAATGAAGAGAAAACACATGTGCTGTTGCATTGCACAGAGAACAATATAAAATATGAATTTTTTTTGGTTTGCAATGCATTTAAGAACTAACTAATTCCGTTATAAAACTCCTCATTGACTTAATCTGATGTTACATCAGCCATGCAGCAGTCAATTGACTGCATGGATCATATGGAGCGCATTTACAAGAGGGTCACTTCCTTCAAGCCGCCTACCTCACACTCTCTCCGGCTTGAGCAGAGAAACACACTGCATGGTTCATACGGAGGAATTTTGACACTTAGTCGTTTTTTTGAGCGTGCACCATTTCTCAGAAAAAAGGACAAAGTGTCAACATTCCTCCGTGTATTATTTTTCAGATTAACGAATCAAAGTGTCCAAATTTCTCTGTGAACCATCTCCCCGAGGGTGCTACGTTGTGCCTTGGAAGCAGGCTGAGTGTTTGTCTCTCGTCGAGACGGAGAGAGTGTTAGTTGAGCGGATTCACAGAGGGGCCCTTCCTTACACCTTCAAGCCGCCTACCTAACACTCTCTCCGGCTTGAGCAGAGACACGCACTGCATGGTTCACACGGAGGAATATTGACACTTAGTCGTTTTTCTGAGAAATGGTGCACGCGCAGAAAAAAAACCAAGTGTACCAGTATTAATTCATTCTGATGTGCATGGAGTTAACATATGTGCTGTTGAAGAGATAATGCAGAATTGCTTAGATGCACTTTATTTGGTTATGCAATGAAGAGAAAACACATGTGCTGTTAGATTGCACAGAGAACAATATAAGATATGATTTTTTTTTGCTTTGCAATGCATATAAGATCTAACTAATTCCGTTATAAAACTCCTCATTGACTTAATCTGATGTTACGTCAGCCATACAGCAGTCAATTGACTGCATGGTTCATATGGAGCGCATTCACAAGAGGGGCACTTCCTTACACCTTCAAGCCGCCTACCTCACACTCTCTCCGTCTTGAGCAGAGAAACACACTGCATGGTTCATACGGAGGAATTTTGACAGTCGTTTTTCTGAGCGTGCACCATTTCTCAGAAAAACGATTAAGTGTCAAAATTCCTCCGTGTATTATTTTTCAGATTAACGAATCAAAGTGTCAAAATTCCTCCGTGTACCATCTCCCCGAGGGCGCTACGATGTTCCTCGGAAGCAGGCTGAGTGTGTGTCTCTCGTTGAGACGGAGAGAGTGTGAGTTGAGCGGATTCACAGAGGGGCTGTTAAATATGTTCATTATGTCCTCAGTTGTACATTAATGTAATGTTGTACTGTTCTGTATTGTGCACATGTGTATACCACAGGGGGGCATTAAAGTGTGAGCAGCGGAAGACGCGTTCGCGTTATTATGTTATGTTTGTCCCAGTTGTTTTACGGTTGTCTCTTGCAAATATTTGTCCGACCGTGAGAATGATGTGTCGGCAGCCAAATAAATAAATATGCCAAGAACAGCTAAAGATTCATCTTTATCGTCCACTCTTTTCCTCCGAATGCAACGCTAGCTGCAACAATATTGTAACACAACTCAACAGGTTATGGGCCCAGGAGTTGTTCAAAGGAAAAGTTTGTTGTTTTCCACCGTTAAGAAAGTCGTGACGGACTGCGTGCTAACCTGGCGGAACAACGGAGGACGTACAGTTTGCCTCGACTGACGTTCGATGGAGATGAGACTAAGTATGAGCTTTGGGAGACCAAAATGTTGGGACATTTTCATCTATCAGGGCTAAAGGACACGGTGCTAAAAGAACCGCAGTTGGAAGCTGAGATAGCAGCAGATGCAAAGAAAAATGCTGACGCATATGCTGAATTGATTTTACTGTTAGATGACAAAAGCCTCTCATTAGTTATGAGGGATGCGTCAAACAACGGAAGAAAAGCTCTTGAAATATTAAGGGAGTATTACGCAGGGAGGGGAAAACCCCGCATAATCAGCTTGTACACCACGTTAACATCGCTTCAAAAGGCAAACGATGAAAGTGTAATGGACTATATCATCAGAGCAGAGACCGCCATCACAGCACTGCGTAACGCAGGTGAAACGTTAGGTGACGGACTGTTAGTGGCTATGATCTTAAAGGGACTGTCTGAGAGTTTTAAGCCATTTGCAATACATGTGGCACATACAGATGATAAAATCACTTTTGCTGAGTTTAAGACTAAACTACGTAGTTTTGAAGAAACAGAAAAGATAAAAGCAGCTGAATCGAGCGACAGTGTGATGAAGACTCAAGGGAAAACCGGACGGCGGCCCGCAAGGACGAGCGCACGTGGCTGGATCAAAGACGACACAGAGATGGTGTGCTTCAAGTGTGGTACCAAAGGCCATAGAGCTAAAGCATGTCGACAGAAAGCGTGGTGTAGTATCTGCAGAAACGACACACACAAAGACGCAACGTGTAGGCGTAAGGATAAAGACATTAAAGACAAAAAGGACGGTGCAAGTAAAGCCTCAGAAGATGTTGAAGACTACGTGTTCAAGATGAGAGACGGAGGAACCGGTGTCCAGCGGCAGCCGATATGCAGCATCCAGGAGAAAGGCCTAATGGTGGATCCGGGGGCTACCTCTCATATCATCACGGACATAACCATGTTCAAGAGTTTCGACAGTGCGTTCAGGCCAGAAACGCACAGTGTTGAGCTGGCAGACGGCACTCGGTGCAATGGGATCGCTCAGCGGAGGGGAAATGCTGATGTTTGCCTCATCGACAGCAAAGGACAGCAATGCAAGGCGGTGCTGAAAGACGCTTTTTTTGTACCGTTGTACCCCCAAAGCATCTTTTCAGTAAAGGCAGCGACCACAAGTGGGGCTACGGTTGTTTTTAAAGAAGACAAAGACACCCTGATAACCAGAGACGGTACCAGGTTTAACATACATGTATATGGCAAGTTGTATTATTTGCATACCGAAGCTGAATCTAAAGATAAGTGCAATGTATGTCACGACATACAAACGTGGCACGAGATTTTAGGCCACTGTAACTATGACGATGTTCTTAAGTTGCAGGATGTTGTTGAAGGTATGCAGATCAAGGGTAAAACAGGCAGACCCGAACAAGAGTGTGAGGTGTGTATTCATTCATTCATTCATCTTCCACCGCTTATCCGGGGCCGGGTCGCGGGGGCAGCAGTCTGAGCAGAAACTCCCAGACTTCCCTCTCCCCAGACACTTCCTCCAGCTCTTCCGGGGGGACACCGAGGCGTTCCCAGGCCAGCCGAGAGACATAGTCTCTCCAGCGTGTCCTAGGTCTTCCCCGGGGCCTTCTCCCGGTGGGACATGCCCGGAACACCTCCCTAGGGAGGCGTCCAGGAGGCATCCGAAACAGATGCCCGAGCCACCTCAGCTGACTCCTCTCGATGTGAAGAAGCAACGGATCTACTTTGAGCTCCTCCCGAGTGACCGAGCTCCTCACCCTATCTCTAAGGGAGCGCCCTGCCACCCTGCGGAGAAAGCTCATTTCGGCCGCCTGTATCCGGGATCTCATTCTTTCGGTCATGACCCAAAGCTCATGACCATAGGTGAGAGTAGGAACGTAGATTGACCGGTAAATCGAGAGCTTCGCCTTGCAGCTCAGCTCCTTCTTCACCACGACAGACCGGTACATCGACCGCATTACTGCAGAAGCTGCACCGATCCGTCTGTCAACCTCACGCTCCTTCCTTCCCTCACTCGTGAACAAAACCCCAAGATACTTGAACTCCTCCACTTGAGGCAGGAGCTCTCCACCAACCTGAAGAGGACAAGCCACCCTTTTCCGACTGAGAACCATGGTCTCAGACTTGGAGGTGCTGATCCTCATTCCAGCCGCCTCACACTTGGCTGCAAATCGTCCCAATGCACACTGGAGGTCCTGGCCCGATGGAGCCAACAGGACCACATCATCCGCAAAAAGCAAGGATGAGATCCTGTGGTCCCCAAACCAGACTCCCTCCGGCCCCTGACTGCGCCTAGAAATCCTGTCCATAAAAATTATGAACAGGACCGGTGATAAAGGGCAGCCCTGCCGGAGTCCAACATGCACTGGGAACAGGTCTGACTTACTGCCGGCAATGCGAACCAGGCTCCTGCTCCGGTCATACAGGGACCGGACAGCCCTTAGCAAAGGGCCCCGGACTCCATACTCCCGGAGCACCCCCCCACAGGGTGCCACGAGGGACACGGTCGAATGCCTTCTCCAGATCCACAAAACACATGTGGACTGGTTGGGCAAACTCCCATAAACCCTCCAGCACCCTAGAGAGGGTATAGAGCTGGTCCAGTGTTCCACGACCGGGACGAAAACCGCATTGTTCCTCCTGAATCTGAGGTTCGACTATCAGCCTTATTCTCCTCTCCAGTACCCTGGCATAGACTTTCCCGGGGAGGCTGAGGAGTGTGATCCCTCTGTAGTTGGAACACACCCTCCGGTCCCCCTTCTTAAAAAGAGGGACCACCACCCCGGTCTGCCAGTCCAGAGGCACTGTCCCCAACCGCCACGCGATGCTGCAGAGGCGTGTCAGCCAAGACAGCCCCACAACATCTAGAGACTTGAGGTACTCAGGGCGTATCTCATCCACTCCCGCTGCCTTGCCACCAAGGAGCTTTCCAACTACCTCAGTGACCTCAGCTTGGGTGATGGGTGAGCCCACCTCTGAGTCCCCGGCCTCTGCTTCCTCAGTGGAAGACGTGTCGGTGGGATTGAGGAGATCCCCAAAGTATTCCTTCCACCGCCCAACGATGTCCCCAGTTGAAGTCAGCAGATTCCCACCCCCACTGTAAACAGTGTTGGCAGGGCACTGCTTCCCCCTCCTGAGGCGCCGGACGGTTTGCCAGAATTTCTTTGGGGCCGACCGATAATCCTTCTCCATGGTCTCACCGAACTCCTCCCAGACCCGAGTTTTTGCCTCCACAACTACCCGGGCTGCAGTCCGCTTGGCCTGCCGGTACCCGTCAGCTGCCTCAGGAGTCCCCCGAGCCAACCAGGCTCGATAGGCCTCCTTCTTCAGCTTGACGGCATCCCTTACATCTGGTGTCCACCACCGGGTTCGGGGACGGGTTTTGCCGCCACGACAGGCACCGGAGACTTTACGGCCACAGCTTCGAGCGGCCGCGTCGACAATGGTGGTAGAGAACATGGTCCACTCAGACTCAATGTCTCCAGCCTCCCTCGGTATCTGGTTGAAGCTCTGCCGGAGGTGCGAGTTGAAGATCTTTCTGACAGGGGACTCGGCCAAACGTTCCCAGCAGACCCTCACAGTACGTTTGGGTCTGCCGAGTCTGTCCAGCTTCCTCCCCTGCCATCTGATCCAACTCACCACCAGGTGGTGATCAGTTGACAGCTCCGCCCCTCTCTTCACCCGAGTGTCCAAGACATACGGCCGGAGGTCAGATGAAACAACTACAAAGTCGATCATCGACCTCCGCCCTAGGGTGTCCTGGTGCCACGTGTAATGGTAACAAACTGTGGCTAGCACAGAAGTCCAATAACAGAACACCGCTCTGGTTCAGATCAGGGGGGCCGTTCCTCCCAATCACGCCCCTCCAGGTATCACTGTTGCTGCCCACGTGAGCGTTGAAGTCCCCTAGTAGAACGACAGAGTCCCCGTTCGGAGCACTTTCCAGCACCCCTCCCAGAGACTCCAAGAAGGCCGGGTACTCTGCACTGTCATTCGGCCCGTAAGCACAAACAACAGTGAGAGCCCTATCCCCGACCCGAAGGCGCAGTGAAGCGACCCTCTCGTTCACTGGGGTAAACTCCAACACATGGCGGCTGAGCTGGGGGGCTATGAGAAAGCCCACACCAGCCCGCCGTCTTCCACCGCAGGTAACTCCAGAGTAGCGGAGAGTCCAGTCTCTCTCAAGGAGTTGGGTTCCAGAGCCCAAGCTGTGCGTGGAGGTGAGCCCGACTATCTCTAGTCGGTATCTCTCGACCTCCCGCACAAGCTCAGGCTCCTTCCCCGCCAGCGAGATGACGTTCCATGTCCCTAGAGCCAGATTCCGTGTCCGGGGATTGGGTCGCCGAGGCCCCTGCCTTCGGCTGCCTCCCAATCCACAATACACCGGCCCCATATGGTTCCTCCCGCAGGTGGTGGGCCCACGGGAGGTCGGCCCCACGTCGCTCATTCGGGCTGAGCCCGGCCGGGCCCCGTGGGGAAAGACCCGGCCACCAGGCGCTCGCCTACGAGCCCCAACCCCAGGCCTGGCTCCAGGGTGGGGCCCCGGTTGCGCCATACCGGGCGACGTAACGGCCTTTGTTTTTGTAAAATCCATATGGGGTTTTGAACTGCTCTTTGTCTGGCCCATCACCTAGGACCTGTTTGCCTTGGGAAACCCTACCAGGGGCATATAGCCCCTGACAACATAGCTCCTAGGATCATTCGGGCACTCAAACCCCTCCACCATGATAAGGTGGCAGTTCACTGGAGGAGGAAAGTATTCAAGGAAAGTTTACCCAAACCAGAAATAGAGACCCTGATACCAGAGCAAAGGCTCCCTTACAGATGGTACACACAGACCTTGCAGGTCCAGTAGCCACAGAGTCGATAGATGGTTACAAATACGTGCAGTCATTCACTGACGATTACTCGAGCGCAGTGTTTGTATTTTTCCTAAAGAGGAAAAGTGACACCGTACAGGCTACAGAAAAGTTCCTAGCAGATGTATCCCCTTACGGGAAAGTGAGGTGCATAAGATCGGACAATGGAACAGAGTTCACGTGCAGTGATTTTCAAGCACAATTTTGTTAAAAACACAATTAGACACGAAACATCAGCTCCGTATTCCCCACACCAGAACAGAACTGCAGAGAGAGGTTGGCGTACTCTATTTGAGATGGGTAGATGCATGATAGTTGAAAGTGCACTACCAAAGCAGCTATGGCACTACGCAGTACAAACAGCAGCAATGGTACGCAACAGGTGTTTTAATAGGCGTACAAGACAGACTCCTTATGAGTCGATGACAGACAAGAAGCCTAATGTGTCAAAAATGCAAAAGTTTGGATCTGTATGTTACACGTACAAACAGGACAAGGGAAAATTTGATCCCAGATGTGACCAGGGTCGTTTTGTAGTGCAAGGGAAATATTCATTTTTCTTGTGTATTTAATCAATGTTGTGGTTTATACATGATTAATTTAGTTAATCTTACATGAGTTACATGGATTTTCTTTTATAATCTTTTCATAATCCTTTAAGCATGAGAAATCATTATATTTGATTGTTAACATATAGATATGTATGTAACCATTTATATGTATTAGACTTTTTGTCTTTTGTTGTTCATGAAGTTTTCAAAAGGGTGTTAACGTCTAAGAATGTGAGGCGACGAACTGAAGATAGAAAACAGACTGCCACCCAATGTAGGTTAAGCCACATATGCAGGGGTCAGATCTTGATGGATGAGCTTGAAGGGTACATGTGTTATCTTTTCTATTTTATGGGTTAGGTTTGTATGTTTTACCATATATCCTTCATGGTATAGTTTCTCTGGTCAGCGACTTAAGAATTGATGACTCTTTCCTGCCCTTTAGGTCAGTTAGCTAGGAAGTTAAGATGTTGATGATGTCTGCAACTATTTTACCATGTTGAGGGGATAACTATTATGGGATGGTGATGAACCGGAAGTTGTACCTATATGGTAAAAGGAAGTAGGATGGCTTTATGATAATTGACTTATTTGCATATCCAATCAATTTTGATTTTCTTTGTTTACTAAAAATTAATATGTATGATTTGACTGAATAAATACTCTGTTTTGTGTGAAGTTCACTTGGTAGCTCTCTGAGGTATGCTTTGGTCGTAAGAGAGACTACCCTGAATTTTCAGTAAAATTGGTTTGATCATTTTACTATTGAGTGGCCTGATTTAATTTCATAGGTGAATTTCCACCACAGTAGGTTACGACAAGAACAGCCTGGCGTATTTAGTGTATCATCCAGATACAAACAAAGTACAAAAACACAGGCTAGTGAAGTTTATGAGTAAGGCAGCTGTGGAAAAACAGACACAGACAGATGAGCCAGACCTAAGCGATGATTATGGTAGTGTGAAACCCAAGACTGGTGAGACCACACAGACTAGGAGTACAGAAAATGCTCCAGACCCAAGTGTACAGAGGGATAGTCTAGGTGAATTAACGATATCTAGTGACTACAATCAAACACAACAGAATGTGACAAGTGGTGAACCCGAGAGTCGGAGGTATCCGACTAGAGAAAGAAAAACACAGAGTTACTTAGATGACTTCGTAACTGAAAACAACGATAGTGATGGGGTCAATATTACGGTAGACTATTGCTGCAGAGCGGTGTGTGGCATTCCACAGATTTTTGAAGGAGCCATGAGGTCAACTAACTCAAAAGAATGGGTAAAAGCCATGGATGAGGAAATCCAGTCTCTAAATGAGAACAAAACGTTTACCCCGACGACACTGCCAATAGGCAAGAAAAGAGTGGGGGGTAGATGGGTTTACTCTATCAAGACTGATGTAGATGGAAAAGATAAATACAAGGCGCGGTTTGTGGCCAAGGGTTACAACCAAAGAATGGGAATAGACTATGAGGAGACATTTTCACCCACAGCAGACTTGACGAGTGTAAGGGTGGTGCTACAGAAAGCAGCACAGGAAAATTTACTCCTGCATCAAATGGACGTAAAAACAGCGTACTTGCACGCTCCCATAGACTATGAGATCTACATCAATCCACCAGAGGGCTACCAAGAGAAAGAGGGTATAGTTTACAAGCTAGAGAAATCACTTTATGGCCTGAAACAATCCGAGCGAAATGGAACAAGGTTTTGCATGATTGTCTAACTGAAAACGGATTCACACAGAATCCAGCCGACAACTGTGTTTATGCCAAAGAGTCAAAAGAAGGGAAAGTGATCATAATTACATGGGTCGATGATTTGATTATTGCAGCAAGCAATCTAGAGAGACTGAAAGAAGTGAAAGAGATGCTTGCAGTAAAGTTAAAAATGAAAGATCTAGGCGAACTCAAACATTTTCTGTTTGTTGATTTCAATCAGTCAGATGGGTGTGTAAAAATGACACAGGAAAAGTACACTAACAAAATACTACAGCGTTTTAATATAAGCGTTTTAATAAGACTGTAGGACCAGAGAAACACCCTGCGAGCAAAAGTTAGAGTATACTAAGAATGCAGTAAAGATGGAAGATGTCAGAATGTACAGAGAAGCTGTGGGAAGTCTTATATACCTGACTATTTGCACCAGACCAGATTTGAGTTTCACGAGTTCACATTTACATATAATTAAGAAGAGTAAAGGTTTAAGCGTATTTGGCGTGCTGTCCAGGGGGAGGGTTCCGAGCTCGGAATTTTGGCCCGAACCCAGAGTACTCCCCCAAAAAGCAGAAAAGCAAAGGACAGCCGCCAGACTGAAAACCCCCCCCAAAAGACGCCGAGAATTGGCGGCTGGCGTTTCGGGGAGCCTGGTTGGATCAGGAAACCTATGTTGCCTCTGTTTGGAATGAACAATCGGAAGAATTCTCACATTGTCTGATGGGAGACCAATGCTCACTGCATCAGGTGGTGTGAGTGCTTGATTTGGAGCACCCGATCGGGAGGGCTCTGGCAACATCCAACAGGAGACCAATGCACACGGAGTTGAAAGGTTGAACCCTACCGACCAAAGGATGAGGGCTGGCGTGGTTTAAAAATGACTGACTGCAGGGGCCCACTCAGCTTCCGATGGGAGCGACTCCCGGCGACGGATGAGTGGGTCCCATTGGCCACTGGCGGTGTGAAGGAATTAGAAAAGCCGTGTCAAGAGAGCACTTGAGGCGACCGATGGGACACCAATGCTCGGGGAGACCAATGCTCGGGGAGACCAATGCTTGGGGAGACCAATGCTCTGGAGACCAATGCTCGGGGAGACCAATGCTCGGGGAGACCAATGCTCTGGAGACCAATGCTCTGGAGACCAATGCTCGGGGAGACCAATGCTCACCACATCTGACGGATAAAGCTTCTCGAACGAAGGAGGAAAAGACATAGATGCCCGATAAGGAAGGCTGATACTGCATCCTCTGAGAGATCAATACTCGCTGGATGGAGAAGGAGAAAACATAGATGTTTAACCGAGAGGACTCTCGCTGCGTCTGACTGGAGACCAAGGCTCACGATGTCAGACAGGTGAGCCTCGCCGGATTGAGCAAGAAATAATAGATGCCGACATGGTGGGCTGTAGCAACGTCCGCTGGGAGATCAATACTCGCTGGACGGAAAATGAGAAAATAAAGATGCTCGACAGGGAGGGCTGTTGCTACGTCCGCTGGGAGATCAAAACTCACTGGACGGAAAATGAGAAAACAGAGTATATTTGAGCAACGCATCGAGGAAGGGTTTTAACGGGTAGGTTAGGGGAATATTAGTTCTGAAAAGTGAGGCACCGGAGTTGGGAATTTGTCTGCCTCTGGAGCCAACATCCTGAATTTTTGAAACTGAAACGAGAAAGAGAGTCAGCTATTTGGTTTTCAGAACCTGGAACATGTTTTAGCAATTATAATGAATTGATCACATGGTGAGATTCAAATTAGGCGACTTAAAAAGGGCATTAGAGCGAGAGAATTGGAGCAGCCTTTATTAATGCACTAGACAGTTGCTTCGTTGTCGCAATGCACTACAATGCTGCTAGCAGTCCATTCTTTCCCCCACAGAAAGGCTGCCACTACGAGAGGGTAGAGCTTGAATAGCGCTGAGGACTGAGACGAGTCCTGCAGTTGGGGGTGCCATGGAACCAGCGTCCTTGGTAAAGCCCCCCGAAGCCTATTGAAGGGGCTGCGTCTGTAAACAGCTGGATATCTGCAGGGGATGAGACGAGATTGTTACAGAAAAATGATAGGCCGTTCCACTGTTTGAGGAATGTTATCCATAACTTAAGTTCGTCGCGACACGCCTGAGTTACGAAAATTAGGTCCTCTAGCGCAGCGGTCCCCAAAGTTTTTTGCGCCATGGACCGGTTTAATATCAGACAGTATTTTCACGGACCGGCCTTTAAGGTGTGGCGGATAAAAACAACAAAATAAAATGATACAACCAGCATAAAAACTGGGGTATTTTTTAAATATTATAATAAACGTGAATCCAATGTGTAGGCTTACTCGCAACTTTATTAGCAGCGTCCTCGTAACATCGCGCCAACAACATAACATGAGTAACATCCTCTCCGCCCCCTAACGCTCTCTGGCGGGCTTGGTGCGTGTAAATCACCTGTTGCGATGAATCCATATTTCAAGTAGGACTCCTGGTATTGTCTGTTGAATGCAGCTTTCTTTTTCTTGGAAATCGTAGGCTCTTCTTCTGTCTCCTCACTGGGCCGTTTCCCCTTCGCAAAGAAGCTTTCCAGAGACGTTTGTTTTTTTACTCATTTTGCTAGCTTGTGTGTTTATTTTTTAGCGGTAACGTATCACGTGACCTAAACAAGCGTTGCTATGCGCCAAGAGTGAGTCATAGACGGATGTATCGGAGAGAATTTGAAGTTGAGATGCTGACTCGCAATCTTCGCAGTAGTGAACGCGCCAGAGAGAAATGCACATTTCATACAAACATGCACATTTCATACTAATTACATAAGTCAGGTTTTTTTAATTTAAAATTTAATTTTTAAATTTAATTAAAAATTTAATTTTTTTTTTTTTAAATAAGTTATTTATTCTTTCTGTGCGGCCCGGTACCTAATGACCCACGGACCGGTACCGGTCCGCGGCCCGGGGGTTGGGGACCTCTGCTCTAGCGCATGAACCGAAGAGGCGTGTGAGAGGAGATGCGCGATGCAAGGGCGGCCTTGTGGAATAATAATGACTAGTGGCCGAGCAGGGACAGAAGTTCGCGTTTAGAACATTTTGAACTGTGAGGAGACGAGTGGCTGGGTTGGCGTCGGGTCGGAGAGATGATTAGAAAATCGTCTAGCAAGTGAATGAGGTGAGGAATAGCGTAATTGTTCAACAAAATCCAGCAGACGGCTTCTGATAACATGTTGAAAATTTTGGGGTTTTTGCATCCGAGCGTTAAACGAACAGCAAAAATAGAATTTCTCGTACTAGCGCACCCCGAACAGGTGCCAAGAACCTGGATGAATGGGCATCACTTTGAAGACAGACATGATGTCGACTTTGGCAAGACATGCACCCCGCCCCACGATTTTAGTCATTTAGATCGCCTGATCTATGTCGTGGTATTTGAGAGAGAATTCGTCGAGTGGAATCAAGCTGTTTATGCTTGGGAACGGGGAATTATACGGAGCTGACAGATCAATTATGAGGAGAATTTTCTCGTAGCCACTCCAGTGGGCCTGATGCAAAAAACTTTGAATGGGGGGGTCGTCAAACGGGCCAATCATGAAACCCGACTCAACTTCTTTGGTAATCAGGTTATTTACGACGTCGGGCTCAGCGATAGCAGATTGGAGATCATTACCGATGATGTTTTCGGAGAGCAGGCATTCCACGCCAGGTCTAAAACAGTGATTGAGGCCAGACAGTAAATAATCAGTGAAATCGATGTCCGGGTGGTGAGCTAGTTCCAAAGAAAGACGAGAAATATTCACAGCAGTCAATAAATAATTTTTTAGGGTCTTTATTAAAACCCTTTGTACTATCACACCGGTGTGATTAGAACGTTCAGAGCATCACAAGATCAACTGCCAAATTCAAAAGTGCCTGCGCGCATTCTCTGGCGCCGAGCCAGTGACATACGCGCTCAGCGCTGTCAATATATCACAACTATGCAGTGGTTTCAACCACATAATGTTTAAAATAGGTTTCAGACTTTTAAATGCACATAAGTACTAACAAATCAATGCATTTAGAGTTTGTAAAATACACACTGATGTTTGTGGAAACGGCAATAACAATAATTTCCACAATAATTAGACTGCACGTTTTATTCATATCAGATACACATTGTGTAAGTAATTATAAAGTTTATACTTTACTTTAAGTAAGTTCACCGGGTCACTTACTTTCATGTATTTCGGGAGAAGTGGATGAATTCACGTATTCATCTCTGTGCTGTGCAAACTAACGTGGCGGCGCCCATTGTGTGTATATCTCAACTAACGACGCGATCATTACAAAGGTGTTTAAACACGTCCACTTGCAACATATTTGACAATCAGAATGTCAGATAATTCATGCTGTAGTCATCAAATTTGTTAATATTTTGAATAAAAAAGTAATAGTAAATATTGAGGGCTGTATGTCTCGTGACAAGCAATGACGTGTCACCATGGAAACAGTAAAGTGACACGTTTTAAATGAAGGTCATCTTGAAAAACTCACGCTGGGCGCTCAGCCAGAATATTTTAAACTTACGTGCGAAAGGGTTAACGGCGTTGAATACAGGGCATACAGGACGGGCATGAGCGCCGTCGCAAAAAATTGCATACGTGCAAATATCTGCACCGCTGTCTGGTGCAGGTGCCAATGTTAAAATTATTGCAAGCCTGTCTGTCAACAAAGGAAGAAGCTCTGCGTCTGAAGTCGGTATTTTGAGGATTTGAATTGATAGTTGCTGGTCTTGGTATGCAGCTGGTTGATTTAACAGATCTGGTGTCCGAGCAGGGGGCGTTAACATGGAGGAGTTAATTTGTGGGCACGCTACAGTGGAATGTGTTACGGACCTGCAGACTGCACATGAAATATTCCTGCAGCCTAGGAAAACCCTGTTACGCAAGTCGGGGTCGAGTGCACCCCAATATGGGCACTGGTTCCACTGAGCAACTCTGATGGCGCATTTAGCAGAGAAAAGCTTGTGGTACGTGTAAAAATGTCTTCCCCCGTAAGACAGCGCGAGCTCGGCCATGAGTGTTGAGATAATCGTTCAGCTCGCGTCGCCTATGGGGTAAGGCCGCGTAGATAATTTCTGTGTAATGGCTGAACGCATTTGTGAATTCGGAAAAAGAAAGTAAGCGTGATGAATGAGTGGCTTTATTTTATCTATTTTTTATTTATTTATTTTTTTTTTATATAATGTTGTGGGCCACCGGGGGTGGTTCCGAGGCGACTGCGTTTGAAAAAAGAGCATTTGAAAAAAGAGCTGTAAGGAAGATAAGCCGAAGCCACAACTGTCGGCGGAGGCAGCCTCGCACTTAAGTCGGCTCGTGGGGCTTGAGGAGGGAGATTGACAGACATAAAAGAGGGAAAAGAAGGAAAGGACTGAAAGGACTGAAAAGAGCAAGGTTGTGTTGCATGCAGAGGCAGCCTCACGCTTGCTTGCGCTGCTGGAGCGGCAGGCCACTGAAAAGGAGAGGAATTAGCTGTAGTCGCAGGAAAGTGCAATGCCTGAGACGCCAGCGCAGGCATCCTCGCGCTAGCATCTGCTGCGGGAGCTGGAGGCCACTGCGAAAGAAAGGGGTTAGAAACAATGGCAGGAAAAACTATGCAGTTAAGAGTGGGCCGGCGGGCCCAGCTACATATAGTGCTGCAGCAGTAAAAGGCTGCGCCGAAGCAGGAGGACACGTGTGGCCCTGTGGCAAGAGAATCTGGGGTGCGGGCAAGGCTCGCTGAAGGCATTCCCTGCGGCCTGATGCTCTTAAGGCGCCGGAATGTGTGCGGGAGGAAGTTGGTGGTGTTGGGTGAGGAAAAAAGAATCGCGGCTCCGTGGGATTTGGTCTGCCTATTAACCCCCTTGGAGGCTGGAGTGGACTTAGGAGTGAGGTTTGCCAAATGCAAGGTAACATAAAGCTTGCATAAATCCGCTTTGTTCATCCTGCGCGGAGGCTGAACGTCGGAATTAATCAATGCTTGCCTTAAACTTAGAACGGTCCACTTTTCAATGAGCGGAATCGTTGGCACGGCCGAACGATAAGAGGACACCGGGGAGGGAACTAGAATTCTCGCTGGTGGTGGCGAGGGTAGGCCTCGGCATCTTGGCGAGCGAGCGGCTGCACGAGCAGGCCGACGCCCACGCGATGAAGCATGGGGCTCTGTTGTGGTGTCAGGGGAAGAGGAAGTAGTCCTGGGGCCCACCGATTGCGGCAGAGGATCCGGAGAAAAGGTGGAGTCGTCATCTGGCAGAAAAGAGTTGAATTTGAGACATCATTGCGATAGTCAAAACCAAATGCTGGTAAACTCTCAGACGAACAGAGGTGAGTCTGCTGTATTTATACCTCCTGTCATTGATTGAGTTGATTAACTGAAAGCTCTCCACTTGTGCTGATATGGTTAATTATCTGCACCTGATCCTCCCGAACTTTGTTAATTAAACATCATTTCGTAGTGAGCAGGTTATCACAGTATTTTGCTGAACCTACAAAGGAACAGTGGGTCACTGTGAAGCACGTACTCAGATATCTCAAAGGTACAGCAGAAAAAGGGTTAAGTTTTAGGAGAAACGACTGTGAGAAACTAGGTATACAAGCCTACAGTGATGCTGACTGGGCAGCTGATACCAGTGATAGACGCAGTACCACAGGGTACTGTGTGAGTCTAAGCCAAAACAGCTCTCTAGTCTCGTGGAAGACTAGAAAGCAGCCAACTGTGGCGCTATCCACATGCGAAGCGGAATATATGGCACTAGCTTCAACCATACAAGAGTGTTTATACCTAGAACAGTTACTGGGGGGTGTAGATAACTACAAGTACACACACAAACTGTAGTACATGAGGACAATCAGGGAACAATTGCTCTCGCCGAAAACCCTGTAAACAGACGTAGGTGCAAACACATAGACATAAAGCATCACTTTATCAGGTCTGTTGTGAATGAGAGAAGAGTGACCTTGATGTATTGTTCTACTGATAACATGATTGCTGATGTAATGACCAAATCTGTAAATAAGTTGAAACTGAATAGGTTTGCAGGTGCTCTTTTTGGAGATTGATATGTATGCGACAGAGGTCCACATTCATTCTACCTTCTATTTTTGTTTATATAACAACCTGAGTACAAGTGGGGGTGTTAAATATGTTCATTATGTCCTCAGTTGTACATTAATGTAATGTTGTACTGTTCTGTATTGTGCACATGTGTATACCACAGGGGGGCACTAAAGTGTGAGCGGCGGAAGACGCGTTCACGTTATTATGTTATGTTTGTCCCAGTTGTTTTACGGTTGTCTCTTGCAAAAAGTTTGTCTGACCGTGAGAATGATGTGTCGGCAGCCAAATAAATAAATATGCCAAGAACGGCTAAAGATTCATCTTTATCGTCCACTCTTTTCCTCCGAGTACAACGCTAGCTGCAACAATATTGTAACACAACTCAACAGGGGCCCTTCCTTACACCTTCAAGCCGCCTACCTAACACTCTCTCCGGCTTGAGCAGAGACACGCACTGCATGGTTCACACAGAGGAATTTTGACACAGTCGAGCGTGCACCATTTCTCTGAAAAACGACTAAGTGTACCAGCATTAATTAATTCTGCTGTGCATGGAGTTAACATATGTGCTGTTGAAGAGATAATGTAGAATTGCATAGATGCACTTTATTTGGTTGTGCAATGAAGAGAAAACACATGTGCTGTTACATTGCACAGAGCACAACATAAGATATGAACTTGTTGCTTTGCAGCGCATGTAATAACTAACCCATTCCGTTATGAAACTTATAACTTTCCTCATTGCCTTAATCTGATGTTACGTCAGCCATACAGCAGTCAATTGACTGCATGGTTCATATGGAGCGCATTCACAAGAGGGGCATTTCCTTACACCTTCAAGCCGCCTACCTAACACTCTCTCCGGCCTGAGCAGAGACACGCACTGCATGGTTCACACGGAGGAATATTGACAGTTAGTCGTTTTTCTGAGAAATGGTGCACGCTCAGAGAAACAACCAAGTGTACCAGCATTAATTCATTCTGATGTGCATGGAGTTAACATATGTGCTGTTGAAGAGATAATGTAGAATAGCATAGATGCACTTTATTTGGTTGTGCAATGAAGAGAAAACATTTGTGCTGTTGCATTGCATATAGCACAATATAAGATATGCACTTGTTGCGTTGCAATGCATATAAGAACTAACTCTTTCCGACATCATTCTGAAATCAGTCATTCAGAAGTCCATGTTTGACCAAATGGACTCATATCAGGCCCAAGAGTCATCGATTTTGAACTTTATATTTCTAGCCAATTGACTCCTTTGGGTCATAAAGTAGCCATAGAGTAGCCAATATTTGACCCATTAAACATGTTTCAGTCATCGATCTTGAAATTTCTATACCATTGACTCCTTCTATTGTTACATCAGTCATTCAGAAGTCCATATTTAACCAAATGGACTCATATCGGGCCCAAGAGTCATCGATTTTGAACTTTCTGTTTCTACCCATTTGACTCCTTCTGGTGATACATTAGCCATAGAGTAGGCAATATTTGACCCATTGATTATGTTTCAGTCATGGATCTTGAAATTTCAATACCTACTCATTGACTCTTTCTGATGTTACATCAGTCATTCAGAAGTCCATATTTAACCAAACTGACTTATATCGAGCCCAAGAGTCATCGATTTTGAACTTTCTATTTCTACCCAATTGACTCCTTCTGGTGATGGATTAGCCATACAGTAGCCAACATTTGACTTACTGAACATCTTTCAGTCCTTGATCTTGAACTTTAAATACATATTTATGCCAGAGGTCCATATTTAACCAAATTGACTTATATCCGACCAAAGAGTCATCAATTTTGAACTTTTATTTCTACCCAAATGACTCCTTTTGGTGATACATTTAGCCATAGAGTAGCCAATATTTGACCCATATTTCAGTCGTCAGTCTTGAAATTTCTATACACACTCATTGACTTCTATTCTTACATCAGCCATTCAGAAGTCTATATTTGATATAAAATACTAATATCTAGCCCAAGAGTCATCAATTTTGATCTTTCTATTTCTGCCCACTGGACTCATTCTGGTGAAAGATCAGCCATACAGTAGCCAATTTTTGACTTACTGAACATGTTTCACTCCTTGATCTTGAACTTTCTATACATACTCAATGACTACTTCTGATTTACATCAGTCATTCAGAAGTCCATATTTGACCAATCGGACTGGTGATACATTAGCCATACAGCAGCTAATATTTGACAAACTGAACAAAATAAAAAGTTCAAAATTGATGACTCTTGGGCCCGATATAAGTCTATTTGGTTAAATACGGACTACTGAATGAGTGATGTAACATCAGAAGTATTCAATGAGTATGTATAGACAGTTCAACATCAAGGACTGAAATATGTTCACAAGGTCAAATATTGGCTACTGTATGGCTGATGTATTACCAGAAGAAGTTAAAGAAATAAGAAATAAAAAAACGTTAGAAATAAAACGTTCAAAATTGATGAGTCTTGGGCTAGATATAAGTATTTTATGTCAAATATAGGCTTCTGAATGGCTGATGTAACAAACGAAGTAGACAATGAGTAGGTATAGAAATTTCAAGATCCATGACTGAAACATGTTCAATGGGTCAAATATTTGTTCTTTTATGGCTAATTTATCACCAGAAGGAGTCAATTGGGTAGAAAAACTGAAAGTTCAAAATCGACGACTCTTGGGCCCTATATTAGTCCGTTTTGTCAAATATTGCATTTCTCAGAGAAACGACTAAAAGTTTCAAAATTCCTCCGTGTATCACCTGCCTTACGGCGTGTCTCGGAAGCAGGCTGTATGTGTGTCTCTCCTCAAGCCGGAGAGAGTGTGAGTTCCTTACACCTTCAAGCCTCCTACCTCACACTCTCTCCGGCTTGAGAAGTGACACACACTGCACGGTTCACACGGAGGATTTTTGACACTTATTCGTTTTTCTGAGCGTGCACCATTTCTCCAAAAAAAGACTAAGTGTACCGGCATTAACTCATTCTACTTTGCAATGGAGTTAACATATGTGCTGTTGAAGAGATAATACAGAATTGCATAGATGTACCTACTTTGGTTGTGCAATGAAGAGAAAACATATGTGCTTTTGCATTGCACAGAGCACAATTTAAGATATGCACGTGTTACGTTGCAGTGCATATAAGAACTTACTCATTCCGTTAAGAAAACTTATGTACATTGCAATGCACGGCATTGCGTACAAGAACCTGCTGTACATATTTCTGGCTGAAGTTTCCAAGATCATGAACTTTCTATACTTTCATACTCATTGCATTTATCAGACATAAGAAACTCCAATTGTGATGAACTGAACATATTTCTAGTCAAAGCGTACTACATTTTAGTCTTTTGTATAAAGTCTGATTTGTCAAACTGTTTGACTCCGTCAGCCATTCAGAAGTGCATGTTGAACCGGGTGCATATGTTTCTGGCCAAAGAGCGCTCAATCTTGAGCATTTCTTATACATAATGACTAAAGGGCATATTTTTAATAAATCAGTGCAGTTACTTTTTATTCTTTTTCAGTAACTTTCCTCATTGACTTAATCTGATGTTACATCAGCCATACAGCAGTCAATTGACTGCATGATTCATATGGAGCGCATTCACAGAGGGACCCTTCCTTACACCTTCAAGCCACCTACCTCACACCCTCTCCGGCTTGAGCAGAGAAACACACTGCATGGTTCATACGGAGGAATTTTGACACTTAGTCGTTTTTCTGAGCGTGCACCAGAAAAATGACTAAGCGTCAAAATTCCTCCGTGTAGCATTTCTCAGAGAAATGACTAAAAGTTTCAAAATTCCTCCGTGTATCATCTGCCCGGGGGCACTATTGCATGCCTCGGAAGCAGGCTGTGTGTGTCTCTCCTCAAGCCGGAGGGAGTGTGAGTTGAGCGGATTTACAGAGGGGGCCTTCCTTACACCTTCAAGCCGCCTACCTCACACTCTCTCCGGCTTGAGCAGAGACACACACTGCACGGTTTCTCCGAAAAAAAGACTAAGTGTACCAGCATAAACTCATTCTGCTGTGCATGGAGTACTTTTTATTCTTTTTCAATACCTTTCCTCATTGACTTAATCTGAGCATACTCATTGAATACTTCTGATTTTACATCAGTTATTCAGAAGTCAATATATGACCAAATGGACTCATATTGGCCTAAGAGTTGTCAATTTTAAAATTTCTTTTCCAACCCTATTGACTCCTTTGGCATAGAGTAGCCAATATTTGACTCTTCCAACATGTTTCAGTCATCGATTTTGAACTTTTTAGTTCTACCCATTGACTCCTTCTGGTGAGAGTTCAGCCAATTTTTGACCTACTGAACATATTTCAGTCTTTGATCTTGAACTTTCTATTTCTACCCATTTGACTCCTTCTGGTGATAAATTAGCCATAGAGTAACAAATACTATACCCATTGAACATGTTTCAATCCTTGATCTTGAACTTTCTATACATACTCATTGACTCCTTCTGACGTTACATCGGCCATTTAGAAGTCCATATTTGACCAAACAGACTCATATCGGGCCAGGGAGTCATCAATTTTGAACTTTTTATTTCTAACCATTGACTTTTTCTGGTAATACATCCGCCATATAGTAGCCAAAATCTGACCTAGTGAACATTTTTCAGTCCTTGAATTTGAACTTTCTATACATACTCATTGACACCCTCTGATTTTACATGATTCATTCAAAAGTCCATATTTGACCAAATGTACTCATATCAGGCCGAATAGTAGTCAATTCTGAACTTTCTATACCCAATTGACTCCTTTTTGTGATACATTAGCCATAGAGTAGCCAATATTTGACCCATTGAACATGTTTCAGTCATGGATCCTGAAATTTCTATACCTACTCATTGACTCCTTTTGTTGTTACATCAGCCATTCAGAAGTCAATATTTGACCAAATGGACTTATATCAGGCCCAAGAGTCATCGATTTTGAACTTTCTATTTCTACCCAATTAACTCCTGGTGATAAATTAGACATAGAGAAGCCAATATTTGACCCATTGAACATGTTTCATTCATGGATCTTGAAATTTCTATACCTACTCAATGACTTTTTCTGATGTTATGTCAGTCATTCAGAAGTCCATATTTGACCAAATGTACTAATATCGGGCCCAGGAGTCGTCGATTTTGAACTTTTTATTTGTACCCAATTGACTCCTTCTGGTGATAAAATAGCCATAGAATAGTCAATATTTGACTCTTTGAACATGTTTCAGTCATCAATCTTGAAATTTCTATACACACTCATTGACTCCTTCTGTAGTTACATCAGGCATTCAGAGTCCATATTTGAAATAAAATACTAGTATCTTGCCCAAGAGTCATCGATTTTGAACTTTTTGGTTCTACCCATCGACTCCTTCAGGTGAGAGTTCAGCCAATTTTTGACCTACTGAACATATTTCTGTCCTTGATCTTGAACTTTCTTTTATTTTGATACTCATAGACTCATTCTAATCAGCCAATCAGAAGTCCATATTTGACCAAATGGACTAATATCGGGCCCAAGGCTCATCAATTTTGAACTTTTTATTTCTAACCATTGACTTCTGCTGGTAATATATCAGCCATACAGTAGCCAATATTTGACCTAATGAACATATTTCAGTCCTTGATCTTGAACTTTCTATACATACTCATTGAATACTTCTGATGTTACATCAGTCATTCAGAAGCTCATATTTGACCAAATGGACTCATATTGGGCCCAATAGTCGTCGATTCTGAACTTTCTATACCCAATTGACTCCTTCTTGTGATACATTAGCCATAGAGTAGCCAATATTTGACCCATTGAACATATTTCAGTCATCAATCTTGAAATTTCTGTACACACTCATTGACTCCATCTGTTGTTACATTAGCCATTCAGAAGTCAATATTTGACTAAAATACTAATATCTAGCCCAAGACTCATCAATTTTGAACTTTTTATTTCTAACCATTGACTTCTGCTAATACATCAGCCATACAGTAGCCAATATTTGACCTAATGAACATATTTCAGTCCTTGATCTTGAACTTTCTATACATGCTCATTGAATACATCTGATGTTACATCAGTCATTCAAAAGTCAAAATTTGACCAAACGGATTCATATCGGGCCCAAGAGTCGTTGATTTTGAACTCTCTATTTCTGCCCACTGTACTCCTTCTGGTGATGGATCAGCCATACAGTAGCCAATATTTGACTTAATGAACAAGTTTCACTCATTGATCTTGAACTTTCTATAAATACTCATTGAGTACTTCTGATTTTACATCAGTCATTCAGAAGTCCATATTTGACCAAGTGGACTTATATAGGCCCAAGAGTCATCGATTTTGAACTTTTTAGTTCTACCCATTGACTCCTTCTGGTGATAGTTAAGCCAAATTTTGACCTACTGAACATATTTCAGTCCTTGATCTTGAACTTTCTATTTCTACCCAATTGACTCCTTCTTGTGATACATTAGCCATAGAGTAGCCAATATTTGACCCATTGGACATGTTTCAGTCATGGATCTTGATATTTCTATACCTACCCATTGACTCTTTCTGATTTTATGTCAGTCATTCAGAATCCATATTTGACCAAATGGACATAATAATGAATTTGACCAAATCGGGCCCAAGAGTTGTCGATTTTGAACTTTCTATTTCTATCCATTTGACTCCTTCTGATGATACATCAGCCATAGAATGTTCAAGATCAAGGACTGAAACATGTTCAATGGTTCAAATATTAGCTACTCTATACAATCTCATTGACTCCTTTTGTTGTTACACCAGTCATTCAGAAGTCAATATTTGACCAAATGGACTCATATCGTGCCCAAGTGTCGTCGATTTTGAACTCTTTATTTCTACCCAATTGACTCCTTCTGGTGATAAATTAGCCATAGAGTAGCCTATATTTGACCCATTAAACATGTTTCAGTCATGGATCTTCAAATTTCTATACCTACTCATTGACTCCTTCTATTGTTACATCAGCCAGACGTCTATATTTGATAAAAAATACTAATATCTAGCCCAAGTGTCATCAATTTTGAACTTTTTATTTCTAACCCCAAGCAAGCTTTCCCAGGGAGGTCTCCCTCGGTGGATAAAAAAATCCCAAAAGATGCTACTGGTATCGTGTAACACTAGATGATGATCCACGAGAAGTGGAAGGCGAGGTAACGCCACTGGAGATAAAGGCTCTGTTCCACTCCACTTTAAGACACGTACTCACAAACTTCCTTAAGCATTTCCTTAAGAACAGTAGTGACTTGTTGCCCGACTTGTTAATGAAAACAGCCTCTCAGCAAAGGTCTGTGAACCTGCCTTGGGTGTCACACTTAGTCTCATTATTCGATACATCACGTATCCTTACCCCTGTTTAAAGAAGGCCGTGTTACAACTAAACTGATGGTTTGCTGAAGACTGTTGATCTGTTACCTTTTTCCCTTAGTAAACTGTATGCATGTATGTGTGTGAATGTTAGAGTAGTTTAAATGTTTAGTCTATTTAATAAAGTCTTGTGCATGTCATTCATGCTCATATACTGGAGTCCCTAATCATGCAGATTTTGACATAACCCAGAAATGAAGATTTCTTAGACTTAATGAACCGTTAACCAAGTATTCAACAGGTTAACTGGTTGTAAAACGAATTTTACAACATTAAATTAATTCTATTAACTGATCCGAATATTTATCAGACCTTCACTATGTTCTGAAGTATGTTGCTTGATCTTTTAACTAACAAACAAAACATGACAAAATTCAATAGAATTTTTATTTTTAATTCTTATTTACTTTTTCATATGGGCCTACGCATATGCTGCCATGCTATTTCTTTCTAATTGTCATGTTAAATTAATTCTCATGTGTATCTTTGTGCTCGACTATTGCACAATAGCGAGCTACAGTGTATGTGAAGGACTTGCTATATTATGTGTTATAACGTTGCGATTCAACACTTTACCTATATTAGCGATAAGGTGTACACACGAGGGCAACAGAACAGGCCCACCTCTTCCTAAGCAACCTTTTTTCTGAGCCTCTTTCTCTGTTGGAAAAGCTGCTTCTGCATCTCTGTAATGTCTAAAAAAAGATCCCCCCCCCCCCAAGTTACAACGCTTATTATGATTTGATGATGATGATGATGATGATGATAATAATAAAGATCATAAGTGAATTTAGACTGCATATTTTTTGGTACACGGTAACATGGATGCATTGACCGGTTTATTAATCAGAGCTAGATCAAAATCAATTTTTCACATTTTATACTTTTTTTTCAAAAGCAACCTGTGCTCCTAGAGGTATCAAAACAAATGTCAAGAAAGAGAGAAAGGGAGGGTTGGGAGGGTCTGATTGTGGTTGGGACAATTTCTTATGCGATGACAGTATACCCTTGAAAATCTTCACTCATACAATTATTTATTTTTTTTATTTTTGAACAGTTTGATTTTCCAAATAAGCACACAAAACAAATATCATATATATATATATATATATAATTTTGTTTATAAATAAATAAATACATAAATAAATAAATAAATACATAAATAAATAAATACATACATAAATAAATAAATAAATACATAAATAAATAAATAAATAATTTTTTGGAACACTTCAGTCATCCAGCCATGGAAGATCTCTCCCTTCCCCTTTAAAGGATGCTCGACGAACACCGTAGTCCCACAGGAGTTCCTCGTTAACGGCAATGTCCCGCATTGCAAAAAAAAGGACACATTCCCTGGGTTCAATGTATGAAACTTGTATTGTGAGCACTTCCTGTGTGATTTGCCAATTCATGAAGAATCGATTGTTTGTTTTCCTCACTTGTAAGTCGCTTTGGATAAAAGCGTCTGAAAAAAAAAAAAAAAAAAGAGGAAGTCCTGAAGCTCCCAGGAAGAATCGACCCATGTCGTCTCCCTCCGATGGTTGAGCTGCTAAAAATTCTGGCCGGATGTGCTTAAAGTAGCACTCCAACCACTACAGCAAACATTTGATTATTTTACAAACGTTAATTGACAAAGACTGTTAATTAACTAATAGAGCGTGCTTGTGTGTGTGTGTGTGTGTGTGTGTGTGTGTGCACACGTTTTTGTGACCTATCAGGACACAAATGTGTATAATGTCATGGGTATGACACTGGTATTACAACTTCAACCTGAAATATGAGGACATTTCAGATGTCCTCACTTTTCAAATAGCTTTAAAAACATACTAAACAATGTTTTATTAAAAATGTAAAAATGCAGAATGTTTTCTGATGGGTAGTGTAGAGGGATAGTATGTACAGTTTGTACAGTATAAAAACCATTACGCCTATGGAATGTCCTCACTTTGATAGCAAAACAAACGTGTGTGTGTGGAGCATCGTCTCACCTGTTCTTCCTTTCCGCTCAACTTTATCAGTCCTTTGGACAGCTTTAGTACAGCTCCATCTTCCTCTGTCACCCTGTCATTCCATTCCTGGACCTGTGCGACCATTCAGACAAGAACAGGGTTCTGATGTAATGCAAATTTATTCCTCGTACTTCAGAAGACCGAATATATTGGTTTGAACGCGTCTAAAATATATATCAGCCGTGTGCTCACCTTGAACTCTTTTATATTTGCGGGACCCAGGTGATGGAGCCACATCATTGTTGCCATGCAGAAGCTCCTGAACTCTGTCTTTGTCTTTGGAGAAACCCCTTTGTTTTGGCTGAGGCGGTTGGACACCTCACCCATGTCCTCCTCAATGACAGCCAGAACTTCACTGTCCTGCATGGCAGCACTAGGAAACGAAGGGAACATTACTATGGTATGACTAACACAACCTTGGTACAGTCTATTTACACCCATCTGAAATGACTTTCAATGCCTACTTGCTTCTCCATCCACACATCTCCCTACCTGTCATGGTCTTTGATAAGGAATCCTTTTCCCTGGAAGTAGGCGGCCAAAGAGTTGCAGGACGGGTCCTCCCGTCCTGTTTTCTGACGTCAGAAAAATTAAGAACTCTCCCCTCTCTCGCCCACTTCTCTTGGGATTCCTTGGCCCTCAACACTTCTTCCAGGATTCGGCTGTCCTCTGCGCCCCGCAAGCAGACGTTTTTTAAATGGTGTTCGATTTTCGTCTGGGGCTTCAAACAAATGAAGCAGTGGATGAGCCTTGAAGGATTCCTGCAGAAAACTAAAGAGCATCTAGGTCAATTCTCAGTCACGTGATTCAATACACTATTTGCTGCAATGACTATTTACAGTATTCAGTAGTTACATTTTGTCTTCTCCATGCTTTTGATTTACAGCAGTGTCTGTTATCTCCAGCAGTGTTTTTTGTCTGCAACTGAGAAACGAACACAAATTAGCATTTGTAACCACAAATTGAACCCCCCCACCCCTCCCCCCGTAAGTTGTTTCTTAAACATAACAAAAAAAAAATTGTAGGTTTAAATTAAACTTGTAACACATTTTCATTGCGACCTACTTAACTATGTCTGCGTGAAGGTTGTTCACACAACACCATTTGTAATTCTTAAAGTAAACTTAACTTAATTTGGTAACATGTTTTTGGTATAATTTGTAATAAATAAACTGCCGTCATGCAATCGACACGGTTACGCATTCCACCCAAACTGGTTACGCGAAAGGCTTGCGCATCTGTAGATTAATTCTCATTGTTGGTATTTATGAGGATTGATTTACATTAAAATGTGTCGTTGGAATTGGAAAGCTGAACGACAGAAAACACACCCGTTAAACTACACCACTGTAGTTTAACTGTTTATTGGTGCATGCATAGTTTCATAGTTAATGTTGTTTTTGGTAAAACTGTTACTTTATGAATGTAATGCAGACTAAAACATGCATGTGAGTCTGTATGTCCAGAAACCTTTTAAATAACGCGCACATACATAAAAAAGAGCGACTAACTGTATATTTATGGTTTGGCGTGTGAAAAAAACAAGTTCGATTAATTGTTGCAAAAAACCAATTTCAAAATAAACTGCCGTCATGCAATCGACACGGTTACGCATTCCACCCAAACCGGTTACGCGAAAGGCTTGCGCATCTGCGATTAATTCTCATTGTTGGTATTTATGAGGATTGATTTACATTAAAATGTGTCGTTGGAATTGGAAAGCTGAACGACAGAAAACACACCCGTTAAACTACACCACTGTAGTTTAACTGTTTATTGGTGCATGCATAGTTTCATAGTTAATGTTGTTTTTGGTAAAACTGTTACTTTATGAATGTAATGCAGACTAAAACATGCATGTGAGTCTGTATGTCCAGAAACCTTTTAAATAACGCGCACATACATAAAAAAGAGCGACTAACTGTATATTTATGGTTTGGCGTGTGAAAAAAACAAGTTCGATTAATTGTTGCAAAAAACCAATTTCAAAATAAACTGCCGTCATGCAATCGACACGGTTACGCATTCCACCCAAACCGGTTACGCGAAAGGCTTGCGCATCTGCGATTAATTCTCATTGTTGGTATTTATGAGGATTGATTTACATTAAAATGTGTCGTTGGAATTGGAAAGCTGAACGACAGAAAACACACCCGTTAAACTACACCACTGTAGTTTAACTGTTTATTGATGCATGCATAGTTTCATAGTTAATGTTGTTTTTGGTAAAACTGTTACTTTATGAATATAATGCAGACTAATACATGCATGTGAGTCTGTATGTCCAGATACCATTTAAATAACGCGCACATACATAAAAAAGAGCAACTTACCTTTTATTTATGGTTTGGCGCGTGAAAGAAAGTTCGATTAATAGCACGTCGTCAGTAGTCTCAGTGGGGGTGGCCTAAGCACAAGTGCGTATCACCTGAGATAGCAGGGGCGCGTGCCATCCGATTAGAGAAATGGTCAGGGTGACACAGTAACGGTAACTTGATTTATTTATTTTGTTTATTTTTTGTTGTTTTTGATTTTGTTTTTTAAATAGTCCGCGTCTTTTATATATATATATATATATATATATATATATATATATTTTTTTTTTTTTTTAATATATATATATATATATATATATATATCCCCTACTAACCCTTAACCCCATAGACCTCCTCAAAATATTCACTAATGCAATTGGAAAATGATCAAACTCATCTATCTATCTATCTATCTATCTATCTATCTATCTATCTATCTATCTATCTATCTATCTATCTATCTATCTATCTATCTGTCTTTCTGTCTATCTATTGCATATAATTACTTGGATCATTTTAAACGTTCAAGCCGACTGTTCTCTGAGCATTGACCTTTTACATCTAACCCAGAGCTTAAGAGGGGTAAGGCCCCCCAAAAACATTGCAAAAGCTCCATGACCCCGCCATTACAAAATATATATACCAACATTTACCTAGAAAATACATTTATTACAGTTTTTCTCAGTCGCTTTGGTGCATTTCTCACATCACTCTTCACATTTGCACAACAGTTAATGCAGTTCTCAAAACAATTGGTACAAACTGCAAAACCTAGTTGATAACCTGCAAAAGCGTGTCACTTGCTCAAAATGGATAACTCATTCCTCAAAAGCAAGTATTCATATCAATGAAAGTGTCAGTGTCATCAAGATGAAAAGTTTATGAACAAGACAGTCAAATGACTTTGTCATGTTTTCAGTATGACAGTTTACTCTGTAAATGTTTTCCAATACAAAAAAGTCACATCTTGGTGACATTACCTGAAAATGCTCAAGACAGCACTATATACTATTTGAACAGCCATTTGAAAAATACTGTAAAGTTACACATTTACTGTATTTAGTGAGGTAACTGAGTACAAGACTGAATATGTATGTTTCACATTTTTACTGCATATGCTCTTCGCAGTTCTAATTTGTTCACAGCATTGTGCAAAAGAAAAAATACACCCTTATTTTCAACAAACATAAACTCCCTTTGAGTAGAGCTGTGCACAACTGTAAACAACATTGCAGTACATATTGGAACAGAACACACAACATACATAGTACTGTAATCATTCATGCACATCCAGACGTTCCTCTCTGTCTGGCCACATCATTTCATCTACATCACAGCGAATATCATCTCTTGCAATGTAGTGAGGAAAGTATCTCCTTGAGCGGCGAATCCTCTGCAGGACTCTGCTGTGATGTCATAACATGGCCGCTAGCAGGGCCATTTGGGAATGTGGATGCCGGACCTTCCACCTCCAGGAAGAGAAAAACTCCTCTATTGGATTTAGGAATGGTGAGTAGGGAAGGAGATATTCCACCAGCATCCTATCATGTGCTGCAAACCAATGTCTGCCGACATCGGAGTGGTGAAAACGCCGAACTCCAGTCAAGAGGCCCCTGTCCAAACAGTCCCCGGCGAAATCGCCGGCCGCCAAGATCCTTGAACGGGCAAAAAGGTTCAGGAAGCAGACCCTTTTTTTTTCTTGATTTTGTTTT
This sequence comes from Zacco platypus, assembly GCA_038088235.1. Taxonomy (NCBI): domain Eukaryota; kingdom Metazoa; phylum Chordata; class Actinopteri; order Cypriniformes; family Xenocyprididae; genus Zacco; species Zacco platypus. Next base: position 19,596,233 of record CM076064.1, read on the forward strand.
TTCTCTCTTGATTTTATGTTTTTTTTTTTTCTTGATTTTATGTTTTTTTTCTTGTGTTGACGTGTTCTGTCCCTTATGTTATATAAATAAAAAAAACTCTTAAAGTTCCTAAAGTCTTTTGTCTTTTTTGATGCAAAACACATTGCTTAAACACCTTCAAATAAAACCCATTCAATAAAAAGTGGAAGGAATATCATAAATTCCTTAATAAAAAGTGTTTATTGTGTTTTTCTGTCTGTTGATGCAAAACACATTGCTTAATCACCTTTAAATAAAACCCATTTAATAAAAAGTGGATGGAATATATTAAATTCATTAATAAAAAGTGTTTATTGTGTTTTTGTCTGTGTTGATGCAAAACAAGTAGTGTACAAACAGCCTTTTTGACAAAAGTAAGGGGGGTGACAATACCATATCTCGACACCTGGTGGCGCTACAGCTCCCAAACCATGTGCAATCGTCTCCCCATCCTCTAATTAGTATGCATAACAAATTTCAGCTCTCTAGGACATACGTACATCACTTGGATCCTTTTAAACATTCGAACCGACTGTTCTCTGACCTTTGACCTTTACATTAAACGCAGATTTCAGCTGTCTAGGACTGTCTAGGATACATTCTTGAGCTCCATCTATACATTGCCATTTTGAGGCCTAATTTGTTCTAGGGCTCCAACTGTGCCATTTTGAGGGCTTATTTGATCTTGGGCTCCATCCATGAAATTTTGAGGCCTTGTTTGTTGTTGCAGAAAATAACTAACAGTCTCAAGACACCTCCTGGTGGAGAAAACTTTACATTGCATGTGTTAGAAACCGCTATGAATGGGGAAATCATAGCAGAAAATAAATAACAGCCTCAAGACACCTCCTGGTGGAGAAAACTTTACATTGCATGTGTTAGAAACCGCTATGAATAGGGAAATCATAGCAGAAAATAACTAACAGCCTCAAGACACCTCCTGGTGGAGAAAACTTTACATTGCATGTGTTAGAAACCGCTATGAATGGGGAAATCATAGCAGAAAATAAATAACAGCCTCAAGACACCTCCTGGTGGAGAAAACTTTACATTGCATGTGTTAGAAACCGCTATGAATAGGGAAATCATAGCAGAAAATAACTAACAGCCTCAAGACACCTCCTGGTGGAGAAAACTTTACATTGCATGTGTTAGAAACCGCTATGAATGGGGAAATCATAGCAGAAAATAACTAACAGCCTCAAGACACCTCCTGGTGGAGAAAACTTTACATTGCATGTGTTAGAAACCGCTATGAATGGGGAAATCATAGCAGAAAATAACTAACAGTCTCAAGACACCTCCTGATGGAGAAAACTTTACACTGCATGTATTAGAAACCGCTATGAATGGGGAAATCATAGCAGAAAATAACTAACAGCCTCAAGACACCTCCTGGTGGAGAAAACTTTACACTGCATGTGTTAGAAACCGCTATGAATGGGGAAATCATAGCAGAAAATAACATTCACAATACTTTGCCATTTTGAGGCCTTATTTGTTCTTGGGCTGCATCCATTCCATTTTGAGGCCTTATTTGTTGTTGCAGAATGTAACTAACAGCCTCAAGACATCTCCTGGTGAAGAAAACTTTACATTGCATGTGTTAGAAACCGCTATGAATGGGGAAATCATAGCAGAAAATAACTAACAGTCTCAAGACACCTCCTGGTGGAGAAAACTTTACACTGCATGTGTTAGAAACCGCTATGAATGGGGAAATCATAGCAGAAAATAACATTCACAATACTTTGCCATTTTGAGGCCTTATTTTATCTTGGGCTCTATCCATGCCATTTTGAGGCCTTGTTTGTTGTTGCAGAAAATAACTAACAGTCTCAAGACACCTGGTGGAGAGAACTTTACATTGCATGTGTTAGAAACCGCTATGAATGGGGAAATCATAGCAGAAAATAACTAACAGTCTCAAGACACCTCCTGGTGGAGAAAACTTTACACTGCATGTGTTAGAAACCGCTATGAATGGGGAAATCATAGCAGAAAATAACATTCACAATACTTTGCCATTTTGAGGCCTTATTTTATCTTGGGCTCTATCCATGCCATTTTGAGGCCTTGTTTGTTGTTGCAGAAAATAACTAACAGTCTCAAGACACCTGGTGGAGAGAACTTTACATTGCATGTGTTAGAAACCGCTATGAATGGGGAAATCATAGCAGAAAATAACTAACAGCCTCAAGACACCTCCTGGTGGAGAAAACTTTACATTGCATGTGTTAGAAACCGCTATGAATGGGGAAATCATAGCAGAAAATAACTAACAGTCTCAAGACACCTCCTGATGGAGAAAACTTTACACTGCATGTATTAGAAACCGCTATGAATGGGGAAATCATAGCAGAAAATAACTAACAGCCTCAAGACACCTCCTGGTGGAGAAAACTTTACACTGCATGTGTTAGAAACCGCTATGAATGGGGAAATCATAGCAGAAAATAACATTCACAATACTTTGCCATTTTGAGGCCTTATTTGTTCTTGGGCTGCATCCATTCCATTTTGAGGCCTTATTTGTTGTTGCAGAATGTAACTAACAGCCTCAAGACATCTCCTGGTGAAGAAAACTTTACATTGCATGTGTTAGAAACCGCTATGAATGGGGAAATCATAGCAGAAAATAACTAACAGTCTCAAGACACCTCCTGGTGGAGAAAACTTTACACTGCATGTGTTAGAAACCGCTATGAATGGGGAAATCATAGCAGAAAATAACATTCACAATACTTTGCCATTTTGAGGCCTTATTTTATCTTGGGCTCTATCCATGCCATTTTGAGGCCTTGTTTGTTGTTGCAGAAAATAACTAACAGTCTCAAGACACCTGGTGGAGAGAACTTTACATTGCATGTGTTAGAAACCGCTATGAATGGGGAAATCATAGCAGAAAATAACTAACAGTCTCAAGACACCTCCTGGTGGAGAAAACTTTACACTGCATGTGTTAGAAACCGCTATGAATGGGGAAATCATAGCAGAAAATAACTAACATTCACAATACTTTGCCATTTTGAGGCCTTATTTGTTCTTGGGCTCTATCCATGCCATTTTGAGGCCTTGTTTGTTGTTGCAGAAAATAACTAACAGCCTCAAGACACCTCCTGGTGGAGAAAACTTTCAACTGCATGTGTTAGAAACCGCTATGAATGGGGAAATCATAGCAGAAAATAACATTCACAATACTTTGCCATTTTGAGGCCTTATTTGTTCTTGGGCTCCATCCATTCCATTTTGACGCCTTATTTGTTGTTGCAGAATATAACTAACAGCCTCAAGACACCTCCTGGTGGAGAAAACTTTACACTGCATGTGTTAGAAACCGCTATGAATGGGGAAATCATAGCAGAAAATAACATTCACAATACTTTGCCATTTTGAGGCCTTATTTGTTCTTGGGCTCCATCCATTCCATTTTGAGGCCTTATTTGTTGTTGCAGAATATAACTAACAGCCTCAAGACACCTCCTGGTGGAGAAAACTTTACACTGCATGTGTTAGAAACTGCTATGATGGGGAAACCATAGCAGAAAATAACATGACGATGGATGCTGATGATATGAATGCGTCTTTGACCTTTGACCTTTAGTCTAATGCAGATTTCAGCTGTCTAGGACTTTTCCGCCAACCTCGGGGGGTCGTGACGAGAAGAAAGACTCCGTCCCTGGGCGAATCGGACCTTTCGAAGCGCTGTCCGCGAAACCACATCTGTAAACGCATTGAAACGGTGGGACGTGGGATTTTTCCACGAGGGTCCCATGGGCCCCAAATTTTGCGCCGTGGCTCCTGGGGGCCCCCCGAGCGACATACCGAAAGCGCGGGGCCCTAGAGCGCAGGAAAATATTTTCAGCTAGTAACCCAAATCTCTCTCTCAGGCCTATTTCACTAATTGAAAGACATTATGATTCAAGAGTGGGGGATGGGCGTTTTTTCAGGAAGGTCCTAGAGTTTCACGCTTCGGGGCCGTGAGTCGGGGGCCCCGAGAGGTTCGGAATCTCCAATCTCGAGGCACCACGGCCTTTCGTCTCCGCGCAGGGCCCGTCCCACGTCACATTAAAACGCGCTATGGCTTGATGGACACGCGCTTGCTTTTTTGACCTTTTGACCCCCGAATTTAGTAGTAGGACCGCCAAACTTTCCCGCCAGCCTCGGGGGGTCGTGACGAGAAGAAAGACGCCGCCCCCTAGCGGATCGGACCTTTCAAGGCGGTGTCCGTCAAACCATTATGGCGAATCTATTGAAATAATGGGAGAGTGGGATTTTTCCAGAAAGTTCCGGGGGAGCCCAAATTCGAATGGGGAGTTCATGGGGTGCCCCTGAACGACATATCAAGAGTGTGAGTTGATCGGGGAAACTTTGCGTTTGACGTCAAAAACTGGCCACTAGGAGGTGCTCCGCACGCATTCCGGTGTCACACGTACCCGAGGGACCACCTGGGGGTGCTTCCTGTAAGTATAATTGGTAATCGGACAAATAATGGGTCTGTGGGATGGGGGCGTGGCTTGGGACTGGTGGGCGGGGGTGCCCGGGTCATTTGCCAACTTTAATGGGTAATCGGACAAATAACGGGTCTGTGGGACGGGGGCGTGGCTTGGGTGGGGTGGGGGGGGTTCCCGGGTCATTTGCCAACTTTAATGGGTAATCGGACAAATAACGGGTCCGTGGGACGGGGGCGTGGCTTGGGTGGGGTGGGGTGGGTCCCCGGGTCATTTGCCAACTTTAATGGGTAATCGGACAAATAACGGGTCCGTGGGATGGGGGCGTGGCCTCCCGCTGCACCCTGGGATGGACCAATGGGGAGAAGGATGAATATTTAGCTTCTGGAAACATTTAATGGGTAATTGGACAAATAATGGATTTGTGGGACTTAGGCCGCCTCCCCCGACAGACCGCTCCACAAGACCAATGGTGAAACGGATAAATAATGGTTTGGCAGGATGCGGTCAGTGAAAACACCATTCACTCAATGAGAGAACGGACGTTTCATGGATATCTGGGATCGACCTACCCCCTATACCAGTGTATTACCTTAGAAACGGACATTTAATGGGTTCACGGGAGATGGGGGGGGGGGGGGTCCCACGATGGGGGGGGGGGGTGGTCCCTCGACCCCAGTGTCGCCCCCTATAGACGTCCAGTAAGCCAGTATTCCGGGGGAATCACGGAAGGGCCAGCGGGGGCGAGGTAATTGTAAATCGTACAAATCCCCATTAATATATAGAGTCTACGGATCCATATTCACCCTACGATCCCTCCGGGTAATTAAGCGTCCGTTGGCAGTTTATTAACATGGGCCGATTTCCACGAAACCCATTAAATTGACTTCCTCCGGTAATACATCAGCCATATAGTATCCAATATTTGACCTAATGAACATTTTTCAGTCCTTGAATTTGAACTTTCTATGCATAATCATTGACTCCTTCTGATGTTAAATCAGTCATTCAGAAGTCCCTATTTTACCAAACGGACTCATATCAGGCCCAGAGTCGTCTATTTTAAACTTTCTATTTTTACCCAATTGACTCCTCCTAGTGATAAATTAGCCATAGAGTAGCCAATATTTGACCCATTGAACATGTTTCAGTCATGGATCTTAAAATTTCTTTACAAGCTCATTGACTCCTTCTGTTGTTACACCAGTCATTCAGAAGTCAATATTTGACCAATTGGACTCATATCGGGCCCAAGAGTTGTCGATTTTGAACTTTCTATTTCTGCCCACTGGACTCCTTCTGGTGATAGATCAGCCATACAGTTTGCCAATTTTTGACCTATTGAACATGTTTCATTCATGGATTTTGAAATTTCTATACCTACTCATTGACTCTTTCTGATGTTATTACAGTCATTCAGAAATCCATATTTAACCAAATGTACTACAATCGAGGCCCAAGAGTAGTCGAATTTGGACTTTTTATTAACCCAATTGACTCCTTCAGGTGATAAATTAGCCATAGAGTAGCCAATATTTGACCCATTGAACATGTTTCAGTCATGGATCTTGAAAATTCTATACTTACTCATTGACTCTTTCTGATGTTATGTCTGTTATTCAGAAGTCCATATTTGACCAAATGTCCTAATATCGGGCCCAAGAGTCGTCGATTTAGAACTTTCTATTTCTACCCAATTGACTCCTTGTGGTGATAAATTAGCCATAGAGTAGCCAATATTTGACCCATTGAACATGCTTCATTCATGGATCTTGAAAATTCTATACCTACTCATTGACTCTTTCTGATGTTATGTCAGTCATTCAGAGTCCACATTTGACCTACAATATATATGGCCCAAGAGTCATCGATTTTTCACTTTTTAGTTCTACCCATTGACTCCTTCTGGTGATAGTTCAGCCAAATTTTGACCTACTGAACATATTTCAGTTCTTGATCTTCAACTTTCTATTCCTACCCAATTGACTCCTTCTTGTGATACATTAGCCATAGAGTAGCCAATATTTGACCCATTGGACATGTTTCAGTCATGGATCTTGATATTTCTATACCTACTCATTGACTCTTTCTGATTTTATGTCAGTCATTCAGAAATCCATATTTGACCAAATTGACTAATATCTGGCCTAAGAGTTGTCGATTTTGAACTTTCTATTTCTACCCAATTGACTCCTTCTTGTGATACATTAGCCATAGAGTAGCCAATATTTGACCCATTAAACATGGTTCAGTCATGGATATTGAAATTTCTATACCTACTCATTGACTCCTTCTATTGTTACATCAGCCAGAAGTCTACATTTGATATAAAATACTAATATCTAGCCCAAGAGCCATCAATTTTGAAGTTTTTATTTCTAACCATTGACTTCTTCTGGTAATACATCAGCCATATAGTATCTAATATTTGACCTAGTGAACATTTTTCAGTCCTCTAATTTGAACTTTCTATGCATACTCATTGTAAGGGTGGATCTCCTACAGGGGTTCAGGCTGCAGGTTGCCGAATGACTAATAACGTTATCAGCAAGATGGTAGAAAACTGTACATTTCTTGTCTGTTACCACCAACTGCAACTTATACCAATGACGGAAATAAGCGCAGTTATAATAGCTAAATATGTGGGAGAGCGTTGCTATAGTGTGACGATATTATATTGCAATAGGTAACATATCAAAGTTAATACCAAATCAAACTAGTTAGCACATAATTTGTAGTGAAAGAGTTTAATGACAGTATATTGGTTTATGGTTACACTTAAAATGATTACAAAATAGATGAGATGATAAAAAAACTTTAACCATTAATCGTACCCAGCACGTATGTAAAAAGTTCCCTGAGAGATAGAAAGAAAGAGAAAGACTAAGAGAGAGAGAGAAGGACAGAGAGTGCCCAAGTAAGAGAGCAAAAGAAGAGAGCAAGAGAGTCAAAAGAAGAGACAGCAAGAAAGCAGAGCATAAAAAGAAGAGACAGAGCAATAGTTGAAATCTTCTTTTATCCTTTTCCTTGACCATGTGACTGAAACCCAAATGTGAGACATTCAAACTGACCAATCAGAAGTAAAACTTCCCCCACAGTACAGAAGGTGTGACAATTCATAGACCCCCGATGCACAGGCATCTTGGTCTAAAGGCCTTGATCACTATCAGCTCCTTTGTGTCTTCCCAAATGGCCCTTGTAGCATGACAGAGGGGACTGAAACAGCAAAGCCAATGTCTTTGTTCATTTTTAAAATATCTTTGGATATTTTTCAGTCTTACAACAAAATGGACTAATATCGGGCCCAAGAGGGGCGATTTTGAACTTTCTATTTTTACCCAATTGACTCCTTCTTGTGATACATTAGCAATAGAATAGCCTATATTTGACCCATTGAACAAGTTTCAGCAATGGATCTTGAAATTTCTATACCTACTTGATGACTCCTTCTGTTGTTACATCAGCCATTCAGAAGTCTATATTTGACATAAAATACTAATATCTACCCAAGAGTCATCGATTTTGAACTTTCTATTTCTACCCAATTGACTCCTTCTGTTGATAAATTAGCCATAGAGTAGCCAATATTTGACCCTTTAAAGATGTTTCAGTCATCGATCTTGAAAGTTCTGTACCTTCTCATTGACTCTTTCTGATGTTATGTCAGTCATTCAGAAGTCCATATTTGACCAAATGGACTCATATCGGGCCTAATCGTCGTCGATTCTGAAATTTCTATACCCAATTGACTCCTTCTTGTGATACATTAGCCATATAGTAGCCAATATTTAACCCATTGAACATATTTCAGTCATTAGGGCACTCTAAGGATTATTAGGGCACAAGACCTGAAAGGGCGCAGGACCCTATTGTTCTTCTAAGGATTATTATTAGGGCCCAAGCCCTGAAAGGGCACAGGACCCTATTGTTCTTCTAAGGATTATTATTAGGGCCCAAGCCCTGAAAGGGCGAAGGCCCTATTGTTTTCCTTAGGATTATTAGGGCCCAAGCCCTGAAAGGGCGAAGGCCCTATTGTTTTCCTTAGGATTTTTCTTATTAGGGCCCAAGCCCTGAATGGGCGAAGGACCCTATTGTTCTTCTAAGGATTATTATTAGGGCCCAAGCCCTGAAAGGGCGCAGGACCCTATTGTTCTTCTAAGGATTATTATTATTAGGGCCCAAGCCCTGTAAGGGCGAAGGCCCTATTGTTTTCCTTAGGATTCTTATTAGGGCCCAAGCCCTGAAAGGGCGCAGGACCCTATTGTTTTTCTAAGGATTATTATTATTAGGGCCCAAGCCCTGAAAGGGCGCAGGACCCTATTGTTTTTCTAAGGATTATTATTATTATTAGGGCCCAAGCCCTGTAAGGGCGAAGGCCCTATTGTTAGGGCCCAAGCCCTGAAAGGGCGCAGGACCCTATTGTTTTTCTAAGGATTATTATTATTATTATTTTTATTTTTTTTCAACCGTTCGGGGCTTTTTGGGGCCCTTAACATGCTCAAAAACTCTTGAAACTTTGCACACGTATTGGAACCTGCGGCCATTAGGACGTGACAGAGGCTGGGACCCGGGCGTGGCAGGGGGGCTCGACAGCGAAAACTTGGTCCATATATCAAACACGCTTGCACATATTGGTATGAAACTCGGTACACATGAAGATCTCATCGGGCCTGACAACTTTCGTGCTCTAAGTTGTATGCCGCCTCAACAGGAAGTGAGCTATTATGGGTTGTTTGAAAAACACATGCTCTGGAATTTGATATACTCCTCCTAGGCGCTTAATCCGATCACCACCAAACTCGGTCAGCATGAAGTCAAGACATTGATGATGCAAAAAGTCCAGCGGATTTTTGATATCTCAAACGGTTTGCCCGTGGCGAGGCAACGAATTTATGGCAAGAAAAGAGAAACAGGAAGTGTGTTATAACGTCTGCATAAATTTATTGATTGTTATGAAACTTCACCTGTGTGTTCGTTGTAGGAAGCCGAGCACATGGATGTGACTATTGTGTGTCAAAGATATAGCGCCACCAATTGGCAGCGGGAAATGTGTCACTTTCAAAATGCTTTGAGATCACCCTCTTATTTTTACCCGATTTACTTCAAACTTCTTCATTATAATGTCCAAACATTTCAGATATAGACATGTGAATGTCTTTGTGATATCTTAAATATTGTTGCCATGGCAAGACGTCAAACTTTAATAATATTCTTGGGTGTTTTTGAGGCTCTTCACAAAAATGGTCTCGTGGCTCCCTCTAGTGGACAGCACGTGTATCACATATCTGTTCACTCAAAGAAGAACGCCCCGTGTTTGATAGTTTGATGATGTCTGTGAATGATCACGAGCTCATTTGTGTTTTTTAAACTCATAAGTTAAAATATTCCAGCGATTACGCAAGATTTAATCACAAGAATGTATTAAAAAGCTTAATTTGAGTTTGGAAGGTGTTCTGTGAAAATTATAGACGCGCCGCGTCTGAGAACGATCGCGTCCGAAGCACGTTCTTTCAGAATCTTTTTAATGTTCGTTTCAATTCTTTGAAATTGAAGTTTGAATTTTTATGTGTATGACTGTGTTAATGTGTTGACGCTGTGTGGCATCTGTGCAAACTTCCTAATGGATTAAACAAAGAGCCGCTCGTCATTTCTCTGAAAGCGAGAAATCGTGACCGCGTGAAAGCCACTTGATTTTAAGTGTTTTTAAACTTTATTCTTTAAAACATTCAAGCGATTAGACAAGATTCGATCACAAGAACATAGAAAATCTTCCAAACTGTAAAAGAAGCTTAATGTCACACAAAGAGACGCGCAGCGTCTGATCGCGCCCAGTTATACAAATAACTTTACACATGCAGTGATTTTAAAAAATAAAATTAAAATATAAACTTCTGCAAAATAACTAATAATAAACTTCTGCACATGATGAGTACATACTGAAGATGCTGAAGACATTCCAGCGATTCTACAATATAAACACATGAAAGAGAGAGATCGCGTATAGAGCGCATCAAGAGCACATCAAGTAGAGATCGCGAGCCGTGTTTGCAGTTTCATGATGTCTGTGAATGATCACGAACTCATTTACATGTGATTTTTTCCATGTTCTTTTCATTCCTTTGTTTGAATTTTTATGTGTATGACTGTTAATGTATTGACGCTGTGTGGCATCTGTGCAAACTTCGTTTCCTAACGGATTAAACAAAGAGCCGCGCGTCATTTCTCTGAAAGGGAGTGATCACGAAATCATGAAAGCTCATGTTTTTAAACCTTATTCATTAAAGTATTCAAGCGATTAGACAAGATTCGATCACAAGAACATATTAAAAATCTTCAATTACAGTTTGGAAGATTTATGCAGGGATTTTAAAAAATACAATTAAAATATAAACTTCTGCAAATAACTAATAATAAACTTCTGCACATGATGACTACATACTGAAGATGCTAAAATTGCGAACGATTATAGTACATCTCAAATGGTGTTGCCAATGCGAAGGTTTAAATTAAGAACAAAAAGGGAATTTGGAAGTTGTCAATTATTCATTAATAATTGAAATATACACACCTAATTTCTATATTTAATAGCGATTCCATTCCATTCCAGCGATTCTACAATATACAAGCAAATAAACACATATAGACTTTCCTGTAGAAATCGCGAGCCTTGACAGTTTGATGATTTCTGTGAGAGTGATCACGAAATCATTTACGTGTTTTTTAACCTTGTTCATTCCAGCGATTACACAACATTTAATCACAAGAATGTTTTAAAGAGCTTCAATTATAGCTTGGAAGATTTTCTGTCACACAAAGAAACGCGCAGCGTCTTCTAATAATGATCGCGCCCAGTTATACAAATAACTACATCACATGCAGAGATTTTAAAAAATAAAACTAAAATATAAACCTCTGCAAATAAATCGTATTTGGATCGTTATCATTTATATTACATTCGTGCTCTCCTCATACATTGCACACACACACATTCAGACAGTTCAAAAACCCCAACGTCTCTCTGTGTTTTAGTCTGGCAGGTTTAACCCTTTCATTGCTGTGTCCCCTTGTCTGCATTATAGGATCGGAAATCTCTTAAAAAATGAATGCATAGAACCAGTTCAGTTGTTGTGCACTGACTATATGGTTCTATATAATTAGTTTAATAATATGGTTAAAAATAACGTAAAATACCTTAAGATAAATTCAATGGAACCTGGATGAATTTAAAATGAATGTATTATATTTCAGATCAATATATTTGTTTTCTTTAAAATATTTCTTCTGAATCTCTCTCTCTCTCTCTCTCTCTCTCTCTCTCTCTCTCTGGGTCTTGCAGGTTTAACCCTTTCATTGCTGTCTCCTTTTGTCTGTATTATAATATAGGAAATCTCTTTGCCCTTCTCTTCTATAAATTTGTATAAAAAAATAAAGGCAAAGAACCAGTTCATTTGTATTTCACTGACTATTTAGTTTTATATAATTAGTTTAACAATATAATAAGATAAATTCAGCTGAATATATAACACTTTGAACTGCTAATGATAACTTTGCTATGATATGATCGCTTTTAGTTAGTATTATATTGAATAATCTGACTCAACTAACTGGTCAGTCTCCAACTGGAGACACCGTTTAAATTCATTTTGCCCGCCGTGCCCAGTTGTCATTAAAACACTGAGGTGGCGGTGCCACCGGCTTGGGCCCGCTCATCGCTGCTCGCAGCTATATTTATTTTTATTTTTTTTCAACCGTTCGGGGCTTTTTGGGGCCCTTAACATGCTCAAAAACTCTTGAAACTTTGCACACGCATTGGAACCTGCGGCCATTAGGACGTGACAGAGGCTGGGACCCGGGCGTGGCAGGGGGGCTCGACAGCGCCCCCTTGAATGGGGTCCGAAATCTTGGTCCATATATCAAACACGCTTGCACATATTGGTATGAAAGTCAGAACACATATACACCTCATCGGGCCCGACAACTTTCGTGCTCTAAGTTGTATGCCGCCTCAACAGGAAGTGAGCTATTATGGGTTGTTTGAAAAACGCATGCTCTGGAATTTGATATACTCCTCCTAGGCGCTTAATCCGATCACCACCAAACACGGTCAGCATGAAGTCAAGACATTGATGACGCAAAATTGCCAGGGGATTTTTGATATCTCAAACGGTTTGCCCGTGGCGAGGCAACGAATTTATGGCGAGAAAAGAGAAACAGGAAGTGTGTTATAACGTCTGCATAAATTTATTGATTGTTATGAAACTTCACCTGTGTATTCGTTGTAGGAGGCCGAGCACATGGATGTGACTATTATGAGTCAATGATATAGCGCCACCAATTGGCAGCGGGAAATGTGTCACTTTCAAAATGCTTTGAGATCACCCTCTTATTTTTACCCGATTTACTTCAAACTTCTTCATTATAATGTCCAAACATTTCAGATGTAGACATGTGAATGTCTTTGTGATATCTTAAATATTGTTGCCATGGCAAGACGTCAAACTTTAATAATATTCTTGGGTGTTTTTGAGGCTCTTCACAAAAATGGTCTCGTGGCTCCCTCTAGTGGACAGCACGTGTATCACATATCTGTTCACTCAGAGAAGCACGCCCCGTGTTTGATAGTTTGATGATGTCTGTGAATGATCACGAGCTCATTTGTGTTTTTTAAACTCATAAGTTAAAATATAGCTGCGAGCAGCGATGAGCGGGCCCAAGTGGGTGGCACCGCCACCTCGGTGTTTTAAGGACAACTGGGCACGGCGGGCAAAATGAATTTAAACTGTGTCTCCAGTTGGAGACTGACCAGTTAGTTGAGTCAGATTATTCAATATAATACTAACTAAAAGCGATCATATCATAGCAAAGTTATCATTAGCAGTTCAAAGTGTTATATATTCAACTGAATTTATCTTATTATATTGGTAAACTAATTATATAAAATTAAATAGTCAGTGAAATACAAATGAACTGTTTCTTTGCCTTTATTTCTATAAAAAAATTTATAGAAGAGAAGGGCTAAGAGATTTCCTATATTATAATACAGACAAAAGGAGACAGCAATGAAAGGGTTAAACCTGCAAGACCCTGAGAGAGAGAGAGAGAGAGAGAGAGAGAGAGAGAGATATTCAGACGAAATATTTTGAAGAAAACAAGTATATTGATCTGAAATATAGTACATTCATTTTAAATTCATCCAGGTTCCATTGAATTTATCTTAAGGTATTTTACATTATTTTTAACCATATTATTAAACTAATTATATAGAACCATATAGTCAGTGCACTAAAACTGAACTGGTTCTATGCCTTCATTTTTTATGAGATTTCCTATCCTATAATGCAGACAAAAGGAGACAGCAATGAAAGGGTTAAAGCTGGAAGACCCTTAGAGAGAGAGAGAGAGATTCAGAAGAATTATTTTAAAGAAAACGAATATATTGATCTGAAATGTTGTATTTTCATTTTAAATTCATCCATGTTCCATTGAATTTATCTTAAGGTATTTTACGTTATTTTTAACCATATTATTAAACTAATTATATAGAACCATATAATCAGTGCACGACAACTGAACTGGTTCTATGCCTTCCTATCCTTCCTATTTCCTATCCTATAATGCAGACAAGGGGACACAGCAATGAAAGGGTTAAACCTGCCAGACTAAAACACAGAGAACTGTTAGAGCTTGTGAACTGTCTGAATGTGTGTGCTTGCAATGTATGAGGAGAGCACGAATGTAATATAAATGATAACGATCCAAATACGATTTATTTGCAGAAGTTTATATTTTAGTTTTATTTTTTAAAATCCCTGCATGTGATGTAGTTATTTGTATAACTGGGCGCGATCATTATTAGAAGACGCTGCGCGTTTCTTTGTGTGACAGAAAATCTTCCAAGCTATAATTGAAGCTCTTTAAAACATTCTTGTAATTAAATTTTGTGTAATCGCTGGAATGGAATGTAATCGTTGGAATGAACAAGGTTAAAAAACACTTAAATGATTTCGTGATCACTCTCACAGAAATCATCAAACTGTCAAACACGGCTCGCGATTTCTACAGGAAAGTCTTTCATGTGTTTATTTGCTTGTATATTGTAGAATCGCAGGAATGGAATGGAATCGCTATTAAATATAGAAATTAGGTGTGTATATTTCAATTATTAATGAATAATTGACAACTTCCAAATTCCCTTTTTGTTCTTAATTTAAACCTTCGCATTGGCAACACCATTTGAGATGTACTATAATCGTTCACAATTTTAGCATCTTCAGTACGCTGCGCGTCTCTTTGCGTGACAGAAATCTTCTAAATTCTAATTGAAGCTCTTTAATACATTGTTGTGATTAAATGTTGATCAAAAATGCTCCAAAAATAGATAAAAATTCTGATGAGGAAGTTGTTGACTTTATAGATAGATATGTTACTTGTGAATTGCCCATTAAAGATGAGGACTTACACAATATTGTCACATCTGTGCAATTTCACAGTAAACATCATTCTAAAACATGCAAAAAGAAAAACACTGTTTGTCGTTTTAACTTCCCTAAACCACCATCAATGAGAACATTTATATGCCGAAGAAAAGTAGATGTGTCAGAGGAAGACGTCCCCGATAAAGGTGTTAGTACGAATAGTGGTCAAGTAAAAGTAAAAGTGTAAATGATAACGTCAATGTAGAATATGCTCGGGGCATAATGACAGCAGTTAAGACAGAGACAGAAGGTACATTCTATAGAAACTTTATTTGATAGTGTTGGAATAAATCAGGATTTGTTTGAGATGGCATATAAGTGCATAAAAAATACAACACACATTGTCTTAAGTGTGGGTTAATCAGTATAATAAGTTTGGCCTTCAGTGCTGGAATGCTAATATGGACATTCAGTATGTAACAGATGCTTATGCCTCCATTGTTTATATAATTTCCTACATTTCAAAATCTGAAAGGGAAATGGGTTTGTTGTCAGCAAATGCACAACGGGAATCAAAGACTCAAGGTAATGTTGACGCAAAACAAGCTTTAAGAAAATTAGGGACCGTATATTTACACAATCGTGAAGTTAGTGCACAGGAAGCAGTTTATAGATTAACCAATATGCACTTAAAAGAGTGTTCAAGGAATGTTCAGTTTATTCCTACAGGTGATGATACTGTTCGCATGAGTTTGCCACTAAGTGTTATACAGAACAAGTTGAACTCTCAGAATCTGAAAAGTGAAGAAATGTGGATGACAAATTTTGTTGATCGTTACAAAAATAGGCCAGATCAGCATGTTTTTAATGATATGTGTTTAGCCACATTTGCATCAGAGTACCGGATAGCATACAAAAGTCAGTCTTGTTCCAAAAAAATTATGCTGCAAAACAACTTGGGATTCATTGTGAAAAGAACACGCACTCCGCCTGCTATTGTGCGTTTTGCTCGATTTTCCGTGAAAAAAAATCCTGAAAAATTTTATCAAAGTTTATTACAACTGTTTCTTCCATACCGTGAGGATAGTCAACTGAAACCAGAAGGATATAACATCCGCATCCTTTTCAATATATATATATAACATATCACATCCGCATCCTTTTCAAAAAATGATCTATTTGTCTTTATGACATTTTGTACTAATTGTATAGATCCATTGCTTAAAGAAACCTCACCTTCCAAATAAAAATGTTCATATATTAATACAAATACAATACAATACAATACAAATGTGAAGTTGCCGTACACACCTTTGGGTGAGGACAAGCTAAATTCTTTACGATCAAAATTTCATGGCCTTCAAATATTAATAATAGATGAAATATCAATGGTGGACCATAAACTACTGGCTTATATTCATGGAAGACTGAGACAAATTAAGCAAACCAGAGATTTTTCTGTATTTGGTAATGTTGCTGTCATAGCTGCTGGTGATTTTTTCCCATTGGCTCCCGTGAAAGGTAAACAGCTCTTTGTGGATGTACCAGAAGTTGATTTGTGGAATAATTACTTTAGTGTTGTAGAGCTGACACACGTTGTTAGGCAACAGGACAGCACTTTTGCTGAATTATTAAATCGATTAAGAAAGCAAAGCAAGAACTCTCCACTAAGAAAAGAAGATCTGGAAATGTTATCAAATTGTGACAACGAAGAAATTAATGACTCTTTACATATTTTTTCCACAAATGATGAAGTTCATGAGCACAACCTTGAGCAATTAATAAAAATCTGCGAAGAAATTGAAACTATAGAGGCTTCTTTGCACGTAAGAAGACTGGAAAGTTAGAATTACTTGTTGGACATCATGTAAAGGTTTATAATACATGCTTGGCAGCAAAATTGCTTTTAGGCATAAATACACGCATCATGTTAATTAAAAATCTTGATGTTGATGATGGACTAGTTAATGGTGTTTGTGGTACAGTTACACACATCGCACGTAAAGATAAAATAAGTTACCTGAAACTGTGTACGTCTGTTTTGATGATAGTAATGTCGGGTTGAAAACCCGTAAGCAGTGTTTGTCTAAAACAACAAGATTGCATCAGTCTATGTTACGGGTTTCAACTTAGTAAAACTGGAGTAACAAATGAATTGGAATGGGGTTCACTACTCTCAGCTCTCCCTATTGTCTGCCCTGGAAAACAGAATCATTTTTGTTAAAGAGTGAAGGAGCGAACCGCCGTCTTCTCATGCAAATCTCTGTTTTTCTTTATTACAAACATCTCAAATCATGGTGCAAACAATAAACAGTTCCCTTTTGTAAACATGTTTCAGTCTCAGAGTCCATTCTGTCAATTCACGTTAAATACTTCAATACAGTTATCTTTCCTTTTTTTCACATTGCAAAGGATTGCATATTTCACATCCACCGAAATGCGTTCTTTTTCCTTAAAGTGCAGTAATATCACAAAAATAAATCACGTGCTAAGCTTTATAGCTATACATATACACATATGTATAATAATTATTAGTTCTCTTTTAACTTCAACAACTCACAATATTACAAATGTAACAATTACTCGTTTACAAACCTTCTGTGGTCGTACATGAATATCCAATTGACTCTGTGTTACACATGAAGTATGCTTTAGGGGAAAACTATTTAACTTACACACATTGTTAAACTTAAACTTGACATCAAACTATTTTTATACAACTCCAACAAGTTTATAAACTGTCAGGATATTGTTAAAGGCACGATATCACATATTGTTGGGGATAGAGAGAACATCAGCATCAGTTTATACATCCTACGCCACACGCACGTGCGACACATGTGCTAACGTCGTTATTACAACTTTTCCCCGCGGCTACGCACGCGGTTCTCTAACGCGATTAAACTTATCGAAAGTCAAAGGTCCAACTTAACACAGTGTCAATACATCACATATGCATTAGGAGGAAACATATTTCAATATTATTTTACATAATACGAACCTGGAAAACAGAATCATTTTTGTTAAAGAGTGAAGGAGCGAACCGCCGTCTTCTCACGCAAATCTCTGTTCGAGAGAAAGGGAAGTCGCTCGACTCTTAGGCCCCGCGGTGTAACAGTATCCAACATTGGTTCCGCTTTCTTTGGTTCCCCCCCTAAATTACTATTGTCTCATAACAATAAATTATATGAACACTGTATTACACATATACACAATGGTTTGCGATTGATAAAGATTAAGGATATTAGTCCAACGCCAAGGTATAACGAGCACACTCGGGCCCTTAAGAGAGCAGCAAGAAAAATGGAGCGCAGCTGGAAGAATTCAAAACTAGAAGTTTTTCGGATTTCATGGAGAGAGAAAATGATGGAGTACAGAAAGGCCGTAAAAACCGCTAGATCTGCTTATTTTTCAAATCTTTTAGAAGAAAATAAACACAACCCTAAGTATTTATTTAATACAGTGGCTAAATTAACGAGAAATACAGCCTCAACTTCTGATGTTTCCAAACAGCACAGCAGTAATGACTTTATGAACTTCTTTACTTGCAAGACTGACAACATTAGAGAGAAAATTATAGCCATGCAACTGTCTACTACAGTATCACATCAGACAGTGGATTTTAGCATCCCTGAGGGAAAATTCCATTCATTCGCTGCTATAGGAAAGGAAGAATTGTCTAAACTTATTAAACCATCAAAATCAACAACATGTATGTTAGACCCTATACCGACTAAGCTATTGAAAGAGATGCTTCCAGAGGTCATAGATCCTCTTCTTAAGATCATTAATTCATCTTTATCACTAGGTTACGTACCGAAAAATTTTAAGCAGGCTATTATCAAACCTCTTATTAAAAAACCACAACTTGATCCTGGTGAAATAGTCAATTACAGACCAATTTTCAATCTACCTTTTCTGTCAAAAATACTAGAAAAGGCAGTATCATCTCAACTTAGTTCCTACTTGGAAAGAAATGGTATCTGTGAGGATTTCCAGTCAGGATTTAGACCGTACCATAGTACTGAGACTGCTCTCATTAGAGTTACAAATGATTTGCTCTTATCATCAGATCGTGGTTGTATCTCTCTATTAGTGTTACTAGACCTCAGTGCAGCTTTTGACACTATCGACCACAATATTCTTTTGAATAGACTAGAAAATTATGCTGGAATTAGTGGAAATGCATTGGCATGGTTCAAATCATACTTATCTGACCGTTATCAGTTTGTAGTAGTAAACGAAGAGATGTCATTTCACAAGTTAAATATGGAGTACCACAAGGCTCAGTTCTAGGACCGTTGCTTTTCACTCTGTACATGTTACCCTTGGGAGATGTCATTAGGAAGCATGGCATTAGCTTTCACTGTTACGCTGATGATACTCAGCTCTAAATTTCCTCGCGCCCTGACGAAACCTACCAATTCTCAAAATTAACAGAATGCGTAGCTGATATAAAAAATTGGATGACTAGTAATTTCCTACTACTAAATTCAGAAAAAACAGAGATTCTAATTATTGGACCAAAAACTTCTGCACATAATAATCTAGAATACGGTCTAACACTTGATGGCTGCTCTGTTAAGTCGTCTTCGTCAGTTAGGAACCTGGGTGTGCTCTTTGATACCAATCTTTCATTTGAATGCCACATTTCTAGCATATGTAAAACCGCATTCTTCCATCTTAAAAATATATCTAAATTGCGACATATGCTCTCAATGACAAATGCGGAACAGCTAGTTCATGCGTTTATAACCTCGAGACTAGATTACTGTAATGCTCTACTGGGTGGTTGCCCTGCTCGCGTGATAAACAAATTACAGCTGGTCCAAAACGCAGCTGCTAGAGTCCTTACTAGAACCAGGAAGTATGAACATATTAGCCCGGTTCTGTCAAAACTGCACTGGCTCTCTATTAAACATCGTATAGATTTTAAAATCTTGCTAATTACTTACAAAGCACTAAATGGCTTAGCTCCCCAGTACCTGAGTGAGCTCTTAATGCATTATAGTCCTTCGCGTCTATTACGATCTCTGAATTCTGGCCAGTTGTTAATACCTAGAATATCAAAATCAACCGCAGGCGGTAGATCCTTTTCCTATTTGGCACCTAAACTCTGGAACAATCTTCCTAGCATTGTTCGGGAAGCAGACACACTCTGTCAGTTTAAATCTAGACTAAAAACGCATCTATTTAACCTGGCATACACATGATGCACCATAAACTTTTGTCTTCATATCCGTTAAAGGATTGTTAGGCTGCATAGATCAGGTCAGCCGGAACCGGGAACACTTCCTATAACACCAGATGTACTCGTTACATCGGAAGAAGAATGGCGTCTACGCTAATTTTTTGTCTCTCTGCTTATCCCGAGGTTTACCAATTAACGTGATTGGATGGATCCGGGCCGTGTCCGGGTCGGACGGGGAACCTGTGCCTGTGTGCGGCAGCAATGTGGCCCTGTCTTGTCGGCGGAGACTATGTTAACTAGCTCATCCTTTGTGAAGACCTTACCGACTCATCAGCCAGTGGCACATAACCAAACAAACCGTCCCATACCGGCGTGATCAAAAAGATCTTAAACTAGATGGAACTATATTAAATATTTTGACTGTTGCGATTCCAAATCGGTTTAATGACCTGTAACTCTGCCTGAGTATCGGACAAGTGTTCACTGTTGGCCAGAGGAGAACTGGCCCCCCGACTAAGCCTGGTTTCTCTCAAGATTTTTTTCTCCATTTGTTGGAGTTTTGGTTCCTTGCCGCTGTTGCCTTTGGCTTGCTTAAGTTGGGGACACTGAGCTGAGCCGGACGATTACGTCACTGTTTTCTGCAGTGCTGCTATACCTAAATTAACTAGACTAATAACTACTGATATTTGCAACCGAATGAATCAATAATATATAGAATAGGCTGCATAATGACACCATTTTCTTATTAATGTAAAGCTGCTTTGCCACAATTTGCATGTTAAAAAGCGCTATATAAATAAAGATGACTTGACTTGACACTCTAAATTATGTCACCACATAATAGTGTACTACACACCCCCCAACAAACAAAAAGTGGCTCCTGACACAAAACACTCTTAACCATTTCTCAAAACATTTACCTTTTCTTCCCCTTTTGTTTCACTACCATCACATCCCAACTCTCAACTAGTATATCTCATATGTACTGTAAAGTGTGTATGTGTGGCTGTTATGTATGTACGTGTCTCTCTTGACGTTTCATCCACAGGGAGCTGGATACACAACAGGTAGGTAAGGATATGGCGCGACGTGTGGGAGTTGGAAGGGGTAGAAGTAGGGTGCACCGGCCCAGTCGTAAGTATACTGTATTGGCTGTGTTCCAACTGTGCCCACCGTGGGTCTGGGGCAATAAGCGGGTTGACCCAAGGTTGGGTATGTGAACACATAGCATGGTCGCCTTTCTCTCGTGGACTGTCTCAGTGGCACCTGAAGTTCAGGTTGTGGTGTGGGGACATTGTTCTCCTGCTGGACAACATGCGAGTCCTCTTGAGCGGTTTCAGGCTGCTGTTGCTCCACGCCCTGTTCGTCCTCACTGGGTATTTCCTGTTCCTTGTCTCTAACAATCTCCCTGTCCTGCTCAGGTTCCGCCTGAGTCGTTCCCTGCTGGCTGCTCTCATTCTGCACAGATCTGTTTTGAACACCAGGAGTAACATACGGCTCAGGTATGTATCTTCTCGCTCTTGGTCCCTCCCTCGGTATTCGCAACCAGTAATGTGGCACGTCCTCCTCGTCCTCAGAGTCACTTATTTCTGGGTTCTGTGTCTCGGGTGTGTGCTTAGGGATCTCTGAAGCTCTCTTCCTCCTCTTTTGCGACTCAGCTGTGTTGGTAGCAGGGTTCTGAGGCGACTCTACCGGTAAGTCGTTGACTTGCAGCAGGAGGTTCCAGTGTAAAGTGCGAACTGGATGGCCCCCTGCCTCCGGGCTGACTCTATAGACAGGATTATCCCCAACCTGTTCTCTCACAACGTAGATGAGCTGTTCCCAATACGGTCTAAGCTTTCCAGGGCCCCCTCACTCACTGAGATTGCGTACAAGGACTCTGTCCCCAGGCCGAAGCACCACACCTTTGCTCCGTTTATCGTAGTATGTCTTCCCTTTGGAGCTGGACAGCCGGCTGTTTGCACTTGGAATTCTATACGCCTCTAACATCTTATCCGCCCATTTCTCAGCATATCCTTTTCGTCCATTTGTTTCCGTTTCCTCATCTGTTAGTAGACCGAAGAGAATGTCTACTGGTAAGCGAGGATGACGACCTTACAACAAATAATATGGTGAGAAACCTGTGGCCTCGTGCCTTGTGCAGTTATATGCCTGGAGTACATGGGGTAAGTGGTCTTTCCAATTCTCCTTCTCTTTCTCTCCCAAAGTACGGAGCATCTGTAACAGCGTACAGTTGAATCTCTCTGCAGGGTTGCCCTGGGGGTGATACGGAGAGGTTCTAGAGTGGGAGACACCAGCTAAACACCTGAGATTCCTGAAGAGGTCATTCTCAAACTCTCGACCCTGATCATGGTGCAGTTTTGCCGGGTATCCAAATCTGGGAATGAAATCATTGAAAAGCCTATCGGCAGCCGTCTTCCCAGCCTTATTTTTTGTGGGGTAGGCTTGTGCAAATCTGGTGAAGTGATCAACCACTACCAATATGTACTCGTATCCACCTCTGCAAGTTTCCAGGTGGAGGAAATCGATGCATACTAGCTCAAGGGGCGAACTCAATGTAATACTTCCCATTGGCGCTCTTTCATGGGTGACTGGCTTCTTCTGCTTGATGCAGGAACACTTCCTGGTCACATACTCCTCTATCTCTCTTTTCATGAAAGGCCAATAGAATCGCTCCCTTGCTAGGCTTAGAACTTTCTCTACTCCGATGTGACACATGTTGTTATGCAACTGGGTAGAGTACTGTTGGTACGTAAGTGGCGGGCAGGACCAATTGCTTTCTACCTGCGCTCTTCCTGTAGAGGACGTCATTCTCTATACGCAATCTGTTCCACTCTCTCAATAGTCTCCTTGCACAGGGGTCCATCCTCTCTTTGACATCCTCTGTTAGTGGTGTGTCACTTTCCTTCAACGCTATCACTTTCCCAATAGCAGGGTCTCTTCTCTGTTCCCTCATGATCTCATCATGACTGATCTCCGGCAGTTGCTCAACTTGAGGTTGGCTTTGGGATGCTAAGTTGAGGGCTGCCACCCAGGCCACGTCTCCTTGTTGTGCTCTCCGGGTCCCTTCCCATACTGTGCATACTGCCTCTTCTGATATCTCTTCCGAACACTCGGCCATGAAGGCGTCAATGTCCAGGGGCCAGCGTGATCAGGTGTCGGCATCGATGTTGACCTTACCTGGCCGGTATCTGATGTCAAAGTCGAAGTCGGCCAGTTGTCCCACCCATCGGTGACCCACTGCTTTGAGCTTGGCAGTACTCAAAATATATGTGAGGGGATTATTATCCGTAAAGACTGTGAAGTGGGGAGCGTAGAATAGGTAGTCATGGAACTTTTCACATATTGCCCACTTCAACGCGAGAAATTCCAACTTTCCACTGTGTAGGTGGTAATTCTGCTCTGCTGGTGTTAGTGTGTGTGACCCGTACCCAATCACTCTCATCTTTCCATCCTGGTTCTGATAAAGGACTGCACCGAGACCCTTTTAAGAGGCATCCGTGTGGAGTGTGAAGTGGAGTGTGAAGCTGTTCAAGAATCTGTTGGTGTTGTTGGTTCCATTCTACCGGAGTACGGGAGGATTGCTGATTGCCTTTCGCTCTCCCTCGCGACGGTGTGCCCAGAGGCGTGCTGGGTTTCGACTGGAGCAGGTCGTACAGGGGTTTGGCTACCCGTGAGAAATCCTGCACGTATGTCCGATAATAACTCAAGAACCCAAGCAACTGCCTGACATCCCCGACTGTCTGTGGCGTCTTGTCTTTCAGTACCCGTACTGCTTCTAGGTCTTTGGGGTCCATTTTTACTCCTTCCGCAGACACCAACCGGCCGACATACCGGACCTCCTTTCTCCGGCTTCAGCTTTACCCCATGGAGCTGCAAGGCTTGGAGCACTCTGCGTAGCACCTGCACATGCTCATCAAAGGTCCTGGAGAAGCACAGCACGTCATCGATTTAGGGGATGCAGCATTCGTCTCTCAGTGTATCCAGCATGCCTTCCATACTCCTTTGAAAGGCTGCGGGGGCGTTTGATGGTCCAAAGGGTATCCTGACCCACTCGTAGAGCCCCCATGGGGTGATGAATGCGGTCAGGTACCTTGACCCTTCTGCGATGAACCCTTGATGGTAGGCTTTCCCTTGGTCGAGGATCGAAAACCAGGTATATCCCCCAAGGGAGTCAGTGAGGTCCTGTATTCTGGGGAGGGGATGGCAGTCCGGCACGGTTTTGTTGTTGAGGAGTCGGTAGTCGACACACAACCGCAAGGACCCATCCTTCTTCCTTATGCAAATAACAGGAGCGGCATAGGGCGAATGGGACTTCACAATCCACCCCTTAACTAACAATTCTTGGATGTACTCCTTAACTTCCCTGTAGAGTGGTTTTGGGATGGACGTGTAGGCCCTCTGGACTGGGATGTTGTCTTTAGTCCTGATTTCCATCTGTAGGGAGGGGATGCACCCTATGTCGTTACTATCACGGGCAAAAGCTCCACATTCTTCGAACAGTACTTCCCTTACTGCCTGTTGTTGTTCAGGGTTGAGGTGACTGATATCAACAGGAGGGAGCCAGGGCTCTGGTGGCGAAGCGCTGGGGGAAGTGACGCTTTAACTTCGACTGACGTCTTCTCTCCTGAAGTGGAATCAGCCTGATGTGACTTTGATGTATCAGTCTCAATGACCTTGACCACATGTTGAATGGTTCCTAGAGGGGTTCTTCATGGCAGGGTGACCTCGTGCCCTGAGTGGTTGGAAATGGGCACCTTAACGTAAGGCCGTCGGGTGTTCCTGATTTCCAAGAGGCCTTCACCTGTACTCAACTGGCCTAGAGCAACACTTTCCTCCATCGGTTCGTATAGAACTACAGGGTCTGAGACATCAAAGTTTGTGGGTACCCTACACCATACATGGACTGTTTGGCCAGGGGGAATGATAGTATGGTTTTGGCCCACTCTTATAGTGACTGGATCACCGTATGTCTTAGGAGGCACCTGGATGGCATTCACAATGGTCTCCACCTGTTCCTCCTCCATTCCAAAGGCTCTGCGGAGAAGACCGACAACTGTGGCAACCGCCTCACCCGAGGACTCTTTCCCTCTGATGATTTCCTGGAGTACATTGTCTCCTAGAAGAGGCTGGGGCAGTGGCAGCGGGCTGACAAGGAAAGGGGCTTGTATGGTGAGATTCGGGTCTTCATTCCCAGCAAGATTAACAGTGAGCTCCACCCATCCACTACAGGGGACGGCATGGCCAGTAACTGCATAGACTCCAAGTCCTTCCTCTAAAAACTCAGAAAGCGGTCTCGGACTGTGATTTGGAATGTGACTGTCAGTCCATTGTTGGTCAACTATGCTCACCTGCGAGCCTGAATCAAATAGCACTGTAGCTGGGTAACCACCAATCAAACATTTCAGCAGACTCTTCTTCCCAACTAGTGGGACTTTGCAAGTGAGGTTACTCTGGCTGGCCATCACACATGCATTCTGCTGTTTGTTCTGCTTGGGGTGTTTCATTCTTCGTTTGTTACTCTTTACTTCCTGGGACTGTAGCTGCTCACCGGTCTTTGGGCGTCCCTCCACAAACACTAAGTTCCGTTTCCCTGCACCCTGACTCTCTGCTGACATCCAACTGCCCTGTGTCCTGATTCTCCACATGCAAAGCAGTGGTTACACTCTGGTGCATTCAGTTCGGTACATTTCGGGCAACGAGCTGTCCTTCCTCTCAACTGTACTGCGGGCTGTCCCCACTGCATTTGGACCGGTCTTGTAATGATTGGCTGAGAAGGAGCATCAGTCACCTGAGCGCTTTCTGTCCGCTGCTCAATCAACAAAGCCACCATGTGTGTCAGAGTCTCTACCTGAGACGCAAGTTGTTGTATCATCTGGTGCTTTTTTTTGTCTGATGGTGTATCTTGTGATTCATTGTTGTTGTTACTATCTCTCGTCTCAACCTTGGCGCTGTGGGCTTGTACTACCTTTTGTCGAGGGAGTTGGCCCAGCCTGCGCTGATGTACGTTCTCATCACTTATTATCTTCATGACCTCTCGAAGTATTTCTTCATCAGTGATTTGGCTGTTTGCGTTTAGAGGCCTCAGCCTCTGGCGAAGGTCAGCGTGTTTTGATCCTAAGCCCTGATAAATCGTGTGGAGGAACACCTCCTGGATGGTCTGTGGGTCATACGAAATGTCTGCAGTGGCTTGTCGGGACTGAACAAGGATTTTCTGTTTGAGCCCGATCATACGGTAGAGAAACTGCTGTGGCGATTCTTGATCTGACTGCCTCGCGCACATCAATTCCTGGAACATTTCAGTCGTCGCTTTCTCTCCGAGGTGAGACCTGAGAAAGCCTTTAAGCTCAAACACTGTAATTGAATCTTTGTTCTCAAGCATTTCTTTAAAAGCTCCTGGTCTAATAATTCTCAATACCCCTCTGACCACCTCTGCTTCCGTAAAGCCCTCTTTCACTCCCTCGTCTATCTGTTTGCTGATATTGCTGTATGTTAAATCAGAGTTCCGAACCGCAACCTGGCCGCCATGCACCTTGAAGTCTCTGCGTTGCAGGTATGAGAGATCCTTCAATCTTACTGGTCTCTCCGAGTTCATT
The DNA here is from genome assembly GCA_038088235.1 of Zacco platypus. Classification (NCBI taxonomy): domain Eukaryota; kingdom Metazoa; phylum Chordata; class Actinopteri; order Cypriniformes; family Xenocyprididae; genus Zacco; species Zacco platypus. The sequence goes on from CM076064.1 coordinate 19,622,904, forward strand.
GGTGGCGCGCTATGTAACTCTGATTCACCCTGGTGGGAGTCGGTGGTGGGTGATGAAGTCTCTGTTGGTGCACAACATCACAGTTTTTCACCCAACTCTTCATACACTTGTCTCAGTTCTTCCAATGTCTGTGTTGTGGTGTTGGTATGTGTTTTAGAGTGCGGTAGTGTTTGCATGACTGTATTGTGAGAATGTGATTGAGGTTGTGATGCAGAGTGTGGGTGTGTTTTGAATGGACTGTGGTTGGGTGTGGCGTGTGTGCTGCCCTCACTCAATGTACCCACAGGAAAAGTAACAGTTTCACCAACATTAATCATCCTGCCTATTAAATCATTCAAAACCAACAATCGACCCATACCCTCATCCTCAAGTTCTAGTAAGGTGTCGGATTGCATGTAGGAGACTACATAATTCAAGCAGCCTTCCTCATCATTCGCGTTCAATTCTTCTTCACATTGACTGTTAATTGCAATGTCTTTTGCAACCTGATAGATGTCGCTGCTTGAGAGTCTGAATAGCTGTTTCTTGATGCCCCACACTAATTCTTTACGAGTAGCCGACATTGTGTGCAATCCTGATGTTCCCGAGTAATGTGTGAGTTCAGTACATCAACGGTGTAGCAACTTAAGTGTCGTGCAAGTGTGTGCACGTATCGACCTCCAAACCGCAGTGGAGATCTTCTGATGCTGGTGTGCGATGACCACAGGATCAGCGTGTAGCCCTCTGGTAAGTAGCATGCGCTGGCCTCAGGATCAGCAGTGCGGCTCCTAAGCGAGGTTGAGATCCCTTTTCTCTTTGGCCTCCCTCCTCGGACACCCACGGGTTGACTCCTGGCCAGCAGCAGCGTCTTGTCACCTCGGTCACGTGGTCCTTAGTATCTCTGGATCTGCTCCCCCTGGTTGTAATGAGGAGAGATCCCGGACGAGCCCCCACAGTTTGTTAGGGGTTTCAACTTAGTAAAACTGGAGTAACAAATGAATTGGAATGGGGTTCACTACTCTCAGCTCTCCCTGTTGTCTGCCCTGGAAAACAGAATCATTTTTGTTAAAAGAGTGAAGGAGCGAACCGCCGTCTTCTCACGCAAATCTCTGTTTTTCTTTATTACAAACATCTCAAATCATGGTGCAAACAATAAACAGTTCCCTTTTGTAAACATGTTTCAGTCTCAGAGTCCATTCTGTCAATTCACGTTAAATACTTCAATACAGTTATCTTTCCTTTTTTTCACATTGCAAAGGATTGCATATTTCACATCCACCGAGCAGTAATGAAGTATGCTTTAGAGGAAAACTATTTAACTTACACACATTGTTAAACTTAAACTTGACATCAAACTATTTTTATACAACTCCAACAAGTTTATAAACTGTCAGGATATTGTTAAGGGCACGATATCACATATTGTTGGGGATAGAGAGAACATCAGCATCAGTTTATACATCCTACGCCACACGCACGTGCGACACATGTGCTAACGTCGTTATTACAACTTTTCCCCGCGGCCACGCACGCGGTTCTCTAACGCGATTAAACTTATCGAAAGTCAAAGGTCCAACTTAACACAGTGTCAATACATCACATATGCATTAGGAGGAAACATATTTCAATATTATTTTACATAATACGAACCTGGAAAACAGAATCATTTTTGTTAAAGAGTGAAGGAGCGAACCGCCGTCTTCTCACGCTAATCTCTGTTTGAGAGAAGGGGAAGTCGCTCGACTCTTAGGCCCCGCGGTGTAACAGTATCCAACATTGGTTCCGCTTTCTTTGGTTCCCCCCCTAAATTACTATTGTCTCATAACAATAAATTATATGAACACTGTATTACACATATACACTCTAAATTATGTCACCACATAATAGTGTACTACATCTACACCAATATATGTAGAAGAGGAAACTGTTTGTACGAAAGGTGGAGTTCGTCGACAGTTTTCTTTTAAATTAGCTTGGGCATGCACAGTTCATAAAGTTCAGGGTTTAACTGTTGATAGTGCAGTTGTTAGTTTAAAAAGAGTTTTTACTGCTGGGCAGGCTTATGTAGCATTAAGTCGAGTAAGAACTTTGTCTGGTTTGACAATAAAACACTTTAAA